>CM044546.2:21576537-22845704 GCA_024416835.2 Perccottus glenii
CACTAAAATCCATCTTGACTTGCTGACAGTGATACAATTCCACTCAACTTGTTGCTGGTTCAATTTTTTGTCAGTAACGGCTGTTATAGGCTTAGGTTTGTCGAAGAAGCGCACTTTTAACGTTAACAACATAGCATTGCTCAGATTGGTTCAAATTATCTCATGACAGGCCAAACAGTAATGGTTGATTTATAAAATACATTAAGACAACTGCAAATATAATATCAGTTATCAGCCTAAAATTCTTTTTAATTAGCGCCTCCCCATGCCAGGGGTATCACTTTGAAAACTTGCTAATGCTAATCCTTTATGCATACACTACTTTGCTTCACTTTGACCATCAACCAAAAAGAAAGGAACGATACAACAGTCTGAGAAAAGTACATGGTAATGAATATGCTCTGTAGACTTGTTTGTAAATCTGTTTTAAAGCTAATGCTATCAGTTTATGATTTTATGTAATATCATTTTTCATTTAAGATGCTGTTGTTGATTTTGCGGTCAAATTAAAGTGTCCTGGTTTTTAGGTTTGAAAATATGGTCACTCTAGTGTAACAGCCATAATAAATGTTTTTCTTATAATGATACAACAATAAAACTAGATTACATACAGATAGTGATTACACTGTCATTTGTTTACCTATCCATCCAAGTGTTTGTATAATGCTCTGTCACTGCATGCTTTTTCACACTTATACTCCTCCAACACCTTGTCATGTCCCAAACACCCTCTACAAATGTTACTCAAATTTAAAAAAACTGTACCAAACTACAACCTCCATCTTACAAAACCGCAAATCCCACAGTCCTTGGCTCCGGACTGAGGACGCCTATCCCCCGCTGTTTTTCAGGAAACTGCCAGGCAATCGCAACGTGTACGCGCAGATGCACAATGAGAAGGAGCAAGAGATGACCAGCCCGGTGAACCACAGCGAGGACACGCAGCACATCATCCAGGGCGAGGAGTTCATCGACGATGACCTGGACTCGCAGACTCTAGGTAACGCAGGAGGTAGCCCCGCCTTCCGTTCCCTTATAAGGACTACCACTAACCACTGCTACTAAAAAGCCAGCCACTAACACCAGCAGCTCACTCACGCAAAGGTACTGACGGACTTCTCTTTTTATCATTGTATGTCGTCATCATTGAGCTTCATTTTTGGTTTTGGTTTTACTGCAAGTATAAACAACAGTATGTCATATCATATCTATGTCATGTTGATAACGTTTCATTAAAAAGGGGTTTTCCAAGAAATTTGAAAGGCCCTATCTGCCTTATGAGAAACTCAACATTGTGGATAACCATATTTAGTGCTTTGTTACAGAAGCCAAGGTAATGTGATCCCTACAGTAGCTAATTTTCAGCACACTCACAGTTTTAAGAAGCAGACAGGAGAAACAACACAGGCTTTATTGTTGCTAATGGGCTCAGTAAAACACACTTTTAAAAACATTATTAGTATTTACATGCACTTTTTAATCACAGGTCAGCTTTTAATACTGTACACTCCTGGTTTGTCCTGAATGTCTATTCGTTTGTACAAACACTTTACAGCAGTACGAGGTTTAGTCTCGAGTGTCTTTGCTGGAGGTGGTGTTGTTCCTGAATAAATTGGCGCCAACTATTTAAAGTGAACTATAAACTAAATAAATTAGGGTAGGGTCATAAAAAACATGCTTTTAATTAACATAGTTCTCTAAGCAAAAAGCAAAGAGATGAGAGCCAGACAAACCCAGCGTCAGTGATGACGGCAAAATAAAAACGCAAAGTCGTTCAATTGTGATTAAACAATCAACTTATGATATGAACTTGATCAAATATGATATGATGTGTAGCTGCATTTTTATTATTTTATTATGACTGCCTTGAGCTCCATCACTAATAGGCATGACTAGGTTAACAGTGCTTGTAAGCATGGGTATGTCATGCATGTCACCAGTATGAATCATATATCTAGTGTTTCTCAGATTAAACTTGTAAACTAGTTCTGGAAACAAACTTAGCTAAGCATGGACACAAAGTTGTAGCCTAAACATTATGAGAAAATCCCAGTTTCTGAACATCTAGATCAGTGTTTCCCAATCAATGGGTTAGGTGGGTCAGTGTTGATGTTATTTGGCCCACCATAAAATAAACACATTTACAGGTGTTATGTAAGGTGAGGTGGAAGTGAAATGGGTCAGGGTGGGTTATGAATTGTTGAACATTTTTTAATATTTTGGGAAACGCTGATCTAGATTATTTCAACACCATTCATCTGCTTTTGCTCATTGTTTTCATTTCCTCCCGTTGACAGGCAACCATTCTGGTGTGGTCCTGAGCATCAACTCCAGAGAACTACACAGCTACCTGACCAGCTGATGGCTGCCATGGCAACGCTAAGGGGCTAGACTAGCCCAGCTAACGAGCACAGGGACTCCACTCTGCCTTCCTCCTTCGCTCTGTCCTATTCTTTTCTTCTCTCTTTGTCGGACACTTGACCTCCACTCCTCACTCGGCTCTGGACGGTTTCTTTGTGGCAACTTCGTCTTGATCATTGACAGAAAAAAAGGATGGACTTGTAAAGTTTGACATCATCATTGCTCTTAGAGAAAAGAGTCTGGTATTTTTGCTTCCATTTTGAGTTTTTGTAACCAGACGTGACTACAGACAGCGTGGAGCAGCTGTCAATAAAACACAAATTGTCATTTTTAACATGACATAACTGGCCTGTGCTTATTTATCTCAAAATCCTGAAACAGCGTGATAATCTACATAAAATATTCACATTTTGTTTCATTATTTGAATAGAAGTCAATGGGAGCTAGGCTAATTCTAATGTCCACATCAGCTTCCAAGTCCCTTTTTTATTCTACTGTCAGTGGTCTCAGCTCTTTGTAATGGTTTACTTCTGCTTTACCCAGAGACCCACATCAACAAACTGCAAACTATGGACGTCTTAATGGCTTCACAACAAGGACACTCACCTGTGTATTAAAAATGTGTGTACAGTATGTTATACACTTATAGGCACTCTTAGTAAGCCAGCACCACGCACATCTAATATTGGAAGACAACTATGATCTCCAAAAAGATCTGACCATTCCTCCATTACTTTAGATTTTTTGACAAAACTAGAATCTAAAATGCAATAATATTCTCTATATCAGAATCTAGGCATTGAACTTGGAATAGATGCCCAGACGTGACAAAGTGGGTAGTAAAATTATGTAAAGAGTATACTGAAATACTGAAATTGAGAACAATATTTCTACTTGCAATGTTTTAAATGGCTGTTGATTGGACTCAGCCCTCACAGCTGATCCCATGGTCCATTGTTTTGTATTATATGTGCTTTGAACAGACCAATATGCCAATTGAGAGAAGACTCTGAAGTTTGGCTTTTTCATTTGTTTAGTTGGATCAATTGTGCCTCAAACTATTTAAACATTACTGAGGGTAAACTATGCCCATCTCCTCTCACTTTCTGGGTCAAAATAGACCCATTGCCCTGGAGACAAAGGTTGCCGTCACAGAGGGAAGTGTAGTCACTGTACTGTATCAGCCTATATTAGGCATAGCCCACAGTGGAATCATGTCTCTTTAAAAGTTTGCTTTGTTGTATGTAAATGTGTAAATATGAACAATCTCCACTTTGTACATATTCCTTTTGACGTGTGTGTGAGTGTGTTTTACACTACTACCAAAATACACCACAGAGTTCCTCAAACTCACCGTCTCCACTGGGACACATCAAACCACCTCGGAATCTTATCTTTAGCCATGTTTCCATAACACTGTCATAGGGACATATAAAGAAGTTGTGGTTTTACAGGACTTTATGTTTTAGACAATGGTACAACTTTAAATATAGCTCATAAATCTTGGTCAATCTTGGCCTGTCACATGGCCTATATTTGGTTTGAGTTGATGTTATGTTGATGTCCATCCTCTGCCATCCTGTTTTTTGGGTTGTTTTTTTTACAATGAACATTTTGGCTAACAAGGCAAAACCGGACTGAAGGAGCACTGGTACAAGTTAAGATAAAGATGGATAGAGCATTAGGTGTGTAGCACCCCCTGGTGGCCATCTACATGGTCCTCATTATCCCTGAAACTAAAGCATCCAATATTTTTCCAAACAATAGTTTATCTGCAATATAGTTGGCGCCTCTGCCTCACAGCAAGAAGGTTGTGTGTTTGAGCTATAGGTGAATTGGAAAATGTATGATTGAATAGCTCTTGGCAAACTGACCCTTTGTTAGTTTTTATTTACAGTATATAATCCCTGGTAAGGCCAGATCACTGCACACTAGTAGCAGATGTTGCTATTCCCAGTTCCATTTTGAGCTCTGTATTTGAGTTAAATATTAAATATGTCTTGACAACACACTCTTGTGTAAGTTAAGCATTAGTAAATAATTATTTCACTATAGTATAGGCTACTTACTAATGCTTAATTGGGCGTAATCATTGATTGTAAATAAACATGGATATTGTGTGCGCATTGCTCCCAAATTTTTGATTAATACGTCCATTAATGCTATCTAAAAACTATAGTTTTACTATGTGGTAAAAGCAGAAAAGTCAGATTGTAAACCCCCGAGTTGTTATGTAGTAAAAACTTAGCTCTAGAGATCGGAGCCATCTTTTGTACCAGGCTGTAAACATGGTTTTTACACTAAAAAAGTCGCCATTGGGTTTCTCCTTATATTTCCGCTCTTGGAGCCTGCCCTCTGGTGGACAGCGGTATATCGCTGTATGTTGGCGCCCTTACTCGAGAACCTTTTAAGGAGTTCCATGAGAGAGGCTTGGGCATAATGTTTTTTTTTTTCTCAATTCGGTATTGTTTCTCAAGCTAAGCTAATTCCCCTTAGTATTTGATCGACATCTTTCTTATGCAATACTCTGATGCACATTTCACAGATGGAAACATGGCTTGTACAGGAAAGACACTCACAGTTACACAGTGGCAACTATGTAGATGATATTTTTGATACACTTTCTTCTCAGTAGCTGTCAGCACTGGTTGGTGTGTCTGTTGGCTGAAGATTTGTTTGTATTTTTGCACTAATAATGTAACAGAGAGTCCATTCATACCATGTGATAACACTTTGATTTATGCCGATGTCCTGAATTGATTCATGTTTTGTACATATTCTCTCATGTCTAGTGTTCTTACTTCTTTAGTGATGTGTCATTGTATTAATGTCCTCTTCAACAAAGGGGACTGCAGGATTCTGAAGGACTTCACCGAACAAGCAATTTGAAACACATGCTTTAGTTTATTTCTGACAATATGTTTGATTTATTGATTTTTAATCAAACATGTCCTCATCGGGAAGCATAGTGCACTCACCCTGCATTCTGGAATAAACGACTCCCATAACTTGTACATGTCTTGTTTGTATTTCTCCTGTGCATTTCTGAACACAGCAACTGGGTAATGAATGTTTTTGTGATCTATCAGTGAATAAAAGAATAATAAATTGATTTAATATAATAGTAATGTACGTTCTAGTAAAGCCATGTAAACTTAAGTTTTGCGAAAAGGTAATGAAACAGTTTTATATTCCTTGAGAAAATCACGTTTGTTGTTGTTGATATTCTAGTGCCCATGTTGTGCGACAATAAATTTCCCGCCATCCACTGAAACTTTTATAAATTGAAGTCCAACACACCTGTTATGCTTTTTGCCAATGGATGCTACAGCTATGAACGAGAAATATATCAGGTTTTTGAGAATGTTTATGTTCGACTTAGACTTTTTTTATGTTGTGTTTTATTATGTGAAAGAATTTGAGCGTGCTACAATGTTTGGCCAGCTTCCACCTGAGCTTCTGAGCTCGCTTGAGTCAGAATGCTAACCTAACTTAATTATCTTGACAATATTAGCTTGAGTAACCTGATAAGTGAGCTTTAGTTAGGTATATTATTTTTTATTAATATAATTAATAAAGCCCTATTCGTGTTTAGCATTAGACTACAATTTTAGCTCGCTACTAATAAAAGCTTGTCAACATACAGTGAGCAAGAGCGCCACAGTTATCAATACTTAAAACCCCCACACGCTGTTAGCTCAGTGGGTAATTAGATCTTCACTCATTATCCTCTGTGAACAAACTTTACATTTACATATTTCACATTAATGTGTTTGCATCTCTGTTTACAGGATTTCTGAAAAGTTCAATTGTACCATGATTGTCGTTGTACACTTTTGTTTTTGCATATTGAAATTTGTCTAAACCTCTTATTAGCTGTTCTATGTAAATACACTCCTTTATAGCTGAAGCTAAGGATATATATTCTGATGTATGTAATTTGATGTTGGGAAAGCATCCTGGACTTAGGCCTTCAAATTTATAGTTTTTTTTTTTATCAGATTGACTCATTTCCTATATGATTGATCTGCAGAGATTTTACTTGGCATTTCCAATACAATTCCAAAAGTGTGTGTGTGTGTAAAGAAATAGCATGTGTGTGTAAAGATATACTGTGTGTGGGGCGTATTTTTTTTTTTATTTATTTGTGAAAAATGCCCATCCCTAGTCGAGACCCCAATGTGGGTGATGATCATGCAGATGAGTTTTCCTAAGACGGTTTCTGCCAGTTTGTGCAGAAATTCTTTGGTTATGCAAAGCAGCAGCTGTCTGACTGGCTGGGCTCAGAGGATCTTGGAGGTGAAGATGCTGGATGTGGAGATCCTGGGCTGGTGTGATTGCACGTGGTCCTCGGTTGTGAGGCCGGTTGGATGTACGGCCAAATCCTCTGAAACGCCTTTGGGGACGGTTTGTGGAAGAGAAATAAACATTCAATTCACGGGCAACAGCTCATTCCTGCAGTCAGCATACCAAGTGCACTCTCTCTCAAAACTTGTGACATCTGTAGTCTTATGTGTGATAGAAGTGCACATTTTAGAGTGGCCTATTATTGTGACCAGCCTAAGATACACCTGTGTAATAATTATGCTCTAATCAACATCTTGCTACACCTGTGAGGTGGATAGATTCTCTTGGCAAAGGTGAATTGCTCACTAACACAGATATGGACAGATGTGTGAACAATATTTGAGCAAAATTGGCCATTTGTGTACATAGAGAAGAGTACTTAGATCTGAGTTCAGCTCATGAAAAACGGGGGCAAAAACAAGTGTTAAAGCTACTGTTCTCAGTAAAAGGATGACTTGTGTTGCAGTAGCTGTGGATTGTGTTAATGTTCTCTTCACTTCCTTCAGATGGCATTTGTTAAAGAGGTAGAGGACACTGAACCAGACGGTGATGCACATGGGAAAGCACAAGTGTTGTTCTCGTGATTCACTGAACCTTTTTAAACAACACATAGGCAGAACTGTACTGCAGCAGGTAACAACAAAGCAAACCAAACATGCATTAATGTATACAACTATGTTGTATGTTGTGACAGTGCTGCTTTTTGCTTTTGTAACACATTTATATAGCCTTACATCTACATTTTTATCCAATGGGTCTTAAGTTTATCACATTTAGATCTTGTGTTTGCAGTGACGAATCAGACTCACTGCTTAAAGTAACAGCTCAAAACAGAGCAAAGAAAAGGGTGGATGATAATGAAAAACAATGTTTACAACACTATACACTACTGAAACTTTCTGCTCCCATTGGAGGAAAAATATATATATTTTTAACCATTAAATGAGTCAATAATACATAAATTTCACCCAAAACCCCTGATAACAGTTGCATTAGTGTTTTAAATTCATGAAGCCAATATTTCAGTTCATTTTAGTGCAATCTACCACAGTCACATGACTCCCCCATTCCAAATTTCAGCCAGTCTCATCTTTCAGACGTTTTTATTTTGTTCATACAGAGGTGGCCTCTGACCTGTTGATTTGCTCCAAGCATAAAATTAGAGTCACCAGTTGTATTTCAAAATGTTTATTCATATTTTTACAGAAGCATGTGCCTCCAAGACGGAGACTGTCTCAGGTACAACAGTAAAAAACATGAATAAAGTGCAAAACAAACGCTGATGCATGGTTCCCCCGCCCTCTCCCACAAAGCCAAGCTATGTACAGCAGCTTCACATTACTGGCAGCATACTTTTCTACGTCCATTGTCATAACATGCAGGGAAGAGAGAGGAGGATAGAAACTATTTACAAGAGACAGAAAACTGTCCCTATACAACAGAAGACTGCTACTTAAACTATAAAAATCACAGGAAAGCACCTTGTGTTCTGAGAAATGTCTACAGGCAGTGGATGAAAGCACCAGGGTTACAATACAGAAACAATTCTGAATTCTTAGACCCAATTCATAAAAGTGTGGACTAAGATTTGTTTAGTGTCCCAGTGATATGTTTGTACCAAAAGCTAAAGTAGAAACAAACCGAACAAAGTGCCTCAGGTCTTCGGTGTTTGTCTTGAATGCAAGTGTGTATAGGTATAAAGTAGTAGTGTAAATCAAAGTTGATCCTCTTATTCTGGAATGTGCCTTAAAGACATAATACATAGAGAGTAAGTCGCCTGACACAGAGAAAATTACATGTCATTTGAATGATACTAATCTACTGTAGTTGAGATACAATATCCAGGGAGACTTCAAGCTGTGTAACTTTGACGAGTCACACGTAGTCAATTATTTTCAGAGCCATCAAGGTGAACTTTACATACACATGTACTGCACAGACATAGGGTTAGAAATCAGGGCTGTGGAACAGAGTAGGCTAAAGCCAAATATAATAGTGACTACACAATGTCTTTCATCATCAAAAAGGTGATGAACAGCATATAATCAGACTATGTATTTCATTAAGGATAAACAGCCTGATAAAAGCAGCACCAGAGACATAGTGGTGTCTTTTTACAAAATGGTGGTGAAATGCAATGTAGACCTTGTTTACAATACAGAACATCTGCTCCATCTTTTGTCATTTTTGCACGTTATGACAATAAGATGTATGGATCTGTCTGGTGACTGGCTGCATATACTGTATTTATTACTGCACATTTAAGTGCACTTCATTACTTCACGGATGGTAAATGTCCTCACAGCACAAAGCACATGATTAGCCTAACAAAGATTCCTTAAATATGGCTGTGTGATCTGATTCCTTACTGCACGACACACTTCTGCTGACATCCATTTAAAGAGGGATTCTTTAAAGCACCACAACTGCTACACAAAATAACCTTAAATATATCCACATAAATAATGAAAGGGAAGCTATTATGTCTTTTATACATTTACAAATAAATATTTTAAATTGGACTGTTTTGGACCCAAAAACCTGTAGAAAAACAGACCTGGTGGTGATTATAAAAAGGGAAGAGCACAAAAAGCAGCTGAATATGTTAGAAAAACATGCTCATTAGGAAAATGCTCTACCTGCATGTCACACTTACTTCAGTTATATTACAACAGCAACTTTTGGTTCAGTAAAAGTTTCCTCGACTCCATTGCAGATAATATGAACAGTTTTAAATAAATATATACACAACATATTTAAAACAAGATGAATGGTGTATGCTGTTTATGTGCCGCTCTTCTCCTCCCACTCCTGCAAAGCAAACACGCATTTTCAGAAAATGTTATTTTTAGACTTTCAACTTCTTTAACCATTATTATGAAATCTAGTATGCAATTTAATAAATGAAAATCAATCTTCTGCTTTAAATGTAGGTAGCAGTGTGAATAACTGGGTGCCCACTGACCTTGGCCTTTCGTAGGACGTGACCTCGGACCGTTGAGGCCTTCTGACCGGTCTGATGGCGGCGCAGCAGTGATGCACTGTTGACCGGCAGAGAGCAGGACTCTGCGTCACTGGTGTCACAGCTGGAGAACGCAGAGGAGCCGTGTGCCCGGCGCGTTACTACAGGAGACTGCACACAAGGGAACAATATCTCATTGATACTTTACATTACTGGTTTCATGGTCCAGTCAGTGATCGTTTTTACATTCTGTATTTCATGGAATGTAGAAGACTCCACCTTTCATAGTAAAATGTTTTAGGTTGGTCTTTTCGTTAGTAAATACTTTGTAACAAACTTTCCTGATGCATATTTGAGTCTCCAAAGCATACGCAAACGTTTTTACACCACTGTATATGTGGCAAAGCCCACAAGGTGGCAGCAAAGCCCACTTTTTGCTTGAAGTTATGCTGCATCTATGAGTTATGCATCATCTTTCTTAAGTTTAATGTAATTTAAACATTATATAAAGGGTGTCTGCATAAGTTAAATTTAAGACTTTTTAAGACCTTTTTTAATACCCCCTTACATGAAATGGAGGTATGATGAAAATACACACGTATATGTATTGGCTATAAGTTCTTTTTTGCGCCAGTCAAAACTGAGCTATATATCTGCTTTTATCTTTCCCACACGTACACAAGCCCTGAGTCAGGAAACATGGCTTTGAATCCTGTCATTTGAGCTGTGTGAGCAGTGGCAGTCTGGGGAGAAAAAGGTGGCCCACGGAGTTTCTGAAGAATTACATTGTGACTATCTTTATTCTATTATATCAACATTTGTCCAGCCAAGCTTGTACAAAAAACTTTGTATTAAAACCTTTAATAAATACAAATAAAATTACTAAATAATTTACAGCAACAAGAAATTGCCACATAAAGTTCCAGTCATATTTTAATAATATAACTTCAAAACTTATCAACTTGGACCTAAGAAAAAGAAAAGAGTGGATGAAAAACTGAAAAGCGAATGTAAATCTACATTGTTCACTCCATGAATAACCTCCGCAGCAACAGATTTTTGTTCTGCTATAATATTTTCAATCTCCAGCATCTCTGTATCTGCTGTCCGCTGGTCCCTGTCTCAGTCGAGCTGCCCTACAGTGCTTCAGCTCATGCTTTGGTGCACACCGCGGCCACGCACCTCAACGTGGGCTGCTTGACTTCTCTCCCGTCGCGGAGAAGAAGCGCTTCCTCAAAAAAGAATGAGCTAAACGCGGGATTGCTGTTTAAAACATTTTCTACAAACGACGCAGTTTGCCTCAACCACCACAGAATTCATCTTCTCGAGCCATTTATCATTAAATTGGCACTTTACCCATTATGACTACCTGCTACCTCAATTCTTTCTGGTGATGCAACGCAAGAAAATAAACACGAGTACCGCAAGAAAAAGAATCTTCTGTCCAAGGATCAGTCATTACGTCCGTCAGACTGGAGAAATGTTTGTGGTAAAGGGACAAAAAATATTTAAGACCTATCGAATCAAAATTTTAGACATTTTAAGACCCTTTTAACGCCTTTTTATTAGGAAAAATATATGTAAGACTTTTTAAGGACCCGCGGCCACCCTGTATATAAAGATCAACACTGTTTGTTACAGCCAATTTAGACTTGAGCTGTCTTTGTTGCATCAGCTGACGCACTAACTCACTGCTAGATGGGTACAAATTCTTCCGAGGCAGGTCAACGATTCCTTCTTCTTTATTAGTATTTAAAGTTCTTAAAAACAGTATAGGCAGTGTAATCCATTTACATAACAATAAAAATCTGTACACATAAGCGGTCAACAAACTGTGTGCTGCTTCCGTCATGACCCCTCACCTGCACAAAAGGTTCCCACCTTTATAGCGTGTAGCCTAGACAAATCATGACCCCCTAGTGGAGACACCAAATATTTATCTTTTATAGCCAATGGCTCCTAAACTGTTAAAACTAATAACTGATAAGTTAGAAATTAGTGGATGTCCATGACTTCATTTCTGTGTTGATAAAGAATGTTTTGATGTTCTATCACTCCTAATCCAAAATTATTCCTAGAACTAAACCAGTCTACATTATGTGCTCAATTAAGTTCTCTATTAAGACTTAAATGAGTCTTAATGTGTATGTGTTTCTTGTGTAGCTTTCTAGCACAACATATGCTCCATCCATATTAATGTATGAGGTTTACTGCTGACCTGAACAGCAGAAGAGCTAGTTTTGGGTTCGATAGTGAGGCCCAGAGTGACTCCTCCGCTTAGGGCTTTCTTCAGACTCTCTTTGACCTCTGTCAGCTCCAACTCCAGGGTCACTCTCTCCTCTTCCTTCAGCCTGTGCTCGTCTTCCACCTTCTTCAGCCGCTCTGACAGGGAGGCATGCGAGCGCTTGCCTAAGACACACACATCAGGGCCACTATATTTATATAAATATAAATATATATATATATATATATATATATAGCCAAAGCAGAAGCATCCAAGAGAGAAGTGAAGCTTAGACGTCTTACAGCTATATCTACAACTCTAAAGGTGAAGGACCCCAATTTAAAGAACAGTTCAAGTGCAGTACCAGCAGCTGCCTCCACTGCTGTGCGTAAATCTCTCCTGTCCTTCTTCAGCTGTGTCAGGTGGTTCCTGATGTCCTGCTTCTTCTTCATCAACTCTTCCTCTTTGGCTTGGAGACGTTTAGCATCAGCCTCTACACGGTTCTTCCCATACTTGCACTGCTCTGAATCTAAACAACATAAAGGGGAGAAATTCTGGTTAAACCTGTGTTAAGAAAAGGGTGTCCACTTATAAAATACCTTTAGAATGCTTCTGAAACACAAGTTTTTATGACAAAGGCCTTTTAATGTATGCAGTATACCACTGTTTGGAGAGAAGAGAGACAACTTGGCGACAGGTAAAAGTTCAGAGGGCTAGAGGACTGGTTATTACATTTGCAGTTTGATGGACACTGTGCAAAACAACATGGATCATCCTCTGCGTACAGTTTTTGTCTTCTAAAATTAAACTTCTCCTTTAAGTTATTTTAACTGCTGCGTAATTTGCTGCATCTTCACAATAAACCTTTCAAATATTGGAGTGAGACCGGAACATAACCAAAGAAGAAAATATGAAAAAGGATTTGGTTTCAACAGGACCTGCCCTGAAAGCAGCTGATCTTACAACCACAGCCATAAGCAGTCATTAATTACCATAGCTTCTCTTTAACTGGAAAATGCACTAATGCACCCTGCAGCATGTACAGATCAAACCACAGCTGACCTGTTCAAATTCAATATACTCATTTGACGCTTGAAACAGGAGAACTGTGGCACACTCAGAATCTGACATGACACATATTTGTATTTCCATTCCGACATTTGGAGAAATGACAAGGTACACAGGCGGTTAATCGCATTCTCGTTCACACATTAGACTCAAAAATACTCTTGTGAACCACAGAGATTAACACAACCACATTGGAAGCTCCTGCCAATGTTGGGGGCCACATTTTTGGACGAGGATACATTCTGCTCTGTGTGCGTCACAGGGTTTGTAGCGTTATTTAACCCCCCTTTAAACCAACCGTAATTTGGACATCCTGCCTTTTCCAAATTGCTGCGGAGGGGAGTTTTGTTAGAAAGCAATCAGCAGCGGTGAGGCTGGGGCTGAGGAGCCAGACACACTGTCTGCTGCTCACTCACAGCTCTACGCCTGACTGTGGACAACCAGACTGCATGGAGGAATTCGAATTAATAAAACAGTTCATTCATAATATGTAGTTTGGTTAAATATTTGAACACTTACAAAGTAAAGGGTTATATCATATTGTTGGGCCAATCGTAATCATGTATCTAACATAGGGGGAGGGCTCCTGTTCTCTGACTGATTACATAACTATCCAGTTGTGTCCAGTTGCAGTTGATGTCTGTTGGTAATCACGCTTGAATTCACAAATATATTTTAGTATAGAATATTAAAAGAATTAGAATGACAAGACAGAAAAGATGGCATACTGTAAATCTTCTTGTGTACTCACTCTTTTTGAGAAATTGTCCATTACAATTGAAAAGCATTTTCTCTAAATCAATGAGTTTACTTTGGTTAAAAATTTACAGAATAGGAAAAACTATAGAAAAGCCTGAGAGTGTTTCAAACAAACTGCTCCCCAAAACATTTTATATAGACATTTTTTAATCAGTTACTAGGTCATTCTCACGGCTGGAAATCTACAAAATTTCCTGATTTTCCAGGATGCATTGAATTCTGTTAAAGCGTAAACTTTCTGGGGAAAGTTTATACTCTTATATTTGAAAAAAAAACACACATAAATGAATGTTGTATTGTGCATAATGTGCATATATGTTAAGCAGGGTTTTCAATGCTAATTCTTAATTTTTTACGATAAAGTGGCTCAGTGGTAGAGCGGTGAATTAAAGCTTAATGTAAGTTGCTTTGGATAAAAGCGTCTGCTAAATGAAAAGTTTTTTTGCTTCATTGTCTACCTAGTCTAGTGTGTAGAAGGCAAATATTTGTATTTGACCTGCATGTAATTCAAATATACTGCAAAGTAGCCAGTCTTCTGGTCAAACATTACAGTTTGATATGTTTTAATGTATGACTATATTTTGATGTACTCACTGGAGTTATTGCGTTTCAGAGACGCTGCCCCATTGCTCACACTGACTCCATTTTTCTTGGACTGGTTCTTCTGTTCTGCTTTCTGTTTGGAGTTCACCCCATTGGCTGCTGGTCCCTTCTTGCCCTGCAGTGGATTAGAATAAAAATATTATTTACAGAAAAACATTGGGTAGGTAGATAACATCAACCTCTGATAAATATGCTTAAACTTTTTTTTCTTGTACATATCCAGAGCAGGAAATAGCTAAAATCACATTCTAAACACTTTCCATAGGAGGTTGAGAGCCTGTACAGTGTGGCGGTAGTTTGTGGTTATGTAGGTGATATTAACACCCCACAGATCTGCCACACACAGCACACACTTCAAAGAGTCAGTGGGGAGCAAGAGGAAGGGGGTCAATACAACACTTTGTGGGAACTGGGTTTTTAATGCATGGCCATAAAAATAAAAATTACACACAGCTTGTAAGAAAAGAAAAAAACACAACGCCATACTTTCTACTGACAGACACACTTCTTTCCCTTAACTCTTTTACTACGCTCTTGTTTATTTGATTTAGTCCAACTAAAACTGTGCATGCCCACTTCTGGAACACTCTTGAAAAAGTTAGAGGAAGTGTTAGTACCTTAGGTGCTTTACTTTTAGCATCAACAGTGAGAAACTTAGAAGAGATTTTAGACACAGGGACTTTGTAGTGAGAGGCAGAAGAATTGGAAGTCTTAGGAGGAGGATAGCGAGAAGTCAGCTTTGGCGTGTGCACATGATCATAGAGCTCTGTGTTCTCATAGTGCACCTCCTTGATGGGCTGACACCGTCGTGTGGCTGAACTGGAGTTAAGGTCTGGGTCCTGGAGTTGGACCAGGCAAGCATGCAGTTAAGAGAGAGAAGTGAGAGTTATGAATTAGAAATGAAGTTAATAGAGTAAGACAACAGAGAAAAGGGTAACAAGTTTAGTAACATAGCATATTTAATATGTTTTAATAACGCATTGTTAGCATTAAAACCAATTGGGGTTACAACTAAACTGTCACAATTGTGTAGGCTTTTGTCACCAGGCTCTTTTCATGTTATTATCCAAGATGATGCGTGCTATAAAAAATAAACTAAAACATAAGACATTTCAAGACACACTAAATCTGACAAAGTCTGAAAACAAAATGTAGAGTAGAGAGTAGAGTATAATAATAATAATAATTGTATGGATTGGATTTATATAGCGCTTTTCAAGACTCCCAAAGCACTTTCTTCATTCAATCCACAGTCAAAAACTGATGATGGTTAGATGTAGCCACATTTTGCATCTTTGTGAACAGGCAGATTTAGAAAGGCTATAGTCTGACTATAGCTACTTTTTTGTTAATTCATGTTTGAAACCTAATTAACTGTTAATGTGCATTATTTTATAAAATATTTTACATCAAATGGTTAACCAAGTATTGATTAAGGCGTTCAACTATCTATAAAAAATAAAATAAAAATGCCCAAAATATGCCTCCCTATTTCCAGTTATAGGACGACTGCTCTACCACCTGTGCCCCGTTATACTGAAAGAAATCTATGGCGTCAATCAAAGGTCAGCTTGAACTGAAAAAAAAAGTAAACATTAACTTGGAACAATAACCAAATATTTTTAAAAAAATACAAATTAACAGAATTGTAATTGTAGAAAATGTTTTCATAAAAATGTAAAAGAAATTTAAACAAATTATTATAAACTACCTTTTTGTTGCTTTCCCTCTGTTTTTTTTTTCAAATCACAAGCTACTCTTACAATTCATTATTTCTGAGTCGTCCTGACCCTGTTTTTACTGCCCAGTAGTAAACTGGCCTAAAATGTAGATCTGTCACTGAGAGCTAAATAAGCTCAGAACGGGGTAGGAGGGATAATAGGGTTAGTTCCTCAAACTGAAGCCGAGCGGAGACTAACCATAACCTTATAACTAGTTAGTGAATGAAAACCTATGAGAATGATTGATTGAAAAATTATTTTAATGTTTAAATAGGTTATTGCATGCACAGTGGCAGAGTGATTAGGTTTCAATTTAGAAACCTAGAAAGAAATTTGTCTTGGAGAAGGGAGGCCAGCTGCATTCATAAATACATAAA
Source organism: Perccottus glenii (assembly GCA_024416835.2). Lineage (NCBI taxonomy): Eukaryota > Metazoa > Chordata > Actinopteri > Gobiiformes > Odontobutidae > Perccottus > Perccottus glenii. The sequence continues at coordinate 21,592,960 of CM044546.2, forward strand.
TAAAAACATGTGAGTGACAAAATTTATTTTTGTATCTATTATTTCTAGAAAGGGGAATCCTATATCTCCTAACTTGGAGCGAGATCAGAGATGATCACCCATGATCTTACAGGCTAGTTTAACCAATCTAAGAATCTGCGCTTTATAAATCAGTCAGGTTTAAAAACCAGCTGATTATGCCATATCTTAAGACGGACTCAATATTAGCTCTATAAGGTCAACATAATATTTTGATTGACCACAAAAGCCCTCAGTCTTCTAAGGAAATGTAAAGGGTTGATGTATTTTCGCGTACACACCTGTTACATGCTCGTGATAGCTCATTTCCATGTCAATTTGTACCCCTAAATATTTATAGGAGACCTTTTCAATGTTATGATGGTGTATGGCAATCATAGTTTGGTCTCCTAGACCTGGGATCCACTACAATCTTGTTTGTTTTATTCCCATTAAACTGTAGGTGATGTTCATCACACCATTTTATAAACTTCTCCACTCCAGATGTGTGGCTCCTCAGTTTAGAATTACTTGTGAGCCGACTTAATATAACAGTGTCATCTCAAAACTTAATTATGTGTATTACAGGGTACACAGAAGGAAGGAGCTAACAGTTCCTTGAGGCACCACTGTACTACAAATAGTTTCTTCAGAGAACACTGAGTTAAATCTCATCTTTTGTGATTGCTTTGATAAGAAGGAGCAATACCACTTAATCTATAAAGGGTTCATGTTAAACTGAGTTAACTTACGGAGAAGAATGTTTAAATCAGCCTGACGTATAATAGAGAGCTTTCTAAGTGCTTCAGAATTAGGTGTGTTACTGTGGAGATTGCGTCGCTCGTACTGCTATTCTTTGAATAAGCAACTTGATACTGATCTAACTGTTGCCCTATCTCCCTTAGAAGCTCTTCTGTAATAATTCTCTCTAGTGCCATAACCACATCCATGGTTAAGCCCTCCTGCCTCACAGCAGGGTTACCATGGGATCTCTCCAGGTACTCTGGCTTCCTCCCACCCCCCAAACACATCCATGTTTAGGTCAATTGGCAACACGAAAGTGTACCTAGTGAATAAATGCGAGCATGAATGATTGTTTGTCACCGTCTGTCTGAATGTCAGCCCTGCGACAAACTGGCCATTGTCCTAAGGCCCAAAGCTGGGATAGGCTCCAGTCACCCCTAACGGGACCAAGTGGTAGAAAATAAATGAATGAAATAGATTATTACATAGCAGCAGGATTTGGTGACTTCCGTATGTTCTCCTGCCTTTTTATAGACCACAAACAGAATAGAGTGAGTCCAAAATTAAAATGCTAGGATAAGAAGAAATTGCATGCAAGCGCCTTGTGGCCGGTGAAATGTGGATTGAGCGGCAGTCGAAGGCGAGGTCCTCGGCGACTCTATCCCGGACACGGATTCTGCCGCTAGGGACATTGAATGTCACATTGCTGAGGGGGAAGGAGCCTGAGATTGAGAGGTACCAGCTAGTGATAGATGGGCTCACCTCCATGCACAGCTTGGGCTCTAGAACCCAACTCTGGATAGACTATCCACTACTCTGGTGTTGCCCGCTGTGCTTGCACATAGCCCCCCAGCTCAGCCGCCATGTGTTGGAGTTTACCCTGGTGAACAAGAGGGTCGCATCCCTGCGCTTTTGGGTCGGGGATAGGTCTCTCACTGTTGTTTGTGCTTAATGAAAGTCTCTGGGAGGGGGTGCTGGAATGTGCTTTGACCAGGGACTTTGTTGTTCTACTGGGGGACTTCAACACTCACCAGAACAGTAACACCTGGAGTGGTGCGATTGGGAGGAACGGCCCCCCGATTTGAAGCCGAGCAATGTTCTATGTTTGGACTCAGTTTGTCCATAACAAACACCATGTTCAAGCATAAGGGTCTCCATCAGGGCATGTGGCACCAGGACACCCTAGGCCGGAGGTGAACCTCGGATTCAGGAGGAACAATGTGGTTTCTGTCCCGGTCGTGGAACACTGGACCAGCGCTATACCCTCTCCAGGGTGCTTGATTATTTATAGGGGTTTTTCCAACCACATGTGTTTTGTGGATCTAGAGAAGGCCGTGTCCCTCTCCGCTTCCTGTGGGGATGCTCTGGGAGTCTGGGTCCCTGTATAACCAGGGACCAGGCAGCAAGGGGCCGGATGGAGTAACGTCCGAGGTCATGTCTCTCAGTTGGAAAAGGGTGGCATGTTCTCTTCAGGTTGGTGGAAATTTCCTGCCTCAGGTGGAGAAGTTCAAGTATCTCGAGGTCCTGTTCACGAGCGAGGGAAGGATGGAGCGGAAGGTTGACAGACAGATTGGTGCAGTTTCTGCTGTAATGCAGTTGATGTATCATTCTGTCAAGGTGAATAAGGAGCTGAGCTGCAAGGCAAAGCTCTGAATTTACCCTGTGGATCTACGTTCCTACTCTCACCTATGGTCATGAGCTGTGCACTCCCTTAGAGATAGGGTGAGCAGTTCATTCAGAGTTCAGAGTAGAGTTGCTGCTCCTCCATATCAAGAGGAGTCAGCTGAAGTGGCTCGGGCATCTGTTCCAGATGCCGCGTTGAAGCCTCCCTGGGGAGGTGGTCCGGGCATGTCCCATCGGAAGGAGGCCCTGGGGAAGACCTAGGACATGCTGGAGGTATTATGTGACCGGAGGAAGTGGGACGTCCAAGTTTCTCATCTTAGACTGCTGCCCCTGCAACACGGCCCCGGATAAGCGGAAGAGGGTGGATGAACAAATAATTCTGTTTAAATCAATCAGTCTGCATATTTGTTTAGAAGAAACAGATGCTGAAATCTGCAAAGGCATCTGGAGTGACAGTCTTAGGCATGTTTACTTCTGGGCAAGCATACCTGATCTGCTGTGGCGCTACATCCTGTATCACTTCAGCCACTGGGCTTTGGAAACAGTAAAAACAGGATAAGGACAGCTCAGAGACGCATAAGCGTAACTTGTGAATTGAAAAAACAGAGGGAAAGCAGAAAAAATGTAGTTTATTTTAAAAGTTTTTTACGTTAATGAAAATATCCAATATACCCAAAAACCTCAAAAAAGTAAAGTTGACCGTAGATTGATGCCATAGATTTCAGCCAAATAGAGCACAAAGACATTACGGTAGTGTTTACCACTTTTTGCTAAGTTCTTACCATTCCATTGATGGGAACATCATCATAGTGCAGAGCCATCCCGGTGGGGCAGGCGTAACCATTGACTGGGTTGTCCAGATATGGGTTTGGAGATACTGCACGCTTACTGGTGAAACTGTGGGCAGAAGATTCTATTAAAGCAACACTATGCTATTATTTGTAGCACAAATAATAGCATAGTGGCACAAATAATAATAGTAGCACAAATAATAGCTTACATTTTTTTTATGTTCCCCTGAGAAGACTATTTTATATTTTAAGGTTAATTTGAAATCAGTGTCTTGTATAAGCTGAGATGACTTCATTCTGTATAGCACCCTGTATTTTTAATGACATTTTCAAGCATAGTGTCACAACAATGTAATTGTAGTGGGTAGTACCAAAAGGACTGCTTGGCCAGCTGGATGACATTAGCAGTAGTCTCCACATCAATGTAGTCGTAATGAAGGGTGGCAGGATCAGTAGTGGAGCCAGTCTCAGCCAATAACACCCCCAACCAACGACCCATCTCCTCAGAGGAAGATGCCTGGAGAAAAAAAAGGACCAATAAATGCTATCCAATGAACTCCAACTTACACGTTTCAGAGTCATTATTGGAATGTACCTCGAGGACTGCAACTTCTTGTCCGTTGCGCAGCAGGCGGAAGGCGAAGGGGTGTTTGTGGTCCAGACCGGGGCTGACCTCACAGCCTCTGAGGGGCAGCGAGGCAATGTGGCTCTTCAGGTCGTCCCGGTCTTTGTGGAGCAGCAGCTGGTTGTCCCTGAGGCGGCACCAGCGCTCACGCCAGCGGTTGTTGGACAGAACATTTAAGTAACCTGTGTATACAAGTACGTTAATACAGTTATTTAGAGTCAATATTAAACTAATCAAGTGTAATTAATGAATGTGAGTGTATTTTTATTGTCAAAAAGGATAAGAATTGTCGCAAATGAGCACCGTAAAACCTCAGCTCTGGTTCCAACAGTCACTTTATTGGATTATACTTCTTTGTCGAAACATGGCATTTGTCTTTCCAGGCGTCCCCTGTTGAGGCCTGCTCTTACCAGATGTGGGTACGTCCTCTTCAGCCGATGAGGTCTGCTCGTCAGTGGAGGGCTTCTTCTTCCCCAGGCCGATTATCTTGGTGATTTTCTTTCCTGCCCCCTTCCCTACCGTGCCGCTCTTTTGCTCTGACTTTGAGTTCTTCTTTCCTTTTCCTGAGGGACAAAACAAGGTTATGAGTTAAAACTTTGTACAATTCTTTAAATAATTGAAGCAAAGACTTATCTGGATCTAGCATGTTCATTGGCCCTGATTTGAGTAAGTTGGGATGCTTTTGCAATGCAGTAACAAACAAGAAAAAAAGGAGGAAAACTTAGATTTTATTGTAAACATTAATGCCTTTTAATTATGCTCCTGTGGCTTCAGATGTTCTTTGTTCAGAATTGTTCTGAATTAGGCTCAGTTTTCAATCCCACCATGCACACTGGTCAGTGGGGGTCAATTTTAGCTGGCCTAGACAGACAAGGGAGTGACAGTGCACATTCTGTTGGGGGAAAACCGAGGTTGACTGAGCCCGCTCTTAGAGAGGCTTCACTTTCTGTCTCTTTTAAATGCGGGAAATAACTCTCACTTTGCAAACAGTTTAGAGTTTGGTGGTCAGGGGTGTTTGGAGAGTGTTCTACAAGAAATAGTTTGGGGTTTTAAGGCAACCATATGTAGTTTTTAAGATGTGAATCTTGAAAGGTCATTGGTTGCAAAAATGACAAAACTTACATGGGGCAGAAAGAATGGAATTGCAGCTAAAATGATAATACTGATTTATTTTGAGATGCCTATATTGTTTTTTCATAAACAGTAAGTTCATCAACAATAAACAAAACTGTAAATAATTTTAACACAAAGTGAGAATCAACAAGTATTCCATAATAGTAATATACTATATACACTGTGTGCACAATTATTAGGCAAGTTAAATTTTTGAGTATTAATTTTGATATTGTACAACAACAGTGCTCTTGGTCAATCTAAAATGTCAACAAACCCTCAAACCTAAACATTTAAGTAGTAAAAGTGAAGTTTTGGCTTTCTTAAGAGAACACCGTTATTAGGCAACTATTAGTGTGCAGAATTATTATGCAACTAAATGAAAAATAATGATTTTCCCATCTCTTGTTTATTTTCACCTGTTAAAGTGAAAATAATAAACAAACTAAAAACTGTGACCAATATAGCCACCCTTCTTTTCGAGTTTCTTGATCTGGTCAGAATCAACGTTTTGTGCAGCCGCAACCACAGCCTCCCAGACACTGTTCAGAGATGTGTACTGTTTACCTTCACTGTAAATGTCCTGCTTAAGAAGGCCCCAAAAGTTCTCAATAGGGTTCAAGTCAGGTGAAGAAGGGGGCCATGTCATTAGTTTTTCATCTTTAAGGCCTTTACTGGACAGCCACGCAGTGGACAACTTTGATTCATGTGATGGAGCAATTGTCTTGCATAAAAATCAAAGTCTTCTTGAAAGATGCACCACTGCTTGATGAAAGTGTCTATTAAAAATTGGCAGTTGGTCTTAGAGTTGATTTTGAGTCCATTTTCAACCAAAAGGTCCAACTAGCTCATCTTTAACAATACCCGCCCATACCAGTACCACTGTTCTGAGTCGAAGTGGAGCTCTGTGTCCGTTACTGATCCAACCACGGGCCCTTCCATCTGGTCCGTCAAGAGTCACTCTCATCTCATCAGTCCACCTTTGAAAAATCTGTCTTTAGATATTTCTTGGGCCATTCTTGGCGTTTCAACTTATGTGTCTTGTTCAGAGGTGGTCAGGTTTCAGCCTCTCTTACCTTGGCCATGTCTCTGAGAACTGAACACCTCATACTTCTTGATACTCCAGGTAGGTTACAGTTGTGGAATATGGCAGCACTGGAGGATAATGGGTTCCTGGTAGATTCATGTTTGATTCTTAGCAAATCTTTGGCGGTTAATTTGCGTCTTTTCTTCTCGACACCTTTCTTGCGACCCTGTTAACTTTGCTACAAAACGTTTGATGGTTCTGTGATCACGCCCCAATATCTTAAATATTTCAAGAGTTCTGCATCCCTGTAAAAGACTTTACAATTCAGTTAAATCTCTTTTTTGGCCCATTTTTCCTGAGGAGAAGAATCTGCCTAATAATTATGCACACCTTGATATAGGGTGTTGATCTCCTTAGGCCACAGCCTCCCTCATTACACAAATACACATCACCTAATATTCAATTAATTTAATAAGGATTCAAGTTTATACAGCTTTGAGTTGGAAATTATGGATAAAATGATGATATGGTCAAAATATCAGAAGAGGCTGATATAGTATTAGAATCTGATTAAAACATATAAATTATATTCTAATAGCTATATTTGACTAGGAATTTATATAAATATTATTTGTTCATTATTTTTCCCACAGTTCTCCCTAATGTAATTGTGGCAATTACCATGACAACTGTATTGTTCACAGTATGGTCCTCGAGTGGAAACCAGACACACAGATGTGAAAAAGATTTTAAAAAGTGCAGAATTGTTATTTTCCATTTAGCGGAAAATGACAAGGAAAGTGTGATCAGGTGAATTTGATTCCAGTAAATCAGCTCTTCAGTCTTGTTACCAGCCATGGAAAGAATGTGGCTGATTAAGCAAAAAGAGGGCTAAATGAAGGACTGGCTGCAGTATGAAGCACATGGGTGAAGAAAAGTCTGTTCAAACGGTTATGTTTCTAGAAAGCACTATTTATTTATTCCATACCAATTCACATTAACACCTCTTGCATTGTTCAAACTTAAAACACTGGTGGCATTACACAAACATTAGGTATTAGTTTGGAGACTGGTTGTAGTGGAACATATCCTGCACTGGGCTTTTGTCTGAGATCAGTGAGCTGCAGGACAGAATGCAAAAGAACTCCTCCTTCTGACTGCCATAAGACTCTATAATCAATCTGTATTGAATCTATACTGTACAGTTACCTATAATAGCCTAAAATGTCCTCAAATAAGAAAATAGAATGCTCAATGTTGTACTAGCATTCACTATTGGGTGTTGCAAATTAGCCTTGGCTATAAAAACTGATTCTGAAATTGGATTACTTTAAGAAGCTAATCTATGTTTATTGTATTTGCGCCTATTAAATATACCATAAATAAAAATAAACGTATTTAAAATCTTGCTTGCTCTCACTGTGGAAATGCAAGCATATTCAGGGGTATCGTACCAAACTGCACTTTAGCAAACATACCTGCCCTCAATGGAAACTTTATTGACTTGTGAATGAAGCGCTCATAATGTAGGAAGATAAGTGTGTTGCTTTAAATCTATCATTGTATTACTTCAGCTACACAAAGTGGCTGCTGTTGTGTTTCTTGACTGTTAATCTATATTCTGAGTCATTATTTGCAAATGCATAAATCTTACTGAATGCTGTTTTTCTACTGGATATTGAATTTTTTTTATCTTTGCCTTACCCAAAATGTAACCCAAAGATACACCAATGTCTATGATGAAATGCTACATCTTGTTTTAGTTTAGTCATTTACTCTACTGCTAATTTATGTATTTTCCATCCTTCCAGTAAAACCCACCTCCCTGAGGAAGAACAGTGTGATAAGAGTAAACTTGTCGCAGCTGACAAACTTCATTTACACAACAGTGTGGATGAATCACACCTAATTTTTCAGTTTTTTATTTGTTAAAAAAGTTTGAAATATCCAATAAATTTCGTTCCACTTCATGATTGTGTCCTACTTGTTGTTCATTCTTCACAAAAAATTACAGTTTCATATCTTTATGTTTGAAGCCTGAAATGTGGCAAAAGGTCATAAAGTTCAAGGGGGGCGAATACTTTCGCAAGGCACTGTATTTATTAAGTCATCTGATGCTAATGGACTGACCAGGCCCCTACTTTAACCAGGTTGTCAAAATTATGGGGGTGAAAGTTGCCAATAGTTTAAAATTTGATAAACACTGTAGTCAAGCTAAGCTTTGTGTCAGCTTCGCCTTTTAGAAAAAGCCTAACCTCTTCTTGAGCCGCAGTTATCTTGAGAAAACCATCCATGCTTGTTGACCCTATCATCCTCACTGCAATGATGCAATGATGCAATGATGCAATGATGCGGAGCAACACAAGCTGGTGATGCTCAAATTACCTTTAAGTAATAATAGATTAGATTTATTTAAAGGTATCTGATTGTCTAAAGCTCACCTTGCTCCTTGCATTCGCTGGTTCCATTTTCATGAGGTGCCTCACCGTCTGAATTCGGCTTATCACATGATGCCTTCTACAAAAACACAAAAAAGATTGGACAAATAAAGAAAATTTATGTTGCCAAAGCACAGATTGACAAAGACATTAACACAGCTGGGTAACTCCAGTACACATTGTAAAAAGCATGTTATGGATAAATAATAAGGATTGGTTTGTTTGCTCTGCCAAGTGGGAATTGATTTGTTGAGTAAAAAGGAGCCTATGGATGGAGCTCATTTTCCAGCTGACGGTACAAATGCACACAAACGTTTGGGTCCTGCATAGCTCCAGTGAATTATACAAATGAAAGCCTATAACATACTCTATTCCCTCATGTGCCATATGCAATTATGCTTTATTTGGAAAACTGTTTTAACAAGCCCAGTGGTATAGAGTTTGTCCTCTATAGGAAAATATTTTTGGGTTTAATTAACACATAAATAGGCTTATCCTATTAAAAATAATTTCACCTACAGTTGTGCTCATAAGTTGGCAGAATTTGTGTTTTTCTTTTTTGGGGGGCCATTTTTCAGAGAATATGAATGATAACACAAACTTTTCTTTAACTCATAGTTAGTGGTTGGGTGAAGCCATTTATTGTCAAACAATTGTGTTTACACTTTTTAACTCATGATAACAAAAACTACCCAAATGACCCTGATCAATAGTTTACATACCCTGAAGATTTTGGTCTGATAACATGCACACAAATTGACTTGACACAAACGGGTTTGAATACTGGGCTCAAAATCATGGGGAAAGCAAAAAAAATTGTCAAAGGATCTGGAAAATGTAATTGAACTGTATACAATATACAAATACATCCAAGTAATTTAGAATGCCAATCAGCAGAGTTCAAACTCTAATTAATGATTGAAATGATAATGATGAAAATGAGGGATTCTGTTGAAACCAAACTAAGGTCCGGGAGGCCAACAAAAATGTCAGCCAAAACTGTCAGGAAACGTGTTTGTCATGCAAAGAATAACCCATAAATAACTTCAGCTGAAATACAGGACTTTCTGAAAAGTGAAAAGGTGATGTGGCTGTTTAAAGATGCACAATAATTGAGGCATGTGAAGAAAAATGGGCTGTATGGTCGAGTCGCCAGAAGAAATACATTACTATGGAAAAGTCACAAAGCATCCCACGTACAATACGCCCAACAGCACAGAGACAAGCCTCAAAACTTATGGAACAAAGTTATTTGGAGCGATGAGACCAAAATTTTACTTATTGGGCACAACCATAAACATTACATTTGGAGAGGAGTCAACAAGGCCTATGATGTAAGGTACACCATTCCTACTGTGAAACATGGAGGTGGATTGCTGATGTTTTGGGGATGTGTGAGCTACAAAGGCACAGGAAACTCGGTCAAATTTTATTTTATAATTTTATTTTAAGATTAATGCAGCATGTTTTCAGAAAATACTGGGGGAAAATCTGCACTCATCAGCCCGGCGCTGCGAATGGGACATACTTGGACATTCTAACATGACAAAAGATCATTATAACTACTGCCTGTATAATGGCTTTATATAGTCATAGAATAAGAGTTTTTTTTTTCTCCAGAGATAATCAATGCTACCATCAACCAAAATCAAAATGTTTACCATCTGTGTGATAGTTTACCTTTTCTAATTCCGGTTTAAGAACAGGAGATGCGGAACGAGCTGGATCCATGTCCACACTTCCATTTGCACACACCTCTCTCATCACCTGGAAACACAAGAAAATAAAACATTTATTCATTTAGCAGACGCTTTTATCCAAAGCGACTTACATTACATCACCAGTGTTACAGTCACTGGAGGCAAGGTGGGTTAAGTGTCTTGCCCAAGGACACAACGACAGTATGAACTGTGGGCAGAGTGGGAATCGAACCGCCTACCTTCCGGTTGAAAGACAACCGCTCTACCCACTGAGCTACTGCCGCCCCATTAAAACATTACTTATCTGATTTATGAGGGGGGTCCAAAAACCAGTCTGTATTTACTGTGACCATTTGTGAAGAAAACACCTCTCAAAAGTGCCAGACGCCATTGTATGTAAGCATTTACCCACCCCAAATTTATACTATATAAATTAAGCTATTATTATTATTATTATTATTATTATTATAGTATTGAAAACACAAATTGACAAATTTCCTCTTGTTCTTGTGAGTCGTATGCCAAGATTTATCTTTTGTTGTAACATTTGGGAAGTGATTTACAGCAATTCAAAAGAATTTATATAAAAAAATGTGTTATAATTTTTAGGGTGAATGTGTGGCAATGAAATCTACTGAATCTTTAATTTCTAATTTAAAAAAGATAGCTTAATTTAAGGCTAAAAAAAGATGGGGAAAACATATCAATATTTCAGTGTTGATTAAACAGAAAATTCAAATTTCACATTAACATTTTGAAGGGGTTTGTTCACTCTTGGAAACCGTGTGTATATTACATGAAGACACATGCAACTTGTGCCATGCTGTTTTTAAAGATCATTGCAAACCAGAATAAGGTTTGAAGAGCTGAACTGCTGGAGATGGAGTGCTCACTGCTCATGTGTGAAGGCTTAGAGTGATCGCAGGCGTGAGGCTGTCTGCTGCTCCCATTAGACACCACAGACTTTTACTATGACCATGGAATTCTTATGCAACAGTGTCTGATGGTGGAGAATGAGATCTGCAGGGCTCTGGACGGGGCGCCAGCATGCATTACCGTGACCTCGATGGACTGGAGACCTGGCAGCCCATCTGGCAACGCAAGGCTGTGGTGGTGACAGGGGTGTGCGTTGATGCAGCGGGAAAATGAGATTGCAGATGAACCGCTGTGTGTGTAAGTGTGCTAATGCACTCTCTGACACACACAAAACTTCACAATCTTCTCCACAATCATCCTGAAACGTCTCTGGCTGCGCACAGCTCTGCAGCTCATTGGTTTTGGCTTAGAAGGAGCATAATTGGGTTTCGCAGGGGAAATGACAGGCTGTGGCTCCATGGGTTTGGCTTCGGGAGTGAGTGAGAGGCCAGAGAGCAGCGACTACACGTATCAGCCCGTCAAAAAGATAGTGTGTAGATATTACTGACAGATGCTATGGATTTGTTTGCATTTTCCTAATCAACTTTTTAATTTTTTGTAGATTTAATGTCACTTCTTTATGTCCAAATTATATAGCTAAATTATTCTAAATTAGTATTAGATGGACTGCCTGGTGATATAATAGTTAGTTGTCAAAGATGGCAGACTAGCACAACTTGCCAAATAAAGTAATGTCACACATCAAGTAGCAGCAAAATGGCTTGTGGATAATTTGTTATAACTTATAGATAAGGGGCATTGCTATTTCGTGTATGAAAAATACTATGTCTATGGTCTGAAGCACTACAGAGGCCTGCTCATGCTACAAGTCTGTGGATGAGAGAGTGAATGTGTTCTGAGTGCTAAACATGGTGGTTAATAAAAACAGAAGCTTTATGATTGGCGTTTTGATGTGAAGACCTTGAAGTGGTTTTAAAACCATTCCAGGCTTGGAAAACATACTTGCCATTGTTAACATACTGTATACAATGTGTGCTCTGACCACATCAGAGGACAGTCAATGGAAACATATTGCATTCCAGTTTCACAAATTTATATAGCTTGAAATGGCATGTGGATGCAAATGTTGTTTTTGAAAATGTGGATTATAGTGCACAAGGAGGAGACCCATGCGATGTGTGTACATTATAAAAACATAAATAATGCCTTTTCAATAGACATAGATATTAGACATCAAAAATGGTAAATTCTGCTTAAACAAAATTAAATGCCAATTAACCGACTGTGTGTACTGTCAGTGAGTGGGTAGAGAGCATTACCAAGTGGCTCCTTATTTGGGTTGCTTAAAACTAAAACTATTGTGACGACCCAGCTCTTGAACATCCCCCTTTAAGAGGGTAGTTGCTGTATGTCTACAGAACACCAAAAAACACCACATGAAGGGGGTTTTGGAATCTGTGGTCCCTTAAAAACTAAGATCTGCCTGACAAAATTATGGTATGCATCACTAAAGCTGCAAAACAAACATTTCAGTAGAATGCATGTCAACATTATACACATGCATATTAGGTAAAGTAGCCCATACATTAAAATAGCTTCAGGGCTGTGCATAAATACATATGGGATTTAGCTTTTTTGCATTCTTTTGCCAATGGTAAACAACACAAAATAGATAAAAATGTAGATTTGATGCAGCAGTGAATCTTTCTGATGATATTTGAGGAAGGGTCTTTTGGGCAAACACTTCTACTTATGGTCAATTGGGAAGTAGAACATTTCAAGAAAGAAGACAAAGAAAAAACATTCAGTGTTTGATTAAAGCGTATCACAGCATTGTTTCAAAAGGTTGGTTAAAAAGTACAGGTGGCTTCAGAGGGATGAGGTCAGGAATCACTCTGGACATGTGTGTTCCATAAACGCATCGTTAGTCGAGAGTCTGGGAAAAGCATTACTGTAACAGGCCCTTTTTTCTGGAAATTATTTTCTAGAACTTCTCTGGGACACTGCAGTTATGATGAACCTGCTACAATTCATTCTAATTTTACTTGTGTACTGCACTTGGTTCACACATTTCCATAAACCTAACTGGTAATAAAATGCAAGGATGGCTGATTTAGCACACAGACTGAGAGTGTTCCAACTGCTTCTGATGAGAGCTGATTGCAACATGAAGAATTATCCAAAAAAAAAACAGAATTGTGAAAATTAACCTTCAATATGCTTCCAATATCCAGGCACTAAGACCCAGTTTCACAAGGCAACAATTAGTGCAGATGTTTAGCAAAGTTTAGGCAGTGTCGCACGTTTATTTTAAGAGATCTGGTTGCGGATGTCTGCAGGTACTTAAGTCCTGACTACGTACCTGCGCTGGCCAATCGATAAACAGTGACTTGATTAACATGTGGAGCGCAGTGTTGAATCAAGAGGATACAACACAAACTGTTTTGATGTGTGTTTCCTGAAGGGGTACAGCAGAATTTGCTCTATACTTGCATTTTAACCAAGGCTGTTGGTAAGTAATTAAAAAGATCTCCAAATCCAAAATCCTGCTGGTAAAACAGTTTCAGCTGGCAAAGGTTACCAGGAACTCAAAGTGGAGATATAAATAGCACACAATAGTTTTACCAAGGCCAAGAATTCCAGAAAATTCCCAGGAGTGTTAAGGAGCGCAGAGGTAAGGAGGAAGGAGGGGCTGCGGGGTTGTTTTTAAACACCAGAGGAGGCCCTCTGCTTTTTAAACACAAAAAGCCCAGAAACACTAGCATCACACAAATAACAAATGGGCTAAAAAGCAACCCAGCTTGGGCTCTTATTTGATGTCTATAGGGTGGGTTTGTTTGGAAAAACTGTTAAGTGGCTGGAGGAAAAGATCAGAGTACAACACAAGGTGGGGGCAGGTGATGAGTGGGATCAGAGGGAAGCCATGAACTAAACATCCTTACATCAGAGTCAAAACAGGAACCATACATTATGCAACAGGAAAATGTCCATCCTAAAGGGAACCATAGCCAAACTATTCTTAGACCTACAAATACCTTAATACTTACATAAAGAAATACAATATCTGTAACAAAATCTCCAGAGGGACCTCGTGAATTTCAGTCCAGACAGAAATATGTGTTTTGCAAATGTTAAATTACTGCACTATGTATGACATTTGATTCCTCTCTACTTTATCAAATGATTCACGTGAGATAGCGTTTAGTGTACAGACACGTAAATAGTCCTAGCTTGTGGCCATTTATTCCATGTCTTCCTTCCTTCTGCCTCCAATATCCTGTATAATTACTCAAACTAAAAGTAAAAAACAAAACAAAAACTATGGCTTATTTTTCACCATCTATTGATTCACTAGGTTTAAAAGTGATGGCTTTAAGATGGTACTCTAAAGAAAACCATAAACACATTTTTTGATTTCAAGAACACTGGACCCTACAAAAGAAAAAAAAACTTCTTTTTGGAGTCCTTAGTTACCTTAAGCCATTCCTCAGCTTGTTCTTTACTCTGCACAGCCAGCACCAAAGCATCAGCCCCTTGATGGACAATCTTAAGTTCATGCTTCTTCTTTTTGCCGTCTTTGGGAATGTGTGTGATGCTGCACCCTGACAAGGTTAGTTCCATTTGGGGGGCATGGTCTTTTGATGACTTGTAACACTATTGAGAGAAAAAGAATAAAAGAACAAAGTATTTTCTTCATTCTTACCCATTAAAAACCTGTCTGTAAGAATATAATGTGTTCACTCAGATAAATCATTTACCAGCAGTTTATTGTCTTTGATGACACAGAGAAGTTTGGTCCACTGGCCAAAACGTTTCTTGCGCAGCAGAAATGCACATATTCTGGCATCTTTAACTAGATCCATAGATGCTTCCTCTGACGGCCACTGGTGACGCATCTTTTGGCCTTCCCATCCTCCTCCTCTTCATCATAAGACTCGTAGGAGCTGCTCATGGCATCAGAGTCATAGTCTGAGAACACAGGTACAAGAACGTTGTAAGCAAAGGGAAGTAGAAAGAGCAAATGAACACAGAAGAGAATGTCTGTCACTCACTGGATGTGATGTATTCAGGAGCCTTCCCAGGTCCTAAAGGAACTGCTTCTTCATAGTAACCTTCTGGCAGCGAGGAACTGGGCAGAGGGGGAGGCCCATTGGTTGGAGGCTGCAAAGAAGACACAAAGATGTCACATTTACATCCAGTGCATACTTTTATCCTTAATCTGCTAGTTTGCATTCATCATATTTTATGAATATTTAAGATTTCTTTTTTTTTTCTTTTTTGCCCTAATTTTGATAGTAGACAGTAGATAGACAGAACACAGGGAGAGAGAGAGGGGAACAGTGTTGGGTAGCATTACTTTTTAAAGGAACTCATCAGGTGACATTGTTACTGTGCTTAGAAACTAATGTGTTACTCTCTGATAATGCATTACTAAAATCTCTGTGTGTGTCCTATACCGCAGCTATCAACGTTTACGAAAGGCGTCATTTTCTGTGCCCTGAATAAAGTGTTTGTACACCGCATTGCAATAATGAGGGAGCTTTATTCATTGGAACAGGAGTTTAACACGGAGTCTATAACATGTTCCTTGTCCGCTTATATAAACAACAGTGAAAAAGTTTGACAGAGAACTGTCACAGGCAGCAGTGCAACACCGTTTTACTTAGTGAGTTTTGCTGCAACAGTGAACATGATGCAGTCACTACATTTAAGTTTGTGCACAAAAAATATGCATGTTAAGAGCCCACTGCTGGAGAGGAAAATGTTTCAACTTTGTGCTTGCTATATACGCAGTGTACAGCATCAGCTCACAGCATCTTCCTCAGACCAACATGGAGCTACACACACACGCACGCACACACACACACCCACGCACGCACACACACCCACGCACACACACACACACACACACACACACACACACACACACACACACACACACACACACACACACACACACACACACACACACACACACACACACACACACACAAACACACACACTTTTGACGTGTAGTAGAGCACGGCAGCTCTTTCTAACAAGTTACAGGACAAAGCCAGTACTAAAGAACTTCAAAGTCCATGAAAAGTTGTCAAACCATAACAGGCCTTATAAGACCACACATTTAAGAAAGCCTATGATCAAGCTGCAGTGGCTGCGGACATTTTCCTCATATGGAAACCCCTTTTTTTTTCCTGTTATATAGCACCACTTTTCCACAGATGGACTACTTCTAAGAGGACAATAATATGAATCTCTATGTACTGTCGCCTACTGGTTGCAGAACTGCCATAATGTTAGCATCCACTGCCATAGCAACATGGAACGTTCCCAAAGACCAAAAACACAAAACATAAACTTAGAGGATTTCCAAAGTCAGTTGCACTTTCAATTTGTATTAATATGATTTTAACAGAGAGGCATTTGTGACTGAAACCAAAGTCCAATGTTATCATTGCACAAAATCTATCATCAATCAATTTTAACAGCACATTAAAAACAAAATTATTAAATGCAATTGCACAAAATGACTCAACTGAATAAAAATCTGAGATAATTTAGCAGCTATTCATTAAACTGGGGTTTGTTTCTCGTCTCAGTTGATAGATCCATCCTGCTTTGTTAA
This sequence comes from Perccottus glenii, assembly GCA_024416835.2. Taxonomy (NCBI): domain Eukaryota; kingdom Metazoa; phylum Chordata; class Actinopteri; order Gobiiformes; family Odontobutidae; genus Perccottus; species Perccottus glenii. The sequence goes on from CM044546.2 coordinate 21,609,521, forward strand.
TGCTTTTCTTCATCCGTCTCTTGGCTCTCTTTTCAAGTGACAAGCCTGTAGCAGAAACCTTATCGCATCTCCTTAGAGGTAAATGGCGGTACAGTGAACTCATTTCTTGGCAAGGATACACCAGCCCACTAAACACCAGAGCCGCCAGTGCTCTCCTCCCAAACTGTTTAAAAGGAAACAAAGGCAGAGAGACAAAAAGTATGAGGAGCTGGGGCTTAACAGTTGAACAATAAACCGTTTCAGGTTTGAGAAGGGGGTGTGAAACTGGACTTTTGTTGTGAGACTGTTGATAGAAAGTCTACAGCTTCATATCTCACAAAACACTAACTTCCTTCAAAAAGCTTTGGCCAAGTAATGATAACATTAATAATAATTGTGCATTTACAGATTGTTTGCTTTCTTCCCTGAGTGCATCAGATTACACTCGAAAATGTGATCCCACTGCTCTGTTATGTAGTGACTCAAAGTTTAGAAGTACTGAGGTGAAGAACTTTGTTTGCTTACACTGCACACATACACTTGAAAATACTTGAAAGATGTGGACACAAACACCAAGTCTGGTTTTGGCTTTGATTTCATTCTCTGGAGGGTTTAACACAATGTAATTAACAGATGTTCATTGCATTTGTAAAGTTCAACAAATTGTAGTTTAGTAAAAGGTAGAAAGGCCAAGGTTCATATAAGTTTATACGCAGTGGCTCAGTGGTAGAGTGGTTGTCCTATCACCCAAAGGTTAGCGGTTTGATTCCTGCTCTCCCCACAGTTCATACTGTCATTGTGTACTTGGTCAAAACACTTAACTCTCCTTGACTCCAGTGTCTGTGGCACTGTTGTATGAATGTGTGAGAATGTTTGGTGGTCGGAGAGACCATACGTGCAAAATGGCTGGCACGTCTCTGTCAGTCTGCCCCAGGGCAGCTGTGGCTACAGATATAGCTTACCACCATTAGTGTGTGACTGTGGAGTGAAAGAATACTGGACTATGTAAACTGTCTTTGGGTATCTTGAAAAGCACTATATAAGTAGTATGCATTATTATTACTGTAATACCGTTATTCCATTCAATAGTATCATTCCGTCAGAATCTTATACTGTCCCATGCCTACTTTAAAGTCTTGTGCAGCCTCATGGAACACCTTTTCTCGACAGACTTTAATTCCTTCAGCTTTTGAAAAGTCTTGCTGGAGTTGCACAGTGATTTTAAAAATATAGTGAGGTCACAAACAATCAGAGCACAACGGGCTTTTAAGAACAAACATCTTCAAGATCTAAAATGTTAAAAGAGACATTTGTCCTGTCATGGTCTCAGGGCTGCTCCCTTGGATCAAATCTCCTACAGCTGAATGTTGAGAAGGAGAATTCAGGTCACATCTAAAAAGCCTGAATTCCAAAGACATAATGTGTAATTAGATGGCGGTAAAGGAGTCTTGACCTCTGCTTGAGTACTTGGAGGTTTGTCTGCTGCTTGGGCTCTGGCCTGAAACTCACATCCAAACATTTATGACAACTATCCATTTTTGCAGCACGTAGGCAGACTGAAGCTGTAGAAATGAATTTGCCCCAGGTTACTGTTGTGGACAAACTCTGCACACAAAGGAAAGCACTCCCTTTGTTAAAAAAAAAAAATTAAAATAAAGTTAATGCTTCCCATTTTGTCCAACATCAATTTTAAGGACTATTTAGAACATTATAAGAGATATTGTACTTAGTCAAAAACAAACTAAAAAAATCTAACAAATCAGTAAGACAATACACAAAAAACTATGCTAAAAGAAGAACTGAACTATTGAACTGTTAAACATAACCCCTTTGCATTAAGCAAGACTGTGGAACTAATGGCCTAACTAATTACAAAACTGTGTTGAAAGCGTTTTGAAACCTCTTCCTCTTGGCCGGTTTCAAATGGAAAATTGTGTGCTAGAATATTCTCCAGACCTTCAGTTCCCCAGAGGTAAGGATTAAGGGTGAAAGGCCTTTGCAAGGTTTGCTTTATAAGCTTTATTTATACAGAGACAGGTTGTTTGGAAGACTACTCACTTTTCCAGCACCACCCTGCTTACATTTTACGTGGTCAAACAATGTGACCACAACTCCTTGAACAACTGAAGGTTAAGTCCACTTGTTGAGGTTAGTTGATAGAAGTTTACATTTCCATGCAGCTTCTAATATTTCCACAGTCTAAGAAAATTTTCAATAACAGTGTTTCAAGGATGTATCTTAAATATTAAGTGATACACTTCTTTGTTTTATTTCCATTTCTACGCTATTTAAAAAGAGGTTAAAAAAAGGTAAAAAAGCAGACAATCTCTTCCTCTCTGCAGGCTTTAAAGCTTCAGTGCAAGGTCAAACAAAGGTACTGAGCTTCAAATTGAAACCAGACTGCGCTGCAGACAGCAGATTAAAACACACAGAACAAAAGGTGGATCTGCTTTTGCATTGCCCCAACATGGAAAACCCTCTATCCCCATATAACCTTGGCACACTAACTATACAGTGGGTAAAAACATCTTTGCTTGTACTTTAGTTTACCTTTTATAGAGCTGAGAACAAGCCACTGCGATACACATCTATAAATTCCCTCTCAGTTTCTGAACCACCCAAGCTAGGGTTACTTTCACTTCCACAGAAAACTCCAGATTCAACTCCATTCTTCTCCTTCCTTCCATTACTCTTGGTTTCCTTCCTGAACTGGCCTGTTTATTCTGTATAATATGGTACAGGTGCATTATTGGAGTTACATTGCAGAGCATTAGCTGAGCTGAGAAAACCCTTTTAGACTGAGAGTGGGCTGGGTGTTTCCTGTGTTTCTCTTGCTTCACAATGAGGTGAAAATATGAGAAAAAGTTGGGAGGTGCAGAAAGGAACTTGGGTTGGAGAAAATATTTACTTTCTAGAGCTCATACACCACTCCTAAGATCCAACTCAATCCCATTTAAAGGCTTGCCCAATATGTACCAGCTAGACTTTAGAAGAAAATCCCAATGAAAGAAAAGTGAGTGATGCACAATGTTTGTAACGGAAATGGACAACTAGATCTGAACTTTAAGCTGTAATAGAGTAAACCCAAAGAAAAAGACACCATTTCTGCAACGATCCTTCGCTGCTTTATTGAGTCCGTACCATCACATCATGTGTCAGAAAAAGCTTGGCATTGTAAAAATCCATTAAAATCACTGGAGTAGGGGAAAAAGGCTGTGAAAATGGGTTTTCCATCCTTGCTCTAGTTTCTTTCCAAACTGTTAAAGGCTGGAAGAGCTCCGGCCCGAGGATTAGCTGTGTGTGGGCATGTACAAGCACAGACAAGCTCTTAATTGCCGTCAGGCCTAAATCAAATTCAAACTGTAACACTTGTTTAGTTGCCCCAGAAACACAGTGCAACACCTTTTTGACCGGTTATTTCGGCTCCAAGTCAGTAACGCAGGAATGTTGATGTCATTGGATGTTTTACCAGCGGCTGACCAAACCACAGAGTAGGGGAACCCCGCTCATGTATAATAAAAACAGACTCATCAAATAGAGACATGACATGCAATATTCTATATATACATATAAATGGACAATAAGGAAATAGGCTAACTCAAATAAGATTTTAACTGTGAGACAATAGTTTCTTGTTTGACAGCACAGTGACGCCGTTAAAGGTCAGTTTTCCTGTAATAGTCTAGTACACTCAGTTTGATGGGGAAATTAGGGGCGCAGTGGCTCATTGGTAGAGCGGTTGTCCTATACGTGGAAGGTTGGCAGTTTGAATCTGGCTCTTCCCAGGTCATACTGCCAATGTGCCCTTGGGCAAGACACTTCACCCACCTTGCCTCCAGGGCCAGAGCTCTGGTATATGAATGTGTGAGAATGTTTGGTGGTGGTCAGAAAGGCCATCTCTGTCAGTCTACCCCAGGGCATCACCATTTTATAGTGGTGTATGAATTAGGGACTAGTGTAAGTGTAAGATACAGTATGTGTTCAGCTGTATCTAAATTCTTTCATTTATTTTTGTTCTTGGTTTTTATTGAGGAGCTGTGAATCAATGTAACTTGGATTTTTTTTTATTGTTGACGTAGTCCCCATGAACGTTTGGTCCAACAAATTAGTTTGCACGTGCAACCAAATTGGTTGCACTCTAAAACCCTGTGCTCCCTTCAAGGGTTGCCACAGTGTCTGCCTCCATCTCCATCTTTCCCTATCTTTAGCATCCGTTTTGTTAGCCAAGGACGCAACCGTTTCAGTATGGAACTGATTCGCATTTTATATTTGGCTTAAGGTTTAATGCCGGATGCCATTCCTAAAGCAACCCTTTATCTGGGCTTGGGACTGGCACAAAAAGTACACTGGCCTTGTAAGTCGCAGGCAAATAAAATTTAACTTTTTTCTATTTCCCTCAACAGCATATTAGCATCTGTCTAAATCACAAACTTGCACCAGCAGACACCAAATTTTTATGCGCCAATGCCAATATTACACTCTCTGAACACCAGTTTGTTTGCTTTCTGCCTTGATTTCATAATCATATAGTCCACATTCTCACTATAAACCCACTATAAACCCATTTAAAAAAAAAAGATGTACAAAAACATTTAGTTCATCTGCATGTGCATTTTGTAGTATACAGTTGGCCATTTTTCAGAGAATATGAATGATAACACAAAAACATTTTTTTCACTCATAGTAAGTGGTTGGGTGAAGCCATTTATTACTCTTTTTAAATCATAATGACAACAGAAACTACCACAATGACCCTGATAAAACATGTACATACCCCAGTTCTTAATATTGTGTATTGCCACCTTTAACATTAATGACAGCTTGAAATCTTTTGTGGTAGTTGTGGATGAGGCTCTTTATTCTCTCAGATGGTAAAGCTGCCCATTCTTCTTGGCAAAAAGCTTTCAGTTCCTGTAAATTCTTGGGCTGTCTTGCATGAACTGCACCTTTGAGATCTCCCCAGAGGGGCTCAATGATATTGAGGTCAGAAGACTGAGATGGCCAGTCCAGAACTTTCACTTTATGCTGCTGTAGCCAATGACAGGTCGACTTGGCCTTGTGCTTTGGATCATTGTCATGTTGGAATGTTCAAGTACGTCTCCTGTGCAGCTTGTGGGCTGATGAGTGCAAACTTCCCTCCATCTTGCCATCAATTTTGACCAAGTTTCCTGTGCCTTTGTAGCTCACACATCCCCAAAACATCAGCAATCCACCTCCATGTTTTACAGTAGGAATGGTGTACCTTTAATCATAGGCCTTGTTGACTCCTCTCCAAATATAACGTTTATGGTTGTGGTCAAAAAGTAAAAATTTGGTCTCATCACTGCAAATGACTTTGTTCCAGAAGTTTTGTCTCTGTGCTGTTTGGCGTATCGTAAGCGGTATGCATCTTTAAACAGCCGCACTTTTTTCAGAGAGTCCTGTATTTTAGCTGAAGTTATTTGTGGGTTTTTCTCTGCATCCCAAACAATTTTCCTGGCAGTTGTGGCTGAAATTATTGTTGGTCTACCTGACCTTTTCATTTTCCACTTCTATTCCTTGGATATCTTTTTATATCTCTATACTGGTTTATACAGTTTAATTACCTTTTTCTGCAGGTCCTTTTTGCAGGACAATTTTTTTTTGCTTTTGACTCAGAATACAGAAACGTTAGTGCAGCACTGGATGAGAGATGCAAGGGCCTGTCAGTACCCCAGAAACTCACTGACCTTTTATACACATTTATACACTTTATACACTGACAAACAAGCAAACAGATCACAGGTGAGGATCACAGGTGAGGATGGTTACCTTTAGTAGCCATTCAAACCTGTTTGTGTGAACTTGTGTGCATGTTATCAGGCCAAAATCACCAGGGTATGTAAACTTTTGGTCAGGGTCATTTGGGTAGTTTCCGTTGTCATTATGATTTAAAAAGCGTTAACACAGTTGTTTGACAATAAATGGCTTCACCCAACCACTTACTATGAGTGAAAAAAAGTTTTTTTGTGTTATCATTCATATTCTCTGAAAAATGGCCAAACAATCACAAATTCTGCCAGAGTATGAGCAACTGAATGTATTTCTTTCCTGTATACCGCACACTATAAAATTCAAACATAAATGCTGCAAAACTAAGCAATGCAATACAAAAACACGGATACTTGTGTTTTCAATCAGATGACGGTCATTGACGGAGTCAACAAAAGAGCGGTATTGTGGACTCATTTAAATGTTCATCTGTCAGTCTGCTTACTTCTATGGTCCCTGAATAAAGTTTTAGCCATTGTGGTCATAGCCTCTTATACAATCCCACCATCAGTGAACTTTTTGGTGCTTTGTTAAGATGTGTGACAATTTAATAGGCTCCCAAACGGCTCTTTGTTTTACCACTTATAACTTTTAAATTTAGTGCTGTTTTGACATAATATTTTGTATAACATGTATAACATATATTACTTAAACTATTCAAAAGAACCTCAATTTCACATTCAGAGCTTGAATTGCAAAATAGTACAGGCCAAAGTTTAGGTCAAAGACAATGCTACTGGTTGAAGGTCACCAACATGGCAATGACTCACAGAAAATTACGCCTAACCGCTGCAGTGATAACATGTCTTTAGTGCATTTGTGTGGACAGTATTGTAGGTAAACTTCTGAAAAAGACACATTTATCTTCTAATGTTTGTGGAGGAGGGGGATTGTCTAATTCAAAATAAGGAGGAAGGAGGAAATGAATTCCAAATGGGACCCAGATTATCACCGGTAGTACAATACCAACAAAGAATGCACAGCATATGTCTGTGGTATAAACACAGTTTGGTTTGCTCCTGTGTCTCAGAGTAAAGCACAGCAAACACACTGGACACTTACAGGAGCCTGGTGCAACACCTCATAGAATCAAAACGTCTCAGGTTGAGAAAGACGAAGAGTAGGTGGTTGGAGCGGGGGTGGAGTGAGGTGGAGTGGGAAAGCACTCCAACATCAACACAGATGGAAATCATTTGTGTCTCAACAAGAAAAGAGCACTGGTCCACATTTTGCCTCAGCCACGTCGATGATACAGAGCATTAGTTTTAACGCTTTGGTGCTAGAACACTTGACATAATTTCTTCTGTAAATCAATTAAAAAGGTTAAATTTAAGAATCAGTTCCATTAAGTGGTAACCCTACACTACACTAACCCAGCTTGTGTTTCCATCATGGAGTGTATTACTGAGTGACAATACTGTAGCTCTAACAGCGACTAAATATTTGTGACTACTATTTTGGGACGATACCACTGGCAACCTTGGCTATCAACAGATACCCAACTAAAAAAGATGGTACAGCAATGAATTACAACACAGTGGTTTTCTGGAATATCATAGACCATATAATATCAATGTAACCACTACTAGCATAAGAAACAAGCTACTAGTAAAATATAAGTTCTATTAATGTAACACTGATTTCTTAATCACTATAATATTAACATTTGGAAAAATGTTAATTGAGGCCCAAAAAATATTTTTGTTCTATAGACCGAAATGTTAAAATATTTTAAGTATGGCTGAAAGGACAACAAAAAATTGTTTTGCAGTGTTAATTGTCTAGTTTCATTGACTTGTTTATTGACTGTTAAAAAGGCACAAATCAGCCTAAAAATAACTCTTAGTGTTTTATATCCAGGATCCTGGTCTAAAAATACACCCATAATGTGCCTCTATGGAAAACTGGTAAGGATCAATTGGCTTTAATAGCTTTTGCGACTTTCTGACAATAGAAGCAGATATTATTGTGTAATTTATCAAACTTATACATGTATGTTCCCCTTTCTTTGAGTCCTTTTGTATTTATGACCTACGTTCGCTCGATAATATAGCTTGGCAAAAAGTGAAGAACATATCAATTAATTATTCTCTTGCTTTTTGTCTTTAGGCTGCAGCCGTCAATGCACCTCAAAGGAAAGACAGAATGTATATAACTTTTGGAACCTTTCTTCAAACAGCTGGTGGAAATGGTTTGCGTGGAAGCAAGCTGAGGATAAGAATGTATGTTATGGCAAGAAAACAGAAACAATGTTGAATATACTGTAGACATGAAACAGAAGAAAATGACAAAAACATTCTTTCAGGCACAAAAGAATCGGGTTGGGATTGAGTTGGATTCTGTCACACTTAGAGCTCATTAAGATGTTATTAGAGCCAGACCTGGTTTTGGACGTGCCCCAACTGTTGTGTACATGCATGTGCGAGTGTGCCGCGCTGTAATACTGCACACTGATCCTCCTCTTTAGATCAGATGAGAGATTGATGGTGCGGGGGGCGTGGAGAGTATCAAAGTGACATGAAAAGATTAGGCTCCTCTGTGCGTACATGCCAAAAGAGTTGGACTGTAAGTCTGAGAGAAAACCTGCTGGGATTTCCTTTAGTTTAACTCTTGCACACATCAAAGTCAGCCTATGACATACACAGGTCTTAAAGATGCATGTGATGTTTAAGAGGCTCTACACTTCCAAATTTTTTATGCCTCAAATAAAATAAGGTTCAGAAAATGGTGATGGGAAAACTGTCTTCAATTTAATTGAACATTATGGGGGACTGTTACTGTGTAAGTAATAATTAGATACACAAAACACATCTAGTAAACCAGGTTGTATATTAGATTAGTAGACGTCCTGTTGAGTCTTATTCATTCATTTATATCTCACTGTCTCCACAATGACATTGGTGTTAGGTGTGTGTTTATCAATGTGTCTCTGGGAAACAAGCTCCTATACTTAGTATTTCTTTGGTTGTTTCTCTCTGTGACCATGCTAACAGTAGTGACAATTGTAATAATAGTAAAAAATAGGAACATAGCTCATCATAGATGTTCCAAAAAGCTGAAAGATTCTGACTAAAAATAGAAACAGCTGTTGGTAGTAAACCCTAGCGCTGATTTTATATATATTTATTATTGCTTCACAATAATAACAGCCATATTGCTTTGTGGCATATGGCTGTTTATCACAAGAAAATATTTTGTATGCCTATTCATTATTATTATTATTATTATTATTATTATAACATCAATTTTATATAGCGCTTTTTCGGGGACGCAAAGACGCTTTACATATCAATTATTTATTCACTCCACAGTCACACATTGGTGGTGGTAAGCTACATCTGTAACCACATTCATGATACATTTGACCTCTTTTGACAACAATAATGTAAATGGTGTGCGGATCCAGACATGATACATAGTGCTCCCGTGGAAACTAGAGCTGCACAATATATCCCAAATAGATTGTAACACATGTCCTAAACAACTTGTATCACAATAATAGGGCAGTCACCAAATGAGCAAAGATGCTCAGCTGCTCATCCTTGAATTTTTGACACAATGAGGAGTTTATGAAGCAAAAAGTTACCATATTTGGAATAAAGTCAGAATGTAGGAAGAGTAAATCATGGGTTTGCAAAGTGAGCTAACTCTGTCTGTAACACCAAACACAGTTTACTCTTTTGCAATCTTCTCTTCTCCTCTTTTTATTCAACCATCCATCTCTCTTGACCACTACTGTCAGGTACAATTTATACAACGTCAGGCTCAGAGTGGAGAGAGTGAGCAGAGCAGCTATTTTTCTCTGAGTCGGGACAGCTTCTGCAGAGGTCAGTGTGGGAATGTGATGGATGGTCATTTCTGAGCGGGGAGACAACGAAAAGAGAAAAGGAGCTGGAGGAAAATAAAAGAGTGGAGTTTCTTTTCCACACAACTGTATTTATGAGAGTCAGACTTTACTGCTCTCACTAGTTTGAGTTGGAGCATAAACACTCTGATCCCACATCTTTCTTAGATTCTAAAATTTCACAATGCATAAGAAGAGCATGTGTTGTTGGTATAGTGACTTGCTGAGTTTATGCTTATTTCCTACACTAATTTACACACAGTTAATCTTTTTTTTTTTTTTTGAGAGAATAACAGAACTAAAGAAAACAGAAATTTGGATGAGTAACAAATGATGAAACTGGGGTTCTGGGACTGAGGTTTTGGGTATAGTCAAAGCTCTCTAAAATTTGCTTGATTATGTGACTGAGGTAATTTATTACAAAGTTTAAGCCTTTAAGAGTCTTAGAAAGTACATTCTTCCTCCTTGTGACATTCGGTAACCTAATTCTTGCAAATCATTGTTGTTCCTATACACTATGCTGGCTTTACATATTGTACAAGTATTGTAATATTGTATACCTATATGTCTACAGTATATTTTTAAGTCCTGACAACTTTATGGACTAGTTATGGGCCTCTTATCTGATCAGAATTTTACAGTTTCCATAAACAATGTCTGATGCAATTCTTCAAAATACATTTGTGAAAAAGCAACTACAGACTGTTGGAGAGACGGAGGCAGAGTGCAACAGGAAAACAGATTGGACCCATGACAAGCTTTCCCACTGCTTTACAAGAGACTGTAAAACACACTGCACACAACATGTCACACAGCCTCCACGTCACACACTGCTCACATCCTGCAGGCAACAAGCTGCCTTCTAACGGGGCCACTGAAGAGGAATGGATCCACACATAAAGACTTTGCCCTTAATTCATTCATAATTCCACTAAAATGTGTGAAGAATGTGTTTTAGTTTTAAACAATTTTGTAGTGTAAAAATCTTCATTCTAAATTATCTCTGCCTAAGTGCTTGATAGCAGACAGGCAGCTAACACAGTCTGCACTGAACTGTAGCTAAGAGAAGAGACTTTTGAAAACAATGCAAATTAAGATTAAGTGTGAAAACCTGCTTATGTTATAGTATGACTGAATACAACAGAAATCCCAATGGCTGTCTGAATACCAAACAATTCCAAAGTGCAAAACTAAAATGTGTTCAGAACATCTTCAGAAAACAAGCCAATATCAGCTTGACCCAGTCACCTATAAAAGAAAAAATGCTCCTAACAAATAATTACAGTCCTACTATTTTTCTCCACACATTTCTCATGTAATGGATCTAATGTGTTCAGAACTAGACAAAATGTGCAAACCATCAAGAGCCAGAGACTTTTATATTGGTTTGCCAAAAACAGATTATGTTGAGAATCACCATGACAACCAGTAAAGTTTGTGTTGTTCACCTGGTGTTTGACAGAGTTTTGGCTCCAGAGAAAAGGGGCCCTGAGCCAGAACTGAACCCAAGACGAAAGACAGCTTTGGAAACAACATGGGGATCTGATTAAAGGACTATGTGGAGAAATGACAGAGCGTGTACCACCAGGAATATCAAGGCTTCGTACTGCTCTGGGGACTGTAGAAATGGTACGTCTGGTGTACGTCTTACCAGCCATGGCTGAGGGATCTCAGGCAGGGGCATCTGAGGAGGAGCGGGGAGACCGTTGTGGATCTCAGACTTGAAGGAAGGCTCTGGAAGGGCAAAAACATGAACAGGAAAAGTAGATTAGTTTGTGAAAGTAAAGTTCAAGCTCAGGAAATAACAGGCAATGACAAAAAAATCGATACATAGATGTGGTTTGAAAAAAATAAACATAACATTCAACTCAGCGGACCAAAAATATAAAGTGTCAGATTGATCTTGGTCTAGATTTTCAGGTGTGTCTTGGCATTTAACCCCACCTTTGTCTGCGAGGACTCTGTGCAGGATGTTGGACAGGTGAGCCTTCTTCTCTCGGACCCCAGCGCTCAGATACTCCCGGTCCAGCAGGCCCAAGAAGAGGCGGAGCTCGCTCACCAGCTCCTCCATCGCTGCAGAAGAAACACACAACAGCACAGTTTTAATAATGTACGTCTGGCTTCACATCTCCTCAGCGGGCAGGGGCATAAACATAAACGGGGACCAGTGATGCGCGGGTTAATCCAAAAAGAGCGGGTGCCCGCGGTCACGAGTCATGCAAAAATATTTTTAATGATATTCGGGTCGCGGTCGGTCGGGTCGTTTTAAATAAAAAATTCAATTAAACCCTTGTAATTTATTTAGTACTAGACACAATTTTCTATGAAATACATAGGCCTACACTTTATTGCCTGTATAACTGGCGCAAAGATGACGCACAAGCTCAGTCTTCAGGTAGAGATGGAGGCGGCAAGAGAAAAGGTGAAGACTGGGGAGTGGAAGCTCCGCAAATACACAAATAGAAAGAGCAAAGTGTGGGAGACATTTGCCAAAATAATGAAAGATGATGTGCGGTCCCAGGAAGCCATCACGCTGCACGCTGTCTACACAAGCTCACAGCAAGCCAGCATGGCCGACAGCGATACTTGTAAGGATGAAAACAGCAAAATCGAAGTTGAGATTGTGCCAGCCCCTGCAGCTTTTAAATCAGATGTCTGGAAACATTTTGGTTTCGCCGTGTCAAAAAACGCAAAAGGAGAGAAGGTGGTGGACAGACAATGGACTATGTGCAAGCACTGCCACAGTAAACTGCGATACAACACAGGAAACACAAGCAACATGCGAAGTCATCTGACGACCAATCATCCCGAAAAGTTTGCAGATTCTCCCACAAAAAGAGTCCTGTCCGGTCAAAAAACCCTGAAGGAGGCCTTTTCAACAACTATGCCACACAACAGCGCAAGGGCTCAAGAAATCACAAGGTACATTGCGGAATACATAGCGTGATTTACGTCCCTTTTCTGCAGTAGATGGCAAAGGATTTAAAAGGTTAGTGGCCAAGCTTGAGCCGAAGTTAAGTTATGTTCCTGAATACCAGTTTTAAAAGGCTGCTTTTATTTGCCTTGCACATTTAAACCTGACTTAACTTAATCTTTGTTTGCACTTAAAGGGAATTCCCTATTGTTTACAATTGTTCTAGTTGCTTCTAAACTTGAACATTGCACAGAAGAATTACCGTATTTTTCGGACCATAAGACGCACCCGACCATAAGACGCACCTGGTTTTTAGAGGAGAAAAATAGGAAAAAAATATTCTGAACCAAATAGTGTAGTAAAATATTTAATAAAGTATAACAGAATAATATTTGAATTATATGACTGGAGTGAAGGGCATGCGCACTGATGTGTACTGTAACACCGCCTACTACATGCTATCCTCCAATAGCATACGGCGGTGACACAGTACAGCAGCATCGCGCCTTCCTGCACACATCGGCTTCCGTAAGGAAGGTGAGGGAGGACCCGCTGCCGCTCTGCCACTACGGTAAGGCAAGGCGACACGGGGGCCCGCTGCCACTCTGCCAGTATCTCAGTGGACTACTGAGAAGCCTGGACACGGGGCGGGGGAGGGATGATGCAGTTTCCAGGGACACGGAAGGTCCCGGGGGACCCGCTGCCCGTTGCAGAGCGGCAGCGGGTGAGGGACTCGTCATAAGTCAACTCACAGTCATAAGACGAGCTGCAGAGCGGCAGCGGCATCGTGTGAGGGAATACCATAAGATATGGTATTCGGACTAGGGATGCACCGAATGTTCGGCCACCGAAATTATTCGGCCGAAAATAGCCAAAAAAAAGCACTTTCGGTGTTCGGCGAATAAGTAAAAAGGCGAATAAATTTTGCCGAACAATGGCGTTTTTAATGACGCAATCAAATAACCCGCGTAGAGTGAGAGGCGCGGGCTTTATGCAGCAAACATGTCAGCAGTGTGGAAGCACTTTAAAGTGTCAGAGAAAGAGGCAAAAACGGCCGTTTGCAGACATTGTTCTGCTGAATTGTCCAGGCGGGTGCATCTGCAAAAGCGTACTTCAAGTGAAACAGACCACGGAGTGAAAACAACTAAAAGTGCGCTCTTAGAAGCTGTCAGCACACGATTTAGTCAGGCGGACTCAGAACCCCTGTACATCGCGACTGTGCTTGATCCACGATATAAAGATCATTACTTGGATGTGGGGAAAAAGATGCGCACACGAGAAATAATCCAGGCCGAGTTGGATTTGGGAAAGCCGCTAGGTGATGGAGACGGTCAGGTGATGCACAGCGCAGGAGGTGAAAACAGCACAGAGAGTAAACGGGCTTGTACTATAGATGAGCCGCGCACAGTCTCGCTGTCTGACATGTTCGATGAGATCCTCCAAGAGAATAACCCATTTGCAAGACAGAGGACAAGCTCGACCGCTCAACAGTTGGATGGGTATCTCTCAGAAGTCCCCATCCCCAGGAGCAATAACCCTCTCGACTTTTGGAGGACCAATCAAGGCCGCTTTCCCGACCTGGCGCAGATGGCACACAGGTAGGCTACTTGTATGGGAAATTAATTTAAGATTTTATTTATATTTTGGATTATGGTAACACTTTATAAGTAGTTTATATTTTTAACATTAACTAACAATGAAAAACCCTTATTAAAAGCATTTATTAATCTTAATGTTAACATTTACTAATACAGTATTAAAATTAAGTATCACATTTGTAATTTTTGAATTAAAAAGTATCAAAAGTGGTAGGCCTATTTGTTAAAATTGTGAATGCACTCATACTAACATGAACTAAATATTTTTTATTATCTTACATTAAGGAAGATTAATAAATACCATAACAAATGTATTGCTCATTGTTAGTTAAATAAATATTTTGAAATTGTATTTTTGTTATTTGATTTTTTTTATCTTAAAAGCAACACAAAATAGTAAAAAGCAAATTTTTACTATTTAATTATTGTAATGGTGAAAAAATTGGCAAAATAAATGGAAAAAATGTGAAACACCGCTGTATTCGCCTTCGCCAAGCATTTCATTATTATTCGGCTTCGGCTTCGGCCAAGAATTTCATTTCGGTGCATCCCTAATTCGGACCATAAGACGCAGGCACTTTTCCTCCCACTATTTGGTGAAGAAAAAGTGCATCTTATGGTCCGAAAAATACGGTAGTTATGCAACCAAATATTACTATACAGAATATTGATGTTCCTGACTACAACTTGCACTTTAAAAGCACTGTGATCAGCGTTTTATGTTGTCATGGATCCTTGAATACAACAATAAATTGCCTGTTGACTGGCAAAAGCAGAATAAATGTCAGTATTTTTTCGCTATTATCATCACAAACACTATAGTGTGCTATTTAACAATACCGTGAGCTTTTCCACAATATCACAATAAATATCGTACCGTGAGGTCAATATCGAAATTGTATCATACCGTGAGATTTTGATATCGTTACATCCCTAGCTATAATGAAGACAAAAATGCAACACAATAGGAAATATCATTATAACAGTGTACTGCTAGGTAAAATACTAAAATTTAATAAAAATAAATGGACAACAACATTCCAGCTCAAGTGTGGTTGAGCTGGCTCAGACGTGGCAACCCACCTGAGGAACATATCTGAGCAGATTTACAGCAGCTCATGAAAAATAAGTGAGCAAACAGAACGAGGAAGCCAAGTTGAAGTATGTGGGTATGTTTATCAGCGTTCACCTGTTTTTATCTAACAACAGGGTGTGCTATCACGCTACAGTGCTGCACACACTCAGATAACATATCTCTCTCAAAACATTATTTGGTGTCAGTCTAGTGTTCTGTCAACATGTGATTTTATCGAGGCTGATGACACTGCACTGAGAAGCAGCTGCAGATAGAAGAGGCCAGTAGGAATATAGATGGGCCTGGGAATGACATATTACCAGATAAAGGCCAAGTCCCCTTAACACACTAGCAAACACTGCTTGAACCAATGTAAATCAATTTAAACATTTGCACAGAAGGCACAGGGGGCCCACTTGTGGAGCCAGTTCATAGACATTAAATGAAGATAATTTATAGCTTGTACAAGTGCCACTGCTCATAGTGAACATATATATTTTTTCTTGCATTCCTCAAAGACATTTCTTTAAGTTTCCAATAACAACAATAACTCATGGTGCAAGGATGTGTAGTTGTTGGACAGCAGCAAGAGCAGGACTACAGCTGCTTTTACAAATTCTTACATAATCTGATTATCCTACAGCACAGAGGTAGAGAACTCGTGAGAGAGTTCAAACTACACACAATGGGTAAGGTGATCGATACATAGATGTGGTTTGAAAAAAATAAACATAACATTCGACTCAGCGGACCAAAAATATAAAGTGTCAAATTGATCTTGGTCTAGATTTTCAGGTGTGTCTTGGCATTTAACCCTACCTTTGTCTGCGAAGACTCTGTGCAGGATGATGATAACATGATGACAGCACAGAGGTAGAGAACTTGTGAGAGTTCAAACTACACACAATGGGTAAGGTGAGCGTGAACGAGTGAGAAGTGGAGGACGGCCACAAAGTCAACACTGGGCTATAAAACAGGATTTTCTCATTCATTCATTAATTTTCTACCACTTAGTCCCATTAGGGTCACCGGTCAGGTGACAGGAGCCTATCCCAGCAGCTTTGGGCCTTATGCAGGGTACACCCTGGACAATGACCAGTTAGTCGCAGGGCTAACATTTAGAGACAGACAACCATTCACTCTAACATTCATTCACTAGGAACACTTCAAAATTACCAATTAACCTATACATGCATGTCTTTGGACGGTGGGAGGAAGCTGGAGTACCCGGAGAGAACCCACGTGTAACATGTGGAGGACATGCAGACTCCTCACAGAAAGACAGGAGTTGGCCGAGAATGTTTGAGTCAGCAGGGTTTTGAACTCACAACCTTCTTGCTGTGAGGCAGGAGTGCTAATCACTCTACCACATGAACATGGTATTCTACTGCAGAAAACTAGTACATTTCCCAGAAAGTCTTCCAGTGAATATTGACAAACACACTGTATGCACTCCGACATTAGGTTACTGTATATATCACAAGGACAAATTCTTTTCTTACATTTATCATTAGCCAAAAAATATTTGTTATTGAAAGATAAAGGAAAACATGTACCATATATGCATTCAGCTATTATGCAAGACACAAAAGCCATATTTTTTATATTCTACTGGGTCACTTCTTGTGACAATTCCCTTTAGAAATTCAAAAAACACACAAAAATGACAAAAAGAATCAAAATGACACTTTGAAGTGTTCTTTTGGTTCTTTGGATTAATGGGGTTTATCTAAAGAACCAAAAGAACACTTGAGAACCAAAAACAACCCCTTAAAGAACCAACTAACCTCATTTGGCAATGCCTAAATGGTCAATCACAAACAAT
This sequence comes from Perccottus glenii, assembly GCA_024416835.2. Taxonomy (NCBI): domain Eukaryota; kingdom Metazoa; phylum Chordata; class Actinopteri; order Gobiiformes; family Odontobutidae; genus Perccottus; species Perccottus glenii. The sequence goes on from CM044546.2 coordinate 21,626,546, forward strand.
TAGGACGCACTGCACTATTGTTAATGTCTCTTCATAATCCTGGTAAAATTTGTCAAAGTTCACTAACGACATATTTTATATCCAAATAACAAAATTCAAATCCATCCCTGGACTATGCCCTAATTGTTTTAACATTACAGCAGTAGCAGCTAAACACTATTTACTGCTGTATTTTCCAAAAGCTTTGTACAATATTTTACCACCACCAGGGTGGTCAGTAAATATAAAAGTGTGTGTGTATGTGTGGGGTAGGGGGAGGGGTAAGAATGTTGTTAAAAAACAAAATGCGGTGGCAAAGAGCGAGATGGACCACCCTCAAACAAAGCCTGAGGGTAGAAGAAAAATGCCTTGTTGTACAAACAATCTCCCACGCCCTTCATTCAAACGTCACTCCACACTATGTTGAAATGGCCCTATCTCAGTTGGTCCTGCTCAGTGCTCAGAATGTCTGTCATCTCCTCTACTCAGTCTCTTTGGGTTGCTGAAAACATAAAGAAAAAATTACCTATTGATAGTTTTTCTTCTTTCTTCTTTCTTTCTAAAAATAAAAAATAGGGATATATAATTTGTATTTGTTTGTGTCTGTCTAATGCAGCCACACCTTTTGAAACACAAAAAAAGATTTTTCCACAAATATTTCATGATTGTGTAAAATTTTAAGGGTGTCAGATAGGGATGCACCGAAATGACATTCTTGGCCGAAGCCGAATAATAATGAAATGCTTGGCCGAAGGCCGAATACCGGTGTTTCACATTTTTTCCATTTATTTTGCCAATTTTTTCAACATTACAATAATTAAATAGTAAAAATTTGCTTTTTACTATTTTGTGTTGCTTTTCAGATAAAAAAATCAAATAACAAAAATAAAATTTCAAAATATTTATTTAACTAACAATGAGCAATACATTTGTTATGGTATTTATTAATCTTCCTTAATGTAAGATAATAAAAAAAATATTTAGTTCATGTTAGTATGAGTGCATTCACAATTTTAACAAATAGGCCTACCACCTTTTGATACTTTTTTAATTCAAAAATTACAAATGTGATACTTAATTTTAATACTGTATTAGTAAATGTTAACATTAAGATTAATAAATGCTTTTAATAAGGGTTTTTCATTGTTAGTTAATGTTAAAAATATAAACTACTTATAAAGTGTTACCATAATCCAAAATATAACTAAAATCTTAAATTAATTTCCCATACAAGTAGCCTACCTGCGTGCCATCTGCGCCAGGTTGGGAAAGCGGCATGTCAGACAGCGAGGCTGTGCGCGGCTCATCTGTAGTACGAGCCCGTTTACTCTCTGCGCTGTTTTCATCTCCTGCGCTGTGCATCACCTGACCGTCTCCATCACCTAGCGGCTTTCCCAAATCCAACTCGGCCTGGATTATTTCTCGTGTGCGCACCTTTTTTCCCACATCCAAGTAATGATCTTTATATCCTGGATCAAGCACAGTCGCGATGCTGTACAGGGGTTCTGAGTCCGCCTGACTAAATCGTGTGCTGACAGCTTCTAAGAGCGCACTTTTAGTTGTTTTCACTCCGTGGTCTGTTTCACTTGAAGTACGTTTTTGCAGATGCACCCCCTCTGGACAATACAGCAGAACAATGTCTGCAAACGGCCGTTTTTGCCTCTTTCTCTGACACTTTAAAGTGCTTCCACACTGCTGACATGTTTGCTGCATAAAGCCCGCGCCTCTCACTCTACGCGGTTATTTGATTGCGTCATTAAAGCGTCATTGTTCGGCAAAATTTATTCTGCCTTTTTACTTATTCGGCCGAACACCGAAAGTGCTTTTTTGGCTATTTTCGGCCGAATAATTTCGGCTGCCGAACATTCGGTGCATCCCTAGTGTCAGATAAAAAATATGTATGTAATGTGCTTGATATGTTCTAAATGCATCTTTAAAAAATTTGAATAAAGGATGTATTTGGAGCCATGAGGCTTGTGTTCAAATAAAGCAAAATTAGCAAATGAACTATAACTTCTAATATTGAACATATTTATCATGACATACCTGTTTGAATGGGATAATTTTTTCTTTTTTCTATAGTTATATTTCTGACAAAGTAAACGTTATTGTAGAAATGTTATTGTAGAAATGTATCTTTCCTCTGTAGTAAAAAATTTAGAAGTACTAAATGCAGTCATTTTTTATGTTGCCCAACACAACCCATCCAGATTTGCAATGACACTTACTGTATAATTTGCTACTAACCGCATTTGCTGTGTCAACAAAATCCTGGCATTAAAAATGATAGGAACCATTTACAACAGCTATTCACACTTTCCAAAGCTCCCAACAAAGGGGTTTTCCTCCGCGAGTTTGTGGGTGGGTTTGTGTCGACAACGGGGTCAGATTTGGGTCTGGCAAGAGTCAAAACCCTGCGGCTCCTGCTGCTGCAAACCTGTTATTGTCAGGGTAAAAAAAAAAGTGCTTAAAGGTAGAGCTCTTCCCAAAATACAGCTGCGGTGATTGACGGAAAGTGCTGTCCAACACTGGATACCTGCGTGTGTGTGGTGTCTGTTTTGTGTTACTACAACAGACTTTTTAACACTTGGGGATGTGTTTAGTCTGGTTTTTCGACATGCTTTCATGTCAGGATATACTTAAACACATAGCTCTGCATCATCAAATATCAGGAGGAGTCCATAGATCTCTATGAACTACAATGTGATGACAAGCAAAGAAAGGGCTACAATGCACTTCTATTTTAATTGTGTTGCTATGGAGATTCAATTTTGGGATGCCATCATCAACGGCTACAACTTAATGCTATTTTATTATTCCTATCTTTTTTGTTCTTTTTTGTTGTTGTTGTGCTTGAATTGTGGGACAATAGGGAAAACCAAATTAATACAAATACCCTTCTTTAGAATTTAGTTTTTTTTCACAATTTTGCCAGCGCATTTGACAATTAAGCATATCGGTCTGGAACATAGCTGATTGTGGATTCTAGGTACCAGTTTTTTTCTTTCAGCAACACATCGGATATTTCCGATGAGCTAAGGAGGAAGAGACAATGAGGCCAAGATTAAGGAGAATGTGGAATATTTTCAAATCTTGTCAAATAGAATAAACTAGTTTGCACAGCAAACATTCCAGAAATGCAACAAAATCCAAATGCTTATTTCTTGGCCTGTTACTATCTGATGCTATGCTTGATAAAAAGGTGGAGCTGACCAACATCAAGAGAACAAAGACCAGCATGCAGACATAATATCTAGCCAACATACTAACTACCGATGACCAGACAGTTTTTTTTCTTAGATAGATTTTTAAGTTACTTGGTGGTGCTAAATCAAAATATTACAAAATGTAAAATGTATGACGGCTATAAGAAGTAAGACACATGTGCAATCATGTTTTTTTGGTTTGTTTTTTCTTGTTCTGAATAACAGTCACACATTATTAAAGTGAAAGTTTTCAGGAAAGGGGTTGGTTTTACCTCAAGAAAACCCATCTGACTCAGTCTAATTACAAAGCATCAATGTCATAAAGCTGTGCCACTCTTGTAAATCATAATGGGCTCTTAGTAAGCTTACTTCAACTACAAACATCATAAAGGTTTGAAACTTGGCTGCAGTTACACACTTAAAATGCCAGAAATGATGCAAAGAATAAATAAAGTAGGTCAGCATCTTCTGTGCCACAAATTTCTTGGTCTGCTTCTGTCCTGTGAAAAATTATCAAATATTGGGGTTGCAAAAGTGTCTGGACCAAGGTTGTGGTTTGAGTTTGTTTTCTTTTTGTATCACAAATGACACAAAGCCCCAAAGTATGGAGGTATTTTAAATATTAAATCTGATACAGAAGTTCTTGAAAAGTCTTCTCCCCATAAGCTTCGTGGACATATGTTAAGCAAAATGTATTTTTTATTGGATGAAAAGGCATTAGTCACCAACAATTGCAGACAACTTAACTATGTATGTGCTGTCTGAGAGTGGATCAGCAAGAGGTCCAAAAAAATCTACAGTCTACAATTTTCATGGGGCAAATAGTTTTCAAGGATTTGGATGACCTATGTCCATCAAGCATGGGATATAATAGTGGACACTTTGGCTTATAGCCAGAGGTGAGTAGTAACAACTTACATTTACTCCGTTACATTAAAAGTAAAACAATACAGTAAAACACCACTTTGAGCAAATTTGTCTACATTTGTGAGAAACAAAACTTAAGCCGCGTGGCTCAAGATAACTCTACAACGACATTCACCATGTGTCATTTAATGCCCACTAATAAATGGAAAGGACATGTCTTTGGTGGATTATTTGGCCAGGCCGTGATCAGACCAAGATCAGACCAGGACCAGGTCAGGACTATGTGTGAATTACAGCTGTTGGAGATGTTGCAGTTGGTGGGTCTTTTATGTAGGCAATTGAATAGGCTACACTTGTTAGAAAAATTAATTCTACAGATGGAACTAATGCTGACAGATGATATAAAAATAAATGCTACCTTTGCTTTGAACAACATGTGTCATTTTAAATAAACTGTTTAACTGAACATTAATAGCACTGACTTGGAATGCAGTTGGTTCAATATAAAAAATTATAACAAAAAAATAGGTTAAATTACTTTTGCCATGATGCTGTAGCTTGCTACATTTCTCTGGAGGGTAGCTTTAGTGAAGGATAGTTTCATTTAACGTATAGTAACTGGTAGCTTAGCTCCCTATATATTACTATATTTTTCAAATAGCTTGCCCAACACTGCTTTTCACACGTAGCGGACGCAATAAAAACATAAAATATGACTAAAGCTACTGTCTCCAGTGTTGAAAGTGAAAAGGATGAACAGCCCTGGCCTCATTTTGCTCACACACAGGCCTACTGTAGGGACTGGTTTCAAAGGTTTTATGTTGTGTAAAAAAAAACATTCCGACATTACAATCAAACTCAGTACTTGAGTTGTCTTTTAAACGAATACTTATTTTACTTCTACTTGAGTAAAAGTAATGCTACGTTTTGTTTTCTGTATGTCTGGGACTACGGATGGAAACTAGCACTGTGCTAAATCCGGCGTATTTACGTCAATTTCGATTGTACGTTCATTAATATGCACTGTCCCTTCTAAATAAATAAATAAAATAAAATAAAAAATAAATACTTGAGTAAAAAAAAAATTTAGGCTACTCTAACCACCTCTGCTTATAGCTTTTCTACATATTTAAAAAGACCCTCAGATGTAATTATGTCATAAAATGGTAATGGAAGTAAAAGCTAAGCAAAAACAAGCGGCAAATATCAAAACAGGTTTTTAGAAAATCCTGAGGCAGAATTGAGTAAGTACTTGCACTGCTTTAATGCATAAACATGGCTGGTTAGGAGTTTCTAATTAGGGGACTGCTGGCATTAGACATCTGAGGAGGAATCCCTTTGTTGCATGCCATAGCAGATTACAGAAAGAGTGACAATAAAAAAAAAAAAAGAAAACTGAACTGGCATCAATCTAGATCCAGGTATACAGCCGACCTCCACAAACTGATAACAGGCCAAACCATCATTGCTATCTGCTCTCTGTGGTGTGTTGAACCATAATAGCATTGTGGGTTAAGTGTTACGGTAAGGACTGTGGTTGTTTTTCAAACGAGGTTGTTTTTTTTGTCATGGTTACAGCCTCCACCGAGTCAAAATCATAGCAGCGTCATAGACGGTATTCATTAGCATAATCATTGCATAACAATTAAACACAGCATTTCTGACGCTGACAACATGAGAGTTTCTTCTTGTGTGTTTGTGTTTCATCACTTGGTTGCTTACAAAAAGAATCAAAGTAAAATTCTCCCAAATTTTAGAAATGTATTCACAAGAAAAAGACAATTGCATCGGCCGAACACTAAACTCAAAGCTATAAGTTTAATGTAAGCGCAGAAATTTGAAAGCTAATGTGCAATTTAATCATTTTAATGGCTTAGCAACGATAAACTCTCTTGATATAAAATACGTACCAGAAGAAGACAGAAAAAGGTGCTATATAAGAATGTGTAGTTTTGTATTTCAGAATGTATTGCAGAAAGTTAGACCTCATCACAATGAGATCCAATGGAATTATTGGAAGCAACTCACTTCTAGGTGGTGTCAGTAAACATACATATAAAGTAACTGATAAAATGTTTAAACCAAATCATCCATTGAGGCTCTCTTGTGTTAAAATTTTACTTTCTGCTTCTATTTGTGTCTGTTGCTGGTGTACATCACGCAGCATTACCAGCGTAAACTTCTCCTCCTTAACAGAGGCTCATGGAGGCTGAACTTGGACGGACACCAGGAGAGGAGAGTCTTGAGCAGATCAGAGCTGAGGCGACGCAGCATTAGTTTATGATGAAAGACAAGCTGTCTGGAGCTGTAGTCCGCTGCTCTGTAATTATGAGGTTTGTGAGTTTTCTTCGTTCCATTGGACAGCCTGACATCACAGAGAGGAGCTGATTGCTATCGCACTGTACAGGTGGTTTACTGTAGCAGCAGATGTTCCCCTGACCACAAATACATCTGCAACAGCCTGATCTGAGGCAGAAGAAAACCTTAGCAATGGAAGGATGGGGCTTTAGAGAAGTTATTAGAGAGGAGGAAGAAATATTGTGGGTGAAAGGGGACGTCCAACGGTTAAAGATTGATGCTCCGTTTGGTATTTCTCTTAAATACATAATTAGAGGTCGCTCAGCTGAAAACCACAGGCTGAAAGGAGATTAGAGTTGTGAGGAGATATGAGAGAAGCTCCAGCGTGGGGATGCGGAGAAGTGACTCCATTGATTGGACAGGAATGGGAGCTGCCTGGGTGTGTGAAATGACTCTCACAACTTTCTGATTACTGAGGTTACAGTTACAGCAATCATGGGATCATTCATTCCTCCAGGGTGACAGAAGCCACAGCCTTTTCCTTAGTGTCACACTGCAACTTCATCAAAACTTAAAGCCCTCTAGTATTTGTGCAATATGCTGTGTTTATATTGTTTTAATCCCTTTTGTTATGTAGCTAATTCAATTCTAGATTTTAGAGGTATTGATGTATTTTGTAGTTATAAATAGTGCATTAATGCACAAGTTGCATTCACACCTGCATCGTTTGGTCTGGACTTTTGTACTTTTTCATTTGGTTCGGACCAAACAGGTGCTCAAAAAGAGGTGGTTTTGGTCCAGACCTAACTGAACCAGACAAAACATTCACCACAGTAAAAGCCAAATTTAGGAGGCACCACAACGACAGTAATCACAATGTCCGGATAAGTCCGATAGTCCGCTTTTAAAAATGAAATATGAAACCAAAAGTTACAAAACACAATAAATTCTGCATAACTTGTTAGTCCAGACCCTAGACCAGGGGTCCTCAATTAAAATCAGCCGAGGTCCGCTTAGTAACTTTCCTCACCGTGAGGGGTCCGGAAAATTTAAATAAAAGGATATGTGTTTGAATATAATTCTTTAAAGTAAAGTCTCATTTATTCCACACCTACAGCCTCTTAAACAAAATGGAGATGAATGTAGATAATCCACTGTTTTCTGTATTTTACCCTTTGTTTCCATGAGGAGGATGTTTGAGTGTTTAGCTTTCACCAAACACAGCTCACAGACAAAAGTAAAAAACTACAAAATCAAAAGAGGCTAAAGTTTAGGACCTGGTGGTTTATTGACAACAGCATGGAATCCTACATATAATGCCTAGTACTCCTTTAAAACATGTGTGAGAACATTTTAAATACAAAATCATCAAATCAAGCCAAAACATATTTGTTAAACAAATATGACAAAGATGCCTGTCATAATTCATCTCTTTCTGTTGTCATTCCTCTGAAAACAACAGGAACAAGGGAAAATGCACTGAGCAATTCTTTAGCATTAGCTGTTGCCAATAATTAACTGTTACCGTTTAATTTGCAGGTTCATCTTAAAACAAAATTTAGAACGGAAATATTTATTTCCTGTATTTTCCCCGTGTGGGGTAACATTTTAATTAAAATGCTTATGATTAGTTCTGTAACAGGATTTAGGATTCACACAGAAACTGACACAACTTAAGGAAGACTTAACATGTGTCACTCATCATTAAACCCTCCTTTCACACCTTTTCTGTTTTTAATCACCCAAATAAACACATGTTAGGTTCAAATGAACGTCAATGCTAATTACTCACGTTTGTAAATTAGGTCAAATATGCGACAAACGAGTCAATACTTAACTTACAACAGAATAAAGAAGTTGACAGACAAATGTACAACTCACCACATTATTAGACGTCCTCACTTTCCTCTGAGCTGAGTCTTTTTAATCCCGACATGAAAACTGTCCAGTCCTGGTTCAGTTCTGGATTCATTCTCTGATTATCAAAGCAGCTGGGACTAGAGGATAAAGGGCTGTTGACACGGAGCTGAGGAGCTGAATAAACTAAAATAAACTTTCCCTCTCCGTCCATAACGTCAGTGAATCTACGTTATGTTTTGCCAAGGCTCAACTTTTACATTTTAGTCGTTTCTAACTCATTATCAGGCTACGCTAAACATGTTAAAATTTCCCGCTGCTCTGTCCGTAACCATAATAACCTGAGGACCCGCGCGTGTAGATGTAGCTGTCCTAGAAGTGCCGGTTCAAAAATATGTTTTACACAATGCACTTGTAATTATGAATAATGTCTTGCGGTCCAGATCAAAGCCTCTCGAGGTCCGGATCCGGACTGCGGTCCGCCTATTAAGTACCCCCGCCCTAGACTAACAACGACGCCTGTAAGGCTGTCAGTACATTGTGAGCGATGAGCCCTAGCAATCTCACGTGACCAGTTACACCTAGGATTCAACAGTTTAGTACAGTCAGGGAAAACGCTTACCTCTTTGAACTCCTAAACCGCCATAATGGCATGCCACCTTTGGTTACGTAATCCTAAAAGCCTTGTCCAGGACAGACAGGTTGGCTAACAAGTTTATCCTGCTACAGCAATAACCCTGTTAAAGACGTCTGCTAAGGCTCAATACAAATAATCCTCTCTTAATGGACCACAATTACCACCGCAACCAACAATGCCTACACTTTACTGTTAGTTTTACATTGAGGCAGGAGTCCAGGGCTTGATGTTTACTTGATGATGTTGGAGCAGAAGTAGGCCAGTTGCCATTGAATGTGTGCTATTTGGCGTTGCTAAGGGGTCTCCTGAACAGAACTGGGGGCCAAGGATCCAGCCGTTCTCTGCTTGTGTTTTTCCAGATGGATATTGACACAGCGAAGGCCGGGAGCACTGTGATTATGTGGGCCTGAAATTAAACTCGGTGCATGCCAGCGTACTGACAGGTCGGCTTTGGAGAGAATGAGCCAGAGATTACAAACTCATTTCTCTTCAGGACTACTCCCCATGACTGGGAACTTCAAACGTCAACTGGAGAGCAGAACCAAATGTGGGCTAACACAATAATAGTTGGGTTTTCATAAATGTAGGTTATGTACATTTTTACCATTTATCCAGCAATGGATCATTGCAGCAGTATAAGCAGAGATGCCTTGACCTGCCTCTTTTCATAGACTTCCATCCACCAGTTTCCTCTGAGGAGTTTTCAAGTCAGTCCAGAAGCATTGTCCCTCCTCGAGCTCGACACACCTAAGCATATACTCTCTCCTCTAAATCCCCTACACAGAAGAAAATCAACTAATTTCCATTTTTTTCCATGTCAAATGTCAGAAAATTACTCCAGATTTGCTGACACTATATGAAAATAAAGTGACATTCCGCACCAATCACACACACCTCCATTAATTGCACACTGCGTCAAGGTTTCCTTGTGGAAAGCTAAAATATTTAAAGGCTATAAACACTTTAACACTTTGGCCTCCAAAAAGTAGACCCAATGAGATGGAGTGCTCTTGAGCAGGTCTGAAGTGTTTCTTTAACTCACTTAATATCAGGTTCAAGTCCTAAAAACCTGGAAATTAGCTGACCATTTGGAAAATTGATGGTGGAAAAGAAAAGTTTGCATTGTCCTGGAACACAACATGCAGAAAAGACAATGACGGCTTCTCACTTGGTACTCTGGTTTTCCACCGTCCAAAGACAGAGGTGAATTGGTGACTCTGAATTGCCTTTACTGAATGAATATAAGGGTTAAATAGCTGTCCGTCAGTGTATGTCTCTAAGTGTTGGTGCTATCATTTTGATTATCATGAGCAGACGGTGCAAGAAAGCTAAGAAACCACAACCTTCATGTATCTTTGCATAATTGAATAAACCTTATTGTTTCCCATTGTAAACAAGGGCAGAAATGTGTCTTTATCTTGCAAGGTTCACATATTCTTTACATACACACAATCTATAAAACATTAAATAAACAGAAAGGCATACATATACAGTTTGTGTATAAATAACTGAAAGTGTAATAAATACATAGGGACAGTGGACAAAATTTAAATTGTACCGCTAAAAGGCTAGTTTAGCAATGTGCTAAGTGCTGAGGAGGGAAAGTGCTAGAGTGCTAGACCTGAGGAAACGTTTTTAGCTGATTTTGATTGGTTGAGCTGCTTAATTGCAGGTGGGACAAAGGACTTTTTTATAGATGTTTTTGTAAACATATGGAAGTCTGTACCTTTGTCCTGAAGGAAGAAGCTGAAAGTGGTGAGAGAGAGGATGGTTATAGTTGTCTAAAAATTTGAGGCTGAGCCTTCAACTTTTATGTATGTAATTTAACATAAAATACATTTTGTCAAAAAATGTGTTACCTTAATGTAGGTTTTGCAGCTTTAGCATCACATATGCTAATCTCATCAGGCAGATCTCAGTCTTTAATGTAGAAGCACAGGTCCTAAAACAATCTTTGTATAAATCTGGGTCCTTTATGTTATGTTATTTTTCAATCTGTACAAGTAAGGTGTAGTCCTAACTTTCTAACCATTCAGTGTAGCTTGTTGCCTTTAGTGCCTTTAAAGAGAGCAGTGAATAATTGAACCAATATTAATGATTTTCAACTGATGTTCTTTACCCACTCACTGACGGCACACAGAAAGTCAATTTCCATTTGCCAAAACAACCCGGTTTAGGCTTGTCAGCTTACCTGTTGCCAAAATGCAGCTGCAACTCATGTTGTTTACCGACTCTAAAAAGGGTCTATTGGCTGCAGACGACATTTGTTGTTTCTTCAGTTACTACACATCCGCAGTTGCTGTTCAAGACTGCGGCGCGTCTCTGCTTATGCATCAACTCTAAAGTGTGCAGCACACATTATCAATTTATAAGTTGTAGGATTTATGCAGCAGGTTTTGTGCTTGACTGTTTGCATGTGCTATCAAACCAAATGTTTTCTGTGTTTGCTGGTGTCATGCTTATGCATTTGCATAGGTTTTCTGAAGCTGCAGTGCAATAAGCTTTCTCTGTCTAAAGAAAAACTAACCCTAGTCTAAATCTAAAACATGATGTGGACTTTCTGCACTATGATGTGACTTGTACACAAAGGCTGTCTGTCAGAACATGAGCAAATGCTGCAGCAGAGGCGTGCCACCTGATACTTTGCAGCTGCCAGAACAGGCCTCTTATTGGACCACTCTACTCACCACCATGCAGTATACAGCATTCATATTGTCATCTCAGGGCTGAAACCGAAAACCTCTTGCTGATAATACAAAATAAACACAAGTATAAAAAACATACTACTGGTGCCATTTCCTCAGTGGGTCCCCACTATTTAAGGACAATGAAAAATTCCTGACAGTATTGTTTACAGTAAAGTGGGCTGTTTCTTTGTTTTATTTTTCATGGCTCATATAATTTGTTGTTGAGATGTGTGGGGAACTGTTGTCTATAGCAACAGTGGGGTAATGAACGACAGACACTGAAAACCACAGAGCACGTAAAACAAAAAATGAGTTACATATTGCATTTGTAGAAAAGCTGAAATAATAGACACAAAGCTTGTTTTGGCACTGACCACGGGTATAACATGCGTGAGTCATTCTCTCTTCTCTTGCGTCATGACACAAGACAGATTTTGAGTTCAATGGAGGTAAGGTTTGGCGCTGTGTTTTGACCTGACACATTGGATTCTGAACCAATCAAATAGCAAGCTCTAGCCAAGTCAATATTGCAATACTGGTACCAAAGAGTATCATAAAGTGATGACGTGAGGAAAGATAAGTATCCAATGAGTGGATGTAGAGTGCTCAGGTCACCAATCCTATAGGCTACATGGTGTCAAGCTCTAAGCCATCCCAAACAATCCAGATGACAAGTAGGTCAAATTTGTTTAAAAATTGCAGTCAACCTGGAATTCACATAGTGTTAAGTATTATGGAGGGGGTGAATCATTAAGTATTAAGTCATTGAAGTTTTGTTTGGGAATATTCAAAATAACCTACTTTAAAGAATTATCTACAAAGTCCCACTGACTGGCGAGATGATTGAATGGTGTTTGGCATTTGTTCATTACTCAACTGACACTGAACAACCAACTCTAACCCTAATGATAATGTAAGGAACCAACAGTCTCCCCGCAGTCTATCCTTCTCCACCTCATAGCCCTGTGTATTACAATGGTTCAGACCAATATTTCAAATATCAATGGCTAAAGTGCCACTATTTGTCTTAACTACGCGTAGAAATAGAAGCACGCGCAGTCAACGTCACCTGAGAGGCGCGCGCGAGCAAAAACGTTGTGCGCGTGAAACCAACCTTTAATATCTATGTTTTTCTCAAATCTATCCAAAGAAAACATTGTTTTTGTTAGAAATACGTTAATACACGTGAACAAAAGATACTGATTGATAAATTCGCTATTTTAACTATGCTAGAGTGTGTTTGCACGTGCAATAACAGTAACGTTTTTGAAATGCACCAAAGTAAACAGTAAAATATGTTTGAGCCAAAAAAAACAAAACAAACAATCACATATTTTCACTGCTAACTAACTGCAACTGGCTAAATGCAATGGTATAGTTTGATTTTAGGTGTAGCCTTCGTTTTTCTACATAGACTACAAAACAGGCTACTCACCCCGGCTAAAAGTGAAGAGAACAGGGTCGCTCCTCATCGTGGAGTCAAACTGCATCCACGCCGCCTCAGGTCGCACACAGAGCGGGCGCTTGCCCAGCAGCTCGCCGCCAACAGTAGAATCCACAAACCCAGATTTCGTGCAGCTTACCGCTCTGTAAACCAACTTTACTCCGTTTGTACCGAGCCCCGGTGACTGGAAAGGCTTTCTGTTTCTTTCAAACGTTTTCTCTGGTTATTTTCTCCTCCTCCTGTTTTCTTTCCCTCCTCTTTGTACTTCCCTAAGGTCTCTCGCTCCCAGCCTCACTCCTCTATGAACTGCTTGCCCTACATGGACTCTGCTGCTGCGTTAACGTGCCGTTGGAAAACACAGCGCCCTAGTTGGAATATCTATGGATATTTTGTACATATAACTAGACATACAGTAATGGACCTTTACTAGAGGCTACACAAGAAGAGCCATTAGTAATAGTGCAGCTTAAGTACTTGGGAAAGGCATAGAAAAGCTCAAAGTGCATTTGTCAAATTCTGGTCAATCTAGAAGTTCAGGCAGTACAGAACAAGGGCAAAAATGTGGCCTTTGTTACAACCCAAAGGCCAGAGGCCGCAACACCTTATTTAGAGCTTACCAAAGGAAATGTGACAATTGCTTGTAATTGAACTCTTGCTATATAAACTCTAGTGAAACAGATGATTGATATGGGTTACATCTGAATAAACAATTATCTGATTATAGTTTATTTAGTCATTCCCTTTAGTCTGTGATGTTGGTAAGTTTAGGGCAGATAGGACCTCCCTTCTTTTTACATCTCATGGTTCTTTCATTGATCCTGCTCTAGACTGAAAAGGCACCCGCTTTAGAGAAAACAAAACAAGAGAATCAGGTAGACCCAGTTTAAATCCCGCTGTTCCACTGTGACAGATGGGATATTGAACTCAAGACTGACTGAATCCCCTAGAGACAGGGTGAGGCAGGGGGCTCTCAGTGGCTTATGGTAATAAGCAATTACTGAAGTCAGACTCTGTCTTTTCTAGTAACATTAGCATCTGTAGACAAAAATTATTTTGTAAACATTTGACATATGATAGGCTATATAATAGAATTCTCAAGACAGTTCAATTTAAATAGTAAGGTGAGGTGTATATTGAGAATGCTCGTAATGCAGTTGTGCTAAATTTAAAGGGATATTGCGCTGCTATGTTGTTGTCTGACAGGGGTCCCATGACAAAGAATAAATTAACACCCAGCAAAGGACCACACAGTCTCACAGTGACAGTGGTCAGAAACAACACTACGGACATGCCTCACAAAACAAACGGCAGGACTAATCTCAGACTAAAAATATATATATATATATATATATATATATATATATATATATATACATATAATATATATATAAGTATATAAATATAAATGAGCTTTAGTGACCTTAGTTAACACTTGTTCTGCTTGTTCTGTAGTAACTGTCTTTGGTTAACTAAACTCTTTACAGTGTGATTGGCTAAGGTTTTAGGAGCCTAACTTCCAATGGTGGCATGAGTTGGGCTAAAAAGTGGAGCTAAACACTGCAGTCTGTTGATTGAATGATAGAGATGATAGATGATCAAGATAGAGAGATTTGATGGAAACAAAGCCCATAGTTACTATTCCTGTTTATTGAATTATATAGCTATACCTTCAGTCTTTTGCTATATATATATATATATATATATATATATATATATATATATATATATATATATATATATATATATATGTATATATATATATATATATATATATATATATATGTATATATATATATATATATATATATATATAAAACTTTGAATCTCCATAAAAACAATGAGCAAAGTTTCTGTTTTACTTGAAGGTTGACACACTTCATGAGTCCACTCCTTTTTCCTGTCAGTAATTTAAAGGCAGTGTGCAGGCCAGATGACCCCAAAGTAGGTTAACAACAGTTGAGAAATCCATGGGGAGGATTTCTGCTTGAGCTATGAGACTCTTATCAGGGGGAGTTACTATGATAAAAAGGGAGGGCGATGAGTGATGAAAGTACGTGTGTTGTAACTCACATCATATTCTTCACTTAAATCTGCTGTATAGTCATTTGTGAAAGTATGAAACAAAGTGAAAGCTCATGAAGAACTGATGTATGCTTGGCTCTTTTGTATTAAAATCAACAGTGACATCAGCTTTTGGACCCTTGACTGAGGCTAAATCTAATAGAGATTAAGATACAATAATAACTTGGGTTTTTGCCTGGATAGCCATCAACCTGTCATATTATTCAAATACCCCCCTGAGCAAAAACAATAAAGTTCTAGTACATTTGTTACATGTTACATGTTAATGTATTAATGACATGTAACAATAGAATTATCATCGTTTTGAAAAAAGAGCACAGATTTTGCAACTCATCAGTTCTGGTCATAGCTAATCCCTTATGCTAATATCTTGGATTTCTTTTGATTGAGTGGATGGTAGGTATAGGCAGTAGTGATACCCTACATCAGTGGTTTTCAAAGTGGGGCCCAGAAGCGCCAGGGGCAGCAAGTTGGAAGCAGTTGGAAAAAAAAAAAAAAAAAAAATTATAAGTAAATATTTATATTATTATGAGTATTTTTATGAAATTGCATTAGAGATATCAACAAATTATTATAATGCTATTTCATAAAAATACTCATAATATAAATATTTACTTATAATTTTTTTTTTTTTTTGCTTTTTTCTTCCAACTTGCGGCGGCCCACCTGGCGCCCCCTGGCGGCCCCCACTTTGAAAACCACTGACCTAGGTGTTTTATTTATTTATTTACATTTGGTGTAGTTTTGTCGATGGGTTCAATAACACCGTGCAAAAGGGGGGCCTTGTCATGGAAAAGTTTGGGAACCCCTGCCCTACATCATTACGTAAAATTCAGACCCCGTATCTGGTCAGTAAAATCCCAGAAATTAGGAAACAACACAAAATGTAGATGAGAATAACCAGGAGCAGAATTGACCTGAAGCAATCCATGGGATAAACATAGAATCACATGACGGTCGTCCTGACTCGGACCATCCATCATAAATTAAAACACAAAGTTTGGGTTTGTCCCAATAACATGGGGTGTGGCACTGTCAAGGGAAACCACAACCAGGGTCACGCCTAACATTGACAAATACTATACTACTGAATGACCTTTGTAACAGAGCAAACAATTAATTTATTTATTTTATTTATTTAACAACACCACATCAAATGGCTTTTTACTAACTATACTAGTGACTAATGCTACTTATGCTTTTGGCAAGAAAAGAACCAAAAACATTTATCAAGCATTAGTGAAATACAGTCTGCCTTATACTATAACTTGGCACATTTACACAACTTTGTCCATATAAGTTAATCCTGTGTTACATCAGCTGTCAATCACATCAGTATTAGTTTGACTGAGTTTGGATCCGTATTTGTAACTGTAGTGTTCCTTTTTGCATTTTGCTGCAGGCAGAAAGTCTGGTGAGAATAGCAAATCAAGAAATGTTAGACTGATGTTGTTGGACTGGAACTAAACAGTCTAAAGGCTGTGATGGAGAAGAGAGTGGCTTACAGAGTCAGTGTCATGCAGTGTCATGCAGAACCATGAACTTTGGCAAATGAAATGCTTTTTCAGCCATAGATTAATTTAGCAAACAAGTTAAAATGAAACACTTCAAGAAGACTTTTGAGCCAAAATACAGTATATAAGCCTCTCCAACAAATCTTGAGTCCGTGACTATTTCTTTTCTTGGGATAAATAAAATATATTTTATCTTAAAAATAAACACAAAATGTCTTAATGTGTACAGTTAACTATTTGTTAAAAACAAAAGGTTTTACAAATGTTGATGTAAGAATTTCTTGAGATTACTTGGAGTTTTTGCATTTTGGTAATAGATACCAAAACTTTGACTAACACCCCTTTGAACTCTAGCATGACTTGTCTTTGGTCTCAACTGTCTCAGGGCTTCAGAGCTTCACAAAGTGAACTTGCTTCCTCTGACCAATGCATTGGAGTGAGTCAGTGCACAGAAAGAGAAGCAGGTCTGAAAAGGCCTGAGTATGAGCGTGTGTCCAGCCGGTTTTGATTGTGCGTTTCCCCCTTCCCAGAAACAGACTGGTATTTGAGGCACGCCTGTCAAAACAGCAGCCAACCTGTACACCTCTCAGCACACACACACCAACAAAAACTTACATTTCTGTTTTGACCAAAGCTGGGTGGAGAGGCTCTTGAGACTGGGCTGTTCTGGATTTGATTGTGTGTGCTTGTCTACATTGTGTGTGAATCTAAAGAAATCTATTTGTTTTAGAGTTCAGTGTTACATAGAGGTGGAACAAAATATTGAAAGTACTGATACCATATTGTTTCTGTTTAAATTAAGACAATACCAATATGAGAACATTTATTGAAATCCATTTTACTTTGGAATGGTTTCACAACAAAGGCAGGTGTCATTTATTTTTTAAAGATGCATTGTGCATAATGTTGTAGTAGTACACACAGTAGTACAACAGAACTGTTTACAGTATTATATAATCAAATCAATATATTTTTGCATTTATTACCTTGCAAATATTTAAGCTAAGGGATAAGTTTGATAAAATGTTGTAATATAAATCATGATTAGGCCTTTATTCACTGGTTTTGATCATAAACCGTCAAAGCCAAAAACTACACACACCCAAGCTAAAACGCTAAACTTAGCTAAACCTAACGCTAAAACTTTAAGCAAATACTGTTAAACTGACACTACATACATTTTATGGTCTTTCATTTACACTTCATATAGATCTTCACTAAGTTCATATTAAATGCATCTAAATTTTGCAAACAAATGTATATAATGTATATATTGTATAAAACAGTGGACTTATGACCTTGTTATGACACATAAACTCTATGGGGAACACAAGTCAGGAAAAGTTATATAACTAGAAGAATGGAAAAGGTTTGGCATTCAAACAGTACTGCAAACTAATTTAGTCATAGCTATAGCTAATACTTGTGGGTGTAAATCTCCGACTAATATTTGTAGCATATGAGCATATGATATTGAATGTATCCATTTTTTTTTATATAAAATGCAAATGCTCAACTTTTATGGAATGACCAAATTTGATAACTGTAATAATGTATGACATTTAAGATTATTAGGTAGCTCTATTTATATGTTAGCAAGGCTTGTTACTAAAATCGGATCCCTTGCATCCACAGTGAGCCATGGTCTGAACCAGTTTTTGGGGAATTCAGTGGTAAATAGAAAGATTGTAAAGATTTGCATTACTAATGTTTATGGTCTCCACAGGGCAAACGTGTCTCAAAAACCCCATACAGATGTAGAATCACATGTTCTATATAAAGCCATAACCAGACAGTTCAAAAACCACAGGGAATGCATTAGAAGGAGGAGATAAAACACAAACAAAAGTATAGTAACATTAAAAGAGCTTTGAATAACTGCAGTGACTGGTTCTCTGTTGGGAAAGAGTATAATACTGACGTCAAGCCATTATAAATCTCAGGTGGCAGTGCGTCACAGCTGAGAGGGGAGCCAGCTCTAATGTCCTCGTCTGGAAGTCCCATCATCATTATCATCATCCTCGTCCTCGCTACAGCCAGTCAACTGTGTGTGAGAGTCTGTCCATATGGGATCCTATTGTGTATGTGCACATATATAACTGCTGAGTCCATACAGTATGTATATCTTGGAAGCCAGCATTATACATTCCACAATTTTCTTATGTTGAGTGTCTACTACACTCCCTCCAGACTCAAATTACACTTTTAAGGCTCATTTGTAGGAAGACAAAAGAAACATGCATATCTATCGTCTGATCATTAAAACAGTACTATAGAATTACCCTTAAAATGTTGGCAGAACACAGGAAGTGGGTCAAAACACCTAAGTCCTTTTACAGTCAGTAACTTTCTTCAAAACATGTCTGTGAAGGTTCTCAGTCATCCAGGACATCTTGAAAAAAGGTTGAAGTAAAAGCATCTGGACTCAGTTTTCAAGGTGAAGACATTTCGTCTCTAATTCCAAGAGACTTTAACAATTCTGAGATCAACTGGTAAGAGAGCTGAGCTTATATCTCTAGGGAGGAGTTTCCCCTGAAACCAAAACTGATGGACCAGGCTGTTCTGGTCTCATAGGTGTTGGCCATGAAGGGGAAGTGTGACTGATGTGAGAGTCGTTAAGGCTCAGGAGAGTCGTTAGTGCTACTGCTCCATTCAGGTGCTGAGTCATTAGTGATACTTCTCCATTCAGGTGATGTGTTTGTTGTTCTACGGTGCAACTCTTTTGTTTTAGGTTTCAAAACACTGTTATAAATACTAGGCAACATGAATCTGAGGCCACCTCCTCTGTTCAAAGAGGGCTTTTCCTCTTTCACAAAAATGGCTTCCTTCACCCCTCTCTCAAACCATCTGGCCTCTCTGGCCAAAATTCGGACATTGCTGTCCTCAAAGGAATGCCTTTTGTCCGTTTCTCCAAAACAGCCTACACTTTGATCTATTTCTGATGATACTGCTAAACTTAGAGCCATCATACTGCCATCTCTTTGTGTTTAACGTTGGTCTTATATATACACACTTATAATAGTAATAGTTTACAGTTGCTAGCTTTAAGGCTTAACTACCTTTCAAAGGTTTAAAGAGTTACAGTGATTGTTTCAACACAAACTCTAGTTAATTTCT
Source organism: Perccottus glenii (assembly GCA_024416835.2). Lineage (NCBI taxonomy): Eukaryota > Metazoa > Chordata > Actinopteri > Gobiiformes > Odontobutidae > Perccottus > Perccottus glenii. Next base: position 21,646,234 of record CM044546.2, read on the forward strand.
CTTTAACAATTATATTTAATAAATATTAGTGGTACTTCAATGTGTGTTATGCTTTATGTACCTGAAAAAATTTGGTAAGTTCTTCATTAACACAATAGACGTAAAATTAAAAGTCTCTCACTTCTTCTTACTGTAGTACTTTACTAAAGGGAAATACAACAAGCAGCAGGTTAGCCAAATAAAACAATGGTCAACACAGATTTAGTTTTGACAGCAAACCTCAGTGAAAGTAAAATATTTTGAGGGAGCTGGAGGTCAGAGGTCACCAGGAGTGGTTAGGTAGAAGTTTTGGGTGACTCGGGGGTAATGGAGAGAGTTGGCTTGGAGAGGGAGCCTTTTAAAGATTTAAGACAAGGTTGTTTTTTGTCCGGTTAAAGTTCAGGCTAATTTTAAGGAGTGGAGGGCTCACGTTACGTGGAATGTTTTCAGTGTTGGATGAGGGAATACTCTGAGACTTGGGCTACATTAAAGAGAATTTCAGCTATATCTGCAGTTCAGCTCAGTCTGTGAGGTTAGAATGTTTAATTTAAGTTTAAGTTATAATTAAGGTCTTTAGGCTTAGAGTTAGAGGGGAACATCATTTTGAACTTGCAGGACAACGTGCAGTGAGATGTGATCTTAAACAGAGCTTGTAGCTGATAAAGTGAATTAAACTCAAAGCAACAACTAAAGGCTAGCTCCATGGCTGTTCCATCTTTTTGAAGAAGGTAGTCTAGGGCGTTACAACAATAAATAAAAAAGGCTATAGTCTGACTACAGTTTGCAGCTACTTATTTGTTGTTAATAATTCCTGTGAAACCTAATTAAATGTTCATGTGCATTCATTTCTACTGTGAGATGATTATTTGAAAGTGGGAGGGGCTTTAGGTAACAGAGCATAAAGTAATAATTCTTGTCCTGAAAACAGCAGTGGTCTAACAGGGCTTTTGACCTCTACAAACACTTTTCAAACCCAAACACGCATATTTCCAACATCCACGCTTGACCTGAGCCCATGTACAGCGCCACCTCCAGCTGAGCAGGGGGGTAGAGCCCTGAAATCAACACATATCACGGAGGAAATGACCTACAGCAAACTGTTCTATTAACACTGGCCTATTCTCTGCAGCGGTTCTGTACTGATCAGGTAAGTGTTTATGTTGGGGCCCCTGACTAATGGTAATTGTGACACATGGGTGTCATGTCAGCCTGACGAGGCTTAAGATTACATACTTTCAGCTTACTGCCTAATGGACAGTGAAATAGAAGCTGTGATGACAGTTGCTCCTGGCGGTGTCATTAAGGTCAGTAGTTCATGGCAGAATGTCAAGGCTGTCAAGGTATTTAAAGAGGGCCAAAAAAACATTGAGTGAATAAAACAAATTCTACATTTGAAAATAATAGAAGGAAACAAAGATTGTGCGGGGCCCCTCAGTGGTACCACCAGTAATACCCTCAACTTCATCAGAAGAAACCTCAAGCATTGTCCTTTCAAATAAAGACCTTTGCATATAATGCTTTAGTTCTTAGCATCCTCAAGGACAGCACAGCCACACAGGAGCCTTACCGGACCCTTACCAGAAGAAGGAACGGTGTGTAAAATTGAAAGGGTAAAAAGTAAAGTGGCCAGATTTGATTATCAGCCCACAAAGTATTCTTTCTGCAATCATCTTGGCTGAACTACCGTAGAAACTTGACGCAAAAGTATGGCTTCTGCAGATAGTGTCCAAAAGCGTGTGCTAACGTCAGGCTAAAGTAGGTACAGTATCATTTACAAAAGGTATTGAACCATCCAACCAATCCAAATAATAAGGCTCTATGCCGTTATAACATTGTGATAATATACAATATATCAATACAAATACAATAGCCTTTACTTCACCTATTATTGAGAGTTCTCCTTTCAATTCCAAAATTTACAAGCCACCAATAAAGTTTAACGTAACATTTTCTTAGTCTTACATTTGCTTTATTTGCTTTAACCAGTTACACAGGTTCTTTATACTCACTGTAAAAACAGACAAAACATGATTATGAAAAAGGCTAATAGGTTTACATTGAGTTTGAACCTTTGTGAGTGTTTAAACAGAATGCATTATTGCTTACCTTTTGGGGTAATGGTTATTTTGTCTAGACGTTTTCCCAGTGTATTTCCAGGTACATCTGCAAAAACCAAAACATTTGGTCAGTCAAGAAAATAGGATAGATTGTAAGAAGAAGGGAATAATTGGAACAAGTGCAAACAACCAACGACTGAATAAAGTATGAACTGAATGCTTTGTTTTGGCTGAATGAGCCACTGACAGCATCTAAAAATCAGCGTTTCCAGCTAGAACTGGACTGTTGGACAATACAAGTTAGCAGACATTGGTTCCATCTGTTGAGTGATCTTTTCACCTTTAGCTGAGGTTTGAAAATTTTAATATCTATGGGAACAGCATGAAGTAAAATCTGAAACTGTGTGACTCCATCTCTAAAGACAACCAGAAAGCTGATCCTTGGACTGAATGTGAAATGCAAGCACATCTGACTGACTAACCTGCAAAAGAATACAGACACCTAAAAAGCCTTGTGTATTGAGTAGTTGGCAAGATCTCCATGTCTAAAATCCAGTAAATAGACATTTACATTTAGCTGACGCTTTTGTCCAAAGCGACTTACATTAAGGTTCCATTCACCAGTGTTACAGCTGGAACACCACTGTAGGCAAGGCGGGTTAAGTGTGTTGCCCAAGGACACAACAACAGCATGATCTTTGGGGAGAGCGGGAATCGAACCACCTTCCTTCCGGTAGAAGGACGACCGCTCTACCACTGAGCCACTGCGCCCCAATCATGCCAATAGCCATCATCTTTAGACTGGGGTTTATTTGCCTGATGTGTAGTACCAGCTGGACACAGGTACTTGCCTCTGAGCCTCCCAGAGCATTACAAACGAGTCAAATCACAACAATTAGCAGTCCACGGTGCATGCAGCTGTCCATTTACACATCTATGAGAAAACTTAACTAAGCTTTGTTCTGTCATGGTGGTCTGTCTGGTGTTCCGCTTGTACAGACAATGCTGCCTCGCTCAATAGCATTTGTAAAATCCGTGAGAATCAGTGACATGTATCTACATTTACATTTACATTTATTCATTTAGCAGACGCTTTTATCCAAAGCGACTTACATTACATTACCAGTGTTACAGTCACTGGAGGCAAGGTGGGTTAAGTGTCTTGCCCAAGGACACAACGACAGTATGAACTGTGGGGAGAGCGGGAATCGAACCGCCTACCTTCCGGTTGAAAGACGACCGCTCTACCCACTGAGCTACTTGCAGCCTAAAGCTGGTGCAGCCCTTATAGAGTTGCTATAATGATCCACTAAACATCTGCTAATATTGTCTACCCACTCACTGACAGCACACACAGTAACATGTGGCCTTTAGATGGTTCATATCCTTAAATGTACACAGGTGTTCTACACATATCTTATATTTGACTGCACCAGCTTCACTCTGCAGCACCAGTTGGGGCACAGGGAGCTGCAGCAGTCTGATATAAAATCCATATGCTGCTGAAGTGTGGTGGGTGATCCCGAGGACGTAATGAAATGACTTAAGATCACCACTTTCCACTCAATTCAAAGAGGGAAGTTAGAATGTGGAGAGGAAGGAGAAGCTGCTTCATTTTAGTGTCACATACAATCCATGGCCGTTCCTTCTCGTCATCTCTTTGGAGTCTTGCAACACTTACGTCACTCTCTTTACTAGGTGTTTTTTTCTGGTGTTTGGCATGCAGGTAGGAAACTAAACATGGAAGGATTATTCAGCTTGAAGTGCATGTGTGGGAGTTAGAAAGCAGACCCACGCCATTGGTTTTATAATGGCCAACAAGAATTTAGCTAGATCTCAGCTGCTTTTCCTGGCTACAAAACCTTAAACATGCAGCACACCTTTTATTTTAGAAAGGTCAACATTTATCTTGTGTGTTGCTAGCTTAAGAGAACCGCTGACTTCAAATCTCAACACTTTTCACAACTCTGTGAAAAAGTAAAGCAAGATGCTAATGGGTGTCAAACTATTTCTTCATTTTTTTCTTAATTGTTTTTGGCCTTGTCTAATGGACTTGCGCTTTTTCCACTGGTATAATTTTCACAGTGGATGGTGTTATACTTTGGGGGGAAAAAAAAGGTTTGTTTAGTGTCCAATTGATTATTTAATATTACAGTTTTCTATAATATCTAATTTTCAAAAATATGCAACAGAGGACTACATGTCTTACAGGTTAAATTGATATTTACCTGGCACAAACTCAAAAGTTATGCCTTGTGGAACTTTGTCATTTTGCAGAAGGACTGAATTTTGTCTTTTAGGCCTAGTCCACACGGACACGGGTATTTTTATAACCGTGAGTTTTTTTACAAGGTTCGGCCATTCGTCCACACGGAAACCAGTGTTGTGCCTGAACGCGTTCATTGAACGATAGTTCATGAACTCGTTCATATTTTGGGCGAACGTGAACTGAACGTGCTGAATTACTGCCTGATGAACGTTACTGTGAACTCGTTCATTCTGGTGTCTGTGAACGGCACGCTCTCTCAGGTTAACTTCGTTCAATAGGGTGCCAGATTTCTATAGAGCCTTCCAGGCGAAAATCCGGCTAAAACACACCGCAAACCAGCCGCAAACGGGTCTTAATATGTAGCGGAAAAACACCAAACCTGGCAACACCAGCCACCAGTGTCGCACCGCCGTCCGCGGCATAAATAAATAAAGCATGGAGGCGACAGCAGCATGTAGTAGCCTAAGGCGTATGATCATTTAAATTCATTCATGTAACTTGTTTGTTGAACCTGCCTGGTCTATTTTTCCAGGATTCCAATATTCTGTTTTAGCATGTGGACAATGGAAAATTATTAAAATTTAAAAACGTTTTCACCTTAATGATTACTGTCCTGTTTTTCTTTGAATAATTCCTCATTAAAAAAGACCATTCAAGCAGCACGTTTTTCCTCATGTTCTTGAGAATGTACTGTAGGGTTGAAAGCTGCAGCTGCTACTAGTGTGGAGTGAATGGACAGCAACAAAGCATTAAAGCAACAATGGGGAAATGCTGTCCCCTCAATGCTAATGTAAACCCTGGTTGGATAAGGATTGAAAATTGGATATGAAAATGAAATCTAACGCATAGCTTCATTGTTAAAACTGATAAAATAATTGCTGTCTGTGATTCTACTGTATATGGGCTGTGGCAATAATTTTGAAAAATAATAGCTCGCAGCAACATATGGAAAAAAAGAACTATGAACTAGTTCATTTTTGGAACTGTGAACTTAGTTCAAAATTTTGAAGTTTGAACTGAACTGAACTAGTTCATTTTAAAATTTGTGAACTGAACTTTGAACTAGTTCTTGTAGAAAGTGAACTTTCCCAACACTGACGGAAACGCAGTATCAGGTCACTGAAACCGAACATTTTTGAAAACCCCTGCCAGGGTGAGGATTTTCAGTAACGCCGGTTGCAGCGTTGTCGTGTGGACAGTAAAACCGGCATTTTTGCCTTGCGACGTCAGAGTGTGTGCCGTTATCCGCTGGTCTGATTGGCCAACATGCCTTTACCATTAGGGTGATATCGCCGTCTGCTGGTGTGGCATGCTCTTGACACCGCTTGATAGCGTGTTTTTGCGTTTTCATGCAAGCGTTTGTGGACGGGATTTTTTTTTAAAACACAGGAGGAAAAACTCCGGTTAAAAAAATACCCGTGTCCGTGTGGACTAGGCCTGAAACCAAACATTTTTGAAAACCCCTGCCAGGGTGAGGATTTTCAGAAAATCCTCCGGTTGCAGCGTTGTTGTGTGGACAGTAAAACCGGCGTTTTTGCCTTGCAACGTCAGAGTGTGCGTTATCCGCTGTGTTTGACGTCAGATTGTGCGCCTACCGGAACTGGTAATAACTTTTTGTTAGGCTTCTGATTGGCCAACATGCCTTTAAGATTAGGGTGATATCGCCGCCTGCTGGTGTGTCATTTTCTTGACAGCGCTTGATAGCGGGTTTTTGCGTTTTCATGTAGACGGAGATTTCATTAAAACCGTGCGTTTGTGGACGGGATTTTTTTTTTAAATGCAGGAAGAAAAACCCTGGTTATAAAAATACCCATGCCCGTGTGGACTAGGCCTTAAATATAAGGTTTAGATATAAGTGATTACACTGAGTTTGAAGTAAATCCAAGATGGTCATGCATTTGTTGATTTCACATGGACTGACCGTACAGAATTTCAATGGTACCACGGTCTAACTTAGTTCTCTCCCCTTTTTCAACCCCAGAAGATTTTAGTGAAGACATATTCTACAAACCCCTAAAGGCTTAACCCTGATGTATAAAATTATGAGGTCATGAGAAACCAGTGATGAGTTTCACGTCTCTTCTACTGAAAAATTGTGCTTCCAAGCCCCTTTGACTATTGACGTTGTTAGCTTACCGTTGTTCCTGAATTTTTTAAATAATAATTGGCTAGATATAGGCAAGGCAATTTATATAGCACAATTCATACACTGGGTAGTGTAATGTAAAGTGCTTAACAAGAATAAAAGACAATTTACAAGATTTAGATTAAGAAACATAACAAAAATTAAAGCTGCAAGCGGCGATAAAGGCCCTTGCCTCCCTTGAGACCGCGGGGACACATGCACTCGCGTGCATGTGCACTCACAATAAAAGATTATGCTTAGACTAAGGCGAGAAAAGTACTGGCTGGGGATTTGAGATGACTCAGAAATCGCTGCACCACCCTGTTTAAAAAGTCAAAATGTAAATATTACTTGTCTAAAAGTACAAGTTTACAAGTTCCAAAAGATTCTGAGGAGTTTTCTTAGACTCTAGCCTTGGCTCTGGAGGGGCCTCCTCCAAAGGAAGGATCCTGGCAATTGGGAAATGGCATTTATCTCCCAAAGAAATGGCTGCTTCTTCACAGACTCATTACGACCACAGCCACAAATGTATCAAAAAACAAACTGATAACCTTTTTGGCACACGTGTCTAAATAATACTCATCAAATTTTGAGCTGTTTAGACATAAGGGGTGCGATTTAGGTGGTCACGCATTTTACACAACATTGTGGATTTCCTGTTGAGTTTAGGGTGTGGCTGTCATAAACTTTTTTGTTTGCCCTGAGGTGTCCTATGGATGTACCAAGTTTTGTATTTCTACATTGGGAAAATTTTACTTTCACTTTCCATAGGCACAATGTATTTTCATTTTCCAGGGGTCGCCACTGAGTCACTTCAAACTGAGGACTTCAAATTAGTGATGGGTTGTTCGCGAGTGAGTCGGCTCTAAGAGCCGGCTCTTTTAAGTGAACGATGGGAGCCGGCTCACATATCTGAAGAGCCGACTCTTTTTTTTTTTTTTTAAATATAGCCTATAGTAATTAAACTATTATGTAATAATAAAATATTGAAATTATTTTATTTTAGTAAAAAAAAAATACTAATAATCCAATGAACAACACAAAAATATAATTATTTAAGCCTCATTTGTTTCAACTGTCTATTCCTGTCAATCATACACGAGGTGTCAGCCAATTATATTAGAAGGGAGGGCTGAACGCACCGGTTCTACGCACAACCTACACCGGTTTATGCAAACTGTGCACCCAACTGTGTAGCTAGCGGAGCTTCTAGAAACTAGTGAAGGTGGTGGAGCAACTGGAGCCAGCCCCTCCACAGTTGGAGATGTATTCACTCAAGTAGGCCTACTCCGCAACCCACAGTAACACAGTCTTCTATAAAGGACCAGTTTATGCAAAAGTCAATGTCTGTAGCGAAAAAAGTCCAAATTGATATTCCATTGGCAAAATGTTTTAAATGCATTGCCATAATAATTAATACCATTCTTTTTTTTTTATAACAAAATGAATGCATTTTTAACGAAATTGTGAGCCATTGTAAGTATAATTTCATTTAATAATTTAATTAGAACTGTTTTTACACGTATTGCAGTCAAAATCATAGTTAAAACATTTATTAGTTAAAGAGCCGTTTGTGAGCCAAAAGAGCCGGCTCTTTTAAGTGAGCTGAGTCAAATGAGCCGGCTCATGAAAAAGAGCCGGATTGCCCGTCACTACTTCAAATACATACATTTTTTGCCGGGCTTGAATTCTGGGGCCAATAAATTTGACTTTTCGGTGCACGTTTACTGGGTCAAATTGGGGATCATTTTTCAGAAAAAATATAATAAAAAAAAATTTACTTGAGCAAAAACGACAGGAAAAAGCGCTGTCTATTGAACACACATGTGTTTAGCTCGTTTTGCCTAAGTTTGGTGTCTGTGGAATGAAGCAGCTATTTTTGGTTGTTTTTTAAAAGAGAGGTGTATTCTAAGTCGGTTCACATCTTCAATTCAAAATGGCCGCCTTCCCGTGTGTGATAGGGTGTGGTCCCCATTGGCTTTTTTTGTTCATAAGCCCATGCTGGATGTGTGTACCGAGTTTCATTTGCCTACGACAAACTAAAATTTTCACTTCCCATTGAATTTTCCACATATTTGGGACTTTGCTATGGCAACACATTTATAGATAGGGGGTTGTTGTCATTGGCTTTTATGCTCGTCATGACATAAGAGATGTGTGTACTAAATTTCATGTCTCTATGACAAACTAAATTCTTGGGTCCCAATATAAGTTTGTAGGGGGCGCTGGCGAGCCATTTCTAAAGATAACCCTTTTATTTACATATCTTTGTGTTCAGGTCATGAATGTGCACAAACGCCTTTTTGGGTCCAACTCGATCCGAGAAGGCGTTTGAGAGTTAAGACACATTTTATTTTCACAAAAATGGCCACCTCGTTACAGGCTTGCCACACCCATACCCGATAAGATATCATAAACAAAGTCACAACTTTGGTTGGCACACGTGTCTAGATGATACTCACCAAATTTGGGGCCATTTAGATTAAAACACAATGATTTGCATCTTTTTTCGCAAGGGTCGCGATTTTAGTGGCCGCACGTTTCACCCCACATGGCGGACTTCCTGTTAAGTTTAGGTTGTTGCTGTCATTGACTTTTCTGTTTGCCCTGAGGTGTCCTATGGATGACCCAAGTTTTGTATTTCTCTTACTCTTTCTCTTTGTATTTCTCTTTCTGTTACTTCTTTGCATTCTACATTGGAAAAAAGTTACTTTCACTTTCCATAGGCCCAATGTATTTTGACTTTTGTAGGGGTCGCCACTGAGTCATTTTTCATATTTTTTTTTCCGCGACTTCAAATACATAAATTTTTCGCCGAGCTTGAAGTCTGGGACCAATAAAAATGACTTTGTGCATGTTCACTGGGTCAAATTTAGGATCATTTGGTTGGAAGAAAAAAAAAAAAAAATAAATAAATCGAGCAAAAACAATAGGCCCTCCCGGTCATCACCGGCTCGGGCCTAATAATAATAATGTAATTATTAAACGAATCTGACTGCCCGTCTCTGGATAAATAATACAGTTTTGACCTGAATGAGAAAAGAGTGAGATCTTTTGTGAGCTTTCCAATCTTCTAGTTTGCTCAGGGATTCCATGGAAACATCCACACATAATGCTAAAAATACTAAATATGAGTTATACATCCACCAGAAAATACAGATTTATACATTCAGATGCACATGGCAACCTATTCAGGGAAATGTCCAACACCTTCTATTTGTTCCTGTTTTTTATTTAGGGTGTGTCGCTGTCATTATTAGACTAAATTAAGCAGTCATGGCCCAGAATAGCTGACATTTGCATCAGAAAAGAGGTGGATAAAGTGGGTTATAATAATAACCAAATGGAAACTTTGCATGGAATTGACTTGCAGCCTTTCTGTTAACACACTGGCCTTGTATAAATAATGTTAGGGCTACACTGCCAGCTACATAGACATCTACAGGACAGGAAACACATGCATGCACTCTTATTACATAACATACACTACTAAAGAAGTGCCGGGACTACATGCACAAAAGAGAATATGGCCAAAAAGTTTATATCTAGAGACAGTATAGCTACAGTATATCTAGAGAAGAGTTAAACATACTGAAATCAAAAGTGATGTAATTATTGACTCCACTTACAATTAAATTCAATTGACGATTATAATCTCACGATTCAATTTTGTCACAATTTCCTTTTATAAAATTAGTTGAGGCATAAGAACAAGAACATAAGAACATAAGAACAAGTGCTCTTTAATTATATTACAAATCAGGGCTCCAGACCAACTTTTTTCATCACCGTTCCAGTACCTTCCCGAAAGCCAGTTCCAACAGCCAGTTCACTGTTTTAACAGCTTAAAATAATTTAATGGTCCTTATCAAAGCAACAGCAGCATACAGTTTACATTTACAAGTATAAATGTCTGTGGGACTTTGTGTACTTGCATCATTTGGCTTCTGTCATTATCTAGGTACTGTTTAATTGTACACCGTAGCTTTATTGGTACACAAAAGTGGATTACAGAGTTGACTGAGATGTAAGATAAATTCTGAACAATAGATTACCACTTTTTAATAAGATTTGGTCATTTGTTTACTATTTGGAACGCACTTAACTGTTAATTCCTCTGTAGAGAGTGGTCTGGGTAAGAGGGCTGCAGAGTTGGCTGGTGAGAGGTGATAATAATATTGCCATTTGGAAGTTGGTTTATTTGTAAATTTTTTTCTCTCTCTTTGTTTTTTATGTTTTTTCCTGTTGGCAGACTCAAGAGAAATTAATGATAAATTGTTTGATGCTAATAAAACATACTGACAATTAAAATTGTGATGACACTGTAAAAACCTGAGAACATGCCACATATACAGAAGGTCAGCAGTATTTAAATGTCAACACATTACCATATCTTCTTTAAGATCTTGTGTTATGTTAGTTTCAATAATAATACACACATTTTTCATCCTGTTTTGACTTAAAACAAGGCAGTAAAGAGACAGTGAGCAAATGGATGTGATAAAAGAAGAGAAATCAGGAGAACAAAACGCCCGAGGCACTGAATACCTTTGGCTACACACCTGCGTCTCTCACAGACACAGATATAAATCCATACAAGCTGCTGGTACATTCCTGCAGCCTGTGGGTATTTTCTCTGAATAAGGTCTGTGTCCATATGAGAATGTCAGGCATGTCCTTCCCTTTAAAAGAGTGAGTGAGGAGACTGTTGGACGGCAGACTCATCACATTCCATCCAATCAGTGTGGCTTGAGCGCGGAGACAGACTGGGTTTGTCTGAGGGACTTGCAGAGTGGTGTGAAGGAATGCACAGGCAGTAGGTGTACTGTGCCACGGTGGACGATATTAGGGCTAAACTTCTCTATGGGTGACTGTTGTCTTCAGTCTGCAGGCTTTTAATAAGTTCACTTTATCTTATACGACAGAAAGTGAAACTTATTAAAAATACGACAAGATCACTCAATCATACAGGAAATAGGCTCCCTGTGTCTTTCAGGAAGGCAAGCTATAGCTCAGTCTACTTAATTTTAAGCTTAATCAGCAGAAAATTTCAATTTGTTCCTGTTCAAATACAAGTCAGGGATCTCTAAAAAAAGCCGTCTCCAATATGGCCAGTATGACATAGTTTTTGTTGCATTTGTCAAAAGTTGACAGTCAACAGTCTTGAGGTAAGTGTACAGCACTGTGACATTTTTAGTGTTCTACTGTTGCAACTAGGGCTGTGACGGTATGGGATTTTTTCTTACCGCGGTGATGAAGCAACAAGAATCGCGATTTGGCGGTTAACCGACCCCCCCCTATCACTGACTATTAGCCTGGACAGCTGCAACTAACTATTTTTCTATTCTATACAAAGAAGTTAGTCTGGTACCCTGTTGCTTGCATTCAATTTTCAAGGGCGGGGTTTACGGGCATAATGTTAACCAATCAATCTTGATGTGAAAAAAGGAGACACCACGCAGCCGGTTGTCAACAAGAAAGCAACGTGAGCGCCACTAGTTAACATGGCCAGCAGTAGAGCGGACACCAGAGCGGTTTTATTGTTTTTATACTTTGCTGGTTATTCAAAACCGAGGCTAGAGCAGAAATAAACGGCCTCCCAGTGGCAGCTTCTGCCATGTTGAATGTTTTGGACTAGCCGCGCAAGCCGAGTTAACATTTAACATTTAGCAGACGCTCTTATTCAAAGCGACTTACATTAAGCTTCCATTCACTAGTGTTACTAGTGAACAGGAATCAAACCGCCAACCTTCCAGTTATAGGACGACCTTTCTACCACTGCGCCCCACTGCGCCCTCGAGTTACTTGTGTATGACAAGGCCAGCAAACCACACCCTGCTGCAAAAAAACGTCTTGTGATTGGTCCATCCACAAAATCAACAAGAGAAGAGATTCGCTGTGAGGAGGAAGGGACCAGACCATCCTCCTTTTGAAAAACAGTCTGGTATACCAGACTAACTTAGTATCTGTTAATGGGGCTAATACATGGTGACAATCTAACTCATTATACTTCTATGTTTATGACACATTATACATTTTGTCAACAACAGAGGCAGCATAGTGACACTTTAGCTAAAAAAGATTTAAGTTTTAAAGCCATGTTACTATAGCAACTACAACTTCCCACAAAACCTGCAACTTGTCTTATGCTTCTCCATGATTAGCAAAACATTCAAGTCTTCATAGCATAGCAAGTCTCTCTTTTGCAACAACACGCTACCTTTAGCTTACACAACACAAAATGAAGCCCCCATTTAATAAAACAAGTTTGGTTTGAAGGCAACAGCTGTTACAATCAGAATCTGAACTGGAATGGCTGCATCGGTGAATCTCTAGTTAGAAAATAAATTGTTGCCATTACTGGATTAATGGAACACACCTTGGGGTTTAATTATGAATCATTGTCCGTAAAAAATAAATAAAAATTAACTAAGGATGTTATCATTGAATTCTTGGAGCCAGTAATACAATTTAGCAATCAAATTTAAAACATAGTACAGTGTACGTAGACATGATCATGATTTATTTTTCTTTTTTTTTTGTACATATGTTTTGAGGCATGGGGTTTGACCAATACCAATGACTCAAAGTGGGGTGTATCTCCTACAACACTTGGCAAAATGCCTCCATTCCCAAAGTCTTAGGAAGCCTTGCATGTCCCAGTTTCCTCTCAGTAGAAGACATAACGACACTTTGAGTGTTGTCAGGTGAAGGGTTTTTAGTTTTGTGAGTCCCAATTAGGGATGGGTACCGAAACCCGGTATTAAACTGGCCCCGGGGCTAAATTATGAAAGACCGTAGTATCAATAAGATCTGACGCTATCGGTTCTGCTATCGGTACTGGGGGGAAAAAAAATCCATGTACTATGTATTTTCGCTTAATAATATGTTATCGTGCACATTTTATCTCACCAAACATTTCTAAAGTGGATCATATTAAGACGTTTGTCTGTGAGATCTGCGAGATCTCTCATGCGCGCCGCGGAGGCTGTCTGTCACAGCGCTCTGTCACACACACACAACAAGAACGAGAGCGGCGCTTAACCTCCGCTTAATACAAAGAGTGACTATGGCGGAGAGAGCATAACGTTCCAAAGTGTGGTTACACTTCTCTAGAGTTAATGTTCTACTATCTATGGTTAATGCAGACAACGCTCGTTGTCACAAGAGCAACAAAATGTTTGCATGTAAGGGCGGAAACACAAGCAATCTGTCTAAGCACCTTTCAAAAGTGCATTATGTCCAGACAGAGAAATGCAAAGTTTTCGACTGTCTAGCTAGCTCGTCTCTGGTTGTTGCCCCATCTACGTCTGGTATGTAGCCTATGCTAAAATCATGTTGAATCAACGTTGTTCACGTCATTTAAAAAAAATGTAAAATCTCCCTGGCTTGTTAACCTCATGTAGAAATTCTGTTGATTTCTTTTGTTTTTAAAATTCCAAATAAAGAAAAATCAGTATGTAAATGTAAACATTTATTTGGCTAACTTAAATGCACAGCACTTAAATGCACAGCACAAACTCAAGTTAGTTTAATATATATATATATATATATATATATATATTAATGTGTGTGTTTAATAGCTATTTGTTCAAACATGGCTGTTTCTTGCACTACAAATAATTGTTTTATTAATTAAAAAAAAATAAAGAAATGTTAATTCTGTTCTCAACTTGTTCTTAAAAAAAAAACACAACACAAAGTACCGATAAGAATACCGTTAAAGTACCGGACCGTTAAGCAGTATCGGTAAGAGTAGTAATACCGTTAAAACCTTAACGATACCCATCCCTAGTCCCAATGCTGCTGTCCACAACAACTCAAGAACAGAATCATGTGAAAAAGGAGGCGATACTAAGTTCATTCTATATCGAGCCCAGTGTAAATAAATGTGTCAGAGTTTATGCATGAGAGCCATGCATGAGCCACCTCTACAGAAATGTGATGACCTTGAGCAGGGCCAGGGCGGGACTTACTTTCATCCCGGGAATTTTATCTTAGACCATTTATGTCTTATTGAATCTTTCACTGAAAATCAATTTCATGAATAATTTAACAAAAGGTAAGATACCTTTAAAAAGATAAGTAAAAAACATTATATTGTAGCTGTAGATACATCTGTGACATCATTTAAATTTACGTTAAATGTATAAACCATAATAAAGCACTGTATATAATGTATTAAGAAAAAATAATCTTACAAATACAGTAATAACCCAAAACAATAGCTCACTACAATATTTAAGTCATAGATGTATATGCTGAGCAGCTCATTAGCCATTCTCTAAAGTCACCAAAAGAAGGATGTTAACAGTTTTAGTCAGACAGAAGTATGTAAGACTGAACAGCTGGGGGATCTGAGTGTCCTTCCCCAGAAAATTGTGATCAAAACAGATGTAATTCCCTTTATTCTGGGACATTTTAGATTATGTTATAATATTTAAGCTGGACATTGTGAGTGGCCCAACATCAGAGACTGAAGGCTTTAAAACAGAAACAATCAAGAAAAAAAGTTCTTTATAAAACCCACCCTTTACTATTTTTATGTCTAGAGGAAATATTTACAGTGCACAGGCCACAGTGTGTTGCTTGGTTCGGCCGCTTTTTTACGCCGTGGCGTAAATAATAAACATAAGAAGTCATTGACTGTATGCTCAGATAAGATATTACTTTATTGATCACACAAAAGGAAAATTCACTTGTACAGCATCTTACAGACAGGTAAAGTAAAAAAAAAGTAAAAAGAAAAAAAAAAAGGAAATGTAACAGAATAAAAGTAATGTGTTGTTGTTTTGGCGTTAAAAAAAAATAAGCCTAAAGAAAGGAAGGAAGGCTGCACAGCGACTGTTGAAAGTTCAAACAGTCACCTCACTCAGTTACAGTTGCCTTAACGGCCGGACCTCTTTCTAAATCGGCCAATCGGGAAATCTCCCGAATCTCCCAATTAGCCGGCCCTGACCTTGTGTAATTCTAACTTAAGCATAAGCCATACTTCAATACATAGGCACTAGAAATACATTTTAATCTTTTTTAGGGGTGGATAATCTATGAATACTTAGTGAAAATAAATATTGTAACAATGGTATACAGCAATTTTTGGTGTTTAATGCTCAGGGTTGGCAGAGATAAAGTAGATCCAAGCAATAACATGACTCAACATGCCAGTCTGAAGAACTACAGACGAACTGCTTGAACTCTGGTGATATGCTATTTATAAAAACCTTAATAATTATGACTTTGCATCAAGGCACTGGAAAACCCCAACTGTGGTTAATAGACATAATTTAAATTTAATGATTGTTTGAAATATTTCATAAATGTGTCATCCTTTACCTTTCTTGCTCAATTATGAAGATGGCAGAAGTCTTTTATTTAAACCACTGGCTTCAATTACACTGTTCCCTCAAGGTAACAGCACTTGAGACTTGAGTGTTTTCTATTTTGGGCCAAACTCAAGCCACACCACGTCACTTTCCTTTGGATGTGGCTGAGGCGTCAACGATGCACCGCTCCATCCCCATCGCCTCATCCTACACTTCAATCACTACCATGTGGTGAGGAGATACTTGGGGGGAAGGTTTGTGGTGATTACTGTGTTCAGTTAGTTAATCCTTTTCTGTAATATCTAGATCTAAGGAAGATAGTAGCTTTATCCTTTCATTGCACTTTTTAACCAATGATTCCCAAAAGTGTAATATGTCTGTTTGCCATTGCTAGAAAGACTCTAAGGCAATGTTTGAATACATTCCCTAGTCCTTAACCCCTCAATCACTATACTATATAATCACTATATAGAGGACTATATAAAAAAACTCAGCTTATAACAGACTTCTGTAAAAAATCGCAACACTTTAGTCACATAAGTATTAATATAATCGTATGCGTTTTATTCAACAAGTCTTATTAATGACCAAAACTGACTGGATTATAGCAGCTTTGTTATGCCTCAAGAGAGAATCTCTCATACTATGTCCGTCTGTATGATTTAAGGTAAGCTAATGTTAGTGATTGTATATTGTAACGGTTTATTAATAATAAATTACAACGGATTGGCAAAGCATTATGACCTATTTTGACTGTCTAGTGAGCATGGCTGCACACTACTTTTACTAATGCATTGTGGGAAACATTTCAGTCACTAGACATTCGGACACCACCACAAAATGGCGTAATCACTATAGTGCACCATATATGGATTAGTGTGTTGATTCGGACTCAGCCTAAGAAAAACACAAAGAACCAGACACAAAGACTCTCCTGTGGACTACAGGACACACACACACACACACACACACACACACACACACACACACACACACACACACACACACAGCTGCTCATAACCTCACAGACCATGACTCACGGCGCTGGAGCTTCATCTGTTAAATTCCCTCACATCTTCACCCTTACACTCACACAAACACCATGTTCATGGCCTGGAGCAAATCTAGACAGTTTCAAATATCCTACCTGACTCACATTTAATCCTAGTCACATTAACACAGCTTTGAAGTGCTTATACTAATTTGTTTGAAACATATTTTAGCACAAAAACAGCAGAACACAAAATACTCGTAAGATCCTTTTAACTGAAACTAAGCAGGCCAAAGTTCCACAATGGAACTAATGAAATGCAATGTGGTTCTCTAGTCTTGTGCAGCTGCATTCCTGTGTTTGTGCCGATAAGAAGCTGATATACAGCGTGAAAATGTTGTTGCCTTTGAAGTTAGAGGCCTGATGTTGATGTGTCAGAAATGTGTTAGAGGACGGAGACATTACGACTTCGATGACAACTTGTTGTTTTGCTTCAACCGCACAACTCCATATTGTTATTGACATAGCAAGACAACAATCAAGTCTGTGAGAACTTTCAATACAATTTTACAAAATAGAAGTAGATTGGGGTGGTGGATGGGACATAAAACCCAGGACATGGAAGATCCAGGATTCTGTCTCAACCTGAAGTATAAACTTGAGACTTTTTTTTTGCTCATATTGTTGGTTACGGTAAGAAAATAATATAGTCATGTTAACATACTTCATGTTTTTATTTATTTATTTAACCTTTATTTAACAAGGATAGTCCCACTGAGATTACAAATCTCTTTAGCAGGGAGTCCTGGCCCCATGTGTATTTGGGGGGGACTGTTGTACGTGTTTTTGGTGGTAGGGGAAACCGGAGTACCCGGAGGAAACCTACGCAGACACAGGGAGAACATGCAAACTCCACACAGAAAGGCCCTGCCCTGGATGGGAATCAAACCCAGGACCTTCTTGCTGTGAGACAGGCGTGCTAACCACTTTGCATTGTGCCGCCCATGCTGTGTTAGCATGAACATAGGAGCTGAAGCTAAAGCGGTCCATGAAGACTAGTCTGGACTCTATCTAACAGCAGTCAGACTTGAACTTGCAAATTGAACTTGAGCATTGATTCAACCGTGTCTTAACTACGGTAAGGAAACGCCCACCACCACAAACATCCCATATTGCCTTTTGCCTCAGTTTAACAGAACAAACGTTCTGTTTTGCCTTTTAAAATGATGTTACATTTGGTAAATATGATGCCTGACTTTAACGTTTACATTGAATGTTTTAAGATAAGTAATTTTAAACTTGTTTGTCAAGATAAGATAAGATAAGATAGGACTTTATTAATCCCACAGAGGGGAAATTCACTTGTATAGCAGCTCTTAGACAGGTAAAATGCAAAAAGTAAAATAAAAATAGTAAAGTAAGTAAAGGAAGGAGAATTGTTTTTTTTTTTTTTTGTTTTATAAAAAATGGACATTACACAGTATCTTGGCTTATTGTAACATCTGTAAATGATAAAGTCTCTCCGCAGTAGGAAGGAAGGATCTGCAGTAGCGCTTCTTCCTACACTAAGGTGTCTCATAAATTTTTTTGACTAACTATCTAATGTCGGTCCAAACCATTTAAATGCCAACATAAATTTTACTGGGAAGATATGGTTGCAATAACTACATTGTCTGTAACTATTGTTTCAATGTTACATAATAAAAACAATAACATACATTCAGGTATCAGAAGCGCAAAACACTGCCATATTGAATGCATGCTTGTGAGCTTGTAAAAGGTGTGTTACACTGCTCCACAAAGTGCCCCGGAGGCAGTGTGGGGTGAAAGGAGCTGATGGTTGTCTGACGCTGTATGGACAGACACTGAACTATCTAAACACATTAGCTGTGCGCTACAGATACCGGCCATGCCACAACTTGATGCTCATCGCGCATTTGGTCTCGCAAGCACCAACAGGCGCCAAGACTGGCAGTTCAGGACAGAGTGAAGGAGAGAGACAAAGACTGCTGAGCTCTCTGCAAGGAAAAACATGTTCTACTTTCTGCCAAATAAGCCCTGGACTTCTAAACACTGAAGTTTATTATACAATCAGGCACGCAAGGCTGAAAATACTGTCATACTGACAAACTGGAGCTAGAGATAAAAGATACTGTATTAATTCCCAAGCAAAACATTTCAGCCTAATGCAGCTATTTATATGAGAACAGAAGTAAAACTGCCACATTAAGGAGGAATTACGGTGGCTGTGAAGTGCAAACAAAATAACAAATCAGAAAACAAATTAACAACTCAAAAAAACAAAAACAAAATAACAATTCAATTGAAAAAAATAAACAAAACCAAAAACACAACGACAATTCAGAAAACAAATTAACAAAACCGAAACCACAAAGACAATTCAGACAAACCAGTGGTTTTGTGGTGGCATTCGGGCTGAGGCTAATCCACACTGCAGACGTCTGTTGTGTAGTGCAATATACTTTGTGCTGGTTTCCAGTCTTGCATCTAGAGCGGCACAGAGTTTGCTAAGCTCCTGGCTGCGAAATGACAGAGGTCTCACAATCCACCCCGACACTCCATCATCTTCTTAATCCGACATCATTTCAGCGATTATGCCCAATTAGCAGTAGGAATTCCATCCAGAAATACCTACTTTTTCCGGTTTGTCTGAATTGTTGTTGTGTTTTC
Source organism: Perccottus glenii (assembly GCA_024416835.2). NCBI lineage: Eukaryota > Metazoa > Chordata > Actinopteri > Gobiiformes > Odontobutidae > Perccottus > Perccottus glenii. The sequence goes on from CM044546.2 coordinate 21,665,669, forward strand.
AGTTTAGTTAAATTATTTTCTGAATTGTTCGTTGCATTTTCGGTTTAGTTAATTTATTTTGGGTTTTGTTATTTTGTTTTTGATTTTTTTTCCATTTGTTTTCTGAATTGTTGTTGTGTTTTCGGTTTTGTTAACCTGTTTTCCAATTTGTTAGTTTGTTTTTGGTTTTGTTAATTTGTTGTCTGATTTGTTATTTTTTTTTGCACTTCACAGCCACCGTAGGGAACAGTCAAGTCTGACTTAAGCGTCACATGATGTAGCTCCAATAAAAACAGCTTGTCTTTGCATCTTTCCTTAGAGGTAAACAGTCCGAGACATTAGCATTACAAATTAGTTAGCAAATTACAGATAGCAATAACCACATCCCATCGAGGAAAGAGATCTCATATATCTCCTTGACCCTGGCCTCATTGAATTCTCATGCTCCTCCTGCTCTCTAGTGCAATGCTTAGAGCATAGCAGAGCAAGGCGTAACTAATCCCTAATGTTCACAGTGAGTCAATGGCCCAGACCAGATTTGTTTTTATTATTTCAAATGCAGTGTAAAATAAAAAATTATAAGTGCATCCATATTGTTTTTGGTCTCAATAGTGCAAAAAGGTTGTAGTAAAAAAGCATTATAAAAAGGTTAGGCTAAAAGAGTAGCCGATATTTACATTTACATTTAGTCATTTAGCAGACGCTTTTATCCAAAGCGACTTACAAGTGAGGATAACAATGGAAGCAATTTTAACAACACAAGGTACAAAAAGCATAAGTGCACAAAATACTAGTCAGTTTAAACCCAGCGCAGTATACAATGCTAAGGATAAGAGATTTTTTTTTTTTTTATAGAAAGGAATCGATAGAAAGGAAGTAGGACTCAGTGTTAGTCAGGTGTTGACGGAAGAGATGTGTTTTCAGGTGCTTTTTAAAGATGGCTACAGAATCTGCTGATCTTGTAGCAGCAGGTAGATCATTCCACCAATGTGGAACAGAGCCAGAGAAGGTACGTGAGAGTGATTTTGTACCTTTTTGGGACGGTACCACCAGACGTTGTTCATTTGCAGAGCGCAGGGATCTGGTAGGAACGTAGGTCTGTATTAGTGAGTGGAGATATGAGGGTGCAGAACCAGTGGTGGTCTTGTAGGCCAAGAGCATAGCTTTGAATTTGATGCGGGCGTCAACCGGGAGCCAGTGTAACCTAATGAATAGAGGAGATACGTGCGCTCTCTTTGGTTCATTAAAGACCACTCTTGCCGCTGCATTCTGGATCAGCTGCAGAGGTTTGGTTGTGCAGGCAGGGAGTCCAGCCAGTAGAGCATTGCAATAATCCAGTTTGGACAAGACAAGAGCCTGGACTAGAAAGGCTCAGTTCAGGGTAAAGTTTAGCTCTTATTAAACAGCCTAATAAGTAATCATGTTAAAACTTATTCTTATTTTCTTTTACTTTACATCCCGTACAAGAACTAAAAAAGTGTAACATTGCATTACAAAGTATGTGCATATTTTTTTTAAATGTGGGATGTTTTATTAAAGAAATGTGGAAACATATTTGTGGTATATACAGCAACTTTAATAGGTGTGTATAGGAAAGAACCACACCTGGTAATAGGGCTTGTTTATACTGTATATGTGTAATCCTGTGTATCATATAAGCCAATAACCCACATTAGCCAGTGAAAAAAAAACACTTTTGTTCTAACTTAAATTTCCTTTCAGTCACGTTAGCTTAACCATCAACTTGAGTCCTCAGAAAGACAAAACGCACTAGTTGGAAATAAACAATATATTTACTATTGTTCTGCCTAAATAATATTTTTTATACAGTTGTACATTTTGATTGACATGTGATTTAAACTGATTCACCAAAGACTGGACTTTCCAGATACGTCTTCCCTGTAAACAATCTATCCCTTTGTGAGTCATTTTAATGGAGGCAAATACATATGATTCTTATTTTATATTTCATATTAAATTAACTGCAAAGATGTAAAAAAATCTTTCTTGTCTAAAAAGCCAATTACACTGTCTGTGATTCAATGTGAAGTAACCATTTAATAGGAGAACGTCCCCATTAAGTGTGGAGTTGTTACTTCATACATATTGTAAAGGGCATATAGACAAAAGACTATACTGATTAATTCTTGATCATCATCATTTTGTTCTTTTTATGAGTATGGGTAAAGTCCTGACCTGCAGGCTAACACCTGGACCAAAGACAGTAGAGAGCTTCACACAATGAACGCAGCAAGTGAGGGGGCGTATAGACTGGAGACACCGCACTGATGCTGGCCTAGAGCACAAGACAAATTGTTAAGAGTGGGATCATGAAGTCAGACAAAGACTGGGAAAAAAACAGCAAGAACACAAAGACAGAAGTGAAAATATATCCCAAAAGCAACACATTTCAACAAGTGACTTTTTAATGATTCACATTAAATGACAAAAAAATACTGCCTTTTTCCAGTCAATATGCAGCTATACTATTGAGTGCTGCATGATGATCTCACATGCTTTAGTGGTGAGTGACCCAACTCTTGTATTAAATGTCTTATGGTGGTCTGTGGTGTCTAATGGTGTATCACATAACAAATCTGAATGTTACCATGGTTTCTCAGCATACACACACCAGACCAGATGTCCAAAAGTGACATAAGAAGCATGACACTACCAACACCACTCACACCGTGGACATAATGTAGCCAGCTGTCTATGTTATACTATATACATTCAGACTATATGGCCTGTTATAGAAACTGATAATTGGAGCACTAGTTTTATTGTATTATTGTTTCTTTGAGGATATTTCTGTACAGTCGACCACACGTTCACAGGATGGAGGTGTAAACAGTCAGTGTCAGTTAAGCAGGATGTCTTCAGAGGTGTTTACTGTGAGGCTCTCGGCCAACAGGATGTATCCTGCTTTTGTCTATTGTTAACTAACGGTTGTTTGTGGTCAAGTCAGTCTTCAGCGGCCAAGGAAATACCACGCCTCGAGTGAAAACACATATTCACACAAAAACATACAACTGGGGTAAAAGTAAACGAAGATAAAAGCTGCTAAGAAGCCCCAAGTGACCAGGCTCTATGGCTTTATAATCCTTTTGTGTAATTCAGACAAATAGCTGAATACATTTTTTTAAATGCCCTGAAATTGTTGGATTTAGCTTATTTTCTCTATCCAAACTCAAAACTCACTCTAGCTAAACTGTAAACTTGTCTCAGTACACAATTAAAGAAACAACTAACAACCTTTTCAGAAAACAAACCTACGTCCAGATGCCTTTGTTGAAACCTTTCACACAAAGGCATATGTCGGTAATATTTTGATATTGGTTTAAACTGCTACACGCATGGGGGCTGTATTCATTGCTTTATAAGAGCAATGAATGAGACCGACTCCCTCAACTTTGAACTTTGAAATTTATTTATTTATTTATTTTTTCTAGAGTATGTTATGATTTCAAGACATGCAAAGGCCTAATGTTGTAATATTTGGTATGGTCTAAAATTCCATCCATTTAGAAGTCATTTCCAGTGTGGAAGCCTTTCATTTCCTCCATACACTTCCTGCCTCATTAATATTACATTTCAGCCATTGTGTGATCTGTTGGCCTATTGTGGCTGAATAATTGGATTTGGCGCATGTCAATGTCTTGCTGGGACGCCCCTCCATTCACAGTCTGTTGCTTTACAATAAGAAAAGGGGGGCTTCAGATCAGCTGATGCCCACAGCTGTGCTGCTACTGTCACATGGGCTTGGTATTTATGGTACATTCTGTTTTGCTGTATTTGGAGTTAAATAAAAAAATTTTTAAGCTAATCACCTTGTATTTTAGATTTAAGCAATTTAAACACACGTTTAAATTAAATATGTGATTTAGTTGTTTCTTTAATTGTGTACTGAGACAGTTTACAGTTTAGCTAGAGTGAGTTTTGAGTTTGGATAGAGAAAATAAGCTAAATCCAACAATTTCAGGGCATTTAAAAAATGTATTCAGCTATTTGTCTAAATTACACAAAAGGATTATGTACTGGGCTAACATTAACTGGGCTGTAGTTTTTGCAAAAACCTAGCCGTAATGTTTTAGGTTATAGTTTCACAAGCCAGACAATTTTTGTCTGGGCAGACGAATACTGCCATAAATTGAACAAATTAGTTATCAAGTCAAACAAATCATAAACTAACCGCCATTTAAGAACAGAAAAAGACATCCCTTCAATCACTCTTATGGGCTACGTAGGCTACTACAACCACACTTCTGTCAGCAAAAAGAATGTTTTGAGCACTACAAACGAAATGGTTCCAAATGCACTGCCAAATTCCAGTAATTTCTCCTAAATAAGTCATCTGCTGAAAGTGCCATTATTCTGGTAGACTCTAGATGATGTTTAAAATACTTTATATAAATAGCTATGTGACAACATTCATGTTTGTCAAAATTGTCACTATTGTGCACGTAAAGTATATATTTAAATGTAGCCTACTGTGAATATATAACAAACCTCACGCTAAAATAATTCACTGTAAAAAACAAGCACTATGTAGCGTGCTGAACGTGTTTTTATTTGCTCGGGAAACGATTGTGTTCAACATTACGCATTGTGCAGATATTAACTGGGTAGAGTTGGTGTTTAGGAGTGGTCGTCTAGAGGTCATTACGCTGGTTATTGACAGAGGTCCAGACTCCCAGCTGCTCTCCCATCCTAACCCCCTCCCTTCACTTTCCTCTATCCCTCCTCCTGCTGCTGATGCTGGGCCAGCCTGTATCCTCCGGCTGCCAATTAATCACTCCTCCTCCACCTTCACTTCTCCTCCTCCAGCCCAGCACATGGTCCTTTGTATCCAACAGTATAGATCCTTAAATCGAGCTTATTTTTTATCTGTAGCCATTTTGATACAGAAACTATTTAGAATTGGGTTAAAAGGTGACTGTTAACCGACAAAAAATAAATAAATAAAAATAAAGCCTAGCTAAGGCAAAATTTTAACATTGTAAATTTTATTTCCTGTAAGCTAACATTATAACGACAAAGTAAATGCTGACTGGGATGCTAAATTCAGTGAAACTAGCTTAAATGTGACAGAATACACCAGTAAAGTTACCACGCTTGCTGTCACTTGTAAATCTACACAGATGACAAAATTACAGACGAGAATGTCTACGAGCCTTTTCCAATTTAAAATAACTGAAATGTGCTTTCTCATCACTATTTTAAAACACCGCTAAAAATAAAAGCAAACAAATAACTTGTGAATGAAAGTCGACAAGAAGTAAGTGTTTTAAAGCCAAAATTCACTTACCTTTGTCGTTAATGTCCTTTTCCATGATTAAAGTGGAGATTTCTGTCAGAGCGGCGACAATAAAGAGGCGAGGCGCGTGGCTACCCCTCCCTGTGATTGACAGCTGCGGGGGCCAATACACGGCCACGTCACAGGGGGCGGGTCTTGTTGTGTTTAAAGACACGTGGGGTACCTTATATCCAGCCCTCAATGTTCATCCCAGTGAGTGGTTGGTGACCAGACGGAATCTGACTGGGATCACTTCGCTTTTGACATTTCCCTTCCATCTTCCTGTCTCCTGAGTATCTGTGCTGTGCTATCTGTTGACAAAAGGTCAAAAATAAAATTAATAATAAAATAAACTTTGCAAAGGACTATTCCTGGAATTCCACTGCTGCAAACTAAATGTATATTACATATACTGCTTCATTTTATGTAAACAGTTATGAAAAGACAACATTTTTTTATGTGGCTATAAAGGGAAGGGATTGAGGAGTGAATGGGTATGGCTGGCCAGGCTAGCCTCAGTTATATGGAAGGATAAGATAAGCTTGATTTAATAATTCATTCATTCACATGGATTTCAGCTCTATCATTGTAAAGCCTCTAAACCAAACATTCTCAACCTGGTCAGTGATATTTGAAGAAAAGACTATCAGTGTATTTGTAATAATGAATAACAGAATGAAACACAAACATAACCTAATAACCGGACATGCATTGTTGATCTTTCAAGAGGAAACTCAGTGGCCAGTGTGGTTCCAAATATTGATTCTCTGCATGATGTCTACACCACTGGCAGTGTGTAATGCTCAAAGGTCCACAGTAATGTTTTCTTTGGGTCAGGGTCTTCTTTGCTTTGAGAGATGAAAGATCTTGGTGCTTGTGTAAGCCTGTTTTGGTGTTAGTCTACTGTCTGATCTCACGGAGGCCATGTTTGGTCACATTAGAACATGAGCAAGTGTTTATTATCTGAGAAATGTAACACCCAGAGGCACATTATCAAACGGCTATAATGCAGAATGCAGTTTTGTTAATGTATTCTCAGCTTCCGCATGTAAGCCAAGTTTTACTGTGCTGTGTGCAAAAGAGTTGCTAGGAAGGTAAGTTTATTTGAAACACGCTACTTACAATTCATTATAATAAAACAACTATGGAGGTATAGCTTTAGCTTTCTGAACTTCAAATTTGTAAAGCTGTACCATTTTCAGTTTGTTAAAGTAGGTACTTAAAAGCTGGTTTAAAGCTGTATTACCCAAAATGTTCAGCCAATCAATAAAATAAAACTGGACCAATTGTGTAGCATTGGTAATAGTCTACTGTAATAGTCTAAATATATATATATATATATATATATATATATATATATATATATATATATAATCCATTTTTTGGAGCTGATATAGACACTTTCTCTGTTTTAACGGCAGCCATTACTTCTTTGTTGACAAGCGGTGTAGAACTATTGTTTTTTTTTTTTTTTGCTACAAATTAATCTATGATAGTGTTCAGTTATTAAACTTAAATTGAAGGTAATTACCCTTTAATCTGACACGTTATGCACATGGTTTATGCAAAGTATCCTGCTAATGCCATGTTTTTAAGTCACAGTGAGAAATTACTAACACTAAACAGCTGTTGCTAATAAATGCTAGCTTTGTTTTTGAAAAAGTGGAAGAATTATGTTGAGTTGTTTTTGCTTCTTATTTTTGCCAAAGTCAGTATTCTCTATCGTCTGGAAATAGAACACATCTAAAAGTACTCCACTGTACCTTACAATATACCTGCAGTGGAAATGAGATTTAAGTCCACTTTGACTGTAAATGGTTTGAAACTAAGCAGATCAAACCGGCAAAAAGATTTTGGTAACAATTGCTGGACGTTCCTTGTGTTCTCTGAGTAAACTGTGTGAAGTGTGTGCTTCAAAAATCCTTTTAGAGAAAAGATCTAAAGCTGAAAGTGCACAACACATTAACTTTAATTTGACTTGTTTGGAGTCATCAACACCTCACTACAAATGCGTACCTCTCCTTTTTTCCATTATGTCACTCTATTAGATCATGGACTCCAGACTGAATACACTGATCTAACCTTATGCTTAACCAATAGGCTATGCTTTACCTGCTTTTTATTGTTGAAAAGTTGAAGAAATGCATACTGAAGGCAACTTTACAGTATAATGGCAACTCACTCCGGTAGAGGTCACAAACTCTGACACGGCGTATTTTTGAATAAAGCACTTTAATAGCAGATGGATATTAGAAAGAAGACAACAGTTAGTGTGTTACTTACAGGGAGCAAAATCAGTTACTCTTCAAACTCTTCAAACACTCATCTGACACTACATCCGCCCAAACATAAAATAAAATAAAAATTCCTTCCTTGATAATGCAATTCAATAAATATCTAAAACAAGCTAGCGGACCTGGGCTTGTCGTCAACTAATCGTCAACTTAAAGCAAACCACATTGATGATAATGCTTCATACAATTCTTATGTGAGGTTGCTGGGGAACCCCTGTTATCCATCCTCATGCATGTTCGAAGAGTTATACACCATTGGCTTGAATACAGACGATTACATATGTCCATGTTCACATATATGTTAGTTTGAACGCTTTATTGTCAAGGAAAACCAAGCAGCCGTTTATGCGCTTCTTTCAAACAACATTAGAAGATCTCTATTTGAAGAGATATATTTTAAAATCAAGCAACTTTGTTAAATGTAAGTGCTGCTGCAGGTCTGGGAAGCTTAACAAAAACATGTGGGTAAATGAGCCATATCTGGAAGTCAAAAATAGCATATAAAAATAATCTGTTTCTCGATGTTGCATTTTGAGATCTGCGCACGCCATGAAAGCTTTGATATGACTTTTGCCAGGGCTTTACTACCACGTTGAGGCCCTTTTACTCCTGCTGACTTATGAGAGGCTTGTGTGAGATGCTTGCTAAACTAGCCAGCCAGTGTGAGTTTGCGAAAAAAAGCGTCAACAGTTTTTGAAATAGGTACTGGGTTTGGCCATGCTTAGAGAAAATAGCATGATACATGAGGTGGAAGAGAAAGCCAACGAGAAAACAGCTCAGACAATAGACAAGTCAAAATCAAACAAGCTAAAAGATAAAACACTCGATAGAAACAGGAAGTCAGTTGTCGAAGTCAAAAAGAGTCCACAGAACCCAGAGAAATAGAAAAAGCTTTTTTGCCGAGGTGTCTGGAGAGCTGGAAAGGGCGGATGCAGAAACCACACGACGAGGTGAGGAGCGTCAAAACACAGGCCATGCAAGCAGCTCCTCTTCATCCAGCGTCACATCACAGACAGTAAAGAGGAGTGGACTGAAAAGGTTGACTCCGCCAACGAGCAAAGAAAAAAGTCTTGGAAGCTCTTTGTTTGAGAAGTACCATTTTAAGAGGCACAAAACAGATGACTAACACAGGAAAGATCAAAGAATAGTTGATGAAGAATTAGTGGAACACTTTGTCTGGTTAACAATAGACACAACAGTCACAGTAGAGCAGCCTGAATATGAAATAAGTGACCCTTATGACTGAAAATATGATTTGAAAGTATGTATTTGAAGCTAGTGGCTATGGGACAAAGTCATAACTAAATCTACAAAAAACTTCAAAATAAAAGCATTGAGAGTAGAAGTAAAACTGTAATGGTAATATTGACTTTGGTGACATTCTCAGTTTGAGTCAGTGGTGCTTCATAGAGGCAAATGCCACTTTTGTTTCACTTCAGTTTCTGAACTTTCCACTGCTAACCAAGTCCACTCCTCTTTACCGTCAATAGTTCACAGTCAGACATTTAGACAACATTGCATACAAAAAGGTAAGAGAATGTTGTCCCAATGTGGAGCGCCTCTAAGCAACCTCCCAGGCAGACAGCAGGTGGACCATAGGGCTAACATGGCGGTGCATAAATATATATTTCACGTTCAGACAGGATCAAAGACTTGTTGAGATGTCGTTTGGTTTTTTGAGTGCTGTTCTGTCTAAAAAAGCCGTGCTTTCTTCTTTAGATCGTTTTTCTTCCAAAGGGCCAGGCGGTCGAACTGCTCCAGCGTCATGCCGAAAACCTGCTGGAAGTCCTCAGGAGATAGGTGTCTCTGCAAAAACAGAGGGCAAGAAAGATAAAGGATCCTTGACGAAGGGAACAACTAGCAGGGTACATACAGTATGATCCTGTGTGTGATCCTGACGCACACTGTACAACATACACCTGCCGATTTAAAGCCACATTAGATATTTGATGATATAGACCATGCGTTCTTAAACTGTGAGTACCAGAAGCTCTTTACAACTTTTTTACCATTTACTCACAATTTACCAATGCATTTAAGGGAAATACAGATACACTGGTCTGGGGCATGGTTTCAATAAAAAAGGTGTACTGCTGTTGATAGGTAGCCTGGTATACCAGATCGTTTTCCTTTTTTTCCAAAAGGAAGACAGTCTGGTCCCTTTCTCACAGCAAATCCTTTACTCCCCAATTTTGCAGATGGACCAATTACAGGCCGTTTGTCTGCAGCAGGGTGTGGTTTACTGGCCACGTCAAACACAAGTAACTCGGTTAGTCCGAAACATTCAACATGGTCTACGCTGCTACAAAGAGGCCATTTATTTCTGCTCTTGACTCGGTTTTAGATAAGCAGCAAAGTATAAAAACAATAAAACAGTTCTGGTGTCCGCTCTACTGTTGGCCATGTTAACTAGTGGTGCTCACGTGGCCTCCTTGTTGACAAATGGCTGTGTGGTTTTGCTTTTTTCCGCGTCACGTCTGTCGTTTCTCTGATTGGTCAACATTATGCCCGAAAACCCCGCCCTTGAAATTGAATGCATGCAATAGGGTACCAGACTAACTTCTTTGTAAAGAATAGGAGAAGAGTTAGTCAAGGCAGGCCAAGCTAGTTTTATTTGTATATTCCTTCTGTACTTATCTGTGGCAATCTGATTAACTATCCTCAGGGATAAACAATAAAAGGATTTTTGATACAAAGAAAAGTGCTGTCCAAATCTTAACTTGGCCTTACTCTTTTTCTGTAAATGTCAGAAGTAGGCTATGCAGGATCCTGATTTGTATTTACAATCGTCAGTGCTGACCACCTGGGAGTTTTCACCCCTGAAGCAAAATCAACCATTTGTTTCCAATCGGCTTTACTGACAGAGTAATAAGGGTGAAACTCTTAGTGAGTATTTTTAGAATGGCCTAACCTTCTTGGCTACCAGTCAGTCTGGCTTCGGACTTGACTTTGGGGTCAATAATACGGTTAATGCATTGTAATGAAAACATTCTCGTGAGTTCAGTTTTGATACCACTTCAGCTGATGATTACTTTGGGTAAAGCAGAAACACTTCAGGGGCAAAGTTTTGGGAACACTAAAGGATAAATGCTAGAGACTGGAATTTGTCTTCATCCCAATAGGAGTCCAGTTCACAATCCAAACCACAAAACAGCATTCATACGTCAGCAACGCCTCAACATCCCGCTTGTCCAATCCCTTCAGGACAACATGCCTATAACCCACTGGCTCACAGGGAGGTCAGACTGGGGGTACGGAGGTGTGTTTGGAAGAAAAGGCTCGTCTGTGTATTAGGAAAGCATCAGTGTGGCACCACAAGTCTAACCACAGGATAAAGACACTGGAGCCCAACTTGGAGTTCTTAAATGGGATTATAATGTCATGGGGATTGGAAACTACAATTTACTACCTATTTGTAAAAACATGGCAATATTATTTCAGTGGGAAGTGTACCAGAAACAGTAGAAGAACATTATAGATCATTAGATTTGATAGGTTTATTTTACGTACAAAGGTTAAAATGTTGTGGTCAAGTGCTTCTCGTAATTTGATTTTCTCTTCTTGGCAATAAACAGTACAACTAATTTCTTCACAGCATTGTCTTAACATTACCTGAAATTATTTAAGCACCAACAAAGTCAGTTACCACAGGTTGGATTGTACTGTGAGAATTTCACATGTTTTACAGCTAAAGGTGTGCTAATAAAATTACACACAATACTGAGTCTTTTGGAAGGCACCAATTGGAACATCTTATACTGAGTGTTGTGGCTCAAGATATAGGTCCTTTCATCTCTACTGGGTAAATTATAATCATAAGGCATTATACAGTATACGTTCATATTATAAAATGATGTGGTAGTTGTATTGTTAATAATTCCCATCATGAGCTATGCTTTGGCCATCCACTGTGGCCCTGACATGTTTTGGCCAGTAGCAGTGTTTCTAATGGGCAATGAGCCTCGTCGCAGAGCTACTGTTCCACTTCAGAACCATTATGAAGGCCACACAGTGCACACTAGACTGACAGCATTGAAACACAGCCTAATAACACCACAGTGGTAGACTATTCAGAATTTTAAATGTCGAATGCTGCTTCAGTTATTTTTGGGATGTGATTTGTGTTTGACTAAAAGTGACTGTGCTAAATCAACATAAGATGATCCTATTGACTTCTTACCCTAAACTGAATCAGATTGTAGCATGTAGACAATCTGGCCCATTCCACTGAAGAGCATGGTAAAGGAAAAGTTGGACTGGCTATCCCCTAAAATGGCTTGTGTTTATACAACGTGGTATGTAGAATAAAAGCCTCAGCGATGTAGAGTGATGCATTACTTACTAAGAATAAAAAAACAATACCACACTCCTGGCACCACAGCCAAGGGGTTACCAAAGTGGTACAAAGGAGTACCCTGATAATAGTAGATGCTCCAAAAGTGCGCCGTGCCAACCTGTACCTGTACCACTCCAGTGAAAACATGCTGTTGTCCTGCATGTTCTGTTTGTTAAAAGTATAGCTCACCTCCAGTCTGGTGCGATCTACATCTCTGGGAAGCTTCACTTTGACTCGATGTGTCACTGCCAGCACTTCATAAGGATAGATCTGACACATAAAGTAAGCATTGACAGAAAGTTATTTAAATATATATATATATATATAACAAAAGCTGAACAGAATCTGTGTGTATGTGGTATAACACAAGAGTAGATTCTTACCTTATACTCTGAAAAAAAAAAAAAGAAAGAAACAAGAGAAAGATTTAATTTGAAGGAATAATGATATGTATTTGAAGAGCAGACCTATTAAAACTTCATGGAAATTAATGACTTCTAACGGAAACTAAATCTCCTTAACAACACTGGATTTCAAAGGCGTCAAAAGCATTATAAACTGCTGTGTTGCTTTGGTGCACCATTATGAGCTTGGCGTCCTGACAACTCCACTTTTCATTTGAAATACAGCGGGCCGGGACTGTACACTTGTAAACATACATAATAATTCTGCAGCTGGAAAAATGACGTGAGCGCTCTGTGGCGTTAAATCTGTGTCTCACTGATGTGAAGCCAGAGACTGTAAAATGACCTCAGATGAGACAGCTCTTTCTTAGAGTTTATAGTGGGGATTACCAGAGGGGATTCAAAAAGTGTGTCAAAGATATTTCTGCTAATGGACAAAAATTTAGATTTAAATACCAAATATTGTACACACCATTAACCACAATAAACCTGCTTTAAATAAAACTACCATTTACCATGTAGATCATTATAATAATTAAATGATGCAGCAGTTGACCATTTTCAATTTCCACCACCTTTGAATATTCTTCTCTGCAAACCCTGTATGCTCCAAATTGGGTTTATAACAGAAATGTTATCATGTCATCATAAACCGTTATTAAATCTGTGTTATGCAATAAATTCAGTGTATAAAGCTATTATAACTAAACTAAATACACAATTAATTTATTGAGTTGACGTTTAAGTTTCAATTGACAAAAGTACATAAATCAGATAATGGTTTGTTTGGTGTTTTTTGGTTTTAATATTCAAAGTTAACCCATTTTTTTGTTTTGAATAATAAAATTGTAAAAATACAGTATTTTTTTTTTTCTTACTGGTAATGGGCAAACAGCTGGTATGTCATTTCCATATCAACACAAAAATCCGTTGCCCATACAGTTAACGGACTTTATGTCTTTATCTTTTTAGCATTAGCCTCAAGGATTAGCATGAAGGCTAAACACTGGATAAAACTAACAAGAAGAACATTATGCTAAATCAACTGGACCGTTACCTCTCATGCCTCCCCAGCTCTGGGAGTCTGGGTCCACTTCATTATCCACCATCTCAGCAGCCTGCACAAAGACACACAAAAGGCCAGATAAATATTACACCATAATGCTGCTCTGTTGTGCAAGCTGTGCAAACAATATCACTGAGGTTCTTATGAGTGTCTTTTAGTCATCCACCCTGGGCTTATTTGCTTACATTCTTTTATAGTTATCTATAGGAAGTGACACAATTTTTCTGGCCATTCTTAGTCATCCTTGTGAGTTACTTCCAGCCCACAATATAAACTAGAAACAGTTCCACAATGGACAGCTAAGTAATAGTCATCATATTGTCAAAAGTGTCACGATAACAGAGTTGTATAGGTCATTGTGTGTAGGTTTCCAGACCTTGATGTCACTCTCTCACATGGTGGGGGGGAAATGCACAGCAAGACTGATGTAAAGCAGGAGACATTGGAAACGTTCATAAGTCTTTTGAACATATAACATATTTTACCATGAACAAAGATACTGTATATTGTATTGTGAGACTAGGCTTTATCAATCCCTGATGACTTCTGACGCCTTAATTTCCCCTCCTCTTCTGTTTTGTCTGCCTGTCCTCAATCTGTCAACAAATGCAGAGAGCGAGCAGTAATATTGCATTATGAGATGACAGACTAAATACCTCCAATGTCCTCATAATGAACCCACAGGGTTGTCTGTGTGGAGTGAGTGGTACAGTGTAATCTAATACTAAAGCTGTGAGGTAAACAGCCTGGGGTGAGACTGATTTTAAAACACAGAGAGGTTTTAAATACTCCACAAATGCTGCTCTATGATTTCCTGTGTTGATTAGTCGGCTGTAGAGGGTATTCTGGGAGGGCAGAGTTGATTCAGTAAAGCCTTAAAGTAAACACACACACAGACACTAGTGGAACCAATTTGGAATGAGGCCAGGAGTCATGTCTTGAAAGTCTTTTGAAGAAACTTCCCTCTTATAACTTTTTGAAACAACCATCCACCAATTCCTTTGAATCATAGTTCATTTGAATACAGTTTATTGAATTTACAAAAATCATTTTAGGCATGTTTCTACTGAAGAAGTATAGTTCAAATTCAGTCAGAAAAGCATCCCCAAATGTGCGTTTGGTAACCACATGGCTATTGGTTTTAATATTGGGGTACAGTTCTTTAAAGGTGGAGCTAAATACTGCAGTCTGTTGACTGGAAGACAGAGAATCTTCACTTGGGTAAACCCAAAAAGTAAGATGAAAAGCATGCTTAATGTTGAATAAATTCAAAGCTATCATGTATTAGCTACAGCTGTGTTGTGGCTCTTGCTTTGTGAATTTAAAACATTACTTTTTTCTGTATTAAGTTAAACACAAATCTGTGATATGACAAAGAAATTCCCTAAGATGTAGGAATCTAAGTTTAGAACTTTAGAAATAAACTTATTCTTTTTCTTGTTTATTGTAGCAGTTTGAACCTTTAATGCTATCCTCCTGTGCTGCTATACACCGCTATTTATTAATAGTTAATGCATCAACATTTTTTAAGTTACGTAATCTTTTTATTAATCAAATCTGAAAAGGTACATAACATTTTCCTTCTTACTATATATCAATTAAAATTTATATTATGCAATATTGTCAGCTAACTTAAAAGTAATTGGATTTTTCTGTGTGTCTGCTTTATTTAATGCAGATGTCACATCTAGTGTCCATACCACTATATATAATAAATTATTCAGTGTACGTTTTACACGGGATCAAGTATCAGATACTGTCTAGGATTGCAGAATTTTGATTAAAACCCATAAAATAAGAACTGTAAAAACAGGTTTTATAGCAAAATGCAATGGTCAAACAGTCTAAATGTAAGAACCATCACAGACTTGACTAACCTTGTAGATGCCATTTCTTCCATAACCAGGCAAAGATGCCGACTTGTTGTAAGGGAAATCTAGAGAATTTTTTTAATGAATTATTAAAAGTTTGATCAAATATTGTACTATTGTACTTTATGGATGAGTTACTCACTTGGCTGAGAGGTGTCCGTGGGCAGGCTGCAGGTGGACTTGCATGGATCCGAATCATCTGGACCCATCTGTCCATCGATCTCATTCTTCAAGATGATCCAGCTGGCCCTCTATAGGAAGCGACAGGCAGACAACACAGACATGGAAACAGAAACGTGGAAAGAAGTGATGGATGATGGACAAGGATGAGTTAGTAAATTAGTAAATGGATGATCTTTATTTGTAAAGCTTACGACTGACAGACTTGAAAAATGATTTGGATAGATAGATCCACACACCAGCTCACTCAAACCCACCTTGCTATCCTCCCCATCCTGCCAGGAGGTTCTAGAAGCTGTAAAACAGTCACATATTACAGGAAGTCACAGTTAATGTTGTGGAGCAGTTTCCTCTAAGTCGCACTGTGCTGCTCTATTAGGTCTAGAGTAAATTCTCTCTGGACCAAGAACCATCAGCTGCAGACAGCATTTACACACAACTACTTTTTGTTACACAACTGCAAATTCAAACCGAGTCACTACAGTATAAAATATTGACAAAAATACAATGATTTTAAACTTCTTTCAAAGATGTGTTTATTTTAATGGTTTATTCTGGTCCCTATCACCTCTTTTCCACCAAGGCTGTTCGTGGTTTATTGCTGACAGATGACAGTTTTCAATTTATCCAGGACCTTCTAAATATATGTCATTTTAGTTTTGATTTCTGATAGATACAGAAGTACAAATAGAGCATAGAATTAGCAAAAATTTAAACCAATTTGCTCCAAATTTTACAGTACAAACTCCATCAAGTACAATCTTTTAAAGTGATTTGTGGTGAAAAAAGTTCATCACTTTATAAAACACTGCACTATGTAACTTTGAGTGATGGGGCACGCAACCATCTTGTGTAAACACATCTTACCAAAATGATAAATGAAAAAAATATTTAAATGAATAGAATTTTCTACACATCTAGTCTTTATATAGACATACATACTACATTGTTTTTGTAGAATAGTGGAAGTTAATCTTGGTGGAAAGGGGGATTTGAATTTATTTCTGCATGAAAAAAAAGTTTTTAACATTGCTATGTGCAGCTGATTGAGACTCTAAGACCTCATCTTTTAGGTTCATGTGTTTTTGTGACTTCAACATATGCTTTGTACTCTATTAAGATGCAACACACACAGAATAGTGGGGGGAAAGTGATTCATACAGCTCATTTACACACACCAACAGTGCTTAAGGAAAAATCACAGTGATTCAGACAGTGACTGACGATACACCAACCGCTCACAGTGGACACAGTCACAGCATCACCACAACAAACACATGGGCCAGTGAAATGGGTGCCAACATGCATAAAGAGGGCGAGGACTTAAAGCCCCAGCACCAATTATTGAGCCAATGAAATGTATTGCGATCAAATATTTTGGAAACAGACTCAGAATCAGGTTTTTATGGAACACTGAGACACTGTGTAATTTGTCCATAGCCGACGAGTGATTAATTGCATGTCATGGCTGTACGTCACACAGTCTAACCGGATAAAAGACGAACAATCTCACTGTTGTAAGATTAAAGATTGTCAAATATCTGAAAGTGTTGTAGAAAATCCTGCTACAACCTAAAGTAACTAATTGCAGTTTTCTATCCCTTCATTGGAGCTAGCTAGATGGCCATGTAAATAATGCCTCTGAATTTGTCATTAATGTCTCTACGTCATTAATGGCAGTGATTGGCATCAGAGTTTTGACTCAAGTCGTACAGTGTGGCATTTAATAATCACATAAGATTGCAAGAATTACAGTGTGACGGGAGCCTTAACTCAAAGCGAACTGACCCAAATTTCTTACATTTTCCAAAACATTGCTTTGCAATTTAAGAGGCTCTGAAATATTTCCTGGTACAGAGTGATGTCATCAAATAACATAATATGTATTGTTATATAGTGTTGCATAGTGTCTTCTATGTAGTGTTAAGTAGAATGTAATAACTGAAGACCAGCTCTAGCCAGTTTTTGCAGAGGGATAGATCACTATAGTAGGGTTAAATGGCCAGTTACAATGACAAGAGTGGACATAATACTAGATCTATTTTAAACCCCTATACTAGTTATAGCTTTAAAAATATATTTGCATTTAATAATGTATATGCACATAAATGGCATATAATCCTTCCTTGTATGGAGTACAAATGTGTGTACATTAACAATCAAAACAAATAGCATCCTTGGAGTTCAAAAAGCAGGTACTTGATTAGTCTCGCCATATGCAGCAGTTGAAGGAAGGAAAACTAACTTCTATTTATCTGATGGCATTGCTTTATAGTCTTTTTTCACATATTTGTTCAACTTTTGTATGTTTTCCGTCTTGCACCAGCCCTATGAATGTAGATCCAACTAGAAAAAGTGTGTGTCTTGGGGTCAGAGACATTTGGAGGACTACATGGCAACATGCAACACATCGTGCAGAGACCAGACCAGAAACAAAGGTGTTAAAGAGGAAAGTGGACTGTACCATGCTGTCTGTAGATGGGGGGTTTTCTATAGAGATTATCTTTGACCATAGTCTCTGAAGATGACAACAGATGCAGAAATAAAAAAATATGGTTTAAAAAAAAGCCAACGTGGGAGAGAAAGAAAGAAAGAGAGAATGGAGAAAAAGAAGCATGAGTTAGCAGTTATTGGGAAATGAGATAATCAGGGGCAAAAGCAAAAGAGGGGCGCAGTAAGGCTCGATTCATCACAACATATTTAGCATTTTAATGTCACATCAGAATTATTAATGCATCAACTTAAAAATAAAACTGGAATTTATAAATTATATGATTCAAATTAGTGACACTTGAAGAATATCTAAATTGAATTGTCAGTCGTTTTACTCAGAAACATTAACATCACCAAAAAGTTACACAAATTAATATAACTTGTTGAGAGTTTGATAATAGGGACAATATGTTTTTCCATTAGGGTGATCTAATGCTTCTCAGTCAACCCTTTGACGCAGAACAACTGTCACACATTAACATGGATCAAAATAAAACACATGGGTCAAACCTCCAGCTTGTTTCAGAGCCTGAAACAATAACCGTACAAAAGCAATAAGGACGATGACTATGAGAGCCATTAAGTGGATAATGGTAGGCTGTTTTTTTTCCACTTAACTTTGTTTGGTTTTATTTCTTTTTGCATGACATTGGATGTTTCAATAAGAACAATATGTTGTCTCACACAGAGTTTTCTCCAAAGACTGACTACGTGATATTGTTATGTTGGAACATAGGTGTGTCTAAAGAAAAAAGTAGTTGGACTGCATTGTCTGGTTTAAGAATCACAATTGTTTTTCTTTTGCATAGAATGACTTATGGGATAAAGGACATATGGAACAGAGCAAACAAGCAAACTCACAATTGCTCATTGGACCTTTAATTCAGTTCAGTGTAATGGCTTCAGCATTTTTCTGGTTTATGATTGGTTGATGTGGCTCTTGTAAGTAGTGTAAATTAGCACAATGTGCAGGAATTGGTACTTTCTGTTCAGGTAATATCACAGGAATGGTCTGACGGAAAATAATTGTGGTTCTTATATTGTGTGTCTGTAAAACTCATTGGCTTTTGTGCAATACTTAAACTTAAACTGCTGGAAACAACAAGTAATGTAAAGAATGCTATATTTAACAAATATAATTTGTTATCTCTTGTTACTGTTTTAAACTTGTGACCTTTTTATAACCCCCAATTTCCACTGCATGCGTCTCCACTCTGCTGTGGAACGCTAGCGACCGACATCACAGACCCACTGGAATGCATTTCAGATTTGCTGCGGATAAAGACGTGTGTGGGACCAAAACAAGTATTTATTCAGAAGAAGGACTAGAAAACAAGTTTAGTTTGAGAGTACTTTGTTGTTCAAATAAACATCACATCAAGGTTTTTCCTCATTACATTGGGCATGATAAAGCATTGTTTTTGATCATTTTGCAATCAATGCTTTTAGTATATTTTTGTATTACTTCTGAAATATGGATGTTGTGCACGTACAGTTTCCGTTTTGATGGGATCTAATCTGTTCAGATTGATGCAGTTTGGCTCCATCAATAATAGAACTGCTGTGCATCACCTTCGCACCACTCACACTGCCGGATTGGAGACACAATACAGCGGCGCTGTAGTGGAGCGGAGACGCATGCAGTGGAAACTGGGGGTAACCAGTTATCGTCTCTAAAAAAAAACATTCAAATAATATAAATGCAATGGAAGCAAAGCTTTAATTTTAAAGGTGAGGTATATTACAGTAGCCCTGAGGGGACATGCAGTGCACTTGTTTGTAAAATTCCTAATGTAATAGATAAGAGGATATGGCAAATCTATTTAATTCATAAATATCTAAACTTAGTGTTACTTATTAAGATATTTAGATAAAATGACACTCACTGAAGACTGTTTTGACGTTCATATGTATTCTACAAATTCTTTCACAATGCACTTTTAAATGTTATGGAGACAAAATTGACATTCATTATTTTATTGGTTCCTTGACATGAACACATTAGCTAATACATTTTCATGACTTGAATGGCTATAAATTAAAATCTAGACAGACAATACTTTAAAGATTACACTATAATTCTACTACATCTACAATTGTTAATATGACATTGTAAATGTTAGTTTCATATGGCAACTTGTAAAGTATAAGAACATAGCAAATGCATTTCCAAAGCAGTTGAGAACCAAACGTGCTGGTTCTTGCCTACCTGGTATGTGGAAATGTCGGGGGGCAGCCACATATGTAGAGGCAGAGGAGGGGGATTTGCCATCGGAATAGGTGGATAAGCTGGGGGTACTACGACCACTTTCACTTCCTCCAGTTGAAACGGAGATTGATGGGCAGTGCATGAAGGTTAAAGATTAGAAGGGAGTGGGTTTGGGAGGAAAAAGGGTAAAGAAGAATGCATTAGATCCTTCACAAATATAAAGCTGTGAATAACTTTTGCGACCTGTTAAGCCAAATACACTTAAACCAAGGTGTTCTCATCACTTAACACATACCATGCAAAAGTGGATCTATTTTATTTTGAATCACATTTTGAATAAACAGAAGCATCTGTCTATTTTTTTATTTTCTTTGACCAGGCTGGGTAATGAAGTCAACAACAACCTTTAAGTAACCAACACTGTACATCCAGAGCTATGAGGGAGGATCGTAAGTGTTAGCTGATTGAACACAGCCTCAGACGGAGAGGAACCATCAGCACAGCTCTGGATGCAAGTGGATGAGATCACTGAAATACAGAGTGTTATATTCTACACACACACACACACACACACACACACACACACACACACACACACACACACACACACACACACACACACACACACACACACACACACATACACACATGCCTGTAACACACACCAGAGGACTGTTAGTGCAGGTCCAAATGTAGGGCAACCTTTGTACAAACATTTCAAAGGGAGTTTTAGAAATGATGTATTATGATTAATGTGAAAGAACAAACACAAAATGGTGTTTGGGGGGATTTTATTATAGAAAATGACATTGTACATAGTTGAAGACAGCTCATCTAGTCTAGAAAACTTTTATAGGACAGTCTAATTCAAGTGTTGCCTGACAGCAGAGAGCATTCTTCCACAGTGTATTGGGAACATCTAAGTCCAGTGGCGCAGTGCGTAACATGCCTATGCAACTGGCAAGCAGACCCCAAATTACAGCTCAGCCACTGGGACCATTCCATCCCTCTGCTCCCTCCTCCTCTCTTTCATCCTCCCCACCCTGTCACAAAAAATATGCCCAAAAGCCTGCACCGTGTACGTGACTTCTGTAACCCTGCTCTACCTCCTGCTTCTAATCAGACTATTCCATGGTCCAAGAATGCATATGTTAGCTTAGGGCAGTCTGTGGTGATAAAATAACTTCACAAAAGAGGCAACCGCTTTCCAGACCCTATAGAAAAGTGGATTCTGAAAGAACATTTTATTTTTGCTTTTTTATAAATATAAATAACTGTGAATCTGTTTTGTATTAGCTACTGCAACATCCACTTAGTCTGAAATGAAAAACAGGCCATTTTATTTGCATTTTAAAAGATGAGATCAGCACGTGGTCCTCATAGCAGATGCTAACACTATCTGTGGTTCTTTCCGGACTATGGGGCTACTCAATAAATCAAATAATAAATAATCATTCATTTACTTATTCAGTTAGACGTCACGGGTGACTTTGGGCCTTAGGCGGGGTACACCCTGGACAATGGACCTTCTTGGAGTGAGGCAACCTCACTAACTAAAACTATTTCCTCTGAACTCTGTGTAGTACACAGTGCAAAGGCTTATGCTAGCACCCAGAGCAGTTTAAGCCATGGCTATAATGACTACAGATGATAAAGACACAATTAATCACCAGAGAAAGGTGTCATTTTATCTCTGATTTCTGGAAATAAGCTACGTGCCTTTTTTTATATCTTCTAACCAACTTAATGTGGTGGGTAAATTATCCTAACCCCTTGTTTATGAAGAGACAAAGGGCTATAGCTAAAAGGCATCCAGTTAAAATATATTTATTCTCAAAATGAGAGTATTGCACATTGATTTTTTCTTTTGTCATTAGTAAAGTTAATGGACAACGCTACCTGACCAACTCTGTCATGTTTGCTGTTCTCTAAAGGCAGGTTTTGCCATAGTCAGGTTGATTGTGGGTTTAGCAGTACGTTTCAGACGTTAGCATTACAAGATAGAAAAAACTAACTCTGGCATGTTGTGTGAATTTAAATGTTTTTTGCACATATATCTAGTATAGTGTAATTGTAAGCAATGCTAATACGGTTTTCTATCCTCAACTTGAAAGCTTTTGTACATTCTGGTAAATAACATGTGACCAAACACCAACACTCTGTAGCATGATGGCATGAACAACGGGTCATTCAGGAGGTACACCAGGGTTTACTAAGTCAGTGCAAGCAATGAAATCATGACATATTGTAAATCTTATAATCTAAGCCTAATGTTGCAGGGTTCTACTATGCAACAGATTAACCATGCACAACAACCACTATGTCCACAGACACAAGGAACAAAGCAAGCACAATGGGGAAAGAAGTGGCTCTAGGTATGAACCTTGATGTACACCATGAAACCTGACAACACCACGATACCGCACAACATCACAAAACCTAACCATTCCAACAGGGGAGGGGAACACTGACTAGAGAAAGACTATGGCGTTACCGTCGGGAGGAGGTAAACTGAGATGCAGGGATGTCCTAGGTTTAGGGTCAGGTTCGGGGTCCGCTTGGAACCCTGGGGAGTGACAGAGATTATGGAGTAGGGGGAGATGAGGCAAAGGGAGGTTGAACGTTAGGTTTTTGTGAAAGTGCAAGGGAACTGGTTTGTGATGTTAGTTGTGGGGACATGGTATCGTGAATAGAGAAAGCAGTTTCATGGCTTTAGAACAAACATCAGTGCTTACAACTTTTCTGGCACACACCAAGACATTCTGTTCTTCATCAAGACTCATCGGTCTATGATTAACCAAAATACTCAAAAACCCAGATTAAGACTTTCCAAGACATGGTTAATATGGTGCTAAAAACCACTCCGTGCCAAGTGACGTGAGGATCGACACAGTTCTCACAGCACTCCATTCTTTGGGACCTAAGCGAAGTCTAATACAGAATGTAATGGCACCTTGCTGCTATTATGAATGCAAAAACATTGATACTCTTCTTTGCAATAAACCCTTTACATACTTCTAATTAGCAAATGAAACACATAACAAAGATCAATTCTCATTTAGGTTCTAGCAAACTAGGATTTAGCGACCTATAACGGCAAAATTTTACTTTTTCTCTTGTCAAAAAACAAAGCTAGTGTTTTCTGTTTTAGTTAGAGTCTGCATCTTAGGGCTCTAGCTTTGTGAATTAAAAACATTGCTTTCTCAGTTACATGCAGCGGTATCTACCTCCAATAGCTTTGCCTCAAGCCTCTTGAAACAATATGGAATTCTTTACTCCTTTATTTTAATTAACGGCAACGTAATTTGCAATATGACATAACAAGAACCAAGCCAATACAAAAGATCTGATAAACATTTACTAAACCCCAATTAGAAAGCTTAGATTGAATGATTGACTTCCTGTAATAGTTTTGGTTTAGTTTTCACATCAGCAATGCTCCAGTGGTTGTCATTCTGTATTAGACTCAGCCTTTTTGTGCTCTGATACCTCTCAAGTAGGGGATATAGTTGTGTTGTTGCAGCATGGCCAAGGTGGTTGGGTTTAAGTGTAAGGCAGTGCCTGTTGGTATGGGAGAGCACTTGCCACTGCCTCCTTCAGCTCCAGTGCTGCAGTACAAGGGGAGGGAAGGGTACTTATTGCCCCCCGGGACATTCAGAGGCAATTGTAGAGAATTGGTGTCACGGGGCAGGCTGCTGTATCTACCGGTAAGGTATTCTGGTCCTACATGTCCAGTCAGATCACAGGAAAACATAGTGAAAACATTTTTATGTGTATTTTTAAAATGCTTTTTGGAAACTAAACTAAATTCAGTGGATGTATTTTAAGTTTTCAAAGTTTAAAAACACTTTACATAAAATTCAAGCATCTTTAACAACAGAAATCTGAATGAAAAGTTTATAATATCAAAACTCACGACTGATCATTTTAAATATCCACCTATTTGTAAAAAAATAAAAAAATAAAACTTGCTTAAAGGGCTTAAATTTGACAAAAAAAAGTGAATAAAATAAAAAATAAAAGACAAACTTCTACAAATGTCCACAAAATAAATAATTAGAATGTGTTTTTACCCAAATATAATAAGCAATTGTGATATTTGGGGTGACTGGAAAATATCTTTGTCATAATATTTGTAAAGATTTAGGTGTATGGCACTAACAGCCTATCATATTAAGGTATAGGTTTGGTACCTGGCCTGCTGTAGTTCTGGGGAGAGCGGCATGGAGTGTAACGTCCATAACCCCCCACGGAGCTGTTGGAGCTGGGGCTGGAGGGTCTCCTTTGACGGGGCGACTTCTCACCATCACCCTGAATCCACAAACACAAATAAAAGAAAGTCTATTATGTCTTCCATTATGTATTATATCTTACTGAATAAACAAAATGACAAAAATGACTCAAGTTATGACTAGACAAGTTAAGAAATAAAGATCACACAAGGTCACATTTAGTTAGTACAACAAAAGCCTGAAGTTTGATTGGTCCAACAGGTTTTCTCCCAACTTAACTCAATAGACGTTTTTTCATAAGTAATTTCACAGAGAATGCAAATATTTACATACATACAAAATACAAAAATAATATGGGTTAAAATTATAAAACTGTGTTAGGTTTATTGTTTTCAATGGAATTCCAAATGCAGGCAAGAACTACATCATCATACAAAGACCAGAGTTAGTCAATACAGCAACGACTGACCAACAAAAAATAACTGCAGTCCAACACAGACACATTTATGAAGTCATGTGAAGTCACTGAGGGGTTGTACAACACTGACAGGGACACATTCCCGTGCGTTACCTCAGTAGGTGTAGGAGAAAGCAGCTGGGGGGACTGCAAATGAAAATGGGAAAAAAAGCTGATGATTAGGACAAACTCATACATGAGGTTATATGAGTTAACCATCCGACCAGGTTGTGTGTAATGAAGAGTGACAGTGAGTGGTGACAATATATGGGCGACTGTAGTCTGCTTGGTTTACATGCTCAAGGCTACAGGTCTGTGATTCAGTTACAAACCCATTGATGTGGTGAAAGTGAGGTGACACTGATGAAAGATTTGTGAAAACATGAGAAAAGGAAGAAAAGAAACTATGTAACTTTATAGGACTTGTGCCCTATAAACGGAACTGACACAATGCAGGTACAAAATAACTAGGTGTAATTATGTTGCTTACTTCAATAGCTAAATACAATACATTGGATAAATGACTCCATAACACATCAGAAAACCCAGTGTTGATTTAAAATCTATTATTCAGTGGATTTAAACTTAATACAGACGATAAAACCTATTGTGAGCAGAATTCTGTTCAGTATACATGTGTATAAACCTATGAGTTATAACTTCACCTGATATCACTTTATAGTGTTGCCAGTGCACTGTGTTCATGCTCCAATCAGCAGACACTTCTTTGACCATATGCACAGCTTCTTTACCCTCCGCTTCCACAGCAGCAGCCTATTTTTTTGTATTATGACTATATTATGACTATATTTTTTTCAGGCAAATCTACCTTGATAGAAAATAAACCAGCTTTGTGCTTAACCCCAAAGTTACCTCGCTGACCTCCTAATCCAGCTTTGTTGTACAGGGCCCAGTGCAATTACTAAACTGTCTATTTTGAGGTAAAATGTTATGTAGTGTGGTTTAAAAAGTCGGAGGAGTGAATGTTGCTTAGGTTAAAGCTACAAAAATTTCACTTTAAAATTGATGTTGTAGTAATAAAGGACAGACTTATTAAAGCCTCAGAAGATGTTGAATTTTAATTGGCAGATTTAATGATCAGTCCTTGCACAATCTGTAGAATTAACTTGAATGGTCCTCAGTAGCGGTTTTAGGCACGGGCGAACCGGGCAGCCGCCCGGGGCGGCATTTTTTGGGGGGCGGCAGCACGAGCAGATTAATTTTAAAAAATTTTTTAAAAATTACTCTGCGTCGCGAAGCGGTTTTTCATCATTTATATCATTTCACTGTGTGTGGAATTGGCGAATTGGCGCTCCCTGCAGCTGCCGGCGCCCCTGCTGAAATGTACCATGCACAGAAGACTGCGGTCAAGCCATCCCCGTTTCGCAAAACACCAGTCAAGCCAGCCCCGTCTTTATTTCGGAGTGCTCCCGTATTAGCTGTTTTACGGTAATGCAAGGAAACAGCGCCTAGACGTCCTCCCGAACTGATGAAATGAAACTAGGTAATACAAAACAATTATGCGGTCATCAAGGTGAATTGGTTTAGTCTTGACTTCTGGTCGTGAGTGACAGTTGGGGGGATGGGAAATCTGTTGATTGTCGAGTGCCAAATAAACAGAGATGGAGAAGAAAAGGTCAAAGCCATCAGGTGCCCAATTTCGAAAAAAAAGAAAAGAAGAGGAGGAGAAACAAGCAAAAGATTAAGGTATGCAACTATGTTCTCTCTCTCTGTATGATCCATTTCATGAATGAAGAGCTAATGTTAATTGGTGGTGGGTATAACTCTTTGTTAGCCTTTTTGCTAATGATGCTTGCTATGCTTATACAACAATAATTTGGTTTCAACTCACTAATGAGATCTAATTTAATATTGTGCTTTGCAACCAAACTGTTACAAGTTCAGTTATCATTTCCATCTGTTGGTTTAACGTTAGGCTCTGTAAATAACCAAAAATAATTTTCAAATCTGTAGGTTAAGGACGAACATTTGCTATGTAGCTATTTGCTACACAGTGTGCTAAGTATAGTTTCCTAAGTATAGTTTTACAAGTCATAACTAAAAGTGTGTCATGCATAGAATTTGAGGCAGTAACCAAAGAGCTAATAGTTCTTTCATGAAAGTTAGATTAATATACAAATTAATATCCTGAAACCCAAAAAGATTTTGGTGATTAAAAAAATAAAATCCCATTGTTTTTGCCTATACATATAATTTAAAGTAATTTTATTTTTTAAACGACTGAGTCCTAGTGACCATAGCATAACATGAATAAAATATAATTTTTCATGTGATGACATGGGGGAAAAAACTAATAAAATAAATAAATGTTTTTTTCCGGGTCTAGGAGGGTATAGCGTGTAATGACAGACATTTAGTGTGTAAGAGCATGTTTATGTAACCCTTCTATTATGTTTTATTATGAGTCAATTTGACCCCAGGCTGTTTTAGCTTTATAAAACATTATCCTATGGTCTTTTGATTTCAAATGCAATTCAATTGCAATTTCAGGAGCACTTCTAAAATATTTTGGAGCATCCTCTGCCACTGGTCAGGATGAGCCAACCACCTCCCCCGCTACACAGGTCTCTTCTGGAATGGTCTCGACCCTTCAGGATGAGCCAACCACCTCCTCCGCTACACATGTCTCCACAAATATCTGATATTGAGGATGAAGACCTCTTTGCCTCTACTTCTCCCCAGCATGAGCTTTCAGGTGTGCATATGTTGTGTGTGTATAATATAATATAACTGTTTGTGCAGAACTTTGTTTGTTATTTGTGTGTGTGTGTGGGAGGGGGAGGAGGCGCTCGAAAAGGGTCTCGCCCAGGGTGTATTTCAATGTAGAACCGCCACTGATGGTCCTAATTACTATACTTAATTGCTTAGAATCACCAGAACAGATCCAAAACAAAACAAGCCCAAGTACCTCTCCGTAATGTCTCTCCTCAGATGGGTAGCTCACATAGGGAGAGTAGGACAGCATGTCAGGTCTGTCGATGTTATAGATGGCCTTGGTCTTTGGAAGGGCAGCCAGGTCTTTGTAGTCCAGCATCTCCTCTCCTAGTTTGGCCTGAAGATAAAAAACATGAATTCTCTGTAAATCCATAACAAGGGCATACAACTGTGTACAATGTCTAGTAAACCTACAAGACTTACTCTTCACGCAGTGGTCCCTAACAATTTAAATATCAACTCTTTTTCTTTCATAATCTTGTTTTTTGTCAGTATATGTATATAAGGACATACAGAATAGGCCCACTAAAAGCATGTGATGCTGCCGCCCTCTGGTGGTGAAGGTGTGTGGTGCAGTCTTACATAGATAACTCTGTTGGGAGAGCCTGAGGCGCTGGAGGCAGGGACTGAAGTAATACTCTCAGAAGAAGTGCGAGTCACCTAAGACACAAATAATACACACATATCTGATAACAATAATGGTCAGAAGTATTGGATGATACAATAAGCAACACATTAACAACATATACCGTATTGCATTATGGAAACATTCCCACTGTTAAAATCTCTGTACAAAAAAACAACTTAATAACCTTTCTATTGATTTACTGTTATATCAGCTTAAAACCTAATCAACAAAATCACTACACAATATTTTGAGCTACCACAGGCTAGCTAGCACACTATACAAATTACCTAGCACTTAGTCCTAATTTGATATACAGCACATTTGGCAATCACTATTATTCATTGTCATTGTCAATGGCCACAACAAGCAAAGATGTTAGGTTTCTATGCAGCTCAGCTCAGAGTATTAGTCCAAAAATACTCAGATACAGGTCTTGATTTTTGTACCTTAACATGTCGAAGTTTGTCAACAATCCTCAAAGGCACTAAAATGTTTTGTAAGACGCTGTATTGGTTTGATTAGTGAAGCTGTGCGAGAAATCAATTAGTTTCAGCACACAAGTTGAAAAGAGAGTGGACACTATTATCGATTTTGTGCTCATTCAAGTTGTGTGAGAGTTGCTACATATCCCAAAATATCTACGTTAAAGATGCTTCACATGCAGAAAAGTCTTGTGTTACAGCAGCCCGATGTAGTGACCAATCAAACTGGTCATTACTTGCTTTGTCAATGTTCTTTATGTGCAGCCTGAAGATGCACATTATAAAGCCCATTCATCTGTGTCTAAAAATTACGATCAACCCATGCAGCAGGTTGTGAGGGGCTCAGTGGGTGCAGGGTCACTGGACCAACCTCTTGATCACGGACATCATTGAGCTGTATCCGGACCTGCTTCTGGGAATAAGAGGCGAGGAATGAAGAGGGCACATGGAGCAAACACAGTCTTAAAAGCCCCATTTTAACATTTGATTGGGACTGACTAGGTTTTAGAGGTTTTTTGTTTTATTACATGTATTTATGAAAGTATAATTTTGAAGATAGTGATTAAAACTCGCTGATTTGTGAGCCCAGATGGTGTGGGTAAATAAACAGAGCTCTACAAGCCAGTGCAGTTCTATTTGGGGAAATGTGAGGACTGACAACATGACAGTCTGCTCCACCCACCTTGCTCTTCTCTTCCTGCTTGGCTGCTTGTCTGCACGGAGGATGCCAGATAGAAGATCCTACAGATACATACATTAATAGAAAACTAGTAAAATACATAAAATATACAATTTACGATATAGCCTCAATATAACATAATATGTCTACATTGTTGTGCTTAATGTTTGTTGCAGTTGAGTTCTTCTTGCTATGAAAGCCAAACTTAACAACAGTAAGAAATCTTTTTGCTACATTTGGTGCTATGACTAAGATAAATGTCCTCTCAATACTTAGAAGCCCTCAACATTCACAATGTGACCAATTTTGGCAAAAAAAAAAAAAGCAATACAGTACACCAGTCGTATAAATGTTTTCTTTTAATTGTATTTATTTACCTTGCAAGTACATTTCTTCACCCTCTGCAAACATTTGCTCACAGCGGGCGCAGCGTGCACATGTGGGGTGGTAATGTTTCTCTCCAGCCTATGATCAAAAACAAACATATTACATTTAAGCTTAAATGTCTTAGAAGAGAAGAATTCAAACCGTTCATTTACTTTTTGTCCTAAAAAGATCCCCTACTGGCAAGAAGTGCATTAACCAGTTAGACTACAATAAGGATAGTGTAGATTTTTTACACACAATATTGTTTAAAACCTAATATACAATTAGGTATATATAGTCTAACAATACGTGCTAAGTGGTGTAAATGGGTGCCTTAAATCAGCATAACATCCAAAGCAATTGCATTTTGTCATTACAATCTGGAAGTCTGTAGCACATGTTTTAATTCATCCATTGTTTAGTGACATTTGTTGATGCAGCGTGAGGAGCTGGTCTCTGGAGAGTAACTGAGCTGCCTATAATTCACCATCCAATTAGCATTCTGTGATTCAAGTGCCACAAGCTTTTAAAAAAAAAAAGAAACTATGAACCAATAGGTGGAGCTGTTGCATTTGTGAATCTTCAAGTCTGCAGAGAGACTTGGGACTAAAAGGCAAGAGAAATGTGAAACCCATTTGAACCTCTCCATAACTCAGATGCGGCATAGTGTTACAGTGCGGCTAATGATGGGGAGTCCATGGAGGGTCCGTGTGAAACCACAAAGCAGTGTGAGTGAAGAGGGCTCCTGACAAGAGCATAGGATGAGACTCTGATATTGCATTCAAGTAGCACTGTGCAATATTTGACTTGTTAAAACCAAACCAAGCCTAGTTGCCACTGGTTGAAAAGTGGGCACCCATTTTTGACTTGTTAAATGACTATGGGTTTAACACAAGGGTGTGCAATTATCTTTTCCCAAAGGCCCCATTAGAACATGGGACTCTTGGGGAGGACCGGGCATACACGGGAACTCACTTATACTCAATAAAAACATGTTTCTTTTGACTATAGGAAAGGTATTGTTGTATGTGAAAAAATGATCACTGCAGAATATTGAAGGAAAAGTGTATATGCCGTGTTTAATTATCAATAAAATATTAGTAAATGCTTGGCGGGCCAGACTAAACTAAGATTTAACTAATGTAGTAGCTTCTTATATTGTGGATAACCATTAAAGGAGAAAAATGCAGTGCTTATAAAAGGCAAAGCAAGGCAATTTTATTAATATAGCACAATTCATACATTGGGTAACTCAAAGTGCTTTACAGAAATAAAAGACAATTTAAAAGATTTATAATAGGAAACATAAGAAAAACTAAAACATTTTAAAAGAAGAGTGCAGATAAAAATAACACTTTAAGTTGTAAAGTAAGCAGCGCTAAAGAGGAAGGTTTGTAACCTCTCTTTTAACATTGTTAAATTTGAGGCTGTTCCAGAATTTTGTTGCATGAAACTTGCTTTACCATGTTTAGTTTTAACTCTGGGCACGAGCAGAAGGTTTGTTCTCAGAGTCCGAGAAGGTTCATTAGGAACTAGCATATCAGAAATATATTCTGGTGCTAAACCATTAAGAGACTTGTAAACCAGCAGTGTTGTTTTAAAGTCTATTCTCTGAGCAACAGGAAGCCAGTGCAGAGATTTTAAAACTTATGTGGTTGTACTTCCTGGTTTTAGTTAGAACCGAGCAGCCGCTTTCTGAATAAGCTGCAGCTGTCTTAAACCTCGTTTTGAGAGACCAGTGAGCAGGCCGTTACAGTAATCTAACCTGCTGGAGATAAAAGCATGGATAAGTTTCTCTAATGTCTCAACCAGAGACATTATCCCTTTAACTTCGGAAATGTTTTTAAGATGATAAAATGCTGATGATGTAATTGACTTAATGTTACAGTGGAAATTTAAGTCTGAGTCCATGATGACCCCCAGATTTTTAACCTGATTTTTATATTTTAGAGAAAGAGACTTAAGGTGACTGCTGAGACTTTTTCTTAGTTTCTGATAACCCATTTTCTGATAACGGTTATTGCTCAATAATTGCGATAACATGGTCACGGTCAAATCAGTGGGTTAAAATTTCTTTCTGACAAGCTGTAACAAGTTGTGCTCATAAGTTTGCATACCTTGGCAGAATTTGAGAATATGAATAATAACACAAAAATACTTTTTCACTCATAGTTAGTGGTTGGGTGAAGCTCTTTTTAAATCACAATGACAACAGAAACTACCCAAACCACCCTGTTTATTTTGGCCTGATAACATGCACAAGTTGACACAATTGGGTTTGAATTGCTACTAAAGGTAACCAGCCTCACCTGTGATCTGCTTGTAATCAGTGTATGTGTATAAAATGTCAGGGTGTTTCTGGGCTCCTGACAGGCCCTTGCATCTCTCATCCAGTGCTGCACTGATGTTTCTGTATTCTGAGTCATGGGGAAAGCAAAAGAATTGTCAAAGGATCTGCGGGAAAAATTAATTGAACTTTATAAAACAGGAAAGGGATATAAAAAGATATCCAAGGAATTGAGAATGCCAATCAGCAGTGATTAAATCAGCAGTGAAAATTAGGGATTCTGTTGAAACCAAACCAAGAACCAAAGATTTCAGCCACAGTTGGCAGTAAAATTGTTCTGGATGCAAAGAAAAACCCACAAATAACTTCAGCTGAAATACAGAACTCTCTGACAAAACGTGGTGTGGCTATTTCAAGATGCACAATAAGGAGGCACTTGAAAGAAAAATGGGCTGCATGGTCAAGAAAGCTATGGTCAGAAAAGCATCTTGCTTGCAAAAAAAATTGCACTCATTTGCCCAGAAGCTGTGCATGGGATGTTCCAACATGACAACAATCAGTGTCATTTGGATAGTTTCTGTTGTCATTATGATTTAAAAAAAATAAACAGTTGTTTGAGAATAACTGGCTTCTCTACTAACTATGAGTGAAAAAAAGTGTTTTTTGTGTTCTCATTCATTTTCTAAGAAAAATGGCCAAAAAGTCACAAATTCTGCTAGGGTATGTAAACCTATGAGCACCTATGTAAATGTATTACCTTCAATGTACACGTAAGAGCTCTGGCTACATAAAAACTTTAAACTTTTGTGTAAACTTGTGTAATATTGCATAAGCTTGCCATGGCTAATAGTGGTGTAATTGTAACTATATATATATATATATATATATATATGAAAGTTTGCCATTTATTCTGGTGGGCAGTGTCTTTGAAACCAGGATTCCTGAAAGCAAACACTCTGTTTTGTTTGGTGTTTTGACAACCAGAAATTCACACAATTCCAAGCTGGCACATGCTGTTTTAAAAATGTGTGATTTGTGGATGTAATAACAAACTAAGATGGGTGTTTTTTTACACAACAACTTTCTGTTCTTGCTACACAGTCATCTGATGTTTGTCTCATTCCCCGCTCCCAAAGGCATCCCATCGGGCTTCAACACTTGCATTATTACACATAACTTTACCGGGTCCCTCCCTCCCTTTTTCGCAATGTCATTTGGATGTGGAATGAAAGCAGAAAACAGGATGTCGACACCCTGTTTCTTGGATAACATGAAAAGAAAATAGACAGCAGATGGAGAGAAACACGCAAAGCAAAATTATTATATAAGAAGAATGGGTAATTGGCAGGACCAAAGTGACGTCATGGCAAAAGCTCAAACTTGAACTGACCAGATCTGTCCCAATCGACATAGACCAGGGAAAGAGGAAGTTGACTTAGAAGGCATCGGGGCCAAGAGATAAAAGGCTAGAACCGGATTGAAACTCATACATACAAGTTTTAGAGAGCACAATCAGAGAGCAATGAAATCCTTTATTTGTCAGAATCTGCAGCAGTAGACGGAGAAAATAATTATGTTCAATGTCATGCTGATATGGTATGGGGGGGTACACGCTTCAACAGGTGCTTTTGTTTTTAACTTTACATTGGTGTCTTTGTGTAGTGCCAAGCCTGGTTCTGTAAGAAAGTTTTAGAGCTAAATGATTCCCTGCTGTTGATAGTTGCAAGGTAAAAGCTCAGACATTTTGCCCCGCATGAAACAGTGCAAGAGACTGGTTGCTCTGTTTCCCTGAAAAGTGGGTAAGTGTCTATACAACCTGTTATTGACTGCATTTTGTATGTCCCTATGGCGTATTTGAGCTCAAACAAATGCCATGACATTTTGAAATCTCAGTCTGTTGGTTACTGTGTTAAAGGGCAGGTCAGCTTCAGAAGGGACTCAAAAGCTTTTAAAAAGTAGAGTGGCATTTTACTCAAAGGAATGAGTTGGACCGAACCTGTCAAAATCCATCAATGCAAATGTCCAAGCATCAATATGTTATATTAACAACTTTAGTGTAATAACTTACCACTCCTATCCAAGTTATTTTAATAAGAGTACACAGAATGCTTATATGTTTAATGTTACTATGTTTCTGATACCAATGTTGAAAAAAAATAGAGCTCATCATTCCCCACTATGCTATTTATATTAAATGTATAAAATAAATGGACAGTGGCTAGCTTTGAGGGAAGGTTGGCTTCAAGAAGTTCCTCCCTCCAATAATAATGATAAATCATTTAAAGCTTCTTTGGACTATCAGTGATTATGCTAGATGGCAACTTTCTGGCTGTTAGCATTACTAGCTAGCAACAGCTAACCTTATATTTCCAGTAGTTTAACAATTTGTTTTAAAGATGAAATGTCTATAATAAATGTGCTATTATAATTTGTGTCCCAGTGTATAAGATTAGGGCACAAACCCATAAATCAAGGCACAGCACTTGCCAGCTTCCAGCGGCAGCAGGTACCAGCCCGTTTAGTCCTGCATGACTTCCATGCCCTGATTGTGGACTACAATAGAGAATGGGTGCAGATGATGTCATTGGCTCTCATTGGTTTCTTATGTCTCTGCTGATCTCAAAAACACAACCTGATAGGTATTTATGAAAGAAGAGTGTGTAATGAAAGAGAAAGTCAACAGAGGGATTGTGGTTTATTCCCATAATGCTGCTCTGTTGTTCAGAGGTCACAACGAGGTCTTCCAAGACCCCCAGCCTAAAAGCTTTCTTCTTCCGCCACTCCTCCCCTCATCCCTCTCTCAGCCCAGGGTGAGTATCCTGTGTCTGCTCCCTCCGTCAGTGCAAAACAACAACCACTCTTCTATGTCCATTATTTGTCTATTTTCTAAACTCTTCGATTCTACACATTTGTTTTCAGTGTAGTTGTCAAAACTATAAATTAACAGGTATTTGTAATAGTTTTTCTAATATATATACAATAGCTGACACAGTTCTAGTGTCTAAAAGATAGATTATACCAATGACTTGGCTAAATGTCATCAGTCAAGACAGAAGTGACACTATAAAGACTTCTTCAAGTTACGTTCCGCACAAGCACAGGTTGCTATTTTTGTCTATTCAATAAATGAGAAGTAACTTGGTACTTGATACTTGATTGGTACTAGTCTTTTCACAAAATACTTTTGAATACCTACAGTGTATTGAGTGTAAATAAATATTTGGAACTTATGTTGTAAGCAGGAGGCAAGGGTGAAGTTTTGAGCAATTTTGACCAGAGCCCAAAATGTGGCTGTACAACTAAGCAAACACATTCCTCCAAAACTTTCAAAAACTGCTTCTGCTGAGGTGGCCAGAAATATCAAAAGTAGGGCAAGTAACAAAAAATGGTAACCCAGAAGTAAGACATCTAAGGGATGGGCATGACCCCTGACCGTTTAACCGTTGCTCATTTTACCAAGGGCATGAACTTCTGACATTATAACAATAACACATAAATGTTATATAAATCACTGTAGCAACATTAACTCAACTTAGCAGAAGGTCAACTACAGAACGACAGAAGGTCAACAAGTCAGTTTGCTAGATAGCAAGACCACTTACAAATAATAAAATTAGCATAAATTAGTCATTTTCCACTTTTCCATGCAACTGCAACTTAGTCATCACCTAACAGCATGTTTATTGAAATCCAAATTAGTTTTGGTGGAATGCTTCACGTTTTGATAAATCAACAAAAGCTAGCTAACTGAGATACAGGCCTGGATAAGTTGAGTTAAAATAAACATAAATGTTTTTAACTTAATTTGACTAAAAAGAAAACATAAACGTTTGAGCTTGGTTCCACTTTTACATTTGACAGCTGCCTATTTTCAACGTAGATAGCTTTGTAATAAAAGATATCATTATCTGCAACACAATACTATATCACGCCAAGAATGAAACAATATGAAATACAGTATATTCTCCAACACCTAATGCCAGCTATTCACCAATAGGCCTACCTCCAAAGACTTTTAGCAAGACACACGGCTAAGGATGTTTTATTTTGATGTCTATACTACATAAAGAAGATAAATGCTAGCAGAAAAGTGGATATAGCTTACCAAAGGCTCACATATTGGCATCTTGTGCAGTCTTTTCTCAAACAATCCAGCTGAGAGCAGAGTCTGACACAGCACTACATATCACAAGCACAAGCCTTGCCTTTCTTCTCTTTAATTCAAAGGACTTTTCACAGACCTATTTGCAGTAAAGCACCCCAGCCAGCTCCCTGTCTTTGTCAGTGTCTTTATGCGGCACACAAACAGAATCAGGTCACTTCCACAGACTGATACAGTACAATGATACAAATATGACTTCATGGCAGTGACAACCAGGGGTGACGTGTTAGACCCCTCTAACGCCTTATATGAAAATACTGTATGTCACTTGAAAACCATCGGACACTGATCTTGTTTCAAAAGCCGAGTGTGTAATCTCTCCTAGAGCAGGTGATGTTTTTCTATCACAAGATAATGTTACCTGAGAACAGATAACAGTAAAGAATAGCCAAAGAAAAGAAAGAAGAAGAGGTAAAAGCATGTGTGCACTATGCAGCATAGGCACAGTGATTTGCCCAAAACAAAACAGTCAATAAATGAGAACGCAATGCTGACTAGTAAGGAAGCATAATAGATAAACATATTTGTCGAACATGTATGGCATTTATAGGCTGTGAGTATGACCTGGTTAAACAGTAATCGTCCCATGGGGAAATCAAGTCAACACAACATCCTTTTCTGAATTTATAAAAAAAAAGAAAGAAAAAAAAAACAGGGGATATGATTGTACAACACAAGATATTATATGTGTGTAATGGAGCATTTACAAATTTAGATGTATAAATTAGGGTATGACACCTAAATATAAAAATTTGGATGCCTTTATGTATACTAAATGAAAGTACTTTTCTGTATTGGTTGTTATTTTGCATCGCGATGTGCACCTAAACAACCACTGCCTGCAGCGGGGACAGTGTAAAGCATTGTTTTCCCCTGGCAGTACAATACAGTTGAGTACACATTTGTTCCACTTACCATGAACAAAAAGCTGAGCAGGAAACCTACTGCATGTGATTTGTAACTAGGGGTGCACAATACATTGCAAATTTACAGTTTATACAATATAATTGTGAAAAAATGCAATATTTTTATTAATAGAAAATGTTTGAATCGCTCTGATCAGACAGAGATTCGCATTGCCAAACTCATGTTTTTTCAAATATTATAAAAGCCCAATTTAATTTGTAACACAAAAATGGTAACAGTAACTAAAGGGTGGAGCTGGACATAGTCTGTTGATTGGTCGACAGAGAATTCTCACAATTGATTTGAAAATGGGTACTTTTGTGGACTCTACATTATATTTTTTATTTCTGTCATTTTAAAGCTTCCTTTAAATTTGTTGCAGATTATATTAAGCAATATGTAAAAAAGATTTTAACTCCCAAAATAGCGTTTATAATCATTTTAAAGGTTTCTAGACATTAAACTGAGAGACTACATTTTTTAAAGAAAAAGTGCACCTGGTTCAACAAATACTCCACTTTGTAACTGTGAGTTTCAGTGCATGCTTTATCTCTGTGAATTGGCCTAAACACACTGCTTATTAGAAACTATGCTTAGAGTGCCTTACTTCAAGGACTTTTCCAGTGATGTACTTCTTGCAGTTCTCACACTGGATGCCAAACATGGCGTGGTAGTCCAACTCACAATAAGGGATCCCATCCCTGGTGGAATGGCACAAAACAAGAGAAGAAAATGAGTCCAACAGGGAATGTAAATGTTGCTTAAAATAAAACGCTGCAACAGATCAGCATTTGCCATGCACCTAAAATAATAACATTCAGTTATTGTTACATAATGAGGTAGACGGGTAACACAGTAGGTCTTTTCATTCAATAATCTATATGTAACACCATATTTGAGATCAAGACATAACAGCAATAATAATACGAGTCATTGCATCATATAAATGCAGGACTTACTTGCTGATGTACTCTGCATTGAGCACCTTGTTGCAGACTTTGCACTTGAAGCAGCCCAGGTGCCAGTGTTTGTCCAGCGCTACAAGAGACTGTTCATTCTTGAACTCTTTGCCGCAGCCACAGCAGTCTATTTGAAGAACATAGACACAGCAATTTCACATCAGACATTCACAGGACAAGCAACAATAATGGAGAGACTAAGACTAAACACAATTTGCGGGATTGAATTGTGACATCTTATTTATGTCTGGTGTGAAATTTCTAAATAGAAGTCAATATGAAGGTTTACTTAAGACAATGTTTTCTTGGCTCAAAATGCATCATGATGTTTCCCGCCGTAGTATAATTTAGGTCCTTTTTTAAAGTGATTGGATTCCTTTTTAAGAGTCAATATGAAGAAAATCTAATAAAATAACCAACCTGTCTAGACACACTTAAGGAAACACTGACTTAAATGATGCAACAGAGATTGTACTGACTGTGCACGGCCTGGATGGGTGCAGGGCTGTTGGCGGGGAGAGGCTGAGTGCACTTCTGGCAGATACACTCCTTCCCATTGAATGTCACTCTGTCGCCGGCCGGGAATGGCTGTCTGTGAATACGAAAACATGGAGAAAGGTAAAAGAATAGAAATAATAAATAATAAACAACAAAAAATAAATGTCTCTATTCAGTGTCTTTACTTTAGGTTGAAAAACTGACAGCAATATACAGCTACTTCTTAGAACATCAAAGCAATGCTCACTATCTTCTTCTATAGATGTTTATGAATGCAGCTCCAGCCCTAAGCTGTCATTGAGTCAACAGCAGAAAGAATGACAAGTCTCTGGCACAGCAAGAGGTCCTGTGTCACGTGCTGCCTTCTACGGCTCACAAATGTCATATGAGAGTCACAACCCGCTGCTGACAGATAAATACAGGCAGCCACTTGAAAGCATGGGTCGTTTTAGGAGTCTAGTTTTAGGTTGACATATTCAGACTACAAAAATTAGTGCGGAGGAGACAACAGATGCTGCGGTTTAAGTCCACAAATCAAGAACTATAAAGGCTGTTTAAAGGTGGGTTGGTGTAGTTTCTGACTGCACCTTGTGGCAAAACTGCATATTAATTTCACACCTCACTGTTGCCCTGAAATAACATGCCATTGTCTATGAACAAACCCAATAGAAATAGGTCTGATGATCTTTTTGTTTCATCAACATACGGTTTAACACTGCTGAACCACTTTGTCCACCGTTCTATATTTAGTCCGAAGGTTTGAACTATTGCCAAGTGACAAGACTTGGGTTCAGTTAGATCTGGACTGAGACCACCTCTTTTTGTCAGACCAAAGGCCACTTATTTGGTCTGAACTACCAATTTGGTTTGTTGTGCTTCTCCTCCA
This sequence comes from Perccottus glenii, assembly GCA_024416835.2. Classification (NCBI taxonomy): domain Eukaryota; kingdom Metazoa; phylum Chordata; class Actinopteri; order Gobiiformes; family Odontobutidae; genus Perccottus; species Perccottus glenii. The sequence goes on from CM044546.2 coordinate 21,705,075, forward strand.
GCAGAGCTCAGTTTGTCCTAACTGGGCTTTTTTTATTTTATTTATTTGATTCATTTATTGAATAGGGACTGTGCACATTGGTGAACATCTGTAATAATGATACAAGTATTTAACATCAACACCAATTAAGACTTTAAATTTGTCATCTCTGGACAGTTGTAGGAACTGTAACAAAACTTTTGTTGGGGTTTATTCAGCTATAAGAGTCTATATTTTAACATATACACTAGAGAAAACAGTTTAAAGGTGGGGTATGTAGTTTTTGACAGCACCTGGTGGCAAAATGGCATGCGATTCCACATAGCTGTGACATTTTATTTCAATTCAATTTTTGTTTCAGACTCAAACTTGGTCCATAATAATAATTATTATTCAACTGTATACATTTTACATAGTGCCCCTTTAAAGTATTATTTAAAAAGGCTTTAATATTTCTCCAAATGGGCATTGACCTTTTGGAAAAAAATGGTTAATGCTTACAATGTTAAAGGCCATAGCTATATAGATGGGATAATAAAGTAAACCATTTTTACAGCAAAAATATAGATTGTAGATTTAAAAAGTAAATAAGGTGTTAGCACATTCAGTCTACAATATGTCTACAGTGCAGACATACCGTGTCAGTAAAGTGGCAATGTGAATGCATCCATTGTATTTGGAAATTAATTATGACCTGAAGGAGACAGAGTGACCGTGTGAGGAAGGCCAGACAGTGAAGAAGTGCTCTAAATTATTGACGATTCATACAGCATATTGGCCATATTTGACACGATAAATTGAGCGGCTGCCCTCTCGGTCAACCCTCTCTCAGTCTTATTTTTAAATTCTGTACAAAAAAGCTTCTGTTGTAGTGTCACAAAAGGAATGTTTGTGATCAGAGGAGCACAGGAGCCGGACGATCACATTACAAACCTCAGATGCCGCACTGGAACATTGTGGGCATGGTTCAGAGATGGTTAGGAGATCAGTGAGGTATGATAGTGTGGACACGCGCTCACACACAGAGTCAGGGAGTCACTTAACACTCGCTGTGGGAGTGGGCCTAAGTGGTCCCACTGAATGATTGCGTACTTAACATTCCTATTTGTGCCAGGCTTGTGTTACCTTCCCTGGGCCTAAGACATAACACAGTGAATAGTGGGAGGAATATTAACATGGTTAGAAACAGGTGACTGTGGTTTATCCTGACTAATGCTTTCCCATATTTATACCATAGAGAGTATGTAGTGTTTCAGGTGTATTTTTGTTTAAACCGGAAGAGGCCCAACTGCAAATATTGGTGCATAATGACGGACAGACATACTTGCAAGAGGCACACACAAAGCAGCGAGGGTGGTAGGTCTTTCCTAGCGCGGACACCACTTCCCCTTCAATGAAGTCCTGACAGCTGAAGCAGCGGGTGCCGTACATGCGCTGGTAGTCCAGGGTGCAGATGTACTCGCCCTGCCGCACAAAGAAGCCGCCCTGGGCCAGCTCACATCCACAAACTGGGGAAGAGAAGGACCACAATTTACATAAACATTAGTTATATTGCGTAACACTGAAAGTATGTCACTGCTATGCTAACTTTCTGTGCAGCAAGGCTTTTTTTACAATCACACTCCCAGACGCTCCTCAGGTAATGCAAGGTTTTCTAATTATAATTCCGTGTCTATATTTGTCCCAGTCTTAAAACCAAGTTGCAACAAAAGCATTATTCTTGAAAAAAAGACAGAAAGAATAGAACAGAAAGAAAAGACTTCTCTGTTCTGACAGCCATTATATCAGTGTTATTATCATGTGCATGTATTTGTCTGACTTTAAACAATGGCTGGCACTGACTTCAAATTACTGCCCCCTCCCATCAACACTCAATGATTACATGCCGTTACCATGGCAACCACATAACGCCGCACCCTTAGGGGAAAGCTTGTTCCATTTATTTTACTCCTTTAGCAAAAACAAAGCCCACCTTTTTTTTCCCACTATTCTTTTAGGGAAAATATAAATGAGGTGTTTGTAATGTCGCACCCGTATTATGGTTGCACGATTACAGCATATACTGGTTTCTTGATCCCAACTCCTCCTTTAGCATGAGCTTCCAAGCAACTAACCCAGTCAACATGGATACTGTCACGGTCTATGTCTTATTTGTAATGTGGGATACCTTGCACAAATAACATTTGCTTCACAAAACACACGCTGAGGATTATAGGAGTGGCAAGAGGTATAAAGTGACTGTATGAATAGAATCACAGCCACCACATACGCTTTGGAGACATAGACAAAACAATACACACATCTGTCAGCAGCAGTGACTGTGGCTTTTCAAGCTTTCATTAATGTCTTAGAGCAAACAAATGTGATAGCACAAGGCTGGTGGTTATACACACATTCAAGCAACATCTGACCGTACCATCTACAATGATCTTTGATTAATGTTTTTCATTTTTCTTTCTTCTTGTATGAAGCTTTTCATTTTGCTGAATGAACAAATTATACGACTCTTAAGCTGACTTAAAGATTTTTGCTGCATTGCTCCCAGATATGTGTGGAATACATCTCACACTAAGGATTTGGAAGAAGCTTAAACATGAGTGTAATAAGTATTAAATTAGCATTTACAAAACTTTTCTTACTGTTTATGTAACAATCCAACATTTTCCACACAAACTGACATAGAACAACTTTTATACAGAGTTTTACTCTTTATCAAAGCTTTCCAGAGGCTAGTGTACGCTCATAAAACAACCACAACAATACGAGCAGGAATGTGCTTTCCAGAGGCTAGTGTACGCTCATAAAACAACCACAACAATACGAGCAGGAATGTTTTCTCAGGAAGTGGACGACATAGTTTCCAGCGGCTGCTACTGGCTCCCTCACATCTGCCTCAGAAGATCTGGCAGAGAGGGTGGGTGAGATAATGCACCAGGCTGATGATAAATAAGTGGAAATCTGGATGGATGGAGGAGTAAGGACCAACAGGGAACAGGGTATATTTCTTATCATATAACAATGCTATCCAGTTTGAAATTACAAATAGTCAAGCTCCTTACAAAATTTTGAATGGGTGTCATTGCAAGCAGCATTATTTCTTGATTCATGCTATCATTCTCACTTCTGAGCTTTGACAAAATATAAACTCAGCGGGTTTCTTGGTATTAAATGTTTAACTTTTTAGTTGACAAAAAACATAGTGACTTAATTACTTTTATTCAAAGGTTTTTAAGAGGGGTTCACACTTACTGAGACATTATACTTTACTTGTGTCCATTTTGACACAAGTAAAATTTGAAAATAACTAGCCTAAGAAAAATTTTTGTCAGAAAGATACAAAACTGGTCATGTTGCAAGGCTAGTACCAAGCTATGCACAACATTTTAAATTGTTATGAGGTTAATGTTGAATTTGACAAAAAAAAAAAAAAACAGATCGGCCAATTTTGTTTCAGGAATTAGCATTTGCTGTAGTTACAAAAAAATGTATAACTGTTTACAAAAGCAATAACCTGTGTGCACTGGACAAAAATCAATGACCCGCTGCAATTTGATCATTTCAAAAAACAACTTCCATGACAACCAACTAACCAATTTGTCCCATTAGTCTACTCTGTGTTGTGAACACTCCTGTCACCTTTTGACCTATGAATGAGGAGTGTGAAAATAACCAAATGCATGTTTGTATCGTACACCGTCAGTTAATGTAATTAAACTTGGATTTGTTTTCCAATTTTAACTCTACTGAAGTTAGAAAGCAATGCCTTTAAAACCTCTATCACTGAATGTTAACTCATGAACTGTGGAGCCACTTACATGATGTGAAAGTACCCAGTTGCTCTCCTAGAAATCAGTTCTGTAATCTTCTTGCTGTGAGGCTGGAGCGCTAACCACTCTGCCACTATGCACCCCTACAGTTGTTTTATTTAAATATATTTTGAAGAGTAGAAAAGCTGTTACTGAAGCAACTTTCAAGACTTTCTACGTCAGATAGTATCATTAGCTCCATATGGCAAATTTATGTTAACTTATTCCACCTGAAACTCTGCTAATAGTAACTTAAGTCAGTATATGTATTACTATTTTCTGTAAACTAAAAATGAACCCCACCAAATGATATTTCACCTCATTGTTGATCCACATTAGGCAGCCTCATTTTGTTTATTTGGAACAGACATGGCTCATTCTGCTCTCCTGGAAGCTATCGAGTCACATGATATTAGCATTGCATCTTGTCAAGTTTCTTCCTGTTTTTAGTCTGTCTGTGGTTTGTGTGGCATACCTGGTTTAATTTGGAAATGATTTAGTCAGGTGAACAATATATTGTATGTACAATATTGTTTTCCTCTTTTGATACATTGTCGTGATACATGAAACAAATATCATGATATCTGTTAAAAGCATTTTCCAATATAAAAAAGGGCTGTTGTGAATATTAACAAATATTATGATAAATATGTTATAACAGAGGAGCCATGTTCTGTCTCTATATGGTTTGACTGTAATAATCTATATTTCCCCAGAGATTTTATTTAAAATCAGGCCAATTAAAATTAAGTAAATTTAGTCAAAATACAGTGTCACATAAATTATAGTCTTGTTTAGTCTTGTGTTCTTGACTTCACACCTTCAGGCAGTAGGGCTGCTCGATTATGGAAAAAATTATAATCACGATTATTTTGATCATTACTGAAATCACAATCCACAATCATAGAAAGCAAACATATTGAAAATTTGTAGGTTAATGTGTAGGTTAATTGGCAACTCGAAAGTGTCCCTAGTGAATGAATGTGAGAGTGAATGGTTGTCTGTCATTGTCTGTCTCTAAATGTCAGCCCTGCCACTGTCCAGGGTGTACCCTGCCTAAGGCCCAAAGCTGCTGGGATAGGCTCCAGTCATCCGCGACCCCTAACGGAACAAAGCGGTAGAAAATGAATGAATGAATGTATGAAATTGAAAATTTGATTAATTGCACAGCCCTAAGAGTCAACAGGATTAAATATATAAATGTATAATGTGAAGAAGAAGTGGCTATGGAGTGGGTGGGATAGGTTGGTGCAGTCAGGTGACCTTGAATATACTGTCTTTGTTTGGAGCAGCCAAAGGTTGACACGTCTGACAGGTCAAAGTGGTCCAGACCCCATTCACGGTGGACTAAATTACAAACAGGCATCACATGAGGCAACAGCGGGGGAGTCTGTCTATTGTCTTCATCAGCAGCCAACAACCACACACAGTAACTATTGTCTTAAAGGAGCATGGTTTAAGGGTTTTACTGGAATAAATCAACTTTTTAGGATTTCTGAAAATTGCATGTAATTAAAGACATTTACATTTACATTTAGTCATTTAGCAGACGCTTTTATCCAAAGCGACTTACAAGTGAGGATAACAATGGAAGCAATTTTAACAACACAAGGTACAAAAAGCACAAGTGTACAAAAAAATAGTCAGTTTAAACCCAGCGCAGTATACAATGCTATGGATGAATTTTTTTTTTTTTTTTTAAAGAAAGGAATTGATAGAAAGTGCAATCATTTTAGTGTCGGGATAGAATTGCTTCATTGTGACACAAATGTTTGGCTACATCCAGAATACTTACACCTCTTGTTTAACACATGTAATTCCATATTCCTGATGTCTTCTTTCCTGGCCATTCATCCTAATTCAAAAGATTTAGGGCTCGATCTTACGGCTGGCAAATGATCATAGTCAGTGACACAGGTCTTCTACCTGTGGACGAGCCGTTATGCACCGCTGTGGGTGTTCTGAAGAGGGGTTTGGGTGCAAGATGGATTGAGGCCTGGCTTTACCAGGCGTTTACCCACTAGGAGTGTGTTTATGAGCTGATGAGATGCATGAGAGCAGTCCTGGATACCTGTGAAGACTGGAGGACAAACAGGAAAATAAGAAGCTGCAAAACTGTTGTCCTTGTATTTAGTCTACTTGTCATTGTGACTGATTTATTAAAGGATGGAGCGAATGAACACTGTTTAACCACTGAAGGACATAACGGCTGTTTTTACTCAAAGACAATAGCATTTAGCATCTCACAAGAGTAGATTTTGTGTGTTAAGTCCTCATGTCCAAAACGGGGATGTGCTTGGATTTACTCACTTTACACACCTGCTCCGGGCCCAGACTGCTTCTTGCTGTAGATCCACGATTGAACACTGCAAAGTTTTGTCCGTTTGTCCCATCATTTATTATCTATTCATCCATCCATGTGCTGCTTTGTGTCAGGTTATGCCTATGTTTTACTCCTGTACACCGCTATTGCTCTTCATTTATTTCAGTAAAACACAAACGTTACAAGTCCCTTACATCAAGTTTCTATAAATATATGACTAGTGAGAGTCTGACGGTGTCTCTACCTGAGTCTCTATCTCCCCCATTTATATTCTATTTAAGGTGCATTTATTTTGTTCATGTTCAGACATGACACACATCAGTGACTTGCGTGAAATAATGTATATTGATACCTACATGTTATTTGTCATCTTGTAAATACAAGTCCCTTGGGTTTACAGGTGAAATGAACCATTAAAACATCTAAAATGACCAAATATCACTGTGCATTTACCTCTGGCATAAGCAACTTGGTCTGTCAATCTAAAGAAAAGTTCCGCCCGTTTATTCCATGTCCAGCCTTGTCATTAAACAATGCGCCAGCTCTAGGCACGCCCTGAAAACGAGTGCACCAAGTGCTTCACGTCATAAAGATCTAGCCCTTAGTCTGTTGATTTGAGCTGTATTTCCAGGGGCAGAATAAAGAGATGCAGATTAAACAACCTCTGAAAGCAAGTAGATAGACATGTAACCAATCAGAATTCAGAATTTAGTTGTTACTTTTCTTTGCTGGCATATTTCTATAGAATGACAATAAATCATCTTTAGGGTAACCGTTACCCTTGAGGATCAGAAGTCTGTGTCACATAAATCACATATGTTCAACAGTCCTTACACTGAGTCGAAGTCTCCTCACACACTTGTGAGGTCAGCATCTGTTCCCTTCCAAGAAGGAGACGGTCCAAGAGCCAACACCCTACTGAGAACATCACAGGCCTCTGCTATTCTGACAGCACTCTCCTGACCGACGGGGCCTTCCAGGAAAAAACACAATTTGGCGGAGGAGTACTACTAAAACAATGCAAATCATAAATCTGTCCGAAACCTCAAGGGACATGACTGAAACAAAGACTCACTGCACAATGTGAACTTGGAGTCATTGATGTTTTACAGCGCCACTATAAACAAGGATGTGTGTCAGTACAATGGGTTATGCATTTTATTTTATTTTATTTTATGTAAATGTACGCTGGTCCAGCCTTCTTAAGTATTTGTTTTGCATCCCAGACTTTATAAACCAATCAAAAAACAATTTATTACACACAAATAGCCCAAAACATTACTACTGCACCTTTTAGGAAGAGGCAAGAAATTCCTCAAAGATTAGATCAGTGTTATTTTCAAGCAAAGGTTGCCTAGTTAAATTCCATGTTTTTTTCCATATGATATAAATGTGGCACTTACTTTTCTGTCTTGGCAGTCTATACCTGCTTTACTATAAATAAACTTGTTTATAGTTTTGTAGAACGTCAAGTGGAGTCCACTAAAAGGTTCCACTGTTATGTTACTTCTGGTGTAAGTTGTAAGTGTATGACATAAGTTAGGCTTAGATCATATACACTACATGAATCAATAGTCTGCAATGTCAACATTGGGTGTGACCACATATTTTCTCATATGACTATTCCCCACTGTATTCAGATGTTTGACAAATCAGGAAACCATTATCTTATTAGCAATAATTGTCATTTACCATTTTGTTATTGGTCATGTTAAAGTCAGCACCTGCAATATATTTTACTTTTCTTTATAGTACAAATTACAGCTGTGTCAGAGCGTCAAAACTTAAACATCAAAGTACTGAAGGGTATTCTGATGCTGTTACTGCATTGTTTATCTAAAGCCAGTAAAATTTCAAACTAAATGCAAACCAGCATTTCATGCAGTTTGAAAAGGAGGGGATGGAATACATAAAAATTCCAAGAAAACATGGATTTTATTTATTGGATATTTGAATATTTGAATCAATTTCCAGGTAATTTCCATAACTCTTTAAATAACATTCAAAACACATTACATGTAAACCGCAATACGACAAAAGTAGACTGTGGAAGTAAAATGTGAAGAGTTTTTTTATTTAGTTCAAGAGAAACTAGTCCTTCTTGTGATGAAGTCCATTTTATCAGCTGTGTGTTGTTGATGGTGTTGCTTTGAGCTTAAGGCGCTTTAGCTGCAGACAAAACAGGATATCCAAAGAAAGGAACAGTGGGCACCTAAATACCACATTTCCTCAGCCACAGCCTGGTGTTGACGGCTGCCAGCAGCAAAACAGCAATTAGTCCCTGTCAACTCCTAGAGCGTTTAGGTTTTCAGCAATGATGCAATACACTGGTCTTGAAAATTTATTTGGAAGAATGCTTGTCTTTTGGGTAGCCTGATGTGACATTGTGAATGTAGACAAGTCAAAGCAAGCTTATGTTAATTAGAATTAGTTATCACAAACTTTTCAGCATCATTATTAGTTGACATTAGATGCAGATTGTAAACATAAACTAGAAATTATATTGTTTTTGTTGCTGTGTTGGGCTTGTTGAAGTGTCTATTAGAAAGCTGTCTTCTGAGTGACATCCAAAACTTCTCTGGTGTGAGTCCAGTGCTAAAGAGGCTAGCATTAGCTCATGTTAGTCAAGTCTTCTTCCACTCAGTGTTAATTACTCATGAATAGCAGCTTCCCGCTTTCGACCTGGCACTGATCGGCTGCTGGCTAACACCGGGCTCTTTGTAATTGGCTCTAATACAACTGTACAGTCAAGGGTCGCAGCTTGGGTCTCTTCCAGGTGAATGGTGACAGCCCACTTGGTCAGATGTGAGTTCAACCCTTAGAGATTGTGTGTCTAACAAATTAACAATGAGACAATTGTGTAGATAACATATGCCACCTACATTTGCAGGTAGAAAAGGAGTAAGACTTGCTCTGACCTTGAACTGGAGATAATGCTTATAAAAAAAACTGCAACAATGGCTAAAAAGCCACACAACAGTGCTCACTGGACAGTCCCGAGAGTGTGCAGTGTAGTAAAACACTCCAACAACCTGGTTTGACCAATGTAAATGTCTGTGTCAATGCTGTCACATAAAGGAAATTAAAATATGTGTATCTAACTTGACACAGTTCAATATGTTCAAGTCTCATTGACTCTTTGATGTTAGAGACTTAACTAAAATTCGACAATCTGATGTCTCACTCAGTTTGAGCTGCGTGCCGGTCCACATCTGGAGACTTTCACACGAGCACCCAACCCCAACATGCAATGCCAATAATCAGCACATTTAATGAGCCTAATTATTTTGAAATTCCATCAATGCATTTAAGCTGCAGGCCATGGCCAAGGGTTTCCTGCTCAAGTGGGTGGAGTGATCTTTAGCTCAACATAACTGTGGTGTGGTGTTACACGATATGAATACACCTTGTGAATGCCTGGCATCAAATGAAGCAGCCTCTACTTCCTGATGAAGCCCTTCTGAGAGTCAGCTGAATGAATCCACCCAGAAGTAAACATGCTCAGTGTCTTTAATTATCAACACTATTAGGACTTCAAGTATAAAAATCTGATGAGCTTTTACTTGAGGCATGTATTTACTGCAATTTCTTTTAATTACCTAATAACAATAACAACCTGAACAAAGACAATGCAAATTATGCAAAGAAGGTTCAAAAACAACACTGTGTAACATTTTACAAAACAGAAACAACTTCAAAGTCATTTTGATTGTTTTCGTAAAGTGCAAAGTACAAAAAAAGTTTTCAGTAGTGTTGTTCAAACACAACAAATTGTCCATGCAGGGCTACCATAGCTGTTCACATAAGCTAAAAAGGAGTGTGAGCTGTGGAACTGTAATGTGTATTTTAGCCACCACTAAAATGGCCAAAAACTAGATCGCCCACCTTTATAACAATAAATATGTTTACGATAAGAAATGACAACATAACTTGTTGCCCAACAACGCGTCTGCCAGTCAGTGCAGGACTAAAGGCCATAAACTCACGACCCTGCTAGTTTCCAAGCAACCAGAGTGTGTACTGACAACAGGAGCCGTCTGACACAAGTCTCATGCTGAGAGCCCCACACGCAATACCCCACCCACTCGCAAACACACAAACCTAGAACCTACACACACACACACACACACACACACACACACACACACACACACACACACACACACACACACACACACACACACACACACACACACACACACACACACACACGTGCGCGCACGCAGTATCTGAGCTGTGGCTGAGACCCCCCAGACCAGGCCTACTGTGGTTAACTTTTACTGCCCACAATCTCATCTACAAAAACTTTCACAGTGACAGCCTAAACTAACTTTGTATTGTATGGTGAAAGAATTAGGATTTGTCTGCAGAGTGCACTGGTGAGAAATGCAGGCCGTAAATGGATTATACCTTTACAGGCGAAGCACTTGATGTGGAAGTGTTTGTTCTGGACCCTCAGAGCCTCTCCTTTGCAGGGTTTGCCACAGTTCTGGCAGGGGATGGGCCCATGCTTCTGCTTTTGCTTCTGCTGCTCATGGGGGCTGTGGACCGCCTGCTGCTGAAACACTGCAACACACAAGGACAAGACAATCTGATTCAGAGGCTGAATGCTATGCTAGATGCTATTCACACCATTATGTCAACAGCCAAAGATGCAGCAGGGTACAAACAGATATTTACAGCCACTGTTACACTTGCAACAATGCAAAAGAAAAATGCATGTTTAATTTACTGCAAGATTGAAAGTACTGGTATTATCACTGACTAAATCTATAATTTATCTTTCATGGTCTTTTCCTAACACAGCATTTTTATAGACAAGTTAGATTCACAATTAGACGCAAGCTAATCTCCTCTGAGAAAACCTTACACTTTAAGCCGTAATTTCTTCTGGTTAAGGCAATATGTGCTTATATATATAAGTGGGGTAAATGGAAATATAGCTGCTGCAAAACACCCTTTATTTGTCCTATAAAAAATAACTTTTATCTAAAAGTAACAAAGTTATTCTTAAGCGTGTCAAAATAAAAACAATTACTGACTTATTGACTTCCTAAATCTCTAATGCACCATCAGAGTCTTTGCATCTCAAAGTGAACTGTCTGTAGTTTTTGTTTTAAATATTCCTCCTGCTCTATTCAAACACAAGCCTGTTTCATTAATTGTAACATAAACTGATGCAAATATGAGCAGTCCTCTTTTGCTTCTTCCTTTTCATCATAATATGCTCTCCGCCTTTCAATGCGGACAGGGCATCAGCTGAATGAAAGAGCCTTTGTGTCTCCAGGAAACATTAGTGTAGTCAGACCGGTTTCATCAAGCCTCCATGGTGACTGGTAATTGGGCTTGCAAAGGGGACTTCATCAAAGGAATTAATTTAGAGAAAGAGACAAAACAGACTCCTGGAGCAAGTGGCTGTTTTGTTGTACATTATCCCACTTTTACAGTTTACATTTTATTGGGTGTTTTACTTAGCCTGGTTCTACCAGACTCTCGTACATTTCATTTGTACAGAGAGTCTGGCCTCGCTCCATTGACAAGCGTTTACTTCCTTGTATGCGGGAACTCTGTTGAAGTTTAAAACTATTGGATCTGCCCAGAGTCACTCTAGCCTGGCTCCGCCCTCCTACATACTTCCGCTCAATTTCATTTCGCTTCAAATGAAATGTACGAGAGTCTGGTAGAACCAGGCTAGGGGAGGAGGGCCACAACATCATGTCCACCAACAAAACTTAGCAAACATTGTTCTTGCTCCGGCTTTAACTTCTGGATATTCGGCAGTTTTTCAACAACGGACAGAATAGCTTTTCTCACGTCTTTCTCCGCTGCCATTACTCCAACGCAAACTGACGCACTACATCAACGTTATCGTTCTCAGCCACTCCCTCTGTTCGCTGATTGGTCCTACAAAAAATTGATTTCTGGAAACCTAAGAATATACAGCAATCCCAGACGTAGTACTAAAGCGAAATGAAATTGAGCGGAAGTACGTAGGAGGGCGGAGCCAGGCTATGTTTTACTGGCTCTATCGGCAATATTTTCACTCTTCACTGAGGGCAGCTGAGGTTACACCCTGACATTTATAAAGTTTACAAGACAGTTTATGGTAAGTTAGTACATTTTCAGCTAGATACAAAGTAATAGTTCAACATTTAAAAAATAAAAAAATAAATAAAATACATAGTTACATCACAAACATGCAGGGCGCCCCCTGGTGTGGCTGCTGATGAGTAATTTCCCCAAGGTAATAATATTTGGAATATTTTTTTTTATTCTCTGGCACACACTTGCTCCTGCTTGATAATCCAAACTGGGGATGTATGGACAACATTACTGACATTTTGTGTAATTATTACACAAGGTGACATTATTACATAATGCATTGTTGTATGGAAATGGGCTCATCAATGGTCACCAGGCATAGAGACCGTTAGATCAAAGCTACAAGTACAATAACACCTTCCCATTCCCAGTTATAAAGTGATGCAACCAAGTTGTATGATATGCAACTATAGATAAAAAAAGGCCTGATCTGTTGGTTGAAATTCATTATAGATTCTCTAATCAATATTTGCACAAACATTAATAGTTTACACTAAAGAATAGATTAATATCTATAAATCATCGTTATATTCCTCAAGTTTCTCCAATAATATTTAACTTCAAAACTGTGCCCATTGAAGGAGGTACATTAGGGACACATGGTTCCACATTACAAGAAGTTGAATGTTCGCTGGTTAAATAATATATGTTGGTATTCAGATGATATCTGTCTTGTTGTCTTTTCAAACAGAGAGCAGAGTAGGCCATTTGCAACTTAACAAATGCTTGAGCAAATACACTGGTTGACATTGGTTTATCTAAGCAACTTTTACAAGCTCCTCTCACCATCAGCCATGAACAAACCCATTTCTTATATTTCTGTGTCTGGTGTCCAAGAAAAGTGCAGCTTCTTCTTTCCTCTTTTTAGTGCACCATATTGTCCTTGGGATAACTTTGGAAGATGCTGGACAATGGTCACCCAATGTCAAAAAGTTGCCAATGAAAGATGAGTGTTCAGGAAGTAACTAGCTCTGACCAATAAAGTGAAGAATGTCAAGGGGGAAAGTCTTTTACAAAAAGCTGATTACAACCATCTGGGAGGACCGCAGTGCAGACGGAAGAATGGTCAGGTTCCTGGTTTGACCTTAAGTGCATTGCCGTGCTCCTGCACCTGTTGGGGTGGATCCAATGTCTTCACTTCCTCTTCAAACAGCAAATAGAAAAGGAGGAGGGGCTGGGGTTACTCTTGACTCAGTGTGGTTACATGCAGACCTTACTCCAATTAGGCTTATAGCTCGATTAAGCCTTTGCAGCTGGAGTTCACACCTTGTCCGAGTTTAACTGAACAAGAGAGAACCAAAGAACTGTGTCGGGGTGATGCTGCATTCATGTGAAGAAACTAAGGTCAAATCTGACTTGTTCGTAGCATTGACTCCTTATACTGTATATCAGGCTGGTTCATTAATCATCTCGTTAAATATCAATAGTAACACACAACGTAAACACAACAAACTAAGAACAACGCGTTCACTACTCTGTAACTGCGGCGTCAGAAGGCAATCTCTAAACATTGTTCTTTGTGTTGTTCTCATCTGTTCACATGTGTGACTTTAATTGGACCTTACCTAAATTGGAGTAAGCCGTATAGGCTACATGCAGTAGTAATCCATATGAATTCAAATAACTTCACCCCCAGTTTAAAACTCTGATTAAAACTCTGAAAACTCTAAAGCGCTTTGAGTGCTAGGTGGAAAAGCACTATATAAAAAAATATATAATAATTACAATTGGACTAAGGCAATAATTTGTTTTTCTCTAGCTGCATGTAAACTTAATGACTTTGACAGTCACTTTGGAGTACCCTATGTGTTTTCTCCCATCCCCCACCCTATTTTCAGTGCTTTGCCTACTGCCTCTCTACTGTCTGTTCTCTGGATAACGTCTACAGTACTGAGGCCGTTGTCCCAAAGGTCAGAGACAGGCAGGCAGCTATCTGAGTTATGCATGTGCCTACAACATACAGTCACACCAATGTAGGCATTCCAAAAAACAGCAGGGATTCCATAGCATTACACTTAACATAGCTTAACTTTGGCCAGAATGTAGTAATGTATAACCAATTTTTTTAGACTATCATTCTTCCATTTTCATTTGCTAAGAATGTTACAATATGCACCGGTACAATTTATGGCAATGACCAACAATTCTACTTGCTATATTTTATAAAAATAATTAGTTTGAAGATTGTTTTAGGAGGCAGTACAAACTGATGAAAAAGCGTATTGGTATTACGAGTCATATCGAGTGGTTTATTGGATAAAGCATGAAACACTGGTGGCCGCTGGTAGCATTTGAATCCCCTTTTATGAAGCATATGTAAATGTAAAGGATCGCATGACACAGGGGATCACTCAAGTAGCTTTATCTCCCATGCCTTTTGAAGAAGCAATGCTACAGCACCTCCTAAAAATAGTTGTGTTCCTGCAACTCATGGCTATCCCATGGTCCTGTGCAGCATTCCTGGTGTGAACCATCTGCAGAGACAGAAGGGGTGGGCAGGGGATCAAATGCTTGCAGTACGACCACAGGGGTACTTTGTAGAAGCTTAGCTTTGACCTTAGGGACTTTAACGATCAAGCAAGTAAACACATCAGTGTTAATCAAAAGTGAGGTTCTTACAGTAACATAAAAGAAAAGAACATTCTGGTCTAGAAAAAATCTATACCTAGTAGAGCCATTTGACACTTCAAACACTTGTATGAGGTGTATACACACAGTTTTAATGAACTAATTAGAAGAGAATCCTTCTAGCAGCACATGAATATAAAACCATCAAGAGCCAATATTGAGGTACACCTTGAGTAATCTTGAGATGAATGATTGAGGTTTTGTCAGTTTTCAGGAAATTTTTAATTTACCAGCTGAAAATAAAGAGTACACTTTAAGGATGAAATTTCAAACATAAAAGCCCAAAATTCAGAGACAGAGTTGTGTGCAACAACAAAGGTCTTGTTAACGCTTTGCTAAATCTACTTTCAAAGTTTAGTTTAGGGTTTACCAGCCAATGACTTAATCCTATAGGCTGGATTACCAAATGTGATTTACATCAAAGCTTTGATTTTGAAAAGAAAAGTAATAGGTAAAAAAATAACATGAGGTTAAAAATGAAAGAAAAGCAGTTGTCTGACTTTTGGGATAGAAAATATTTTTAGACAAGGTGAAGAAAAATACGATACAACTGCAAAATGCTACTGTTTTGATCTCCTGCCTGTCTTGTGAAAATGCTGAATAATAAGAGATTGTATGACTGGGGTAAAGTGGAATGCAGCAATGTCACAGCAGCACACAAAATAACTTGGTCTAAAGCACATTAACTGAAAGCCGGATTCTTTGCATCTAAAACCAAATGTAACCAAACTGAATAAGAATGTCACAGTGGACATTCAGGGATTACAGCTGTGTGTATTTGCAGGTCATTTAACTCAAGCCAGAGAAACAGCATGAGTCATGAATAGCAGCACTCAGTAGAAAGCATTGTGTCAGCTGTTTGCACTGGAATATGCCCAGTAGGTTTGGCACCTAAGGGAGAAAAACAGTGGATATAAACATGGACCATATGAGATTTCTGCAGTTACATCTAAATGTAGAAAGCATTATTTTTTTTAAATGACAGTGGTGAAAAAAATGTACTGAAGATGGGAATTACATTTTACATCATTTTGGTATTGGTCAGTGTTGCCATTTACTGTTTTTAGCAAACAGTGAGTTTAGGCACATAACCATAATTAAATAGGCCAGTGAACATTTTGAATGGATCACATTAATTCATTTTTTAAAAATAAAAAAAATGACTTTAAAGAAAACTAGTAAACCTGTCCTTTTGTACCAACATACTAAATCTATCACATGTCCACTAAGAAAACTTGATTCACAGTTTTAACAATGACATGACAAAGTGTGCACCAGTGCTTAAGGTCATATTAGGATGTCTTTGAGAAATGTAGAGACCACAATTTCATCATGTCACTGCAGTTTTTGCACTTATTTAAATTTTCACTGATGTCACTAATGTTCACTGATGCATGGATCTTAAAATCACTCATAACTAACAAATCATTTTGATTATGGGGAACTGTCTGTGTTTGTCATTCAGACTAGAGCACAGATACAGATTGTTTACTGGTCCAGAATAGTGATGGGCGTCAGTGAGACTGCTGAATACTGGCCAGCCATTACATCACACGCCCAGGATACACTGTCCTTTGATTCGACTGGGACAGAGTCTAAAGCAGTATGTGATAGTGGCAACATGTCTGAAAGTGTGTGCCTATGGACTGTCAACTGCATATTTCAGACTCAAATAAATGTCACTGCTATTCATAACACATATAAACGGAACATACAAAATAAGTCAACAAATCCACTTGCAGCATGTGTTTTGTGGTATGTGTAAAGTATTTGTGTGGAAGCACATGGCCTGTGTGTGTGGGTAGGTGTGTCCTCACCACAAAAAGCTTTGTCACATTGTGATTGTTGCTTGTGTATATGTATCCATGGATGCAAAAACCAACTCCGCATTCTAAAAGGCTCAGACAAATTTATCTTTAATTGACTTTTACAAGGCTGTGAAGGACAAGACAAGACGACAGGAATTGTATTTGTGGTATGTTCAAAGGACCAATGGTGGCTTCAGTGTTTGGCCATAAATTGTATTTAACTGCATTATTACATTCCATACTAGGTAAGCTCATTTTCTGACTGCTCTAATTGTTTAATATGGACAAATTCATTTGACATGTTTAGTTTACTATTGCCAAGTTGGGTTATTATGTAAACACAAGTTTATCTACCTAAAACAGGCTATTGAGGCTAACACTTGCAAATGAACTCTAAACTTTCTTGCCCGCAGCAAAACCACACAAAAACATTAAATAAGACTTTCTAAATATCAAATGGCTTAACTTTCACCCAAGAGTAGTCTATATTTGGCAAATTCTCTACATAAGGTCACCCTTTTATGATAAATCTACTGCAAGTTATTCTAGGAATGGTATTTAGGGTAAAAACAATACACAAGCTGATTAAATGACATAAAGGACCTGGCATCTATGATCTTATTACGTAATACAAGAAACACTATTTAAATCACTGGAGGAATATCATAGTGATTTCTTCTCAACTCTGGCCCAAATGGCTGAGCTCCCAGTGTTAGACGTGAGGGCAGTTGACCAACACAACACCGCTGTTGCCAGGGATGTTGCTTTCAGGCAGCCTGGATCATCAGCATTCTGCCTGCCACCGTTCACTCGTTGTTGTCCTTTACACACCGTATTCCAACAGAAAGCTTTACACCAATTACATAATAAGAGGCATTTCTAACTGCAGGTAACAGTAACAATGACATAACAGTCCCATGACCTACACTGTTTAAGAGTGAGTAAATTGCAGTTGTAAATAAATGTCAGTCTAGTGACACACAAAGGTTATGATTTAAAAACGAGTTACCTTTCTCCTCAGGCATTGTGTCCTAGTTCTTGTCTTTTGAAATATCTAGTTTTCTGTAGATGTAGATATGTAGCTTTAATAACCAGCAAATCAGTTCAGAGGCATCTGCCAGTGTTGCGACACATCCTCCACACGCTCTGCAGCTCTGGTGTAATAATAGACAGGAGCCAGAGTGAGCGCTCTGTCTAGCACTATCTGTGGAATGAGCTCTGGTCATATGACTCCTGTCTCGCTGCCTCTTTCTGGTTATTGCAACTATCTGGTATAAATAGAAGCATGTGCACTCCTCCTGTAATGTGTCACTAGGTGTGTCTCGCTCCTCCCACTCCACACTCCATCAGCAAAGTGATAACCAACACTGAGAAACACTAACCAAGATTACTTTAATCTAAGTACTTCTAATCCAAGATTACCTTAAATCTGACGTTTAAATAATTAAAAACAGACTTCAAACTGAGCAAAGTCGTACAAACTGGCTACTTCTAATACACATTCATTTTTGAAGCATTACAGTTGTGTTTGCTTTTGTCTAACAAGTATGGCATTATACATCTTTTGTATGATTCCATGTGTGTGAATATGCCTACAACAGCAAACAATATACAAAATCACCAGTCACCAGTGTACCTACACCAAAATAGAAATAACCTATTGTACTTGACTTCCGAGTCTTTCATATTATATGCTAACATTTTGTCTAAACCTTAAGTTTATATTAGGAAATAAACCTGAACTGAAAACTTCAAGTCATAAACAGAAGGAACTGCAGCATGCCAGCAAACACAAACAACATCTGGCAACCTTTTGTAGCTCACAGATTAATTGCAATTATTTCTCACTTTTAACACAACTTTTATTTTCCCACCACCATTTAACAATCCAATGCGGGTTATGTTTTTTTTTTTTCTGGGCTGCCTGGGATTTGTTTTTGTAGTAGTACATACGTAGGTGTGGTATATAATACATGAATCAAATTTACGAGACATACATATATGTGGGAACTTTGTGGAACCTATCTGCCCTTTGGACTACATCTCGATGTAAATGCCAACAAAGACATACATTTGTTGTTTATATTGTTGTTATTTTAAGCCTGTCATCTCACACTGATTAAAAAGACATCTACCTGTGTTTTACCCAACCATGACCGTTAATTATCATTTAGGTCCGGTGGACAACTTTATAATCTCCACATGTATAAGTATGGCTTGTCAAAGACTGTGTTTACAGAGACATTTATTGTAGGCACCACCTTTTGTCACTTTGAAGGTTACTTGTAAGTGACTAGATAATGAGACCTACAGCAGAATATGACTAATGATATGCCACAAAGTTCATGTTAACTTTCCACTGATTTACACCCCTGTGCAGAGGTCATTGTCTTTACTGTATGTTACACCACAATCAGTCTCTAAACATCACATACAGACATTTAAAATGCATAACTTTTACTAAGTTGCTATTGATTGCATAAATGTATTTCAGCAAGATCAAATCTCATACACTATTTAGAAAAGAACATATGAAACATAAGGGGTAGCTCAATATTTCCAAATGAGTAATGACTACATATAGATAAACATTCTTTTGCCTGCAACATTTATTATCATGTGTTCATAGTACATCTTTTTCTACAGATAATGTGATTTACAGTGCATCCGGAAAGTATTTATAGTATTTACACTTTTTCCACATTTTGTTATGTTACAGCCTTATTCCAAAATTTATTAAATTAATTATTTGCTATAAAATTCTGCAAACAATACCCCATAATAAAAACCCCAGATACGAACCATGCCTCCAGTGGTGTTCCAGCTGTAACACTGGTAAAGCGCTTTGAGTGCCTACTAGGTAGAAAAGCGCTATATAAATAATAATAAAATAAATAAATAAAAGTAAACTTTGGTGCAAATTGTGTGCTATTAAAGTCCCAGTTATAAAGTGCTAAAGTAAAGTGTGATAGTGCCTTTACAGGCCTAGTCTCCTGAAATCGGCGAGAGTAAAGTTAACTGTAACTGATGCTTTGCTAAAAGGCACCAAATGTCCTTCAAAACAAGTTACTGACGAAACATCTGTAAAAAAAATGTGATGTGAGCACCAAGTGCTAAATATTGTACGTAAACCATGAGGTCATTCTTCCTTCAGCTGGTGTAAGGTCACCTTAGGATAATAGTAATGATGTTGGACCTTCTCCAATTTCTTTAGTGCCCCTACCAAACAATGGTCACTTCCACAGTGCTGAAATGAGCCGGAAGATTCATTTGGCGCCAGGCCAAGCATTCAAAGCCAACCATAAGACCTGAAGGGAACATAATAATTGTTGATGTCACTGCTTTACACAATTCTATTTAACTCCAAGGTTCTGGGATGTCAGGGAATTTGTCAGGTAACCCAATTCTGTGGCTTTGGGTCTTTGAATTTAGAACCAGACACTGCACTATTTTTTTTATTATGACCAGCAGCCTAGATGATGATGCATGTGTGATTTGACTCCTGATTTAACAGCCATATTTTTCTTCTATGTACTATACAATATGCAAAAAAAATCAACAAAATCTATCCAGGTATTACAATGCAAAATAATAAAACTGCTTTTCCCATAGTTTGGACTTCTTATAAAGAGAAACACACCCTATTATGCAGGGGTTACAATAGATTTGAGCATTCTGTAGCATTTTTCTTCTATCCTAATCAGTTATCCAACACATGCCCAATGGTGAATTTTATTTCCTAAGACGGTCACTCTTGTCTATTTGTGCATGTATCTGGTAGCAAAAAAAAACATCTTAATTATATAATATGCTTATAATATGCGTTGTAATATATTGGTTACAACCAGGGTTGAATATAAATTGACAACATAGACTAAACTCTATGGTACGTTCATGATTGAAGATTTCCATTCCATTAAAAATAAATAAATAAAAAACACATTATCTTAGCATTTTTAACTATAATGGTACAAAGAGATGAAAACAATGCTACAACAAGCGTTCCAGTTCTATGATAACTACACAAGATGTACACATACAGAGTTATAATATTATTTTTAAAGCATATAAGAAAGTGATTAGCCATAAATACAAAGACTAATTTGCTTACTAATGAATAGATACTAAGGGATAGAATAGATGAGACCCTGTACACAAGAACGGAAAACCATGGCCAATCACACGCTCGCAAAATTGCATGCTCAAAAAAGAAGCGCTCCCGTTGGTTTGACACCGGCTTGTCGTTCCAGGAAGTTTAATAGCTGCTGCTAAAATGTATATAAAATATGTCTTTTAACACAGAGAAACTGCTCAAAAAGAAAAGCATCAACAGCAAAAAGGGAGGCAATGTAAAACGCAGATAAATATTGTTAATTCAATCAGGTAATGTTTAACAAGGTGGAGATAATTGTCGTGCTGGCGCTGAAGTTGCACCAAAGCTAACCCTAAGCCAATGCTAAGCTCTAAACTTCAGTCTGGCGTACTGTATTAGTATTTAGTGGAGGAAGAATTGGTCTTTTTTTTTTTTATGAAAGTCAAGCAGGAGAGGTCCCTAGAATGCTTTTGGCAGAGAGTGGAGTCTGAGCCTGGGACGATAAAAAATACACTGCAGTGGCCTCATCTAAATCTTGAACTGCTGGGGCATTGTAATGTATTACAGGTTAATCCATGACAGGCCTAGCCTCAAAGAGAGAAGCTCACTTCAAAGTGACCATATGAGCCTGGAACCACTGATGGCTGGACAGGAGATAATTGGACCTGAACCCCCAAACCTCACTGGGATCATAAAAACCACTAATATGGGGCCCTCTCTGCCTTTTCATGTGAGCCACTGCAATGCACCATTGACCCATATCCCAGGACATTAGGGTATATGTGCACTCTGCATTTGCCACTTCAAAGTTGGCATTAGCAACTTTTCTTTAAAGCAAACTACAGTAGATGTTCCTTAACCTTGCATCCTTTGATTTTCAATATAGTGTGCTAATGTGCAGAGAAAGAAAATGGGTCACATTCATATATTGCTAGACCAAAGGTATGACAAGGTTTCTCACTGAATTGGGACGATGGTCATTAACACATGAAACTATTTTTCCAGTTTATGTCTAGATGCATATAATACTGTATATATTTGGAGACTAATAATCCTATATATTGTCATAGGGGTTGTCATAGTCAAGTGTTTAATTTCAGTGCATTCACATCATAGACTCTAGTTTACACAGGGGGCCATAGAGTCAACCTGATCTTACTTCCCTTGTATATGGAGATGGCAGTAATTGTATGTTGAATCCTGTGCATGTAAACACTTGAGTTCAATAGCATATAATCTAACCAATCACACAGTCTTTACAACATAAAGCAGAACAAAGACAAACCCTCCCTTCTACACACACTGCAGCCCCAGCCTGTCATCAGAGCGAAGAAGATAGATGAGCCTGTAACCAATGGCAACGGGGATGAAGGGATGGAGGAAGGAGGAGAGGTAGCAGGGCTGAGGAAAAGCAGCGTGACCTAGAATGACTCCACACATTTCTGATTATTTATTATTCTGTATAATGGATGATCATAGAAAAATGACATTTACACTAAATAAATTTGAATATCATAATAATAATAAAAGGCACTTAAAGTTATCTGGAATATTTTAATGGTAATTAAATAAAAAATAATAAGTGCATTGCGTCCAAAGATGTGGAGCAAATTTGCACTGCTAAACCAATATCATAACTCTAGTCCTAGCTGTTGTGTGGACCCACTCAGACTGACACTGCAGACAGCTAACACTGTGCCACTCTAAAGCTGATGTTCAGGATTAGTGGACTCTGGAGAGGCACTACATGAAGAAAATCTCTCCACTGAATTAACAGCTCGCTCTGACCCACATGTCG
Source organism: Perccottus glenii (assembly GCA_024416835.2). Lineage (NCBI taxonomy): Eukaryota > Metazoa > Chordata > Actinopteri > Gobiiformes > Odontobutidae > Perccottus > Perccottus glenii. Next base: position 21,727,612 of record CM044546.2, read on the forward strand.
ACCCAACACCTGATTCTGTGGAGTGTGTCTATCTGGTTTAAAACAACACTATGTAAATTCCCACTTTATGAGCCCTCTATGGGACTCTGGTGCAACTACACTGCATCTAAAACGTTTGCAGCAACGTTTGCAAAGTACATATGTTTCTACAAAACTGCTCGTTTATGAGTTGAAGGCAAGACTAGAGCTTGCTACAATTATTTTTACAGAAATAAGGGGAGTAAAATCTGAACAGGAAGCAGATCTACACACTCAGGAAAAAGCAAATTGATGAATTATTCAGTGCCACTCATTGATCTTTGCGTTGTCTCTTCTCTCCCCACATAACAGTAATCTGATCAGCATTTATAGTGCACACAGCTCTCAGTGCAGATTCTCCCTTCATGCATTGGTGCAACAACACCTCAGTATTCACTTCTTTACATTGAGACACAATTGTGATCAAGGTAGATCTCCATTTTAAAATAGAGTAGAGATAAATATACTAATCCTATTTCTTTGGGAGTCAAGTGTATTTGCCCTTCACCGGAAATGGTGAATAACTGAGTTAAAGCTGTGAAAAGAACATGAATAAAAATGTGGAAAGAAGGGAGCCAAAGCATGACGAATCTCTGAATGGTTCGATGAATAAAATCATAGGAATCACATGGCTTCAATTAAAGGACATTTAGTTCTTGGAAGTCCATCTTTTTGACATTATGTTGACTTTACATTACAGCCAGACATTAAACTTCAGAATAGAATGTGGAAAGAAACTATTGAATCAGATGACGTTCAATGACAGACACACTCTAGTCTAATAAATTACAAGGAAAGTGTTTCAGATGTTACCTGAGGTATGATGTCTGTTTTTTTCAACATAGTTGCTAATTCCTAATCTCTGATGGTCCTCTATCATCCGCCTCATTTGACATCTCATTGGATTAACTGCTTTCAAATATTTCAAATAAATAAGTTATTGCCAAGTTAGGCTGCTGAATAGTAAATACATATTGTAGAACCTGTGTATTAGAAGACATTATTATTAAGTATCCATGTCATTTAGAATAGTACTAAGAATAAGAATCTTTTAGGTTAACCTTTACCTATGATTAGGTACATTTATTTTTATTTTTTTAAGTTTATTTTATTAGAAAACTTGTTTTTGAGGCCTCAATCTATACTGGTTAGTGGTGGTATCTTGTTAAGTATTCCAGTGATTTGGGGCCAACTTGGGGACAAACTATCAACAATGCCAGAAAAACTACTCGTATCCTGGCTAGACCCAATCACACTGTAGATAAGGCAAAGCCAAAAACAATAGAAAACAAAACCTTTCCAAACCCTGCAATAAAACAAGCTGGTATAACACACTGGTATGAATGCATGGCTGACTTCTCTGAATGTTCATGTAAATGTCATTCTCTCAGCATGTTTATTATCCAGATCTCTGTTAATAGGGAGCTCTATGGTTTATACTGGAAGAATACTGCACTGTGTGGTCTGCAGAGAATAAGATTTGACTAAGATCTTTAGAATGGTGACAGTCTGGATTAGGAATTTCTTAAGGGATACATACAAAATGTTGGAATCACACTGAGGGGTTATATGCTGTAGTTCACTATATATTAAAAACACATTCCTAATGCTTTGGAAAGTATAAAAGCATTAGTATTGAATGGGTTGAACCATGAGTTGCAAAGATGTAAAGGTTGCATAATTGTATATGGTATAGTTTGCATAATGGTATTGAGGTATAAACCTTCAGCCAACCTAACCTGTCATTAAAGCAAAGTTTAAGGTATTTAGTCAAAGGATGGCTGAAGTACTAAAAATATACTATACCATACTATACTACTAAACTTTTTGTTTACTCTCATTGAGGTCAGAACAACAATCCCCGCCCCTGCTTTGGACACTAGTGCCTTTTCTGTCACGGTCAATGGTGATGTTCACATTGCATTACCTTTTTGTTCTCTAAGGAGAATCACCAAAATCTTATATCTGTCAAGGAGCATTTACTAAGGAACCACTAGTCCAAAATAATCACATGCAAACGTTTCAAATTGTGGAGCCACATAGCACAAACAACATGCCCACCTTCTTCAAAGGCTCATGTGCAAACCAGCAGGCTGCAGGGAAATGTCACAAGGCCATAACACATTGCAGGCTTAATTACTGCTGTGCATGTGTGTGTGCAAGGGTCGGCCCCAACACTGGTCTGATGAGCTCATCCAGTATTCATCAGTATTTTTTTATTTTTTATTATTTGATTGGGACAGTGCATGTTAATGAACATACATGAGACACAACCACATGAATGTGAACATGCCAGATTGTAGCCGTAGGCTAATTTCCATCCGTTGTCCCAACATTCTCACACCATTCACCAGAGCAACAATCACACACATTCATACACCAGTGCTGTGTCACTGGAGGCAAGGCCTCTTGCCCAAGGACACAACAACAGTATGAACTGTGGGGAGAGTGGGAATCGAACCGCCTACCTCTGGTTGAAGGACGACCGCTCTACCACTGTGCCACTGCGCCCCAGTATGTCTGATCATGCGTCTTTCAGAAAAGCCATCATAACTGAAATCATAGCTAGCAATAACGCTAACTCACTGTTTATTTCACACTTTGAAATCAAATTTAAAATACCTTAAGTGTGTATTATTGGTTAGGGATATATAACAGCAGTATATATAACAGCAGTTATACTAATAGGATACATGTTGGCCCCCAAGTGGCTTGAGAAAAACAACTTTGATCATATGACCTGTGGCTTTATTGTGAGCTGGAATCAACAGCAAGATTACCCCAATCATCCATCCTATTTAGTCACTGACACTTAGTCCCTGTGGTGACAGATTCACTCAGTCTGGACGCTTTGGGAAACCAAACCTAAATTCTGTTGCTAACTAAGCCTAATGTAATTCCTGCAGCAGAGACTGTAATCATCTAATAGTAGATCTATTTTATTTATGGAATTGCACAAATGCAGACTGGGGATACAGTTTTAAAAATGCTGCAGAGCTCAGGGTGTGTTCAAGTCAAGCCTGTTTGAGAGGTTTATTTAGGCTCAAGTATACTACTCCTCCTGTTTGACCGGGTAAGACATATTATATTAAATGCCCATGACAGGAAACAGGTAAACAGTCTTGTGCACATGCGGTTTAAAGCAGGAGTTTCTAACTTTTTCAAATCAGAGAAATTGTGAAATGATTAAAATGAGTAAAACTGATGGTCTGATGGTACACTGATATAATAACCACACGGACCAATCACAGACAAGCTGTGGTGACATCATCGGTTAATCAAGGAGCTGCTCCCACATCTCACTCACGCACGCTGACGCTGGATGATGATGTTTGTGCACATTATACTGCAGCATGTTTTCAGACTTCATCAGAATTAGGAATAACCCTCTGTATGATCATAAACTCACTGTTTCTCTGCAGGAAAGGCTGACCTTTCAATTTTATGAAGACTAACCTTGTCATGATGCATATGTCATTGCTTTAGACAAATCTCTGCTTCAATAAAGTTATGTTTTACAAAACTGATTTATTTTCATCATATGACTATATTTTTACAGAATATATCTACTTATACTAGAATTATATTTCAAAACCATGCTGTGTGTTATATTACTCTAAATCATATTGTAATAATGACAGATGTTTAGTTATGAAGATTATTGCAGATATAAAATATACAAAGCTTTAGCTGGTAACACATGTACAGACTTTATTATAAAATGATGTAAACAATGCAAAATATTTGTAATACAAAGTAGTTGCAGAGGGTTAGACAGTAGAGATGCACACTCGTAGGCCGAGGCTTCAAGACTGTACACTGGTCTTTCAGACGTCTCCTCATAATAGGTCAGTGTGGGGGGCATGCTCGTCGTAGGTTGATGTCTCAAAACACTGCTGGACATTCTAATTAAAAACAAAATATATAATGTTAATGTTGCTCAGATTTACACCAGAAGAGGATCCATAAGAAAATGGTAAGAATTTGCTGAAATACAGTGCTAGCAGAAGTTAGCATGTCCCACTGTTCAGTAACTTTGGCTGTTATGAGTGATTTTCTTACAAATAAACCATAAAAGCTTTTCTGTTCACACTTGAAACTAATAAAACAAACATTATAACAGTGGATTAAAGTTACAGCTATAAATTTGTTTTTAAAAGACAATCTTACCTCAGTAAGCTGTATTAGCTGACACATTACGATGGTACAGGATTAAACATCCCAGCAGCGTTGCCAACTCCTCAGTAAGGAGAGTAGCTATTGGCTGTCCTAAAAGTATCTAGAAGTTGCTAGATGACGTCATTTCCTAATTTGCATAATTGTGCATGTAATTGTAATGGACATAGGAGAGAGGAATATGTTGTTTTTTTAACCATAAATGTCAGCTTTGTAATAAGGCTTTACCTTTTAGATATGATTTTGAGTTGTCATATGTTATTTGGCCCGTGTATCATCTCTAATAAACGGCTTCAACCAACGGCTTTGAGGTGATTAAGTGCACGAGGTGAGTAAGTGACTGGGGCTGTGTGAATCTTCAGGCTCATGATACATCCATGCATCTGGACACAAAGAGGTGAACATCTCCTGCTCTGACTGCAGCTTTGGAGGGACTGCTGCGCGCAGATTAGGTTGTCTGTGAGTGCTTGGGACGGGGGGGTCCTCGGCAGCACCCGTTGCTCGTTGAGAAGAGTAAAAACAAATAGATCCTAAAGTCTCCAATAACATCAGGAAAAGTCTCTTTTTTTAAAAAGTCACTGGGCGGGTCTGAAAAGTCACTAATGTGCCACTAATTGGCAACACTGCATCCCAGACACTTCTCTCTCCACACACATGCAGAAAAGGGGGCATGGCTTGAAGCAACTCTGAGAAGGAGGGAAGAGTAGGAGCTGTGATCATTAAAATTTCAACGCCCGTGAACTCTTTCTCCTTGATTTTGAAAAAGTTACAAACTACAGCTTTAATGAATGAGGGATTTTGAATGAGTAGAACCGATGGAACAATGTCTATATCCAAGCTAATACCTTATTATAGAACATATAACTTTTTGCTTTCATATGATTTAGAATACAGTCATAAGCTCTAAAATTCTAACAGAGAGTGTTCTTTTTGCCTTTATTGACGGCAGACAGTAGGTTGACAGGAAACAGCGGCGAGAGAGTCAGGGATAACATTGGATAGATGACCTGTCTGAGATTCGAACCGGGTCTCCAGCATTTTTGCATACAGTGTTCTTCCAACTGAGCTAGGGGCATTTGTTCATAAGGAACAAAGGTTAAGGGCATCGTTCAAAATGTGTGTGGGAGTGGCAAGCTCAAACAAATGTCCAATAGCAAATCAAGTCATAGGTGTATGATTTATGGACCATGTCAAGAATGGGATGAAGCTGAAAAAAGAAAAACAAGTCTCTTGTGGGAACAGGAAAGAAAAAAACTGGGACTAGCAAGCACAGGAAGTTCTGTGCCACTATCTTATCTGAAGCCTCATGTCCAGTGCAAACAAGCACTTCTAGAACATCTGACTCATCTCAAGAAATGTATTTAAAGTACATATTTAATTAACTATTAACATATATTATTATATATGTTATAAATATGTTAATATTATATATATATATATAATATTAACATATTTTATTAACTTTACAATTGCTATTTGGCAATATGTCCAATTCTCTCATAGATGAAAACAGCCACAATAATTAAAGGCTACTGAGGCAGAATATCACTTCAGAATGAACCACTAGGAAATACTAGTATCCATGTCTATAATTTGGGAGTAAAATTTATGAACTTTTGCCCTTTGTATGTGTTCCAGACAAGCAACACACAAAAGGATTGCAACCAACAGGTAGAGACACATCCGGCCAACATTCTTTCAGAGGTGCAAGGTCAAATGTCTTTACAGCCATCACAAACCAGACAAACAATAGCCATTGTTGTATCAAACGTCTCTTTCTGTGGCACTGTACAGTAGTGTGGTAATGACTTTCTCCATACAAGATGCAGCACTCTCATTAGTGCCTCAACCACTTTTCCTCTGCAGAGATTTTCTCATTAAAGTCTGCATCAATCAATACTTTCTGCGTCGCATATTCCACAAGAACATGTAAGCAAGGTATATGGTAAAATGTATATGCGGGGCAGCTAGAACTCTGGGTTTTGCATCTGTGGTGCAATTACTTTTTGAAAACATCTGTTGCAGTATCTTAGCTGTCAGAAATTCCTGTTATTTTGACTTGGAATATGGATACTAACATAAACATGCACCAAATGTTAGCTTGCACTACACACTAAAACTGCAGTCAACTTTAGCTGAAGGCCTAAATTGGCCAATCACATAAATCTAAATCAAATTGTAGTGCAGCCACTTGTAAAGGTTAATGGCACCATGAAGACCAGTGGAAGTTGTCCAGAGCCCTGTCACTAACCCAAATGGGGCATTTAATTATATCAAGTCATCATTGTTTCTGAAAACATTTTAAAACACTTTAGTATGAACATAGAAAAAAATATTAGCATTTCATAAGTGCTTGAGCTGCAACTGTGTTTCTTTAAAACACGTAAGAGTGGGTTAACCAATTGTACACTGTCTATATAAATTTCTTTAGTTTGGGAATTTTGGGTCTTTAAATATGTACCATAATTGGCAAGACTTAAGCCCATCCCTATTAGCCTGGTATTTGGCTAATAGGGATTCTGGTCCCTTTCTCATAGCAAATCCCTTCCTCTGCGATTTTGCGGACGGACCAATTACAAGCCGTTTCTCTGCAGCAGGGTGTGGTTTGCGCGGCAGGTCCAAAACATTCAACATGGCGGATGCTGCTACCGAAAGGCCGTTTATTTCTGCTCTCACCTCGGTTTTGAATAATCAGCAAAGTATAAAAACAATAAAAGCGCTCTGGTGTCTGTTCTACTGCTGGCCATGTTAACTAGCGGCGCTAACGTGGCTTCCTTGTTGACAACCGGCTGTGTAGTGTCGCGTTTTTCGCATCACGTACGGCATTTCTCTGATTGGTTAACATTCCTATTGTAAACCCCGCCCTTGAAATTGAATTTAAGCAACAGGGTACCAGACCAACTTCTTTGTATAGAATAAGAAAAGAGTTAGTCATGGCGGGCTAGGCCACATCCCTATAGGATCAAAATGAATATGGCATTTTATGTAGCTACAATCCGTTATACAGATTTATTTAGAATTACTGCTAGAACAACTGGTCTTTTATATTTTAAATCCTGACTACTGCTCCTCTAATACATTCAGCAAGTGTGCAAATGCAGTTATAACACTCTGTTCTGACATCTGGAAGCTATATAACTTGACATCAGGCCCTGCGAGGTCCCTCCCTTTAAAACGCCCAGAGGAGTCCTCAGTCCTCTACTAACGTCTGTACAGAACTAGGATTAACAAGGACTTGTTTATATTTGGATACGAAAAGGCACCATGCAGAAAAGTCACTGAGGCACTTGACTGCACACTGGCTTTATTGGCGCATCAGTCGTCTTCTACCCGTTCAGTGCTGCTGAGACAATAGAGAGTGCAGTGACAGCAGCCTCCAGGAGTCAGGCCTTTATTTACTAGGGGTGACTGCAGAGCAAAACGATGAGAGGAGCTCACACAACCACGGGGAGCTTTGTAAACATCCTAACTAGCACCTATAACCTCCATTTACAAAGGGATGACTGTGAACTTACTCAATGTAATGTTGGCTACTGCTGCATACACATTTACGTCCTGTATCTTATAAAGCTTTTCTGTGCATTATATAGACGGATTAAGGCAATACACATTAACAACATTCACTGACGTATAATTAGGTTCGATACTCAATAAAATGGTACATATACTGTATATAATGTGAAGCCTATTAGTTTGTAATATAAAGAAAAAGCTCTTACCAGTGCTGCTCATGGTACCAGTCAGACGGTTCCCCAGTCAGATGATAACGCGCAGTATCAATAAGCCACTATCCACAGTGACAGTACATAGAGGATGGCAGCAGCAGCAGTAGCCGCAGAGCACGAACGAGCCTCGTGGATGCAGAAACACGGAGCTGTCCAGGGGACAGGTGTCTGGAGGTGTCTGAATGTGTGGGACAGGTCCAGAGACAGGAGCACACTCCGGAGACAACGTCCTACTGCGCACACTGCAGACAGCGCAACTCTCGCTACGACATTCAGCGCAGGTTGGGTGTGGGCGCGCCGTTTAGCATCGCCAATCAAGTTAGTTGGAACGTGGACGAGTGGGGTTTCCGATACGATATTTCAAAGTAAAAGTGTGACTTATTTTCTGGACTAACAAAAATGAACTGTGTTTTTATCTTGACAAAAGTAAATATAAACTGTCGGTAGCAAATCTACAGCTGTGTTTGGATAAAAATGTATTTATAATAGTCCAAATTGACAGCTTTGTACATTAGCAAAATCTTTGCTTTATTTTATTTCAAAATATAAAAAAATTAGGTCTACTTTTTGAGAATTTTAAATGTTATTCTCAAACACACATTCTTCGTTTCGATATACTAAGTTATTATTTGGAATTTGTCTTACTATTTTGAAATAGCATACATGTAATGTGAGGTGTGCTTGATGTGACAGGATCACACAGATAAGAAAATGAATGCAAATTTGACAACTATTTATGTCAAAAAATTTGCATTTTTTCCTGAAAGAATAAAACTACAGCTTTCGGTCTTCAGGTAGAATAAAGTGCAGTTTGTGTGCACTACTACAACATCCTGCACTGGTCTTTTGAACCAACCGGTCTATTGGCACCACCTTGTGTTAAATAAAAAGATAGCCTCTTAGTTACTCTAATAGTATGTTCCTGCACAACTGAAAGCCGTTTCAGGTTAGGATCAGGGTCTGGTGTTGTCGCTAAGTCAAATTTGGCTCTCATCATAACTGCGGTCCTAGAACTGTGGTCCTGAAACTGTAGCCTCTGGTTGTGCAGGAATACACTTCTTAGTAACTCTAGAACACACAATCACAAATCACAACAGTATCCTACTAAGAAAACTAAAACAAGTCTGTGATGGTGCCTGAACCAACCCAATATCTGTGGGATTTGATAATATGTGGACTGGATGTGAATATTGAGGCTGACTAATATAAAATGTATTGTGACCAAAATAAAGAGGAAGTATTACATTAACCTAAAATTTGGGATTGCTTCTTCAATATTTTAGTAATATCTACCAGAAAAATGGGCTAATAGCAATGACCTTTGTTCTCAATGAGAAATCTATAATATCAGTGACAGCGATTGCAAACAGTATATAAATGGTTGATTCATTAAACTTTGTATTTGATTAGAAAATATTTCTAATATAGTCAATCAAAAAACATGCTAGGTGCCCCCTGGTGTGGCTGCTGACTAGAAATTTCCCCCACAGGGATTTTACCCCACAGAGATAATATAATAAAGGGGTAACAAATAAAAATAATAAAAAAATAAACATATATTTTTGTTGGCTTCCAAATGCTTGTATATTGTTGTAATAACAATATGACAACATTACCATAGTATTTATTCATCCCTTTAGAATCAGGAAGTTCTATCTGCATTTTCATCAGTATGAGATTTTAAGGTTAAAAGTTTGACATTCTAATCAACAACATCTTTATCTTAGATAAAAAGTCCCAAATTACATAGAAATTTCAATTAAATATTCAATTATATTAACAAGTCATTCAAGAATAATTCTAATTAGACTATACTATATATAATAACTCTTTAAACTTAAAAATGAAGAATAGTGTAGAGAACATTGATTAAGATTAAAGTGCTTGTTTAATATTAAAATCACAAATACCTGAAGAACGAGTGTCTTGTTTGGTTTGAAGTCAGGAGTTGAGTAGGAGCAGGTTGTGGGGAGTGGTGTTTCCTTCTTAACCAGTGACAGCTGTCTAGAAATTCATCTTTTCTCAAGGTCATCTTCTTAAATATGGTGGTGCTGCTCAACAGCAATGAAAAACTATTTACAAATACATTCAAGTCAAATAATCTTTTAAATGTAAAAAGTTACTTTAAATTAACTTCAATCTGCTTATGATATGTCTTCCCATCGAGTGTGCAACATTACTTTATCGGCCCATTAAAATTAAGTTAGATTAAAAACATTACATAAAAATAAATGAATGGCTTGGCGTAGTAAATTAATTATATATTGCCAAAACATAGCCTATTTTAATGTTTTTACACTTTGCAGACTCTTACATATTTATTACTACATTTGTATTTTAAGCTTCTCAACTTTATTATGGACTATAGGCTACGTATATAATGTAGCTAGCTGTTAGCAGTGAGTGAAAAAACAACTTTTCTAATGCTTTTTGGAAAAGACTTTCTTACTCTGTTCGATGAAACTAACGTTATCTCGTTTCTCTTCTACTTTTCGTCTAACGTAGGCTACTTCGAGTTCTTAAATTTTGCCGTTTTCCCGCTAGAAAAGATCAAAGCTTTTGCCCAAAAAAAGGTAACCTGTTAGCACTTTGAGTTACCCAGTGTATGAATTGTGCTATATAAATAAAATTCCCTTGCCTTGCCTTATGTCATCGCAGTGCCTATGAGTTTAATATGGTCGCTGGTGTGGACTATTGCTGTCTTCTTGTTGGCTACCTCTTAAAAACATGGCACCGGAATCCTTTTCTAGAGGTCCCATGGTGTTTCAGTAGCCATAAAAAAATAAGTGTTTCAAGGGCAATGACCACCCAGCGAGGGGAAATGCACGTGTTATAGCAGCCCATAAAACAGTAAATTGCAGAAAGTATGTATTTGTAGTCTGCATGCGACCATATATTAATAAATAATTTCTGCTACACACTAAAATAACTTGTTTGACACACGAACTAGAACCATATTAGTTAGTATAATGGGAAATCAAAAATATTATATATATATGTCTATGTATATATATATATATATTTATAACAGGCGCTCAAAACTACAACCAATAAGCTTTTTGTGCGACCACTTACGTCATACACTCGCGACTGGAACGGCATGGTTCAGTTGTTTTTCGTGTCACATGCACAGCGTGTATCTGAGTGTACCGATTGCTGCCCAATTTAGTTTTTGAGCGCTTGAAATCTCTAAGAACAGACATGGAGGAGAAGAACAGTGACTCTTTCGGAATAGAGCTGGTTATTGCGGAAGGAGACCGACCTGCGCCCTGTTGTCCTCACGGTACTGAACTAGAACTAGATTGCAAAGTAGTAGTAGTAGGAGCAGCAGCAGCAGCCCCCTGTAGGCCTATAATTTACTGATTCTATGAAATTACATTTACATTGTACTTCAGTGCCTTGTTTATTACAGAGTTTGAAGTGTTATTGGGTCGTGGATTTAGTGCCAGTAAATCTCAGTTAGTACAATAGTTAATTAATTCCAATAGTTGTCTCTATAGGCAATTTCTTTAAGACAGTAGCCTGTTTAACCTAATTGTATACATAGGTGTTAGTGGGGGTATATTGGGGAAACAGTTATTCCCATATATAGTAATGGCATTTCAGAAGAAGTAAGACATTTACAGTAGCACAGTTTAAAACTATGACTATACCAGTCTAAATGAGGAAAAATGGATTATGTGATAACCTATTGTAACTAAGTAGAATAACAACTGATCAGCAATAAGCTACATTAAAATATTACCTGCAAGAACCCAACAAAAGAAGGAAACAATAATAATAATAGCCCTCAGTGCACTGTATGGCCATGGGAACATGTTTAACACAGCTAAATATATTTAAATATAAAAGACACATAGCAAAATGGCAGCTTGATGCATGATCCAATGTTTTGCCCCAGGTCCTACCTTGTTATTTGAGAAAACTTGTGAAGGAGGAGCGAAAGGCCGGAGGTTCTACGCCTGCTCAGCCTGCAGAGACAGAAAAGACTGCAACTTCTTCCAGTGGGAGGATGAGAAGGTAAGCTGTGTAGAACTGAATGTGGTGAAAATACATAGATTTATAGTTGAGTTAATAATAATGTTTCTGTTAGGTGTCAGAGGTCAGGCAGGTGGCCAGAGAATTAGAGAACAAGTCAAAGAAGACACCTTATACCCAGAAAGAGTACTGCTCCAGGTAAGAATGGTTTGTCTTGTGAAGGTTAACAATAGCCTACATTAAATAATACCTACTGTATGTTTTCTTATTTTCATAATGAACATATAAATGCATATTTAACCATATATTCTTAGATACATATTAAATACATTAAAATGCTTCATGGAGTAATCTCGAAGGAAAAAATATTATAAGGAAAAAGTATATTCTCTTATTGTTGGCAGATTTAAGAAGTTTGAGAGCCTGCCGCTGCACGAGAGAAAGTTCTGTGAGGAGTGTCAGATGCTGCTGCTGCCAAAGGAACATGAAGCACACTCCTCTCACAGATGCACAGCGCTCACCAGTGCTCAGCTCCAGAGGCCCAGTGTGGTGCTCAGACCTCTGGATAACAAGAAGAGCAACGCCCAGTACCTGTTTACCGATCGCAGCACACACTTCCTGCTCAACACCCTGGCCGGACTGGGATACAGGAAGGTGTTGTGTGTGGGAACCCCCAGGTGATGGTTACATATTCTTTTAATACTTAACTTAAGCTTTGGTTTAATCAGAAGGAGGGTGTTTTTGCAGTGCCATACAAGAGTAAAAGCAGATCAGATCTTGTGGCCACGAAGTGCTCATGTTAATCTCTATTGTACCTAGAATTTTATGCTTAACAATGAATGGGTTTTATTTAATCATGGCACAAGCTCTACAATACAGTTTAGATTTCCAGAACAGATAAACATTTTTTTTCTTTAACCAAAAGTGAATATATCACAAATTGTTAATATTACATTTACATTTTGAAGTGAATTCTATTATCTTTGTCTATATCAGACTCCATGAGCTGATTAAGATACGGAATCTTGAGAAGAAAGAGGAGTCAATGAAGAGTCTGCTGCTGGACATCGACTTCAGGTCAGTTACCTGGGTTCTTGTCCGACTGTAGTGCAGTGTTCAACCTTTTCTAAGCCAAGGCACATTTTTTACATAAAAAAAAAAAATCCCGCAGCACACCGACAGCCAAACATTCTGGGATAATATCCCTATTATCCTACATTTGTTCAATGAAATTTTTTTTTTGCAGAATTACAAACGACACATTACATTCAGACACATTACAAAAAATAATAAAATCCATTATTTCATTAAAAGCATCTTACGCTCCATCAAACTCAGACAAATGTCACTGCAATGGTGGGTTCAGATACAAAAGTAAAAAATGGCAAACAATAATTTGTCAAAAAGGAAAAAGTTGCACTTTTTCTAATCCCTTGAGAGCCCGAGGGGTGTCGGTTGAATAGGTCTCGCATGCTGTAACACATTATTTCCGGTAACTTAATATTTTTTGGACCAGGTAGGCAAAATTGGATAATTTCCCACGGCACTCCTGACAACCGCTTGTGTGCCGAGGTGCCGCTGTAGTACTATCTGGACATAAATTAACAGTCCACTTGAGTTAGAGAGGATGTCTGCTGAATTTAACCAATAGATTAAAGAAAAATTAAATATTACACATTAGTGGCACAAAAAACAAATGACATTCATCAGTCAGAAACAAAAATATTGTAAGATCAGGCTAAGCTTTGCTTTTTGCAAAAAACAGGTGCTAATACATTTGAACCTTTTACATTCTTAAAAGATAACATTTAATTCTTATACTATATAGTATTTATATTCTTATAAAATACTCTCCATTTACATGAATAGAAAATAAAATACAAGAGATATTGAATGTGTCACCATTAGAAGCTAAGAGGGTTGTGGCAGAACTCCATGTGGTTGGGCCAGACTTGAGCCTCTGGTTTGATGAAGCGCACAGCGGGGAACAGAGGCTCGGTGAACTGATGGTAAGCCCGGTCAAACATTGGGGTTGAGGCAGCTGAGAAACTCTGCAGGACACTCATGGTCTCTGCATCATAGAACAGCAGCTGACCTCTGTCGTACTGGACCCACACTCCCACTCTCTTCAGCTGCCTCTGGCCCACCCCCTGACACATCACGTGCCGGTCATTGTGCCACGCAGAAAGTTGTCCGTTCCTGAACTCCACACACCACGAGTTCCTGTTGTGGCCCAGTTTGGCTCCTTTATCCCGGCCTTTCCTCTCCATCCTCCCGTAGGCCACGCCCACAGCCCAGCTCGTACAGCAGTGGACGTCCACTTCCCAGTAACTCTGACCGGCTGTAACTGGGAGCGAGCCCAGAGAGCAGCACACCTTGTCAAACTGGAGGGGGTGCTCCGTGGTGTGATGAACCTCCGGGCCAGAACAAGCCGAGCTGTAGAACAATCCTCTGCCCTCTGAGGTCACTTTGATCTGACTGTGACATGTATGAGGATCGATCACCACAGGCTTCAGGTCTGAAATGAATCCAAGAGTCATCAGTGTTTGTTGTATTGTTAAATCAAAAAAGTCTAGTCTACTTACCCAACAAGAGCATCTTTCTCTGCAGTTGAACTCGTAGCTGTTTGGCAACAAATGAGAGCCTTTTCACAAGCTTCTCAAATCTGTCCTCATTCAGTCTGATATTCTTCTCAGACGCAGCAGGTTTCTTTAAACTGGAAAGGTAAAGTACAAAGAGAAAAAACTGACTTTGAGCAAGACTGAAGGTCTTCTTTTCCCATTTGTTGGTTCTTACCTGAAATTCTCCTTGCTCTAAAGAAGAAAAAAGACAGAGTTAAACCACCACACAAATCAAATTACAAATGACCAAATACTTGCAATTTCTCCTGTTGTATTTTTGTTTACAATAGTTCTAGTTTAAGTGCAAGGTTGAGTCACACCTCTAATTCTCCATCGTCTACTGACTTTGGGTTTTTGTTCAGTGCTTTCTGGGTGTTGCTTATTGTCTTCAAGACTAGATCCAGATGCTGGTTCCAACTCTTGAGCACCTGGTCCAGCGCAGTCCGGGTTTTCTTTTGGTCCACGTCCAGAGTTTCCATTACCGCCTGCTCGTCATGTTTCAGCGCAGCCTGCATTGCCTCAAAGCGCGCGTGGACCTGATGCTTCATCACCTCAGTCCTACTCTACACAATTCATAGTGGACTTTTGTTGTTTTTGTGCTGTTGCTGTTATTTTTTAGGTTACTAAGTCCTGTACTTACTGTGAGATCTTCCTTGCGCTTCTTTAGAGATTGGATGTGGGCTTCAGTTTTGTTTTTTTCTTTCCGAAGCTCCTCCATCCACTTAGACAGCTGCTCCTGTAGAGTAAGAAATGTTGAGTTGTTATGTAATGTGGAAGTAGAAGTGTTACTGAGAGTTACCTGAGAGGGCTGTGCAGCTTTGGCCAACTTCTTCTGGAGCTGGGGCGAGCGTGGGAAAGGCTGAACCCTGTCTTTGTCGGAGTCCAGTGAATTGAAGCTCATAGCCTCCTGAAGTGCCCTTAGGTCAGCTGCAGAGGGCGCCATCAGACCACTCTGGACAGGCAGGGTGGCTGGAGATTGGCCAACAGGTGATTCCCCCTCCTGGGCCATTTCTGAACACAACGATTAGCAGACAGTTTTGATAGTCTTTTGCTAAAGCGTTTCTGTACTTTGCCTCAGCTGGGTTCAGGTGGAAACCAGTTGTTCAAGTTTTTAAATGTGTAAGGGAGCTGTCTGCTCTGCTTTCAAGTGCATGCTTTTGAAACAAGTCTCTACAACACACATCTCTTTTTGGTGAAGCACCAACATGCTGCAGGCAGCAGCATACAAATCAGGACTGTAATTGTAATATAAAAGCAGAGGGCATGCCCTCCCCAGCATTTCACTGTTTTAAAATGGCAACCTGGATAGTTAGACATGTGCACAATAAGCACACATGTTCACTGTATATTCTTTTTGCTGTCCACATTAGATGGCGTAGTAAATTGGGATATGTTATGAAAAGTATTAAAGATGAATATAAACATTTAACTAAGAAAATATACAAACAACAAAAATCTAAGCTATGTACTTTACTCTGCTAAAGTAAATGGGCATTATTATTATCTGCATGTGCAGTGTCGGGATCAAATATGCAATAGATTATACAGCCTGCAATAACTACAGGTTGTGAGGATGCAAGAGCTCAGACCAATAAAAAAAGCCCATATTGTAAATGCTGTCTAACCACTTGTCATTTGGACTCTTACTTTACCGTAGTATGAGCTAGGGCTTTACAATATTGAAAAAATGTGCAATATATAATAACTATTTCAAATATTGCAATAACTATATTGAAATATTTCAACGCTCTTTTACGTAGCAAAAATAATATAAGGCTCTGGACTAATTCTAAATCAGTATCAACAATTATACCAGCACTAAACCAGGTCTAAACCAAGACTTTTTCATTTGGACTCACCATAGTGTTTTTGCCTTGCTCTCTGCCGTGTTTCTTCGAAGAATGTGTTAGGTTTATGTTCCTAGGGTGTGTGTTCTATCGTACAAGCTTCAGCCTGCATCACGTTGTAGCGTCACCCACCAAGCGTGACCCCCTGCCTGTTTGCTCGGCGCATGTGTACACTAGATAAGTCCCAACATGCTACTAGTCAGTTCAGTTTTATCAGTTTCAGTTTATTGTCATATGCATATTCGTACAGAGTATCACAGCAATGACATACAATCTCTTAGCACCAGTCAATAATAAGATAAAATAGAATAGAATAAATAAAATTTAAAAAACATACGCTCAAACCTCAGCCCTCCTTCTTCTTACACTATCGTTCAGTAGCCTTACAGCCTGTGGATAAAAACTATCCCTAAAACGTGACGTACGTGTTGGGATGCTCTATCAACGTCTCCCTGATGGGAGTTGGGAGAAGAGACTATGTGCCGGATGACTAACATCCTGTATAATTCTCAGTGCCTTCCCAGTACTGCGTTTCCAATAAATATCCTGTAGTGATTCCAGTGGAACCCCTATAATTTTGTTTAGTGCTCATTGTGTATGGTGTGTTTCAGATATGGCCAGTTCTACAGCCTGGAGGAGTTCTGTCACTACAACATGTTCAACCACCACTTCTTTGGAGGAGAGGTAAGAGTTATTAAATGAATGCTATTAATGTTATTTACTATACAAATCATTTTTAATTATTGTTGTAATATACTGAAAATTACACCAATTATGCGACCAACAGGAGGTGTGTGTATATACAGTTGTGCTCATAAGTTTACATATCCTGGCAGAATTATATATTTTTTTGGGCATTTTTCTGAGAATATGAATGATAACACAAAAACATTTTTTTCTCTCATAGTAAGTGGTTGGTGAAGCCATTTATTATCTAACAATTGTGTTTACTCTTTTTTTTTCATCACTTTTTATCACTCCAAATGACTTTGTTCCAGAAGTGTTGAGGCTAGTCTCAGTGCTGTTTGACGTATTGTTAGCAGGATGCATTGTAGCATTTACGTACAAATGGCTTTCTTAACTATGCAGCCCATTTTTCTTCAAGTTATTTGTGGGGTTTTCTTTGCGTCCTTAACAATTTTCCTGGCAGTTGTGGCTGAAATCTTTTGTTGGTCTACCTAACTTAATTAGGGTTTGAGCACTGCTGTTTGGCTTTCTCAATTCCTTGGATATCTTTTTATATCCCTTTCCTGTTTTATAGTTCAGTTCAGTTACCTTTTGACACAGTTTCTTTAACAATTCTTTTGCTTTCCCCATGACTCAGAATACAGAAACGTCAGGGCAGCACTGAATGAAAGATGCAAGGGTCTGTCAGGACCAGAAACTCACTGACCTTTTATACACACACACTGATTACAAACAAACAGATCACAGGTGAGGATGGTTACCTTTAGTAGCCATTCAAACCTGTTTATGTCAACTTGTGTGCATGTCATCGGGCCAAAATCACCAGGGTAAACCTTTGATCAGGGTCATTTGGGTAGTGTCTGTTATTATGATTTAAAAAGAGTAAACACAGTTGTTTTACAATTTTTGGCTTCACCCAAACACTAACTATGAGTGAAAAATAGTTTAATTCATATTCTCAGAAATTGGGATCAGGATTGACTCTTGTGGCACACCACATGATTGACCAAAGAGGCCAGGTACAATACAGATTTATCAACTGTGTTTAAACATACAGAAATAAAACTAATATTAAAATGAATGGCAAGTCCTACCCTGTTTCTGACTTTGTCCAGAAGGATTCTGTGTGTCAATGCTGCAATTAAATCTAGTTGAGTGCATATTTTTATCAGCAGCTATGAACAGGTGACTGTGTATAAGTCACCTGTTCATAGGTTACTTATACACACTGTTTTTCTCTGGATACACTTGCTGTAAATGTGTTGTTTTACAGGCCTCCAAAAGCGTTCTTCAAAGCTTCCTCTCAGAATCTGATGGGGACAAGGTGGTGCTGGTGGCGGACCCTCCATTCGGGGGCCTAGTAAAGCCCCTGGCCAACAGCTTCTCTCTGATTTCTCAGACCTGGAGCGCACTACAGAGCAGCGGTCAGTGATGATGGTGCTTTATAAGAATGCCTTTCATATATGGGGCTCCGATAAGTGGCTATATGTTTGTATGTACAGATAGAAGTAATGCAGAGATGCCCATGATCTGGATCTTCCCGTACTTCTTTGAGCCTCGCATCATTGAGTGTTTCCCCTCATTCATTATGTTGGATTACCAGGTACCACTTCATATTTGGGCATTTGTTTTGTTTTGTAACACAGTCTTGATTTACTTCTGACTTTGTGTTTTCTGACAAGGTGGACTATGACAATCATCCTCTGTACAAACATGGGAAAACAGGCCGGAAGCAGTCACCTGTCCGACTGTTCACCAACATTTCTCCCCGGGACATTGTCCTGCCGAAAGAGGAGGGCTACAGGTATTCACACACACTGAAA
The DNA here is from genome assembly GCA_024416835.2 of Perccottus glenii. NCBI lineage: Eukaryota > Metazoa > Chordata > Actinopteri > Gobiiformes > Odontobutidae > Perccottus > Perccottus glenii. The sequence goes on from CM044546.2 coordinate 21,746,487, forward strand.
ATATGTCCATGACTACTTTTCTGATGAATTTATAAAAAATAAAACAGAAAATGACAATAGAAAATAAATTGTCAAAAATAAAACTGAAAATAACCTCTTGTGGTTAGTTCGGTGACATTTTCAGCACTGGACCAAAAAACCTTAACTTTGTCATTAGCCGTGGCAGTGAGTGTATTTAATTTTTCCTGTAAATACAACACAAATCTGCACTAATAGGGCATTTTACGCCCTCATTGCTCCACGGCTCACTCTTTCCAACTTCTGGAAGATATCAAGTCACATAAATTTGGACTTGGACCCCTATTTAATGGGTCTCGGGACACATTTATTTAAGAAGTCTTGGCACATGTATTTAGTTTGCACTCAGGTTAGGTGTTGATGTGAACATGTTTGAGTTCAGGGTATGAAAACAAAATATATTTCCGTATAAACTTCCACTGTAAATTCAGAGCTGAAAACATTTAAATTTATAATAGCAATACATCTTACACTTTTCATCTTGAGCTGCAATAAGTTTTATGGTATTGTGTTTACAGTAAAGTTCATACTACTAAACTCCCCTGAATGAGTGTCTGGATACAAACGTTTTGTGGTGCAGGAAAATGTGACCTTTGCACATCCTAGAGCGGATATCCAGACATTCTTCCCATGATTTAAAAAAGGTGTCAACCATTCAATCTGAATTTCTAATTGCAACTCTCTCATTGCCAACTCACAATAAGGCACTAGCAAAAGGCCAGTAAATATATTGCAATATATTTACTAACTGGTCTTTGGACTTAATGCCAGAGCATTTCATCTGTTCAAATGATGAATCAGAATCATTCTAGTGCTGACTAAGTACACCCAAGACTGATGTAGATCTTTTTTTCTTCTAGGTTTTGCTCAGTGTGTGAGAGATACGTGTGGTCCCTCAACAGACACTGCTCTAAATGCAACCTGTGTCCATCTAAGGTACCAGCCTCCAATTGCATCCACTCTGCAACCATTACAGTAGTTGTAGTGCATTTGAAGCTTAATTTCTTCCACTTGTGGAATGACCAACCAATGACTTGATTCATTTCTTTAGGATGGTCGTGAGTGGAAGCACTGCTCTGTCTGTGAGAAGTGCGTCAAGCCTTGTAAGTACATTCATTTACAATTCAGGCATCATAATAAATGTAAAATAGTATAGGAGTTCTACCCTTTTCCTTTCAGCTTGGAAACACTGTCAGGCATGTGGCCGCTGTGTTCTCCCAGACCACCCCTGTGGCATCAGCGATGGACAACAGGGCTGCTTTAACTGCGGCAGCCTGAAGCACAAGCGCAAAGCCTGCCCTCTCAAAGACACACATCGGGCTAAAAAGTAACTTTCCTATTATATATTATTATTACCTCACTGTGTTCAAGTGCGCTCATAGCTTTTGCATTTCCCTCTTAGTTATCCTTTCAAAACAAAGGGTGGAAAGAAAAACGTATCTTCTGGGGTCATCTTCAGAGCAAAAGCGAAGAAGAAGTCTGGTGCAGCACGCAGAGCCAGGAAGGCCACAGCTTTATCTAAATGAGCCAATTTATCTACTGTCATTCAACTTTAGTTATCACATTATTGCTGTTTGTACAAAGATATTAAAAACTCTATGTAAATATTGCCATATTTTATTATTTTGAGTCATGTAGTTGCATCCATCTCTGAAAGGCAAGGACATAGGGTAATTATGTTGTATTTTCTCGAAGTGCAACAAGACACTCAACTTGGCACATAAGGCATATTAAGGAAATGTATTATTACACAATGTTTTAATTCCAATGTAATTGAGTGTTTAATGGGAAATATCTGGCTTATTAATTAAAAGAAATATGAGATCATATCAGCTGTCTGTATCCTGCCAGACTTGTATGCAAGCTGATGTCACATTTGCGCAGCAGGAGGCAGCATTTGTCAAAGAAGAAAAACATAGCTGAGCCGTATCCGTGTTGTTTTTTTTTTTTTTGTGCTTATTGGTACTAAATACAGAGCAAACATTTTAAAGACTAACATACTTGTCACTATTATACAATTAAATATATAATAGTTTGGTCTTACTTGAAAAAAACTGCATTTACAGAATTTACATGAAAATAAGCAAACTGACTACACAATTTATAACCAGTGTAACAAAAGATCAAAATCTGGAGGGTAAGAGGGTAAATGCAGCTAGGTGCAGTTGTGCAGACTTCTAAAAAGTTGAGTGTCTTAAATATTCAGGTGTGTGTTTAAGACAATGGCCAGAGGAAAAAAAACTTTAGTTGTTTTATGAAAACAATTAGTGCAGGGCATGTGTCTGGAATGAGTTATAAAACCAAACAATATTCATTCTGACAGTCTATAGTAAAAACTTACCCCCTACAGTGGCATAAGGACATTTCATGCTTTTCTTTAATTTAAAAAAGTGTAAAACCAGACACGTTTTCACTGCAAAATACTAAGACATTGCATCAATCTGAAGTTGTCAATCTAGACCTTATCTTAAACTTCAAGCTCCTACAATTGCATATCCAGTACTGAATATCCAGGTTCTCTGTGTTATTGGTAGCCTAGTTGTGTAGACCAATGGGAGCACTCATGTGATTGGCCAAAGCCTCCGGTATGTGCTGAACTTATACTGTATATCTCATCTCTTAAAATCCTTGATAAAAATAAATCCTAAATTACATCTTGCGGTCTCGTTTTATTTTTTCACAGATTATTTAGATACAGCCTCTTACAAAACTATAGTAACATTAAAATAGCATGTATTGTGTATGTGGATTCTTTAAGGTTGCAGAAATTTTAAGAGGGTGCAAATGAAACCTTTTAGCACTTTAGATTAGATTAGATTAGATTCAACTTTATTGTCATTACACAAGTACAGGTACAAGGCAACGAAATGCAGTTTAGGTCTAACCAGAAGTGCAATAGCAGCAAAGTGCAGGATATATACAATGGTTGCGTACGTGCAGGATATGGAGATGTACAGGATTTACAGGTAATATGTACAATGAGTATAAATATACAGATGGTTATTACTATAAAAGGTGAGTGTGTGCCATAAATATAATTACAGGTGTCTCTTTTCTATAAACAGCATTTACAGGTGAATATGTACTCTAAATGTAATGTAATACACACGCGTCGCGCCGCACACACACATACACACACTCACTCACATACGCACACACATACACACACAACCATACACACAGGGGAATTAAACCGGGAGAGCTATACACACAGACACTCACATACACACACACACATACACACATAGCACTTACCAGTTTGTGCATTAGTTAGAATTTGTCATGCATGGTTTCAAATACATTTGGCATTAATATTAACCGTCACAGTAAGTATATTTCATACCCCTCATTTGTAATCTTATGTCCTGCTGACATCTTCCTGACTTTAAGTGCATGTATGAATGCCCAGGTGAGGAGAAAATCCAGAGGCGATTCTCCAGACACACACTAGAGCAGTTGTTCTCAAAGGTCTCATCTTGGGACCTGCAATTTTATAGATTGTTTGGATGTGACCCACTTTACCAAATCAAGCAAAAAAGAAAATTTTCTTGTTTATCTTAGTCTTAATGGCATTAATTACCTATAGCCTTTTATGAGAAACCATTGTGTAGATAAGATAAAATTCTGTTTTGTGTAAGATCTCAGCAACACAGATTAGCATGGACATTACGGTTGTGTTGAACAGATCAGAGACCAGAGAATAACCAGAGAATATGCAGTGGGAATGAGAGGGAGCTGATGGAGAGGGTTTATAACTAGTCAGACTGGCTCGGTTATGTGTTTTCTGATGATGCAGTGAAGGAGACAGATTTCAGATAAGCTGTGCACAGTTACAGAGACGTGTTTATGGTTTCAAGTTTTAGTTCAAAGTAAATAGACCAAATTCTGTTAATGTATTGGCCTAGTTCCTGGTGAACAGGCTGCCTTTTTAATGAAACAATAAAGACATTGGGCTCACAACTAAAGAGCCTGCCACCTCTTCATCCCTCCGGTTATGTTTTTCATGCATCTTCTTCTGTATCAAACCATGGGATATCAGTGCTCCTTTAATCCTTCAAAACTTGTTTACGCAATGCACCTAATGGAAAACACCATCAAAACTGAACTGTATATAATCTTAGTCCCACTGGTTCGTCTTGTATTAGAAATAGTACAGTATGGGATATGTAATTGATTAATATTAATGCTGATTATGCATTTTTATTTTTGTGCAGGGAGACAAAAAATAAAAAAAAATCCCTTTCAGCTTGTTTGTGGCCAAAAATGGCCACCCCTTGTTTACATTCACAAAATGCTTTAGAACTACTACATATTGAGACCAGAACAGCCTGGTCCAATCAGAGCTAGTTTCAGGTCAAACTTCCCCTTCTAGAGATAAAAGCTCAGCTCTTCCGTTGAACTCAGAACATCTTCAATTTGAAAACCTAGTCCAGATGCCGTTGCATTAACCTTTTCTTCAAGATGACCTGATGACTGAGAACCATACAACCAATGGCTGGTTGTCAATGTCCATACATCCCAAAATATAGTCTTTGTGACTCCGCCAGGGTCGAGGTTGTGTAGGTACTGCGCAGAAGCAAGTGCAGCCTCAATGACCGTGTTGACCGTGTCAATGTTAATGCAGCAGGCTGTTGCATGTATCGGAAATTTTGACAATAAATTGGTAAGCACTATCGCAGTGAGCAGAGGAGAGTTTGAGTCCACCAGGAACAGTGTGCCTAGGGACCAGCGTAGATATAAATAACTCAAGCTCAGAGAAGGATGCCCACCATCCACAGTCAGTAGAAAACCCAACAGCACTACACATGACACACAGAGAGCCTCATCAGAATGAAAAGTGGCCAGTGGTTTTAAAAAGAACATTTAAGAGGTTATCAGACATCTTTTCATTTCATTTGCATTAACACAGCTAAAATGGTCAATGAAAAGAAAGCGAAGTGGCCAAAAATGGTCAGCATAGAGTCCAGAGGGTTTTAAATGCACGTATGATTCAAAAAGCTTGAGCTGCTTCACTAAGCTGTTGCCAATTAAGAACATTTATTGCATCTCCCTCGGAATATGCGGGTTTATCACAAGAGCAGAATTTATATATATAAAAAAAAAACATTTCAGTTTTATGTTTTTTCTCTCTGTTGCTTCTCATTTTAACCCCTTGTGCTTTAACTTTGGTCATAAAAACTTACCCACACACACTAACCCAACCCATACTGTACTGCTCCAGTGGAAACAAGTTATTAGTTACTTACTCACAGTTGTCCATCTTAAAAATCCACAACAGCTCCACATCCACTGCTATTGTCATTTAAATTTCTTCTAAAATTCCTAAGACTATTACACTTGGTTTAGTATTGGGGTCTTTCTGACAGCATCTTGTGGTGAATATGGAGATTGCAATTCCATTCCTCCTCATTTAGTACATGTAAATAGCTACAGTAGCCCAGCGGGGACATGCTGTTGTCTATGTACAAACCAGTTGAAAATTGGTGTGTCTGTGATTCCCTTTTGAATACAATAAATGTGAGTGGTTCTCAGATGGAAGAAGTGAAAATTTAAGAATAAATACCCAACTCCTTCCTTTAAGAATGTGCTTCTGGGAAGTTCTACCCAAACAGTAAACTGAGTGTGCTTTAATATTGTCTCGCTGAAATATTCAAAGAGACTGAATGGGACTATACGTTGTTCAAAAATCTTTATATTCTTATCAGCTGACAGTGCCTTTCCAGACATCAGTCACCCATACCACAGGCCCTAATGCAGGCCCATAACATAAGAGATGCAGGCTTATGTGCACTGATAACAAGCTGGATGGTCCCTGTCCTCTTTAGTTTTCAGTGAATTTTGATTTATCTGACCAGTAACCATCATGCAGTTTTTCATTTAGCCTCAGTTCCTTTTAAATGAGCTTTCTTCCAGAGAAGACAGCGATGTTTCTGCAGGCTGTTCACGTGTGGCTTCTTCTTGATACAGGCTTGATACAGCTTTAACACTCATTTGTGGACGACACTGGACTGTGTTACAGACAGTGACTTCTGGAAGTGTTCCTGATCAAGCAGGGATTTCCAACAGAATCATGTCTACTGCGCTTGAGGACCCCGAAGATCACATGCATCCAATACTGAACTTCAGTCTTGTCCTTTTCACACCCAGGTAAAAAAAAAATGTATGCTTAAGTGTACTAAAACAGATTTAGTTCACAAGTGTGCTTGAGATTAGTACAAAGGTGTGTACTACGCACTAATGATATATCATAAGCATAACTTAAGACACACTAAAATACCTTTTACTACACTTAAACACTTTTTTGGTATGCCATATATTGATTTAATTACAGTGCCTTTCGCAAGGCACTGTATAAAAAAAAACAAACAAAACTTTGTCCTTCACCCTCCGCGGGTGGTCTTATCCTTCGAGCTTGGGTCCTCTACCAGAGGCCTGGGAGCCTGAGGGTTCTGCGCAGTATCTTTGCTGTTCCTAGTACTGCACTTTTCTGGACCGAGATGTCTGGTGTTCTTCCAGGGATCTGCTGTAGCCACTCTTCCAGTTTGGGGGTTACTGCCCCGAGTGCTCCGATGACCACAGGCACCACTGTCGCCTTCACCTTCCAAGCCTTTTCCAGCTCTTCTCTGAGGCCTTGGTATTTCTCTAGTTTCTCATGTTCCTTTTTCCTGATGTTGCAATCACTTGGTACTGCAACGTCAACCACAACGGCCTTCCTCTGCTGTTTGTCCACCACCACAATGTCTGGTTGGTTTGCCATTACCATTCTGTCAGTCTGAATCTGGAAGTCCCACAGGATCTTGGCTCGGTCATTCTCTATCACCTTTGGAGGTGTTTCCCACTTTGACCTCGGGGTTTCCAGTCCATACTCCGTACAGATGTTCCTGTACACTATGCCAGCCACTTGGTTATGGCGCTCCATGTATGCTTTCCCTGCCAGCATCTTACACCCTGCAGTTAAGTGTTGGATTGTCTCAGGGGCCTGTTTGCACAGCCTACACCTTGGGTCTTGTCTGGTGTGGTAGATTTGGGCCTCTATTGCTCTGGTGCTCAAGGCCTGCTCCTGTGCAGCCATGATGAGTGCCTCTGTGCTGTCCTTCAGTCCGGCCCGTTCTAGCCATTGGTAGGATTTCTTGATATCAGCCACTTCAGTTATGTTCGGTGGTACATCCCATGTAGGGGTTTGTCCTCCCATGATGGTCCCTCCTCCAGCTCCTCTTCCTCTGTTCCCCATTGCCTGAGACATTCACTGAGCACGTCATCTGTTGGGGCCTTATCTTTGATGTACTTGTGAATCTTGGATGTTTCATCCTGGATAGTGGCTCTCACACTCACTAGTCCACGGCCGCCTTCTTTACGGCTAGCGTACAGTCTCAGGGTGCTGGATTTGGGGTGGAACCCTCCATGCATGGTGAGGAGCTTTCGTGTCTTAACGTCTGTGATCTGTATCTCTTCCTTTGGCCACCTTATTATTCCCGCAGGGTATCTGATCACTGGCAGGGCGTAGCTGTTTATTGCCCGTGCCTTGTTCTTGCCATTGAGCTGACTTCTTAGGACTTGCCTTACTCGTTTGAGGTATTTGGCAGTTGCTGTTTTCCTTGTTACCTCTTTGAGGTTGCCATTTGCCTGTGGTATTCCAAGGTACTTGTAACCACCCTCAATGTCTGCTATTGTTCCTTCTGGGAGTGAGACCCCTTCTGTGTGGACTACCTTCCCTCTCTTTGTCACCATTCGACTACACTTCTCAAGCCCGAATGACATCCCAATGTCAGAGCTGTAGATCCTGGTGGTGTGGATCAGTGAGTCGATGTCCCTCTCACTCTTAGCGTATGCTTGATGTCATCCATGTAGAGGAGGTGACTGATGGTGGCCCCATTCCTGAGTCGGTATCCATAGCCAGTCTTGTCGATTATTTGACTGAGGGGGTTCAGGCCTATGCAGAACAGCAGTGGGGATAGAGCATCTCCTTGGTATATGCCACATTTGATGGATACTTGTGCAAGTGGCTTGCCATTGGCCTCAAGGGTGGTTTTCCACAGCCTCATTGAGTTTGCAATGAAGTCTCTTAGAGTCCTGTTGATGTTGTACATCTCCAAGCATTCAGTGATCCATGTGTGTGGCATTGAGTCATATGCTTTCTTGTAATCAATCCAGGCAGTGCACAGGTTGGTGTGTCGGGTTCTGCAGTCTTGGGTGACTGTTCTGTCAACCAGGAGTTGGTGTTTAGCTCCTCTGGTTTCTTTGCCGATGCCCTTCTGTGCTTTGCTCATGTATTGATCCATGTGCCCACTTATCTTAGCCGCAATGATGCCTGACATGAGCTTCCATGTTGTGGAGAGACAAGTTATTGGCCGATAGTTGGATGGGACTGTACCCTTTGTGGGATCCTTCAGGATCAGGATTGTACGCCTTGGTAAGCCATTCAGGGTGCGTCCCATCCCTTAGCAGCTGGTTCATTTGTATATATATATATATATATATATATATATATATATATATATATATATATATATATATATATATACATACATATATATACATATGTATATATATATATATATATATATCGTATGTATATATATATATATATATATATATATATATATATATATATATACATACGTATATATATATATATATATATATGAGAAAGAAAAGAAAAATTATTTATATATATATATATATATATAATTTTTCTTTTCTTTCTCGTTTCAGGTCCATTTATATTTTCTTCTTCTTCTGCGGATTTTCCTTCTTTTTGAAGTGGCACAGAGGTTTTTATTTGTCTTCTCACAAAGACTTTAACAGTATTAAGAATGTTAGTTTGTTTATGAAGTTCACTTATAATAGTCATAATGCATAGGTTTTCTCCGTTAGTTTGGTTCTAGTATAAGGCAACAATCTTTTTAACCAATCTTAAACTAAATTACTCGTTTTAGTCTCACTAGTTTTTGTAAACAGATCTTAACTAAAACATAGACTAAGCACGATATTTCTCTTTTCGTTCCCGTCGGATGGTTTTATGCGACCTTTAAATTTGTATTTTAACAGCTGTTTTTATCCTAATTGAAAGCCATTTTGTAGCCGGTCTCGGTCGCTCGTCCTGTGATGGCCCCGTCACTGCTCCTTGTCCCATGCGGAACCTAGTCCGACTGTTAAAGGACGTACAAACCCGACCAAAAAGTTGGGACACTGTACAAATTGTGAATAAAAACAGAAAGCTGATGATGTGGAAGTTTCAAATTTTTAATATTTTATTCAGAATACAACATAGATGCCTGCCTCTCAGCTCCAGGGTCGTGGATGGACGTGTATTGAGCTGACGTGTCAGTCATAGATGTGAATATGTTTACGTGTACATGTCACTAAGTGTACAGGACAGAGTGTCCCTGAACAGTGATTAGATGTAGTGCATCACTTTGGTGCAAATATCCTCCTCGGACCACACATTTAATTGCATGTTGAAGTAGTGTTTGAAAATGTTTCATGTTTTAAATCATATCTTAACTGGCTCATTATTATATTTTTTTCAATATTGGATGATGATACAATGATAATGATGACATCTCTGAGATGAAGACGTTTGGTTTGTCTCTACAGTAATTATCTTCAATTGGCAGATGAAACCTTTGTTACCAATGACAGTCTCTTGGTTTTCTTCTGCTTTAGCTCCAGTCATGAAGAGAAAGTGGCATGTCATTTTTAGTACAGAGAAAAAAAAATGTAGCAGACATCTTGATTTTCAAAGACATGAGATTGGGGCCACCCCAGACCTCTCCAAAGGGGGCCCTAAATATAGTTGTAGCCCATGGGCTTTCTAGAAACGACCCTGCCCGACGCTGAAGTTTAGAAATAACAGCACATCTTCTGGACAGTGCTGCTCAAGCGTTAACACAGCCTCAAGTTAAGTTAAGATGCATTTCTCACAATGTGTCACATGACTAATAATTGCAGCCTCTGCAATTTGAATATCAGATTTTTTCATACAATATATATTTCATTCTTTTTTTTTTTAAACACAAACAAACAGAACACAAAAAACAAATGAACAAAGTCAGCCCAGCATAGTCTAAGAAAACAAGAGAAAATGTCAACAATTAGTCTGGATACAGCGCCAGCAAAACAAAGGTAATACCTTTAATAACTGTGTTTTTTTGGAATTAACAACTCACTTGAGCCTTACCGACTCTCCCATCAGTCACACTGCTCTTTCATAGCTAACAACTATGAGACCAGAACAGCCTGAAAGCCCTCCCTCTAGAGATAAAGCTCAGTTCTCTTACCAGTTGATCTCAGAATTGATAAAGTCTCTTGGAATTAGTGACAAAACTGCTTCACCTTGAAAACCTAGTCCAGATGCTTTTGCTTCAACCTTTTTTTCAAGATGATCTGGATGAACTATACAGAACCTTTTGCAAATGTAAACTGGAGGTCAGGTATTCCATTGTCAACATTTCCAGGACAAGTTTTTGCTATGTCACTTTTTTTAATGTTTGGCCAACCCCACAAAAGTATCCTAAATCTACGGCAATCACATAAACAGGTTTGTTGTGTGCCTTGGGCATTCTTGGGGTTGGTTATGACTCAAACAAGAACATGATCTCGACACTCCTTCTTCAGACGCTATAGAAAACAGTGGCCTGTTTGCTTCTGTTCCGTCTGACACATCCAACATTTTGGTTTCTACTTTCTCCTCACCACCACTTCTCCTCCTGCTGCAGCCATGTGTGACAAGAAGGCACCTACGCTCCCAATTGCCCTCTGCTCAATAATGCAAGTTTTTTATAGGTACGCAAAGAAAGACGGTGATCGAGACACGCTGTCCAAAGCAGAGCTGAAGGAGCTGCTTCAGAAAGAGATGGGACCAATGGGCCAGGTAGGGTAACGAGACAATTATAAGGTGATTTAGCATGAATAAAAGTCCTGTACTATTATTTTACATGGCTACTTCTTGGTAATGTTTGTCTGTGATGTTTAAACTTCAAACTCTCATGGGTGCAAGGGTTAGATTGGTTTCTCACCAATCTCTCTAACTGCTTTTGTTTGTGTCCGCAGCAAGCAAAGGACCCAGGAAAACTGGACCAATTGTTCAAACGCATGGATGCAGACGCGAGTGGAACGGTGGATTTTCTTGAGTTCATGATTGCACTGGCTCGTTTCGGCTGAGCCTGCCATGGCATGAATTGTGACATGGAGAAACATGGGAGCAAAAAGTGAGCGGGAGGACTACACGTTTGGGTTACTTGTGTTCCAAATTGTGTTTGTTGCCAAATAAAGCTAAAAAGAGTTCATGGTTTGTTTGTTTTTTGATTATGTGCAAGAAGACAGCAAAACATGGAATAATATTTCATGTATAAATGAGCAACTAACTTAAAGGTACAGTCCGGTATTCTTTAAAAGGGGCTTTATTAGAAACTTTATAAAACTCCAGAGCTTGGTTTGGTCCAGAGTATGTGAGCGGTGCGGAGTGGGAGCGGAGCTAGGAGCGGAGTTGTGTGATTTTGCCAGGTGCGAGGAGCGGATTTTTTAAATGTTGGAGCGTTGTGATTTTCTCCCGCTCGAGCCAGGAGTCCCAGGACCAAACCACTGTCAGGAGACGGAGGGGGACTCAAAATGTTTCTAATCATATTTTGCATTTGTTTGCATGTGTATTGTTTTATTAGTACTTTCACAAACATTTATATAAAGTACTGCGTATTCGTTTTACACTACATGCATCTTCTGATCAGACACTGGTGTTATTAAAAAATAAATAAATAAAAAATACCCTGGAGCGAAAACGGAGCGAGACGTATAAGGACGGAGTGGGGGCGGGAGCGAGGAGCGGAAAACAGTACACCCAGAGCGGAGCTTGAGCGGAGTAATTATGAAATACTTTGAGCGTGGAGCGCAAATTCTTCCCGCTCAGCTCCGCTCACATACTCTGGTTTGGTCCCATCTTTTCCATCTCATTGCAGTCTGGAGTCTGCCGAAAAAGCGTTTAACTGGAACCCACATTTTCTTACCTTCTATAATGAAGGTATTCTGATCAAAATACACAATATTGTCAAAAGCAGTCGGTCGTCTGCCTTCACACACATTTGAACGTGAGTGACATCCCATTCTTGTGTAAGAATGTTTAGTGAATGTACTTGGTGTTGGTCGGAGAGGCCGTAGGCGCGGTATGGCTGCCACGTCTGTCAGTCTGCCCCAGGGCAGCTGTGACTACAGTTGTAGCTTACCACCACCAGTGTGTGACTGTGGAGTGAATGAATAATGGACGGCCTGTAAGCGCTTTGAGTCCCATGGTTCCTTGGGAGAAAAGCGCTATATAAATCTAATCCATTATTATTATTATATGATGTCTGCCCACCTTTTGCAACTAGGAAGGCTTTACACAAGGCTTTACCTGTCAATGGCTCAATAATGGCATTAGACAATTTGAATGACAAAAACACTCCAAGTAGCCAAACAAATTGTGGGTTATGTAATGACAGCCAAGGCATACCCAGGATGACAAGAGTGAGCGGAGAGGGGAGTACGAACAAACAAATTCTTTCTTTGTGATTACCAGAAGGTTTTATCAGTAATAAGTCTGCCATCTACCTCCCAAATTGGCTTGGGTCTCTTATCGTCAGGATAACAGCTCTTTTATCAAAACTTTCATCAATAAAATTGCGATGGACAACAGGGCTGCTTTAACTGCGGCAGCCTGAAGCACAAACGCAAAGCCTGCCCTCTCAAAGACACACACCGGGCTAAAAAGTAACTTTCCTATTATATATTATTATTACCTCACTGTGTTCAAGTGCGCTCATAGCTTTTGCGTTTCATTTTACATTTACATTTAGTCATTTAGCAGACGCTTTTATCCAAAGCGACTTACAAGTGAGGATAACAATGGAAGCAATTTTAACAACACAAGGTACAAAAAGCATAAGTGCACAAAAAACTAGTCAGTTTAAACCCAGCGCAGTATACAATGCTAAGGATAAGAGAATTTTTTTTTTTTTTTTTTTTTTTTTTTTTTATAGAAAGGAATCGATAGAAAGGAAGTAGGACTCAGTGTTTGTCAGTCAGGTGTTGGCGGAAGAGATGTGTTTTCAGGTGTTTTTTAAAGATGGCTACAGAATCTGCTGATCTTGTAGCAGCAGTAGATCATTCCACCAATGTGGAACAGATCCAGAGAAGGTACGTGAGAGTGATTTTGTACCTTTTTGGGACGGTACCACCAGACGTTGTTCATTTGCAGAGCGCAGGGATCTGGTAGGAACATAGCTCTGTATTAGTGAGTGGAGATATGGGGGTGCAGAACCAGAGGTGGTCTTGTAGGCCAAGAGCATAGCTTTGAACTTGATGCGGGCGTCAACCGGGAGCCAGTGTAACCTAATGAATAGAGGAGATACGTGCGCTCTCTTCGGTTCATTAAAGACCACTCTTGCCGCTGCATTCTGGATCAGCTGCAGAGGTTTGCTGCAGGCGGGAGTCCAGCCAGTAGGGCATTGCAATAGTCCAGTTTGGACAAGACAAGAGCCTGGACTAGAATTTGCGTGGAGTGCTCTGATAGGAAAGGTCTAATTTTTCTAATGTTGTAGAGGATGAATCTACAGGACCGGGTGGTGCTGGCGACATGACTTGTGAAGTTTAGCTGATCATCAATTACCACTCCCAGATTTCTGGCAGTGCTGGACGGTGTAATGGTTGATGGGCCTAGTTGAATGGAGAGGTTGTGGTGGGTCTTTGGATGGGCCGGAATCACAAGCAGTTCTGTTTTTGCAAGGTTCAGCTGCAGGTGATGGTCCTTCATCCAAAGTGAGATGTCGCTCAGAAATGCCGAGACGAGCAGAGACCGTCGGATCGTCAGGATGAAATGACAGGTGGAGTTGAGTGTCATCTGCATAGCAGTGATAGGAAAAGCCATGCTTCTGGATGACAGAGCCAAGGGATGTCATGTATATGGAAAAGAGTAGCGGTCCGAGCACTGAGCCCTGTGGCACCCCTGTATTGAGATGTTGGGACTCAGAGACCTCATTTCTCCAGGATACTCTGAATGACCTATCCGAGAGGTAAGACTTGAACCATTGCAACGCCATTCCAGAGACACCCATCGCCCTGAGAGAGGACAGGAGGATGTGATAATTAACAGTGTCAAAAGCAGCAGACAGATCCAGTAAGATGAGTACAGATGACTTGGATGTTGCCTTTGCCAGTCTCAGAGCTTCGATGACTGAGAGCAGGGCAGTTTCGGTGGAATGACCGCTCTTGAACCCAGACTGGTTCTGGTCCAGGAGGTTGTTCCGTGTGAGAAAGGATGAGAGCTGAGTAAACACAACTCGCTCCAGAGTTTCCCTCTTAGTTATCCTTTCAAAACAAAGGGTGGAAAGAAAAACGTATCTTCTGGGGTCATCTTCAGAGCAAAAGCGAAGAAGAAGTCTGGTGCAGCACGCAGAGCCAGGAAGGCCACAGCTTTATCTAAATGAGCCAATTTATCTACTGTCATTCAACTTTAGTTATCACATTATTGCTGTTTGTACAAAGATATTAAAAACTCTATGTAAATATTGCCATATTTTATTATTTTGAGTCATGTAGTTGCATCCATCTCTGAAAGGCAAGGACATAGGGTAATTATGTTGTATTTTCTCGAAGTGCAACAAGACACTCAACTTGGCACATAAGGCATATTAAGGAAATGTATTATTACACAATGTTTTAATTCCAATGTAATTGAGTGTTTAATGGGAAATATCTGGCTTATTAATTAAAAGAAATATGAGATCATATCAGCTGTCTGTATCCTGCCAGACTTGTATGCAAGCTGATGTCACATTTGCGCAGCAGGAGGCAGCATTTGTCAAAGAAGAAAAACATAGCTGAGCCGTATCCGTGTTGTTTTTTTTTTTTTTTTTTTTGTGCTTATTGGTACTAAATACAGAGCAAACATTTTAAAGACTAACATACTTGTCACTATTATACAATTAAATATATAATAGTTTGGTCTTACTTGAAAAAAACTGCATTTACAGAATTTACATGAAAATAAGCAAACTGACTACACAATTTATAACCAGTGTAACAAAAGATCAAAATCTGGAGGGTAAGAGGGTAAATGCAGCTAGGTGCAGTTGTGCAGACTTCTAAAAAGTTGAGTGTCTTAAATATTCAGGTGTGTGTTTAAGACAATGGCCAGAGGAAAAAAAACTTTAGTTGTTTTATGAAAACAATTAGTGCAGGGCAGGTGTCTGGAATGAGTTATAAAACCAAACAATATTCATTCTGACAGTCTATAGTAAAACTTACCCCTACAGTGGCATAAGGACATTTCATGCTTTTCTTTAATTTAAAAAAGTGTAAAACCAGACACGTTTTCACTGCAAAATACTAATACATTGCATCAATCTGAAGTTGTCAATCTAGACCTTATCTTAAACTTCAAGCTCCTACAATTGCATATCCAGAACTGAATATCCAGGTTCTCTGTGTTATTGGTAGCCTAGTTGTGTAGACCAATGGGAGCACTCATGTGATTGGCCAAAGCCTCCGGTATGTGCTGAACTTATACTGTATATCTCATCTCTTAAAATCCTTGATAAAAATAAATCCTAAATTACATCTTGCGGTCTCGCTTTTATTTTTCACAGATTATTTAGATACAGCCTCTTACAAAACTATAGTAACATTAAAATAGCATGTATTGTGTATGTGGATTCTTTAAGGTTGCAGAAATTTTAAGAGGGTGCAAATGAAACCTTTTAGCACTTTAGATTAGATTAGATTAGATTCAACTTTATTGTCATTACACAAGTACAGGTACAAGGCAACGAAATGCAGTTTAGGTCTAACCAGAAGTGCAATAGCAGCAAAGTGCAGGATATATACAATGGTTGCGTACGTGCAGGATATGGAGATGTACAGGATTTACAGGTAATATGTACAATGAGTATAAATATACAGATGGTTATTACTATAAAAGGTGAGTGTGTGCCATAAATATAATTACAGGTGTCTCTTTTCTATAAACAGCATTTACAGGTGAATATGTACTCTAAATGTAGAGCGCCACACACACACACATACACACTCACTCACATACACACACACATACACACACAACCATACACACATACACACAGGGGAATTAAACCGGGAGAGCTATACACACAGACACTCACATACACACACACACATACACACATAGCACTTACCAGTTTGTGCATTAGTTAGAATTTGTCATGCATGGTTTCAAATACATTTGGCATTAATATTAACCGTCACAGTAAGTATATTTCATACCCCTCATTTGTAATCTTATGTCCTGCTGACATCTTCCTGACTTTAAGTGCATGTATGAATGCCCAGGTGAGGAGAAAATCCAGAGGCGATTCTCCAGACACACACTAGAGCAGTTGTTCTCAAAGGTCTCATCTTGGGACCTGCAATTTTATAGATTGTTTGGATGTGACCCACTTTACCAAATCAAGCAAAAAAGAAAATTTTCTTGTTTATCTTAGTCTTAATGGCATTAATTACCTATAGCCTTTTATGAGAAACCATTGTGTAGATAAGATAAAATTCTGGTTTGTGTAAGATCTCAGCAACACAGATTAGCATGGACATTACGGTTGTGTTGAACAGATCAGAGACCAGAGAATGACCAGATAACCAGAGAATATGCAGTGGGAATGAGAGGGAGCTGATGGAGAGGGTTTATAACTAGTCAGACTGGCTCGGTTATGTGTTTTTTGATGATGCAGTGAAGGAGACAGATTTCAGATAAGCTGTGCACAGTTACAGAGACGTGTTGAACTCAGAACATCTTCAATTTGAAAACCTAGTCCAGATGCCGTTGCATTAACCTTTTCTTCAAGATGACCTGATGACTGAGAACCATACACCCAATGGTTGGTTGTCAATGTCCATACATCCCAAAATATAGTCTTTGTGACTCCGCCAGGGTCGAGGTTGTGTAGGTACTGCGCAGAAGCAAGTGCAGCCTCAATGACCGTGTTGACCGTGTCAATGTTAATGCAGCAGGCTGTTGCATGTATCGGAAATTTTGACAATAAATTGGTAAGCACTATCGCAGTGAGCAGAGGAGAGTTTGAGTCCACCAGAAACAGTGTGCCTAGGGACCGGCGTAGATAGAAATAACTCTAGCTCAGAGAAGGATGCCCACCATCCACAGTCAGTAGAAAACCCAACAGCACTACACATGACACACAGAGAGCCTCATCAGAATGAAAAGTGGCCAGTGGTTTTAAAAAGAACATTTAAGAGGTTATCAGACATCTTTTCATTTCATTTGGTCAAGAAGGCTCAACAGCGGCTGTATTTTCTGAGGAGGCTGAGGAAGTTTGGCATGTCGCCCAAGATCCTCAGCAACTTCTACAGCTGCACCATTGAGAGTGTCCTGACCAGCTGCATCACTGTGTGGTACGGCAGCACTTCTGCCATGGACCGCAAACGCCTGCAGAGAGTGGTGAAGACTGCGCAAAAGATCACCAGGACTCCACTGCCCTCTCTGCAGAGCATCTACTACCGCAGAGTCCACAGAAGAGCTGTTTCCATCCTCAAAGACCCCTCCCACCCCCAACATGGTCTGTTCACTCTTCTACCCTCAGGACGGAGGTACAGAAGTGTGAAATGCAGGACTTCCAGAATGAAGAACTCATTCTTTCCCTCTGCCATAAGACTCCTAAACAGCAGATAGGAGTCTACATTCACAATCACAACATTACATGAACAATTGTTTACCTACTGCACTACCTCACTTTATCACTTTACTACTTTACTCTTTGCCCTGTTATATTTTTTATATTTTTTATATTATTTTTTATTTTTATTTTTATCTTTATATATTGCTGCTCTTTTATTACTTATACTTATCTTATTTTTATTTTTAACTTACTTGTGTGACTTACTGTGTGACTTTTTACTGTGGACGGCAAAGTAAGAATTTCATTGTACAGGGAAACATGCTTTCTGTCTGTACACATGACAATAAACACTTTGAATCTTGAATCTTGAATTTGCATTAACACAGCTAAAATGGTCAATGAAAAGAAAGCGAAGTGGCCAAAAATGGTCAGCATAGAGTCCAGAGGGTTTTAAATGCACATATGATTCAAAAAGCTTGAGCTGCTTCACTAAGCTGTTGCCAATTAAGAACATTTATTGCATCTCCCTCGGAAAATATGCGGGTTTATCACAAGAGCAGAATTTATATATATATAAAAAAAACATTTCAGTTTTATGTTTTTTCTCTCTGTTGCTTCTCATTTTAACCCCTTGTGCTTTAACCTTGGTCATAAAAACTTACCCACACACACTAACCCAACCCATACTGTACTGCTCCATTGGAAACAAGTTATTAGTTACTTACTCACAGTTGTCCATCTTAAAAATCCACAACAGCTCCACATCCACTGCTATTGTCATTTAAATTTCTTCTAAAATTCCTAAGACTATTACACTTGGTTTAGTATTGGGGTCTTTCTGACAGCATCTTGTGGTGAATATGGAGATTGCAATTCCATTCCTCCTCATTTAGTACATGTAAATAGCTACAGTAGCCCAGCGGGGACATGCTGTTGTCTATGTACAAACCAGTTGAAAATTGGTGTGTCTGTGATTCCCTTTTGAATACAATAAATGTGAGTGGTTCTCAGATGGAAGAAGTGAAAATTTAAGAATAAATACCCAACTCCTTCCTTTAAGAATGTGCTTCTGGGAAGTTCTACCCAAACAGTAAACTGAGTGTGCTTTAATATTGTCTCGCTGAAATATTCAAAGAGACTGAATGGGAGTATACGTTGTTCAAAAATCTTTATATTCTTATCAGCTGACAGTGCCTTTCCAGACGTCAGTCACCCATACCACAAGCCCTAATGCAGGCCCATAACATCAGAGATGCAGGCTTATGTGCACTGATAACAAGCTGGATGGTCCCTGTCCTCTTTAGTTTTCAGTGAATTTTGATTTATCTGACCATTAACTTTCATGCAGTTTTTCATTTAGCCTCAGTTCCTTTTAAATGAGCTTTCTTCCAGAGAAGACAGCGATGTTTCTGCAGGCTGTTCACGTGTGGCTTCTTCTTGATACAGGCTTGATACAGCTTTAACACTCATTTGTCGACGACACTGGACTGTGTTACAGACAGTGACTTCTGGAAGTGTTCCTGATCAAGCAGGGATTTCCAACAGAATCATGTCTACTGCGCTTGAGGACCCCGAAGATCACATGCATCCAATACTGAACTTCAGTCTTGTCCTTTTCACACCCAGGTAAAAAAAAAATGTATACTAAAGTGTACTAAATTAAAACATATTTAGTTCACAAGTGTGCTTGAGATTAGTACAAAGGTGTGTACTACGCACTAATGACATATCATTAGCATAACTTAAGACACACTAAAATACCTTTTACTACACTTAACCACTTTTTTGGTACGCCATATATTTATTTATTTAAATTAATTTAACCCTAATTAGACTCTACTTGAAGTATATTTAAAATACATAATAAAACATATTTCAGTAAACTAATATTGTATATTGAAAATACCATTTTTTTCTATAGTCACTCACTAAAGGTGTTTATTAAATATATATTCAATGTAGTGTCTGGGAAGGTTCTCATCCAGGTCATCTTGAATAAAAGGTCAAAGCAAAGGCATCTGGACTAGGTTTTCAAGGTGAAGACGTTTTGTCTTTTATACTAAGAGACTTTTTTAATTTGCTCTGCACTCAGTCTCTTGGTAAAAGAGAAGAAACTTCTTCACTTTGAAAACCTAGTCCAGATGCCTTTGCTTTGACCTTTTATTCAATGTAGTGTTATCATGTTCATTTCAAATATGCTTTTTTAAATTTGTACTACAAATATAATTTTAGTGTGTATATAATACATTTAGCTTGGTTTTAAAAACACCTTTTAGTAAATTAAATACACTCACAGTAAATATATTTCAATCACAGTATATTTACAGCACATTTATATTATCTTTTGGTTATAAAAAAGTATTATTAGTATGTTAAAACTGTGTTTAAAAATAACCCAAATTAGCATACTTTTTCTAAGTGTCATTTTAAAAAGTGTTTGTAATATGTTTCTTTTAAGTATACTTAAAACAATAATAATACTTAAAGATTTTTGTACAGATAAGTGTGTTCAATAACACTATTTAAATATTTAAAATATGTTATTATTATGTTAAAAGATAGCACATAAAAGTAAGTGTGCTACTAATGTACCAAGTGTTAATTAACTACAATAATATTACATAAATGATTTTCTACTCATTTTTTACCTGTGCACAAAGATCTCTCCAGATTCTTGCACAATTTTTAGACACAGTTTTTTGCAGGTTGGTAAAACTCGGCTTATCTTCACTTCCGAGAGACTCTCTTTTTTTATTACCCCCTAATTATCCCCTACTCGGCAGCCACACCAAGGGGCACCGAACATGTTTTTTGATGTTGATGGGGAAAACCGGAGTACCCAGAGGAAACTTGCAAAAGTACGGGGAGAACACGCAAACTTCACCCAGAAAGGTCCAGCCCGACCCGGGATCTTTTATACTCTTAAACCTAATAAGTTACGAAATGCTCCCCTTGCAGTTATAATTATAAAAAAAAAAACTTGTATGTCTCAAAAAATGGTAAAATGTCTCAACACCTGAAATGTTGTTTATGTTCTATTGCAAATAAATTATGCTATATAGTATGTATTTATGGAAGATTATTGTTGTAGAAGTCGATAATTTTGTTTTTTGTACGGTTTACCTCATCAGCCAAAATCATATGGGTTTGAGCTCTATGAGTTTTTCCGTACTTCAATAATGGCCAATAAAAAATAAAAGTACAATAGGGAAGGTGTTGTTGAAAGTATCTTTTGAGACACACAATTCCTTTTAGACTAAAACATTTTTTAGAATGATGCCATCAAACACTCTGTGGGAATGCCTGTAGTGTTGAATGCCACCAGTCTTAACTTCTCTTTCAGCTGTTAAACAGGTTTACAGTATGCACCTCCCAGACGGCACTCTGTTGTCATAAAGCGCTTACACCCTCATTTAAGTCACAACACTCAGGATGTGTTGTGCTGCATAGCCTCCTCCGAGCCCTGATGATAATGATGTTGATGATGGTGGCCTGTATCCCGGCTCTCCCCACCTGCGACACGACCCAGACTGAGTGTGGGGCCAGAGCTCCCGGCGATGTGATGATTGGACTGATGTTTCCAGGTCACAAGACGGTGAATAATCTCTCTGAACGGATCAAGCCAGAAAGCTACCAGTGCTCAGAGTGAGTAGAAAAAGAGCTGAACGCAAATGTAAAGATTTTTATCCCCATATGTGTACTGCTGTTTGTGCATTATCAACGAGCTTCTATGAAACAATGTATGCACTAACCAACACCCATCCAGTGGACATTTGTGAAAGCTAATCTTGTGAGAATTTTGTGCTTAATGGAGCTACCAGTAGGAAACTTTATCTGTGGTCAGACAAATTCATACAAACACAACTACAGAGATAGTCCACAATAAATAACATTCAATAAATAGTTATTCAAAGATAAAAGCAAGCATAGCTACATCATTAAATCATTGATTTTAAAAGAACACATAGGGTTAATAGTGTTAAATAGAGGCTAAAATACTTGGTTATACACTGTGTGCACAATTATTAGGCATGTTGCATTTTTGAGTATTCATTTTGTTATTGTACAACAACAGTGCTCTTGGTCAATCCAAAATGTTAACAAACCCTCAAACCTGAACATTTTCAGTAGTAAAAGGGAAGTTTTGGCTTTCTTAAGAGAATATACATGTACACCATTATTAGGGCAACTATTAGTGTGCAGAGTTATTATGTAACTAAATAAAAAACAAAGATATTCCCATCTCACTTGTTTGTTTTCATCTGTTAAAGTGAGAATAATAAACAAACTCAACATTTACAAATGATCATTTCGGAAAAACAAAAAAAAAAACTCAGTGACCAATAAAGCCAC
Source organism: Perccottus glenii (assembly GCA_024416835.2). Classification (NCBI taxonomy): domain Eukaryota; kingdom Metazoa; phylum Chordata; class Actinopteri; order Gobiiformes; family Odontobutidae; genus Perccottus; species Perccottus glenii. The sequence continues at coordinate 21,768,491 of CM044546.2, forward strand.
CCTTCTTTTCAATAACAGTCACAAGCCTTCCATTCACGGAGTCAGTCAGTTTCTTGATCTGGTCAGAATCAACTTTTTGTGCAACAGCAACCACAGCCTCCCAGACACTGTTCAGAGAGGTGTACTGTTTAACTTCAATGTAAATGTCCTGCTTAAGAAGGCCCCAAAAGTTCTCAATAGGGTTTAAGTCAGATGAAGAAGGGGGCCATGTCATTAGTTTTTCATCTTTAAGGCCTTTACTGGACAGCCACGCAGTGGACAACTTTGATTCATGTGATGGAGCGTTGTCTTGCATAAAAATCAAAGTCTTCATAAAAGATGCAGACTTTTTCCTGAACCACTGCTTGAAGAAAGTGTCTTCTAAAAATTGGCAGTAGGTCTGAGAGTTGATTTTGAGTCCATTTTCAACCCTAAAAGGTCCAACTAGCTCATCTTTAATAATACCTGCCCATACCAGTACCCCAGAGTCGAAGTGGAGCTCTGTGTCCGTTACTGATCCAACTACGGGCCCATCCATCTGGTCTGTCAAGAGTCACTCTCCTCTCATCAGTCCACCTTTGAAAAATCTGTCTTCAGATGTTTCTTGGCCCATTCTTGACGTTTTAACTTATGTGTCTTGTTCAAAGGTGGTCGGGTTTCAGCCTTTCTTACCTTGGCCATGTCTCTGAGAACTGAACACCTCGTACTTCTTGATACTCCAGGTATGTTGCAGTTGTGGAATATGGCAGCACTGGAGGATAATGGGTTCCTGATAGCTTTACGTTTGATTCTTCTCGACACGTTTCTTGCGACCCTGTTGACTAGTTGCAACAAAATGTTTGATGGTTCTGTGATCACGCCCCAATATCTTAGATATTTCAAGAGTGCTACATCCGTGTGAAAGGCTTTTTACAATTTTTGACTTTTCAGACTTAAGAGTTAAATCTCTTTTTTGACCCATTTTTCCTGAGGAGAAGAATCTGCCTAGTAATTATGCCCACCTTAAATATAGGGTGTTGATCTCCTTAGGCCACACCTTCCCTTGTTACACAAATACACATCACCTGATATGCATTAGTTGGAAATTATTGATAAAATGATGATATCAAAATAATGATATCAAAATAATCAAAATAATCACTTATAATAATTGTGCACACAGTTGTATATTAATGCTTATTCACTGGTACAAATGAGGACATGGCTCATTTCGTTTTTAGAGACTAAGAACCAAATCTTCTTCCAGAGGGTTGCAGCTTGTACTGATTATGAAGGATATGAGTGGAGTCAGATGAGATAAGTTCCAAGAGGGTCTTCTCACTCACTTTGATGATCTTATTTATTCATCTCACTCATGGAGCCAAACCATGCCAGAATACTAAAGGTGATTTAGTGGAGGGTGGATTTAATGAAATATTGTAAAACAACTGAAGGCTGGACTTATTCACCTGCAGTTGCCTGAATTTGTGACGAAAGTGCAAATGTTGCAGACATATTAAAGATCCGGTCAGTATTGCTTTTAAAAGTCAATCTTTGGTCAATGATTTTTCCAAGGTACATGTACTCCTCCACTCTCTTAATTGTTTGGCCAAAACAAATAGTAAATGACCATCTCTTTAGTTTTAGAGATATTCAAATCCAGATGGTTATCCCTGCACCAGTCACAGACCTTCAACTCAGACTGCAGAGTCCTATCAGAGTTGCTTGTGTCAACAATAACAGTGTCATCTTAATACTTCAAGTACATCATGTCCTTCTTGTTAGTTCTGCAGTCATTATTAGTTAGTGTTAACAGAACAGGGGAACCTGCTAAGATGGTTTTGATTGAACAGCAGGTGCCATTGAGTCTGTCATTTTGAAAGACAAAATGTCCGTCATTACTTATAGCTTTTTGTTTTATTCACATTTTAAGAAATTGGGCTACAAGATGAACATAGAGGACAGATTATTCGTTTTGTTTATGAACAACAGATGAACATGTCTGTGAAGGTTCTCAGTCATCCAGTTCATTTTGAAGAAAAGGTTAAAGCAAAGGCATCTGGACTAGGCTTTCAAGGTAAAGATGTTTTGTCTCTTATTCCAAGAGACTTTTTCAATTCTGATCACTGGTGTCAGGTGTTGTTGTTCATCTAGAGTTAAACTGTTTTAAAAAATAACTTCCTTCACCCCTCTCTCAAACCATCTGGCCTCTTCAAAATTCAGACATTGCTGTCCTCAAAGGAATGCCCTTTCTCTTTGAGGTGGTAGGTGGGCCACAGACTCCACTAGGGTAGGCTCTTCTGTGCTGATACATTCTCTTGTGAAGCTGTTGTTTCATTTTTCTGACATAACTGTCACTGCACTCTTCACTGAACAGCATAGACCACATTACTCTGTGAGAGGAGCTTGTCTTTAGGGTGTTCCCAGGTTTAAAGTGGACAGATAAGGAAAACTACACCCTTCCCTTTTGTCTCTGGTTCCGGTCTGTTTGGTTTCTGTGTCCTCTTGGTTTTGTTGAATGTACTTTTGGGGTGGTCAACATTATGAACAGCAGTACTCAATGGGGGCTTTTTTTTGGGCCTTGTATGCATTTTTCACATAAAAAATGCCATAACATAAAAAATGCCATAACACTCGTGTGGCACATTTAACGTACTGCTGTGAACCAGGAATTAAAATCACACATAATGATTAAAGGTGAGTCTGGAAGAGCTGCTTCTATTCGCTGAGTGCAATCTGTAATAGCTTCTGCCACTCAAGCATCATTTCCTGAGGGTGTGAGATAAACAGCTATCAGAGTAACCTGATCAAATTATTTTTTGAGGTATCTGGGTCTAAAAGATACACACAACAATTCCACGTCAGGTGAGCAGTATGTATCTCTGATGTTTGCACCATGATGTTTTTACATAAACTGTTGTGCTCATAAGTTTACATACTTTTGGCCATTTTTCAGAAAATATGAATGATAACACAAAGAACTTTCTTTCACTCATAGTTAGTGGTTGGGTGCAACGATTTACTGTCAAACAATTGTTTTTACTCTTTTTAAATCATAATAAAAACAGAAACTACCAAAAATGACCCTAATAGAAAGTTAATACTTAATACTGTGTATTGACACCTTTAACATCAATGACAGCTTGAAGTCTTTTGTGGTAGTTGTGGATGAGGCTCTTTATTTTCTCAGATGGTAACGCTGCACATTCTTTTTGGCAAAAAGCCTCCAGTTCCTGTAAAATCTTGGGCTGTCTTGCATGAACTGCACATTTGAGATCTCACCAGAGTGGCTCAATGATATTGAGGGCAGGAGACTGAGATGTCCAGTCCAGCATGACTTTATGCTACTGTAGCCAATGATGAGGTCGACTTGGCTTTTGCTTTGGTTTGTTGTCATGTTGGAACGTCCAAGTACGCCCCATGCACAACTTCTGGGCTTATTAGTGTAAATTTTCCTCCAGTATTTTCTGTTAACATGCTGCATTCATCTTTTCCTGTGCCGTTTTAGCTCACACATCCCCAAAACATCAGTGATCCACCTCCATGTTCTCTAAAAGTGAATTAAAAGGAGTTGCGTTGAGTAGCAATTTAATGTCTTTTTAAATTTTGGACCTATGATAATCATATCTGATTTGTCTGTGTTTAGTTGCAGGAAACTTTGATTTATCCAGGTGTTGATGCCTTTTAAGCATAGAGTTAATGTTTCCACCGGTTGTTACGTCATCAGGAGAGAGGGAAATATAGAGTTGAGTATCATCAGCATAGTTATGATATAATGTACTTTGTACTGTAAAGATTTGGCCAAAAGGAAATATATACTGTAAAGATTAAATAAATGTGGGCCCAGGATAGAGCCCTGTGGAACCCCACAGTTCTCAAAGGTAAATTCACCAACCGATACAAAGAACTTTCTGTTGAGTAGGTAGGAGAAGAGTCAGTTTAAGACAGAACCAGAAAGTCCAACCCAGTTCTGGAGTCTATCAAGCAGGAGTGATCAACAGTATTGAATGCAGCGCTAAGATCCAGAAGGACGAAAACTGAGAGGTTGCCAGAGTCTCGAAGGTCATTTCCAACTTTAGGCAGTGCAGTTTCAGTGCTGTGGTTAGTTCTAAAACCACACTAATAAACGTTGTAAAGGTTGTTAATCTTTATGTAATTATTCAATTGGTTATACACAGTTTTTTGGGGGATTTTGTTGAGTAATTGAAGATTAGAGATTGGTCTGTAGTTGCTGAAAATAAGTGGGTTGAGATAATGCATTTTTTAACAGTGGTGTAACCACAGCTGTTTTTAGAGCACAAGGAAAGAAGCCCCGCTGAAGAGAGCAGTTAACTATTTGTAAGCTCTCTGGGCTCAGGCAGCCAAAGACTGTTTTGAAGAAGGGTGTGTACACAGGGTCCAGAGTTGATGACAAGTTGATGACTTTAGTTTGATTACAGTTTCTTCAAGGATTACAGAGTCCACAGGAGTAAAGATAGACATGGCACAGGTCTTATTTACAGGGTGGGTTAGCAGAATATCTTTGCTTGTTTTCAGGAGGAACAGTAAATCCAGATGGGTTGAGGGTGGTGGGTTGATAAGCCAATCAACAGTGAAAACAGAACAGTATTATTTTAAATTTCCATTTATGATATTTGAAAAAAATGATTGTCTGGAGCCCTGCGATTAACTGGCCACTGTACACGGTGTACCCAGCCTAAGGCTCAAAGCTACTGGGATAGGCTCCAGTCACCCATGACCTCTAATGGGACTAAGAGGTAGAAAATGAATGAATGAATGATTGTCTAGCAGCTTTAATTGCCTTGTTATAGTTATAGCAGCCTTTGTAGATTTCAGAATGTGGAGCTTGGTTTTCCTCCATAGCTTTTTGCATAGCTCTGCATAGCTTTTTTTTTTTTTGTGGCTTTTTTTTTACAGAACTGTCATTTGTCTATTGTGCTTTAGGTACTTTTTAAGTGGAGCAATGCTGTCAGTAGAGTTAACATGATTTACTAGATCGTCAGGTAAAGTAGTGGAAGAGGCTGGAGAATGTATGAGTTTGTTAAAGGATTTGATGTATATTGCTTCATATTGGTCTGTTTTCTGGCTCGGTTTGGATGATTCAATAAAATGTTACAAAAATGATCTGATATATTGTAATATCCTTAATTGATGAAATTATTATATTCCGTCCCTTTTCAATAACCAGGTCCAGGGTGTAGCCACTGTTGTGGGTGGGTCCAGTCACATGTTGGCAGTGTTCAAAGACTTCCAACAGATTTACAAATTCAGGATAAAAGATTTGTTGAAGAGTGACCTTGAGTTAATAAGTGCCATTTAAACATAAATGCAACAAGGAGCAATAGTTTTTCTTCAGAATCAGTTACAATAGTTTTGAGGGTGGAAATGTAATGCCTCTGAGGCTGGTATACTCAAAGGCATTAACACGTGAAGCTAACTCTGATTGGACCAGGCTCTTCTGGTCTCATAGTCGTTACCATAAAAAGGCAGAGTGACTCCTGATGTGAGAAACCCCTCCCTCTAGAGATAAAAGCTCAGCTCTTGTATCAGTTGATCTCAGAATTGACAAAGTCTCCTGGACAAGAGATGAAACGACTTCTCCTGAGAAAACCAAGTCCAGATGCCAATGCTTTGACCTTTTCTTCAAAATGATCTGGATGACTGAGAACCTTCACAGACATTATGTATAGAGTTCATGAATTCTTAGTCTTTAATGTTGATGAATGGACAATAAAATGTAGTTACTAAACAGATGTTGGAGGGCTGCCATGTCAGACCACACTACACGTGATTAACAGACCAGTTTGAGTCACCTTATTTGAAGAGACCTAATGACTGAATTTCCCCTCTGGGATTAATAAAGCTATTTTTAAATTGAATTTTTTTAGCATTTACTTTACAGAAACAGACAGGTTGAGAAAAAGAACGGGGTATAACACAGAGCAAATGGATGCGTGCCTATTACATGGTATGCGCTCTACTGGGTGAACCACAAAAGTATTTTTAATAAAAAGACAACATCTACATTAACTGTTGTAGAAGAGAGATCTGTCAACTGTCTAAAATAATGTCACAGATAGTGCATTGTGTAAAATTGTGCAGCAAACATATACATCATGGGCAGAGGGACCCTATTCTGCGAATAGGGGTTAGTGAAGTAATCTCGAGGTTAACCTTAAGCCAGTGTGGTAGAAGCAACAAACTACTGCAAAAACAGTAGCAAGTTTCAGTCAAACAACAAAACAATACATGCAACAACAACATACAGAGTAGGTTACTATATATACCACGGTAAAACATGTAGTGTTTATGAATCTACAAATGGATGTAAAATGGGTAGTTGAGTAGTTCAGCTCTTTGGGTTTCAAGACATTTTGTAGACTGTTGATTGTTGCTCTGATATATTATTTTTAATTATTGTTTTCAGTTTTTACCTGGCGGCATTCATGAGATCCCTGGCAGCCATCGAAGCCATTGAGGAGGTAAACGCAGGAGGCTTTCTTCCAGGCGTCCGTCTTGGATACATTATGTGTGACACGTGTAGCCATGCGAGCAAGGCCCTGCACAATGTGGAGGTCATGATGGCCCTCAACAACTCTCTAAAAGTACAGTGCGACTACACCGACTACAGGCCTGGAGTGAAGATTGTTTTAGAAGCACAATACTCAGAGGAGTCCATAGCTTTGGCCAAACTGCTTAGTGTTTACATGATCCCTCTGGTGAGTTTATTAGTTTCAGTAGCCAAAGTGTATTTTTATATTGTATATTTTATTAAAAAGTTAGTAATTGTTAAAAATGATTAGTTCATTATGTTGTTTAACACATCCAATACAAAAGCAGTAGCTTTTTCAATTTGCTGAAAATTTTGCAGGCTTTAAGAACTTAAAATTGCGGTGCTTACAACTGCTTCCCTTGTAGACATGAAATTACTTCTTAGTTATTTATGTTTTATGTTACTTTACGGTTTGGAGTTCCTGTTTGAATCTTTTGTGCGTACTTTATTCCTTTCAGCTGAGCAGCACAGCTTCATCACCAACGCTGAGTGACAAGCTGCGCTACCCAGTTTTCCTGCGAACCATTCCCAGTGATGTCCACCAAACCAAAGCACTAACGCAGCTCATGGTTCACTTCAAATGGAACTGGGTTGGGGTTGTGTACAGAGATGATGAATATGGCAAAGCAGTGCTGCAGAATTTCCTCACAGATGCACAGAGTGCTAATGTATGTGTGGCCTACCAGGAAAAACTGCCATTTCTTTTTGACCAGGACAGCATCCAGCAAGTCAAAAAGGTGGCCGAGCAGATCCGCTCTTCCACTGCTAAAGTGGTACTGCTCATTCTTAAATCAGACTTTGTGGAAGCCATCTTTAAAGAAATGATCAGCACAAACACACAAAAGATATGGATTGCCACTGACAGCTGGTCCATAAACGTGGCTTTAGCCCAAATGGAAGACATCAACAAAGTTGGAGATATTTTGGGTTTCACCTTCATTGGAAATAAGAGTGAATCATTTGAGAACTACCTTAATAATCTTAGTCCACCTGCAGGAGGATACAACCACTTTATTGAAGAATACAAGAACCTGAGGTTCAACTGCACCCCAGAATGTTTCCACAATAACCCTCCAAACTATTGCCCCCCACCTGACCTTCTCAAAATGAAGTCTCCTAAAGCATGTGATTCCAGTGATCCTCAGGGACAGAACGATGACTATTTGGTACAGACTCTAGATACAAGTGAAGCCTTTCTTGAGAGAGTAGCAGTCTGGGCCACAGCTCACGCTCTTAAAAAAGTACTTCAGTGCAACAGTTCAGCATGCACAGGAGAAAATGACTTCACCCCATGGAAAGTAAGACTGACAACCTGACCCTTGACAATTCTTCTTGTCTGTTGTGGTAGATTCTTAAGAGATATTTGTGTTTAAACATTCTGCTATTTCTGTCGCAGCTTCTTGAAGAACTGAGGAGGGTCAAGTTTGACTATGACAATCAGACTGTTTACTTTGACAAAAATGGTGATTCTGTAAATGGCTATAATCTCTTAATGTGGACCAAGGAGGGTCAATGGCGGAAATTCACAAAAATTGGAAGATACCACTCTCTTGATGAATTAGTCAGAATGGATAAAGAAAATATAAGCTGGCTTTCAACAGGAAGCTCTACAGTAAGACTGCACTACACATTGTATAATCTAGTCACAAGCTGGACTATTTTACAGTTCTAAAAACCCTGTCCTTTCTGTCCTTTTCTTAGACCCCTGTTTGCAGATGTTCCAAGCGATGCCCACCAGGCAAATTTAAGAAGATTCTCAATGTATCCTGTTGTTACACCTGCATTCCCTGTGATGAAGGCACCTACTCACATAACTGGGGTATGCTAACAAATGAGTTTATTCATTCACCTTTTACAGCAAAAACGTGAGCATTGACCATTGAGTAAGTGATGGATACATTTAAATCAGTTCTTGAGATTTTGGAGAGTAGGAACTCTTTGGGCCTGATTTACTAAGGATTTCCAGAAGGCAGCTCGAAGGACACAAACTATCTCTAAATGCAATTGGATAGTCATAAAAAAGGCATTGGAAAAAACCTGCTCCATTTTAGATAAACAGTTACGATTAGACAGGTTGGATTAATCTTGTTAGGAATTGGTTTGAATTGGAACAGTTCCAGGTCCACTTCTCTAAGAAAGTAAATAGGCCTTTCTGGCCAAGCATGGAAGTTCCCATTCCACAAAGTAAAACTGTGGAGGAGAGTATTAAAAAAAATAAGGTAGATTGGTTTAAAGGAAAAAAGTGGACATTTGACGCCAGAAATCCATATCTTATCTTGTCTCCAGCAGCTTCATCCTTTCCCATTCTACCCAGCATCCCATCTCTTACTCAGCAGTAATGTACGTACATATCATCACCATAGATTGTATAAATATGGATGATATCCGCCCATTGGTCCCCTATTCACCAATATTGTCATTACGAATGGGCAATAAAATGGCCGTTACATCCGGGCTTTTCGGCTTTTACTCCATAGTACAACAATAGTTTTTAGATAGCATAAACCAACGTAATAAAGTCACCATTGGGTTCCTCCTTATATTTCCGCTTTTGGAGCCTGCCCTCTGGTGGACGGCGGTATATCGCTGTATTTCGCTGTAAAATCGCCGTATGGCAGCGCCCTTACGCGAGGACCATTTAAGAGGTTCCATGGGAGAGGCTTGGTCATTAGTCTTTCCCCATTTATTTTCCCTTTAGTATTCTCCTTTATGTCATGGTATTGTGTATGCCTAAAAATAGTCAAGTTATGATGATTGCTGTGTAGAAGATGTCCTCCTCTGACACAATTGAGTTTGACAAGGCCTAACTAAAACAAAAATAATCCTATAATTGTAGTTGTTGGTGGAACAAAAACTTATTTAGTCTTTTTTATTATTTTCTTGAACAGACCAAGAAGATTGCAAAGTCTGTCCTAATGGAACTTGGTGTCTCAAAGGCATGGACCGATGTCTTCCACGGATGGAGTCCTACCTGCAATGGGACGCTGCTTACCCCATTGCCCTCATGGCTGCCATGGGCTTTGGCTATTTTCTCTTGGTGGTTACCTTAATTATATTTTGGATCCACAGAGACTCTCCGGCAATGAGAAGAGCCGAAGTGAGAATATCCACTGTGATGATCTCTGGTCTGGCAGTTAGCTTTGCCAGCGTTGTGTGCTTCATGGGTAAGCCCAATATCCACCTGTGCCAGGCCCGTCAGGTGATGTACGCACTAGGCTTCACCTTATGTGTGTCCTGCATCCTTGTAAAGGCCTACCGTACCTTCTTAGCCTTTCTTCCTTTTGGTCAGTTGCTACACAGGAGGCTAAACAAACTTTATCAACCGGCTGCAATCATCATTGTTCTCACAATTCTCCAAGGAGTTATCTGTTGTCTCTGGCTCATCTTTGATTCTCCTGATGTCGACCAGACCCCTCCATCCTCCCTAGGTATGATAAAAGTCATCCAGTGTAACGAAGGTAGTACATATATAGGATTTGGCATCATGTTAAGCTACATAGCTTTGTTGGCTATGGTTGGATTCCTCTTGGCATTTAAAGGCAGAAGGGTTCCGCAAGAGTTCAGTGAAACCGGCTACATCATTTTTAGCATGCTAATGTACCTATTTGTATGGGTGTGTTTTGTCCCGGTCTATATTACCAACAAGGAAGAGTGGCCAGCTGTGCAGGCAGCGGCAATTCTTGTATCAAATTATGGCATCATTCTCTGCCATTTCTTGCCCAAGTGTTACGAAGCAATCTGGGGACGGGACATAGATACAATGGAAAGGTTTTATGACAGAATGCGGACTATGGCTTTCGGCATTCCTCCGATGCTAGACCCAATCCCAGAACCACGCAAAGATGTTCCACCAAAAAGCACAATCTCAGATGGGACAAGTAACCCTACTCTATCAAGTTCATCAAGCCCTACACAGAGTGAGGGGTCACTTACACAGGCAAGTCCAGCCGGTACAGCCATCACCATAAATCCTGTGTCCAAAATGATCACTCACTGTTCTCTGAGGTTTAGGCCTCCAACATCACTAGCCCGATTAAGACGACGTAGGAGTGAGTCCTTTTAAATAATGGGCATCATTTATGAAACTAACTTATGGATTTCTACCCAAGCCCTATTTAAGATGATTTTTAGCATTTACAGTTCTTATGCAAGATCAAATCCTGAGTCTTTGAAATATGCTTTCAATGTGTATGCTTTAAGTACTATTGAAGCACAGTGGGCAGGCAGCTGCTCTTTTCCTGCTTTTCTTATCTTTGGACGAGCAGTGCACTGAACTGTGTGACTTCACTGATTTGACAGACCTTCACTAAGACCTGGTCTTATGTCCATATATGGGCATTGGCATTTCTCAGGTCAATTCTATGTCAATTCTGTGTAAATGTTATGTTCATGAGGAGCACACAGCACAGAGTTACGCACACAGCTAAGGTGAATCAGTGTTTTAGAATGCTTCATGAACCTTTTCAGAAATTTTTCAAGGAATAAGGTATATGAAGCTTTGTATGAAAATGTTTATCAATAAGGCCCACTTATGTCAAGGATATTATTAAACTTTATTTATACCGGGAAGTCATTTTCTTCTTTGTAAGTCCCCTGGCATTATTGTATTGTACTTGGTAGATTTATTTTCATTTACATATCTATGCTATGTTTTTTTTGCAATGAAAATAAATAAATAATAAAAAGACATTTAGACATTTCCACAACGGCCCTGTATTATATACAACAATACAATAGCTCAAGGTTTATCAAGGCATAATACTGTACATGCTATACAGCTTACAGTTCATGACTGTCAAATTGAACACATTATAAATGCATTAACACAAATTACTTTTAATGCCACTATTTTTTTTAACACTGTGAGACCTGAAATAAATGACACTTATTAGCAAGGTTTTCTTTTAGATCAATGGCTCAGTTTTTCTTACTTTAGAACTGTTTTTGAACTGTTTTTTGTAATCAAGAATATTAAAGATGAACTGTATTTGGTGAATTTACAGATTTCACTAAGTTTATAACCGTATAAAACCCAGCTGGTTTAAAGCAATTGCAAAAGCTAATTTACTCCATTTTTGCTAAAACATAAAATTATTATATTCAATTAAATAATTCAGAGAACAATTAATCAGATAACATTTTAGTTTTTTTGGAAAGTATATTTTTAGATGTCTGTTACATGGAAACATGTTGCAAAAGGTTACAAACTCAGTGAAAATGGATTATAATTGGAAAGGCTGTGACCCTGGGGTCTGTGATCACAGAAAAGTTTTTTCCTGAACCCTGAACATGTTCTAGCCAAAAAAAAAAACACAAATTAATAGAAATACAAGTTTTTTAATGTTTTCATTCTCTACAGCTGTGCACAAAAACAAAAGGCTGGACTGAACTGACCCAGAAGCTTCTGATAAAAGATTCTGGTTCACACGAAGCACTGTGACGCACAGCTCAGCCCTGAAATGAATTAGGTTTTATTACAACAGAATATTGTAACTAAGGTATGACTGAAGAATGCACAATTTTACAAATTATAATTTTTTTTGGTTGAGTCTTTGAAATATGCTGTGTATGTTTTAAGTACTATTGAAGCACATCAGTTTACAGACTGATGCTCTTTTCTTGCTTTGGTTGAGCAGTGCACTGAACGTTTCTCTATTCAGTACTAAGTCAATTCTGTTTTAATGTTATGTTCATGAGGAGCACAGCACGGATTTACGAAGACAGCTAAGGTGAATCAGTGTTGATTCATGAACCTTATCAGAAATCCTTAAAGGAATAAGAAATATGATGCTTTGAATGAAAACATTCATGAGTTAGGCTCTGGCTCCCGGTTGACGCCCACATAAAGTTCAAAGCTATGCTCTTGGCCTACAAGACCACCACTGGTTCTGCACCCTCATATCTCCACTCACTAATACAGACCTACGTTCATACTAGATCCTTGCGCTCTGCAAATGAACAACGTCTGGTGGTACCATCCCAAAAAAAGAAAAAAAAAAACACTAAATTATACTCCCTTTCTATCTACAATTAGACCAATACAATTTAAATCTTTTTGGCTCTATACACCTACACCACCACAATGGATTTGAAATGAAACAAATAGACTTTTAGCTTTAATTTGAGGGTATTTAAAAAACAACTGTGGTGGATGACCGAAGAATTCTTTCCCTGATGAAGAAAACTCCCTTCACAACAGTTGGTCAGATCAAGAACACTCTCCAGCAACATCTAAAAAAGCCTTCACAGTTCTGGAACAACATCCTATGGACCGATGAGATCAAGATCAACTTGTACCAGAGTGATGGGAAGAGAAGGAAAGGAACTGCTCATGATCCAAAGCACCTCATCAGTGAAGCATGTGGTGGTAGTGTCATGGCGTGGACATGTATAGCTGCCAGTGGAACTGGTTCTCTTGTATTTATTGATGATGTGACTGCTGACAAAAGCAGCAGGATGAATTCTGAAGTGTTTCGGGCAATATTATCTGCTCATATTCAGCCAAATGCTTCAGAACTCATTGGACGGCGCTTCACAACGCAGATAGATAATGAAGCACATTGCAAAATAGTTTTTTAAGGGAAAGAAGTAGAATGTGCAATGGCCAAGTCAATCACCTGAATCAGATTTAGCATTGCCTTTCACTTGCTGAAGACAAGACTGAAAATGCCCCAAGAACAAGCAGGAACTGAAGACAGTTGCAGTAGAGGCCTGGCAGAGCAGCACCAGGGATGAAACCCAGCGTCTGGTGATGTCTATGTGTTCCAGACTTCAGGCTGTAATTGACTGCAAAGGATTTGCAACCAAGTATTAAAAAGTATGATTTATGATTGTTAATATGTCCCTTTACTTTTGGTTCCTTAAAAAGTGGGATGCACATATACAAACTGTTGTATTTCCTACACCGTTCACCGGATTTGGATGTAAATAACCTTTAAATTAAAGCTAAAAGTCTGCAGTTAAAGCACATGGGACAAAAGATGTTACCATTAAAACAAACATTACTCCTGCAACTATGTGTTTTGAAGAGGCATCAATAGAGAGGGCTAAAGCATTTTTAAGGATTTTTAAGAAATACAGGGTTATTATTTAGGCTCTTCTAAAATATAAGTCCTCCCTATAACAATTGATTAACCGCCTTAACAGTGGGGGGCAGCAATGCACTAAACGTGCCCAGTCTGCCGGAAATCAAGAAGAAGAAGAAGAAAAAGAAGAAGAAGCGGCATTAATCTAGCCACCTACAATTCGTATTGTTTTGTTCCTGCAGCCCAATGTGGCTAGTTAAACTTGCACACCACTAGCTCACAAACCTAACCTTTAGACCGTCTTAAGTCTTTAGTGCTGGTTGTGATAGGACTGTTTTTATCTCAACAAGAGACAGGACCGACGTCAGTGAGGTAAGACCATAGATGGATGGGCTCACATGTTAACAACTCCCAGAAAGCAAACAGAATACACTGCCAAAATTAGGCTTTATGCCCACCAGGTAAAGGTTGTGCTCTCTTAAACATACTTTGACACCGTTTTTGGCAGCAGCGAAGAACCGTGGACTCCAAAAGGATTCTTAAGCTTCTGACATGTTCACTAAGTTTGAATAGAGACGAATACTGTGATAAATACATTGCTCTTTTTCTTTATGATGTTAGCGATCAGAAGTACTTCTTATATACTTTTTATAGACTTTTTAAGCACTTGCTCACCATGCACAGACAACAAGATCTACCTGTCCAAAAAGTTTTTATTTTTTTTTTTTTTAATTAAAAATTTCAGATTTTTGAGTTCAAAATTTCAAAAGGCTCTTGTTTGAAAATAAGAGTCCTACTCTAAACTAGAAAAATGTCAGGTATAATTAAAGTATTTGAGTGAAATAATTTTATGCATCTAATTTGCTAATTTCTAAAAATAAATGATTAATAACATTAACTTGTAAAGCAGCATTAGTAAATTAGAGTATAACTAAAACTTCCAATATGCCAAAAATAGTAAAATGTATGGAAATTGATATGAGAAATATACACATGTACAGTGTTTGGTTGCAGAAGCTTTATCTGTTCTTATCCATCCAAATGGCATAGTTTGTAGTTTTTTTGTTGTTTTTTTGTAGAGTGTGGGCCCTCTCATTGCAAGGCACATCACAGCCATTACATTCATTAGTATTCCTGTTTTCACTATTGCGTCCGCGCTGACTATGTTTACCCCTGCCTCTCCCTCCTTTACAGGGTAAAGAGTCAGAAAGAAACAACATGTATTTCTCCCACATGGCTGTCACATTACAGGTGTATTTTTATTTGCCATTTTCCCGTTTACCAGCTTGCATGTAGAAAATGCTGCTTTCACTGAGCCGGTTACAGAGACGAGACACACATGATGTCATTCAGAAGAATGGCTCCTTTTTCCGCAGCTCAGCGCAACAAGCAATGGACTAACTCACATCTGACCAAATCTCTTTTCACAGCTGGAATTTCTGGACATTGTTGAGACTGACATTGTTTTAACCCTTTAGGCGCCAAAGTTGCAGAATTGCGACACGATGTGGCAGGTGGGAAGAAAATCTGGAGTGATTTCTACTTCTGCTGGTGAATCTTGTTGGTGAAAGCAAAAATTGGGAGATAAGAACATGTGCGACGAAGCAGTGGTTCCATTTGCTGCAGACTCTGACTCCGGGGGAGAAAATTTCCCTTCTGACATGTAAGTGTTGTTAGTGCATTGAATCTATGCTTCTCATACGAAATGTGCTATAAAAAGTAAGTGCTATAATAATAAATATTATTATGACCCAAGGGAGAGTGAGGAGAGCAGCAAGAGTGACGGTACCAGTGGAGATGAGGTGCATTCCGGCCATGCTTCTGACCCTCCAGTTCCAGTTTCTGACAATCTACACAGGACACCATCCATTCTTGAGACTTCTCCTAGGAGGGGACGGAGAGGAGGGAGGTTTAAGGGAAAAGAAAGAGGCAGAGGCCGAGGGAGAGACTTTAGCTACGGGCCTATCACCGATGATGAGGGCTGGGAACACATAAGAGACCTGGAAGTTTATCAGGAGTGGATAAAGCATTTTGATGAACGTACTGGCTATACAGGGGAGAGAGATCTGACGGATGCGCATCCAGTCGATTTTCTGTCCCTCTTTTTGACTGATGATTTTTGGAACCTTGTTACCAATGAGACTAACAGATATGCAGATCAAGTTTTATCATCAAAACAGCTGAAGCTACAGTCCAGGTTTCATAAGTGGTATGATGTAAGTGTGTCTGAAATGAAAGCTTTTCTGGCTTTGCATTTGTCTATGGGACTGGTCGAGAAGCCTGAGATTGAAGATTATTGGGCATCATTTTGGCCAACATGTACTCCTAGTTTTGGCAAGTTAATGTCTAGAAACAGATTTGAAAACATCTTGTCTTGCTTGCATTTCGCCAATAATGACGAGTATGTGAAAAAAGATCAGCCCGGGCATGACAGACTTTTTAAAGTGCGCGGAATAATTAGAACAATAATCCCTCGCTTTTCAGCGGTTTACAGCCCTCTCAAGGAGCTTTCCTTAGATGAGAAGACGATAGAATTCAAGAGAAGATCAACCCTCAAACACTATAATCCCAGAAAAAACAATAAATATAGCTACAGAGCACATGTATTGAGTGAAAGCCGGTCAGGGTATGTTTTGCAGTGGTTTTTACACACGGGACAGCATACAGATGAAGCCGGTGACATAAGTGCTACCCACTCAGTAGTCCATGAACTACTGGCTCAATACAAAGATAAAGGGCACGAGGTATACATGGATAGCTACTACATGTCACCAACCATTGCCAGTGAATTAGCTGAAAGTGACACTGGTTTATGTGGGATAGTAAAGAACACAAGGAAAGGAATGCCAAAAAGCTTGACAAAGGGTGCTTTATGGTTGAAACAAAGGGATGAGCCAGTGTTTATGAGGAAGGGCAAACTGTTGGCTTGTGCGTGGCATGACACTAAACGCATTACAATGTTATCAACTCTTCATGGGAATGACTGTGTTTGTAAGAGAATCAGGACAAAAAAAAACCAGACTGGTTCTCGCACAATAAATAGACCAGTGTGTGTTGACGAGTACAACAGCTTTAAGGGGTGCGTAGACAGATCTCATCAAAGGATGAAAACGTACCTATTTCCACATCACTCTAGAAAATGGTACAACCGCATTTTCAATACTATTCTAAGCATCAGTGTTGTCAACTCGCACATCATTTACACTAAGTGTACCCCAAATCCACACAAGTCACTTAAAGACTTCATCCAGGACATTATCACTGGACTACTGGCAGGTCACACGAACATGGAAAGTAGCAACGGGGGGCGGCCTTCTGCAGAGGAGGGAGAGATGCCACTAAGATTGATTGAACGTCACTGGCTTTACCAAACCCATGAACGTCCAGATTGTGCTGTGTGCTCAGATCGATCTCGTCCCAAAGGCAGAAAACAGACCACGTACAGGTGCCGTGATTGTGGTGTGGGTCTTTGTGCTGTGCCTTGCAATGAAATATACCACACTATAAAGAACTATAAATGTCATTTGGATGGATAATTTTAATGTTTTTTTTTTTTTTTTGTGCATTGTCCTTGATAAAAAAAAAAAAATGCTTTTCATCTATTTGCAGCCGTCCTCTGTGTTACGACCCAAGGGTGAAACATTTATGAAGGACACAGGAGACAAAGGGTTATAGTTAGTTTATTTGTCATTTAGTTTAACTTTTGAGAATCCAACCCTCCCGTGCACAAAGTAGGTAAAGAAATAAATCTGGCCAAACAGAATATAAGGATGGGGAGTCAGACAGGCCAACCCTATACAGGGCCGTAGAAGCTGTCTGACAGCCTGCTACCCCTAACACAACCCCGGGTCTAAGTCCTAACAAAAGAAAACGGCGAACCCAAGACAGCCAGTTCCACCAGGTAAAACCAAAAAGAACAAAAGGCTAAAACATGCTCTCGCACACATGACCAGCATAAATCTAGCAGCTGAAGCCAGACGGAGGAGGAGAGCTCACGAACAGGTTGAGACCAAGGCACAAGAAACAGAGATAGAGGGCTACGTTACCGATATGCCGGTATTTATAGGCTACAAAAAGCAGCTAATTAACAGAAATTCCCATGAAATGAACTCTGAACCTTTTATGTGCTCCTTGTAAATGGGATAATGAGGGAATAACACACACCTGGTCATGGAACAGCCAGTTCTAAGATTAGTTTATTTTTTTCTTTAGGACAGCGTACAATGTACATTAAGCCGTAGCAGAGATGCTTTTATACCAGATTATAGCTTAACAGCTAATTTCCATCTGTAGTCCTAAATTGTACATGTTTTTGGTGGTAGGGTAAAACCAAAGTTGAACAGCTCCAGTCTGTGTCATGCAGTAACTGTCCCATAATTAAAACTCTCTTCCAGGTCAGTAGTTTCAGTTGGTAGCACACTAACTTTTCTTTCTAATGTCATTAGAGTCTTTTGAATTAGTTGATTCAGACTTTACTTTTAAATTACAGTTTTATGGCAGTCAGTTATGTTACTAACATTTAATGGAAGTCATTTCTGTTTTATAATATCCTGGCATACATTATCTAACATTATCTGACATCCACTAATCAGATGTCATACATTTTATATGTTCACCTTCTGAAGACTTATAAGGGTACAAAATATCCCGGAGGGTACACAAGACAATAAAGGTTGGGAACCACATGTAAACCATGAACTAAACACACAGGGGTTTATTAAAACTATTGGAAAAATGTGCCATATACAATAACTATAAACTATAACAAATATTTGAGTCATGTAGTTGCATCCATCTTTGAAAGTTAAGGACATAGGCTGTTGTTTTAAAGTGATACAAGAGACTAGGAATGTAGAAAATTCTTCTGTAAAACTTCTGTATCCTGTCTGGCTTCTAAGCAAGCTGCTGTCAATTTGTTCATTTAGAGCTAGAACATAGCTCATTGTCATCTTTCAGCAGCAGGAGGCAGCATTTGTCAAAAAAGAAAGACATAGAGCCATATGCAAGAGACTTTATTGTGTTTTTTTTTGTGCTTGTTGGTACTAAATACAGAGCAAACTTTTTAAAGATAACTAAAATACTTGTCACTATCGTACTATTATGTATTTAATAGTACGCCTAGTAGTAGTGGCAAAGTGGTTAGCACGCCTGCCTCACAGCAAGAAGGTCCTGGGTTCGATTCCCATCCAGGGCAGGGCCTTTCTGCCTTACAGCAAGAAGGTCCTGGGTTCGATTCCCATCCAGGGCAGGGCCTTTCTGTGTGGAGTTTGCATGTTCTCCCTGTGTCTGCGTAGGTTTCCTCCGGGTGCTCCGGTTTCCCCTACCACTAAAAACATGTACGATATAGGACTACAGATGGAAATTAGCTGTTAAGCTATAATCTGGTACAAGCATCTCTGCTCCGGCTTAATGTAGACTGTACGCTGTCCTAAAGAAATAAACAAATCTAATAATAAAAATCTAATAGTAGTGACAAGTATTTTAGTATTGGGTGTTACTTGGTGTAAGTGCATTTACAAGCTTTAGCATGAAAATAAGCAAACTGACTACACAATCATTTATAAACAGTGTAACAAAAGCCCAACATCTAAAGGGTAGGAGGGTAAATACTAGGCAAGGCAATTTATTTAAGTTACACAATTCATACACTGGGTCATTCAAAGTGCTTTACAGAAATAAAGGTAATCACACCTGTAATCAGTGTATGTGTAAAAAAAGTCAGTGAGTTTCTGGGTTCCTGACAGACCCTTGGATCTATCATCCAGTGCTGCACTGACATTTCTGTATTCTGAGTTATGGGAAAAGGTAATTGAACTGTATAAAACAGGAAATTGGTATTAAAAGATATCCAAGGAATGGAGAATGCCAATCAGCAGTGTTCAAACTATAAATTGGAAAATGAAAAGGTCAGGTAGACTAACCAAAATTTTTGCCACAACTGCCAGGAAAATTGTTTGGGATGCAAACAAAACCCACAAATAACTTCATCTGAAATTCAAGACTCTCTGAAAAAGGTTGTGTGGCTGTTTTAAGATGCATAATAAGGAAAAACTTCAAGCACGGCATGGGCGAGAAAGCCATTACTACGCAAATGTCTCTGTGCACCAAACAGCACAGAGACACGCCTTAAAACTTCTGGAACAAAGTCATTTAGAGTGATGAGACCAAAATCTTACTTTATGGCCACAACCATAAACTTTCAACAAGGCCTTTAATGAAAGGTACAGCATTCCTTCTCTGAAACATGAAGGTGGATCACTGATGTTTTGGGGATGTGTGAGCTACAAAGGCACAGGAAAAGATGAATGCAGCATGTTATCAGAAAATACTGTAGGAACATTTGCACTCATCAGCCCAGAAGCAGTGCATGGGTCGTACTTGGACGTTCCAACATGACAATGATCCAAAGCACAAGGCTTTATCAGAGTAATTTGGGTAGTTTCTGTTGTCATTATGAATTTAAAAGAGTAAAAACAGTTGTTGCCAATAAATGGCTTCGCCCAACCACTAACTATGAGTGGAAAACAGGTTTTTGTGTTATCATTCATATTCTCTGAAAAATGGCCAAACAATCACAAATTGTATGAGCACAATTATATAATATAGATAGAGAAAACCTTAACTCCATTTTAATTGACAAACTCAAATAATTTACATTTACATTTAGTCATTTAGCAGACGCTTTTATCCAAAGCGACTTACAAGTGAGGATAACAATGGAAGCAATTTTAACAACACAAGGTACAAAGCATAAGTGCACAAAAAACTAGTCAGTTTAAACCCAGCACAGTATACAAAGCTAAGAATAAGAGAATTCTTTTTTTTTTTGAAGAAAGGAATCGATAGAAAGAAAGTAGAATTTAGTGTTTGTGACTCAGGTGTTGATGGAAGAGATGTGTTTTCAGGCGTTTTTTAAAGATATCAACAGAATCTGCTGATCTTGTAGCAGCAGGAAGATCATTCCACCAATGTGGAACAGATCCAGAGAAGGTACGTGAGAATGATTTTTTTCCTTTTTGGGACGGTACCACCGGACATTGTTCATTTGCAGAGCGCAGGGATCTGGTAGGAACGTAGGTCTGTATTAGTGAGTGGAGATATGGGGGTGCAGAACCAGTGGTGGTCTTGTGATTTTGTGAGAGCATAGCTTTGAACTTGATGCGGGCGTCAACCGGGAGCCAGTGTAACCTAATGAATAGAGGAGTTACGTGGGCTCTCTCTCTCTTTTTATTTAACCTTTATTTAACCAGGATAGTCTCACTGAGACTACAAATCTCTTTTGCAGGGGAGTCCTGGCCCCATGTGTGTTTGGGGGGGGGGACTATTGTACATGTTTTTTTTGGTGGTAGGGGAAACCGGAGTACCCGGAGGAAACCTACACAGACACAGGGAGAACATGCAAACTCCACACAGAAAGGCCCTGCCCTGGATGGGAATTGAACCCAGGACCTTCTTGCTGTGAGGCAGGCGTGCTAACCACTTTGCCACTGTGCCGTCAAAACCCTCTTCGGTTCATTAAAGACCACTCTTGCCGCTGCATTCTGGATCAGCTGCAGAGGTTTGGTTGTGCAGGCGGGGAGTCCAGCCAGTAGAGCATTGCAATAATCCAGTTTGGACAAGACAAGAGCCTGGACTAGAATTTGCATAGAGTGCTCTGATAGGAAAGGTCTAATTTTCCTAATGTTGTAGAGGATGAATCTACAGGACCGGGTGGTGCTGGTGACATGACTTGTGAAGTTTTGCTCATCCATCAATTAGCACTCGGCCGTCGACGGTGTAATGGTTGATGAGCCTAGTTGAATGGAGAGGTTATGGCAGGTCCCTGGGTTGGCCGAAATCACAAGCAGTTCTGTTTTTGCAAGGTTCAGCTGCAGGTGATGGTCCTTCATCCAAAGTGAGATGTCACTCAGACATGCCGAGACGAGAGCAGAGACCATTGGATCATCAGGTTGAAATGACAGGTGGAGTTGAGTGTCATCTGCATAGCAGTGATAGGAAAAACCATGCTTCTGGATGACAGAGCCAAGGAATGTCATGTAAATGGAAAAGAGTAGCGGTCCAAGCACTGAGCCCTGTGGCACCCCTGTATTGAGATGTTGGGACTCAGAGACCTCGTTTCTCCAGGATGCTCTGAATGACCTATCCGAGAGGTAAGACTTATATAATAATAATAAATATTATTAAATTTATTTATTAAAATTTATAAATAATAAAAACTCCTCAAGGGATATTTTCTGGATAAGAATATTATCCCTAAGGAAGGCACATACACCACCACCCTTTTTGTTTTTCTGTATTTTGGATACAAATCTGAAATTTCCAGTCTTGCTGTCTAACCAATCAGGGTAACTGGAGCCTATCCTAGCAGCTTCTAGTTAGTCACAGGGCTGACTTTTAGAGTCAGACAGTGACAAACATCCAAACAAATTAAAGTTATTAATTAAGTTTACTCCTCTTGTCTCACAGGTCTTGGACAGCCATGTAATCAATGCGACCAGCCGACTGAATTTGTTGATCTGTCTCTCAATATTTGGGGACTGATAAAAGATTGCACTTCCAGTTTTAGAGTGGCCCTTTATTGTGGCCAGCCTAAGGCACACCTGTGGTATCTAATCAAATTCTGATATGCCACACCTGTGAGGTGGATTATCTTGGAAAAGGAGAAGTGCTCACTAACACAGAGTTGGACAGATATGTGAACGATATTTGAAAGAAATAGGCCTTTTGTGTACACAGAAAAAGTCTTAGATCTTTGAGTTCATCTCATGAAAATGTGTTAAAATTTTTGTTTAGTATATTAAAATTCTTGATCAAAAAAAGCCTAGATGACATCTTTTTTCACAGATGATTCAGATACAGCCTTATACAAACCTATAGTAACGTTAATAACGCTTTTATTGTGTATGAGGATTCATTAAGGCTGCATAAAAGAGGGTGCAAATTGGAACCTTGCCAAACCGGGGCTGAATATGAACAGTGTCTGCAGACCTTCCAGAGAAGCATCAGGAGAGGGTATGTTGTTCTGTTGTTGTCATATTCATATTTAAGAACGGAAGCACTGTCCTTATGTACACAGTTTGTACATTAGTTTCCACAGTTTGAATTTGTCACGCATGGTTTTAAATACATTTAGCATCAATATTAACTGCCACTAGTGTTGTCACAGTACCAAAACTTCAGTATTTGGTACCAATAGTAGTGAAATCCACAGTTCTCAGTATTAATTTTGGTACTGAAGCAAAACACACAAACATGATAATTGAAGAACAAACTAAGTTAAGTTAAACAAATTAAAAAAACAAAAACTTTATAAAAAACTGATACATACTTTACATTTATTAACTATTTTAAATTGTGTTTCAAGTTTTTCCACAAATAAAAGAAATATGAGAAGTAAAAACCCAAACAACCAAAAAGTCATTTTAATGAATGGTTTTGTAAAGTGTTACGAAATTATACAGGAGATAAAATGTGTTTATACTTTTATTTAATCCAATCTGTGTTCATATCTAATTTATCTTAACTTTTAATCCTGCTTAAGTTATTAAACCTTGTCATATGAGGGGAGTAGCTTAAATTTACCAGCACTAAGACCTAGCAGAGCTGCTCAGCTTTTGGATAACATGTCGGGTTGACCAGATTCCTGGTACCCGGTCCTTATATAAACCTGGTACCTTGATGTTTTCATTTTTTTGTACCAAAGAACCGAAGGACAACACTAACCGCGGTAGTACATTTCATACCACCCATTTATGATCTTTTGTCCTGCTGACATCTTCCTGACTTTAGGTGAGGAGAAAATTGAAAGGTGAATCTCCAGAGCTGATGGAGATGGTTTATAACTAGTCAGACTGGTTCGGTTATATGTTTTTTGATGATGCAATGAAGGAGACAGATTTCAGATAAGCTGTGCACAGTTACACAGATGTGTTTATGGTTTCTACTTGAGTTCAGGTTTCAGTTCAAAGCAAATAGACAAAATTCTGGTAATGGGTTGGCGTAGTTCCTGGTGAACAGACTGGGATGCCTTTTTTATGAGACATTTAGCCTTCACTAGTGTTCAGGACTAGCTTTACAGATAGCAACAAGCAAGCCTCTTACTGTTTTGGACATTTACCATAGTTTTATGTTGTAAAACTGTAACACACAGAACTAATATACATATTACAATCCTAGCTCTCTTATTTATGAACATAGAATACACAAAGATATGTAAAGTAATCTATTTGTTGCTTATCATTATGTGACGTTATGCACTTGCTGGGAACATTTGACACCAACTTATTTCCTCCTAGGATCCACAGACCAGCAGACCTGATGTCTCCTTCTGTGATGTGTCTGCCTTGGTGTGCAACTTGGGCAATGGACTGTTTCTCTGGTATTTCTATCGGTTGAATTTAGTCATGTGGTATTTCAGCAGAAGACACACATGTCCTATTCTCACCAGTCCCTAAAATTACATTGAGATTTTTAGGTGACTGTGTTTTGACCCGTCTTCTCCTTTGTTCAAACCTTTGATTTAATTTTTACTGTCTCGCCTTGAACAGTTTTTGATTATGATTATTAACTTTGCCTGGAAGCATGCAGTCATTTTTTGCTCATTTGCTTCAGTCTTTGAAATGGACCTGAGCTTTTGAATTAGCCTGATGATGGCATGCGTTAGACGTTTCCAACTGGAGAAGCGCTCAAACCTTTTTGAGTCGAGATCTTTTGTCACAGTTGTAGCAAATGTTGTGACTACTGGTTGTACTTCAACGTCTGTTGCAGGCTCAACGAGTGGTACATAGTGGTCTGGTTGAGAAGGGTACTCTTCTTCACTTTTCATTTAAAAACGATCCGGCAGGGTTATTTTCAGTGCTCACAATGTGGCATTGACTGGGATTGGTTGACTTTCTGATTTGAGCCATACGGTTCGCAACATACACATAAAATCTCTGACTAGTGTTGTTGATGTAGCCTCAAACAGCTCGACTATCTGTGTAGTATTTCACTTTGTGAATTTCCATGTCCAGCTCATCTAGCAGAACTGCAGTGCATATTTGTAAAAAAGAGGCACAGTGTGGAATGGATGGGGGGCTAATTTGGACTTGCCAATGCAAAAATCAACATGGACTTTTACAGCTCGAAGGTATGCAACAGCTGATATTAGGGATGCACCGATACCACTTTTTTGGAAAACGAGTACGAGTACTTGCATTTCAGTACTCGCCGATACCGATACCGAGTACTTAATAAAAAAACATGATTTAAATTTACAGGTAACAGCTTTAGTCATATAATTTAACAAAAAAACAAGGCACGGGGCAAACACTGCTTGTCCAAATATCCGTGAAACTAAACGAAGAGGAGGCTTGCAGTAGGCTGTGGATGTGTTTTTTCACGGAGTCGTAGTTTAGGCAGCTCCGTGTCAGTCATGTAGCGGCTTGGGACATCATAACATGGAGGGGACGCATGAATCCCACATTTTCTACCTCCGAAAGTGGCTGGTCACTCAATGCAATGTACTCGATGATTGCCTGTGTTATTTTCACAGCACGTGGATTGTCTCTGGACATTTTCTCGCCTTGCAAGAGTTTGCTGTGTGAGTTGTGTTGGTTTAGAAGCGTGGGTAAACTCTTTATACTCGTTGTCGTGTTGGGATTTTAGGTGCTTGATTAAATTACTTGTGTTAAATGCGCTACCTTTTGAGCCTCCTCTGGACAATTTAGCTGAGCACAATTTGCAGTCCGCCTTTGTTTTGTTTTGTCTTCATTCACTTTGAAATAGTTCCACACGGCTGACATGTCTCATCTTTCCTTTGTTCTTCCCGCTCTGAGCTGCAGCCGGGGCCTGGGGGCGGGCACTCGGCGCCTGTGATTAAAACCCCTTACACGCCGCTCAAACATAGACATTTCTCAGACCGTGGTATCGTCCCCGGTATCGGGGGACCTTTAACGAGTACGAGTACTTTCGAAAATGTGGTATCGAGGCCGATACCAGATACCAGTGTCGGTATGGGTTCTGGGACACAAGAATGGTAAAGCAGTCATTTTGAAGATCCCAGTTTAGCCCCAAGCTTTGTTGAAAGGGCATGGGATCTGCACCATCTTTAGATGGGAATGCTTCCATCACAGCTGGACTGTTGGAGGCTATTTTGTGCAGGCAAATGTTTGAGTCTGCTAACATATGTTTGGTCTTTTTCAGAGTTTGATTGGCTTTAGTGGCTGATGAAAAAGAGGCCAGTCCATTGTCAACATAAAAGTTTTCTTAGATAAAACTGTTTGGCCTCTTCGCGGTATTCATCTTGTGCATCCAGAGCGGCCCTCTTTTGGCCATATATTGCGATGGCAAAGAAGGCTATTTCCAAACACATGTACATTCATCCTGTACTACAGGTTCTTTACGGAAACGCAGGAGGACCCCAAGTAGAGTGTTGTTCATGTCAGAGCCACTCAACAATACATTGTTCAGAGAGGTGTCTTCGAAGGTGGCATTACTGTCAAGTACTGCGCATGTCTGGTGTGGTTTGCAGGGTTTGTAAACCTCAAATAGCGATAGGTACCAACACTCTTGGTCTTTGAGTTGAGGGGCTGGTTCAGCGTATCCTGACTCAAACATTTGAAGCATGAAGCTGAAAAAGCGTTCTTTCATGTGGGACACTCAGACACAGTGATGCGAGTGATGTTTGAGTGCTTGGTCTTGGTTTTTGGGTAGTCTACACCAGCCTTTCTCAAACTTTTTTCAGTCAGGGCACCTTTCAAAAATGCATAAGATTTCAAGGCACCCCAGTTTAAAATATAATTTAAAAACACTGCATAACCCAAATTTAAATGCAAATGTCCTGTTTATTTAGACAGGACAGTAATGAATATAGCATAATACGAACTGTAAATAATAATAACAACTTTATAGCAACTTTAAAAACACAGGTTTGCAAAGTAATTCACAAAATAATTAATCAGAGACACAAATGCCATAAAACCGTAAGAGGTGGACCGCAGAATACAAGATCCCAACAACAAATCCTGACCAGGAGAACTAAACTGAAGTGCAGGATGCAGTTAAAATAAAATAAAAAGGGGCAGACATAACAAAAATAAATAAAATCAGATACAATACGATAAGAAAAAGATCCATGTTCCATGCAACAGAGATAAGCAGGAATGTTTTTCCATATAGTGCTTGTTTTCATCCGTGCTATATGCGCAAGCACACACACCCTCACACACAAAAAAATAATCCCCAACGAGAGATGGAGAAAGATCTAGATGCGCGCATGCAGCGCCTGAATTACACTCTCACACAAGCCGGGGTAGCTCAGTTCTGATATTCCGATTGTCAAATATATACAAGTGGAAGTGTTTTGTCGTTTAAACACCTTTATAACGATCGCGTTAGTTGAGCTGTATGCACGATGGGCACCGCCATCGCCGCCACAGGGGCAGTTCAGAAAAGTTGTGATGTATGACAGCTCTGAGCGCGCCTGTCTCTGGCTCAGTGCAAGCCAACGCAATAGCATTTTTTTTTTTAGCCTACGTCATTTTTTGGCGGCACCCCTGACACAGTCAGGGGGCACCCCAGTGTGCCGCGGCACCCACTTTGAGAAAGGCTGTTGTAGACTATTTCATGTGTGTTAGCTGTCTAATGCTAAATACGCAGTAATTAGCCACCCATAAGAAATTCTTAAGACGTTATGAACAAGGATTATTTGCGCTCGTTCAATTGTTTTACTTTAGCGGTCATTACTGATAAGTAAATATATAACGTTTTACTGTAACAATAAACATGCAGATTTGTTGTTGTTGACGTGCATGTACAAGCTTGCGCGACTAGAACCAATAAGCAGGCCGCAACTGCCACCAACCTGTGTCGCTCTTGTTTACAAATTTCTTAAATGTCCTTAATGCACCTTTAAACCTAGATAAACTAGTTAAACTAGTTGTCAAATGCTCCCCTTGCAGTTTATTTAGCACAACTTACTTTTCCAGCCTTTTGATGTCCCAACCTTTTTGAGATGTGTTGCTGCCATCAAGTAAAATGTCTTAGTTTCAACACCTGATATGTTGTTATGTTCTATTGTGAATAATGGTGCATTCATCTGGTCCTCGGGAACTCGGGAAAAAAACACATGAATGCACCATAAATTATGACATATTATAAAATATGTATTTATATTTACATTTTAGAGTCATGTATTTTTTATGGGTGTCATTTCATGTGTTATGGGTTTATACAAGGCCGGTTTACCCCGCCAACCAAAAACATACAGGCTTAGCTCTCCTATGGGGCCAGGACTCATGGGTTTGAGCTCTGGGATTTTCCGTACTTCAATAAAGGCCAATTAAAAATTGGAAAATGGAAGTTGTTTTTGTTGATCTAAAGATTTTTAAGAATGAAAGCCATCAAACACTCTGTGGGGATTAGGGGAATGCCTGAAGTGTTGAATGTCACCAGTCTTAACTTCCCTTTCAGCTGTCAAACAGGTTTACAGTACGCACCTCCCAGCGCTTTATGACAACAGAGTGTCATAAAGCGCTTACACCCTCATTTAAGTCACAACACTGAGGATGTTTGTGCTGCATAGCCTCCTCCGAGCCCTGATGATAATGATGTTGATGATGGTGGCCTGTATCCCGGCTCTCTCCACCTGCGACACGACCCAGACTGAGTGTGGGGCCAGAGCTCCTGGCGATGTGATGATTGGACTGATGTTTCCAGGTCACAAGACGGTGAATAATCTCTCTGAACGGATCAAGCCAGAAAGCTACCAGTGCTCAGAGTGAGTAGAGAAAGAGCTGAACGCAAATGTAGATTTTTATCCCCATATGTGTCTCAGAATTGATAAAGTCTCTTGGAATTAGAGACAGAACGCCTTCACCTTGAAAACCAGGTCCAGATGCTTTTACTTCAACCTTTTTTTTTTATCCCCATATGTGTAACGCTGTTTGTGCATTTTCAGCAAGACTTTTGGACAGCAAGTGCTTAAGGGAGCTACCAGGAAACAACAATTGTAATGAAGCTAAAGTTGAAGAAGCACAAATATAGTTATTAATAGTTTAAAATTAGCTGTTGGTAGCTAGGGATGCTATCAGTGGTAAGCCATGCAATTCAGAACTGGGCTTTTGGTTACCTGGACTGTCTCTCACAATCAACCAACCAACCTCATGTCCAAAACGAGGACTTTACTCACCTTACACACCTGCTCCGTGCCCAGACTGCTTTCTGCAATAGATCCACAATTGAACACTGCAGGGTTTTGTCTGTTTGTCCCGTAATTTATTATCTATTTATCTATCCACATGCTGCTTTGTGTCAGGTTATGCCCTGTTTTACTCCTGTACACCGCTTTTGCTCTTTATTTATTTCAGTAAAACATAAACGTAACAAGTCCCTGTGAACAGTGTGTTTCTATAAATATATGACTAGTGAGAGTCGGATTGACGGTGTTTCTACCTGAGTCTCTATCGCCGCCATTTAGGCCTACGTATATTCTATTTAAAGTGCATCAGTGACTTGTGTAAAATAAAATATATATTAATACCTGCTGTTATTTGTGTCATCTTGTAAATGCATGCCCCTTGAATTCACAGATGAAATTAGTTATTAATACATCTGCTTTTCACTTCTGGGATATGCAACTCCGCGGAATTTTGCCATGGCCAGCCTTTCATTAAACAATGTGCCAGCTCTGGACACGCTCTGAAAATGAGTGTGGCATCCGCCAAGTGCTTTGCGTTTTATGTCATTAAGATCTAGCCCTTTGTCTTCAATGTCTAAGAATGCGACAGGCTGCGACAGGACTGTGATTAACAAACTACGACAAGTCTGAGTCAGCTTATTTGAAGAGACCTAACAACTGAATTTCTCCTCGGGATCAATAAAGTTTATTTGAATTTAATTTGAGCAGCTAATGCTAGTGGTCAAGCTAACAAGCCAAGCTAAGCCAAATATGCCCAGATGTGTGTGTGTGTGTGTGTGTGTGTGTGTGTGTGTGTGTGTGTGTGTGTGTGTGTGTGTGTGTGTGTGTGTGTGTGAGATGTTGTTTGGGGATGGTTGCAACATGTTACAAAGACAATATATTTCAGTGTTAATAAGAGGATTATTATCAAAAATAATTTGACACAATTCTAATCTTTTTGGCTCTATACACCACCACAATTAATTTAAAATGAAATAAATAAGATGTGCTTTAACTGTTGCTGAGCTCACCGGTGGGTACTTTCTTTTTAAGGATGTTCCAGACAAAAGTTTCTGCTATCTCTCTGATGGGTTTGTTCTGTTTTTTCAGCCTAATGATGGCTTGCTTCACTGATAGTGACAGCTCTTTGGATCTCATATTGAGAGTTGACAGCAACTGTTTCCAAATGCAAATAGCACACTTGAAATTAACATTCAAACCTTTTATCTGCTCCTTGTAAATGGGATAATTAGGCAATAACACACACCTGGCCATGGAACAGCTAAGCAGCTAATTGTCCCATTACTTTTGGTCCCATAAAAAGTGGGAGGCACATATACAAACTGTTGTAATTCCTACATGTTCACCTGATTTGGATGTAAATACCCTCAAATTAAACTAAAAGTCTGCAGTTAAAGCACATCTTGTTCGTTAATTTCAAATCCATTGTGGTGGTGTATATGTCGCCGCCCTCGGCTTCAGGTTTGTTTGATCACCACAAAAGTATACCACAAAGAAATACGAGGGGAATGAGTTTACAATTCAAAAAGGGTAGTTTATTAAAACACGCAAGAAAAGAGAAAAAAACAATAAGAAGCCCAGTAAAAGGCTTTAAAAGCTAATCTACGGGTTATAGGTAAAAGTCCGGGGATTGTGGGAAGAGCAGTCTTTGAGGGGAGTAGTTTGGTAGTGGGCCTCGGCCTCCCGTCCGTGCCGCAGGGCCGGCTAGTAGGAGTGCTGGCGCCCTTCCAGCGGTCCCAGTGGACTTCAAGGTCCTAGTACGCCGCCCCAGAACTATTGGTAACACACACCAGAATGTCGGCTTAGCGACCACACTAATACACTTCAATAAAACCACACAACATGCAGATTATACGGGACACGTCCCTTCACTTAGCGTTTTAAAGGCGTTGCACAGGTTCCCTTTCCTGGTCCCTCTTGGTCCGCGGAGATACAGCCAGTCGCTCCTCCAGTCCTGACTCGGTCCCTTCTTTCCAGAGGGGGAGACGGCGCTGTGGACAGGGGAAGGCGGTCTTAGGCACACAGTTAAAACAGCTCGGGTAGGTATAACCTCCACACAGTTATGGGCACTTCCCTTTACTTAGCTGATTTAGAGCGTTGTATGCGGTGATCCCTTCGGTTTCTGTGGCTTCCCGCTGCCTTTCGCTGGTCTGTTGCTCCGTGCTGTTCAATATTCTTTCCTTTTTCCGTTCCTTCCTCCGTCTCTTTCTCTCCGTCTCCTTTCGTTCTCCGTCTGTCTTCCTGTTCTCTCCTTCCGGGTTTTTCTCCTTTCCTTTTCCGTTCCTTCCTCCGTCTCCTTCTCTCCGTCTCTTTTCCCTCTCCGTCTCTCCGTCTCTCTTTTCCTTTTTCGTTACTTCCTCCGTCTGTTCACTTCCCCGCCGTGGATCCTTGCCCGTACCAGTCCCTGGCTCTCTCTCGCTGGTCGTGGGTCACCCCAGGCCTCCTCCTCGGCCCCTCGCTTCCCGTCCTACCAGCGGCGCCTCCGGGTCCCCTGGCCTCAGGTCTCCTCAGGAATCCTCCCGGCTTCCGTCTTGTTCTGACCGGCGTCCGCCGTCGCCGGTCTTTCCCCCCGTTCCGTCCGCTCGCCTTCTCTTTTCCTCTGCTCTCCAATCCTGCTTCTCTGTCCTTCCATTGGGCCTTTTGAACTAGACCCGGGCACATCTTATTGGTCTTGGTGATTGCGCAGGTGTGGTGGGCGTTCCCCATCACGAGTTTGTCCGTGCGTCACCAAAAGTTTAAAGGGGCCGCGCACTCACAGAACACATAGAGAGAACAAATACAAAGGAGAAACCGGCACCCCGTGACATTTTCCCCCCACCTTTAACTTTGGTCGTCCCCGGCCAACGAGACCCAATTCTTAAAAACTAGCATTAAAAGCCAAACGGCTACTCAGTCCCTCTTGCTCCATTTCTTTGTGGTACTGGTGATCCTGTCGACTACGCCAAAATTGTCGCCGCCCTCGGCTTCAGGTTCGTTTGATCACCACAAAAGTATACCACAAAGAAATACGAGGGGAATGAGTTTACAATTCAAAAAGGGTAGTTTATTAAAACACGCAAGAAAAGAGAAAAAAACAATAATAAGAAGCCCAGTAAAAGGCTTTAAAAGCTAATCTACGGGTTATAGGTAAAAGTCCGGGGATTGTGGGAAGAGCAGTCTTTGAGGGGAGTAGTTTGGTAGTGGGCCTCGGCCTCCCGTCCGTGCCGCAGGGCCGGCTAGTAGGAGTGCTGGCGCCCTTCCAGCGGTCCCAGTGGACTTCAAGGTCCTAGTACGCCGCCCCAGAACTATTGGTAACACACACCAGAATGTCGGCTTAGCGACCACACTAATACACTTCAATAAAACCACACAACATGCAGATTATACGGGACACGTCCCTTCACTTAGCGTTTTAAGGGCGTTGCACAGGTTCCCTTTCCTGGTCCCTCTTGGTCCGCGGAGATACGGCCAGTCGCTCCTCCAGTCCTGACTCGGTCCCTTCTTTCCAGAGGGGGAGACGGCGCTGTGGACAGGGGAAGGCGGTCTTAGGCACACAGTTAAAACAGCTCGGGTAGGTATAACCTCCACACAGTTATGGGCACTTCCCTTTACTTAGCTGATTTAGACCGTTGTATGCGGTGATCCCTTCGGTTTCTGTGGCTTCCCGCTGCCTTTCGCTGGTCTGTTGCTCCGTGCTGTTCAATATTCTTTCCTTTTTCCGTTCCTTCCTCCGTCTCTTTCTCTCCGTCTCCTTTCGTTCTCCGTCTGTCTTCCTGTTCTCTCCTTCCGGGTTTCTCTCCTTTCCTTTTCCGTTCCTTCCTCCGTCTCCTTCTCTCCGTCTCTTTTCCCTCTCCGTCTCTCCGTCTCTCTTTTCCTTTTTCGTTACTTCCTCCGTCTGTTCACTTCCCCGCCGTGGATCCTTGCCCGTACCAGTCCCTGGCTCTCTCTCGCTGGTCGTGGGTCACCCCAGGCCTCCTCCTCGGCCCCTCGCTTCACGTCCTACCAGCGGCGCCTCCGGGTCCCCTGGCCTCAGGTCTCCTCAGGAATCCTCCCGGCTTCCGTCTTGTTCTGACCGGCGTCCGCCGTCGCGGGTCTTTCCCCCCGTTCCGTCCGCTCGCCTTCTCTTTTCCTCTGCTCTCCAATCCTGCTTCTCTGTCCTTCCATTGGGACTTTTGAACTAGACCCGGGCACATCTTATTGGTCTTGGTGATTGCGCAGGTGTGGTGGGCGTTCATCACGAGTTTGTCCGCAAGCGTCACCAAAAGTTTAAAGGGGCCGCGCACTCACAGAACACATAGAGAGAACAAATACAAAGGAGAAACCGGCACCCCGTGACATATAGAGCCAAAAATTTGAATTGTGTCAATGTCCCAGTATTTATGGACCTGACTGTATATATAAATAAAATTAAAATATCTAGTTTTTATAGACTGATACCATCATAATAGTAATCGTGAAGCCTGTCACAGCCAAGACAACACTTTTAGACAGTACTTCCTCTGATGTGGAAATGCTGGCACGTTTAGGCAGTAATTCAAGCATGAATGACTTGAAATGAAAGGTTTGTTTTTAATTGTTGTTTTCAGTTTTTTCCTGGTGGCATTCATGAGATCCCTGGCAGCCGTCCAAGCCATTGAGGAGGTAAACGCAGGAGGCTTTCTTCCAGGCGTTCGTCTTGGATACATTATGTGTGACACGTGTAGCCTTGCGAGCAAGGCCCTGCACAATGTGGAGGTCATGATGGCCCTCAACAACTCTCTAAAAGTACAGTGCGACTACACCGACTACAGGCCTGGAGTGAAGATTGTTTTAGGAGCACGATACTCAGAGGAGTCCATAGCTTTGGCCAAACTGCTTAGTGTTTACATGATCCCTCTGGTGAGTGAATTCTTTTCTGCATTTTGGGTATGTTTTAGTGGCCACAGTGTATTTTTTATTGTGTATATTTAATTCAGTATTTGTTAAAAAAAATGTTTAGTCAACTTGTAGTGCATAATTGCTATTTATATTACCTTTAAGTTACATTATCGTTTGAGTTCCTGTTTGAATCTTTTGTGCGTACTTTATTCCTTTCAGCTGAGCAGCACAGCTTCATCACCAACGCTGAGTGACAAGCTGCGCTACCCAGTTTTCCTGCGAACCATTCCCAGTGATGTCCATCAAACCAAAGCACTAACGGAGCTCATGGTTCACTTCAAATGGAACTGGGTGGGTGTTGTGTACAGAGATGATGAATATGGCAAAGCAGTGCTGCAGAATTTCCTCACAGATGCACAGAGTGCTAATGTGTGTGTGGCCTACCAGGAAAAACTGCCATTTCTTTTTGACCAGGACAGCATCCAGCAAGTCAAAAAGGTGGCCGAGCAGATCCGCTCTTCCACTGCTAAAGTGGTACTGCTCATTCTTAAATCAGACTTTGTGGAAGCCATCTTTAAAGAAATGATCAGCACAAACACACAAAAGATATGGATTGCCACTGACAGCTGGTCCATAAACGTGGCTTTAGCCCAAATGGAAGACATCAACAAAGTTGGAGATATTTTGGGTTTCACCTTCATTGGAAATAAGAGTGAATCATTTGAGAACTACCTTAAGAATCTTAGTCCACCTGCAGGAGGATACAACCACTTTATTGAAGAATACAAGAACCTGAGGTTCAACTGCACCCCAGAATGTTTCCACAATAACCCTCCAAACTATTGCCCTCCACCTGACCTTCTCAAAATGAAGTCTCCTAAAGCATGTGATTCCAGTGATCCTCAGGGACAGAACGATGACTATTTGGTACAGACTCTAGATACAAGTGAAGCCTTTCTTGAGAGAGTAGCAGTCTGGGCCACAGCTCACGCTCTTAAAAAAGTACTTCAGTGCAACAGTTCAGCCTGCACAGGAGAAACTGACTTCCCACCATGGAAAGTAAGACTGACAGCCTGACCCTTGACAATTCTTCTTGTCTGTTGTTTTAGATTCTTAAGAGATATCTGTGTTTAAACATTCTGCTCTTTCTGTCTCAGCTTCTTGAAGAACTGAGGAGGGTCAAGTTT
Source organism: Perccottus glenii (assembly GCA_024416835.2). Classification (NCBI taxonomy): domain Eukaryota; kingdom Metazoa; phylum Chordata; class Actinopteri; order Gobiiformes; family Odontobutidae; genus Perccottus; species Perccottus glenii. Next base: position 21,803,228 of record CM044546.2, read on the forward strand.
GACTATGACAATCAGACTTTTTACTTTGACAAAAATGGTGATTCTGTAAATGGCTATAATCTCTTAATGTGGACCAAGGAGGGTCAATGGCGGAAATTCACAAAAATTGGAAGATACCCCTCTCTTGATGAATTAGTCAGAATGGATAAAGAAAATATAAGCTGGCTTTCAACAGGAAACTCTACAGTAAGACTGCACTACACATTGTATAATCTAGTCACAAGCTGAACTATTTAGCAGTTCTTAAAAGCCTGTCCTTTCTGTCCTTTTCTTAGACCCCTGTTTGCAGATGTTCCAAGCGATGCCCACCAGGCCAATTTAAGAAGATCCTCAATGTATCCTGTTGTTACACCTGCATTCCCTGTAATGAAGGCACCTACTCAGATGACTGGGGTATGCTGACAAATGAGTTTATTCATTCACTTTTCACAGCAAAAACTTGAGCATTGACCATTGAGTGAGTGATAGATAAATTTTACTCAGTTCTTTGTGGGAAGAAAGTGGGAAGTCTGTGGGCCTGGTTTACTAAGGATTTTCAGAAGGCAGAACAAAGGACACAAACCACCTCTGAATGCAATTTGATAGTCATGCAACCTGTGTTGTAGTCAAGTCACCAGTTTTTGAGTCATTTACATTACATTACATTTAGTCATTTAGCAGACACTTCCATCCAAAGTGACTTACAAATGAGGAAAAGAATGGAAGCAATTTTAACAACACAAGGTAGCAAAATGCATAAGTGCACCAAAAACATGTCTTTTAATACCCAGCACAGTATACAAAGCTAAGACACTTAACCGACCTTGCCTCGTATTAATGTGTAGGAATGTGTAAGAATGTTTAGTGAATGTATTTGGCGATGGTCGGAGAGGCCGCAGGCGCAAAATGGCTGGCACGTCTCTGTCAGTCTGCCCCAGGGCAGCTGTGGCTACAGTTGTAGCTTACCACCACCAGTGTGTGACTGTGGAGTCAATTAATAATGGACAGCCTGTAAGCGCTTTGAGTCCCATGGTTCCTTGGGAGAAAAGCGCAATATAAATCCAATCCGTTATTATTATTATTATTATTGTTTATTGTTTTTTCTTGAACAGACCAAGAAGATTGCAAAGTCTGTCCTAATGGAACTTGGTGTCTCAAAGGAATGCACCAATGTCTTCCACGGATGGAGTCCTACCTTCAATGGGACGCTGCTCACCCCATTGCCCTCATGGCTGCCATTGGCTTTGGCTATTTTCTCTTGCTGGTTACCTTAATTATATTTTGGATCCACAGAGACTCTCCGGCAATGAGAAGAGCCGAAGTGAGAATATCCACTGTGATGATCTCTGGTCTGGCAGTTAGCTTTGCCAGCGTTGTGTGCTTCATGGGTAAGCCCAATATCCACCTGTGCCAGGCCCGTCAGGTGATGTACGCTCTAGGCTTCACCTTATGTGTGTCCTGCATCCTTGTAAAGGCCTACCGGACCTTCTTAGCCTTTCTTCCTTTTGGTCAGTTGCTACACAGGAGGCTAAACAAACTTTATCAACCGGCTGCAATCATCATTGTTCTCACAATTCTCCAAGGAGTTATCTGTTGTCTCTGGCTCATCTTTGATTCTCCTGATGTCGACCAGACCCCTCCATCCTCCCTAGGTATGATAAAAGTCATCCAGTGTAACGAAGGTAGTACAAATATAGGATTTGGCATCATGTTAAGCTACATAGCTTTGTTGGCTATGGTTGGATTCCTCTTGGCATTTAAAGGCAGAAGGGTTCCGCAACAGTTCAGTGAAACCGGCTACATCATTTTTAGCATGCTAATGTACCTATTTGTATGGGTGTGTTTTGTCCCGGTCTATATTACCAACAAGGAAGAGCGGACAGCCGTGCAGGCATCGGCAATTCTTGTATCAAATTATGGCATCATTCTCTGCCATTTCCTGCCCAAGTGTTACGAAGCAATCTGGGGACGGGACATGGATACAATGGAAAGGTTTTTTGACAAAATGCGGACTATGGCTTGTCCACGCAAAGATGTTCCACCAAAAAGCCCAATCTCAGATGGGACAAGTAACCCTACTCTAACAAGTTCATCAAGCCCTACACAGAGTGAGGGGTCACTTACACAGGCAAGTCCAGCCGGTACAGCCATCACCATAAATCCTGTTTCCAAAATGATCACTCACTGTTCTCTGAGGTTTAGGCCTCCAACATCACTAGCCCGATTAAGACGACGTAGGAGTGAGTCCTTTTAAATAATGGGCATCATTCATAAACCTTCTAACCTGTGAATTTCTACCTAAGCCTTACTTAGGAAGATTTGGGCATTTCCCGTTCTTTTCTTAACTGAAAAAAGTTCTTGTGCAAGATCAAATTCCAAGAACAGGCTATATTTTGAGGCTTTTTACAAAAACATTCATGAATGAGCCCCATGGCTTGTTATATTAAGAATATGTGTTTATTTACGTCTATATTTTTGTATAAAACCTCTCTTTTAGACTGTAATGTCTGTATATATTTGTACATAATCCTTTTAGTTTTAAGTAGCAGAGATATTGTTAAACAAATCAGCTAAAAACATGGGTATAGCAAGTGACTATAAAGGGATACTAGGTCCTTTTATTCTTAATGTCCATTATTATAATGGACATTAAGTATAAAATTATATTATAATAATTACTAACTACCGCTGAAATTAGTAATACAAAAATCCCAGGTGTTTCACCTGAATAATCTAAATAAAAATGGAACTTTAGAGGCACACAAGTAAGCTTTACAAAATGGAGATTGTAGACTGTATTACCATTCCCTGTATTTATTGAATCACTTGAATTGATTCACTCAGAAGAACATACTGATGGTGGTTCCTACAGTCAAAACAGAGTTGGGCATTAAATGACCTGCAAAAGGACTTAAATCTATCTTGTTACTTTAGGAGAATTTAAATCTATTTTAAAGAAGTGTAAAATAAATGGCATAATTTAGGCACCAGAATGGTGCATGGTAGAATACCTGGAGGTGTGGCCATTTTGTGGCGCAAGAAATATGACCCAATGATCAGTATTATCAGATTGGAGGTGGACTGGTGTATTGCAATTAAAGTTGTGCATGATATGGATGTTTTTATCATTTTAAATGTTTATACTCCATAGGATTGCTATAAAAATGAAGATGAATATATGAATAGATTGGCATTTTTAAGCTCCTATATTAAGGAATGTACATATGCAAATATATTTGTGATGGGTGATTTGAATGCAGACATTTCTGATGACAAATCTATCTTTGGTCAGCACTTGGTGCAGTTCTGTCATGACAGTAAACTGGTTCTCTCCAGCAAGAAATTACTCCCTATAGATAGTTATACTTACATCAGTGAAGCATGGCACACAACATCCTTGTGAAAGTCTGGAAATGGTTGAAATTTTGTATGGGTTGACTACCACTGATCACTTACCTGTCTCTATGACGATACATGTTGATAACCTCCCTGACTGCAGCAGATCGACAGAATTTGGCGTCAATGATGTTAAAGTGAATTGGGCTAAACTATCAAAAGAGGATGTCTTATCTTATTGTGGGAGGACAGATGTTCTCTTAAGAGAAGTACACCTACCCAGGGATGCTATTTTATGTTCAAATATTAACTGTGATGATGATATTCACTGTAATGACCTATGTAAAATGTACAATAGTATGGTGAGCGCTATACATGAGGCTAGTAGACCTTTACAGAAACATTCCAGAAAGGCTACGAATACCAAGCCTGGTTGGACCAAGTATGTAGCTGACCATCAAGAAGCCGCTAAGATGGCTCATAGAGCCTGGGTTATAGCTGGTAGACCCAGACAGGGGCCAGACTTAGAGCACAAGAAACTTACCAATGCCAGATATAAATATGCAGTGCGCGCTGTTGGGAAGCATGAGCAAGCCTTAAGAGCTCATTCTATGGCTAAAAACTTGCTTGGTAATAATGTCACTGAGTTCTGGAAAGAGGTAAAAGCTACAAATAGGGCCAAAGCAGTACTCCCATGCCACATTGAAGGGGTATCTGGTGCAGACAATATAGCAGAGCGGTGGAGGCAGCACTACTCAGCTCTGTTTAATTGTATCAAAAGTGAGCCCTATTGTGTGGGCAAGTTAAATGAGGAAGTGATTCATTTTACTCCCAACAAGGCTTATCAAGCTATAGAGCAACTAGCGGACAAGAAAGCTAGTGGCAAGGATGACATCACTGCGGAACATCTTAAGTTATCTAGCCCCAGAGTAGCAGCTCTGCTGTCCATTTGCTTCACAGGGCTGATGACACATGGTATACTGCCAGACACCATGCTGACAGTCACATTAGTGCCAATCATCAAGGACAAGGCAGGTAAAATAGGGAGTTTGGACAACTATAGACCCATCGCCTTAGCCAGCATTCTTTCGAAGGTGTTAGAAAAGATGCTCCTAAATAGGCTGAGTGAGTTCATCTACTCCACAGAAAATCAATTTGGTTTTAAGTCTAAGCACAGTACAGATCTATGTATATATGCTTTGAAAGAAGCTGTTGAATCCTACAGAAGGCAGGGCTCTACAATCTTTCTAGGGTTTATTGATGCTTCCAAGGCATTTGACATGGTGAATCACCATAAGCTTTTTGCTAAACTCTTTCTTAGGGGTGTGCCTGGATGCATCATACGTATCCTGGTTTACTGGTATGCCAAACAACATATGCAAGTTAAATGGGGAAATAGCCTATCATTACCCTTCAGTGTAGGCAATGGAGTACGGCAGGGGGGGGCTTCTGTCTCCAGCCCTGTTTAACCTATACATGGACAACCTGTCAAAACAGTTGGGGAAGTGTAAGACAGGTTGTCTGATTGGGAATGCGCTGTTAAACCATCTGATGTATGCAGACGATTTGGCTATTATGTCCCCCAGCAGTGTTGGGTTGCAGCAGCTGTTGAATATATGCTCTGAGTATGGGGTTGAGTTTGATGTACAGTACAATGCAAACAAGAGTGTTGTATTGATATGTAGGACCAAGGAGGATCAGAAGCTGCACTTTCCAATGTTTTACCTGTCAGGGCAATCACTCTGTGTATCTAACTGTACGAAATACCTTGGGCACATCATCACTGACAAGATGGAAGATGATGCTGATATGTATAGGCAGAGACGAATGTTGTATGTCCAAGCAAACATGTTAGTCCGGAAATTCCATCACTGTTCTGATGATGTGAAAGTAAGCTTGTTTCGTGCATACTGCACCCCTATGTATGCAGCACCATAGTGGGTCAGCTACAAAAAAGAAACCCTGCGCAAACTTCAGGTAGCATATAATGACTGCCTGAGGATACTGCTGAAAAAGCCCAGGAGTAGCAGTGCAAGTAGGCTTTTTTGTGACTTAAGGCTAAGCACTTTACAGGCTCTCTTGAGGAACCTAATGTTTAAGTTCATGTCCCGACTTGATGAATCTCAAAACTGTATTATAATGATGCTCACAAGCCCTAGGTGTAGCTCGGTCAGATATCAATCATATTTGTGGAAACTAGAGTTGTGACGTTCGCGAACGAACCGATTCTTTTGAACGGCTCACAAACATGAACGATGGGAGCCGAGTCGCGGCTGGAGGGGAGCCGTTCTTTCTGTCGTTCTTTTTTCCTATGCGTGTCTCACACAGATGCACACAAATGAGCTCCTCCGCGAGACAGAACAGTTATAGGGGGAGGGGCGGACCCAGCGCAGGCCGACCCTTTCTAGCGTGATGATATTAGTTATTAGTTGTGCACGCATCCTTCACGTGAGTACTTCATTGCAGCCCACTTTGTTATTGTTCATTGACTTGAAGGGGCTGATGTCCTATTTACAAAGTTTACAGTAGTAATAGTATGTAGACATTTCCATTTTATTTATTTATTAAAGCTGTTTTGCACAGAAATTCATTGCAGATGGCTTTGTTTTTGAAGTTTATTTGTGAGTAGGTATTGTATGAATAACATAAGTCAACGTAGCTTTACACACACACACACACACACACACACACACACTTTGTACTAAATGTAAATCCAAAATAGTGATGTCACTGTCTAAGCAGAGGGATTTGTGCAACCCTATGGAATATAGTCCACACATGACAAATGAGGTAATAATCAATATTTCAGAATAATTCAAACTCAGATATTGGTGTGTGATATCTGAGTTTTAATTATTTGACTACAAATCTCACCCCATCATTCATCTCAGTGATTATTTCCAGGATAAACTGAGATGCCCCCAAGCTGGCTTCTTAAAACTGACTAAATATTTAAAAAGAGCCAAAGAGCCGTTCTTTTGAACGGCTCTTTGAAAGGAACGGATCGCGAAGATCCGGATCCCCTAAAAGAGCCATAAATCCCATCACTAGTGGAAACATTGGTATGGGTGCCTGTTAAGGCTCTCATGAATCAAAGTATGTCTGTAGGTGTGTACGTATCTATGCCTTGTTTTTTTTTACTTGATGTTGTATGTCTTGTTGTTGGGCCTAGAGCCTGTAATAAAGTTTATATATATATATATATATATATATATATATATATATATATATATATATAAATATATATATATATATATATATATATATATATATATAAATGAGCTTGATAAATATAACTGTTTTAAACTTGAACAAACTGACTATTTTGTAACTATTGAGTGTAAATATTGTTATTTGGGTTTTTGATAATGTCTTGATTTGTCAGAAACTGTGTATAATGCTGTCATCTTGGCCAGGTTACTCTTGGAAAAGAGATTTTTTATCTCAATGATGATGTCACATATAAAGGACATAATAATAATTAAAGCCGCAAGCGGCGATAAAGGCCCTCGCCTCCCTTGAGACCGCAAGGACACATGTACTCGGAGGATTGCATTTCGTGCTTTAAAGCGTAAACTGTGGGACGGAGTGGCTCAGTGGTAGAGTCCTATAACCGGAAGGTTGGCGGTTCGATTCCCGCTCTGCCCTGTTCATACTTTCGTTGTGTCGTTGGGCAACACACTTAACCCCACCTTGCCTCCAGTGTCTGTAGCACTGGTGTATGAATGTGTGTGACTGTAGAGGTGTGTTTGGTGGTGGTAGGAGAAGGTTGAGCGCCGTTTGTATGGCAGCCCCCATCTCTGTCTGCCCCAGGTGTGAATGTGTGTGAATGGGGTGAGTGGAAGCACAATGTAAAGCGCTTTGGGTGCCCGAGAAGGGTGCAAAAAAGCGCTATATAAATGCATGCCATTTACCATTTACCATTTAACTTCACAGTAATGTCAAATAACCGGGCCTGTGCTACTGCTTGAATCTTCTTCTGACTGGAGCCTGCTTCATCACCTCGGGCCTGTGCTCCTGCTGGGGCCTGCTACACCACCTTGTAATTTAGAGTTAAAGGTCTCCACAATCCCTGGTTTTCCTGGGAGCTGTCTGAACCTTTGAAAATAATAGATGATGCTTGGGCTAAGGCGAGAAAAACAAAGTACTGGCTGGAGATTTGAGATGACTCAGAAATCGCTGCACCCCCCTGTTTAAAAAGGCAAAATGTAAATATAACTTGTCTAAAAGTACAAGGTTACAAGTTCCAAAAGATTCTGAGGAGTTTTCCAAGACTCTAACCTTGGCTCTGGAGGGGCCTCCTCTAAAGGAAGGATCCTGGCAATTGGGAAATGGCATTTATTTCCCAAAGAAATGGCTGCCTCTTCACAGACTCATTACGACCACAGCCACAAATGTATCAAAAAAAATTGATAACTTTTTTGGCACACGTGTCTAGATGATACTCACCAAATTTGGAGCTGTTTAGATGAAAACCCTTTAGCACAAGGGGTGAGATTTAGGTGGTCACGCATTCCACCCAACATAGTGGATTTCCTGTTGAGTTTATGGTATGGCTGTTATAAACCTTTCTGTTTGCCCTGAGGTGACATAAGAGATGTGTGTACCAAATTTTATGTCTCTATGACAAACTAAATTCTTGGGTCCCATTATAAGTTTGTAGGGGGCGCTGGAGAGCCATTTCTAAAGATAACCCTTTTATTTACATATTTTTGTGTTCAGGTCATGAATGTGCACAAACGCCTTTGTGGGTCCAACTTGATCCGAGAAGGCGTTTGAGAGTTAAGAGACATTTTATTTTCACAAAAATGGCCACCTCGTTACAGGCTTGCCACACCCATACCCGATAAGATATCTACAACAAAGTCACAACTTTGGTTGGCAAACGTGTCTAGATGATACTCACCAAATTTGGGGCCATTTAGATTAAATCACAATGATTTGCATCTTTCTGCAAGGGTGCGATTTTAGTGGGCGTTTCACCCACATGGCGGACTTCCTGTTGAGTTTAGGGTGTGGCTGTCATTGACTTTTCTGTTTGCCCTAAGGTGTCCTATGGATGTACCAAGTTTTGTATTTCTCTTACTCTTTCTCTTTGTATTTCTCTTTCTGTTACTTCTTTGCATTCTACATTGGAAAAAATTTACTTTCGCTTTCCATAGGCCCAATGTATTTTGACTTTTCTAGGGGTCGCCACTGAGTCATTTTTCATATTTTTTTTTCAGGGACTTCAAATACATAAATTTTTCGCCGGCCTTGAATGTTGGGACCAATAAAAATGACTTTTTGTGCATGTTTACTGGGTCAAATTGAGGGTCGTTTTGGGGAAAAAATAAAAAATAAATTGAGCAAAAACAATAGGCCCTCCCGGTCATCACCGGCTCGGGCCTAATAATAAAACTTGGTCAAATAATAATTGAAATACTTTATTTACAGGAGTCTTGGCTTGGCCGTGGGGAAAATAGGGACTACAGAGACTATATTATTTAAAAAGGGGGGCACCCAACACACAGCAAAATATGTAAATCGTGCACCACAAACCAAACAGAAGGGGAACCATCACTAGTGACGTCTACCACCAGCTTAGGCCTTGGCTCCTGTCAAACATAAAACAATTACAATCAATATAAAAATACAACCACACACATACAACTCAAATCCAGTGTTCCATTACAGTACTGACGACAAAGCACCGATAATGAGGCTATAAAGCAGTAATCGGATATAAGCTGACAGTAATGGAAGGCTGAAGGACAACTTAGTCTATTAGTTGCAGCATGACGGCAGTCATTTTCTTATATAAGCAGACATGGATAATCAGCCCCGGTAGCCCTCAACACCGGACTGAGCCACGGCAAACTCCACAGTGAGCAAAAGTGACAGGTCTGGCGGCAAAGAAAGCACAGCTTTAAAGCAATCAATACAGATACATATGCTTGAGCGGGACAGCAGCAGAAGTGAGAGCAGCCATGCAAAAGCAGCACATTATCTTCAGTATTCATAGATTAGAAGATTCAAATATAAGGCTCACACACCCAGCCATGCATTAGCACTTACCACTCCGAGCTGAATGCAGCTCCTACGAGGGAGCAAATAGAACGTTGTTGCTAAAAATGGACACTAAGATTGTTGTGTTGAAGGAATCATGTAAAGAAGAAGACCTGGGACTTTTCTTACCTGCTGCGAAGCATCAACAAACACAGTTAACACAGGTAATAGTATGTAATACTGTGCTATGGACCAGTATAGTTCAGTTAGGTTTGTCTACTGGAGTAATTGCTGGCTTACAAGTAAAGTAAAAGACAACAGACCAGGAAATGAGTTTAAATTGCAGGCTTATTATTGAAAAGTTTGGACATGAGACATGGACAACAATTAACATTGAAAGTTAAGTTTCATTTAAAACCTTATTTTGATTTAAAGAATTTACTTTAGAAATAGTAGTAAGTAGCAACTTCTAGTTTTGTTTAGTTCAAGTTAATTCTTATCTTTTTTTATGAGTTAACTCAGTTTAGTTTAAATCACATTTAGCACTATCGTTCAAGTTACACTTTAGGTTTACCATTTGTTTTGTTGTTTACAACCAAACAATATGGATGTTCAGTGTAAAACACATGTTACAATAACAATCAATCAAATAAAATTTCAAAATGTACAAAACCAAAAGTAATTCAGCAAAAGGCTGAATCAATCTTGACAATAAAGTATTTCTCTCTTTATGTGTTAATCCATTGTCTTTAACTACCAGTTGAGCTTTTAATACTGATGCCGCTGCGTTTTGCAGAAAGTTTGGGTAAATCCTACCAGTTCAGTTGAAAACCATGCACCGTCCGGCAGACGGCACAAGCACAGTTCAAAAGGTCCGTGGGCGGCTCGCCATCTTGTTTTTAAATGGCCTATCATAAACAACGAGATGTGCATAAATACAAAATATATATATATATATATATATATATATTAGGGCTGCCCCCAAATAGTCGACTAAACGTTAGTCGATATGAAGAAGGCTTGGTCGAATACATTTTCATTAGTTGGTTAGTCGCAAAATTAAAATAAATAAATAAATCACGTGAAAAAATTATGCAATCAGGGGCTTCGCAGTCAGTGCATGACATGACATCAAAGCAACGCGAGATCAACGAGATCTCGTGCCTCGTGGTATACCAAAGCACACTTGTGGGAGAGGTGTCTGGCTGATGCTAATAATTATGTCAGGAAAAAAGTCCAAAGTGTGGGATCATTTAGAAAAGTCGAAGGCTGTTTGCAAACTCTGCAGGCAAACATTTACCTATCACTCGTCAACATCGAATATGTCTTATCATTTAAAACATGTAAGTACGTTAACCACCACATGGCCCCTCGTTTTTAACAATAAGGATATGTTCTGCCCGTTCTGGGGATGTGGTATTTGGGTGGTGCGGGTTTGTACTTTGGCTTGCAGCGCCCTCGTGTGGTTGCGCAGTGCTATTGTTGTAAATTGGTGAACTAAGTAAAAACTCAAGATGGCGAGCGTAACATCTTGTGATTACGACTTGCTCATGTTTAAAGCTCAAGTTCCTTAAAATATGTTGTTGCCTTGGACTATATTTGTCCGTGAGTATTGTGATGTAACAAATGTTTGTTTTTTATGAGATTTACGTTAGTTGAAATGCTTAAATGATATGTTAGCACAAAATTAGCAATCATTAGCATATGTTACGTGAGCTATGTATTAATGTCCAGCTAATATGACATTTTGTATTATTTCAGTTTTACGGTTGGTCGAAGAGGACAATGGTTGAATGCCATTCTCTAATAAATCAGCAAAAAAACAAAGTCTGTTTATTGGAGCGCCGTTATCTCGCAGTCTAGCCTTGCAAAGACAGTAGCTTGGGTGAGGACACAGCACAGGATATAAACACATTTGAGCTGTTAACTTAATGCTTTACTATTTTGTTTTAAGCGCTTAATTTTCATTGTGAACGCGCTAATATCAAGCTTTAGCATTTTCTGTCATATGGAAGTGTTAAACTTCAACTTGGACTATACCTTTCCTTGTATATACGCAAGTTTTTATATTAATATCATAAATGAACGATTATTCGACTAATCGCTAAAATGCAGGAGTGTTAGTCGACTAGGAATATCTTTAGTCGGGGGCAGCCCTAATATATATATATATATATATATATATATATATATATATATATATATATATATATATATATATATATATATCACAGGTAGGGATAAAATAAAGAAAATGTTCATTTCCTGTCTTAATTGGTGCCTGTTAAGGTTACCAAAATGGCAGACGGAAAAACAACAGGTCTGGGCAATGAACTTGCAAAACCGTCTCTTTTTAGCTTTTAAATGTACTGTGCTTCACCATTTTACCATAAAACAATATAATTTGACTACCACTACTAATTTTACATTTCCACAAAATTAAAGTTACATTTCTTTCACTCACCAAGTTCCGTTTCATCAAAATACCAAACGTCTCCACACAAGGACAGGTTGGAAAATCAAAAATACCTTCTTTGCACCTTGTTTAATTTAAAAATGGCATTTAGACTTGGCATAGCAGCCTTGCGTCCGCTGTCCTCGTTTTTTTAGGAAAAAGCCAAGAACATTCCGGTTGGCAGTTGCTAGTCACATGGGTCACGAAAAATAAGAGTCTTAAGACATTTTAAACAAATAATCCACAAACTTGCATAGTTTTAAGCATTACTATATTTAACATATTTTTAGATGAAATAAAATATTGCAGACGTTGCAGATATTGGTTTATTTATCACACTCTTACTTGACTGTTTAAACCTGGGTTACAACAGCAAACAGGAGGGCCTAAGAACCAGGCCTTAAAGTGACCCGTAAAGTTGGTCTGCAGATCATCCTGCCACATAAAGATGAATAATGTCGTATTATTCCCAAAGCTTTCTTTCTTCTCCATCTGTTGCTCTGTTGTTACTATTTATTCTCCTCGATGATGGTTAGAAGACACACTGTAATGGAGAATCTTTATTGATTACTGATTACTGAAACAAGTATGAATGTCATAGTGCAACTTAATTATGTTGTGGCTTAGACTGTGATACAGGCACCTCACGATTTTTTGAAGACGAGCACTTACTGTTATTATACAATGTTGTTGAGAGCTTTGAGGACAAAGGAGGAGTTCTGCTGTTTTATTAATATTTTACTATCATTGAGTAATCTCTGATGTCTTTTTTTGTTTGTTTTGTTTTACCATTGCTGCCGTAAACTGAATTTGCTATTGTGGTACAAATACATCATCTTATTTTTCCTTATACAGCTTACTTCATTCATTCATTTATTTTCTACTCTCCTGTGAGTCATGGGGGACTGGAACCTATCCCAGATGCTTTGGGTGTGAGGCAGCTGTGTACACAATGGGATACCAGTTAATCACAGGGTTAACACTTAGAGACCTACATTGACAGTCCAGTATTGTGAAAAGGGGGTCTATTTGATAGAAAAAGGTTGAAGTAAAAGCATCTGGACTCTGTTTTCAAGGTGAAGTCTAGATGCTTTTACTTCAACCGTTTTCCATCAAGATGTCCTGGATGACTGAGAACCTTACCAGACAGGTCTATTTGATACTGAGTAATATGTAACTTTATTCTACAATGTGTGTTCCACAAAACACAATGTCAATAAATATTACTGTCAATGAGCAGGAAGTTGGTATAAAGATACATTCCCCTCCACAAGGCCATTTCTATAATGTGTAATGTAGAATAATAATGTGTTTATTGCAAAACTCGTATAGGATCCACCCACTCTGACATCAATACCCTGAGTAAAAAATTCCCCTAGATGAATTGATCTTTATTTACCCTGTTACTTTCTGGAAACGCTGGTCTGTCAACCTACTTCTTCAATGAATATAACCACTGTATCAATTGCTAAAACATGTAACCTGGTTGCAGTCTCAGCATGTCTCACTAGTTTTGGTTTGACATTTGGGTGTGGTTTGTAGTGTGTAGGTTTTCAGTGAGTGTGCAATGAACAATGCAAAGCAGCTGGGCAGTGGTGGAATGTAACGAAGTATTTGTACTTCGTTACTGTACTTAAGTAAATTTTACGTATCTATACTTTACTTAAGTAAAAAAATAATGCATACTTATACTTTTACTCAAGTAGATTTTTCAGCAATTATCTGTACTTTGTACTCCACTACATTATTAAAATGCGTGTCGTTACATCCTTCCGAATCTTGCATAAAAAAAATTTTGGTCGACTGACGTTTTGGCGTTGCTGGCCAATGCACGTTGAAACAGATCGGAGATCTGATTGGTCAAAGAACTTACGCTCAGCGCGTTTGAAACAACAAGCGAAACTGATGTAAATCAAAGAAAAGGACACGGTGGACACCAAATATCAAACATGGACGAAGAGCCAACAACGTCGACTGAGCTTGAGCCTGTGCCCTGCAGCTCTGATTCTGAGAGACATCCCTGGCCTTATTTAAGCAAGTTATTTGAATTTAAAGGTTCAAAGAATGACTCTGGCGTTTTCAATGTGTCAAGTGCCTACCTCAACGCAATGAACTGTTGGCGTTTAAAAAACTCCCCTTCCAATTTGAAGAAACATATAGAGGTAAGACATGCAATGCTAGTTATTAATATTTAAGTTACAAACTTGCTACGACATGGTGCTATGACTGTTATAGAAAAACGGATGTCAACATAACAAAAATATCACACCAGTATAATATTTGTTTGACATAAGTTAGTGGTACCCTAACAGGGCAACTTCTTTAGCTGGTTATTAGCACAGCAGGGACGATAGCTTGCTAGTACGTTACATTTTTGGAGATGAGCAAACTACTGCTATATCTGTACATTCGTAGCTAAAATAGCTGTTTGTTTTGACTCGATGAAAAAATGTTCAAACTTTTATACGCGCCGGCCCTAGCTTCTTTACCGTACAACATTGGGTATTTAGTTGACATTCACAAGTAAGCATGCAGGCAAAACTATATCTTGATTTGATTCGATTATGAACAATTTTGAACTATGACAGTTGTTTTTCGTACAAATTTGATTAAAGTGTTCAGAATAACACTCACCTGTGTACTCTTGAGTTTTTTTTACTGCTCTTAATAGTATAGTAAAAATAAAATAAATTGTATGTCATAATTGGCTTAGCTAAATTATTATTTAATGAGTAATAAGTAAATAACCAGATTTTTACAATGTCAGTATTGCACAACAACTCTTTCCAGTACACAATAGATATTGTTTGTGATTGTTACAATTGAACAGCCCAGACATTGATACAACTGATTGTACTTTTACTTTAAAAAATACTTTAAAGTAAATTTAAAAGTATGTACTTATGACTTTTACTTAAGTAAGATGTTGATGTAGTAATTATACTTTTACTTAAGTATATATTTTGCAGGGTAGTTGTACTTTTACTTAAGTACTAAACTTAAGTACTTCCTCCACCACTGCAGCTGGGTATGAGCATCATACTCCTAGTTTACAACAAACAAACACTGAGAGCTGTTCCATAAAACTTGCTCAGACCAAAGTCTAGCTTGCATGATTGTAAACATACTAGTCGAGGCTTAGCCTGTTCTATAGAGACCACTCTGGGCTCAGAGCCAGGCTGTCTCTAGCCTCACTTGAAAAGCGACGATTACACCGTGCGTTGACAGAACACTGAAGTCAAACGTCAAAAGTCTCAATAAAAAAATTCGGCGAGGAAACGCCCACCTCTGCAAACATCCTTTTAACAAACAGAGTAACCAAAGACGAGTGAGGAGTTGAGAAACTAACGCGGAAAGTGACAGAGTTTTATGAGTGAACGAGAGAACTGAGACTTAATTAAATGCTTTTTAACAAAGTCATAAAGTACTATGAGCTGCATAAAAATAACACATACATGATTTAATTTGTTAATGATGACTCAGTTTAAAGAAAGAAACTCCACAAAACGTCACAGAAAAATTACATTATGGGAAAAAAGTGACCTACAAACCTATAAAATACACGTGATATTTAGGATTATAATTTAATTCAAATGAAATGCAAAAACAAACCCTAGTCTCATGTACATTATAATCTAACTTGATTTTTAATTTGGCAAAATATTTATTTGATAGTTCTAGCGGTTAGTAAAGTTCTTTAATTCTCCAAATGTTTGGGCTTTGGCCTAGGCCAAGCTGTCTGCATAAGTTTCCAGTGACTGCCCGTGATTCAGGATGAGCCTGTTTTATGGAAACATAAATGACAACAGCCGGGTCACCGAGATGCCCAGACATCCCACTCCCCAGACACTTCCTCCAGCTCTACCGGGGGGATACCGAGGAGTTCCCAGGCCAGCCGAGAGACAGTCCCTCCAGCGTGTCCTAGGTCTTCCCCGGGTCCTCCTCCTAGTTGGACATATCCCAGGAGGCGTCCGAACACATGCCCGAGCCAGAGCTGATCCAGTGTTCCAAGACCAGGATGAAAACCGCAACCTCGTGGATCGGTTCGACTATCGGTCAAATTCTCCTCTCTAGTACCCTGGCATAACCTTTCTCAGGGAGGCTGAAGAGTGTGATCCCTCTGCAGTTGGAGCACATCCTCTGGTGTCATGATCTGTGGAAGTTTCCACTCCAGATCTCTGTCAGTGTCATTAGTCACACCTGCCTGCACACCTGAGACTCATCCACTCATCAGGCTGCCTGTACTTAAGCAGCCACCACACAATTCTTCTCTGCCAGATTATTCATCTGACTGATTGATCCATCCAGCTTTTCCAGACCTGCTATGTCCAAGCTCTATTCCTGCTACCTGTTCCACCTACTGGGTCCAGCTACCTGCTCCTTCCAGTGGAGTCCTGCCTGTTCTCCAGCCTCGGTCCTGTGCTCCAGCTCTAGCCCCACTCTCCAGCTCCGGTCCAGGTCTCCAGCCTCAGCCCTCACTCTATTCTGCTGTCTATTTAAAACCTTCCTGTATTGTGCATTTGAGCCCTGTGAACTGCCTGAAATCTGGTCCTTTTTCTTAAACTGTGTTGGTGCTTTGAGGAACTACACTCCCGCTCTACACTGCCATCTGGTGTTGATAAATGTAATGATGTTTAAATAAAAAAATGAACTGTCACCTTTAATGTAAAACTCATTGTTTCTGTTTATAATTGTATTTGTATTACTCTAAAGCAGTTAATCAATACTTTAACTTTGTTTACACAGGTGACCATGTGACTCTGAAGGGTCCTGAACAGTCTTTGTATCTCAGAGACATAAAACTATAAAAATATTATCATCACCAATTCCATCGTGCTAAGGTCTACATTCACCTTTGTCGTACACTGATTATATTAATTTCCATGTTTTTCTAATATTGTGGATGGGATCATCCTCTGCAGGAGTACATATTGTCACATCTGAAAGTAACACTGTCACTTTTTTAGAAACTAATAATCACTGCAACATAAAGTGAACAAGATGTGATGAGATGTGCCCTATTCTTGGTAAAAAGTATTGAGTTTGTTTTGAGTTAATTTATGTTTTAAGTTTTAAATATTAATCTATTACATTTAAAACCAAGCAGTTTTAATCAGTTGGTGTGTATGATACTAATATATTATAAAATACTTATTTCTTTTATTTTACTGCTGTTTATTGTGGTTGTTTTGTTCATCAAACTGAATTCTAAAAAAATAATTTGCAAAGATAAAATAATCGTTATTAAAAAAAGGGTATATAAATAATATAGTTATGTAATATAACATTATGGTATGTTGACTAATGCATTTGAATACGACAATTTGGAAAATAATTGAGAATTGTAATCTATTCTTTGCATAAAGCTGTTTTCAAAACCCAAATCTAGTTCAGTGCTGCAGCCTGATGGAATAAATGGTACATTTAGCTTTGTGAATGATCAGCCTTCAGTCTCTTCTATAAGATATTAAAGACTGATATGTTTCTAGTGATGTTTACAGATGTTACAGACAAACTCACCAACAGCATTAACTCTGAAGAACTGACTGTTCTCAGTGAAATAAAGTGGGTCTCCTCTTCCTGCTCTGCACCAGTACACTCCTCCCACTGAGACACTTATTTGTTATTGATCAGAAGAACCTTTGAATAACTCTGTGTTGTCTTTGAAACACACTGACTTTTACTTTTGTTTAATCTGGTTTAACTCTGTTTACACATCCACAATCCTCCATCATCAATTTCACATTTTGAATGTATACAGTCATTCTAAAAAAATACTTTTGGTTTAGTTCTTCAACAAAACTGAGTAGATGATACAATACAAGAAAACTCAGCTTGAATAATATGTTCCATAACTGAGTGTGCTTTATAGACTGATTCAATCTCTTGGACTTTTTGCCGCTGGGTAACTTTTGCATAAATAGGTCAAAGTGGGATGGGTCTAGAAGGCACCGAGAGCAAATGTTTTTTTAGCAGGAAATGAAGAGGCTGCAGGCTCATGCTCTACCTGCAAATGGTCCGTAATAAAGCCACTGCTCACTGCTCTGTCTCTACACAACTTCAGCTGTCAACAGGCCTTAAACTTAACTTAAAATACAATAGAAATGAGAAAAGAAGAAGTTTCATAACAATAAGTCTAGTTTGTAGCAGTGGTCTCTTCTTCTTCTTTAAACTGAGGTAAAGAGTGACCTGTTACAGAGCCCACACTCACTTTTGACCTTTAACCTTTAATAAGTGTCTTTGCCCTCCATCAGCATTTGTGATGAGTTTTCTTATGTGATAATTTACAAATTACCAGATATCAATGACCTATTTATAAACTGTAGGGTTCTTCTTATTGTAAAGTCCTAAAGACTCACCACAATGCACTTTGCTCAAATGGACACTAGTGTTATTATTACTTATTGCACAGTGGCAGAGAGGTTAGCACTCACAGTAAAAAGGTCATGGGTTCAATCCCTTCTGTTAGGGCTCTGTATGCGCTCCCAGTGTCTCTGTGGGTTCTTCTCAGGGTCCAGTCCAAACACAAGCATGTGTTGGTGAATGTACCCAGAGAATGAATGTGAGAGTGAATGAAGAGTCTGTCAGTGTCGGCCAAGAAGAAGATGAATGAATGAATGAGTTCAGTTCATTATACTTTATTTGGACATAAAACTCCATTGACTGAGAAGTGCAGAGCAGTCAGAATCAGAGGAAGATGAACTAAAAAAAAGTTAGGCGTATCTTCATCAAATGTAACTTCTTGTTCCTCTGAGTGTGTGCTGTAGATGTAAGTTATCATTCACATAATATTTCACTGTTCAGACTTTTCTTCAGTCTGAGGGGTTTTATTTTCATTATTGGGTCATTTATGTTATTTTGAGTTGATTTGTTTTGGTTTATCCATTTTCTACTGAAACCTTGTTCTTTTAGATGTGTCCAGCTTAAACCTGGCATTGCATTGACACATCTCTAATACCTAATGTAATGTAAATTAATTAATTCCAATTTTCTTTTTGCTGTGTCTGTCCCAGACTCCACTCTCCCCAACAGCAGCAGAGGGACCTCTCCTGCTTCTCTTTTATTAAAAATGTAAAACCAAAACATTTTGTCTTTCACTAAATACAAATACATTACACCAAACTGAAGTTTAGAGCTACACGTAAACATTAGGTGCCACTTTAGCACAACTCGTTAAACATTACATGATTAAATTGTCAATATTTATCTTTCTTTCATGTTGCCTCTCTTTTCTTTGTTCAAACTTTTCTTGTTTGAGCTTGTTTTACCTCTACTCTATTGACAGCTGTCAGCTGTCGACCAATCGCAGCGCTCCTTTTGCTGGACGTGAGCTGTGATTGGCAAAAGCCCCCTACTTCTCATCAAACTTCTCATCTATTAAAATCCTCACAAATAATTGTTTTTACAATAATATATATATATATATATATATATATATATATATATATATATATATATATATATATATATATATATATAATCTAATACTAGAAAACACACACACACACACACATACACTGCAGCTGTGTTTTGCTGATTATCACACTCCTGTGAACTGAACTTGTTACTAAAGTTACTTAATTACTTAAATAAACAATAATATAAACATCTACAGAACAATAACTAAAAAAGAGAAGTATATATTTCTCAGAAATCAACATGAACAATGTTATCTCTCCTTCAGCTTCAAGACAACAACACATCATCTTTGTATTAATGTCCTTTTAAGGTCAAGAGGAAGTAACAGTTGCTCTAAACTGTTTGTATTTTGCAGTTTACAATATTTTAGTGCTACAGGTGTTCACTTCTATTTATTTTATTTTATATAGTGCTTTTCCACCTACTGTAGTAGGCACTCAAAGTGCTTTATATACATTAAGCTATTCACCAGTGTTAAAGCTGGAACACCACTGGAGGCAATGTAGGTTAAGTGTCTTGCCCAAGGACACAACGACAGTATGGACTGTGGGGGGGAGCGGGATGTTATGATGTTTTGGGATGTTTCCACTGCTGACTTACATGTGATGCACATAGATTAATGATTATTTAAAATGTAGTCTATTATTTTTATTTTATCCTAAACAGGTGTTATCTTAGTTCAGTCTTCAATGCCGTCCTCTGCAAACACACCAAAGGTAAATAACTCTCTTTTTAATCTTTACCTAGTTTTCTGTGACATATTGGTAATTTTAAAGTGACTGTATTGATAATTTATGCTGTTAAAATAAAAAATAAAAAGCCGTCACTTTTAATGTAAAACTCTGCAACATTTTGTGTTTATAAATATTTTTTCTATTATTCTAAAGCAGTTTTGATATTTTATCTTTACTTTTGTTTACACAGGTGACCATGTGACTCTGAAGGTTCCTGAACAGTCTTTGTATCTCAGAGACTCAGTGACTGTGTTGTGTTCAAGATGTTCAGAGAGATTTGGACTTTTACGAAGATGGATCACAGAGGACACACTCCATCAGATAAAATAAACATCTGCCACAGTTGAACTAAAAATCTCTTCAGTGTCAAGATGAGATCAGGGTTTTTATTTAATGCTTTAGAATTGGGGATGTCAAACATACAGCCCAGGGGCCAAAACCAGTCTGACAGAGAGGGTCCACTTGTGGGATGAATTTGTAAAGTAAGAAAATTACATAGAAGAACCAATCAACAGCCAATCACATGCTAGAAAAGGAGCGCTCCCATTGGTCGATACCGGCTTGTCATATGACATTACAGGAAGTTGAATATCTGCTGAATGTGTCTTTTATGACAGAGAAACAGCAACAGGTAAAATGGAAGTAACGTGAAACCAAATAAATACTGTCAATTTAATCACTCAATTTTTAACAAAGCACAGATATTACATCAAAATATGTTGTCTTTTAAATACAATCATGATCAAGCCACTACAATAAATGCTTTTAAACCTGAAAAAAAAGGAAAAAGATTTTGGCTGAAGTGCTTATTGTGCCTATCCTTTATCGGGCTGGACCAATCATAACCTTTTTGTCTAAAATGGGACAGATTTCTTGGAGTGTTTTGTTTCTCTGATTGGTTGTATGTTTCTCAAATTGCACCAAACCAGAGGCTGTTTTTTTAGTTGTAAGTTAATCCAATATTGTAATCTGCGTCCATTTTTTCTACCTCCTGAATATCCAGCTCATATCAACAAAAACTAACCAAATCTTTTTGTGTAGAATATTGTCTCATGTAACAGATGATTTTTCTGCTGTGCTCTTTCAGCTCTCCAACATAAAGGAGAAGCTCGACTGGACCGAGGTGGAGGTCCAGAACAAACGGGAGCAGCTGGCTCAGGTGGACACCATGTTGACCAGGAAGAGGGACGAGCTCACCAGCGCAAGCAAGAACACAACATCCTGCAGAGGGACAACCAAAAGCTGAAGGAGCACCGCAACCTGCTGGGAAACACGGCCCTGCTCCGAGACTTCAACCACATCATCCACCGTTTGATGTGTGGGTAATAGAAATCATGATGACAATTAATAAATCTTCAGTCAAGTGTTCTTCTAATAGCTTCAATAATAAAACTGCATAAGTGATATATAAACATAAATATCACCACTTTAATAGTTTTTTTAATTTCAAGAAATATATGAGTATGTTTGACGACAAAAAGCTGAAAAAAACGGATCAGCATAATTTCAGTTTTATGTGCATTATGAATCAATATGCAATGAATGATTTTCAGACGCTTTATAATTCTTGAACTTGTTTGGATTTATTGAATGTTCAAAGTTGACATTTAAGACAGTTCAACCCTCCTTATTTTGTGGCCAAATTCCAAATGGTCATCTCCAGGCCAAAACCCATTGAATCCCTCCTTGGCGACAGTGGCGAGGAAAAACCGCCTTTAACGACAGAAACCTCGGACAGACCCAGGCTCAAGGTGGACGGCCGTCTGACGAGGCCTAGCTGTGGTGTAAGGACAGAAGAAAGACAACAGCACAGACACAAGACAAACTGCATGGCTCAGCGCACTCTTCAGAGGATTAGAAGGATTTCCTTCTGTTCTGTGCATTTTCCCTTTAAAGTTAGACAGAGCATCAACACCTTGTATTCTGGGAAATGTAGTCAACCTGAGAAGCACATCAAAGCCCTCTCTAAGACTCACAAGACCCATCCCCGTCGACTAAATGTGTTCAAGGACATTGAACGTATTCAGTCGACAGTGGGCTTGTCCAGTGGGTCTCAGTGAGGACACTCGTGTACTTTTATTATCTCAGGTGTGTCTTATCAGAGGTGTGTGAATGTTCTGAGGAAGGGACCGAAGGTTAAACTGCACAGAATTAAGGGTGTGGAAATCTTTCTGTGCCTCTCAACCAGGGGCGAGTCCAAACAAACTGTAGTGAACTTACCTGATCTTACCTGTAAGTTCATCACCCCTCAGTTCATCCAGGGTGGTCCTTGATGTTATTCAGGGACATGCGGGTTTCTGGGTTTTGTCTATTAACCTCTTTATGAAGTCTTTGCAATCTAAGAACAAAAAGAATAGTTTAAATGTTGGAGTTATTGAACACAGCAGTGACAGGTTTAATAGCAAATACTCACCATCGGAAAGCCCTGCTCTGATTGGAGGGTTCCGTGAGGACGCCAGAGAGTACACATTGCCAAAGGCACGCTTACAGTGCATCATTGTGTACAGTGTGAGCCCCAGCTGCCACACGGTGGTGGAGGCAGCCTTGTACCTGGACTCCCTGTGCCACTCTGGAGAGGCGTAGATTTCAGTTCCTGCAACACACACAACCAGAGATCTAAAGATTCAAGATCTCAAGGTTCACTCTCCTAGGACACAGTAAAGAGCAGGTCAGACAACTCACCTTGGGCTGTTTGAAAGATTTGATCTGGAGCACAAGTGGTGCCACAGCCAAAGTCGAGGAAGCGGGCTCGGGGCCCAGCATGACCGGTTTCAATGAGGATATTGTCCGGTTTAATGTCTTTGTGAAAGACGCCAAGAGACACCATTTCTATTGCTGCATCCACCAGCTGTCTGAAGATTTTTCTGTGGCAAAAACAATGAAGATATGATAGATTTCTAAAACTTAAATATCTTTTCCAGAGGTTTGACCGTTGCTGCATAAAACAGGATACGTACTTTAGCCTTACGCTTCATGTAATCCCCAGAACAGTTGATGTAGTCCACCAGGTCCATGCAGGGCTCTGGTCTCTCCAGCACCATGAAGATATGTGTCTCCAGGTCGTACCAGTCTAGTAGGACTGGGGTGATTTTGCAGGTCTCTGTCCCTGGTCCAGCTCCGACTATAGTGAGCAAAGCCACCTCCAGAGGAATGGTGGTCCTTGTTTCATTCACCACCTTTAAAAGATCCAGACGATTAGAGGTGGATAATGGACTAATACATTCAATATAAATAAGTTTAGGTGACTAAACTAAACGTACCTGTTCCATCCATGAAATGTACCTTTTTTGGACAGACTTGATGGCAACCTGCAGAGGACAACCGAGTTTAAACGTCACTGCTCATAAAAGGAAGTGTGAATCAACAGATTTTAGAAGACTTACAGGGAAACCGTCCTCTTTACGAACCCCTCTGCAGACCACACCATATTCTCCTCTTCTCAGCTCTTCTGTGACAAGGTACTTGTCATAAAACCCTGCACACACAAAACAATAAGACGTAAATGTGCTGACTGACATAGTAAAAATAACTATTAGAAACTCTTCCATCTCCTGTAAGTACTGTAAGCCCTGCGAGACCTCTGAGTCTACACAAAAGACCAGAACAGTCCAACAGTGAGCACAGTGTTGTCACCAGGATCAGGAAAGAATGGATGTGACCTGTGTTGTGTCTGACCTGTCTGTGACGACCGAGTGAACTCTGCCAAAGTGTTGGACAAGCTGCTCTCGACTTTTTGCAGTTTGGATGTCAAAAACTTTTTGATCTTTCGGATCCTTTTTTCAGCTCGGCGTTTGGGGTGCTGTCTGCCGGTTGTGGCTTGGGCCTGGGGTCCCAGCAGAATCCCTCCTGGATTTCTTACTGGCTGTTCCCTGTGTCTCTTCAGAAGTGTCCTGCCTTTTTAAACTCAGGGCAGGTCTGTTTGAAGGAGCACCTGACTGACTGGTGGAGGCAGCTTCCTCACTACTTTCCCCAGGTTTGAAACACAGAAGACCTGAGACTGGACTGGACCCACTCTTTTGTGGGTGTTGTTTAAAAAGAGTCCTTTTGGTGCGGCGGAGACAAAACCGAATTCTTCGCTAAAGAGAAGAGCCGGCCTGCAACGACAAAAAAAACCATCCTGTTTGAACAGTTCATTACATCGTGATTATCAAAGTGAATGAACATATTTACAGTTTTAATAATCCTACCTTTATTGCGCGGACCCTCGGAGACCGCTCAGATTTATTTGACCGGGATTTAGACACCATCTCGATAAATGGTCTAATTTAATGTTACACTAGTACACACTAACTGCTATTTGAAGTAAAACTAAATAAAACTAACCAAATATCTAACAAGAAATGTTAATTTGAACTAACACAAAAGCCTAACTACACCTGAATGAGTTAAAGTCCACCTAATCTTCCAAGTATCTGGAGCTAAACTGCTCTGGTGTCTGCACCGGCTCAGAATGACTCTCTCAACACTCCACTCTGTCACAGCAGTGTTCCTTGGTCGCCATGGCTACCACATGATGTCAGAAGATTGTCACGGGCCTC
Organism: Perccottus glenii; assembly: GCA_024416835.2. Lineage (NCBI taxonomy): Eukaryota > Metazoa > Chordata > Actinopteri > Gobiiformes > Odontobutidae > Perccottus > Perccottus glenii. The sequence continues at coordinate 21,827,677 of CM044546.2, forward strand.
ACAAGTTCATTATGTTAGAAATTAAAATATATATTATAATGCATTTAGTAATAATTATTAAATGATTTCATGTTGGTGGAACTTGACAGTGGTGATGCTATTTTACACTTGACCCCCAGCAGATGGCAACATTATCCAGAGTTACAGGCTGCAGAGTGTGAGGGGGGGGGCTATCATTCATCTTTTTTTTTTTAGTTTTACAGTTATTTACAACATTTAAAACCAAATAATTTGACATTTATATGAAATAATTAAAATAATAATGTCTAAAATGGGGTTGAAATGTGAACTTATATAATCCCACCCCACTTACAATTTTTAATCATATATAAATATAAATCAAATATCTAACAAAAAACTTTCACCAATGTCTCTACAGAAAAAACAAAGAACCTTAACTATCAATAATTTATCAATTCAATAACAAAAAAAGAAGAAAAGAAAGGAGAAAAAGAAAAAGTGCATATCAGACCCACACACCAACCTAACCCTCCCCTCCATCTTAAATGTTTTTGACTCCTATATTTGTTTATTTTATTCCACAGGCTGATCCCTCTCCATTCCTTTATTTTTATAGGTTTTTGTTTGTTTAAGATACAAGTTCCTTTAGGTTTGTATCGACTATTTCTTTTTTAAAACCTCTTTTGGATGTTTAATGATAATGTTTGGTGGTTTGCTTTATACATTATTTGAAAAATACTGAAATCAACTAATCGCCTGATGTACGCTGATGACCTACTTCTGATTAGTCCACACAGAGCTGGGATGCAATGGTTGTTAGAAGCAGAGATGATAAAACATTTACATTTCCTGCCTTTGACCTGTGTTACAATCCTCTTGTGACATGCAAAGAACTCAAATACCTTAGTCCCTTTTTTACAGACGGGTGACTGATGACAGAGATATTCAGAGACAGTGTGTAAACTCTATGCACAGGTCAATCTGTTGATTCATAAGTCATATGTGCTCTCCTAATGTCAGATGTTCTCTGTTTAGAGTCTTCTGTACATCACTGTTTACAGCTCATCTCTAGTGGACTTTAGTTTATTTTGAACAGATACACATTTGATTCAAACCAAACAGACATATATGAAATATTATAAATAATGTCTGAAAATGAGTGGGTAGAAGTGAACTTATATGATCTTACCTGTAAGTTCATCACCCCTCAGTTCATCCAGGGGTGGTCCTTTAGGTTTATTCAGGACAGGCAGGTACTTTTTATAACCTTTTAATGGATTTATTTTCTTTGTTTGCAGTCTTAGGGTTACACATTACACATATTTTATTGTTTATGTTTCTAAAATGTAGTTTTTGTTTACAAGTTTACAGTTTTTTCTTTTTGTTTACTTTTAAACTGAACTTAGATTGACCCCCACAATATCAAAGCAGCAGCAGTGTTCATTTCCTCAGAGTGGAAATAAAAGTGTTTCGTTGGATCATTTTAGTTTAATCTCTCTGTCTCCATAAAGCAGGTCTAGAATTAGCTACATGTCACAAAAGCCTCTGAAGCACATGGCTAATTTGCCTAAAGTAGCTACTGCTGCACAGATTCTCCTTTCTCTGCTGACCATTGGTGTCTAGGCTGTTCTGGAGCTAGCAGATAGCATCATAGTGTACAGCGCTTTTATAGTAGTTTTCCTGTTAATACAGGAGTGTGTTAATACAGTGGTTAATGTGATATGTTTCTGTTGTCATAAGAAAACCACTTCAATTATTTGTGCCGTCTAATTTTACACTGTTGTAATCTTGTTGCATGCACTCTGTAATTTAAAAAGGAGAAACTGAATTATTGTATCTGAGAAGGTTATTGTTGAAATTATAAATATTATGTGGATACAAATTTGCATTTTTATGATTCTTAAAACCGCTTTTCTCTTTACATCTTGGAGAGAAGTCAACCTGCCTCTAATGACAAACCCACTGACTCATAGGTAGTGTTAGGGTGTGTGTAGCAGATCAGTCTTCGAATTCCACTCGCAGATTAACATCCTCTCCTAACCATCTACTTCTACGTTGTTCAGTGGTTGTAAGACCAAGAAGTCTTTAGGATTAACAACTGTTTGTTTTCACTATCAGGCCAAAGGTTACTCAGGACCAGGACAGAACAGGACACGTGACACACAGAGTCTGGCGTTAAAAAAAATAAACGTAGTCTGTTAAAGCCCTGACTTAGTAGACCCCGCTGCTCCCCTAAAAAGTCCCTTAGTGAAGATTAATAGTCGAGTAGAATAAACAAAACTTTCCTGGTTTCATAGTATTCTCTGAAAGTAAATGTTTTATTGCTTTGCTTTTAACCATCCCTTTAATAATGTCCCTATTGATGTTACCCTAATTGTGTTCAACCCTTATTGTGTTTTAATGCTTCCTATGTTCCCATCATTTTATTCACCATTATTCATTTGTACCATATTTAATAAAATTTCTTAAAGACATTAGTGTTTTCCCAGAAGAATTCTCTCCCTTTCAGAATGAGACTAAATCTAACATTTTCCTCGGACCTGTAAAAATCGAGGTGGTGCCTCCTTTATTAATATTCATATCAATCTGTATATATATATATATATATATTACGGGACTTTAACGCGTTAACTAAGATTAATTACGCAAAAAATAAATAACATAATTTTAACCACACTTATTTTTGCACCACGGCACGTTTTTCAATGAATGAGTTTCGACGGACCGATTATACTGGAGACAAAAGGAGACTGGAGACTAAAAAACGAAAGGATGGAAGCGTCGACAAGAGCATGGTTGTGTGCAAGCTATGCAACAAGAGATTTGCGTATCACCGCAGCACATCGAGCCTCAAATATCACATAACAGTTTGGAGTTAGCGTGGACGTTAGCCCGACTCCGAGTAAAGTTACAAGGACCAGGATAACTACACTGCTACACTTAATGGCAAACATTGCACTGGTCTGCTGGACTGAAATAAATAAACAATATTTTGTTGATTAAGCTTATGTATTCAGTCATTATTCAATGGTATACTAAAAATCCATATGAAAAATTACTTCTCACTGTTCTCAGGTCAAATATTTATATGGTTATAGTAGCCATTCAAACCTGTTTGTGTCACTTGTGCATGTTATCAGACCAAAATCACCAGGGTATGTAAACTTTTGATCAGGCTCATTTGGGTAGTTTCTGTTGTTGTTATGATTTAAAAAGAGTAAACACATGTAGCAATGTTGCATAATTATATATATATTAGGGCTGGGACTCGATTAAAAATTTAGTTGCAGGTCAGTCGCTGCCTCGTTCAGCGTTATTTCAATTGTTGGGGCTTTCATACCCAATCTCCGGTTGGGGAGCCCCGTTGGCTCCCCTCTGACCTCTCGTCCTGGCTCCCCCTTGCCGTAGTATTTTTTGAGTTGTATCTCGTCAATCTGAAGTTGTGATAGCAGCTGCCGCTTGTGGATGTTGGAACACTGAGCTACTAGTTGCGATGTAAGCCTGGATTGTGGGTTTCATAGTAACCATTCATCCCACATTCTCTTCATGTAACCCCTCTGACTAGGGTTACTGGAGTAGTAGCATTCCAACAGAGCCTTGTTATCGCATCTCGCCCATCTCCGTCTTGTTCCAGTAGCCCATTTGTTTTCAAGTTGCTCTGGTTCCCCAACACCTGACGCAGACCTTGTTTGGCGGGCGTCGTCTGATCCGGCTTCTCATAGCATTCATTGTCTCTCATCATCATTATGCGGTAGGCAGTAGCGCCGAAGGGTCTTGCCTAAGGACCCACACTGGATAGCACCCGAGGGGATTCGAACCTGGGTCCCCGTGTGAAAGGTCTTGTCCTTACCAGCTGAGCTGGCATATTTATATATATATGTATTCATGTTTAACTTTTACATTCTTTAACTTCTTCGTGTTTTACTATATATTTTTGTTCAAAGGTCTATAACTTGGTTATAACTCATCATCATGAAGCTCAAAGAGAAAATCCAATGTGTAATAAAGTACATTGCAGTGTGTTATTTTGCAGGTGTCAGTATTTCAGACAATGACTTAAATCTAATGTTCATGGTTGTTGCTGTGTTGGTCTGACACATTTCAGTTTAATTAACAGCAGCAACAGAGAGCATTTTAAAACTCTCTTCTCTTTTTAAAAAACAACAGCAATTTTCATCATTGTTATATCCTGAATAAGTTGAAAATTTTAGACTTAGACAGTTATCAGACGTTTTCAGAAATTCTGCTTTGTTTTTAAGGTTTTGAAAAGACTTGCCTGAGCTACCTTTTTCAATCAAGATGTCCTGGATGACTGAGAACCTTCACAGACAGGTCTATTTGATACTAATAGTAATATATAACTCTATTCCACAATGTGTGTTCCACAAAACACAATGTCAATAAATATCACTGTCAATGAGCAGGAAGTTGGTATAAAGATACATTCCCTCCACAAGGCCATTTCTATAATGTGTAATGTAGAATAATAATGTGTTTATTGCAAAACTCGTATAGGATCCACCCACTCTGACATCGATACCCTGAGTAAAAATTCCCTAGATGAATTGATCTTTATTTACCCTGTTACTTTCTGGAAACGCTGGTCTGTCAACCTACTTCTTCAATGTACAGTATATAACCACTGTATCAATTGCTAAAACATGTAACCTGGTTGCAGTCTCAGCATGTCTCACTAGTTTTGGTTTGACATTTGGGTGTGGTTTGGAGTGTGTAGGTTTTCAGTGAGTGTGCAATGAACAATGCAAAGCAGCTGGGTATGAGCATCATACTCTAGTTTACAAACAGTCACACTAGGACTGAGAGCTGTTCCATAAAACTTGCTCAGACCGAAGTCTAGCTTGCATGATTGTAAACATACTAGTCGAGGCTTAGCCTGTTCTATAGAGACCACTCTGGGCTCAGAGCCAGGCTGTCTCTAGCCTCACTTGAGCGGCGATTACACCGTGCGTTGACAGAACACTGAAGTCAAAGCGTTGATTCAAGTGAGCCTCAATAAAAAACTTTGGCGAGGAAAACCCACCTCTGCAAACATCCTTTTAACAAACAGAGTAACCAAAAGGCAGTGAGGAGTTGAGAAACTAACGCGGAAAGTGACAGAGCTTTACGAGTGAGCGAGAGAACTGAGACTTAATTAAATGCTTTTAACAAAGTCATAAAGTACTATGAGCTGCATAAAAATAACACATACATAATTTAATTTATTAATGATGACTCAGTTTAAAGAAAGAAACACTCCACAAAACGTCACAGAAAAATTACATTATGGGAAAAAAAGTGACCTACAAACCTATAAAAGACACGTAATATTTAGGATTATAATTTAATTCAAATGAAATGCAAAAACAAACCCTAGTCTCATGTACATTATAATCTAACTTAATTTTTAATTTGGCAAAATATTTATTTGATAGTTCTAGCGGTTAGTAAAGTTCTTTAATTCTCCAAATGTTTGGGCTTTGGCCTAGGCCAAGCTGTCTGCATAAGTTTCCAGTGACTGCTCGTGGTTCAGGATGAGCCTGTTTTATGGAAACATAAATGACAACAGCCGGGTCACCGAGGCGCCCAGACATCCCACTCCCCAGACACTTCCTCCAGCTCTACCGGGGGGATACCGAGGCGTTCCCAGGCCAGCCGAGAGACAGTCCCTCCAGCAGGTCCTAGGTCTTCCCCGGGTCCTCCTCCTAGTTGGACATATCCCAGGAGGCGTCCGGAACACATGCCCGAGCCAGAGCTGATCCAGTGTTCCAAGACCAGGATGAAAACCGCAATGTTCCTCGTGGATCCGCGGTTCGACTATCGGTCAAATTCTCCTCTCTAGTACCCTGGCATAACCTTTCTCAGGGAGGCTGAAGAGTGTGATCCTCTGCAGTTGGAGCACATCCTCTGGTGTCATGATCTGTGGAAGTTTCCACTCCAGATCTCTGTCAGTGTCATTAGTCACACCTGCCTGCACACCTGAGACTCATCCACTCATCAGGCTGCCTGTACTTAAGCAGCCACCACACAATTCTTCTCTGCCAGATTATTCATCTGACTGATTGATCCATCCAGCTTTTCCAGACCTGCTATGTCCAAGCTCTATTCCTGCTACCTGTTCCACCTACTGGGTCCAGCTACCTGCTCCTTCCAGTGGAGTCCTGCCTGTTCTCCAGCCTCGGTCCTGTGCTCCAGCTCTAGCCCCACTCTCCAGCTCCGGTCCAGGTCTCCAGCCTCAGCCCTCACTCTATTCTGCTGTCTATTTAAAACCTTCCTGTATTGTGCATTTGAGCCCTGTGAACTGCCTGAAATCTGGTCCTTTTTCTTAAACTGTGTTGGTGCTTTGAGGAACTACACTCCCGCTCTACACTGCCATCTGGTGTTGATAAATGTAATGATGTTTAAATAAAAAAATGAACTGTCACCTTTAATGTAAAACTCATTGTTTCTGTTTATAATTGTATTTGTATTACTCTAAAGCAGTTAATCAATACTTTAACTTTGTTTACACAGGTGACCATGTGACTCTGAAGGGTCCTGAACAGTCTTTGTATCTCAGAGACATAAAACTATAAAAATATTATCATCACCAATTCCATCGTGCTAAGGTCTACATTCACCTTTGTCGTACACTGATTATATTAATTTCCATGTTTTTCTAATATTGTGGATGGGATCATCCTCTGCAGGAGCACATATTGTCACATCTGAAAGTAACACTGTCACTTTTTTAGAAACTAATAATCACTGCAACATAAAGTGAACAAGATGTGATGAGATGTGCCCTATTCTTGGTAAAAAGTATTGAGTTTGTTTTGAGTTAATTTATGTTTTAAGTTTTAAATATTAATCTATTACATTTAAAACCAAGCAGTTTTAATCAGTTGGTGTGTATGATACTAATATATTATAAAATACTTATTTCTTTTATTTTACTGCTGTTTATTGTGGTTGTTTTGTTCATCAAACTGAATTCTAAAGAAATAATTTGCAAAGATAAAATAATCGTTATTAAAAAAAGGGTATATAAATAATATAGTTATGTAATATAACATTATGGTATGTTGACTAATGCATTTGAATACGACAATTTGGAAAATAATTGAGAATTGTAATCTATTCTTTGCATAAAGCTGTTTTCAAAACCCAAATCTAGTTCAGTGCTGCAGCCTGATGGAATAAATGGTACATTTAGCTTTGTGAATGATCAGCCTTCAGTCTCTTCTATAAGATATTAAAGACTGATATGTTTCTAGTGATGTTTACAGATGTTACAGACAAACTCACCAACAGCATTAACTCTGAAGAACTGACTGTTCTCAGTGAAATAAAGTGGGTCTCCTCTTCCTGCTCTGCACCAGTACACTCCTCCCACTGAGACACTTATTTGTTATTGATCAGAAGAACCTTTGAATAACTCTGTGTTGTCTTTGAAACACACTGACTTTTACTTTTGTTTAATCTGGTTTAACTCTGTTTACACATCCACAATCCTCCATCATCAATTTCACATTTTGAATGTATACAGTCATTCTAAAAAATACTTTTACTTTTAGTTCTTCAACAAAACTGAGTAGATGATACAATACAAGAAAACTCAGCTTGAATAATATGTTCCATAACTGAGTGTGCTTTATAGACTGATTAAATCTCTTGGACTTTTTGCCGCGTAACTTTTGCATAAATAGGTCAAAGTGGGATGGGTCTAGAAGGCACCGAGAGCAAATGTTTTTTTTAGCAGGAAATGAAGAGGCTGCAGGCTCATGCTCTACCTGTACACTTGCTGCAAATGGTCCGTAATAAATCCACTGCTCACTGCTCTGTCTCTACACAACTTCAGCTGTCAACAGGCCTTAAACTTAACTTAAAATACAATAGAAATGAGAAAAGAAGAAGTTTCATAACAATAAGTCTAGTTTGTAGCAGTGGTCTCTTCTTCTTTAAACTGAGGTGAGTGTTTTCTTCCTTTTGACACAATATGATGTTCCCACAACACTTCACACATTCCCACATTCACACAGCACATACACTGCACAAACTTTAAAGAATGGATAAGCATATATTTCTACATTTTTAAAATCATCACAGTCAGTTCTCTTGTACACATCTAAAACAATCACAGTAGCACATGACTATAAGGGCTTATACAACACATTAGAAAGAGTGACCTGTTACAGAGCCCACACTCACTTTTGACCTTTAACCTTTAATGAGTGTCTTTGCCCTCCATCAGCATTTGTGATGAGTTTTCTTATGTGATAATTTACAAATTACCAGATATCAATGACCTATTTATAAACTGTAGGGTTCTTCTTATTGTAAAGTCCTAAAGACTCACCACAATGCACTTTGCTCAAATGGACACTAGTGTTATTATTACTTATTGCACAGTGGCAGAGAGGTTAGCACTCACAGTAAAAGGTCATGGGTTCAATCCCTTCTGTTAGGGCTCTGTATGCGCTCCCAGTGTCTCTGTGGGTTCTTCTCAGGGTCCAGCCCAAACACAAGCATGTGTTGGTGAATGTACCCAGAGAATGAATGTGAGTGAATGAAGAGTCTGTCAGTGTCGGCCAAGAAGAAGATGAATGAATGAATGAGTTCAGTTCATTATACTTTATTTGGACATAAAACTCCATTGACTGAGAAGTGCAGAGCAGTCAGAATCAGAGGAAGATGAACTAAAAAAGTTAGGCGTATCTTCATCAAATGTAACTTCTTGTTCCTCTGAGTGTGTGCTGTAGATGTAAGTTATCATTCACATAATATTTCACTGTTCAGACTTTTCTTCAGTCTGAGGGTTTTATTTTCATTATTGGGTCATTTATGTTATTTTGAGTTGATTTGTTTTGGTTTATCCATTTTCTACTGAAACCTTGTTCTTTTTTAGATGTGTCCAGCTTAAACCTGGCATTGCATTGACACATCTCTAATACCTAATGTAATGTAAATTAATTAATTCCAATTTTCTTTTGCTGTGTCTGTCCCAGACTCACTCTCCCCAACAGCAGCAGAGGGACCTCTCCTGCTTCTCTTTTATTAAAAATGTAAAACCAAAACATTTTGTCTTTCACTAAATACAAATACATTACACCAAACTGAAGTTTAGAGCTACACGTAAACATTAGGTGCCACTTTAGCACAACTCGTTAAACATTACATGATTAAATTGTCAATATTTATCTTTCTTTCATGTTGCCTCTCTTTTCTTTGTTCTAACTTTTCTTGTTTGAGCTTGTTTTAACTCTACTCTATTGACAGCTGTGTCGACTAATCGCAGCGCTCCTTTTGCTGGACGTGAGCTGTGATTGGCAAAAGCCCCTACTTCTCATCAAACTTCTCATCTATTAAAATCCTCACAAATAATTGTTTTTACAATAATATATATATATATATATATAATCTAATACTAGAAAACACACACGCACACACACACATACACTGCAGCTGTGTTTTTGCTGATTATCACACTCCTGTGAACTGAACTTGTTAACTAAAGTTACTTAATTACTTAAATAAACAATAATATAAACATCTACAGAACAATAACTAAAAAGAGAAGTATATATTTCTCAGAAATCAACATGAACAATGTTATCTCTCCTTCAGCTTCAAGACAACAACACATCATCTTTGTATTAATGTCCTTTTAAGGTCAAGAGGAAGTAACAGTTGCTCTAAACTGTTTGTATTTTGCAGTTTACAATATTTTAGTGCTACAGGTGTTCACTTCTATTTATTTTATTTTATATAGTGCTTTTCCACCTACTGTAGTAGGCACTCAAAGCGCTTTATATACATTAAGCTATTCACCAGTGTTAAAGCTGGAACACCACTGGAGGCAATGTAGGTTAAGTGTCTTGCCCAAGGACACAACGACAGTATGGACTGTGGGGAGCGGGATGTTATGATGTTTTGGGATGTTTCCACTGCTGTCTTACATGTGATGCACATAGATTAATGATTATTTAAAATGTAGTCTATTATTTTTATTTTATCCTAAACAGGTGTTATCTTAGTTCAGTCTTCAATGCCGTCCTCTGCAAACACACCAAAGGTAAATAACTCTCTTTTTAATCTTTACCTAGTTTTCTGTGACATATTGGTAATTTTAAAGTGACTGTATTGATTATTTATGCTGTTAAAATAAAAAATAAAAAGCCGTCACTTTTAATGTAAAACTCTGCAACATTTTGTGTTTATAAATATTTTTTCTATTATTCTAAAGCAGTTTTGATATTTTATCTTTACTTTTGTTTACACAGGTGACCATGTGACTCTGAAGGTTCCTGAACAGTCTTTGTATCTCAGAGACTCAGTGACTGTGTTGTGTTCAAGATGTTCAGAGAGATTTGGACTTTTACGAAGATGGATCACAGAGGACACACTCCATCAGATAAAATAAACATCTGCCACAGTTGAACTAAAAATCTCTTCAGTGTCAAGATGAGATCAGGGTTTTTATTTAATGCTTTAAAATTGGGGATGTCAAACATACAGCCCAGGGGCCAAAACCAGTCTGACAGAGAGGGTCCACTTGTGGGATGAATTTGTAAAGTAAGAAAATTACATAGAAGAACCAATCAACAGCCAATCACATGCTAGAAAAGGGAGCGCTCCCATTGGTCGATACCGGCTTGTCATATGACATTACAGGAAGTTGAATATCTGCTGAATGTGTCTTTTATGACAGAGAAACAGCAACAGGTAAAATGGAAGTAACGTGAAACCAAATAAATACTGTCAATTTAATCACTCAATTTTTAACAAAGCACAGATATTACATCAAAATATGTTGTCTTTTTAAATACAATCATGATCAAGCCACTACAATAAATGCTTTTTAAACCTGAAAAAAAAGAAAAAAGATTTTGGCTGAAGTGCTTATTGTGCCTATCCTTTATCGGGCTGGACCAATCATAACCTTTTTGTCTAAAATGGGACAGATTTCTTGGAGTGTTTTGTTTCTCTGATTGGTTGTATGTTTCTCAAATTGCACCAAACCAGAGGCTGTTTTTAGTTGTAAGTTAATCCAATATTGTAATCTGCGTCCATTTTTTCTACCTCCTGAATATCCAGCTCATATCAACAAAAACTAACCAAATCTTTTTGTGTAGAATATTGTCTCATGTAACAGATGATTTTTCTGCTGTGCTCTTTCAGCTCCGTTCCAACATAAAGGAGAAGCTCGACTGGACCGAGGTGGAGGTCCAGAACAACGGGAGCAGCTGGCTCAGGTGGACACCATGTTGACCAGGAAGAGGGACGAGCTCACCAGCGCCAAGCAAGAACACAACATCCTGCAGAGGACAACCAAAAGCTGAAGGAGCACCGCAACCTGCTGGGAAACACGGCCCTGCTCGAGACTTCAACCACATCATCCACCGTTTGATGTGTGGGTAATAGAAATCATGATGACAATTAATAAATCTTCAGTCAAGTGTTCTTCTAATAGCTTCAATAATAAAACTGCATAAGTGATATATAAACATAAATATCACCACTTTAATAGTTTTTTTTTTTAATTTCAAGAAATATATGAGTATGTTTGACGACAAAAAGCTGAAAAAACGGATCAGCATAATTTCAGTTTTATGTGCATTATGAATCAATATGCAATGAATGATTTTCAGACGCTTTATAATTCTTGAACTTGTTTGGATTTATTGAATGTTCAAAGTTGACATTTAAGACAGTTCAACCCCTCCTTATTTTGTGGCGTCAAATTCCAAATGGTCATCTCCAGGCCAAAACCCATTGAATCCCTCCTTGGCGACAGTGGCGAGGAAAAACCGCCTTTAACGACAGAAACCTCGGACAGACCCAGGCTCAAGGTGGACGGCCGTCTGGAGGCCTAGCTGTGGTGTAAGGACAGAAGAAAGACAACAGCACAGACACAAGACAAACTGCATGGCTCAGCGCACTCTTCAGAGGATTAGAAGGATTTCCTTCTGTTCTGTGCATTTTCCTTTAAAGTTAGACAGAGCATCAACACCTTGTATTCTGGGAAATGTAGTCAACCTGAGAAGCACATCAAAGCCCTCTCTAAGACTCACAAGACCCATCCCGTCGACTAAATGTGTTCAAGGACATTGAACGTATTCAGTCGACAGTGGGGCTTGTCCAGTGGGTCTCAGTGAGGACACTCGTGTACTTTTATTATCTCAGGTGTGTCTTATCAGAGGTGTGTGAATGTTCTGAGGAAGGGACCGAAGGTTAAACTGCACAGAATTAAGGGTGTGGAAATCTTTCTGTGCCTCTCAACCAGGGGTCCAAACAAACTGTAGTGAACTTACCTGATCTTACCTGTAAGTTCATCACCCCTCAGTTCATCCAGGGGTGGTCCTTGATGTTATTCAGGGACATGCGGGTTTCTGGGTTTTTGTCTATTAACCTCTTTATGAAGTCTTTGCAATCTAAGAACAAAAGAATAGTTTAAATGTTGAGTTATTGAACACAGCAGTGACAGGTTTAATAGCAAATACTCACCATCGGAAAGCCCTGCTCTGATTGGAGGGTTCCGTGAGGACGCCAGAGAGTACACATTGCCAAAGGCACGCTTACAGTGCATCATTGTGTACAGTGTGAGCCCCAGCTGCCACACGGTGGTGGAGGCAGCCTTGTACCTGGACTCCCTGTGCCACTCTGGAGGCGTAGATTTCAGTTCCTGCAACACACACAACCAGAGATCTAAAGATTCAAGATCTCAAGGTTCACTATCCTAGGACACAGTAAAGAGCAGGTCAGACAACTCACCTTGGGCTGTTTGAAAGATTTGATCTGGAGCACAAGTGGTGCCACAGCCAAAGTCGAGGAAGCGGGCTCGGGGCCCAGCATGACCGGTTTCAATGAGGATATTGTCCGGTTTAATGTCTTTGTGAAAGACGCCAAGAGACACCATTTCTATTGCTGCATCCACCAGCTGTCTGAAGATTTTCTGTGGCAAAAACAATGAAGATATGATAGATTTCTGAAACTTAAATATCTTTTCCAGAGGTTTGACCGTTGCTGCATAAAACAGGATACGTACTTTAGCCTTACGCTCGCTCATGTAATCCCCAGAACAGTTGATGTAGTCCACCAGGTCCATGCAGGGCTCTGGTCTCTCCAGCACCATGAAGATATGTGTCTCCAGGTCGTACCAGTCTAGTAGGACTGGGGTGATTTTGCAGGTCTCTGTCCCTGGTCCAGCTCCGACTATAGTGAGCAAAGCCACCTCCAGAGGAATGGTGGTCCTTGTTTCATTCACCACCTTTAAAAGATCCAGACGATTAGAGGTGGATAATGGACTAATACATTCAATATAAATAAGTTTAGGTGACTAAACTAAACGTACCTGTTCCATCCATGAAATGTACCTTTTGGACAGACTTGATGGCAACCTGCAGAGGACAACCGAGTTTAAACGTCACTGCTCATAAAAGGAAGTGTGAATCAACAGATTTTAGAAGACTTACAGGAAACCGTCCTCTTTACGAACCCCTCTGCAGACCACACCATATTCTCCTCTTCTCAGCTCTTCTGTGACAAGGTACTTGTCATAAAACCCTGCACACACAAAACAATAAGACGTAAATGTGCTGACTGACATAGTAAAAATAACTATTAGAAACTCTTCCATCTCCTGTAAGTACTGTAAGCCCTGCGAGACCTCTGAGTCTACACAAAAGACCAGAACAGTCCAACAGTGAGCACAGTGTTGTCACCAGGATCAGGAAAGAATGGATGTGACCTGTGTTGTGTCTGACCTGTCTGTGACGACCGAGTGAACTCTGCCAAAGTGTTGGACAAGCTGCTCTCGACTTTTTGCAGTTTGGATGTCAAAAACTTTTTCATCTTTCGGATCCTTTTTTCAGCTCGGCGTTTGGGGTGCTGTCTGCCGGTTGTGGCTTGGGCCTGGGGTCCCAGCAGAATCCCTCCTGGATTTCTTACTGGCTGTTCCCTGTGTCTCTTCAGAAGTGTCCTGCCTTTTTAAACTCAGGGCAGGTCTGTTTGAAGGAGCACCTGACTGACTGGTGGAGGCAGCTTCCTCACTACTTTCCCCAGGTTTGAAACACAGAAGACCTGAGACTGGACTGGACCCACTCTTTTGTGGGTGTTGTTTAAAAAGAGTCCTTTTAGTGCGGCGGAGACAAAACCGAATTCTTCGCACTAAAGAGAAGAGCCGGCCTGCAACGACAAAAAAAAAACCATCCTGTTTGAACAGTTCATTACATCATGATTATCAAAGTGAATGAACATATTTACAGTTTTAATAATCCTACCTTTATTGCGCGGACCCTCGGAGACCGCTCAGATTTATTTGACCGGGATTTAGACACCATCTCGATAAATGGTCTAATTTAATGTTACACTAGTACACACTAACTGCTATTTGAAGTAAAACTAAATAAAACTAACCAAATATCTAACAAGAAATGTTAATTTGAACTAACACAAAAGCCTAACTACACCTGAATGAGTTAAAGTCCACCTAATCTTCCAAGTATCTGGAGCTAAACTGCTCTGGTGTCTGCACCGGCTCAGAATGACTCTCTCAACACTCCACTCTGTCACAGCAGTGTTCCTTGGTCGCCATGGCTACCACATGATGTCAGAAGATTGTCACGGGCCTCACAAGTTCATTATGTTAGAAATTAAAATATATCTTATAATGCATTTAGTAATTATTATTAAATGATTTCATGTTGGTGGAACTTGACAGTGGTGATGCTATTTTACACTTGACCCCAGCAGATGGCAACATTATCCAGAGTTACAGGCTGCAGAGTGTGAGGGGGCTATCATTCATCTTTTTTTAGTTTTACAGTTATTTACAACATTTAAAACCAAATAATTTGACATTTATATGAAATAATTAAAATAATAATGTCTAAAAGGGAGTGGGGTTGAAATGTGAACTTATATAATCCCACCCCACTTACAATTTTTAATCATATATAAATATAAATCAAATATCTAACAAAAAACTTTCACCAATGTCTCTACAGAAAAAACAAAGAACCTTAACTATCAATAATTTATCAATTCAATAACAAAAAAAGAAGAAAAGAAAGGAGAAAAAGAAAAAGTGCATATCAGACCCACACACCAACCTAACCCTCCCCTCCATCTTAAATGTTTTTGACTCCTATATTTGTTTATTTTATTCCACAGGCTGATCCCTCTCCATTCCTTTATTTTTATAAGTTTTTGTTTGTTTAAGATACAAGTTCCTTTAGGTTTGTATCGACTATTTCTTTTTTAAAACCTCTTTTGGATGTTTAAGTTAATAAAATCTCTGAAAATCTTACTTGATTGTTTGAATTATAGGCAATTGAATTAAAATTAAATAAAAGCCAATGTCATGTATGTATTTGTGGTTGTATGGAATACTATTTTATAAAGGTTTAGAGGAAATAAAAATAAAAAGGCTATGGACTCACAGGATTATAACCGTAGAGAAGGAGCGTACTATTTTCTTTAGCGGAAGCAATACAATCGGGTTTAAATCAATAAACTCCCTTTTAATATTTTGTGTCAAATTATTTATTTATTTGGTAGGTAGCCATGTAATAAGCAGGAGGATAATGTGTAGCGATTATCCCTTACACAGCTCTAGTCTAGTAGCTCATGAGGCATGCATGCTAGCAAGTAGCAAAACACAGGTTAACTAAGTTATATTTGCCTTTGGCTAATCAGCAATAAATTCGAGCATTATTCGAGACACTGGTATTTTAATCTTTGTTCATCATCACCAGCTCCACTCACCTCAGCACAAGCCAAGAAAAAACCTGTTGGGAAGGGCTGCTGCTGCCTGCAGGTGTGTGTCTGTGTATCTGATGTGTGCTGATGTGCGCCGCTGCGCGCAAGGGGGGAAGGGAGGGGGGGTCAATGAGCGCTTCAGAACTCCTGACCTGATATTTAGATATACTATTCTTCAATAAATATATTTGTTTGACAGGAAGCTGTGCGCAAACAGGAATATACTGAACTCTAACCCTTGCTGACCCCACACCTCTCACAGACTCCTCTCTCACCCCCACCATGCCACTACCCTCATAGACTCTTCTACACCACCATGCCACTCCCTCACAGACTCTCCTCTCACCCCCACCATGCCACTACCCTCATAGACTCTTCTTCTACCCCCACCACCATCCCACTCCCCTCACAGACTCTCCTCTCATCCCCACCATCCCACCATCCCTTGCACTACTGCACCTTTGCTACCAACTGTTTACATCTCACTGTTTGCACTACCTTAAATCTACTGCTTACCTTAAGCTAACATACAATTGTATACACCTACCTGTAAAATTCTGTTCATAGTCAGAGACATCTGTATATCACGTGTGTGTGTGTGTGTATATGTGTGTGTGTGTGTGTGTGTATGTGTGTGTGTGTGTGTGTATGTGAGTATGTATGTGTGTATGTGTGAGTGTGTGTGCTTGTGTGTGAGTGCGTGTATGTGAGTGTGTGTGAGTGTATGTATGTGCGTGTGCATGTGAGTGAGTGTGTGTATGTGTGTAGGTGTGAGTATGTGTGCATGTGAGTGTGTGTGTGTGTTTGTGTGTGTGAGTGTGTGTGTGTTTGTGTGTGTGAGTGTGTGTGTGAGTATGCAGCGTATGTGTATGTATGTGTGTGAGTGTCTGTGTGTATAGCTCTCCCGGTTTAATTCCCCTGTGAGTATGTGTAATAATAATAATAATAATAATAATTATTATAATAATTGTTACATTTATATAGCGCCTTTCCAGAGCTCAAGGACGCTTTACATATCAATTATTCATTCACTCCACAGTCACACACTGGTGGAGGTAAGCTACATCTGTAGCCACAGCTGCCCTGGGGCAGACTGACAGAGACGTGGCAGCCATTCGCGCCTACGGACTCTCCGACCAACACCTTCAACATTCTTACACATTCATACGAGGCAAGGTGGGTTAAGTGTCTTGCCCAAGGACACAACGACAGTATGAACTGTGGGGAGAGCGGGAATCGATCCTACTACCTTCCGGTTGAAGGGCGGCCGCTCTACCACTGAGCTACTGGCCCCAATGTGTGTATGTGTGTATGTGTGTATATGGTGGTGTGAGTATGTGTGTATGTGAGTGTGTGTGTGTGAGTGTGTGTATGTGTGTGTATGTGTGTGTGTGAGTGTGTGTTCGTGTGTGTGTGTGTATGTGTGTGTGTGTGAGTGAGTGTGTGTATAGCTCTCCCGGTCTAATTCCTGGGTGTATGTGTGTATGGTTGTGAGTGTATGTGTGTATGGTTGTGTGTGTATGTGTGTGTGTATGTGAGTGAGTGTGTGTATGTGTGCGTGCAGTGTGTGTATTACATTACATTTAGAGTACATATTCACCTGTAAATGCTGTTTATAGAAAAGAGACACCTGTAATTATATTTATGGCACACACTCACCTTTTATAGTAATAACCATCTGTATATTTATACTCATTGTACATATTACCTGTAAATCCTGTACATCTCCATATCCTGCACGTACGCAACCATTGTATATATCCTGCACTTTACTGCTATTGCACTTCTGGTTAGACCTAAACTGCATTTCGTTGCCTTGTACCTGTACTTGTGTAATGACAATAAAGTTGAATCTAATCTAATCTAATCTAAACATGCTCTCCATCTTAATGACTCTGCTCTGTCACCTGTGACTGTAATGGAAATTATAATACTTTATTGTTAACACTTTTATACTTTACAATTACCACTCAATGAACAAATGTGCAAATAGTGTTTACCAGAAATAAATGCGAATGCAGATAATATTTATAATATATTATATTTGAGGCTCAGTCCCCAGACGGAGCACCTTCTAACAGTGTAGAAAACCCACTGCACAGTGACAGACCTCTCCCCAACTCAACAGCACAGGCAGGCAACTCTGCTGTTCACCAGGGTTCAGTCTAACACATGGCTGACCTGGTTTCAGTGTCCACTAGAGACATGTAGTGTTTTTGTTCTGTTCTGATAATTCCAACCAGATGCTTAAGAGTTATTAGGGAGAAGTTAAAAAAAAAAAGGATCATCAAGCTGAGCTGCAAATGAAAAAGAATTGTGTTTAATGCAAGTTTGGTTAATTTTACTTTTTGGAATTTTTTGGAACCAAAAAAGGCGAAAGGAACCAAAGCCTCCAGCCAGAGGCCTAGAGTTAGAAGGGTCTTCAGCGATCTGATCTGCCCCAGTGTCCTGGAGAGGAACTGGAAGGTTGGGAGGCTGCAACAATAGACAGTAATCTGTCACTGGCAGTGGCTGCAGCAAACCATACTGTGATGAAGGAGGTGAGGATGGACTTTGGCAGTGTAGAACTGGAATGAATGTGTTGTCATCCATGAACCTAATGGATGTGTTGAGATTAGCCCAGTTAAGGCTGGCAACCAGCACAAAAGAAGTTCTCTCCTGTGAGGGGGTGCCCTACACAGGGAAGGTGCAACCATCCCTTAAACAAGGAACATTCAATCTGTAGATTAGACAAAAAAAAGTAAAGAACGTAAAGCTAACACAATTAAAGCAGTACCTTGCAAATTAGGACTTACAATGTGGGGGGAGGGGGGATTGTGGTGCAATTCCACTTTCCCAGTGCAGGCAATGTTTTACGATGAGTGCTGTGGACGCAACAAAGTTTTACAGACTAATGCTCTTAGTTTACCTCTATGAAGTGTAAAATTATGGGTGTGTGCCATAATTACTTGTTACTTCCCTTGCACTTTTCTTTTTATTTGTGTCAGTGGCACCAAAGGTCAGTGAAAAGGACCTTTTCATTTGGATATGATCTTAAGATCATTCTTAAATCAGTAAAAAACATGAAACATGTAATGTTAATATATTTCAACTCGCCACTAATGTCCAGTGTCATGCATCGCATATTGCTCCTAATGCTACGTTGAATTTGGCCAAATCCAACTACAATAAAGATGAAATTAGCAATTATAGAAAGTATTTAAAGAAGGTTTAATGTAGTACAATGATCCTTACCTTTTTGGTGCATCACTGCCATGCCTGTGTCATGGCAAAAGAATCTATTAAATGTGCACCAGTCTGCTGTGCAGGTAAATAAAGAAATCCATTTACCACCTAAAAACATTTCTCTTTTAATCTTATTTAACAATGTATTATTTACAAAAGACATGTGCTTTATCCTGTTACCTCACTCTCCAGTTCACACCCAGGACCCCGGCGCAACAAGTCATCAGCAAAGATTTTATAAGGGTTGAGCTTGGCCCAGAGCATGTGCCTTGTTGCCCCTGAACATATACTCCTAATTACTGTGACAAGATAAAATACTCAAAATTGAAAGCATGATTTAAGCGGTCTTTAAAAGAGTTTACTTGCTGGTTTCTTTGTCATCAATGAGGATTGCTGACAGGCTTGAGCAAGAGGGTGCTGGTGAAGGACTAGGGCAGGTAAAGGATGTGGAGGAATGTAGATTTTTTATTTTTTTTCACTTTAGCCAGAATCCTGTTAGTTGGCTAAAAAAAATGAGTTGTGTGATCAATGTTCAGTTTGTCTCCCCCCCACCCCCAAATGTATTTTAGATCATATATATTGGTTCTGACTATAGTGAGCAAAGCCACCTCCAGAGGAATGGTGGTCCTTGTTTCATTCACCACCTTTAAAAGATCCAGACAATTAGAGGTGGATAATGGACTACATTCTATATAAATGAGTGTAGGTGACTAAACTAAACTTACCTGTTCCATACATTAAACGTAACTTTTTTGGACAGACTTGATGGCAACCTGTAGGGGACAAATCAAGTGTAGACTTCACTGCTCATAAAAGGCAGTGTGAACAGAGTTTAGAAACGGTCCTCTTTGCGAACCCCGCTGCAGACCATACCAAAATAAATTTTCTTTTGTACCACAAGCCATTAAGGCGTTAAATCAATTAAAATAAGCTATCTGTCCAGCTAGCAGGGTTAGACCCAATGGTATTTTTATTTGTATGTATGTGTTTTTGGTGTTTTGTAATGCATCGTATCGTATTGTTTGTGTTATATGTTGTCATGTAGTGCCTTGAGACTGCGCCGCAAACCCAATTGCCCCACGGGGACAATAAAGTTCTTCTACTCTCATAATCTCCTCTTCCCAACTCTTCTATGACCTGGTACTTGTCATGAAACCCTGCACATACAAAACAATAAGGAGTTAATGTGCTGACTAACATAGTAAGTAACAATAACTATTAGAAACTCTTCCTTCTCCTGTAAGCCCTGCGAGACCTCTGAGTCTACACAAAAGACCAGACTGTCCAACAGTGAGCACAGTGTTTTTCTTACTAGCTGTTCTAAGTGTCCTGCCTTTTTTAAACTCATGTCAGGTCTGTTTGAAGGAGCACCTGACTGACTGGTGGAGACAGCTTCCTCACTCCTTTCCCCAAGTTTGGAACACAAAAGATCTGGGACTGGACTGGACCTACTCTTTTGTAGGTGTTGTTTAAAAAGAGTCCTTTTGGTGTGGCGGAGTCGAAACCAAATCCGTCGTACTAAAGAGAAGAGCCAGCCTACAACAACAGAAAAAAAAATCCTGTTCGAACAGTTTATTACGTTGTGATTTTTAAAGTGAAAGAACATATTTAAAGTTATAATAATCCTACGTTTATTGCGTCGGACCCTCGGAGACCGCTCAGATTTGTTTGACCGGGATTTAGACGCCATCTTAATAAACTGTCTAACTCACTGTTACACAAGTCGACACTAACTGCTATTTGAAGTCTGCCCAAGGGCATCTGTGGCTACAGTTGTAGCGAAAAATGGACGGCCTGTAAGCGCTTTGAGTCCTTGGGAGAAAAGCGCAATATAAATCCAATCAATTATTATTATTATTATTATTATTATTGAATGAAGTAAAGATGAGATAAATACATATTCTGTTATGACAGATGTTTTGGCACAGACAATTAAACTGCTAACTTTCAAAACCTGAACTCTTTTGTATTTTTGTGTTTTATTGATTTTGACAAACAAGTAAATCATGAAAAGTTGTATATGAAAATATCTCTGAGAGGTGTGCTTAAGTAGTTATTAAACTTTTTGTCTTCTGGTATGCTAATCAAATGATTAATCTATCTTAATATCTTTAAGATAGTCAACCAATTTGTTTGTTTAAAACACAAATGTGTCACTGTGAGGTTTCCAAGACAAACCTTGAGGAGATTTTAACCTTTAATTTCCCCAGGCTCTGCTTTATCATTTCACCTCCATGTGTTTTGTAAAGCAGGACCTTCTCCTCCATTTACACAACTTTATGCTCGCTCCCAACATTTACATTTACATTTATTCATTTAGCAGACGCTTTTATCCAAAGCGACTTACATTACATTACCAGTGTTACAGTCACTGGAGGCAAGGTGGGTTAAGTGTCTTGCCCAAGGACACAACGACAGTATGAACTGTGGGGAGAGTGGGAATCGAACCGCCTACCTTCCGGTTGAAAGACGACCGCTCTACCCACTGAGCTACTGCCGCCCCCAACAGTATTTCATTTGTCCTGCTTGACAACTTAACTGCTTCCTCAACACTCTCTGGTCCACTGATAAAATATACATATACAAACATTTGTTCATTTTTTTTTTTACTTCCTTTGGATACATATTTTCATGTTTTTTTTAAATGATGTCTTAAACTTTTTATCTACCCATTTTGTACCAGATGGACTCTTGGAATTTTCTCAGTGCGTCAATATTTGGGTTTTTCTCCGTGTCCATGTTAATGTTGTTCCCAGCCACTCCGTCTCCCTATTTTTTCATCTGCTAATTTCTGTTTTAAAAAGCATGCTGCTGGCGTCTCTAATAATACCACATTACAGGCTTCATTTGTTCATTTGGCTTCAATTTTAATGCCTTGCGCTCTACAGTTATGTGCAAGATGTCAGGGCCGAGGCACACAAAACTTCTGCCTGCAATTTCTGCATTCATTCCTCAGCAAAACAAACACTCACTCATTATGTTTACATGCACCTAATCCGAGTGTTCATGAAGGAGAGAAAGTCAAAGTATTATGTCCGCTCTGGCTGATGCTGCATTCATGTCCTAGTGTTGAATCCTAATTTACCAGGCTGATTTGTTCATTAATCATTAAGTTATTAATTAAGATCAACAGTAACACATGGTCTTAGCGAGTGTGTTAGTTTGGTTTGTAAACAAACCACGCTCCTCCACAGCACCCTCCGCCCGCTCCTCCATGACCTACAAGCAGCTGCTAGTGCACAGTATGATCAGGCACAGAAACAGAACGACACATGAACCTATTGTTCACACATTATCAAAATGTAAACAGACCGGGTACTAGACAGTACACTAATCAGCTAAAAATACTGAAATTAATACTGATACTATTGGGAACTGATAATGATAATACTGATAATTGGGAAAACTGTTCAACTTTCTGTCTAGTCTGTTGATACGATTATAGACCACATTTGGGTTTTATTGATTCTATAGAAAACAAAATGTTTGGTAAACTATACAAGGAACTAAATGGGATAAAATATTGTAAGGGAAAAATATTTTTTGAAGTAATCAGGAAATCTGAAATGAAGACAGTTGAAAATATACAATAACCAAGGATTTATTAAAATTGTATTTTATAATGATAAACGATGCAATACCTGACCATTAAAATAGATGCTGACGAGTGTCATCTATACAATAAAGATTTACATTTACAGAAATGTGTTACTTCCAGAGCCCACTTCTGTCTGAGATATAGAGGCTTTTTAATCTGGTGAGTGAAAACATTGATCAGGATTGTTCAAAACAGTTAAAACAATCTTGGATGAAACCTCATCGATTATGAAGGTGTTTATTTAAAAGAACCTGGGATTAATGAGAAATAAGTAAATAAAAGGTAATCATTAACTTTTATGAAGATTTTTAAGTTGCTCACTGTGTTTTACTCATTATTTCATTGTGGGATTGATGAAGTGTAATATATGTAAGTAATGTTTTCTATAAACAAACTAAATCTGTTCCTATGAACAGAAAAGGTCACTTATTATACTTCAATACAATGTTGGTAATAACTCCTTTAGCATTTTGTTAATTACACAATAATTATTATTAATGGTTGTTATTTTGGAAACATGGATAAATAAAAAGAAACTTAAGAAGTTAAGTTAACTCAATCTTTAATGGCTACTAAATGTTAAACAGAAACAAGAAAAGTGGTGAGGTGTATTCTTTATGTGGACAAAACTCTGAATGCCAAAGTGGTGGACCACATGACCTTATTGATAATGTGTTTGAATATGTTGTTCTGGTTGAGATTAATATGGTAAAAATGCAAAAACATAATGGTTTCTTGTATTTATAGAGCAACTGGTGGTAACACAGAGTCCTTTAAAGTAGTGTTGTCACGATACTGGAATTTCTAACTTCGATACAATACCTTCAAAAATATCGATATTCGATACCATTTTCGATACCAAAGGGAAAACAACTGTCACAATATTATTATTTTTAATTTTTTTATTTAAAGATAGATTTAAAATCAGCCAAGGTCCGCTTAGACCTTAGTTAACTTTCCTCACCGTGAGGGGTCCGGAAATTTTTAATAAAAGGATATGTGTTTGAATATAATTCTTTAAAGTAAAGTCTCATTTATTCCACACCTACAGCCTCTTAAACAATATGGAGATGAATGTTGATAATCCACTGTTTTCTGTATTTTATTCTTTGTTTACATGAGGAGGATGTTTGAGTGTTTAGCTTTCACAAACACAGCTCACAGACAAAAGGAAAATACTACAAAATCAAAAGAGGCTAAAGCTAAAGCTCAGGACCTGGTGGTTTATTGACAACAGCCTGGAATCCTGCATATTATGCCTAGTACTCCTTCATGTGTGAGAACATTTTAAATACAAAATCATCAATTCAAGCCAAATTATTTTCTGATTAAAATAAACGTTCCCTCCCGTCCATAACATCAGCGAATCTTTATTATGTTTTGCCAAGGCTTTTAAATTTTAGTGGTTTCTAACTCATTATCAGGCTACGCTAAACATGTTGAAATTTCCCGCTGCTCTGTCCGTAACCATAGTAACCTGAGGACCCGCGTGTGTTGACCGTGTAGCCGTCCTAGAAGTGCAGGTTCAAAAATATGTTTTACACAATGCGCTTGTAATTATGAATACTGTCTTGCGGTCCAGAACGCGGTCCGCCTTTTGAAGACCCCTGATGTAGTGCACTTGTTCAAAGGCCTCTCAGATTGTCATACATTCAGAAACCAATAGTGCAAGTTAAAAAAAAAAAAAACCTCGATATCGATACTCGGTATCGCAACTTCGGGAAATGAGTATCGTATCGTTTGAGATATTTCAGTATCGATATTTATCGAAATATCGATATTTTTGACAACACTACTTTAAAGACACACCTATAACAACTTCATGCTGTAAACTCTTTAAGCAAATCTCCTGTAGCATTGTTGCATGTCTCTAATTTGTTTCATTCTTGCAAGAATTAAAACCAATCTTCCATTCCTAAATTTACCATGTGCAGTCTTTGTCAGAAAATTCAGTTAACAGTTACAAAAAGCTGGAGAACTGTAACATAATCTTTTGCTGGAGAGTAAAAGAGTCCAGAGCACACTCAACTGCAAGGCTTTGGAGCAGGTTTGTGAGGCAGCTTATTCTGAGGAAAAATATTTACTCACAGGGTAAGTGGAGATCTGAAAAAGAATTAAGAATATTGTTTGCAGTTCTAAACCTATCACATATAGAAAATAGATTTATATAAAAAAATTATGTTTACTCTGGTGTGACTGCAGATAACTGCTGTACTCAGGAAGATAAGACAAAATAAGAGCTCCATCTAGTGGACAATCAAAGAAGCCTTTCAAGTGTGTCAGGGCACATCTTTTTTATAGAAGAATGGCAGTGGGTACAACATTAATGCCTTTTGGGTCAGCTGCTCCAAAGACTGGAAACTGGAACAAAAATCAAATTATATATAAATCATTTACTTTAGATATTATCTTGATGAAGGTTTGAGTGAGACAGTAGTTATGATGTGGCGTGTGATGAAGATAAGTGTCTTGTAAATTAATATTACCAGAAAATACAGATAATCTCAAACATATACATGAATATAGAGCAGTAAAGCTGTGGACTCTTCTAACTGTAGAAGGTGCAACTTTCTTCTTCCACCACAAGGTGACACCAGAGACTTGTCAATAGCCCCAGTAAGTGTCCCTCAGTCTTTGGTCTTCACTCTCAGTATCACAGCCTGCCTTTACCATGGTCATGGTCACTGATAATCTACAGCAGGGTTGGCAAACTAAGGCCTGGGGGCTGTTCAATGTGGCCCGCCAAGCATTTACTAATATTTTATTGATGTTTAAACACTGCATATATTTTTCCTTTTCCTTCAATATTTTTAGGCAATCACATTTACATTTAGTCATTTAGCTGAGGCTTTTATCCAAAGCGACTTACATTAAGGTGCCATTCACCAGTGTTACAGCTGGAACACCACTGGAGGCAAGGTGGGTTAAGTGTCTTGCCCAAGGACACAACGACAGTATGAACTGTGGGGGGAGCGGAAATCAAACCACCTACCTTCCGGTTGAAGGACGACAGCTCTACCACTGAGCCACTGCGCCAATCAGTTGATTACACTATACGACATGCTCCAAACGGTAAATACCCCCACTGAAGGCAAAAGAAACATGTTTTTATTGAGTACCACAAGGGTTCCATGTTCTAATGTGGCCTTTGGGAAAAATAATTGCCCACCCCTGCTCTACAGAGTGTCAACAAAACTTATATAAAGATACAATATATACACAATGCTGTTCACAAGGGTTTCCAACCCCCGGGCTACGGCTGAATAGTGGTCTGTGGCTCATTTTCTACTGGTCCACACAGAAAATCTACATTTTAAAGGATTTTGGACGTTCGGGATAGTCCGGGGGGTTTATCTTGAAAACTTCCGGAAGCTCTGTGCCAGAAGTACAAGATGGTGTGACAAAAGCCAGTGATAAAGACGTGTGCAAAACAAGTGTTTATTCAAAAGCGGAAGGAACAGAAAACAGATTTAGTTTGAGATCTCACAGGATCTCACTGGCCTCAAAAAAGCTTTGTTTTTGCTGATCTTATTGTATTTAATTCTTAATCGTGTAAATAAACATAAATATTTGATAAAAATGTTGATGTTGTGCATGTAGTTTCCGTTTTAGTGTTAACCAAATTGAGAACCTTGCTTTGCAGCTTAGCTAACTACTCCCTAATAACTCTCAAGCATCTGTATGGATTTATCAGAACAGAGCAAAACTCGACCTTTCTCCAGTGGACAGAGAAACCAGCTCAGCCATGTGTTAGACCAGGGGTGGGCAATTATTTTTCCCTAAGAGCCACATTAGAACATGGAACTCTTGCCCCACAGACAGTGGATGCTTTTAAAAAAGAACTAAAAACCTTTCTTTTAAAAAAAGTGTATTTTAACTTAACTTAATATCTGTGCATATTATTATTTTTATAATTGTTATACTCTGTTTACCGCATTTTAATTTTTTCTTTATTTATTTTATGCTGATTAACTTTTATGTTGCACTTTGAGGTTTTGTTTAAAACAAAAAGTGCATTACAAATAAAATGTATTATTATTTTTATTATTATTATTATTATTCATGTGGCCCCCAGGCCTTAGTTTGCCCACCCCTGTGTTAGACTGAACCCTGGTGAACAGCAGAGTTGCCTCCCTGTGCCGTTGGGTCGGGGAGAAGTCTGTCAGTGTGCAGTGGGTTTTGTACACAGCTACAAAGTGCTTTGACTGGGGACTGAGCTAAAAATATAATAATATAATAATATAAATGTATTATCTGAATTATCCATTTATTTCTGGTAAACTAGTTGCACATTTGTTCATTGAGTGGTAATTGTAAAGTATAAAAGTGTAATAATCTGCTTAAGTGTTAACAATAAAGTATTATAAGTTCCATTACAGTCACAGGTGACAGAGCAGAGTCATTAAGATGGAGAGCATGTGTGTGTAAATGTGTGATCAATAACAATAAATTATTCTCAATAAAAGACAAATGAGACGTACAAGTGAGGTTGTCAATTTTCTAACTAAGTCTTTGAAACTTACAAACAGTTCTTTGTGAAAACTAGTGTTAAAACCACTCTTAGCCTTTTAGTGACTTTAAACAAGACCTGATGCTGGTGTTTAAATGACGTTACAGCTGGTGTAGAGAGATAGCACTAAAATTAAAAAGTATCAAACCTAAACTACTTTACTAAAATATTTTCATCATATCATGCAGCCCTTGTTATTGTCATGTACTTCAGCTTGAATAAAAAAACAAAAAACTCAAAGTTTGACTTCACACTCTGGTGTGTACAGTTGAACCTGACGGTGCACTATTTAGGTTTGAACTACAAAAACACAAGTGTAAAGATACCATATAAAGGCACAATGTTTCAGTTGAATTTCACACTTACTAGCTGATATGGAAATATGTCAGCTGAAAGAAAAAAGCCTTCCTACTAACAAGTAGGAAGGGCTTAAATATTCAAGATGCGTTTGGTGGTGACCAAACACAGAGTCACTGACGGCACTAAACTAAAGGTAAGAGACACTACTTTACGTTTGTATAAAAAAATGTACCAAAAGCGCTTAAAAAACAGTATAAACCTCCTACATTATTATTTTAACATTCAACTTATAGTCTATTTATAAACTGCTTGGTGTGATTATTTCTATGTTTGAACGTTACAGGTCTGGTTGATTGCAGAAATGAAGGCTCCAATGCTGGCTTTGGTGTTTTACTGCATGTGGCCTCTTGTCTCTTCGGCAAAGGTGAGTGTATTTGAATTAAGTCTTTTTGCTGATATTCTCAGAGGTTTCATGTGGGTCCTATTCAAATGTCTTCCCCTCCTTCTTCCTCCTCAGCCTTTCATTAACGTCCCAAAGTCTACACCAGCTCTCACCATCCGACTGAGTATGATGGACCAATCAGTCGACGACATGTACTCCGGATGTCATAAAAAAATGGCAGTTGCAGTTGCTTCTAAATACTTCCCAAAAGAGAGTGGTAACACAGATTTTGGAAGGGCTTGGACAAGTGCAGGAGTAAAATCGTGTCTAAACAATGCACTGAATAAAAGAAAGCACAAGAAATTAACTAATGATCACCTGCAAGCGATATGTGTTTACACTGCAGAAAACCCAAACCTCTCCAAACCGCAACAAATATACGTACAATTTAATGAAGCAGTCCGAAACGGTAAACCACAGTACGGTACTGACAACTTCAAGTTCCACGCCTTACACTTCTGGCTCACTTCTGCCATACAGGTCCTCAACAAAAACATCATACCTTTCCTACCAAACTGCCATACTACTTACCGGAGAAGCAAAGACATCTACACTGGTGAGATCAACAAAACAATCCGCTTTGGTAACTTTGCTTCCACTTCTTTAGATGCAAATCTGATCCAATTTGGGAAAGAGACTTGTTTTCACATCAGAACCTGCCATGGCGCGGACCTCAAGGACTATTCCTACTTCAATAAGATTGAGAAAGAAGTTCTCATCCCTCCCTATGAGAAGTTTAAAATAACTGCCAAAGCGAAGGGCAATTACAAAAAGCTTAAGAATTGTAACCAAATCTTTGTGCTGAAGAGTGTAGGAGTAGAGCACAAGCTCAACTGCAAGGCTGTAAGTTGAACAAATGAGTAAAAATAGCTAACTTTGGCTTTCATTTATTTTATTTTTTTTATTTTATTTTTTGAAAATGCTACAGATAGTTTACATAGAAGCATAAATATCAGAAGCATGTGTAATGTGTAATGACTTAAAATTGAAAAAGATGTATTAAAAATATTTCAGAAGCTGTTTTTACTTTGTTTTTATTGTAGGCTGGTGAAATATGAATGACAGAAAAACCCAGCTACAAAAAAGGTTCTTTTATTTCTTGACTACTCTCCAAGATGTAAAGAGAAGAGCAGTTTTATTAATAGAGGTTTTAAGAACCATAAAAATGTTAATTTTTATCCTTACAATGTTTATAATTTCAACAGTAACCTTGTCTTTTCAGTTACAATAATTCAGTTTCTCCTTTTTAAAGTACAGAGTTCAGTAAACAAGATTACAACAGTGCATAAAGTGCACAAATAACTGCAGTGGTTTTCTTATGACAACAGAAACATATCACATTAACCACTGTATTAACACAGTCCTGTATTAACATAAAAAATACTAAACATGGCTCATACCTGCCAGTGTTAGCAACACAACACACCCAACACGAGTCACAACGCCAGCAACTCAATCTGAAATCATCGAAGCTTAACATCAAGTATCATGAAAATTAAAAAGTAATTTTTAACATATTACCCAAAGATTAGCTGTTAGACGCTCCCAGGAAGTCAACAGCAAGTACCAGCGAAAGTGTGGTGCGCCCTCTTGTGGTCAGGCCTAATTAAATCGTTTTTCCACTAGGCTACATTATGTTTGGTGGAGAAAAAAACTATACTAAACACTACTCTATATTAAATCATTTAAATCATTGGGATTAACAATATTCTGTCAAAATGTTTTCAAATGTATCAATGAATAAAAACTGGCACATTGTGAAATCAAACTTTAACAGAAAAAGGGGTTTCCTTTGACTGTACACTATGATGCTAACTGCTAGCTCCAGAGCAGCTCAGATAATGTCTTTAATGACTCTGCAGACTCAAGACACTAATAATCACCAGAGAAAGGACCTTCTGTGCAGCATTAGCTACTTTATGCAAAGTAACCATGTGCTTCAGAGGCTTTTTTGGCATGAAGCTAATGTAGACCTGCTTTATGGAAACAGAGGGATTAAACTAAATTGATTCAACCTAAACACTTTTATTTCCACTCTGAGGACAATGAACACTGCTGCTGCTTTGATATTGTGGGGTCAATCTAAGTTCAGCTTAAAAGTAAACAAAAGAACAAACTGTAAACTTGTAAACAAAAAATAATAATCACAAAAATAAAAACAACAATTTAGAAATATAAACAATCATGTGTAATTGTAACCCTAAGACCGCAAACCAAAAAAAAAAAAAAAAAAACATGGAAAGGTTATATACAAAATACAAATTGCAGCAAGTCACTCTTAGCAGTGCCTCGTGATTGTTTGAGAGTTCACAAAAGGTTTGCTTTGTCATCTCAGCTTCTTGGTGAGACACTTTTAAACACTTTAGTTCCAGGAAAAAGAGATCAATGTTTTTAACATCTTGTGCTGTGACCAAGATCAAGGAAGTTTCCTGAAGAAGGACCTTACAGAAGATTCCCCCATTGGATTTTTAAATATATTTGGTTTAAACATTGAAATATAAAGAAGCATTTATACCTGGAGTTACTCACAAAGTAATTTAAATTTAAAAAACATGCATCATAAAATCAGCTATAAAGTCCAAATGAACCTCTATCAACATAAACATTTACAAATAAATGTCTAAATTGCACCCGCGCTCACAATTCCTACACAATAATTCACAATAATTATTTTATTCTTAAGGGATTGTTCTTACAGTAAGCATTTCCATTTTTTTATATTGATATGTTTTATATATATACACTCATTTAATATAAATGTTATAGTAATGTCTTACACATCATTAAAAGGCAGGTCCAAAACTTTGTAAATTGACCAATTATAAACACATTAACAAAATAACTTTAAAACTGACAGTTGCTCATAATGTCTGATACATAAATCTGCACTTTTTATAGTTTATTTTACAGTGAGCATGTAGAAAATAATCACGTTAAATTAAATTGGACGTAGTAGCTCCTAACTCCCTACATCCTTGAGCACTGCCTCCTCACCAGAAGCAGGTGGTGCTGGGGATACCACGAGTGTGCTCGAACCATCCTGCACAGTCAGGACAGAAGGGAGTAGATGACAGCTATGGCCAGGCTGGCAGAGTGGGCATAGCATCCCTTCCAGACTTTTTACTTTGATTACAATCCCTAAAAGATGCTCTGCCTTTGCACAATCAGCCTTTTCATTTCAAACCATCAAACAATGGAATCAGCTCCTTGACCGTCTGAAGTTCTAAAAATGGTACAAATCTTATATTTTCTTGTGAGATTAATGTATTTGTAAATGGTGCCTGATAAATAAAGAATAAAACTAAACATACAAAAGCTTCACAGTATTCAAACTCACCTTTGCTTCTCCCGATAGGCTTCACGTTAGCCGGCAGATATAGAGCGACTGGCACCAGTGTTTTTTGTAGATAGGTTAGCAGAGTTAACTTATTCAATTGCAACTTTGGCTGACTATTCTAATGTTAATCCTTTAATACCCATAATGGCCGTACAGCCCTTCTCTAGAAAAACTTAAATGATGCCATTTGATTATTAGGCCCGAGCCGGTGATGACCGGGAGGGCCTATTGTTTTTGCTCGGATTTGTTTTTTTTTTTGTTTTTTTTCTTTTCCACATATGATCCTAAATTTGACCCAGTGAACATGAACGAAAAGTCATTTTTATTGGTCCAATTTTTTAAGCTCGGCGAAAAATTTAAGTATTTGAAGTCCCCGAAAAAAAAATACAAAAAAATGACTCAGTGGCGGCCCCTAGAAAAGTCAAAATACATTGGGCCTATGGAAAGTGAAAGTAACTTTTTTCCAACGTAGAAAAATGAAACTTGGTACATCCATAGGACACCTCAGGGCAAACCATAGATAGTATAATTATGGATGATATCCGCCCATTGGTCCCCTATTCACCAATATTGCATTACGAATGGGCAATAAAATGGCCGTTACATCCGGGATTTTCGGGTTTTACTCCATAGTAAAACAATAGTTTTTAGATAGCATAAACCAACGTAATTTTCAAAAATTCACCCCCCCCAGAGTTGTCACGTAGTAAAAACTTAGCTCTAGAGACCGGAGCCATCTTTTGTACCAGGCTGTAAACATGAGTTTTACTCTTGTAAAGTCACCATTGGGTTTCTCCTTTTATTTCCGCTTTTGGAGCCTGCCCTCTGGTGGACAGATGTATATCGCTGTATTTTGCTGTAAAATCACCGTATGGCGGCGCCCTTACACGAGGACCATTTAAGAGGTACCATGGGAGAGGCTTGGGGCAAACAGAAAAGTCAATGACAGCCACACCCTAAACTCAACAGGAAGTCCGCCATGTGGGGTGAAACGCGCGGCCACTAAAATCGCACCCCTTGCGCAAAAAGATGCAAATCATTGTGTTTTAATCTAAATGGCCCCAAATTTGGTGAGTATCATCTAGACACGTGTGCCAACCAAAGTTGTGACTTTGTTTTTGATATCTTATCGGGTATGGGTGTGGCAAGCCTGTAACGAGGTGGCCATTTTTGTGAAAATAAAATGTCTCGGACCATAAGACGCAGGCACTTTTTTTCCCACTATTTGGTGAAGAAAAAGTGTGTCTTATGGTCCGAAAAATACAGTAATCGTTGTTGCCATTATATAGTCTGTCAGATTGTCACCCACTGCACTAGCCACTCAGTCAGCTAAAGTCAAATAACACAGCATAAGCTATTTTGCGAGTAATACGAGTCAATCTGTGCTTGGATTGAATAAAAATCCTCATTGGGTAGCTGACTGTGTCTGCGTTCTGTGATGGGCTAGTCACAGCGCCCCTTCCCTACACCCTATCAATCACCTGATGTACGCTGATGACCTACTTCTAATTAGTCCATACAGGGCTGGGATGCAACACCTCTTACAGATGTGCTAAGAGTACGGCCCAGAGTTAGATGTTAAATTTAACTCTAAAAAGAGCAATGTCATGGTTGTTAGAAGCAGAGATGATAAGACATTTACATTTCCTGCCTTTGACCTGTGTTACAACCCTCTTGTGACATGCAAAAATATCAAATACCTTGGTCACTTTTTTACAGACGAGTGACAGATGACAGAGATATTCAGAGACAGTGTGTAAACTCTATGCTCAGGTCAATATATTGATTCATAAGTCATATGTGCTCTCCTAATGTCAGAAGTTCTCTGTTTAGAGTCTTCTGTACATCACTGTAAATAGCTTATCTCTGGTGAAGCTATAGAAGAACAAGTTTCCACAAACTTATTGTGGCCTACAACACTTCCCCTAGAGTGTTGCGTAAGGTCCTGAGACGACACAGTCAACTGTTTGTGAACTGTGAGGCACATCTAAGACTTTTCATTTTTAAAAGTTTTCAAGTGACTTGCTGTAACACAATTTGTATTTTTTTTATAAACTTTTAATAGCATTTTTTTCTTTATTCGTGGTCTTAGGCTCACAATGAGAAATTATTGTTTGTATTTTTTTAAATGTAGTTTTATTTTTATAATTATTATTTTTTTGATTAAAAGTTTACAGTTTTTCCTTTGTTTACTTTTGACCCCCACAATATCAAAGCAGCAGCAGTGTTCATTCCCCTCAGAGTGGAAATAAAAGTTTTTAGGACATTGTCTAAGCTTCTCTGAGCTGGAAATTAGCATCATAGTGCAGCATCAAAAGAAATTTTTCCGTTAAAATGTTTCATTCATTGATACATTTGATAACCTTTAACATTTTAATCTTAATGATATCAATATGGCACTCATCCAGGGTAGGGCCTTTCTGTGTGAGTTTGCATGTTCTCCTGTGTCTGCGTAGGTTTCCTCCAGGTACTCTGGTTTCACCTACCACTAAAAACATGCACAATAGTCCCCACTCACACATGGGGCCAGGACTCTGCAAAAGAGATTTCTAATCTCAGTGGAACTATCCTGGATAAATAAAAGGTTAAATAACAAGTAACAAACAAAGTAAAACAGTACTACGCTTCTGAGACATTTTTATTTATTTATTTTCAATTTAAAAAAAGTCATGACACATGCTTCTATGATATTTTTGTTTCTACTATGTTATCTATCATAGCATTTTCAAGCAGAAATAAAAAGCAAAAACTGGAAGCCAACGTTTGCTCTTTTACTCAACGTGCTGCCTTGCAGTTGAGCTTGCTCTGGAATCCTACACTCTTCAGCACAAAGATTTTGTTACAATTATCCAGCTCGTTGTATTTTTT
This sequence comes from Perccottus glenii, assembly GCA_024416835.2. NCBI lineage: Eukaryota > Metazoa > Chordata > Actinopteri > Gobiiformes > Odontobutidae > Perccottus > Perccottus glenii. The sequence goes on from CM044546.2 coordinate 21,861,656, forward strand.
TTTTTACAATTATGTCAATTATCTTGAACTTCGTAGGGAGGGATGAGTACCGTATTTTTCGCACCATAAAGACGCACCCAACCATAAGACGCACCTGGTTTTAGAGGAGAAAAATAGGAAAAAATATTCTGAACCAAATAGTGTAATAAAATATTTAATAAAGTATAACAGAATAATATTTGAATTATATGACTGGAGAATTGTAACACCGCCTACTACATGCTATCCTCCAATAGCATACGGCGGTGACACAGTACAGCAGCATCGCGCCTTCCTGCACACATCGGCTTCCGTAGGAAGGTGAGGGAGGACCCGCTGCTGCTCTGCCAGTATCTCAGTGGACTACTGAGAAGCCTGGACACGGGGCGGGGGAGGGATGATGCAGTTTCCAGGGACACGGAAGGTCCCGGGGGACGCGCGCTCTGCAACTCGGACCATAAGACGAGTTGCAGAGCGGCAGCCTGCGGACCATGTGTGTGGACCATAAGAGGCACTTTTCCTCCCACTATTTGGTGAAGAAAAAGTGCGTCTTATGGTCCGAAAAATACGGTACTTCTTTCTCCGTAGGGTACCTGGAATAGTCCTTGAGGTACGCTCCATAGCAGGTTTCGATGTGAAAACAAGTCTCTGTCCCAAAGTTGGTCAGATCTGTCTTTAACGAACTGGAAGCAAAGTTACCAAAGCGGATTATTTGGTTGAATATCACCAGTGTAGATGTCTTTGGTTCTCCGGTAAGTAGTAAGGCAGGTTTGTTTGATCTTGAGGACCTGTATGGCAGAAGTGAGCCAGAAGTGTAAGGCGTGGTATAGGAAGAGGTCAGTACCGTACTTTGCTGCATCAGTTCGGACTGCTTTATTAAATTCTACTGGAATTGTTCAGTGTAAACACATATCGCTCGCAGGTGTTCATCGGTTAACGCTTTGTCATTTAGCTCTTTTCTTTGCTTTTCAAGTCTTTTTTGACATTTTATTGCATTTTTCCATGCCATTCCAAATGATGTATTACCACTCTCTTTTTTAAGTATTTATTCTTAACTGCAGCTTTCCATTTTGTCCAGACATTTGTGGTACATGTCGTCGACTGATTGGTCCATCATACTCAGTCGGATGGTGAGAGCTGATGTAGACTTCTGGACGTTAATGAAAGGCTGAGGAGGAAGAAGGAGGGCAAGACATTTGGCTCAATAGGACCCACATGAAACCTCTGAGAATATCAGCAATAAAACAAATACACTCACCTTTGCAGAAGAGACAAGAGGCCACATGCAGCAAAACACCAAAGCCATCATTGGAGCCTTCATTTCTGCAATCAACCAGACCTGTAACGTTCAAACATAGAAATAATCACACCAAGCAGTTTGTAAATAGACTATTAAATGCTAAATGTTAAAATAATAGTGTAGGAAGTTTATACTGTGTTGCTAAGCTCTTTTAATACATTTTATACAAACGTAAAGTGGAGTCTCTTACCTTTAGTTTAGTGCCGTCAGTGACTCTGTGTCTGTGTGGTCACCACCAAACGCATCTTGAATATTTAACTCCAGTCGGTGGGAGGGTTTTTATTGTCAGCTGACCTATTTCCATTACAGCAGAGTTTCTGCTAGAAAAAAGAGGTTTCGTTTTCCGGACATTTTTTTCGTTACCATCAACTACCTCACATCTTAGCCATGGGAACTCGTCACACTCCATTCCGACCGTCGCCCTACACTTCGGCTTTTTCTCCGGTGGTGGCGGAGCTGTCTGGCTCTGGACATCTGAGGCTTCAGGCGTTCCTGATTCAGTATCCTCCTTCGCGTCTGGCCTCTGAAAAAAACTTTTAAGGCTAGTCTGCCTGGGCCTGGCCATATTTGAAACGTCTCTCAATAGTTCGTGGTTTAGGTCTATATTATAGCCGTTAGGCGTGCGCTTTATTTGAAATGCAACATGCGATGTTGTTTAAAAACTTTCAAACGGTCGATTCAGATTGTGTTGGGGGGCGGGGCCGGGATTATTAGGCAGTTTTAATCTGACAAGATTGACCGGAGAGATTTAATTTTGTCGGACATTTAATTTTTTTCCCGGCCAATGACCGGTAATTACCGGACAACGGAACCCCTGCATTACAGATAGTAATAGTGAATTTCAGCTGAAACATTGTTCCTTTATATGGTGTCTTTACACTTGTGGTCTTTATTTCGACCTAAATAGAAAACAAGTGCAGACTCAGTTTCACAATGAATACATTTTAATTTTAGTGCTATCTCTCTCTCTCTCTCTCTAGACCAACTGTAACATCATTTAAACACCAGGATGTGGTGTAATATTTTTGATGTTATGAGTTTTATTTCTGTATACTTATTTAGTTATTCATCTGGGCACGGGAGGGTTTTGGATTATCTTTTTAATAATAAAGGACAAAGGAGGAGCCATTAGAAGGAGGGGGTCCTCTGCCCCCTGAAGAAGTGGTTGTAAATTATAACCTGTCATGTGAAAACTGTAACTGCACACGTCTTTATCACTGGTTTTTGTCACACCATCTCGTACTTCCGGCACATGCTCTTCTGAGCTGCTCAGGACTTCGCACCGCAGTGGATCTGAAAAGCATCCAGTGGGCGATGGTCTGGAACCGCATCCTATGAGCCGCATGCAGCGTAATTTGGGGGTTAGTCCATAGATTGTAAAAATATGGATGTTATCCGCCTATTGGTCCCCTATTCACCGATATTGTCAATACGAAAGGGCAATAAAATGGCGGTTACATCCGGGCTTTTCTGCTTTTACTCCATAGTAAAACAATAGTTTTCAGATAGCATAAATTTACATAATAATCAAAAATCCCCTCCCCCCAGAGTTGTCACGTAGTAAAAACGTAGCTCTAGAGACCGGAGTCATCTTTTGTACCAGGCTGTAAACATGATTTTTACACTTGTAAAAATCATGTTTACATTGTATAATGTAAAATGTATAATATAATACATTATACTGTAAAAATCTTACATCGCGAACGTCCAAAATTTATTAAAATGTAGATTTTCTGTGCGGACCAGTAGGAAAAGAGCAACAGACCACTATTCAGCCGAGGCCCGAGGGTTGGGAAGCCCTGTGAACAGCATTGTGTATATAATGTATCTTATCTTATCTTCAAAAAAAAGGGCTGTCTTTAAAGAAGTTTTGTCGACACTCTGTAGATCATCAGTGACCATGACCATGGTTGGGGCTATTGACAAGTCTCTGGTGTCACCTTGTGTTGGAAGAAAAAACAGTTGCACCTTCTACAGTTAGAAGAGTCCACAGTTTTACATATTTACTGCTCTATATTAATGTAAATGTTTGAGATCATCTGTATTTTCTTGTAATATTAATTTACAAGACACTTACCTTCATCACACGCCACATCATAACTACTGTCTCACTCAAACCTTCATCAAGATAATATCTAAAGTAAATAATTTATATATGATTTGATTTTTGTTCCAGTTTCCAGTCTTTGGAGCAGCTGACCCAAAAGGCATTAATGTTGTACCCACCACCATTCTTCTACAAAAAGATGTCTATGTGCCCTGACACACTTGAAAGGCTTCTTTGATTGTCCACTAGATGGAGCTCTTATTTTGTCTTATCTTCCTGAGTACAGCGGTGATCTGCAGTCACACCAGAGTAAACATAACTTTTTTATATAAGATATAAATCTATTTTCTATACGTGATATGTTTAGAAATGCAAACCATATTCTTAATTCTTTTTCAGATCTCTACTTACCCTGTGAGTAAATCTTTTTCCTCAGATGTTACATGTGCAGATACAAGGATTCATTCTTCTGTCAATCTTTGTAAATCAAATATAATTACACTTTGTCATTTTACAAAACAATAATAAGATTCAATTTATTATATCTGTGTTGATCATTTCAGATTTACATCACTCTCCAGGAAAGATTTTGTTACACTTTGCCAGCTTTTTGTAACTGTTCTTCTTAATGGCAATTATTTTGAACTTCTCATAGGGAGGATGAGAACTTCTTTCTCAGTCTTTTGAAAAGGAATAGTCTTCTATACGCTCCATGGCAGGTTTTGATGACACAAGTGAAAGTCTCTGTCCCAAAGTGGATCAGATTTGTCTTTAACGAACTGGAAGCAAAGTTACCAAAGCGGATTGTTTTGTCGATCTCACCAGTGTAGATGTCTGTGGTTCTCCCAGGTTTTTTTGATGTTGAGGACCTGTATGGCAGAAGTGAGAGAAGTGTAAGGCGTGGAACTTGAAGTTGTCAGTACCGTACTGCGTTTTACCGTTTCGGACTGCTTCATTAAATTGTGCGTATATTTGTTGCGGTTTGGAGAGGTTTGGGTTTTCTACAGTGTAAACACATATCGCTTTCAGGTGATCATTAGTTAATTTCTTGTCCTTTCTTTTTTTCAGTGCCTTCTTTAGGCACGATTTTACTTCTGCACTTGTCCAAACCCTTCCAAAATCTGTGTTATTACTCTCTTTCGGGAAGTATTTAGAAGCAACTGCAACTGCCATTTCTTGGTGACATCCGGAGTACATGTCGTCGACTGATTGGTCCATCATACTCAGTGGGATGGTAAGAGCTGGTTTAGACTCCTGGACGTTAATAATAAGCTGAGGAAGAAGGACAGGGGAAGGACCCATTTGAATAGGACCCACATGAAACCTCTGAGAATATCAGCAAAAAGACTTAATTCAAATACACTCACATTTGCCGAAGAGACAAGAGGCCACATGCAGCAAAACACCAAAGCCAGCATTGGAGCCTTCATTTCTGCAATCAACCAGACCTGTAATGTTCAAACATAGAAATAATCACACCAAGCAGTTTGCAAATATTTAGACTATAAGCTAAATGTTAACATTATAGTATAGTAAGGCACATTTTTTAGTTGAAACTCCTACCTTTAGTTTAGTGCCGGCCGTAACTCTGTGTGTGGTCACCACCGAACACAGCTTGAATATTTAAGCCCTTCCTCCAGTCGGTAGCAAGGCCTTTTTTTTTTATCTTTCTGTCAGCTAATAAAGGCTTGAGAACTTCAGGTAAAACATATTGACAGTAATGCTTGCATGTTCTTGTGGTCTTTTGGTTGACTTAAATCAAAACAAGTGCACACTCAGGTTCACAACCAAACGAACCGACCACAGCAGTATATTTGAACTGCATCAAACAGAGCCTCCGTGTCCATCATTAAAGTCAACAGGAAAACAGTACCAACACAATTTCTAGTAAAGCAGCAGCAGTGAAAGTAAAGTCTGATACGTTTTAGTTTAGCCCTCTCTGTCTCCGGAGACCAACTGAGCTCTAATATAATTCACAGGCCTATCTTATTTAAAGACGAAGCACATGGATAATTTGAATAAATCAACAAAGTTTGCTTACTACACACTGCTCAGAAACTACACTGTTCCAGTTGATCAGTTTTCTAACACTTTGCTAAACCAACTGTTTTCAGAGGTAACATGACTCCTTTCTTTGGGGTTCATTAGTGTCTGCAGAGTCATTATGAACATTATCTGAGCTGCTCTGGAGCTAGCAACAGCATTAGCCACAACACTGTTATGGACAGCATTAGATGAACATTTTTCTGTCTCAAGATTGATTTCACAATGTGTCTATTTTTGACGTATTAACTGGATTTTTTCTCAGCCTTACTCTGGACAAGATTTCTCTGCTTACACTGGAACCATTATTCTTTATGTGGCTCTAAATTACTTTGAAATGGAGAGTGTTTTTAATTATCTGTTTCTTTATAATTATTCCATTATATCAGTCCAAAGCAAATGAATGCAGCAGTTGTGGCTATAGATTTGATTTTCATTGTACAATTTACTTATCAATAAATTCCTACTGTGAGGTGGCCATTTGGGTCTGAGCCGAGGTGGTCTCATGGGTGTCTGTGTGTGGACTTATAGACACCTGTCTGCCCGAACAGGGGGTCAATGTTTTACAAACTGCAACTAGCACACAAGTCCAATAACAGAAGACCGGTCAGGCTCAAATTGGGGTGACCATTACTCCCAGTTACATTCACCATTGTCCATGTGGGTGTTGGAAAGAAAGATGGAGTCCCGAGGCGGAGCACCTTCCAGCCCTTTGCGTCTAATGGAGCAGAGTAACTGCGCCTGGTGGGGCCTTAGCCTGAAAGAGCGCAGTGGGGCCAACCTCCCGTGGACTCTGCAGGAGGATACGTAAGGGGCTGGTGCTTAGTGGTTTGTGTAGCAGTCGAAGGCAGGGGGCCCGACAACCCGGTCTCTGGACATGGAAACTGGCCTTAGGGACGTGGAACATTATCTCGTTAGCATGGAAGGAGTCTAAACTTGTGCCGGAGGTTGAGAGGTACCGACTTGAGATAGTCAGTCCTTCAGGTGTGAAGCTGCTGGGATGAGAATCAGCCCCACCAAGGTCGAGGCCATGGTTTTCAACCAGAAAAGGGGCAGTTGTCCTCTTCAGGTTGGTTCCAGCCTCAAATGGAGGAGTTTAAGTATCTTGGGGACTAGTTCACGAGTGAGGGAAGGAGGGAGCGTGAGATTGACAGACTGCTTCTGCAGTGATGCAGTCGATAATCGTGTACAGCTGAGGTGGCTCAGGCATCTGTTCGGGATGCCTCCTAGATGCTTTCTCGAGGAGTTGTTCCAGGCACGTCCCACTGGGAAGAGGTCCTAGGGAAGACCTAGGACACACGCTGAAAAGACATTACAGTATTGTTCAAAATAATAGCAGTACAATGTGACCAACCAGAATAATCCAGGTTTTTAGTATATATTTTATTGCTACATGGCAGTTACCAGTAGGTGCAGTAGATTCTCAGAAAACAAACAAGACCCAGCATTCATGATTTGCACGCTCTTAAGGCAATTGGGCAATTAGTTGAAAGGGGTGTGTTCAAATAAATTGTAGTGTGGCATTCAATCACTGAGGTCATCAATTTTGTGAAAAAAACAGGTGTGAAATCAGGTGTCCCCTATTTAAGGATGAAGCCAGCACTTGTTGAACATGCTTTTGAAAGCCTGAGGAAAATGGGTCGTTTAAGACATTGTTCAGAAGAACAGCGTACTCTCTCGGGTGCAGAGGTGGAAAGAGTAATACAATTTTGTACTCAAGTAAAAGTACTGTTACTTCACTGAAATTTTACTTAAGTAAAAGTAAAGTTACCAGTCTAAAAATCTACTCAAGTTAAAGTAAAAAGTAGCTCATTAAAAATTTACTCAGAGTAAAAGTTACTGCGTTACTTTTTTTTTTAAACAGCTGGGGTGGGGGTAGTGTAGTTCAAAAAAAGAAAAGATAATATAAATCCCCTGTACCTTGTGACCTTCTGGACTTCATTGAGGAGAAGAAATCTTCATCTGATGAATGTTACTCATCTTGCTCCACCGCTGCCTCTGCCATCTGGTCAAGGTGTTGTCTTACATAGACCAGAATTTCAAAATGCATATTTGATATTTCTGTTAATACAGAAACTGCAAAGATTAATTTTACTACACCTACAACATTATTCTACAATGTCTCCATCGTTCCTGTCACTTTAGCGCGTTTGTTCTCCTGCCCATCAATCAATCAGTGGAGTAGTCTCCGGGGCGCGATTTTTTTTTTTCCCCCATTTGATTTTTTATTATTTTTTTACTCAGTAACGGATATGATTTAAAATGTAACGAAGTACAATACTTCAAACAAATTATACTTAAGTAAAAGTAAAATTACAGATTTTAAAAACTACTTTAAAAAGTAGAAGTACACAAAAAAGCTACTCAATTACAGTAACGCGAGTAAATGTAGATCGTTACTTTCCACCTCTCCTCGGGTGTAAGTAAAAGTAAAGTAAAGTAATCACAATAAAACGTACAAACTCAGCTCAGATTTAGAGTAAAGGACTTCATCACCGCCGAGCTCACAGGTAGCGTCACAAGCTCCAGGTTGACCTGGATGTAACAAGGGTTCTACAGAGACACAAGGGAAAGAAAAATGGAGACTCGACACAAGAAAAGAGACTCATACACCTAAATGAGGCACAACTCAAAGGCTGGATGTATGTGCAAACAGCTTTATTGCAGTCCTGCGGTGCGTCACCACATTCGAGAGGTAGTGGGAGGGGGAGTGCATCAAGAAAGACATTTTAGTTTTTTGAACTAGAACACTGCTCTAAAACCACTTCCTGTTTTAAAAAGAGGCTCAAACTCTGGTCTTGTTGTTATCTTGTCATCTGTTAAGCCTATTATAGCCAACTAGAGGAGTAGTCATGCCAAGTTAGACATGATACCTGATTTTCTTTTATCAGTCAACAGTTAAATGCTACTCCAGTGTTGTTAACTACCTAAAACAGAGTTATCTTTTGCAGACTTCAAACCTTTTGGTCAGGGTGTATCAATGCACCGCAGTGTGAATGCAGATTGGGACATGACATACAAACACATAACTCAACAGGAGGCGTGTTCACATAACCGAGCCAAAAACAACATCCAGCTGCTTTGGCCGTTCATCTGTTTCGATAAATATTAAATAGGTCAACACTCACAGCAAGATTTAAAACATGAAACGTAATCTTGCACAAACCCAGTGTTAGCGACGTACATTAACACACAGCTTACCTCTACCTCTTTGGGACTACAGATGAAAAATAGCCTGTTGGCTAACTCTGGCATATTTACAGTTTTCTTTCTGTCTATCAATATGCACTGTCCCTGAAATAAATAAATAAATAAATAGATAAATTACCCCTACTACATTTGGGAATAAGCTAATTTACCTTGGGTGTGCTAACCATCCTGCACAGTCAGGACAGAAGAGAGTAGATGACAGCTATGGCCAGGCTGGTAGAGTTGGCATAGCATCCCTTCCAAACTTTTTACTTTGAGTTTGAAAGTCAGTTGCACTTATTGGGAGCTAAAGTGGTGAAATACAAGAGCCAGTGTTAAACAGGCTGATTACAATTACAATCCCTAAAAGATGCTCTGCCTTTGCACAATCAGTCTTTTCATTTCAAACCATCAAACAATGGAATCAGCTCCTTGACCGTCTGAAGTTCTAAATATGGTACAAAACACATCTTTTCTTGCGAGATTTATGTATTTGTGCATGGTGCCTGAGAAATAAAAAATAAAACTACACAAAAGCTTCACAGTATTCAAACTCACCTTTGCTTCTCCCGATAGGCTTCACGTTAGCCGGCAGATCTGGAGCGACTGGTTCAAGCTGGCACCCAATTTCTCTAAATCTAATATAATCTAAACACAACATTTTTTGCCACAGCCTACATGTTAGCGTCCTACTGGAGTCTGAGTCACCACTTTTTTGTGGATCTCCTTTTATTGTATTTTCACTCTGAACAATTATTACTGTATATCCTCCGTGAAAGCGCTAGTCTTTTAATCCGTGTGTTCTGTCACTGGGTCGGTCTGTTTGGCCGCAGCCTGTGGTACACTGTCCCCTCTGCAGAGCCGGCTCTGCTCGGTTTCCCCCGGGGAGCAGCGATAAACAATTGGTCTATTTTGTCCTGTACTTGTAAACTGTGTTCAGTTGTGAGTTCAGTTTTTACATTAGGACTCCTTTTACTGATTCAACACTCTTGTATTACTAAAATTAAAATATGATTGTTTGGTTGTGTACTTTGTGTTGTTGCTATGCTTGGTTTTAAATGGAGCTTGTTTGCAGCTGTGCGCAGCATTTGTAAATTTTAACCATCTCAGAGGACAACATTCTTATTTTGTGGGTCACGGTCTAAAATGTTTGGGAACCCCTGTGGTAGATGACATCAAGTTTATAGGAGGGTTTTTGAGGCGGACCTGTAAGTCATATCACCATAATCTGGAGGACTGTCATTTTGACCAATTTAATCTCAGCAGAGTGAGTGAAGGAGGATTTGTTACGATACATGAAGCCGATTCTTGACTTTTGAAAGGAGTGTATTGATGTGACTATTGAATGTTAGTGTGTTGTCAAGCCATACATTAGGAGAGCACATACTAATGAATCAACGTATTGGCCTGTTCAGATCGCACTAAACCAGTAACTGTACGTGCACAACATCCGGATTTTCAATGTGATACAAAAATATACCGACACATTTTCTTCATTCTCATATTGCCGGGGGCAGCAGTAGCTCAGTGGGTAGAGCGGTTGTCTTTCAACCGGAAGGTAGGCGGTTCAATTCCCACTCTCCCCACAGTTCATACTGTCGTTGTGTCCTTGGGCAAGACACTTAACCCCCCTTGCCTCCAGTGACTGTAACACTGGTAATGTAATGTAAGTCGCTTTGGATAAAAGCGTCTGCTAAATGAATAAATGTAAATGTAATTGTTTATTTACACAATTAAGCATTAAATGCAATAAGATCTACAAAACAATGCTTTTTTGTCGCTAATGTAACAAAGAAAAACTTCTGAAGTGATGTTTATATGAACAAAAAAGTGATCGCAAACTAAACTTGTTTTCTGTTCCTTCCTCTTTTGAATAAACACTTGTTTTGCACACGTCTTTATCACTGGCTTTTGTCACACCATCTCGTACTTCTGGCACATGCTCTTCTGAGCTGCTCAGGACTCCGCACCGCAGTGGATCTGAAAAGCATCCAGTGGGCGATGGTCTGGAGCTCAGCGGAGCCGCATCCTATGAGCCGTGTAATTTACAGTGTAATTTGGGGGCTAGTGAAGTGTACTCAAGCGTGGAAAAAGAGCTTCTGGCGGAAGTTTTCAAAATAAAACTTTTGGACTATCGCAAATGTCTAAAATCCATTAAAATGGATGTAGATTTTCTGTGCAGACCAGTAGAAAATGAGCCACGGACCACTATTGAGCCGCGGCCCGGGGGTTGGGGAGCCCTGTAGACAACATTGTGTACATTGTAACTTTTCAAAAAAAAGGTCTGTCTTTATAGAAGTTTGTCGACACTCTAGAGCATCAGTGACCATGACCATGGTTGAGGCAGGCTGTAATACTGAGAGTGACACTTACTGGGGCTATTGACTATTGTCTCTGGTGTCACCTTGTGGTGGAAGAGGAAAACAGTTGCACCTTCTACAGTTAGAAGAGTCCACAGCTTTATATTTACTGCTCTATATTCATGTAAATGTTTGAGATCATCTGTATTTTCTGGTAATATTAATTTACAAGACACTTATCTTCATCACACGCCACATCATAACTACTGTCTCACTCAAACCTTCATCAAGATAATATCTAAAGTAAATGATTTATATATGATTTGATTTTTGTTTCAGTTTTCAGTCTTTGGAGCAGCTGACCCAAAAGGCATTAATGTTGTACCCACTGCCATTCTTCTATAAAAAAGATGTCTAAATGTGCCCTGACACTTACAGTTAGAGAAGTATCCACAGTCTTATCTTCCTGCACAGCCGGTTATCTGCAGTCACACCAGAGTAACCATGACTCTTTTATATCTAAACTTATTTTCTATACGTGATATGTTTAGAACTGCAAACCATATTCTTAATTCTTTTTCAGATCTCCACATAGAAAGATTAGATAGATTGATAGATAGATAGACAATTGGTGCTATTTTAAGAACACAATGCTTCAGTGATTGTAACTTAAACTTTGCCTCAGTGTATCTACAAGGGTATACAACTTTAAGTCACAGAAACACAAATACAAATACAAACTCTTCCAGGTATAAAACATGTTATTTGTCATATTAATCCTGAGCTAACTCACCATACCATACAAACTGAGGTAGAAACTATTCAGGAGGGTTGAGTTACTCTCTTCCTTGTAGGCTTATTGTGAAAAAAGAAACATTGTATAAAATAAATGAACAATTTCAACAAAACAAACTTATGAACTGAAGTGAGATTATTACAGTAAATCACACACGGTTCACTTTCTTTAAATCTTCACATTTTTACAGAACAAAGGTTGCATTTTGTCTCAAGCAGCATTTTAGTGTATTCCTGAAACTTGGCATCTTTTAGCTTTCACAAGTGCATCAATATCAGGCGTCACATCCCGATGTATCCCATGTCTTCACAAATTCACCCTCACTAAATGGTTTTGAAGACTGTGAAATTTCATTAGCATTAAGGTAGCTGGCTTTCACTGCAGCATCACTGATTTCTTGTCTACGAGTAAACACAGATTGCTGGTTCTTCAGACCCGACAACAATTTATTCACATTTTCTCTTCTCTTTTTTCCTTGCAAGTCGTTGTATTTATCGGCATGAAGACTCTCATAGTGGCGCCTAAGGTTATATTCTTTCAGCACTGAAACCTGCTGTGAACACACCAAACACAAAGGTTTTACATTCACTTCCGGGAATAAACATGACGCAGACATTAAGCGGTTAAAGATAAAACAACGGGACTATTGTACTTACTTGTGTGCACTATAATTCATCCATCGATTTATTCAACTTTGCACAAGCCTAAAATAAGGATATAAATGATTTAGCTTTACAAATTTTTGCACACATCATTAAAAATGTTGTCTTTCCACCATTTCGAAGATATTAATCTTTTTCAAAATCTGTGCTTTTTTTTTTTTTTATAATCACATGTTTCTGTTTATGCTGAGGCTGGTGATGCCATGTGGTTTGGGCAATGGTTCTTTAAGAACCGAGTCGGTGTTCAAACTAATACAATTACAATAACAGTACATGGCCTACTTGAATAATAATATTAATAACATTAATAATAATAATAATAATAATAATAATTATTATTATTACTATTAATTTGTGATTTTATATTGGTAATTTTCTTGACTGCAGACGGGACAACACAAGCAGAAAATGGGGGAGACGCCCAGCAAATAGCTGGGGTCGGGAACCAAAGTCACTGCAAAAAACTACCACACCAGTGGGCAGCACCAATTTGAACATTTTTAATAATGAACATAAAAAATTTTCCATTATTTATCCAGGATTTTTTTTTTTCCATGCATTATAAAAATAAAACACAATCCAGTTCAGTTCGTTCTTTATTGTAAATACACAGAAAAATTGTTAGGACAGTTTACAGTTATTTATTTTGGTGTATTTGGGCCTTCAGGATCAGCAACAGGTCAGGAACAAGTATCCATCTGCAAGACAACTCGAGAAAAAAAGTAACATTTCATCTATAGCATCTTTTAAAAGTTTATAACTTTGTAGATGTACTTTGATCCAATGATTGTCTCTCAAAATAATTATTGATAAAAAATATGGGCACAGAAAACGTGATTTTATGTAACTCAAACAATACAATGCATTTCCACCATTTCAATGGTTAGGTTAAAACAGTCTTTAACCTGTCCGGACGTCATCAGCTGGCGGAAATGAAGCCCGTTAATACCGAAAATATTTATTATTAATATCTCAAAAACTATAACAGAAACGAAAATTTTTGCTGCACAAACCAGCACAAAAGAATGACACAATTTTTGTCCATTTTTACGACAAATTGGGGGCTGGATGACGTCATCGGCCGAAAATTAATCTTGTAATATCTCAAAAACTATAAAGGCACAAACGAAAATCTTTACAGCACAAAACAGCACAAACGAATGACACCATTTTGGGGTATTTTAAAGCACTTTAAAGCATTTTCGGGGGCTGGGTGACCTCATATTACCTATAAAAGAATAATTAATATCTCAAAAACTATAACAGCACAAACAAAATTTTTTGCTGCACAAACGAAGCACAAACGGTCTAGATAGTTTTGGAGTCAATCCATTTTGATTGGGGGCCAACTTTACGGAGCTCGCAAAGCTCGCATACTGGATGTTTTTCCCTTTTCACACCATTCTTTGTAAACCCTAGAAATGGTTGTGCGTAAAAATCCCAGTAACTGAGCAGATTGTGAAATACTCAGACCGGCCCGTCTAACACCAACAACCATGCCACGCTCAAAATTGCTTAAATCTCCTTTCTTTCCCATTCTGATATTCAGTTTGGAGTTCAGGAGATTGTTTTGACCAGGACCACACCCCTAAATGTAATGAAGCAACTGAGAAATTGAACTGGTGTTCCTAATTGTTACGATCCCCGCTAAACCACAAGGGAACTTAACATAAATGCAAACCACACAAAGTGTAAGGCAACACAAAACCACAATTTATTAATTAAACAGAGGATTTGGGACAAACCAAAAAGCCATACACAACTAAAGCTCAAACTGTCTATATAACAGAAGAATTAAAAGGAGAACAAAAAGGCGGTGATGGGTCGGCCAAAATGAACAAAAGAGGGAAACAAGCCGAGCCAGCCCGCCATTGGACCGTCAGACCGACTTGCCTCCCTGTCCCTGCCTAACCAATCCTAACCCTTAAAGTAAAATAACAAACCGTTAAAACAGGACCACCGCGCCACCACCTAAAAGAACTAACTGAGAAAATAAACAAGGAGCTGAAACGCTAAGCTGCCCCTGGCATCAGCAGCCAACAGGAGACGGAGCCCAGACGGAAACACGGAGCGTAGCAGCAGCCTCTCAACTGGCATCAACTTCCTCCTTATAAAGGGTAGCAGCCAATCAGTATCCGTGATCAGACACACCCATTCCTCCTGCAGGTGGAACACAGACATTAGTTAGTATCAGCCAATCAGGAACCAAGACCAGACACACCCCCATTCCTCAAGCCGGTAGAACACAGACATTTACATACAGATGTAACACCCCCACCCAAAGACACTGATTATGTTTGAAGGATGCAGAAAAAAAAACCTGCTCACCTCAAACTCTTCAGTTCATCATACAGTGGCAAGTAGACGGGACAACGCATCCGCTATTACGTTCTCTTTACCGCGAATGTGTTGAATTTTTATGTTGAAGGACTGTATGCGCAGACTCCAATTCATAAGGCGACGATTTTTATTGCGCATACGGTCTAGGAACACTAAGGGATTATGGTCCGTACAGACAACCACAGGTACACAAGAGCCACCAACATAAACCTCAAAGTGTTCCAGAGCCATTACCAGGGCTAAGGCTTCTTTTTCGATGGTGGAATACCACCTTTGATGTTTATCAAGTTTTTCAAAATAGGAAACCGGATGTTCAATGCCATCAGGCCCATCCTGTAGAAGAACAGCACCAATGCCAAAATCACACGCATCAACGCCAATTTAAATGGTTGGTCAAATTGAGGCGCAGCTAGAACGGGAGCATTAATTAGCAAACTTTTGTTTGCTCGAATGCAGTTTGACAACCATCAGTCCAATAAAAGTCCACTTTAGGGCTGAGGAGGTCTGTCAATGGTGCAGCAACGGCGAAAAATTTTTACAGAAGCCCCTGTAATAACCCACCATGGCTAAATAACGGCGCAACTCTGTACGGTTGGTGGGAACAGGGACAGCGAGAATCGCTCCACCTTAGCTTCAACTGGACGCACTTGACCTCCCCCCACCCTTTTTCCAAGATAGGTCACTGTTGCTTGCCCAAACTCACATTTTTCCAAGTTAACTGTTAAATTGGCCTCCTCAGACGCTGAAACACTATTTGCAAGTGCGTAATGTGCTCCCCACGATGATGAACAAACCACCAAGTCATCAAGATAGGCTTCACAAAAGACAATCCAGACAAAACTACATGCATGAGCCTCTGAAATGTAGCGGGCGCATTACACATGCCAAAGGCCATTACCGAATACTGAAGGAAGTCATCAGGTGTAACAAAAGCAGATATTACTTTAGCGCTGCTCAGTTAAAGGGACCTGCCAATATCCCTTTAATAAGTCTAACTTTGTCACAAACTTGGCAGCCCCAACATGATCCACGCAATCCTCCATTCGTGGTAGAGGATAACAATCACTCTTCGTTACACCATTAACTTTCCTGAAGTCTGTACAAAAGCGGTCGTCACCATTAGCTTTAATTGTCAATAAGCAGGGTGAACTCCACGCACTACAGCTTCTTTCGGCTATGCCATACTGTAGCATATACTCCACCTGTTTTTTCAGACGGCTACGTTTGTCTGGATTAACCCAATATGGATGCTGTTTTATAGGCCTTGAGTCACCTACATCAATATCATGACTGAGCACATGAGTCTGAGAGGGCACGTCAGCAAACAGTGACCTATTGGACTGAATTACCTTCACCATTTCATCCTGCTGAGCATCTGAAAGGTGGACCAATAAAACTGCCAATTTTTTTAACCTCTCCGAGTTGGAAAATTTACCCTGAGTCAAAGCCCCAGACCACGAGTCATTTTCAGTTTCAGTACCAGACAGCTCCTGTTTACCAGCCGCTAAACTAATTCGCGGCTCGGAGCGTTCAGCACTAGACAGCTCCCGACAAGCCCGCCATTGGACCGTCGTACCCGACTTGCCTCCCCTGTCCCTGCCTAACCAATCCTAACCCTTAAAGTAAAATAACAAACCGTTAAAACAGGACCACCGCGCCCACCACCTAAAAGAACTAACTGAGAAAATAAACAAGGAGCTGAAACGTCTAAGCTGCCCCTGGCATCGACAGCAGCCAACAGGAGACGGAGCCCAGACGGAAACACGGAGCGTAGCAGCAGCCTCTCAACTGGCATCAACTTCCTCCTTATAAAGGGTAGCAGCCAATCAGTATCCGTGATCAGACACACCCATTCCTCCTGCAGGTGGAACACAGACATTAGTTAGTATCAGCCAATCAGGAACCAAGACCAGACACACCCCCATTCCTCAAGCCGGTAGAACACAGACATTTACATACAGATGTAACACTAATAATCCTTTTGCTGAGTGTAAATAAACATTTAACATCAGAGCACATCCAGTGCAACAGACATGACTGCACAGATAACAAAATAATAAAACATAACATGAAAATGCTACATATATTATATTCACAATTTATGTTCCTTACCACTAGTAAAGCTAATAGTTTTTTTTAATAGTTAATAAATCGATTTTATCATGTTGTAAGTTAGGTAAAGTATGCTAAACGTTAGCTTCAGCTGCTCCTGATACCGGGCTAATGCACTAATGAGGGCTGCTGCCAGTGTTGTGCCTGAACGCGTTCATTGAACGATAGTTCATGAACTCGTTCATATTTTGGGCGAACGTGAACTGAACGTGCTGTATTACTGCCTGATGAACGTTACTGTGAACTCGTTCAGTCTGGTGTCTGTGAACGGCACGCTCTCTCAGGTTAACTTCGTTCAATAGAGTGCCAGATTTCTATAGAGCCTTCCAGGCGAAAACCCGGCTAAAACACACCGCAAACCAGCTGCAAACGGGTCTTAATATGTAGCGGAAAAACACCAAACCTGGCAACACCAGCCACCTGTGTCGCGCCGCGCGCATGCGTGACGCGTCATCAAAAAAATAAAATAAAATAAATAAAGCACGGAGGCGACAGCAGCATGTAGTAAGGCATATGATCATTTAAATTCATTCATGTAACTTGTTTGTTGAACCTGCCTGGTCTATTTTCCCAGGATTCCAATATTCTGTTTTAGCATGTGGACAATGGAAAATTATTAAAATTTAAAAACGTTTTCACCTTAATGATTACTGTCCTGTTTTTCTTTGAATAATTCCTCATTAAAAAGACCATTCAAGCAGCACGTTTTTCCTCATGTTCTTGAGAATGTACTGTAGGGTTGAAAGCTGCAGCTGCTACTAGTGTGGAGTGAATGGACAGCAACAAAGCATTAAAGCAACAATGTCCCCTCAATGCTAATGTAAACTATGGTTGGATAAGGATTGAAAATTGGATATGAAAATTAACTCTGACGCATAGCTTCATTGTTAAAACTGATAAAATAATTGCTGTCTGTGATTCTACTGTATATGGGCTGTGGCAATAATTCTGAAAAATAATAGCTCGCAGCAACATATGGAAAAAAAGAACTATGAACTAGTTCATTTTTGGAACTGTGAACTTAGTTCAAAATTTTGAAGTTTGAACTATGAACTGAACTAGTTCATTTTAAAATTTGTGAACTGAACTTTGAACTAGTTCTTGTAGAAAGTGAACTTTCCCAACACTGGCTGCTGCAGTGTTGATACGTGTGGCCCAGTACACACAGACATCTAGCGTAGTATGTTATCACCCAATATTAGGTTAATAATTTCTCGTACAGAAATTTGTCGCAGAGATGTAGCACTTAACACTAAGGACCTATCACTGGCTTTATTTTTGTGACTATGGACTTGACTGAACATAAACATCTCATGACTCGTGTAACACCGTGAGATTTTACTCAACAGACTCAAAAACTGTCTTGGACTGCGTTTTGTATCAACTTTGCTAATTTGATTGAATGCGAAAGCGCACACCATCAGTGTATGTTGTTTATCGCTGCTCCCCGGGAGAACCAAGCAGAGCTGACTCTGCAGAGGGGACAGTGTACCACAGGCTGCGATCAACCTGACCGACCCAGTGACAGAACACACGGATTAAAATACTAGCATTTTCACGGAGAATATACAGTAATAATTGTTTTAGAGTCAAAATACAATAAAAGAAGATCCACAAAAAAGTGGTGACTCAGACTCCAGTAGAACGCTAACATGTAGGCTGTGGCAAAAAAATGTTGTGTTTTGATATGTCTCCTTTGAGATTCTTTGCTGTGAGAATATTCGTGTCACTAATATAATTTATAAACTTTTTAAAATCTCTAAAATGAATTGATATAATAAATATTATTTTTACCTAAGCTGACCAGAGAAATTGGGTGCCAGCTTGAACCAGTCGCTCCAGATCTGCCGGCTAACGTGAAGCCTATCGGGAGAAGCAAAGGTGAGTTTGAATACTGTGAAGCTTTTGTATGTTTAGTTTTATTCTTTATTTATCAGGCACCATTTACAAATACATTAATCTCACAAGAAAATATAAGTTTTGTACCATTTTTAGAACTTCAGGCGGTCAAGGAGCTGATTCCATTGTTGGATGGTTTGAAATGAAAAGGCTGATAGTGCAAAGGCAGAGCATCTTTTAGGGATTGTAGTTGTAATCAGCCTGTTTAACACTGGCTCTTGCATTTCACCAACTGACAGCGACTTTCAAACTCAAAGTAAAAAGTCTAGAAGGGATGCTATGCCCACTCTGCCAGCCTGGCCATAGCTGTCATCTACTCCCTTCTGTCCTGACTGTGCAGGATGGTTCGAGCACACTCGTGGTATCCCCAGCACCACTCCTGGTGAGGAGGCAGTGCTCAAGGATGTAGGGAGTTAGGAGCTACTACGTCCAATTTAATTTAACGTGATTATTTTCTACATGCTCACTGTAAAATAAACTATAAAAAGTGCAGATTTATGTATCAGACATTATGAGCAACAGTCAGTTTTAAAGTTATTTTGTTAATGCGTTTATAATTGGTCAATTTACAAAGTTTTGGACCTGCCTTTTAATGATGTGTAAGACATTACTATAACATTTATATTAAATGAGTATATATATATATATATATATAAAACATATCAATATAAAAAATGGAAATGCTTACTGTAAGAACAATCCCTTAAGAATAAAATAATTATTGTGATTTATTGTGTAGGAATTGTGAGCGCGGGTGTAATTTAGACATTTATTTGTAAATGTTTATGTTGATAGAGGTTCATTTGGACTTTATAGCTGATTTTATAATGCATGCTTTTTAAACAATTACTTTGTGAGTAACTCCAGGTATAAATGCTTCTTTATATTTCAATGTTTAAACCAAATATATTTAAAAATCCAATGGGGGAATCCTCTGTAAGGTCCTTCTTCAGGAAACTTCCTTGATCTTGGTCACAGCACAAGATGTTAAAAACATTGATCTCTTTTTCCTGGAACTAAACTGTTTAAAAGTGTCTCACCAAGAAGCTGAGATGACAAAGCAAACTATTGAACTCTCAAACAACCACGAGGCACTGCTAAGAGTGACTTGCTGCAATTTGTATTTTGTGTATAACCTTTCAATTGTTTTTTTTTTTTTGTTTGCGGTCTTAGGGTTACAATTACACATGATTGTTTATATTTCTAAATTGTTGTTTTTATTTTTTTAATTATTATTTTTTGTTTACAAGTTTACAGTTTGTTCTTTTCGTTTACTTTTAAGCTGAATCTAGATTGACCCCCACAATATCAAAGCAGCAGCAGTGTTCATTGTCCTCAGAGTGGAAAGAAAAGTGTTTAGGTTGAATCCATTTAGTTTAATCCCTCTGTTTCCATAAAGCAGGTCTACATTAGCTTCATGCCAAAAAAAGCCTCTGAAGCACATGGTTACTCTTTGCATAAAGTAGCTACTGCTGCACAGACTGTCCTTGCTCTGGTGATTATTAGTGTCTTGAGCAAGCCTCTCCCATGGAACCTCTAAAATGGTCGTCGTGTAAGGGCGCCGCCATACGGTGATTTTACAGCGAAATACAGCGATATACCTCCGTCCACCAGCGGGCAGGCTCCAAAAGCGGACATATAAGGTGAAACCCAATGGCGACTTTACAAGAGTAAAAATCATGTTTACAGCCTGGTACAAAAGATGGCTCCGGTCTCTAGAGCTCTAGCTCTAGCTAGAGGTCTCTAGAATTTTTGATTAATATGTTTGTTTATGCTATATAAAAACTATTGTTTTACTATGGAAAAAGCCCGGATGTAACGGCCATTTTATTGCCCATTCGTAATGACAATATTGGTGAATAGGGGACCAATGGGCGGATATCATCCATATTTATACTATCTATGGTCTTGAGTCTGCAGAGTCATTAAAGACATTATCTGTTAAAGTTTGATTTCACAATGTGCCAGTTTGTATTCATTGATACATTTGAAAACATTTTGACAGAATATTGTTAATCCCAATTATTTAAATTCTTTAATATAGAGTAGTGTTTAGTATAGTTTTTTTTCCCACCAAACATAATGTAGCCTAGTGGAAAAACAATTTAATTAGGCCTGACCACAAGAGGGCGCACCACACTTTCGCTGGTACTTGCTGTTGACTTCCTGGGAGCGTCTAACAGCTAATCTTTGGGTAATATGTTAAAAATTACTGTACATTTTCATGATGGTTGATGTTAAGCTTCGGATGATTTCAGATTGAGTTGCTGGCGTTGTGACACATGTTACCTGTCTGTCACAGGTGATTAATTATTTCATTTATTTTGTTATCATTTATGAACTTTGTAAAGTCAGACGATGATTATATGTATTCTGAATGTTTATGTGATATTAGTGAAGCTAATAACTGTGTAGCCATCCACCATATTTACCAGTGCCAAGCTAACACAGTGAGTGTTGTAATATGGATGTTGTTTTAATATGTAGTAACTGTATTGAGCCATGTTTAGTATTTTTCATGTAAATACAGGACTGTGTTAATACAGTGGTTAATGTGATATGTTTCTGTTGTCATAAGAAAACCACTGCAGTTATTTGTGCACTTTATGCACTGTTGAAATCTTGTTTACTGAACTTTACAAGGAGAAACTGAATTATTGTAACTAAAAAGACAAGGTTACTGTTGAAGTTGTAAATATCGTGTTGATACAAATGAGCATTTTTATGGTTCTTAAAACCTCTATTATTAAAACTGCTTTTCTCTTTACATCTTGGAGGGTAGTCAAGAAATAAAAGAACCTTTTTTGTAGTGTTTCTGTTGTTCATGTTTCACCAGCCTACAATAAAAACAATGTAAATACAGTACTATGCTTCTGAAATATTTTTATTACATTTTTTTTTTCAAATTAAAATGTCATAACACATGCTTCTGATATTTTTGCCTCTACTATGTGATATATATGTAGCATATAAAAGCAAGAATATATTTAAAAAAAAAAAAAGTCTACAGCCTTGCAGTTGAGCTTGTGCTCTACTCCTACACTCTCCAGCACAAAGATTTTTTTACAATTCTTCAGCTTTTTGTAATGGCCCTTCGCTTTGGCGGTTATGTTGAACATCTCATAGGGAGGGATGAGAACTTCTTTCTCAGTCTTATTTAAGTAGGGATAGTCCTTGAGGTCCGCGCCATGGCAGGTTCTGATGTGAAAACAAGTCTCTGTCCCAAAGTCGGTCAGATCTGTTTTTAAAGAAGTGGAAGCAAAGTAACCAAAGCGGATTATTTTGTTGATCTCACCAGTGTAGTTGTCTGTGGTTCTCCGGTAAGTAGTACGGCAGGTTTTTTTTATGTTGAGGACCTGTATGGCAGAAGTGAGCCAGAAGTGTAAGGCGTGGAACTTGAAGTTGTCAGTACCGTACTGTGGTTTACCGTTTCGGACTGCTTCATTAAATTGTGCGTATATTTGTCGCGATTTGGAGAGGTTTGGGTATTCTACAGTGTAAACACATATTGCTTGCAGGTGATCATTAGTTAATTCATCCTTTCTTTTTTTCAGTGCATTCTTTAGGCACGATTCTACTTCTGCACTTGTCCAAACCCTTCCAAAATCTGTGTTACAACTCTCTTTTAGGAAGTATTTAGAAGCAACTGCAACTGCCATTTCTTGGTGACATCCTGAGTACATGTCGTCAATTGATTGATCCATCATACTCAGTCGGATGGTAAGAGCTGGTTTAGACTCCTGGACGTTAATAATAAGCTGAGGAAGAAGGACAGGGGAAGACATTTGAATAGGACCCACATGAAACCTCTGAGAATATCAGCAAACTGAAAACTTAATTCAAATACACTCACCTTTGCCGGAGAGACAAGAGGCCACATGAAGTAAAACACCAAAGCCAGCATTGGAGCCTTCATTTCTGCAATCAACCAGACCTGTAACGTTCAAACATAGAAATAATCACACCAAGCAGTTTGCAAATATTTAGACTATAAGCTAAATGTTAACATTATAGTATAGTAAGGCACATTTTTTAGTTGAAACTCCTACCTTTAGTTTAGTGCCGGTCGTAACTCTGTGTGTGGTCACCACCGAACACAGCTTGAATATTTAAGCCCTTCCTCCAGTCGGTAGCAAGGCTTTTTTTTAAATCTTTCTGTCAGCTAATAAAAGCTTGAGAACTTCAGGTAAAACATTATGACAGTAATGCTTGCATCGTGTTCTTGTGGTCTTTTGGTTATGACTTAAATCGAAAACAAGTGCACACTCAGGTTCACATCCAAACAAACCGACCACAGCAGTATATTTGAACTGCATCGAACAGAGCCTCCGTGTCCATCATTAAAGTCAACAGGTAAACAGTATCAACACAATTTCTAGTAAAGCAGCAGCAGTGAAAGTAAAGTCTGATACGTTTTAGTTTAGCCCTCTCTGTCTCCGGAGACCAACTGAGCTCTAGTATAATTCACAGGCCTATCTTATTTAAAGACGAAGCACATGGATAATTTGAATAAATCAACAAAGTTTGCTTACTACACACTGCTCAGAAACTACACTGTTCCAGTTGATCAGTTTTCTAACACTATGCTAAACCAACTGTTTTCAGAGGTAACATGACTCCTTTCTTTGGGGTTCATTAGTGTCTGCAGAGTCATTATGAACATTATCTGAGCTGCTCTGGAGCTAGCAACAGCATTAGCCACAACACTGTTATGGACAGCATTAGATGAACATTTTTCTGTCTCTAGATTGATTTCACAATGTGTCTATTTTTGACAAATTAACTGGATTTTTTCTCAACCTTACTCTGGACAAGATTTCTCTGCTTACACTGGAACTATTATTCTTTATATGGTTCTAAATTACTTTGAAATGGAGAGTGTTTTTAATTATCTGTTTCTTTATAATTATTCTATTATTTCAGTCCAAAGCAAATGAATGCAGCAGTTGTGGCTATAGATTTTCATTGTACAATTTACTTAACAATAAATTCCTACTGTGAGGTGGCCATTTGGGTCTGACCGAGGTGGTCTCCTGGGTGTCTGTGTGTGGACTTATAGACACCTGTCTGCTCGAACCGGGGGTCAATGTTTTACAAACTGCAACTAGCACACAAGTCCAATAACAGAAGACCGGTCAGGCTCAAATTGGGGTGACCATTACTCCCAGTTACATTCACCATTGTCCATGTGGGTGTTGGAAGAAAGATGGAGTCCCGAGACAGAGCACCTTCCAGCCCTTTTTGCGTCTAATGGAGCAGAGTAACTGCCGAATGCGAGCGCCTGGTGGGGCCCGGGCGAAATTAGCCTGAAAGAGCGCCGTGGGGCCAACCTCCCGTGGACTCTGCAGGAGGATACGTAAGGGGCTGGTGCTTAGTGGTTTGTGTAGCAGTCGAAGGCAGGGGGCCCGACAACCCGGTCTCTGGACATGGAAACTGACCTTAGGGACGTGGAACATCATCTCGTTAGCATGGAAGGAGTCTAAACTTGTGCCGGAGGTTGAGAGGTACCGACTTGAGATAGTCGGTCCTTCAGCATGCACTGGCATAGTTTGCAGCCGAGTGTGAAGCTGCTGGGATGAGAATCAGCCCCACCAAGGTCGAGGCCATGGTTTTCAACCAGAAAAGGGGCAGTTGTCCTCTTCAGGTTGGTGGAGAGCTCCTGCCTCAAATGGAGGAGTTTAAGTATCTTGGGGACTAGTTCACGAGTGAGGGAAGGAGGGAGCGTGAGATTGACAGACTGCTTCTGCAGTGATGCAGTCGATGTACCGGTCGTGTACAGCTGAGGTGGCTCAGGCATCTGTTCAGGACGCCTCCTGGATGCTTTCTCGAGGAGGTGTTCCAGGCACGTCCCACTGGGAAGAGGTCCTAGGGAAGATCTAGGACACACGCTGAAAGGACATTACAGTATTGTTCAAAATAATAGCAGTACAATGTGACTAACCAGAATAATCCAGGTTTTTAGTATATTTTTTATTGCTACTAGTTACAAACAAGTTACCAGTAGGTGCAGTAGATTCTCAGAAAACAAACAAGACCCAGCATTCATGATTTGCACACTCTTAAGGCAATTGGGCAATTAGTTGAAAGGGGTCTGTTCAAAATTGTAGTGTGGCATTCAATCACTGAGGTCATCAATTTTGTGAAAAAAACAGGTGTGAATCAGGTGGCCCCTATTTAAGGATGAAGCCAGCACTTGTTGAACATGCTTTTGAAAGCCTGAGGAAAATGGGTCGTTTAAGACATTGTTCAGAAGAACAGCGTACTCTCTCGGCTGGCCTGGAAACGTCTCAGTATTCCCCTGGAAGAGCTGGAGGAAGTTCCTAGGGAGAGGGAAGTCTGGGCGTCTTTGCTTAGACAGCTGCTCCCGTGACCTGGCCCCGGATCAGCGGAAGGAAATGGATGGAAGTTATTTCCGTTATCTGCCTCTGATGCAGGTCTTAGACCAAGCCTTCAGTCTGTCTCTGCACATACACACACTGGCAGGTGCACAGTTTCTAATTAAAGGCTGTAATATTAAATTATTATATGTGTCTTGTTAAGATATGAAGTTTATTCTCTAATTACTACAGTACTACAAAATAAAAATAAGAAATTAGCTGCAATTTGGACCATAATAGGTTTTCCTTTATTTTTGGTGTTGAATAGTTTTGAGATGCCTTTAAAAAAAAAAAAAAAAAAACTTAAATTATATTATTTAACAATGTTAAATCATACATGCGGTGTCAACCAATTATATTAGGAGGGAGGGCTAAACGCGTGCCTACATGAGCGCACACATAAACACACACACAGAATTTGCCCAAACAAAATCTCATATAAAGCCGGTTCTACGTACAACCTGCACCGGTTTATGCAAACTGTGCACCCGACTGTGAAGCTAGAGGAGCTTCAAGAAACTAGTGAAGTCAGCACCTCCACAGTTGGAGATGTATTCACTCAGTCAAGTAGGCCTACTCTGCAACCCACAGCAACACAGTATCCTATAATGGACCAGTTTATGCAAAAGTCAATGTCCGTAGCAAAAAAAGGCCAAATTGATTTCTCCATTGGCAAAAATGTTTAAATGCAAATGTTTAATAGTATTCTTTTTATATTTATATATATATATATATATATAAATCCCCATATATATATATATATATATATATATATATATATATATATATATATATTAGGATTTTCGCTCCGCATTTGTACTTATGTACGGTACTAGTTATCTCGACCCCAGTTTAGGTTACATTTTGTGACCTCATAGCTGGCTACGGTCATGTATCCCATAATAAAAAATACTCCTCCAGGTCAGTAGATAATTACATTATTCTTCATGTCATTAGAGTCTCTTTGAATTAGTCGGTTCAGACTTCACTGTTGATTTTCAGTTTTTTCTTTTCAGTTTTGTGGCAGTTATGTTTCTAACATGAATATTGTAAATTCTGTTGTTTTATAGTATCCCAGCATACATTATTGGCCACATACACAAATCAGAGGTAATACATTTTAAATAACCACATTCTGAAGACTCATCGACATGTATGAGGAGTACTCATGGTACAACAAAATAGCCCAGGGGGTCCACAAGACAAAAAAGGGAACAACTGCCTATTTAGCATCAGTGAGCATGATCATGATGATCAAGTGAAGGGGGGCTATTGATCAGTCTCTGATCAGTTGATCAGTCAGCCTGCTATTGTTCTTTCAGTCAACAGCTCTCCATATTGCCATTAGTGCAGACTTGTTGAAGTGGCGGTGAAGAAATCCTAATTTACCAAATGTAATGTATTGGATTGTTGTGGATGTGATTGGGTAATGGGGCTTTGTTGGGTGTGTTGCTTGTCTATATTTTAGATTTTGTACACAGGTGAATTTATGAGGTAGGCTGTTTAAATGCACAGTTAACCTGCTGTCACATATCCACTGCCCAGGGAAAACCGATGAAAATTATCTTGTAGCCATCTATGGTCTGTGCAATATACTGTATGTATTGTACAAATGTGCCTGTCAAATAAATACAAATAAATAAAATATTTACTGCTATATTGATACAAATATTTTATATTTTCTATATTTTTTATTAAAGACACTCTACCTTCATCACATGCCAAATAACTACTGTTTACCTTAAACCTTTATTGTTTAATAAAAAATAGATATAGCTAAAGGAAATTATAATGTATCTATTCAGTATATGTTTATATATACATACACACACACGCACACACACACACACACATACATACACACACACACACACCTATAACTATCATTGGCCCTGACACTTTGAGAAGTATCCACTTTAAAAGCTTCTTTGATTTTCCACTAGATAGAACTCTTATTTTGTGAAACCTTACTAAGAGTACAGCCGGTTATCTGCAGTCACACCACACTGTTACTCTCTGGATGTAGTCAGTATTTAGTAAAGTCAAATTAATTTGGCCTAACATAGACCTCATGATTTATTATCAGTTCACTAAGCCTTTCTTATAAAAATTTCATAACTAAACATAAGACTTATTTATTTTTTGTCACATTTATCAAAAAGGTTTACATCAGTATAAGATGCCTCACAAACATATTGTCACATTTTTGTCATATATATATATATATTTTTTTTTTTGTTTTGTTGCAGAACGGCCGTCCTAAAAGTCCTTCTCGTCCAGATTCTTCATAATGCCCTGAACCCAGCCCTTGTTTGGGTCCACGCAGACTGAACGGGATTTTTGGGTCACAAAACTGAAACAGAGGACAATAAAAGGTAAACTGCACAAATCACAGCAAAACACAAAGAACAGAAAATATACTGACATAGCATTTGTTGGATGCTTCAACTAAAGACGTATAAAATATAAAACAGTCGCAAAAATACAGAATAATCTCCAGTTGAGATGAGAGACTGTACTCACATGGCCCCAGCTATTGGGCTAGTGGTCGTCAGTCATGTAATAATTTTTGATATATCTGACGTGTATTTTCTTGGTGTAGAACTTGAAGCAGCAGCCATTTGAATATGCAGGGAACAAAGAAAACACAGTCAATTAATCTTATTGTGTCTAAAAGATAGAGTTTGACAAAATAAACCCTGTGGGGTCAAAATGATCACAAGAACGGTGAGCAAAAATCCCAGAACCACACGGGGGGACCTAGTGATTGACCTGCTGTGAGCTGGGTCAAAGAAACAAAGGCTACCATCAGTAACACACACAACTTGCAGTGTCCCGGACGTGTCCCCCTGCTTAAGCCAGTACATGTCCCAACCTGTTTGAAGTTTGCTAGAGAGCATTTGGACAATCCAGAAGAGGATTGGGAGAATGTCAGATGTTGTGTTTGGAAGAGAAAGAATGCTGAGTTGCATCCAAAGAACACCACTTGAAAGTGCCATGATAATCATGTTGTTAAAAAAACACAAATATTGGGGCAGACACTTTATATAAAATGAGCTAAAGAGACCAGACCAGAAAGTGATTAGGTTCCTCTTTTATAATTGTGTGGCCATAACAGTGTGGCCAACTGGAGCAGACTCTTTACTTCAGGACAGGTTTCAACACACTGACTGGAGTATGTTTGCTTCTCAGGCTGCCTGTGGCTCTCACACGGACATTGATATCTACACCTCCTCTGTACTGGATCACATCAACTCCACCATTGACAGTGTTACAACAGAAAAACAGATAACAACATACCCAAATCAGAAGCCATGGATGAACAAGGAGGTGCGACTTCTGCTGAAAGCCTGCAACACTGCCTTCAGGTCAGATGACGCTCAGGCCTACAGTAAATCCAGGGCTAACCTGAAAAGGGGCATCAAAACAGCGACAGCAAGGAGACGGCCACCAAAATCTCACCCTCAGCAGACCACCAACCTCTCAAACTCACCTCCACAGATGTCCACACTGCACTGAGTCGGATCAACGCACGCAAGGCTGCAGGCCCGGATGGCATTCCTGGACGCGTGCTTAGGGCATGTGCTGAGCAGCTTGCAGGGGTCTTCACAGACATTTTCAACCTGTCCCTCACCCAAGCAACTGTGCCAACATGTTTTAAGTCCACATCCATTGTGCCAGTACCAAAAAACTCCTCCCCAATGTGCCTGAATGACTATCGCCCGTAGCACTCACTCCCATCATTATGAAGTGCTTCGAGCGACTGGTCCTAACACACCTCAAAGACTGCCTCCCACCCACACTGGACCCACACCAATTTGCCTACTGCAGAAATAGGAGCACAGAGGATGCAGTATGCACAGTGCTGCACTCTGCACTCACACACTTGGACAATAACAACACATATGTTAGGATGCTGTTTGTTGACTTCAGTTCAGCATTTAACACCGTCATTCCCTCCAAGTTGACCACAAAACTTGGAGACCTGGACATTAACACCTCCCTCTGCAACTGGATTATGGACTTTCTGACCAACAGGCTTATGTTGGTCAGAAACAACATGTTCAGTCAGGCTACACCCACTCCACCACCATCATACTCAACACTGGCGTACCACAGGGCTGTGTGCTGAGCCCATTCCTTTACTCCCTTTACACCAACGACTGCAAGCCTGTGCATGGATCCAACTCCATCATTAATTATGCAGACGACACCACGGTGATTGGCCTCATCACAGACAACGATGAGACTGCCTACAGGGAAGAGGTAAAGCACCTGGCCACATGGTGCGCTGACAATAACCTGCTCCTCAACACCACTAAGACAAAGGAGCTCATTGTGGACTTCAGGATGAAAAAAGGAGGCACGCATGACCCCATCCACATTAATGGTATGGTTGTTGAACGTGTCTCCAGCTTCAAGTTCCTGGGAATCACCATCTCGGAGGAACTGTCCTGGACCACAAACACCTCCAGCCTGGTCAAGAAGGCTCACCAGTGCCTCTTCTTCCTCAGGACACTGAAGAAGAACCAGCTGTCTTCAGCCATCCTGGTGAACTTCTACCGGTGTGCGATCGAGAGCATCCTGACCAGTTGCATCACAGTCTGGTATGGAAACTGCTCAGTGGCTGACCGTAAAGCACTGCACTTTCACTGTGGTGAAAACTGCCCAGCGCATCACAGGGACACCACTTCCTGCTATTGAGGACATCCAGAGGAAACGCTGTCTACGTCGAGCTCGCAGCATTCTTAAGGACTCCTCTCACCCTGACCATAGACTGTTTAACCTCCTGCCCTCCGGGAGGCGCTTCAGGAGCCTCCGGACAAGGACCACAAGATTCAGGAACAGCTTTTTCCTACAGCTGTCTCCTTACTGAACTCTGCCCTCTGACACCACCACACACACAGACTCCTCCCCACATAACCACTGCGTCTGAGATTTATTTATTATTCACAACAAGCAAACAGTAAACTTATTACTTGCACTACATCCATTCGCATACTGTAATATTTTCTATGCACTGTACTGTCCATTGCACGAGTGTAAATTATGTTCATAGTTCTGCCTATAGTGTACATACACTTTTACATAATCCATCTGTATAGTATGTTCATAGTACACCTACCTGTATATCATGCTTATAGTATTTAAAATCTGTCAATTAAGTCCATAATACTTATCTGTATAGTTATTGTACATATTATAGACCTTGTATATTCTGTACTTACTGCTTATTGCACTTCTGGTTAGATGCTAACTGCATTTCGTTGCCTTGTACCTTCATGTGCAGTGACAATAAAGTTGAATCTAATCTAATCTAATCTATAATTGAATCTGGTTATTCTATTGTATTTAACTATAACAACCCAAAGATTTGACTATGCCCAATTCACCAAAAAACAAACACCATTTTAAGATGTATCTGCAATACCATCATTCATTTTCCACAAGGTTATCATACTGTCAGAATCTCATAGCGTCCCATGCCTACCCGGGACATAACTATTACAGCCCAGCAAGTCAAAAGTATTCCCAGTCCCATTTATATCCATTAGACTGGTGCCCCATGAACAGGAAGTGGACTACATCAGAGATAAACCAAATTAAACTTATAATCTCTCTCTCAAAACTTGCGTGCATGGAGTGTTGCTTGGATGTAAAATACTTTGACCTTTTGGTGGCATTTTATCAAACTGATCATGTGTTAAAAGCTTTTTACCAGTTACCTATTTGAGTGCCTCAGTACACCGTTTTTTGCATCGTTTAAGTGCTTGTCCCTGCATTCCTTAACCCTGACCAGCCGCCACTGTCTGTTGTTTGACAGCTAATATCTCCTGAAGACCAGTGCAAGCTAGCAAAAAAAACAACCAATTGGTATAAACCTTGTCCAGGATATGTACAGCTTTTAATTTTAATAAAACCATTTATGTACATTTCAAGTGAGATACAGTAGCAGTGTGACCCTTTTCTGTCCCCAAGTTTGTCTGAGGGCCTCAACAGTACATGGGTCTTTAAGGGACGGACAAATGAAAACATCAAAACAAAAAACAAAGGAATCGCAAACTCAGCTCAGATTTAGAATAAAAGGACTTCATCACCGCCGAGCTCACAGGTAGCGTCACAAGCTCCAGGTTGACCTGGATGTAACAAGGGTTCTACAGAGACACAAGGGAAAGAAAAATGGAGACTCGACACGAGAAAAGAGACAGTCAAAACTCATACACCTATATGAGGCACAACTCAAAGGCTGACATGTATGTGCAAACAGCTTTATTGCAGTCCTGCGGTGCGTCACCACATTCGAGGGGGAGTGGAGGGGAGTGCATCAAGAAAGACATTTTAGTTTTTCGAACAAGAACACTGCTCTAAAACCACTTCCTGATTTAAAAGGAGGCTCAAACTCTATTCTTGTTGTTATCTTGTCATCTGTTAAGCCTAGTATAGCCAACTAGAGGAGTAGTCATGCCAAGTTAGACATGATACCTGATTTTTCTTTTATCAGTCAAAAGTTAAATTCTACTCCAGTGTTGTTAACGACTTAAAACAGAGTTATCTTTTGCAGGCTTCACACCTTTTGGTCAGCGTGTACCAATGCACCGCAGTGTGAATGCAGATTGGGACATGACATACAAACACATAACTCAACAGCAGGCGTGTTCACATAACCGAGCCAAAAACCACATCCGGCTGCTTTGGCCGTTCATCTGTTTCGATAAATATTAAATAAGTCAACACTCACAGCAAGATTTAAAACATGAAACGTAACCTTGCACAAACCCAGTGTTAGTGACGTACATTAACACACTGTAGAAGAAGCTTACCTCTACCTCTTTGGGACTACAGATGAAAAATAGCCTGTTGGCTAACTCTGGCATATTTACAGTTTTCTTTCTGTCTATCAATATGCACTGTCTGTAATATACACTGAAATAAATAAATAAATAAATAAATAGATAGATAAATTACCCCTACTACATTTGGGAATAAGCTAATTTACCTTGGGTGTGCTAACCATCCTGCACAGTCAGGACAGAAGGGAGTAGATGACAGCTATGGCCAGGCTGGTAGAGTGGACATAGCATCCCTTCCAAACTTTTTACCTTGTGTTTGAAAGTCAGTTGCACTTATTGGGAGCTAAGGTGGTGAAATACAAGAGCCAGTGTGAAACAGGCTGATTACAATTACAATCCCTAAAAGATGCTCAGCCTTTGCACAATCAGTCTTTTCATTTCAAACCATCAAACAATGGAATCAGCTCCTTGACCGTCTGAAGTTCTAAATATGGTACAAAACACATCTTTTCTTGTGAGATTAATGTATTTGTGCATGGTGCCTGAGAAATAAAAAATAAAACTACACAAAAGCTTCACAGTATTCAAACTCACTTTTGCTTCTCCCGATAGCCTTCACGTTAGCCGGCAGATCTGGAGCGACTGGTTCAAGCTGGCACCCAATTTCTCTAAATCTAATATAATCTAAACACAACATTTTTTGCCACAGCCTACATGTTAGCGTCCTACTGGAGTCTGAGTCACCACTTTTTTGTGGATCTCCTTTTATTGTATTTTCACTCTGAACAATTATTACTGTATATCCTCCGTGAAAGCGCTAGTCTTTTACTCCGTGTGTTCTGTCACTGAGTCGGTCTGTTTGGCCGCAGCCTGTGGTACACAGTCCCCTCTGCAGAGCCAGCTCTGCTCGGTTTCCCCCGGGGAGCAGCGATAAACAATTGGTCTATTTTGTCCTGTACTTGCAAACTGTGTTCAATTGTGAGTTCAGTTTTTACATTAGGACTCCTTTTACTGATTCAACACTCTTGTATTACTTGGATGTAGATTTTCTGTGCAGACCAGTAGAAAATGAGCCACGGACCACTATTAAGCCTGGTTGAGGCAGGCTGTAATACTGAGAGTGACACTTACTGGGGCTATTGACAAGTCTCTGGTGTCACCTTGTGGTGGAAGAGGAAAACAGTTGCACCTTCTACAGTTAGAAGAGTCCACAGCTTTACATATTTACTGCTCTATATTCATGTAAATGTTTGAGATCATCTGTATTTTCTGATAATATTAATTTACAAGACACTTACCTTCATCACACGCCACATCATAACTACTGTCTCACTCAAACCTTCATCAAGATAATATCTAAAAGAAATAATTTATATATGATTTGATTTTTGTTTCAGTTTCCAGTCTTTGGAGCAGCTGACCCAAAAGGCATTAATGTTGTACCCACTGCCATTCTTCTATAAAAAGATGTCTGAATGTGCCCTGACACTTACAGTTAGAGAAGTATCCACAGTCTTATCTTCCTGCAAGCAGGGTTATCTGCAGTCACACCAGAGTAACCATGACTCTTTTATATCTAAATTTATTTTCTATACGTGATATGTTTAGAACTGCAAACCATATTCTTAATTCTTTTTCAGATCTCCACATAGAAAGATTAGATAGATTGATAGATAGATAGACAATTGGTGCAATTTGAAGAACACAATGCTTCAGTGATTGTAACTTAAACTTTGCCTCAGTGTATCTACAAGGGTATCCAACTTTAAGTCACAGAAACGTCTCGGGTTACTTGACTGTAACCCTGTTCCCTTAAAAGCGGAACGAGATGCCGCGAGCATTACGCTATGGGGAACATTCTTTGTGTGACCGGTTGTGAAGCACGTGTCAAACACGCCAAGAATTGGCTTATAATACCTCTGTTGGTGACGCAGCTCATCAGTGGCAGCTGTGTGATTGCGCGCACCTGAACAGAGGGTATAATAACACGGACGCCGGAGCCGCCCTCAGGTCAACTTTGTCTGAAGAGCGCCCGACACGCCCAGTGCGGCATTGCAGCGCAGCATCTCGTTCCCGCTTTTAAGGGAACAGGGTTACAGTCAAGTAACCCGAGACGCCTCGTCAAAAGCTACACTCGATGCCGCGAGCATTACGCCATGGGGAACGAGAATACCAACGCCGCCAAGACTGTAAGTGTCTGACCCTCGGGTTGTGAAGTGTGCACAAACACAAAAGAGGTCTCAAACACAATTTTGGGATGATGACTCAAGGACATGCGAGCCCACAGTAGCATGAACATCCAAGCTATAGAATCTGATGAATGTGTGCGGAGAGGACCAGCCTGCCGCATCACAAACTTGCTGCAGAGGGGCACCTTTTGCTAGAGCTGTTGAAGCTGCAACCCCTCTAGTAGAATGAGCCCTCACACCTATGGGCTAAGTTTGACCGCGCACGCCATAGGCCAGGGCAATGGCATCCTCACCCAACGTGATATAGTTTGTCTGGTAGCTGCAACCCCAGCTTGCAGCCCCGTAACATATAAACAGCTGTTCGGACTTACGCCACTGGCTAGTGCGGTGGACATAAGTCTGGAGGGCACGCATACTGACACAGTAAGTGAAGTCTCTCCTGCTCCGGTGTTGTAAATGGCGGAGGACAGAAGGCTTCAAGAACGACCGGATTTAAGGTCGAGAATGGAACTTTTGGAAGATAGTTAGGGTGAGGATGCAAAATGGCTTTGACCAGCCCGGGAGCAAAGTCTAGGCAGGAGGGCGAAACTGACAGAGCCTGCAAATCTCCAACCCTCTTGAGAGTGGTAATGGCCGCCAGAAGAACCATTTTTAGAGTCAGAAATTTAACAGACGCTGACTCCAGTGGTTCAAAAGGAGTGCTTACTAAGCCCTCCAGCACTATAGCTAGGTCCCAGGAAGGAACTCTAGCTCTAGTTTGGGGTCTCAACCGCTTGGCACCTCGAATGAAGCGGGCAACTAGAGGATGTCTCCTATCGAGACCCCGTCAATCAGGGCGTGGCAAGCCGAAATGGCGGCCACGAAACCCTGAGTGTGCTAGGATTAGTGCCCGAGGACAGTTTGTCCTGCAGAAACTCCAGCACTGAAACAATCTGGCAGTGGACTGGGTCTGCATGATGTGTAGCACACCAGGCATCAAAGACACGCCATCTGCAGGCATAGGCTCTCCTAGTAGAGGGAGACCTAGCGCTCAGAATAGTCTCTACAACAGGGGCTGGGAGCCCGACATCTCTTAAGTGGTCCCCCTCAGGGGCCAGACGCGTAAAGGTTCCAGAGCTCGGGCCGGGATGAAACACTGTCCCCTGTGCCTGAGGAAGGAGATCCCTCCTGGTCGGAATCGCCCATGGCGAGCCGTCGAGGAGAGATATTAGGTCTGAGAACCACACTCTGGTTGGCCAACGGGGCGCTACTAGTAAGAGGCGCAACCCGCATTGACGGACCTTCGCCAGGACTCCCGGGAGCAGAGCCACCGGGGGAAATGCATAAAGGCGCAGTCTGGGCCACACATGGGCCATTGCGTCCAGACCCAGGGGAGCTGGAGGAGTCAGAGAGAAGTAGAGGGGACATTGTGCTGTCTGCTGTGAAGCAAAGAGGTCCACCTCTGCTTCGAAAATCTTTCCCAGATTTGGCTCACTACCTCGGGTGGAGTTTCCACTCCCATGTGTCACAGCCTGTCTGGACAATAAATCTGCTCCCACATTCATGCGCCCGGGGATATAAATCGCCCTGAGGGACAGGAACTTGTCCTGAGCCCAAAGCAGCACCTGCTGCGCTAGCTTGTTCAAGCGGCACGAACGCAGTCCGCCCTGACGATTTATGTAAGAGACCACCGCTGTGCTGTCTACTTGTACTAGGACATGGTAGCCCCTTAGCTGCTGGAGGAAGTATTTCAGGGCCAGAAATACAGCCTTCATCTCGAGGCAATTGATGTGCCATGCGAGAAGATGGCCTCTCCATATCCCTTGGGCTGGACGGCCATCTAAGACCGCGCCCCAGCCCGTGAGGGGATGCATCTGTCGTTAGCATCATGCGACGACAACATGGACCTAGGGTGGGACCCAAAGTGAGAAACTGGGGTCTGAACCACATAGATAGGGTACGAAGCCCTCGGCGCAGAACCCTTATTTGCTTCAGGGGTTGGCCCTTGGATGAAACCCCTGGCTCTGAGCCACAGCTGAAACGGTCTCATGTGCAGAAGGCCCAAAGGAATTACCGTGGATGCAGATGCCATGAGACCCAA
The DNA here is from genome assembly GCA_024416835.2 of Perccottus glenii. Taxonomy (NCBI): domain Eukaryota; kingdom Metazoa; phylum Chordata; class Actinopteri; order Gobiiformes; family Odontobutidae; genus Perccottus; species Perccottus glenii. Next base: position 21,897,760 of record CM044546.2, read on the forward strand.
TATTCTTTGAATGAAGTGCACAGCCACTTCCTGGCCTAGCCTGATAGCTTTCAGGGTAGTTAGAATGGACCCGACACGTGCAGGAGACAGATGTGCCTGCATCTCGGTTGAGTCCCAAACAACCCCTAGATATGTTGTCCTTTGGGCGGCCGAGAACGCTCTTCTCGGCGTGAGTCTCAAGCCTAGAGAGTCGAGATGAGCTAGGACGACGCCCCGATGTCGGGCACTAGCTCCTGAGACTGAGCTAATATCAGCCAGTCGTCTATGTAATTCAAAATGCGGATGCCCTGGAGTCGCAAAGGAGCCAAGGCTGCATCCATGCATTTTGTATATGTCCGGGTGACAAGGCCAGGCCGAACGGAAGAACCCGATACTGGTACGCTTCGCTCCCAAAGCGAACCTCAGGAACTTTCTGTGCTGTGGCAGGATTTGTATGTGAAAATACGCGTCCTTTAGATCGATGGTGACAAACCAGTCGCCTAATCGGATCTGGGACACAATCATTTTTATTGTGAGCATTTTGAATTTTAATGCTTTGAGGTAGCGGTTTAACCCGCGAAGGTCTAAAATCGGGCGCAGCCCCCATCTTTTCGAACTAGAAAATATCGGCTGTAAAACCCGGATTGTCTGTCTGGTGGGGAACACGCTCTATGGCCCCTTTGTCCAGCAGAACCTGCAGTTCCTGTGTCAATACATGGCTCGTTCCGGTTTCACGGAAGTGGAGACCACGCCGTTGAAACGCCGGAGGACGATTGGCAAACTGGAGTCTGTAGCCTTTGGCCACAGTCCTTATTACCCACGGGGAGATATTTGGCAGGAGTATCCATGCTGTCAATTTCTCTGAAAGGGGCAGTAGTTTTGTCACCTCGGTTCTTGGGGATGTAAGACATCCGCCGCCCTGAGCCAAGGCAGGAGACGGCCGGACACTTACAATTGCGCTGGAGACTGCTGCTCCCCGAAACGCCAGTGGCGGCGGAGAAAAACAGCGGACTCCTGAGGGTGTCGACATGGAGTCTTTAGACTCTCTTGGATTTTGTTGCGCCCCACCCGGTGGGAGAACACCCCGCGCCATGGGCGCGCCAATTTCAGGGCCTCTGCTTCCTGGCGGAGATAACATTCCGCAGGTCTGTTCTCTTTGAGCAGCGAGAGAATCCGCCTCCAGTCCTTACGAGGGGCACGATTCGCCACACTCTCCTTCTGGGCAGCCCGCTTTCTCTGGAAGGGGCTGGACCTGGCCGGGACAGGGTGGCAGACGGTCCCGGCTGCTGAGCACGGCGAGGAAGGAACCTCACAAACGCCTCCTCGTAGCGCTTTAGCCTCGCGGGAACTTAGTGGCGACGGAGTCCACCGCTGCCAAAAGACCGGAAGGCGAGATGGGTGCATCCAGGAGGAAGGCGCGTCCTTCTCTTTGATGCCCGTGAGGTTAAGCCACAGATGTCTTTCCGCCGCAACCAAAGCAGACATGGAGCGCCAATAGCGCGGCCGCCTGCTTAGTTGCACGGAGAGAGAGGTCTGTGGCACGGGCGTAGCTCAGAAAACGCGCCCTCGTCCACAGAACCCCTGTGCTCAAATCTTTGAGCAGCTCAGCCTGGTATGCCTGCAAAACCGCCATGGTGTGCAGTGCTGCACCAGCCTGACCCGCCGCCTGAAAGCCTTCCCACCAGTGATGACGTGAACCGGCATGGCTTGTTGGGGAGTGTAGGTTTTCTTAGGGAGGACGATGTCCCGGGGGAGAGATAGCCCGCAAGCGTTTCTTCCACCTGGGGCATCGACCCATAGCCTCGCACCTGTGCGCCACGATAGTCGAATAAATCGACGCCGAAGGCACAAAAACACGGGACGAATAGGGCTTATTCCATGAGCGTGCCAGCTCCTCATGGAGGTCCTCAAAGAAGGAGAGACCGCCGCTGTGATCCCTCCTGGCCACCTGACAGAAACCTGTCATCCAGTTTAGAGTATTTAGGGGGGCCCTGCTCCTGAGGCCACTCAATATTCAGCCTCGCCACTGCTCTTGTAACCACCTCGAGCAGCTCCTCAAACGCCGTGTCAGAGCGGGAAGAGCGCTCCGAGGCTGCTGCGCCCCCAGAAGCCAGGGATGAGGCTTCATCGACGCAGCTCACGGAAGCGCCGTAGCGCGCCGGCCCGAGCACAGAGCCGGTGTCTGCCTCATCTGGTGAGAGCGCGAGGGGCATAAGACTATCTGATCCCTGCGCCTCAGCCAGATCAACACGCGAACCCCACGACCGGAGTTGGGAGGCGGCTCGCTCCTCTGCAAAGAAAGCGAGCCGGGCACGTAGGATCTTGGCAGGCAAAAGATCACAGTGCTCACACTCCCCAGAAAGTCCGAGGGCTGCGTGTTCTTCCCCCAAACACTCAAAACAAAATTCATGCTGATCATCGTCAGCAATGTGCCTCTGGCAAGGAGGAACACATTTCTTTCTGAACCCAGCCATGATACTTTTGTATTTATTATTTTATATATATTCGTACTGGCACAGAGAAAGGTTTGCTCACACTTCACACAATGCGATCTGAAGACAAAGAAACCTGAGGACGCTCCGCCACGTGTTATTATACCCTCTGTTCAGGTGCGCGCAATCACACAGCTGCCACTGATGAGCTGCGTCACCAACAGAGGTATTATAAGCCAATTCTTGGCGTGTTTGACACACGTGCTTCACAACCGGTCACACAAAGAATGTTCCCCATAGCGTAATGCTACGCAGCATCGAGTGTAGCTTTTGACAGGGAACACAAATACAAATACAAACTCTTCCAGGTATAAAACATGTTATTTGTCATATTAATCCTGAGCTAACTCACCATACCATACAAACTGAGATAGAAACTATTCAGGAGGGTTGAGTTACTCTCTTCCTTGTAGGCTTATTGTGAAAAAAGAAACATTGTATAAAATAAATGAACAATTTCAACAAACCAAACTTATGAACTGAAGTAAGATTATTACAGTAAATCACACACGGTTCACTTTCTTTAAATCTTCATATTTTTACAGAACAAAGGGTGAATTTGTCTCAAGCAGCATTTTAGTGTATTCCTGAAACCTGGCATCTTTTAGCTTTCACAAGTGCATCAATATCAGGCGTCACATCCTGATGTATCCCATGTCTTCACAAATTCACCCTCACTAAATGGTTTTGAAGACTGTGCAATTTCATTAGCATGAAGGTAGCTGGCTTTCACTGCAGCATCACTGATTTCTTGGCTACGAGTAAACACAGATTGCTGGTTCTTCAGACCCGCCAACAATTTATTCACCTTTTCTCTTCTCTTTTGTCCTTTCAAGTCGTTGTATTTATCGGCATGAAGAGTCTCATAGTGGCGCCTAAGGTTATATTCTTTCAGCACTGAAACCTGCTGTGAACACACCAAACACAAAGGTTTTACATTCACTTCCGGGAATAAACATGACGCAGACATTAAGCGGTTAAAGATAAAACAACGGGACTATTGTACTTACTTGTGTGCACTATAATTCATCCATCGATTTATTCAACTTTGCACAAGCCTAAATTAAGGATATAAATGATTTAGCTTTACAAATTTTTGCACACATCATTAAAAATGTTGTCTTTCCACCATTTCGAAGATATTAATCTTTTTCAAAAGCTGTGCTTTTTTTTTTTTTATAATCACACGTTTCTGTTTATGCTGAGGCTGGTGATGCCATGTGGTTTGGGCAATGGTTTTTTAGGAACCGAGTCGGTGTTCAAACTAATACAATTACAATAACAGTACATGGCCTACTTGAATAATAATATTAATAACATTAATAATAATAATAATTATTATTATTATTATTATTATTATTATTACTATTAATTTGTGATTTTATATTGGTAATTTTCTTGACTGCAGACGGGACAACACAAGCAGAAAATGGGGGAGACGCCCAGCAAATAGCTGGGGTCGGGAACCAAAGTCACTGCAAAAAACTACCACACCAGTGGGCAGCACCAATTTGAACATTTTTAATAATGAACATAAAAATTTTTCATTTTATTATTTAACCATTATTTATCCAGGATTTTTTTTTTTCCATGCATTATAAAAATAAAACACAATCCAGTTCAGTTCGTTCTTTATTGTAAATACACAGAAAAATTGTTAGGACAGTTTACAGTTATTTATTTTTGGTGTATTTGGGCCTTCAGGATCAGCAACAGGTCAGGAACAAGTATCCATCTGCAAGACAACTCGAGAAAAAAAGTAACATTTCATCTATAGCATCTTTTAAAAGTTTATAACTTTGTAGATGTACTTTGATCCAATGATTGTCTCTCAAAATAATTATTGATAAAAAATATGGGCACAGAAAACGTGATTTTATGTAACTCAAATAATACAATGCATTTCCACCATTTCAATGGTTAGGTTAAAACAGTCTTTAACCTGTCCGGACGTGCGCATCAGCTGGCCGGAAATGAAGCCGTTAATACCGAAAATATTTATTATTAATATCTCAAAAACTATAACAGAAACGAAAATTTTTGCTGCACAAACCAGCACAAACAAAGCACAAAAGAATGACACAATTTTTGTCCATTTTTACGACAAATTGGGGGCTGGATGACGTCATCGGCCGAAAATTAATCTTGTAATATCTCAAAAACTATAAAGGCACAAACGAAAATCTTTACAGCACAAACGAATGACACTATTTTGGGGCATTTTAAAGCACTTTAAAGCATTTTCGGGGGCTGTCATATTACCTATAAAAGAATCATTAATATCTCAAAAACTATAACAGCACAAACGAAAATTTTTGCTGCACAAACGGTCTAGATAGTTTTGGAGTCAATCCATTTTGATTGGGGGCCAACTTTACGGAGCTCGCAAAGCTTGCATACTGGATGTTTTTCCCTTTTCACACCATTCTTTGTAAACCCTAGAAATGGTTGTGCGTGAAAATCCCAGTAACTGAGCAGATTGTGAAATACTCAGACCGGCCCGTCTGGCACCAACAACCATGCCACGCTCAAAATTGCTTAAATCTCCTTTCTTTCCCATTCTGACATTCAGTTTGGAGTTCAGGAGATTGTTTTGACCAGGACCACACCCCTAAATGTAATGAAGCAACTGAGAAATTGAACTGGTGTTCCTAATATTCCTTTTGGTGAGTGTAAATAAACATTTAACATCAGAGCACATCCAGTGCAACAGACATGACTGCACAGATAACAAAATAATAAAGCATAACATGAAAATGCTACATATATTATATTCACAATTTATGTTCCTTACCACTAGTAAAGCTAATAGTTTTTTTTAAATAGTTAATAAATCGATTTTATCATGTTGTAAGTTAGGTAAAGTATGCTAAACGTTAGCTTCAGCTGCTCCTGATACCGGGCTAACGCACTAATGAGGGCTGCTGCGTTGATACGTGTGGCCCAGTACACTCAGACATCTAGCGTAGTATGTTATCACCCAATATTAGGTTAATAATTTCTCGTACATGAGCAGCACTCTTGTACTGTACTTGTCGCAGAGATGCAGCACTTAACACTAAAGACCTATCACTGGCTTTATTTTTGTGACTATGGACTTGACTGAACATAAACATCTCATGACTCGTGTAACACCGTGAGATTTTACTCAACAGACTCAAAAACTGTCTTGGACTGCGTTTTGTATCAACTTTGCTAATTTGATTGAATGCGAAAGCGCACACCATCAGTGTATGTTGTTTATCGCTGGTCCCCGGGGAGAACCAAGCAGAGCTGGCTCTGCAGAAGGGACAGTGTACCACAGGCTGCGGTCAACCTGACCGACCCAGTGACAGAACACATGGATTAAAATACTAGCATTTTCACGGAGAATATACAGTAATAATTGTTTTAGAGTCAAAATACAATAAAAGGAGATCCACAAAAAAGTGGTGACTCAGACTCCAGTAGAACGCTAACATGTAGGCTGTGGCAAAAATGTTGTGTTTTGATATGTCTCCTTTGAGATTCTTTGCTTTGAGAATATTCGTGTCACTAATATAATTTATAAACTTTTTAAAATCTCTAAAATGAATTGATATAATGTTATGGGAATTGTATGAGTTTTCATTTAGTGTCTATGTTTTAGTTTAGATATGATTCTACTGTCTGCTCCATGCTATGACATGCAGGCCATTACGACCTAGGTCGCAGACTGCGGAGGACCGCCTCCTTAACACTGTGTACTACTGGGTATAAAACGACATGTATTGTTTAGCTCTTTAAGCAAAACGCACTATGTACCTTTGATATATCTGTGTGTACTTTGCTTCCCTTGCAAGGAATAAAACCTGGCTTTAGCTTTTATAATATAATCTGTCTCCGTGTCTCTCTGGATAATATAGTGTGGCGGGGACGCGGAGCGGTATGTTAGGAGGGTCGCTCATGCGCGGGAGCACGTGCTCGTCTAGGCCTACAATTTGGTCAAATAGGTTAAGTTACTTAGTTCAACTACGCCACCTCAGGAATTTCACCTGAAGAATCAGATTGCTTATCCCCCCTTTAAGGCACGCATAGGTTCACCACTGAACATGCGACAGCCACGTTGCATTGAGTCAACCTTTATTTTACAATCACATTAATTAAATTGTTAGCTCTACACCAATAAAACATTTACCACAACCACACACACGCACACACACACACACACACCAAGCAACCATCGATCATTAAAAGTACCTCACAACCCGTTGCCAATACATTATAGTCCAATAGCAGCGGTTGTTTCAATACAAAAACACAAACGAAAGATGCAGGCTGACCACGACCATACATAATAGAAAATAAAAGAAAAAGTTCAAAGCAGCAAAGCAGAGCAGAGCAGCAGATTAACTCAGCAGAGCAGAGCCGAGCAGAGCAGCAGAGCAGAGCAGAGCAGCAGATTAGGGCAGCAGAGTCGACGTCACAGTGCCGCTGTTCCAGCTGGGCAATTAAGTGTACCAGGCCGACCCGCTTCAAAACCTAGGCCTATATAAAATATCACTGAGTTATGGTTGGGCCCCAAAACCCATACAAATCATCTAAACAATCTATCCGCTGCGTAAGACCTACCGCTTTGACGTGCACAATTGCGTAGGCTTTTGTCCAACTCACGGTACCGGCGATTGTAGTAAGAAAGCGGTCCACTACACGGGACCGCGGAGGGGGAGCACCGTCAACTTGACGATGAGAGGGGGGGCGAGAGCACAGCCACACAGCGAAACTAAAAAAAGAATCCCCGTTAATGTTTTAACCCTCGTAACAAACCGCAACAACGCCGCGCTTACCGTGTTCCAGGAAGGCCAACAATCAACCCACAGCGATGAAAGGTACAGCGCAAAACCTCCAGGTACAGCGGCACTACAGAATGTTGCGAATTAGTAACCGAGGCTTGCACTTTAAAACTTCAGATTTGTTATTCCTACCTGTGATAACGGATGAGACCATAACCCAGGTGACCCGGAAATGCGTGAGGTCAACGGGAGCGCAAGGGGAGACGAGCGCCTTTATAGTTCGTTAACCAGCGCCGCGGGAGCGGCAGGTAAGAATATTGTCCGCCAATAAAATAGACTAAGAGTTAAAAACACCCACTATTAATCGTCCTGCTACATTCCACCCTCACGCTGTATCGCCGTCCGGCGATGCCTTACCCCAATTAGCACCATGGCCTAAACACTGCACACACTGCGTTAGATAAGGGGGCCGCTATGCCCACCTCTCTGGACGGATGTCCCACTGCTGTCCTCGGGAGGCGGTGAATATTAAGATGCTGGCCTGCAGTTGAACGCACTGATCTACGAACCGTTACCTCACCATTACCAAGATCCCCGGCCTGTGTCACAGCCGGACACGCTGATCCACTCATTACAGGAAGAGCCTGAGAAGATCCTGAGGCGATGGGGGCCGATCAGGCTGCAGCACCAGTCGTGGTGTGGTCTGAGTGGAAACAACCCGTGGAGTAAGTGGAAGTACTGCTAGTGGCGCTGAGGGCAGCGGCCGCAGAAACAAGTCACCATCGACTGACAGTTCCTCCTCTACAATGGACTGGTCAGCAGGGGATAAACTGACCACACTATCTGGGACAGGCGGGGCAGCAGCACTGACCCAAGCCTTCAGCAAAGAGCGATGCACCCTTCTAGTCCTACTCTGGTCATTAACAGGGGCTACCGTATAAACCGCACCACCCTCTTCCGGTGCCTGTATAACCAAGTAAGTCACTGAACTCCACAAGTCTTGGATTTTCTTGCGACCCTTTATGCTATGGTCCCGCAATAGCACGCACTGACCCTCCTGAAGGGGTGCAGCTCGTACGTGTTTGTCATAATTCATTTTTCTGCGATCTGCCGACACTTTAAGTTGTTCTCTAGCCCCTTCAAAAGCAATTTGTAGTCGAGTTTGATGCTCCTGAACCCAGTCATGAACACCCCCTGCCACCGGGTCCTGCACACGTCCGAGCAAGAAGTCAATGGGGAGTCGTGGTTCCTGACCGAACATTAAGAAAATGGGGATTCCCAGTGGACTGATGAGGAGTCGTATTGTATGCATAAAGCACCTGGGGTAAACAGGAACTCCAGTCCCGTTTTCGAGAGGGTGGCAACGCACGCAAAAGGTTATGCAGTGTCCTGTTAAAGCGCTCGCACTGCCCATTACCAGCTGGATGATAAGGTGTGGTCCGCGACTTTGTGATTCCATACAGGCTACATAACTGCTGGATCAGGGCGCTCTCGAAATTTCGGCCCTGGTCTGAGTGAATACGTGCAGGGACGCCAAGCCTGGAGAACCACTCTTTGACCAGGACCTGCGCCACAGTAGAGGCACGTTGGTCTCTGGTGGGGACTGCCAGGGTGTATTTACTAAAGACATCACCAGCACATTTTCCAAACCAGCTGGGGTCGGTTCCAGCATTGTAAAATCAATGGCCACAATCTCGTTAGGCCTAGAGGCCAGTAAATGGCCCATAAAGCTACTGGGGGCAAGGTGGTTATTCTTTGCGACTTGACATCGGTCACAAGCTTGACACCACTGTGCCACCTCACGTGACATACCTGGCCAGTAACAGCGAGAACGCACTGCACCCCTTGATGTCCATGCTCCTGATGGACCTGAGTGAGAACATCCTGCACTAGAGCCTTGGGCAATAGTAGCTGGTACACAGCCCCACCTCCATCCGGGCGAAAGATCTGCCTGTACAACAATCCATCCGATTCTACCAGTCGGTCCCATTGGCGCAGCACAGCCAGAGCAGATTGGGAGAGAGCTTGTCGCTGCTCATGGCTGGGTTGCCGCTTCTGCCAAAGGCTATGACCTCCTGAATGACCGGATCCTCCTGTTGGAGTGCATGAAGGTCACCTGGAGCGTAGTAAGGGAAGACCGTAACAGCAGATTGACTTGCCGGTATAGGTTCCATCTGCCGAGTTTGCTGCAATAACTGAGGCAGTGAGGTACCTGGTACTAACGGTGCCACCGACGACGGGGGGAGTTGTGGCTGGCGAGACAATGCGTCAGCATTCTTATTGCTCTTCCCTGAACGATACTTTAACTCAAAATCGAAAGAGGCCAGCTGAGCCGCCCAGCGCTGAGCCGCCCAGCGCTGCTCCACCGCACCTAGTTTTGCAGATGAGAGGTAGCTCAATGGGTTGTTGTCCGTGTAAACGACACACTTGGGTCCCAACAAGTATTCGCGAAATTTGTCAGTCATAGCCCATTTCAAGCCCAAGAGCTCCAATTTCATGGAGCTATAATTGGACATGTTGCGCTCGGCTGGTTTTAAGCCTCGACTGGCGTATGCTATAGGCCTGATCTTTCCTCCCTGCTCTTAAGAGAGTACAGCTCCCAAGCCGCCATGGCTTGCATCCACCTCCAAGATAAACGGGAGGGAGAAATCGGCATATGCAAGGACCGGGGCCGAAACAAGCTTGGCCTTAAGGGCCTCAAAGCTCTGATGGCATTCTTCGGTCCAGGCTCTGATGGTACTCTGGACTGGCTTCCTTTGGGACCGTTTACTGGTCGATTCGGCCACGCAACGTTGTAATGGTGCAGCCAACGCAGAAACCCTCGACTAAACGCCGGTAATAGCTAGCAAAGCCCAAAATGAGCGCAGCTCAGAGGCTGTGGTAGGTGTAGGCCAGTTAGCCACAGCTTCCAGCTTACTCGGTCGGTGGCTACCCCTTGTCAGAGATGACATGGCCCAGATAACCCACTTCCCGCTGAAAGAAACGGCACTTTGCCAACTTAGCCTTCAGGCCTTCCTGCTGCAGCCGTCCCAGCACCACGTCCAGCCTCCAGATGTTGATTAACTGTGGATGAAAACACCACAATATCATCCAAGTATAAGAGTAAGGACTGGCACTGTTGGTCCCCGAAGATGCGTTGCATCAAACGTTGAAAGGTGCTGGGGCATTGCAGAGGCCAAACGGCATACGGTTCCACTCAAACAGCCCGAACGGGCGTACAAAACGCTGTTTTCGGCCGGTCCTTCTCCGTAATCGGGACTTGGTTGTACCCGCTAGCCAAATCCATAGTTGAAAACCAGCGTGCACCTGTCAAAGCGTCAAGGGATTCCTCGATGCGAGGAAGTGGGAACGCATCCTTTCGGGTCTTGCTATTGAGCTGACAGTAGTCAACACAGAGCCTGAGGCTGCCGTCCTTTTTACGGACAAGCACAATTGGGGAGGCATAGGGGCTGGAGCTTTCGCGAATAACCTTTGCCCCTAAGAGGTGATGGATGTGTTCCTTCACCAGCTCATACTCAGACGGAGGAATACGGCGGTAGCGCTGTCGAACCGACATCATCCAGAAGTGGAATGTCATGACTGACCAGGTGGGTACAACCCAAATCCTGATCGTTAGCAGCTTAACACTGAGGAATACTTCCCAGAAGAGACCGCACCCGATTCTGTTCCTCCGTCGGGAGAGAAGATAAATCGATAGCCTCCATGGGGTCTAACCCAGAAGTGGAGGCTGTTTGGGATGACACAGTGGCAGCTGCAGATGCCACTTCAGTCACGCCTGCGGTAAGCTAGCAACAGTCACCCCATCCAAAGTGCCCACCACAGTGCGAGGATAGAGCAACACGTCGATGGCCCCCACATTGACAATAGGGACATAAGCCGTCCCTCGAATAACCTGAACCAGCGCTGGAGACGCCAACAGGCCAGCAGACAGGCCCGACTCCAACGGTTCAAACAACACAGTACCGCCGAGTACTGCTCACAACAGGTGGTGGCCACAATTTTCAGTGTGCCCCGGGATACGGCAGGCCCTCTTTCCCGCACCTTGACCTTACCCGGTCGCGTTGGTGCAGGCTGCAAGTAAGTGGCATGACACTTCTGAAAGGCCTCCACCAAGAACGTAGGTGACGCCGCTACAGGGGCTGTATCAAACAGAGCCACCCCGTATTGTCCAAACAGCTCCCTGTAACACCTGCGAATGATGTTCATCCCTAAAACACCAGGGACCTGAGCTGACATATCACTCGGAGGGTCCTTGACAACCAACACACCACAACGGGACATCAACTTGCCACAAAGTTCAACATTGAATTCCAAGTAGCCAATATAAGGGATTGAAAGACCATTGGCTGCCCTGAGCTGCAGCCAATGACAGGCCCTGAGACGCTCTTCCCCAAGACTCGAAGTGCTCACGAAAACAACTTTGGTAATGGTCGACACCATTGAACCCGTGTCGACTAAACAAGGCACCTTTATGCCAGCCATTTCCACCTCAATATGTGGGCAGGACGAAATTAGCCTGGGAGCATCAGAAACATTACCTGAGCCAGTAGATGCCCCACCTGAGCTGTGGCTCAGCAGCACGGTGGGTGCTAGTTTTCCGCCGGCTGATCCGAACGGAAGTGAGCCGGCATAGGAGAGTGCCGACGGGTAGAGACATGAGGCCTGCCACACTCTCTGGCAATATGGCCGGGCTGTTGACACCGCCTACAAATAATGGGACCTAGGCGCGGAGAACGACTATGCTGTTGCACAGGCTGCAAGAGAGCAATACATTGTGTGAGCCGATCAAGCTGTTCTTGCTGCTTCCTAAAGAGCTCCTTCATTTCACTTATCTCTGTGTGGGGGGGTTGGGCCACCCTCTGCGACTCACTATGTACGGCATATTGGATGCCAAAAGCTGAGGGCATGGAATTGCTGAGGCCCCGTACGCTAGCTGGCAGACCCTCACGCTCCCACCGTATTGCTTCCCCCCTGACCATAATTAAGGTCGCTACAGGGTTCTGGCATACGTATTGTTTTAACTCTCGGCGCAATGCACCGTCAAGCACATGCTCAATAAACTGGTCCCGCAACAAAGACTCGGCATTAGGCATGTTCCCAGGGGCCCGGTCTTTCACTTTCTCCATGAGGCCCATCAAGACGAGGGAGAACTCCTGTAGAGTCTCCCCCTCTTGTTGCTTCCTGGAGAAAAAGGCCTCCTGCAATGCTACGTATGACTCCGCGCAACCATACAGATCCTGGAGAATAGAGATTATTTTAGCTGGTTCCCCCCTCTCCTCACCAGATCGATATTTAATCTCGTCCCGAGCTTCACCCTCCAAATGATCAAACAAGAAAAACGCCTGGTCCGAAAGAGACAAATGCCTCGCCCGCATGCAGGCCTGAACTTCCTCAACCCATTCACTTAAACCAATGCCAGTACGCCCCCTAAACATTGGGCATTTTCTGTCCCGTGGTATAAACACCAATCTATCAGCTACTGGGGCAGCCGAGACAGCAGAAATGGAGGCCCTGGGCGCTAGAACTAGGGTCGGAGGCATCCTCTCTGCGCGCGCAGCCTCTCATTCTCTACTCTTAATTGATTGACCAACTCCCGAAGGTCCTGTAGCTCTTCTGCCATAGCTACACACACGCAATAGAGTTACACGTCGACCACTGCTGCCCTGCTTCAAAACAAATTAACAGTATTCAAATAAACCTCACACAAAACAAAAAAGAAAAAAAGTATACATATAAAAATAAATCACATAAATATGCGTTCTTAATTTATCCGCCCCAATACAATAAACAAGCAAGTACAGAACCACCTAATTTGTTTTGTTGTTTCAGATTGTTTCACTACACACAAAGTATATATACACACAGCAAAAAAAAGGAAATACATGCATCAAGCAATAAAAAAAACATGCAGAAAATACATATAATAAGTAGCTACTCTTAAACAAAAACACACTAAACTCAAACACAAGGCTGGTTAATATACAAGCTTGCTCAAGGAGTGGGTAAGAAGCTACTTCTACACCTACAACAATTCCATTGCCATATAACCAGTCGGCTCCAAATGAAACGGGCTTTTGCAGAAATCAGAAGATCCTGTCAACTACGCCAAATGTGGCGGGGACGCGGAGCGGTATGTTAGGAGGGTCGCTCATGCACGGGAGCACGTGCTCGTCTAGGCCTACAATTTGGTCAAATAGGCTATACTAAGTTACTTAGTTCAACTACGCCACCTCAGGAATTTCACCTGAAGAATCAGATTGCTTATCCCCCCTTTAAGGCACGCATAGGTTCACCACTGAACATGCGACAGCCACGTTGCATTGAGTCAACCTTTATTTTACAATCACATTAATTAAATTGTTAGCTCTACACCAATAAAACATTTACCACAACCACACACACGCACACACACACACACCAAGCAACCATCGATCATTAAAAGTACCTCACAACCCGTTGCCAATACATTATAGTCCAATAGCAGCGGTTGTTTCAATACAAAAACACAAACGAAAGATGCAGGCTGACCACGACCATACACAATAGAAAATAAAAGAAAAAGTTCAAAGCAGCAAAGCAGAGCAGAGCAGCAGATTAACTCAGCAGAGCAGAGCCGAGCAGAGCAGAGCAGCAGAGCAGAGCAGAGCAGCAGATTAGGGCAGCAGAGTCGACGTCACAGTGCCGCTGTTCCAGCTGGGCAATTAAGTGTACCAGGCCGACCCGCTTCAAAACCTAGGCCTATATAAAATATCACTGAGTTATGGTTGGGCCCCAAAACCCATACAAATCATCTAAACAATCTATCCGCTGCGTAAGACCTACCGCTTTGACGTGCACAATTGCGTAGGCTTTTGTCCAACTCACGGTACCGGCGATTGTAGTAAGAAAGCGGTCCACTTCACAGGACCGCGGAGGGGGAGCCCCGTCAACTTGACGATGAGAGGGGGGGCGAGAGCACAGCCACACAGCGAAACTAAAAAGAATCGTTAATGTTTTAACCCTCGTAACAAACCGGCAACAACGCGCCGCTTACCGTGTTCCAGGAAGGCCAACAATCAACCCACAGCGATGAAAAGGTACAGCGCAAAACCTCCAGGTACAGCGGCACTACAGAATGTTGCGAATTAGTAACCGAGGCTTGCACTTTAAAACTTCAGATTTGTTATTCCTACCTGTGATAACGGATGAGACCATAACCCAGGTGACCCGGAAATGCGTGAGGTCAACGGGAGCGCAAGGGGAGACGAGCGCCTTTATAGTCTGTTAACCAGCGCCGCTGGAGCGGCAGGTAAGAATATTGTCCGCCAATAAAATAGACTAAGAGTTAAAAACACCCACTATTAATCGTCCTGCTACAATAGGGATATAGAATTCTTTTAACATATAGAATTCTTATAACATTTGGTGCCGTGACCCGGATCTCAATATTCGTTGTTTCTCATGCAAAGAGGTGAGCTGACGTGCACGGAGAAATGCACAAAGAAAGCATTTCTTGTAAGTCCCAAGCTGTGCTATTTAGCAGTAAGGGCCAGATATCCCCTCTGTGTGTGTGAGGCACGATGACAGTCTGGCTGCGGAACAACTGGACTATTGGACTGAAAATTCAGGTAAACAGCTGTTTAATTTATTTTGGTGTGTGTGTGATTTTTGTTTTAATACCAAAGCTTCCGGAAGTAGTAGTTTTGGAAATCTGTATGTTGAGCGGGCTGCATGAAAGTTACATCACCAATAGTTGATGTGTTTCCATGAAGTTGGCCAACATAGGAGATTCTTAAACGCTGAAAGATCGAGATTCCTTAAATGGTGAGATCCGCTTTGTCGAGACCCTGCCTATATGGTTTATGGTGAGATTTAAAGCCGAAAAAAGTATGTGTTTTTGATCGAGAACCTAATTGTCAATCTTATGGTGAGGTTTTAAACGGGATATTCTGATGTTAATCTGTGTTAAAGCTTGTTGTCTTGCTAGATTTTAGTTTGATAGATACCTTATGCTTTGTAAGTCTTCAGGTGTTTCTTGAAACGGACCCGCGCGATTAGTTCATTTGGCCGTGACAAGGGCGGGACTCTATGGCACTAGATAGTTCACCTGTTTACAAGGAGTATGAGGTCTAAAGAGCTTGTCTAGAGAGCACAAGAATTTATCTTAGATTAATAATCACGTATCGTAATACGCCACAATCGAACTGCCTTGCATAGCTAGTATTGTTGGTTTTAATGGTGCGTTGGACGCACAGGAAAACTCGAGTATGGACTATTATCAAGATACTTACAACAAAAGATAAATGAGTCCGAAGTCAATGTGACTATAAAAAGGCCTGCCTACGTAGTATTGATTCCTGCAGATGAGAAATGAGATTTTAAAAGCCCACGAGAGCTTTTGCTGAAAAATGTTCACTGCTGGTGACGCGGTGAGTGAGCGAAGAAAGCCCACTGAAAGTGACGGGGCTTATACTGAGAATTGTTGTCAATACTGAGAATTGTTGACCTAAAAAGTTAAAGATAAAGGTGTGTTTGAGAGAATAAATGTGTTATGAATGGGCCATTGTTGGATGGAGAATGAGTCTAATGATGTGAATCAGAACAAAAGTAATGTTTTTGTTTAGAGAAAGTTTGAACAACATGAGAGAGAAAGGTAGCTTTCATAAGCTATTTTTCTAGTTTGAGAAAAAAACAGAGAAGTAGAGAAGAGATTTTGAAAGAAGTACACATGTACTTCAAAACACTAATCATTTGTATTTTGTTTAAATGTTTCTGGGAGCATCTAGGTATCGGCCTCCCTCCCTCCGGAAAACAGTGCTCTCTCCAAATCTTTCTCTGCCCCTCCCACCTGCTTCTTTTCGGCTGAAAGAAGCTGCAGACAGACCAAGCAGCAGCAAACACGGAAGCGGTAAGATAAACAAATTCAGACGAACGTTTATTTGTTTTAAATTTTGATCTATTGAGATTGACCAAAAAGGTATTTGTAAAGTGTGTTTGCAAATTGGATGAAACTTGAAATTAATATGAATGTAATGTATTTCTCTGAGGAAAAATGCACAATTGAGAGCGAGGTGGAGGTGGGCGTGACAGACAAGAGGGCACTGAGAGGAGGAGGAGGTCGAAACTGGGTCCAGACGAGAGACGAGGATAACTGACCGCTTCAACTAACAGGTCAGGTACATAAACACATAAAGACACATGTAAATACAGACACATAAACACACAGAGACAAACACGGACACATGAGACACACATCTACAGAGGAGAATGTGATTTTGGTTTATGAGAGAAAATAATGAGTATTCTGTTAAAGAACAGAGTTGGTTTTGTATTTTATGTGACACGATAGTGTGAACATTAAAGGTTTGAAGAAGTTAAAGATCCAACACTTGGATCTAAAAGTACTCATGGATGTTTTGCTAAACAATGTTGTTTATCTATTAGTTCGAGAATTAATAGAGATCCTTAATATCAGTGTGGCTCAAACACACGGTATAACGCCAATAAAAGAATGAAAATGAATACTTTGTAATTGGAAGAATTTAAATATGTGTTTTAAAGTTGAATTACAGAGTAAGTTTATAAAGATAATATAACTTTATAGTTGGGCCATAAGCTCACATTTAAAAGAAAACAAGGTTACAAGAATCTAAGTAAAGAAAAGTGACATTTATGTATTTCTCTGGTTTGGTTTTGACAAAGTTTTGGAGAAAGTGGATTCAAAGCAACCACTGTTTGGATTCACAGGAATGTTTAAACACAAGATAACATTCTATGTAAGTCAATGTAACAGGAGCTTCACAGCACCCTCCTTTTTGCTCCCAAGAGTGAGAAATGTTTGGTTTGGTTTTTGTTTTTTAGCTCCACAGACAGTGTGGGAGCCTTTACATTAAACAGACTTTTAATGTTGAGAAAAATGCTGAGTTAGAAATGTCAGTGACAGAAACAGATTGCACTGAACTGATGTGTTAAATAAAGTTTATGATGCTTAATTATGAAAACTGTTTGACCTTCTGACAGGTCTGTTGATATGAATAAAAGTCCACATTTGAGTTTTATTAAATCTATGAAAAATGATTTGGTAAACTAAACGATTGAATTAATGAGTTTGAATATGGGTTTTTGAGGAAAAAACTTTAAGTTTAAGTAATGGGAAAATTGAAATGAAGATAGTTCAAAATAAATAATAATCATTATTTATTTTGGTACTTTATAATTAAGGTATGGTGTCATCTATGCAATAAAGATTTAAACTGTAATGTAAATGGGTAATCTGGTTTTGGTGATTAAAAACATATCTATGTTAAAACAGTTCAAACTGTTAAAAATTATCTTAAAGGTTTTATTTGAAAAATTGAAAGTTAATGAGAAATAAGTAAATAAAAGATAATTGTTAAACTAACAAGGTGAATTATTAAAGTTTAAGAGCATATGCCAATGGCTCGATGGGTTTAATCACTGGTTGAAGTGATTTTAGATTTTTTTTTGAGTACAGGGACTAACACAAGGTCCTTTTGAACAGACGTTAAGTTTTGTTTTGGGTTTGGGTTTTGACCAAACTTTAGGTCGTTGTAACCTAAAGAAAAAGAAAAAAAAGAGGTTGAGATGTTGCATTTATTGAATGAACAGTAATGATAATTACTGATTACAATTTTGGTGAATTTGAATAAATGAAGAGAGACACGTTATTTTGATTTTACATTTGATGTTTAAAGTTTCTGTTTAACATTGAGTGAGGTGAATTATTTATGGGGCATCTGAATGCCAAATTAGTGGAAACATAAAAATAGTAATTGATAAAATGTTTTATGTTACGTTTAAATTAATATGGGAGAAATACAAAAACAAACTGGTTTATTGTATTGAGCACCTGGTGCTCAATACAAACAGTATATAACAAATCTATACTGAACAAAATCCTGGAGAAATTTAATTAAAAAATGAAGCAGAATTTGAGAGGAAATTTGTTGATTTTATGGTTGGTCTTTCCTTTTAAAAAAATGACAGTCACAAAGGTGATGGTGTTTGAGGCTATGTCCACACGAAGCCAGTGCATCCCCTATCCGATCTTGAGACGGCGTCGTCTCAAGAAAATATCTGATACACGGCCGGCTGAAAACGATGTAGTATATATGCCCGACCAGTATGGGGCGCTGTAATTCTGCCACAGATATACACTATACACGGAGAAGAAGACTTTGAGCATGCGCATAACCTTGCGCGCTGCAGAAGAAGACGAAGACCTAAATATTTATTTTCTAATAAAAACAAGTTCTCAAATTGTTGCAGTCATATATTTAGAGTGTAGTAATTGGTGCCCTCATGTTTGTTGTTTGCTCTTCAATATACGGACTGAGTTCTGAGTGCTTTGGACATGCGGACATTCTCTCTCCATTCATTTTCCAGGTTGCTCTCCTGGTTCTCTTTCGCGGTGGATCTTAGAGCATGTGGCGTATAGTGTTGTCCATTATCGCTTGTTGCTCACCACAACTGCATAGAAGCAATAGATTTTGCTGTAATAAAGCTAGTAGGCTTAGTAGCTTCTGCAGCACGAACTCAATCATGTAGTCCGCCATTATTGTTGTTGTTGTTACGTGTGACGAGGCCGACACGTGATGCGATGACATCATTGTTTTCACAAAATATACGGATTGGCTGTACACACGACACCGCAAGGGTGTCGCAAAGGTGTTGTCGAAAGATTTATCCACTTTAGAACCCTGTTTCAAAAAATAGCGGATTCAGTCTCCCAAAACACCGGATCCGTGTGGACGAAAGGCCAATACGATACAAAATGTATATGGATACAGTGATTTTTGTCTCCGTGTGGACAGCCCCTTAGAGGAAAGCAGAGTGAACAGAGCAGAGGCTTTGTGGTGTGTTCAGGCAGATAAGAGATGCTGCTGTTACTGGTTTAACCCCAGAGAGGGGGGTCTGAACCCAAGGGTGATTAAGAAATTTTGTTTTGAAGTAAGAGAAAAATGTGTTTTCCTTCTAAAGAAAGTAATTTGAGGTAAATTGAACAATATTTTGAGAATATTCTAATTTAAAAGAACATGTGAAATAAATTGTGAATTAAAGGTGAATGTTTAAAAGTTTATGACAATAGATCATGAGAAACCAGTTCTGATCTATATAAATTATTTATGGTTGCATCAACTGAGTTAAAATTTATCAAATTGTGGATGATACCAATTACAGTTACAGGTAAAGACCTACAACTAATGGTAACTAAAAATAAAACTGAACTAAACAAAGTTAAGTTTTAAATATAACATAAACAAAAGTGATGCTATTTGTAAAACATAAAGAAGATGAATAATTAGAAAAATGCTAATTAATGAAATAACAATTTAAGGTGGTAATTGGAAAAAAACAATCTGTTTTGATTTTATTTTTGATTTTTGTTTTATTTGGTTTCATTTTTGTTTCATTTTTGTGGTATTTTGAGCCACGTCTCAAAAAGGGGGGAGATGAAGGTTTAAACAAAACTGTGTTAAAGTGCTGAAGGGATGCTTGGTTAACCTAATGGTTAGCATGAGGCTGAAACAACAGTGTTTAATACAGTTAAAAGTTTAAATCAAATAATGAAATAAAGAAAGTTGACAGGACTTTTCTGGAGAAGCACTGTTTAGTCTGATTAAACCTTTCCAGATTAAAATAGATTTCCAGCAGACCATATCTGTGGAAACAGGGTTTATCTGCTGTTTCAATTTTATGGTTTGATCATTTTAAGGTCTTTTATGGTTTCGTTTGACGAAAACCTAGGAGGCACTTTCTATGGGTCTATAATGTCAGAGAACGTTCTGATTTGTTTGTTTGTTCTTTATTTGGATGGAAGCCAACTACAACAAGTATACCAGTTCAGAAAAGGAGTTTTGAAAATTAATATAGCCACCACCAGTAAGAGCTAATATTAACATAGTTCTTTGAACTTATATCATCTTGGTTTACACCTTTGAAGGGAAGTACACCTGTGAGCAGGGCTAGTGACGGGGGTCACATGACTTCCTGTGACATCACTCTGAACTTTACAAACGTAGAGATCAGGGACAGGTGCAGTGCAAAGCAGAAGTCTGGAGGTTTTGTGAAAGTAAGACTATTAGACCAGCGTTGCCTGCTGACCGGAAACATGCGTCCTTAAAGGATCCTCGTTTTATTTGTGTTCACATACAATGTGGCGGAGAACATCGTGAGTGGAAACTCATTATTTTTACCTAAGCTGACCAGAGAAATTGGGTGCCAGCTTGAACCAGTCGCTCCAGATCTGCCGGCTAACGTGAAGCCTATCGGGAGAAGTAAAGGTGAGTTTGAATACTGTGAAGCTTTTGTATGTTTAGTTTTATTCTTTATTTATCAGGCACCATTTACAAATACTTTAATCTCACAAGAAAATATAAGTTTTGTACCATTTTTAGAACTTCAGACGGTCAAGGAGATGATTCCATTGTTGGATGGTTTGAAAAGAAAAGGCTGGTAGTGCAAAGGCAGAGCATCTTTTAGGGATTGTAGTTGTAATCAGCCTGTTTAACACTGGCTCTTGCATTTCACCAACTGACAGCGACTTTCAAACTCAAAGTAAAAAGTCTGGAAGGGATGCTATGCCCACTCTGCCAGCACCACCTGCTTCTGGGGATGTAGGGAGTTAGGATCTACTACGTCCAATTTAATTTAACGTGATTATTTTCTACATGCTCACTGTAAAATAAAGTATAAAAAGTTCAGATTTATGTATCAGACATTATGAGCAACTGTTAGTTTTTAAGTTATTTTGTTAATGTGTTTATAATTGGTCAATTTACAAAGTTTTGGACCTGCCTTTTAATGATGTGTAAGACATTACTATAACATTTATATTAAATGAGTGTATATATATAAAACATATCAATATAAAAAATGGAAATGCTTACTGTAAGAACAATCCCTTAAGAATAAAATAATTATTGTGATTTATTGTGTAGGAATTGTGAGCGCGGGTGTAATTTAGACATTTATTTGTAAATGTTTATGTCGATACAGGTTCAATTGGACTTTATAGCTGATTTTATGATGCATGCTTTTTAAACAATTACTTTGTGAGTAACTCCAGGTATAAATGCTTCTTTATATTTCAATGTTTAAACCAAATATATTTAAAAATCCAATGGGGGAATCCTCTGTAAGGTCCTTCTTCAGGAAACTTCCTTGATCTTGGTCACAGCACAAGATGTTAAAAACATTGATCTCTTTTTCCTGGAACTAAAGTGTTTAAATGTGTCTCACCAAGAAGCTGAGATGACAAAGCAAACCTTTTGTGAACTCTCAAACAACCACGAGGCACTGCTAAGAGTGACTTGCTGCAATTTGTATTTTGTATATAACCTTTCCATGTTTTTTTTTTTTTTGTTTGCGGTCTTAGGGTTACAATTACACATGATTGTTTATATTTCTAAATTGTTGTTTTTATTTTTGTAATTATTATTTTTTTGTTTACAAGTTTACAGTTTGTTCTTTTCGTTTACTTTTAAGCTGAACCTAGATTGACCCCCACAATATCAAAGCAGCAGCAGTGTTCATTGTCCTCAGAGTGGAAATAAAAGTGTTTAGGTTGAATCCATTTAGTTTAATCCCTCTGTTTCCATAAAGCAGGTCTACATTAGCTTCATGCCAAAAAAGCCTCTGAAGCACATGGTTACTTTGCATAAAGTAGCTACTGCTGCACAGAAGGTCCTTTCTCTGGTGATTATTAGTGTCTTGAGTCTGCAGTCATTAAAGACATTATCTGTTAAAGTTTGATTTCACAATGTGCCAGTTTGTATTCATTGATACATTTGAAAACATTTTGACAATATATTGTTAATCCTGATGATTTAAATTCTTTAATATAGAGTAGTGTTTAGTATAGTTTTTTTTTCCACCAAACATAATGTAGCCTAGTGGAAAAACAATTTAATTAGGCCTGACCACAAGAGGGCGCACCACACTTTCGCTGGTACTTGCTGTTGACTTCCTGGGAGCGTCTAAAAGCTAATCTTTGGGTTATATGTTAAAAATTACTTTTTAATTTTCATGATACTTGATGTTAAGCTTCGGATGATTTCAGATTGAGTTGCTGTCGTTGTGACTCGTGTTGGGTGTGTTGTGTTGCTAACACTGGCAGGTATGAGCCAACCTGTCTGTCACGGGTGATTAATTATTTCATTTATCTTGTTATCATTTATGAGCTTTGTAAAGTCAGACGATGATTATATGTATTCTGAATGTTTATGTGATATTAGTGAAGCTAAGAACTGTGTAGCCATCCACCATATTTACCAGTGCCAAGCTAACACAGTGAGTGTTGTAATATGGATGCTGTTCTAATATGTAGTAACTGTATTGAGACATGTTTAGTATTTTTTATGTTAATACAGGAGTGTGTTAATACAGTGGTTAATGTGCAGTGTTGTGCCTGAACGCGTTCATTGAACGATAGTTCATGAACTCGTTCATATTTTGGGCGAACATGAACTGAACGTGCTGTATTACTGCCTGATGAACGTTACTGTGAACTTGTTCATTCTGGTGTCTGTGAACGGCACGCTCTCTCAGGTTAACTTCGTTCAATAAGGTGCCAGATTTCTAAAGAGCCTTCCAGGCGAAAACCCGCTAAAACACACCGCATAAACCAGCCGCAAACGGGTCTTAATATGTAGCGGAAAAACACCAAACCTGGCAACACCAGCCACCAGTGTCGCACCGCACGCGCATGCGTGGCGTCATCAAAAATAAATAAATAAATAAAGCACGGAGGCGACAGCTGGCAGCAGCATGTAGTAAGGCGTATGATCATTTAAATTCATTTATGTAACTTGTTTGTTGAACCTGCCTGGTATATTTTTCCAGGATTCCAATATTTTGTTTTAGCATGTGGACAATGGAAAATTACGTTTTCACCTTAATGATTACTGTCCTGTTTTTCTTTGAATAATTCCTCATTAAAAAAGACCATTCAAGCAGCACGTTTTTCCTCATGTTCTTGAGAATGTACTGTAGGGTTGAAAGCTGCAGCTGCCACTAGTGTGGAGTGAATGGACAGCAACAAAGCATTAAAGCAACAATGTCCCCTCAATGCTAATGTAAACCCTGGTTGGATAAGGATTGAAAATTGGATATGAAAATGAAATCTAACGCATAGCTTTATTGTTAAAACTGATAAAATAATTGCTGTCTGTCATTCTACTGCATATGGGCTGTGGCAATAATTTTGAAAAATAATAGCTCGCAGCAACATATGGAAAAAAAGAACTATGAACTAGTTCATTTTTGGAACTGTGAACTTAGTTCAAAACTTTGAAGTTTGAACTATGAACTGAACTAGTTCATTTTAAAATTTGTGAACTGAACTTTGAACTAGTTCTTGTAGAAAAAGAACTTTCCCAACACTGTTAATGTGATATGTTTCTGTTGTCATAAGAAAACCACTGCAGTTATTTGTGCACTTTATGCACTGTTGTAATCTTGTTTACTGAACTTTACAAGGAGAAACTGAATTATTGTAACTAAAAAGACAAGGTTACTGTTGAAGTTGTAAATATTGTGTTGATACAAATGAGCATTTTTATGGTTCTTAAAACCTTTATTATTAAAACTACTCTTCTCTTTACATCTTGGAGAGTAGTCAAGAAATAAAAGAACCTTTTTTTTAGTGTTTCTGCCATTCATATTTCACCAGCCTACAATAAAAACAAAGTAAAAACAGTACTATGCTTCTGAAATATTTTTATTACATTTTTTTTTCAAATTAAAATGTCATAACACATGCTTCTGATATTTTTGCCTCTACTATGTCATATATCTGTAGCATATAAAAGCAAGAATACATAAAAAAAAAAAACCCAAAGTTAGCTTTTTGGGGTTTTTACTCATTTTTTAGGTACAGCCTTGCAGTTGAGCTTGCTCTTTACTCCTACACTCTTCAGCACAAAGATTTTTTTACAATCCTCCAGCTTTTCGTAACGGTCCTGCTTAATGTCGGTTATGTTGAACATCTCATAGGGAGGGATGAGAACTTCTTTCTCAGTCTCATTTAAGTAGGGATAGTCCTTGAGGTCCGCTCCATGGCAGGTTCTGATGTGAAAACAAGTTCCTTTCCCAAAGATGGTCAGATTTGTCATTAAAGAAGTGGAAGCAAAATTACCAAAGCGGATTGTTTTGTTGATCTTACCAGTGAAGGTGACGTTGGTTCTCCGGTAAGTAGTACGGCAGTTTTTTTTTATGTTGAGGACCTGTATGGCAGAAGTGAGCCAGAAGTGTAAGGCGTGGAACTTGAAGTTGTCAGTACCGTACTGTGGTTTACCGTTTCGGACTGCTTCATTAAATTGTACGTAGATTTGTGGGTTCTCTTGTTTGGAGAGGGTTAGGTTTTCTGCAGTGTAAACACATATCGCTTGCAGGTGATCATTAGTTAATTTCTTGTCCTTTCTTTTTTTCAGTGCATTCTTTAGGCACGATTTTACTTCTGCACTTCTCCAAGCCCTTCCAAAATCTGTGTTACCACTCTCTTTTGGGAAGTATTTAGAAGCAACTGCAACTGCCATTTTTTTATCACATCTGGAGTACATGTCGTCAATTGATTGATCCATCATACTCAGTGGGATGGTGAGAGCTGGTTTAGACTCCTGGATGTTAATAATAAGCTGAGGAAGAAGGACAGGGGTAAACATTTGAATAGGACCCACATGAAACCTCTGAGAATATCAGCAAACGGAAAACTTAATTCAAATACACTACTCACCTTTGCTGAAGAGACAAGAGGCCACATGCAGCAAAACACCAAAGCCAGCATTGGAGCCTTCATTTCTGCAATCAACCAGACCTGTAACGTTCAAACATAGAAATAATCACACCAAGCAGTTTGCAAATATTTAGACTATAAGCTAAATGTTAACATTATAGTATATAGTAAGGCACATTTTTTAGTTGAAACTCCTACCTTTAGTTTAGTGCCGGCCGTAACTCTGTGTGTGGTCACCACCGAACACAGCTTGAATATTTAAGCCCTTCCTCCAGTCGGTAGCAAGGCTTTTTTTTTTTAATCTTTCTGTCAGCTAATAAAGGCTTGAGAACTTCAGGTAAAACATTATGACAGTAATGCTTGCATGTTCTTGTGGTCTTTTGGTTATGACTTAAATCGAAAACAAGTGCACACTCAGGTTCACAACCAAACAAACCGACCACAGCAGTATATTTGAACTGCATCGAACAGAGCCTCCGTGTCCATCATTAAAGTCAACAGGAAAACAGTACCAACACAATTTCTAGTAAAGCAGCAGCAGTGAAAGTAAAGTCTGATACGTTTTAGTTTAGCCCTCTCTGTCTCCGGAGACCAACTGAGCTCTAATATAATTCACATCTTCATCTTATTTAAAGACAAAGCACATGGATAATTTGAATAAATCAACAAAGTTTGCTTACTACACACTGCTCAGAAACTACACTGTTCCAGTTGATCAGTTTTCTAACACTATGCTAAACCAACTGTTTTCAGAGGTAACATGACTCCTTTCTTTGGGGTTCATTAGTGTCTGCAGAGTCATTATGAACATTATCTGAGCTGCTCTGGAGCTAGCAACAGCATTAGCCACAACACTGTTATGGACAGCATTAGATGAACATTTTTCTGTCTCAAGATTGATTTCACAATGTGTCTATTTTTGACAAATTAACTGGATTTTTTCTCAGCCTTACTCTGGACAAGATTTCTCTGCTTACACTGGAACCATTATTCTTCATGTGGCTCTAAATTACTTTGAAATGGAGAGTGTTTTTAATTATCTGTTTCTTTATAATTATTCTATTATTTCAGTCCAAAGCAAATGAATGCAGCAGTTGTGGCTATAGATTTTCATTGTACAATTTACTTAACAATAAATTCCTACTGTGAGGTGGCCATTTGGGTCTGACCGAGGTGGTCTCCTGGGTGTCTGTGTGTGGACTTATAGACACCTGTCTGCTCGAACCGGGGGTCAATGTTTTACAAACTGCAACTAGCACACAAGTCCAATAACAGAAGACCGGTCAGGCTCAAATTGGGGTGACCATTACTCCCAGTTACATTCACCATTGTCCACGTGGGTGTTGGAAAGAAAGATGGAGTCCCGAGACGGAGCACCTTCCAGCCCTTTTTGCGTCTAATGGAGCAGAGTAACTGCCGAATGCGAGCGCCTGTTGGGGCCCGGTTGAACTTAGCCTGAAAGAGCGCCGTGGGGCCAACCTCCCGTGGACTCTGCAGGAGGATACGTAAGGGGCTGGTGCTTAGTGGTTTGTGCAGCAGTCGAAGGCAGGGGGCCCGACAACCCGATCTCTGGACATGGAAACTGGCCTTAGGGACGTGGAACATCATCTCGTTAGCATGGAAGGAGTCTAAACTTGTGCCGGAGGTTGAGAGGTACCGACTTGAGATAGTTGGTCCTTCAGCATGCACTGGGATAGTTTGCAGCCGAGTGTGAAGCTGCTGGGATGAGAATCAGCCCCACCAAGGTCGAGGCCATGGTTTTCAACCAGAAAAGGGGCAGTTGTCCTCTTCAGGTTGGTGGAGAGCTCCTGCCTCAAATGGAGGAGTTTCAGTATCTTGGGGACTAGTTCACGAGTGAGGGAAGGAGGGAGCGTGAGATTGACAGACTGCTTCTGCAGTCGATGTACCGGTCGTGTACAGCTGAGGTGGCTCAGGCATCTGTTCAGGACGCCTCCTGGATGCTTTCTCGAGGAGGTGTACCAGGCACGTCCCACTGGGAAGAGGTCCTAGGGAAGACCTAGGACACACGCTGAAAAGACATTACAGTATTGTTCAAAATAATAGCAGTACAATGTGACCAACCAGAATAATCCAGGTTTTTAGTATATTATTTATTGCTACATGGCAAACATTTGGCAAAAGTTACAGTAGGTGCAGTAGATTCTCAGAAAACAAACAAGACCCAGCATTCATGATTTGCACGCTCTTAAGGCAATTGGGCAATTAGTTGAAAGGGGTGTGTTCAAAAAAATTGTAGTGTGGCATTCAATCACTGAGGTCATCAATTTTGTGAAAAAAACAGGTGTGAAATCAGGTGTCCCCTATTTAAGGATGAAGCCAGCACTTGTTGAACATGCTTTTGAAAGCCTGAGGAAAATGGGTCGTTTAAGACATTGTTTAGAAGAACAGCGTACTCTCTCGGCTGTAAGTAAAAGTAAAGTAATCACAATAAAACGTACAAACTCAGCTCAGATTTAGAGTAAAGGACTTCATCACCGCCGAGCTCACAGGTAGCGTCACAAGCTCCAGGTTGACCTGGATGTAACAAGGGTTCTACAGAGACACAAGGGAAAGAAAAATGGAGACTCGACACAAGAAAAGAGACTCATACACCTAAATGAGGCACAACTCAAAGGCTGGATGTATGTGCAAACAGCTTTATTGCAGTCCTGCGGTGTGTCACCACATTCGAGTGGGAGTGGGAGGGGGAGTGCATCAAGAAAGACATTTTAGTTTTTTGAACAAGAACACTGCTCTAAAACCACTTCCTGTTTTAAAAAGCGCCTCAAACTCTGGTCTTGTTGTTATCTTGTCATCTGTTAAGCTAGTATAGCCAACTAGAGGAGTAGTCATGCCAAGTTAGACAAACATGATACCTGATTTTCTTTTATCAGTCAACAGTTAAATGCTACTCCAGTGTTGTTAACGACCTAAAACAGAGTTATCTTTTGCAGACTTCAAACCTTTTGGTCAGGGTGTATCAATGCACCGCAGTGTGAATGCAGATAGGGACATGACATACAAACACATAACTCAACAGCAGGCGTGTTCACATAACCGAGCCAAAAACCACATCCAGCTGCTTTGGCCGTTCATCTGTTTCGATAAATATTAAATAAGTCAACACTCACAGCAAGATTTAAAACATGAAACGTAATCTTGCACAAACCCAGTGTTAGTGACATACATTAACACACAGCTTACCTCTACCTCTTTGGGACTACAGATGAAAAATAGCCTGTTGGCTAACCATCCTGCACAGTCAGGACAGAAGGGAGTAGATGACAGCTATGGCCAGGCTGGTAGAGTTGGCATAGCATCCCTTCCAAACTTTTTACTTTGAGTTTGAAAGTCAGTTGCACTTATTGGGAGCTAAAGTGGTGAAATACAAGAGCCAGTGTTAAACAGGCTGATTACAATTACAATCCCTAAAAGATGCTCTTCCTTTGCACAATCAGTCTTTTCATTTCAAACCATCAAACAATGGAATCAGCTCCTTGACCGTCTGAAGTTCTAAATATGGTACAAAACACATCTTTTCTTGTGAGATTAATGTATTTGTGCATGGTGCCTGAGAAATAAAAAATAAAACTACACAAAAGCTTCACAGTATTCAAACTCACCTTTGCTTCTCCCGATAGGCTTCACGTTAGCCGGCAGATCTGGAGCGACTGGTTCAAGCTGGCACCCAATTTCTCTAAATCTAATATAATCTAAACACAACATTTTTTGCCACAGCCTACATGTTAGCGTCCTACTGGAGTCTGAGTCACCACTTTTTTGTGGATCTCCTTTTATTGTATTTTCACTCTGAACAATTATTACTGTATATCCTCCGTGAAAGCGTCTTTTACTCCGTGTGTTCTGTCACTGGGTCGGTCTGTTTGGCCTGTGGTACACTGTCCCCTCTGCAGAGCCAGCTCTGCTCGGTTTCCCCCGGGGAGCAGCGATAAACAATTGGTCTATTTTGTCCTGTACTTGTAAACTGTGTTCAGTTGTGAGTTCAGTTTTTACATTAGGACTCCTTTTACTGATTCAACACTCTTGTATTACTAAAATTAAAATATGATTGTTTGGTTGTGTACTTTGTGTTGTTGCTATGCTTGTTTTTAAATGGAGCTTGTTTGCAGCTGTGCAGCATTTTGTAAATTTTAACCATCTCAGAGGACAACATTCTTATTTTGTGGGTCACGGTCTAAAATGTTTGGGAACCCCTGAGGTAGATGACATCAAGTTTATAGGAGGGTTTTTGAGGCGGACCTGTAAGTCATATCACCATAATCTGGAGGACTGTCATTTTGACCAATTTAATCTCAGCAGAGTGAGTGAAGGAGGATTTGTTACGATACATGAAGCCGATTCTTGACTTTTGAAAGTAGTGTATTGATGTGAATATTGAATGTTAGTGTGTTGTCAAGCCATACATTAGGAGAGCACATACTAATGAATCAACGTATTGGCCTGTTCAGATCGCACTAAACCAGAAACTGTGCATGCACAACATCCGGATTTTCAATGTGATACAAAAATATACCGACACATTTTCTTCATTCTCATAATTGTTTATTTACACAATTAAGCATTAAATGCAATAAGATCTACAAAACAATGTTTTTTTTGTCGCTAATGTAACAAAGAAAAACTTCTGAAGTGATGTTTATATGAACAAAAAAGTGATCGCAAACTAAACTTGTTTTCTGGTCCTTCCTCTTTTGAATAAACACTTGTTTTGCACACGTCTTTATCACTGGCTTTTGTCACACCATCTCGTACTTCCGGCACATGCTCTTCTGAGCTGCTCAGGACTCCGCACCTCAGTGGATCTGAAAAGCATCCAGTGGGCGATGGTCTGGAGCTCAGCGGAGCCGCATCCTATGAGCCGTGTAATTTACAGTGTAATTTACAGTGTAAATTACACTGTAAATTACACTGTAAAATACAGTGTCATTTGGGGGTTAGTGAAGTGCACTCAAGCGTGGAAAAGAGCTTCCGGCAGAAGTTTTCAAAATAAAACTTTTGGACTATCGCAAATGTCTAAAATCCATTAAAAAGGATGTAGATTTTCTGTGCAGACCAGTAGAAAATAAGCCACGGACCACTATTGAGCCGCCGCCCGGGGGTTGGGGAGCCCTGTGAACAACATTGTGTACATTGTAACTTTTCAAAAAAAAGGTCTGTCTTTATAGAAGTTTTGTCGACACTCTAGAGCATCAGTGACCAAGTCTCTGGTGTCACCTTGTGGTGGAAGAGGAAAACAGTTGCACCTTCTACAGTTAGAAGAGTCCACAGCTTTACATATTTACTGCTCTATATTCATGTAAATGTTTGAGATCATCTGTATTTTCTGGTAATATTAATTTACAAGACACTTATCTTCATCACACGCCACATCATAACTACTGTCCCACTCAAACCTTCATCAAGATAATATCTAAAAGAAATAATTTATATATGATTTGATTTTTGTTTCAGTTTCCAGTCTTTGGAGCAGCTGACCCAAAAAGCATTAATGTTGTACCCACCACCATTCTTCTATAAAAAAGATGTCTGAATGTGCCCTGACACTTACAGTTAGAGAAGTATCCACAGTCTTATCTTCCTGCACAGCCGGTTATCTGCAGTCACACCAGAGTAACCATGACTCTTTTATATCTAAATTTTATTTCTATACGTGATATGTTTAGAACTGCAAACCATATTCTTAATTCTTTTTCAGATCTCCACATAGAAAGATTAGATAGATTGATAGATAGATAGACAATTGGTGCAATTTGAAGAACACAATGCTTCAGTGATTGTAACTTAAACTTTGCCTCAGTGTATCTACAAGGGTAAACAACTTTAAGTCACAGATACACAGGGACGTGCACAGACATTTTGAGGGGCAGGGGCTCAAGTGAAATAAAGGGCACTTCTCATAATTACGTATTTTTTTTTCTTTTTTAAAACAAAAAAGTATATATATTAACGCAACATCGACTTCCTTTTAAAAAAAAAAAAAATTTAAAAAGTTAATTAATTTTATCTTCCTCAAACTCTAATTTTCAAAAGATGTCTACAAAATAATCAGTTCACACAGAAACCATGATCTCCTTAGTATTCACTAGGTTTATAGAGCAGCAAAGGAAACCATCCCACAATGTGCATGGTTTGAAAACATTTTCTATGCTACTAGTTTCAAGTATATATTTAGAATAACCAAAATAACTGCATCAAGCAGAGGGGTGTGTTTTACTAATAATTTGTTTATTTTTTTGCACAAGGCACTACATCATTTTAATTATTTTGGTGTTATCAGAACACATAACAATTTAAATCAACACAAATATTCACTCTAAACTGAAGAGGGTTGTTGCTGCTATTTTGTTAACTTAACTGAAAAAATCACTGCAAAAATGATTGAAAAAATACAAAAATACAGCAACTTAATAAAATTCTTACAAAAAAAGGGTCTTCTACTTCAAAATAAAATCTGTTACTTCCATTCCCTGGTTGTTCCCTTCCTCCCTTACAGCGGCAACCTTCTGGGGGCCATGTCCCTGTAGATGTTTATTACCTCATTGTGGTTTACAGGAATGTCTTTCTCAATAGCCAGGAGATCAGAAAGCCTTTCTTCGGTGCATAGGCTTCTGAGTGTGTCTTTAACCAGTCTGAGCTTGGAAAATGACCTCTCCACTGTTGCTGTTGACACTGGAATTGTTGCATAAGTTCTTATCATTTCCACCAGTGTTGGAAAGATATCCTGTCCACTGTTGTCTCTCAGTGTCTTTAACATCTCCTTCATGGTGGGTGTGTTTGGGAAAGATGCATGAAAAACTCTGAGCTCTGTTTTCAACTTCTGCTCCTCTCCTCCATAGAATTCACACAGTGTGTGAATGGCCTCAAGAGAGTCAGGACCCACTGCATCTTTGCCTATCCAGTTGTTGGCCTTTGTCAAACTGTGGAGTGCGTTCAGTATTTTACTGGACTGTGTCTCACCTTCTCCCCCAAATCTTCTTTGTAGTTCCTGAGAAAGAACATCTAAGAATGAATAGTACACTTTTACTCTGTAGTAGTCTTCTACTGACTGGAAGGAGTGGCTCTCTGTGGCTGCACCAGTACTTTGGCTGTACTTTGCAGGCACCCTCCTCTGCCTTTGCTGTCCTGGGGGCTCTTTGGGAATGCTGATCCCAGCGGCTTCTGCCTTTTCCGTGGCACTCTTAAACAGTTTTCCAAACTGTTCTTCTGTCCTGAGGTTGGACATGGTGTCCTTCACTCCATCAACAACTGTATATGCTGTGGACAGATCAATTTCACAGTTCTGTAGAGCATCAGAGGCAAGAGCAGTGACTTCAAAGACAGGAGTGGCGATCTCAAGGCAGAGCAAAAACTCAAAGTCTATGGCTTTAAGGTACATCCTGGCGTCTCCAGCAGCAGTATCTGGAGGCTCCTGCTCTGTAATGTCAGTGAGGACCTTGACCACAGAGCTCATCACTTTAAGGAGGGCCTTCAGGGCTTTTTCTCTGCATGCCCAACGTGTGTCAGAGAGTTTCTGCAGTTTGATTACACGCTCTCCAGGGTGCAGGGCCTTTTGGCATTTCACAAATGCAGTGTGTCTTTTTGTAGAGCTGGTGAGAAATACATAGAGCTTCTGTACCAGGTTAAAGGGTAATGAAGTGGAGGCTTGATTTTGCAGCTTCAACTAAGACCAGATTTAAGCAGTGGGCTTGGCAGTGCACAAACAGAGCCTTTTCATTGTGTTGCAGTATTCTTGACTGCAGTCCTCTATATTGACCACTCATATTGGCAGCGCCATCATAGCCTTGACCACGCATGTTTTGGATCTGTAGGCCGTTGTTCTTTAGCAAGTCAAGAACTGTTTTCTCCATTTCCTCACCTGTTGTTTTTGACACATTGCAGACCTGGACGAAGCGTTCCTTGACTTCCATTTGATACACATAACGCACAACAAGAGAGACCTGCTCGCAATGAGATACATCAGTGGTTTCATCTATAAGTACTGAATATATATTGGCCTCCTCTATCTCTTTCCATATCTCTCTTTTTGTGAATGTGGCCAGGGCTTTGATGAGATCATTTTGTGTTCTGTTTGAGAGAAGTGAAACTTAACACCTCTTCTTACCCATTTTCTGTTCTTTGACATTATCCAAATGTAGTCTGAGTACACTGTCATACTGGCTAAACATTTTGACAAGTTCAAGGAAGTTGCCCTGGTTTGAGCTTGTGGCAGACTCATCATCACCCTGAAAGCCTTCCTGTCGTGCAAGATATAAAGTTATGTCAATTAATCGGGTCAAAATTTCTCTGTTTCTTTGTTTCTCTCTCTCTCTTTTTGCCTTGTCTTGAGCATATGATATATCAAAAGCTGCTTGTAAAGCACTATTTTTATATGTGTTCCATCGCACCATGCTTGTTAAGTGGGCCTCTGAGTCTGCATGCTCTTGCATTTTTTCAAGTGCCCTTTTCCAGTTGTCAACACCAGCCACTCTCCACGTACTCTTCGTGTACTTTTGTTCATTAAGAAAAAGCCGACAGCTAAAGCAGTACATACTATCCTTGTCAGGTGAATACTCCAACCATGGCCTATTTTCATACCATGTCTTCTGAAATGATCGGCCTTCAGTATTCTTGGGGAATCTGAGAACAGGTTGGCATGGTCCTCTATCAACACACATTTTCACATAACTGGCATTACACTGGAGATCAAAAGCTTTGTTGTGTGCAGGATCTGTTGGATATTTTAAGGATGCAATTTTTGATATGGCCCCATCTACACTACCAACAGTTTCCTCAACCTCATCATCTTCTATTGCTTCCTCAAACTCAACATTATCCACCGTTTCCCTCTAATATAGTCTCTTCCTCTTCACCACTGACATTGATTTCCTGATCATCTTTGTAATCTGTGTCAGTCGTTGCCTCTATAACCTCCTTTTGTCTTTCAGTGGTCGTTTTAGAGGTTTCAATTGCTCTCTCAG
The DNA here is from genome assembly GCA_024416835.2 of Perccottus glenii. Classification (NCBI taxonomy): domain Eukaryota; kingdom Metazoa; phylum Chordata; class Actinopteri; order Gobiiformes; family Odontobutidae; genus Perccottus; species Perccottus glenii. The sequence goes on from CM044546.2 coordinate 21,931,694, forward strand.
GTCTAACACTTTCAGCATCTGAGTTACCTGTTCTCTCTTGGGTTTTGCTTCTGGTAACTGGTTGTAACCATGCATTTAGTGATTTGCTACTCTTGGCTGTTTCCTGGCGCTCCTTCTCCTTCCTCTTCTGTATCCTCTCTTTTGTTGGCATTATGCTGCCTGCCTGGCCCTGCACTGCAAGCATGATTAAAAATAATTGTTTAAATACTTTTGTTTCACAAGCAAAATAACTTTTTAGCTTCACACAACTAAGCATCAGAATACTGAATTGCCTTAATGTTTTAATCAAATACATTATTATTATTGCTATGCATGTACACATACACAATAACTGATGGGGACTGACAAGGACTTATAGTTTCACATTTGAGGGAGGACTGTATCATCACCATCATCAAATAAAACCTTCAAAATCCACAATTAAATGGAGTTTGTTTTAAAACTACTACACTCAAAAAATATTCTGTGGCTTAGTAAATATTTTACTTAATTAATGATAATGTTTGGTTGTTTGCTTTATACATTATTTGAAAAATACTGAAATCAACTAATCACCTGATGTACGCTGATGACCTACTTCTGATTAGTCCACACAGAGCTGGGATGCAACAGCTCTTACAGGTGTGCTCAGAGTACGGCACAGAGTGTTAAATTTAATGGTAATGTCATGGTTGTTAGAAGCAGAGATGATAAAACATTTACATTTCCTGCCTTTGACCTGTGTTACAATCCTCTTGTGACATGCAAAGAACTCAAATACCTTAGTCCCTTTTTTACAGACGGGTGACTGATGACAGAGATATTCAGAGACAGTGTGTAAACTCTATGCACAGGTCAATCTGTTGATTCATAAGTTTAGTATGTGCTCTCCTAATGTCACATGTTCTCTGTTTAGAGTCTTCTGTACATCACTGTTTACAGCTCATCTCTAGTGGACTTTAGTTTATTTTGAACAGATACACATTTGATTCAAACCAAACAGACATATATGAAATATTATAAATAATGTCTGAAAATGAGTGGGTAGAAGTGAACTTATATGATCTTACCTGTAAGTTCATCACCCCTCAGTTCATCCAGGGTGGTCCTTTAGGTTTATTCAGGACAGGCAGGTACTTTTATAACCTTTTAATGGATTTATTTTCTTTGTTTGCAGTCTTAGGGTTACACATTACACATATTTTATTGTTTATGTTTCTAAAATGTAGTTTTTGTTTACAAGTTTACAGTTTTTCTTTTTGTTTACTTTTAAACTGAACTTAGATTGACCCCCACAATATCAAAGCAGCAGCAGTGTTCATTTCCCTCAGAGTGGAAATAAAAGTGTTTCGGTTGGATCATTTTAGTTTAATCTCTCTGTCTCCATAAAGCAGGTCTAGAATTAGCTACATGTCACAAAAGCCTCTGAAGCACATGGCTAATTTGCCTAAAGTAGCTACTGCTGCACAGATTCTCCTTTCTCTGCTGACCATTGGTGTCTAGGCTGTTCTGGAGCTAGCAGATAGCATCATAGTGTACAGCGCTTTTATAGTAGTTTTCCTGTTAATACAGGAGTGTGTTAATACAGTGGTTAATGTGATATGTTTCTGTTGTCATAAGAAAACCACTTCAATTATTTGTGCCGTCTAATTTTACACTGTTGTAATCTTGTTGCATGCACTCTGTAATTTAAAAGGAGAAACTGAATTATTGTATCTGAGAAGGTTATTGTTGAAATTATAAATATTATGTGGATACAAATTTGCATTTTTATGATTCTTAAAACCGCTTTTCTCTTTACATCTTGGAGAGAAGTCAACCTGCCTCTAATGACAAACCCACTGACTCATAGGTAGTGTTAGGGTGAATTGTGTGTAGCAGATCAGTCTTCGAATTCCACTCGCAGATTAACATCCTCTCCTAACCATCTACTTCTACGTTGTTCAGTGGTTGTAAGACCAAGAAGTCTTTAGGATTAACAACTGTTTGTTTTCACTATCAGGCCAAAGGTTACTCAGGACCAGGACAGAACAGGACACGTGACACACAGAGTCTGGCGTTAAAAAAAATAAACGTAGTCTGTTAAAGCCCTGACTTAGTAGACCCCGCTGCTCCCCTAAAAAGTCCCTTAGTGAAGATTAATAGTCGAGTAGAATAAACAAAACTTTCCTGGTTTCATAGTATTCTCTGAAAGTAAATGTTTTATTGCTTTGCTTTTAACCATCCCTTTAATAATGTCCCTATTGATGTTACCTAATTGTGTTCAACCCTTATTGTGTTTTAATGCTTCCTATGTTCCCATCATTTTATTCACCATTATTCATTTGTACCATATTTAATAAAATTTCTTAAAGACATTAGTGTTTTCCCAGAAGAATTCTCTCCCTTTCAGAATGAGACTAAATCTAACATTTTCCTCGGACCTGTAAAAATCGAGGTGGTGCCCCCTTTATTAATATTCATATCAATCTGTATATATATATATATATATTACGGGACTTTAACGCGTTAACTAAGATTAATTACGCAAAATAAATAACATAATTTTAACCACACTTATTTTTGCACCACGGCACGTTTTTCAATGAATGAGTTTCGACGGACCGATTATACTGGAGACAAAAGGAGACTGGAGACTAAAAAACGAAAGGATGGAAGCGTCGACAAGAGCATGGTTGTGTGCAAGCTATGCAACAAGAGATTTGCGTATCACCGCAGCACATCGAGCCTCAAATATCACATAACAGTTTGGAGTTAGCGTGGACGTTAGCCCGACTCCGAGTAAAGTTACAAGGACCAGGATAACTACACTGCTACACTTAATGGCAAACATTGCACTGGTCTGCTGGACTGAAATAAATAAACAATATTTTGTTGATTAAGCTTATGTATTCAGTCATTATTCAATGGTATACTAAAAATCCATATGAAAAATTACTTCTCACTGTTCTCAGGTCAAATATTTATATGGTTATAGTAGCCATTCAAACCTGTTTGTGTCACTTGTGCATGTTATCAGACCAAAATCACCAGGGTATGTAAACTTTTGATCAGGCTCATTTGGGTAGTTTCTGTTGTTGTTATGATTTAAAAGAGTAAACACATGTAGCAATGTTGCATAATTATATATATATTAGGGCTGGGACTCGATTAAAAAATTTAGTCGCAGGTCAGTCGCTGCCTCGTTCAGCGTTATTTCAATTGTTGGGGCTTCATACCCAATCTCCGGTTGGGGAGCCCCGTAGCTCCCCTCTGACCTCTCGTCCTGGCTCCCCCTTGCCGTAGTATTTTTGAGTTGTATCTCGTCAATCTGAAGTTGTGATAGCAGCTGCCGCTTGTGGATGTTGGAACACTGAGCTACTAGTTGCTTCGATGTAAGCCTGGATTGTGGGTTCTAGTAACCATTCATCCCACATTCTCTTCATGTAACCCCTCTGACTAGGGTTACTGGAGTAGTAGCATTCCAACAGAGCCTTGTTATCGCATCTCGCCCATCTCCGTCTTGTTCCAGTAGCCCATTTGTTTTCAAGTTGCTCTGGTTCCCCAACACCTGACGCAGACCTTGTTTGGCGGGCGTCGTCTGATCCGGCTTCTCATAGCATTCATTGTCTCTCATCATCATTATGCGGTAGGCAGTAGCGCGAAGGGTCTTGCCTAAGGACCCACACTGGATAGCACCCGAGGGGATTCGAACCTGGGTCCCCGTGTGAAAGGTCTTGTCCTTACCAGCTGAGCTGGCATATTTATATATATATGTATTCATGTTTAACTTTTACATTCTTTAACTTCTTCGTGTTTTACTATATATTTTTGTTCAAAGGTCTATAACTTGGTTATAACTCATCATCATGAAGCTCAAAGAGAAAATCCAATGTGTAATAAAGTACATTGCAGTGTGTTATTTTGCAGGTGTCAGTATTTCAGACAATGACTTAAATCTAATGTTCATGGTTGTTGCTGTGTTGGTCTGACACATTTCAGTTTAATTAACAGCAGCAACAGAGAGCATTTTAAAACTCTCTTCTCTTTTTAAAAACAACAGCAATTTTCATCATTGTTATATCCTGAATAAGTTGAAAATTTTAGACTTAGACAGTTATCAGACGTTTTCAGAAATTCTGCTTTGTTTTTAAGGTTTTGAAAAGACTTGCCTGAGCTACCTTTTTCAATCAAGATGTCCTGGATGACTGAGAACCTTCACAGACAGGTCTATTTGATACTAATAGTAATATATAACTCTATTCCACAATGTGTGTTCCACAAAACACAATGTCAATAAATATCACTGTCAATGAGCAGGAAGTTGGTATAAAGATACATTCCCTCCACAAGGCCATTTCTATAATGTGTAATGTAGAATAATAATGTGTTTATTGCAAAACTCGTATAGGATCCACCCACTCTGACATCGATACCCTGAGTAAAAATTCCCTAGATGAATTGATCTTTATTTACCCTGTTACTTTCTGGAAACGCTGGTCTGTCAACCTACTTCTTCAATGTACAGTATATAACCACTGTATCAATTGCTAAAACATGTAACCTGGTTGCAGTCTCAGCATGTCTCACTAGTTTTGGTTTGACATTTGGGTGTGGTTTGGAGTGTGTAGGTTTTCAGTGAGTGTGCAATGAACAATGCAAAGCAGCTGGGTATGAGCATCATACTCCTAGTTTACAAACAGTCACACTAGGACTGAGAGCTGTTCCATAAAACTTGCTCAGACCGAAGTCTAGCTTGCATGATTGTAAACATACTAGTCGAGGCTTAGCCTGTTCTATAGAGACCACTCTGGGCTCAGAGCCAGGCTGTCTCTAGCCTCACTTGAAAAGCGACGATTACACCGTGCGTTGACAGAACACTGAAGTCAAACGTTGATTCAAGTGAGCCTCAATAAAAAACTTTGGCGAGGAAAAACCCACCTCTGCAAACATCCTTTTAACAAACAGAGTAACCAAAGGCAGTGAGGAGTTGAGAAACTAACGCGGAAAGTGACAGAGCTTTACGAGTGAAGCAGAGAACTGAGACTTAATTAAATGCTTTTAACAAAGTCATAAAGTACTATGAGCTGCATAAAAATAACACATACATAATTTAATTTATTAATGATGACTCAGTTTAAAGAAAGAAACACTCCACAAAACGTCACAGAAAAATTACATTATGGGAAAAAAAGTGACCTACAAACCTATAAAAGACACGTAATATTTAGGATTATAATTTAATTCAAATGAAATGCAAAAACAAACCCTAGTCTCATGTACATTATAATCTAACTTAATTTTTAATTTGGCAAAATATTTATTTGATAGTTCTAGCGGTTAGTAAAGTTCTTTAATTCTCCAAATGTTTGGGCTTTGGCCTAGGCCAAGCTGTCTGCATAAGTTTCCAGTGACTGCTCGTGGATTCAGGATGAGCCTGTTTTATGGAAACATAAATGACAACAGCCGGGTCACCGAGGCGCCCAGACATTCCACTCCCCAGACACTTCCTCCAGCTCTACCGGGGGGATACCGAGGCGTTCCCAGGCCAGCCGAGAGACAGTCCCTCCAGCAGGTCCTAGGTCTTCCCCGGGTCCTCCTCCTAGTTGGACATATCCCAGGAGGCGTCCGAACACATGCCCGAGCCAGAGCTGATCCAGTGTTCCAAGACCAGGATGAAAACCGCAATGTTCCTCGTGGATCCGCGGTTCGACTATCGGTCAAATTCTCCTCTCTAGTACCCTGGCATAACCTTTCTCAGGAGGCTGAAGAGTGTGATCCCTCTGCAGTTGGAGCACATCCTCTGGTGTCATGATCTGTGGAAGTTTCCACTCCAGATCTCTGTCAGTGTCATTAGTCACACCTGCCTGCACACCTGAGACTCATCCACTCATCAGGCTGCCTGTACTTAAGCAGCCACCACACAATTCTTCTCTGCCAGATTATTCATCTGACTGATTGATCCATCCAGCTTTTCCAGACCTGCTATGTCCAAGCTCTATTCCTGCTACCTGTTCCACCTACTGGGTCCAGCTACCTGCTCCTTCCAGTGGAGTCCTGCCTGTTCTCCAGCCTCGGTCCTGTGCTCCAGCTCTAGCCCCACTCTCCAGCTCCGGTCCAGGTCTCCAGCCTCAGCCCTCACTCTATTCTGCTGTCTATTTAAAACCTTCCTGTATTGTGCATTTGAGCCCTGTGAACTGCCTGAAATCTGGTCCTTTTTCTTAAACTGTGTTGGTGCTTTGAGGAACTACACTCCCGCTCTACACTGCCATCTGGTGTTGATAAATGTAATGATGTTTAAATAAAAAAAATGAACTGTCACCTTTAATGTAAAACTCATTGTTTCTGTTTATAATTGTATTTGTATTACTCTAAAGCAGTTAATCAATACTTTAACTTTGTTTACACAGGTGACCATGTGACTCTGAAGGGTCCTGAACAGTCTTTGTATCTCAGAGACATAAAACTATAAAAATATTATCATCACCAATTCCATCGTTAAGGTCTACATTCACCTTTGTCGTACACTGATTATATTAATTTCCATGTTTTTCTAATATTGTGGATGGGATCATCCTCTGCAGGAGCACATATTGTCACATCTGAAAGTAACACTGTCTCTTTTTTAGAAACTAATAATCACTGCAACATAAAGTAAACAAGATGTGATGAGATGTGCCCTATTCTTGGTAAAAAGTATTGAGTTTGTTTTGAGTTAATTTATGTTTTAAGTTTTAAATATTAATCTATTACATTTAAAACCAAGCAGTTTTAATCAGTTGGTGTGTATGATACTAATATATTATAAAATACTTATTTCTTTTATTTTACTGCTGTTTATTGTGGTTGTTTTGTTCATCAAACTGAATTCTAAAGAAATAATTTGCAAAGATAAAATAATCGTTATTAAAAAAAGGGTATATAAATAATATAGTTATGTAATATAACATTATGGTATGTTGACTAATGCATTTGAATACGACAATTTGGAAAATAATTGAGAATTGTAATCTATTCTTTGCATAAAGCTGTTTTCAAAACCCAAATCTAGTTCAGTGCTGCAGCCTGATGGAATAAATGGTACATTTAGCTTTGTGAATGATCAGCCTTCAGTCTCTTCTATAAGATATTAAAGACTGATATGTTTCTAGTGATGTTTACAGATGTTACAGACAAACTCACCAACAGCATTAACTCTGAAGAACTGACTGTTCTCAGTGAAATAAAGTGGGTCTCCTCTTCCTGCTCTGCACCAGTACACTCCTCCCACTGAGACACTTATTTGTTATTGATCAGAAGAACCTTTGAATAACTCTGTGTTGTCTTTGAAACACACTGACTTTTACTTTTGTTTAATCTGGTTTAACTCTGTTTACACATCCACAATCCTCCATCATCAATTTCACATTTTGAATGTATACAGTCATTCTAAAAATACTTTTGGTTTAGTTCTTCAACAAAACTGAGTAGATGATACAATACAAGAAAACTCAGCTTGAATAATATGTTCCATAACTGAGTGTGCTTTATAGACTGATTAAATCTCTTGGACTTTTTGCCGCTGCGTAACTTTTGCATAAATAGGTCAAAGTGGGATGGGTCTAGAAGGCACCGAGCAAATGTTTTTTTAGCAGGAAATGAAGAGGCTGCAGGCTCATGCTCTACCTGTACACTTGCTGCAAATGGTCCGTAATAAATCCACTGCTCACTGCTCTGTCTCTACACAACTTCAGCTGTCAACAGGCCTTAAACTTAACTTAAAATACAATAGAAATGAGAAAAGAAGAAGTTTCATAACAATAAGTCTAGTTTGTAGCAGTGGTCTCTTCTTCTTCTTTAAACTGAGGTGAGTGTTTTCTTCCTTTTGACACAATATGATGTTCCACAACACTTCACACATTCCCACATTCACACAGCACATACACTGCACAAACTTTAAAGAATGGATAAGCATATATTTCTACATTTTTAAAATCATCACAGTCAGTTCTCTTGTACACATCTAAAACAATCACAGTAGCACATGACTATAAGGGCTTATACAACACATTAGAAAGAGTGACCTGTTACAGAGCCACACTCACTTTTGACCTTTAACCTTTAATGAGTGTCTTTGCCCTCCATCAGCATTTGTGATGAGTTTTCTTATGTGATAATTTACAAATTACCAGATATCAATGACCTATTTATAAACTGTAGGGTTCTTCTTATTGTAAAGTCCTAAAGACTCACCACAATGCACTTTGCTCAAATGGACACTAGTGTTATTATTACTTATTGCACAGTGGCAGAGAGGTTAGCACTCACAGTAAAAGGTCATGGGTTCAATCCCTTCTGTTAGGGCTCTGTATGCGCTCCCAGTGTCTCTGTGGGTTCTTCTCAGGGTCCAGCCCAAACACAAGCATGTGTTGGTGAATGTACCCAGAGAATGAATGTGAGTGAATGAAGAGTCTGTCAGTGTCGGCCAAGAAGAAGATGAATGAATGAATGAGTTCAGTTCATTATACTTTATTTGGACATAAAACTCCATTGACTGAGAAGTGCAGAGCAGTCAGAATCAGAGGAAGATGAACTAAAAAAAAGTTAGGCGTATCTTCATCAAATGTAACTTCTTGTTCCTCTGAGTGTGTGCTGTAGATGTAAGTTATCATTCACATAATATTTCACTGTTCAGACTTTTCTTCAGTCTGAGGGGTTTTATTTTCATTATTGGGTCATTTATGTTATTTTGAGTTGATTTGTTTTGGTTTATCCATTTTCTACTGAAACCTTGTTCTTTTTTAGATGTGTCCAGCTTAAACCTGGCATTGCATTGACACATCTCTAATACCTAATGTAATGTAAATTAATTAATTCCAATTTTCTTTTTGCTGTGTCTGTCCCAGACTCCACTCTCCCCAACAGCAGCAGAGGGACCTCTCCTGCTTCTCTTTTATTAAAAATGTAAAACCAAAACATTTTGTCTTTCACTAAATACAAATACATTACACCAAACTGAAGTTTAGAGCTACACGTAAACATTAGGTGCCACTTTAGCACAACTCGTTAAACATTACATGATTAAATTGTCAATATTTATCTTTCTTTCATGTTGCCTCTCTTTTCTTTGTTCTAACTTTTCTTGTTTGAGCTTGTTTTACCTCTACTCTATTGACAGCTGTGTCGACCAATCGCAGCGCTCCTTTTGCTGGACGTGAGCTGTGATTGGCAAAAGCCCCCTACTTCTCATCTAACTTCTCATCTATTAAAATCCTCACAAATAATTGTTTTTACAATAATATATATATATATATATATATATATATATATATATATTAATATATATATATAATCTAATACTAGAAAACACACACGCACACACACACATACACTGCAGCTGTGTTTTTGCTGATTATCACACTCCTGTGAACTGAACTTGTTACTAAAGTTACTTAATTACTTAAATACTTAAATACTTTTGTTAAAATTGCTTCCATTGTTATCCTCACTTGTAAGTCGCTTTGGATAAAAGCGTCTGCTAAATGACTAAATGTAAATGTAAATGTAAATAAACAATAATATAAACATCTACAGAACAATAACTAAAAAAGAGAAGTATATATTTCTCAGAAATCAACATGAACAATGTTATCTCTCCTTCAGCTTCAAGACAACAACACATCATCTTTGTATTAATGTCCTTTTAAGGTCAAGAGGAAGTAACAGTTGCTCTAAACTGTTTGTATTTTGCAGTTTACAATATTTTAGTGCTACAGGTGTTCACTTCTATTTATTTTATTTTATATAGTGCTTTTCCACCTACTGTAGTAGGCACTCAAAGCGCTTTATATACATTAAGCTATTCACCAGTGTTAAAGCTGGAACACCACTGGAGGCAATGTAGGTTAAGTGTCTTGCCCAAGGACACAACGACAGTATGGACTGTGGGGAGCGGGATGTTATGATGTTTTGGGATGTTTCCACTGCTGTCTTACATGTGATGCACATAGATTAATGATTATTTAAAATGTAGTCTATTATTTTTATTTTATCCTAAACAGGTGTTATCTTAGTTCAGTCTTCAATGCCGTCCTCTGCAAACACACCAAAGGTAAATAACTCTCTTTTTTAATCTTTACCTAGTTTTCTGTGACATATTGGTAATTTTAAAGTGACTGTATTGATTATTTATGCTGTTAAAATAAAAAAATAAAAAGCCGTCACTTTTAATGTAAAACTCTGCAACATTTTGTGTTTATAAATATTTTTTCTATTATTCTAAAGCAGTTTTGATATTTTATCTTTACTTTTGTTTACACAGGTGACCATGTGACTCTGAAGGTTCCTGAACAGTCTTTGTATCTCAGAGACTCAGTGACTGTGTTGTGTTCAAGATGTTCAGAGAGATTTGGACTTTTACGAAGATGGATCACAGAGGACACACTCCATCAGATAAAATAAACATCTGCCACAGTTGAACTAAAAATCTCTTCAGTGTCAAGATGAGATCAGGGTTTTTATTTAATGCTTTAAAATTGGGGATGTCAAACATACAGCCCAGGGGCCAAAACCAGTCTGACAGAGAGGGTCCACTTGTGGGATGAATTTGTAAAGTAAGAAAATTACATAGAAGAACCAATCAACAGCCAATCACATGCTAGAAAAGGGAGCGCTCCCATTGGTCGATACCGGCTTGTCATATGACATTACAGGAAGTTGAATATCTGCTGAATGTGTCTTTTATGAAAGAAAGATTACTTTATTTGTCACATACCAAATTACATACAGCATATATAATCAGCAGTTTTATGACAGAGAAACAGCAACAGGTAAAATGGAAGTAACGTGAAACCAAATAAATACTGTCAATTTAATCACTCAATTTTTAACAAAGCACAGATATTACATCAAAATATGTTGTCTTTTTAAATACAATCATGATCAAGCCACTACAATAAATGCTTTTTAAACCTGAAATAAAAGAAAAAAGATTTTGGCTGAAGTGCTTATTGTGCCTATCCTTTATCGGGCTGGACCAATCATAACCTTTTTGTCTAAAATGGGACAGATTTCTTGGAGTGTTTTGTTTCTCTGATTGGTTGTATGTTTCTCAAATTGCACCAAACCAGAGGCTGTTTTTAGTTGTAAGTTAATCCAATATTGTAATCTGCGTCCATTTTTTCTACCTCCTGAATATCCAGCTCATATCAACAAAAACTAACCAAATCTTTTTGTGTAGAATATTGTCTCATGTAACAGATGATTTTTCTGCTGTGCTCTTTCAGCTCCGTTCCAACATAAAGGAGAAGCTCGACTGGACCGAGGTGGAGGTCCAGAACAAACGGGAGCAGCTGGCTCAGGTGGACACCATGTTGACCAGGAAGAGGGACGAGCTCACCAGCGCCAAGCAAGAACACAACATCCTGCAGAGGGACAACCAAAAGCTGAAGGAGCACCGCAACCTGCTGGGAAACACGGCCCTGCTCGAGACTTCAACCACATCATCCACCGTTTGATGTGTGGGTAATAGAAATCATGATGACAATTAATAAATCTTCAGTCAAGTGTTCTTCTAATAGCTTCAATAATAAAACTGCATAAGTGATATATAAACATAAATATCACCACTTTAATAGTTTTTTTTTTTAATTTCAAGAAATATATGAGTATGTTTGACGACAAAAAGCTGAAAAAACGGATCAGCATAATTTCAGTTTTATGTGCATTATGAATCAATATGCAATGAATGATTTTCAGACGCTTTATAATTCTTGAACTTGTTTGGATTTATTGAATGTTCAAAGTTGACATTTAAGACAGTTCAACCCCTCCTTATTTTGTGGCGTCAAATTCCAAATGGTCATCTCCAGGCCAAAACCCATTGAATCCCTCCTTGGCGACAGTGGCGAGGAAAAACCGCCTTTAACGACAGAAACCTCGGACAGACCCAGGCTCAAGGTGGACGGCCGTCTGACGAGGCCTAGCTGTGGTGTAAGGACAGAAGAAAGACAACAGCACAGACACAAGACAAACTGCATGGCTCAGCGCACTCTTCAGAGGATTAGAAGGATTTCCTTCTGTTCTGTGCATTTTCCTTTAAAGTTAGACAGAGCATCAACACCTTGTATTCTGGGAAATGTAGTCAACCTGAGAAGCACATCAAAGCCCTCTCTAAGACTCACAAGACCCATCCCCGTCGACTAAATGTGTTCAAGGACATTGAACGTATTCAGTCGACAGTGGGGCTTGTCCAGTGGGTCTCAGTGAGGACACTCGTGTACTTTTATTATCTCAGGTGTGTCTTATCAGAGGTGTGTGAATGTTCTGAGGAAGGGACCGAAGGTTAAACTGCACAGAATTAAGGGTGTGGAAATCTTTCTGTGCCTCTCAACCAGGCGAGTCCAAACAAACTGTAGTGAACTTACCTGATCTTACCTGTAAGTTCATCACCCCTCAGTTCATCCAGGGGTGGTCCTTGATGTTATTCAGGGACATGCGGGTTTCTGGGTTTTTGTCTATTAACCTCTTTATGAAGTCTTTGCAATCTAAGAACAAAAGAATAGTTTAAATGTTGAGTTATTGAACACAGCAGTGACAGGTTTAATAGCAAATACTCACCATCGGAAAGCCCTGCTCTGATTGGAGGGTTCCGTGAGGACGCCAGAGAGTACACATTGCCAAAGGCACGCTTACAGTGCATCATTGTGTACAGTGTGAGCCCCAGCTGCCACACGGTGGTGGAGGCAGCCTTGTACCTGGACTCCCTGTGCCACTCTGGAGAGGCGTAGATTTCAGTTCCTGCAACACACACAACCAGAGATCTAAAGATTCAAGATCTCAAGGTTCACTATCCTAGGACACAGTAAAGAGCAGGTCAGACAACTCACCTTGGGCTGTTTGAAAGATTTGATCTGGAGCACAAGTGGTGCCACAGCCAAAGTCGAGGAAGCGGGCTCGGGCCCAGCATGACCGGTTTCAATGAGGATATTGTCCGGTTTAATGTCTTTGTGAAAGACGCCAAGAGACACCATTTCTATTGCTGCATCCACCAGCTGTCTGAAGATTTTCTGTGGCAAAAACAATGAAGATATGATAGATTTCTAAAACTTAAATATCTTTTCCAGAGGTTTGACCGTTGCTGCATAAAACAGGATACGTACTTTAGCCTTACGCTCGCTCATGTAATCCCCAGAACAGTTGATGTAGTCCACCAGGTCCATGCAGGGCTCTGGTCTCTCCAGCACCATGAAGATATGTGTCTCCAGGTCGTACCAGTCTAGTAGGACTGGGGTGATTTGCAGGTCTCTGTCCCTGGTCCAGCTCCGACTATAGTGAGCAAAGCCACCTCCAGAGGAATGGTGGTCCTTGTTTCATTCACCACCTTTAAAAGATCCAGACGATTAGAGGTGGATAATGGACTAATACATTCAATATAAATAAGTTTAGGTGACTAAACTAAACGTACCTGTTCCATCCATGAAATGTACCTTTTGGACAGACTTGATGGCAACCTGCAGAGGACAACCGAGTTTAAACGTCACTGCTCATAAAAGGAAGTGTGAATCAACAGATTTTAGAAGACTTACAGGAAACCGTCCTCTTTACGAACCCCTCTGCAGACCACACCATATTCTCCTCTTCTCAGCTCTTCTGTGACAAGGTACTTGTCATAAAACCCTGCACACACAAAACAATAAGACGTAAATGTGCTGACTGACATAGTAAAAATAACTATTAGAAACTCTTCCATCTCCTGTAAGTACTGTAAGCCCTCGAGACCTCTGAGTCTACACAAAAGACCAGAACAGTCCAACAGTGAGCACAGTGTTGTCACCAGGATCAGGAAAGAATGGATGTGACCTGTGTTGTGTCTGACCTGTCTGTGACGACCGAGTGAACTCTGCCAAAGTGTTGGACAAGCTGCTCTCGACTTTTTGCAGTTTGGATGTCAAAAACTTTTTGATCTTTCGGATCCTTTTTTCAGCTCGGCGTTTGGGGTGCTGTCTGCCGAAGTTGTGGCTTGGGCCTGGGGTCCCAGCAGAATCCCTCCTGGATTTCTTACTGGCTGTTCCCTGTGTCTCTTCAGAAGTGTCCTGCCTTTTTAAACTCAGGGCAGGTCTGTTTGAAGGAGCACCTGACTGACTGGTGGAGGCAGCTTCCTCACTACTTTCCCCAGGTTTGAAACACAGAAGACCTGAGACTGGACTGGACCCACTCTTTTGTGGGTGTTGTTTAAAAAGAGTCCTTTTGGTGCGGCGGAGACAAAACCGAATTCTTCGCGCTAAAGAGAAGAGCCGGCCTGCAACGACAAAAAAAAAACCATCCTGTTTGAACAGTTCATTACATCATGATTATCAAAGTGAATGAACATATTTACAGTTTTAATAATCCTACCTTTATTGCGCCGGACCCTCGGAGACCGCTCAGATTTATTTGACCGGGATTTAGACACCATCTCGATAAATGGTCTAATTTAATGTTACACTAGTACACACTAACTGCTATTTGAAGTAAAACTAAATAAAACTAACCAAATATCTAACAAGAAATGTTAATTTGAACTAACACAAAAGCCTAACTACACCTGAATGAGTTAAAGTCCACCTAATCTTCCAAGTATCTGGAGCTAAACTGCTCTGGTGTCTGCACCGCTCAGAATGACTCTCTCAACACTCCACTCTGTCACAGCAGTGTTCCTTGGTCGCCATGGCTACCACATGATGTCAGAAGATTGTCACGGGCCTCACAAGTTCATTATGTTAGAAATTAAAATATATATTATAATGCATTTAGTAATAATTATTAAATGATTTCATGTTGGTGGAACTTGACAGTGGTGATGCTATTTTACACTTGACCCCAGCAGATGGCAACATTATCCAGAGTTACAGGCTGCAGAGTGTGAGGGGGCTATCATTCATCTTTTTTTAGTTTTACAGTTATTTACAACATTTAAAACCAAATAATTTGACATTTATATGAAATAATTAAAATAATAATGTCTAAAAAGTGGGGTTGAAATGTGAACTTATATAATCCCACCCCACTTACAATTTTTAATCATATATAAATATAAATCAAATATCTAACAAAAAACTTTCACCAATGTCTCTACAGAAAAAACAAAGAACCTTAACTATCAATAATTTATCAATTCAATAACAAAAAAAGAAGAAAAGAAAGGAGAAAAAGAAAAAGTGCATATCAGACCCACACACCAACCTAACCCTCCCCTCCATCTTAAATGTTTTTGACTCCTATATTTGTTTATTTTATTCCACAGGCTGATCCCTCTCCATTCCTTTATTTTTATAAGTTTTTGTTTGTTTAAGATACAAGTTCCTTTAGGTTTGTATCGACTATTTCTTTTTTAAAACCTCTTTTGGATGTTTAAGTTAATAAAATCTCTGAAAATCTTACTTGATTGTTTGAATTATAGGCAATTGAATTAAAATTAAATAAAAGCCAATGTCATGTATGTATTTGTGGTTGTATGGAATACTATTTTATAAAGGTTTAGAGGAAATAAA
Organism: Perccottus glenii; assembly: GCA_024416835.2. Classification (NCBI taxonomy): domain Eukaryota; kingdom Metazoa; phylum Chordata; class Actinopteri; order Gobiiformes; family Odontobutidae; genus Perccottus; species Perccottus glenii. Next base: position 21,947,161 of record CM044546.2, read on the forward strand.
AAAAAAATGCTATGGACTCACAGGATTCTAACCGTAGAGACGGAGCGTACTATTTTCTTTAGCGGAAGCTAGCGGGTTTAAATCAATAAACTCCCTTTTAATATTTTGTGTCAAATTATTTATTTATTTGGTAGGTAGCCATGTAATAAGCAGGAGGATAATGTATATTATCCCTTACACAGCTCTAGTCTAGTAGCTCATGAGGCATGCATGCTAGCAAGTAGCAAAACACAGGTTAAATAAGTTATATTTGCCTTTGGCTAATCAGCAATAAATTCGAGCATTATTCGAGACACTGGTATTTTAATCTTTTGTTCATCATCACCAGCTCCACTCACCTCAGCACAAGCCAAGAAAAAACCTGTTGGGAAGGGCTGCTGCTGCCTGCAGGTGTGTGTCTGTGTATCTGATGTGTGCTGATGTGCGCCGCTGCGCGCAAGGGGGAAGGGAGGGGGGGTCAATGAGCGCTTCAGAACTCCTGACCTGATATTTAGATATACTATTCTTCAATAAATATATTTGTTTGACAGGGAAGCTGTGCGCAAACAGGAATATACTGAACTCTAACCCTTGCTGACCCCACACCTCTCACAGACTCCTCTCTCACCCCCCACCATGCCACTACCCTCATAGACTCTTCTACCCCCCCACCACCATGCCACTCCCCTCACAGACTCTCCTCTCACCCCCACCATGCCACTACCCTCATAGACTCTTCTACCTCCCACCACCATCCCACTCCCTCACAGACTCTCCTCTCATCCCCCACCATCCCACCATCCCTTGCACTACTGCACCTTTGCTACCAACTGTTTACATCTCACTGTTTGCACTACCTTAAATCTACTGCTTACCTTAAGCTAACATACAATTGTATACACCTACCTGTAAAATTCTGTTCATAGTCAGAGACATCTGTATATCACGTGTGTGTGTGTGTGTATATGTGTGTGTGTGTGTGTGTGTATGTGTGTGTGTGTGTGTGTATGTGTGAGTATGTATGTGTGTATGTGTGAGTGTGTGTGCTTGTGTGTGAGTGCGTGTATGTGAGTGTGTGTGAGTGTATGTATGTGTACGTGTGCATGTGAGTGAGTGTGTGTATGTGTGTAGGTGTGAGTATGTGTGCATGTGAGTGTGTGTGTGTGTTTGTGTGTGTGAGTGTGTGTGTGTGTTTGTGTGTGTGAGTGTGTGTGTGAGTATGCGAGCGTATGTGTATGTATGTGTGTGAGTGTCTGTGTGTATAGCTCTCCCGGTTTAATTCCCCTGTGAGTATGTGTAATAATAATAATAATAATTATTATAATAATTGTTACATTTATATAGCGCCTTTCCAGAGCTCAAGGACGCTTTACATATCAATTATTCATTCACTCCACAGTCACACACTGGTGGAGGTAAGCTACATCTGTAGCCACAGCTGCCCTGGGGCAGACTGACAGAGACGTGGCAGCCATTCCGCGCCTACGGACTCTCCGACCAACACCTTCAACATTCTTACACATTCATACGAGGCAAGGTGGGTTAAGTGTCTTGCCCAAGGACACAACGACAGTATGAACTGTGGGGAGAGCGGGAATCGATCCTACTACCTTCCGGTTGAAGGACGGCCGCTCTACCACTGAGCTACTGCCGCCCCAATGTGTGTATGTGTGTATGTGTGTATATGGTGGTGTGAGTATGTGTGTATGTGAGTGTGTGTGTGTGAGTGTGTGTATGTGAGTGTGTGTATGTGTGTGTGTGAGTGTGTGTTCGTGTGTGTGTGTGTATGTGTGTGTGTGAGTGAGTGTGTGTATAGCTCTCCCGGTCTAATTCCCCTGGGTGTATGTGTGTATGGTTGTGAGTGTATGTGTGTATGGTTGTGTGTGTATGTGTGTGTGTATGTGAGTGAGTGTGTGTATGTGTGCGTGTGCAGTGTGTATTACATTACATTTAGAGTACATATTCACCTGTAAATGCTGTTTATAGAAAAGAGACACCTGTAATTATATTTATGGCACACACTCACCTTTTATAGTAATAACCATCTGTATATTTATATTCATTGTACATATTACCTGTAAATCCTGTACATCTCCATATCCTGCACGTACGCAACCATTGTATATATCCTGCACTTTACTGCTATTGCACTTCTGGTTAGACCTAAACTGCATTTCGTTGCCTTGTACCTGTACTTGTGTAATGACAATAAAGTTGAATCTAATCTAATCTAATCTAAACATGCTCTCCATCTTAATGACTCTGCTCTGTCACCTGTGACTGTAATGGAAATTATAATACTTTATTGTTAACACTTTTATACTTTACAATTACCACTCAATGAACAAATGTGCAAATAGTGTTTACCAGAAATAAATGCGAATGCAGATAATATTTATAATATATTATATTTGAGGCTCAGTCCCCAGACGGAGCACCTTCTAACAGTGTAAAAAACCCACTGCACAGTGACAGACCTCTCCCCAACTCAACGGCACAGGCAGGCAACTCTGCTGTTCACAAGGGTTCAGTCTAACACATGGCTGACCTGGTTTCAGTGTCCACTAGAGACATGTAGTGTTTTTGTTCTGTTCTGATAATTCCAACCAGATGCTTAAGAGTTATTAGGGAGAAGTTAAAAAAAAAAGGATCATCAAGCTGAGCTGCAAATGAAAAAGAATTGTGTTTAATGCAAGTTTGGTTAATTTTACTTTTTGGAATTTTTTGGAACCAAAAAAGGCGAAAGGAACCAAAGCCTCCAGCCAGACCTAGAGTTAGAAGGGTCTTCAGCGATCTGATCTGCCCCAGTGTCCTGGAGAGGAACTGGAAGGTTGGGAGGCTGCAACAATAGACAGTAATCTGTCACTGGCAGTGGCTGCAGCAAACCATACTGTGATGAAGGAGGTGAGGATGGACTTTGGCAGTGTAGAACTGGAATGAATGTGTTGTCATCCATGAACCTAATGGATGTGTTGAGATTAGCCCAGTTAAGGCTGGCAACCAGCACAAAAGAAGTTCTCTCCTGTGAGGGGGTGCCCTACACAGGGAAGGTGCAACCATCCCTTAAACAAGGAACATTCAATCTGTAGATTAGACAAAAAAAAGTAAAGAACGTAAAGCTAACACAATTAAAGCAGTACCTTGCAAATTAGGACTTACAATGTGGGGGGAGGGGGGATTGTGGTGCAATTCCACTTTCCCAGTGCAGGCAATGTTTTACGCATGAGTGCTGTGGACGCAACAAAGTTTTACAGACTAATGCTCTTAGTTTACCTCTATGAAGTGTAAAATTATGGGTGTGTGCCATAATTACTTGTTACTTCCCTGCACTTTTCTTTTTATTTGTGTCAGTGGCACCAAAAAGGTCAGTGAAAAGGGACCTTTTCATTTGGATATGATCTTAGGATCATTCTTAAATCAGTAAAAAACATGAAACATGTAATGTTAATATATTTCAACTCGCCACTAATGTCCAGTGTCATGCATCGCATATTGCTCCTAATGCTACGTTGAATTTGGCCAAATCCAACTACAATAAAGATGAAATTAGCAATTATAGAAAGTATTTAAAGAAGGTTTAATGTAGTACAATGATCCTTACCTTTTTGGTGCATCACTGCCATGCCTGTGTCATGGCAAAAGAATCTATTAAATGTGCACCAGTCTGCTGTGCAGGTAAATAAAGAAATCCATTTACCACCTAAAAACATTTCTCTTTTAATCTTATTTAACAATGTATTATTTACAAAAGACATGTGCTTTATCCTGTTACCTCACTCTCCAGTTCACACCCAGGACCCAGCGCAACAAGTCATCAGCAAAGATTTTATAAGGGTTGAGCTTGGCCCAGAGCATGTGCCTTGTTGCCCCTGAACATATACTCCTAATTACTGTGACAAGATAAAATACTCAAAATTGAAAGCATGATTTAAGCGGTCTTTAAAAGAGTTTACTTGCTGGTTTCTTTGTCATCAATGAGGATTGCTGACAGGCTTGAGCAAGAGGGTGCTGGTGAAGGACTAGGGCAGGTAAAGGATGTGGAGGAATGTAGATTTTTTATTTTTTTTCACTTTAGCCAGAATCCTGTTAGTTGGCTAAAAAAAATGAGTTGTGTGATCAATGTTCAGTTTGTCTCCCCCCCACCCCCAAATGTATTTTAGATCATATATATTGGTTCTGACTATAGTGAGCAAAGCCACCTCCAGAGGAATGGTGGTCCTTGTTTCATTCACCACCTTTAAAAGATCCAGACAATTAGAGGTGGATAATGGACTACATTCTATATAAATGAGTGTAGGTGACTAAACTAAACTTACCTGTTCCATACATTAAACGTAACTTTTGGACAGACTTGATGGCAACCTGTGGGGACAAATCAAGTGTAGACTTCACTGCTCATAAAAGGCAGTGTGAACAGAGTTTAGAAACGGTCCTCTTTGCGAACCCCGCTGCAGACCATACCAAAATAAATTTTCTTTTGTACCACAAGCCATTAAGGCGTTAAATCAATTAAAATAAGCTATCTGTCCAGCTAGCAGGGTTAGACCCAATGGTATTTTTATTTGTATGTATGTGTTTTTGGTGTTTTGTAATGCATCGTATCGTATTGTTTGTGTTATATGTTGTCATGTAGTGCCTTGAGACTGCGCCGCAAACCCAATTGCCCCACGGGACAATAAAGTTCTTCTACTCTCATAATCTCCTCTTCCCAACTCTTCTATGACCTGGTACTTGTCATGAAACCCTGCACATACAAAACAATAAGGAGTTAATGTGCTGACTAACATAGTAAGTAACAATAACTATTAGAAACTCTTCCTTCTCCTGTAAGCCCTGCGAGACCTCTGAGTCTACACAAAAGACCAGACTGTCCAACAGTGAGCACAGTGTTTTTCTTACTAGCTGTTCTAAGTGTCCTGCCTTTTTTAAACTCATGTCAGGTCTGTTTGAAGGAGCACCTGACTGACTGGTGGAGACAGCTTCCTCACTCCTTTCCCCAAGTTTGGAACACAAAAGATCTGGGACTGGACTGGACCTACTCTTTTGTAGGTGTTGTTTAAAAGAGTCCTTTTGGTGTGGCGGAGTCGAAACCAAATCCGTCGTACTAAAGAGAAGAGCCAGCCTACAACAACAGAAAAAAAAATCCTGTTCGAACAGTTTATTACGTTGTGATTTTTAAAGTGAAAGAACATATTTAAAGTTATAATAATCCTACGTTTATTGCGTCGGACCCTCGGAGACCGCTCAGATTTATTTGACCGGGATTTAGACGCCATCTTAATAAACTGTCTAACTCACTGTTACACAAGTCGACACTAACTGCTATTTGAAGTCTGCCCAAGGGCATCTGTGGCTACAGTTGTAGCGAATAATGGACGGCCTGTAAGCGCTTTGAGTCCTTGGGAGAAAAGCGCAATATAAATCCAATCAATTATTATTATTATTATTATTATTATTATTATTGAATGAAGTAAAGATGAGATAAATACATATTCTGTTATGACAGATGTTTTGGCACAGACAATTAAACTGCTAACTTTCAAAACCTGAACTCTTTTGTATTTTTGTGTTTTATTGATTTTGACAAACAAGTAAATCATGAAAAGTTGTATATGAAAATATCTCTGAGAGGTGTGCTTAAGTAGTTATTAAACTTTTTGTCTTCTGGTATGCTAATCAAATGATTAATCTATCTTAATATCTTTAAGATAGTCAACCAATTTGTTTGTTTAAAACACAAATGTGTCACTGTGAGGTTTCCAAGACAAACCTTGAGGAGATTTTAACCTTTAATTTCCCCAGGCTCTGCTTTATCATTTCACCTCCATGTGTTTTGTAAAGCAGGACCTTCTCCTCCATTTACACAACTTTATGCTCGCTCCCAACATTTACATTTACATTTATTCATTTAGCAGACGCTTTTATCCAAAGCGACTTACATTACATTACCAGTGTTACAGTCACTGGAGGCAAGGTGGGTTAAGTGTCTTGCCCAAGGACACAACGACAGTATGAACTGTGGGGAGAGTGGGAATCGAACCGCCTACCTTCCGGTTGAAAGACGACCGCTCTACCCACTGAGCTACTGCCGCCCCCAACAGTATTTCATTTGTCCTGCTTGACAACTTAACTGCTTCCTCAACACTCTCTGGTCCACTGATAAAATATACATATACAAACATTTGTTCATTTTTTTTTTTACTTCCTTTGGATACATATTTTCATGTTTTTTTTAAATGATGTCTTAAACTTTTTATCTACCCATTTTGTACCAGATGGACTCTTGGAATTTTCTCAGTGCGTCAATATTTGGGTTTTTCTCCGTGTCCATGTTACTATTGTTCCCAGCCACTCCGTCTCCCTATTTTTTCATCTGCTAATTTCTGTTTTAAAAAGCATGCTGCTGGCGTCTCTAATAATACCACATTACAGGCTTCATTTGTTCATTTGGCTTCAATTTTAATGCCTTGCGCTCTACAGTTATGTGCAAGATGTCAGGGCCGAGGCACACAAAACTTCTGCCTGCAATTTCTGCATTCATTCCTCAGCAAAACAAACACTCACTCATTATGTTTACATGCACCTAATCGGAGTGTTCATGAAGGAGAGATAGTCAAAGTATTATGTCCGCTCTGGCTGATGCTGCATTCATGTCCTAGTGTTGAATCCTAATTTACCAGGCTGATTTGTTCATTAATCATTAAGTTATTAATTAAGATCAACAGTAACACATGGTCTTAGCGAGTGTGTTAGTTTGGTTTGTAAACAAACCACGCTCCTCCACAGCACCCTCCGCCCGCTCCCCCATGACCTACAAGCAGCTGCTAGTGCACAGTATGATCAGGCACAGAAACAGAACGACACATGAACCTATTGTTCACACATTATCAAAATGTAAACAGACCGGGTACTAGACAGTACACTAATCAGCTAAAAAAACTGAAATTAATACTGATACTATTGGGAACTGATAATGATAATACTGATAATTGGGAAAACTGTTCAACTTTCTGTCTAGTCTGTTGATACGATTATAGACCACATTTGGGTTTTATTGATTCTATAGAAAACAAAATGTTTGGTAAACTATACAAGGAACTAAATGGGATAAAATATTGTTAGGGAAAAATATTGTTTGAAGTAATCAGGAAATCTGAAATGAAGACAGTTGAAAATATACAATAACCAAGGATTTATTAAAATTGTATTTTATAATGATAAACGATGGAATACCTGACCATTAAAATAGATGCTGACGAGTGTCATCTATACAATAAAGATTTACATTTACAGAAATGTGTTACTTCCAGAGCCCACTTCTGTCTGAGATATAGAGGCTTTTTAATCTGGTGAGTGAAAACATTGATCAGGATTGTTCAAAACAGTTGAAACAATCTTGGATGAAACCTCATCGATTATGAAGGTGTTTATTTAAAAGAACCTGGGATTAATGAGAAATAAGTAAATAAAAGGTAATCATTAACTTTTATGAAGATTTTTAAGTTGCTCACTGTGTTTTACTCATCATTTCATTGTGGGATTGATGAAGTGTAATATATGTAAGTAATGTTTTCTATAAACAAACTAAATCTGTTCCTATGAACAGAAAAGGTCACTTATTATACTTCAATACAATGTTGGTAATAACTCCTTTAGCATTTTGTTAATTACACAATAATTATTATTAATGGTTGTTATTTTGGAAACATGGATAAATAAAAAGAAACTTAAGAAGTTAAGTTAACTCAATCTTTAATGGCTACTAAATGTTAAACAGAAACAAGAAAAGTGGTGAGGTGTATTCTTTATGTGGACAAAACTCTGAATGCCAAAGTGGTGGACCACATGACCTTATTGATAATGTGTTTGAATATGTTGTTCTGGTTGAGATTAATATGGTAAAAATGCAAAAACATAATGGTTTCTTGTATTTATAGAGCAACTGGTGGTAACACAGAGTCCTTTAAAGTAGTGTTGTCACGATACTGGAATTTCTAACTTCGATACAATACCTTCAAAAATATCGATATTCGATACCATTTTCGATACCAAAGGGAAAACAACTGTCACAATATTATTATTTTTAATTTTTTTATTTAAAGATAGATATAAAATCGGCCAAGGTCCGCTTAGACCTTAGTTAACTTTCCTCACCGTGAGGGGTCCGGAAATTTTTAATAAAAGGATATGTGTTTGAATATAATTCTTTAAAGTAAAGTCTCATTTATTCCACACCTACAGCCTCTTAAACAATATGGAGATGAATGTTGATAATCCACTGTTTTCTGTATTTTATTCTTTGTTTCCATGAGGAGGATGTTTGAGTGTTTAGCTTTCGCAAAACACAGCTCACAGACAAAAGTAAAAAACTACAAAATCAAAAGAGGCTAAAGCTAAAGCTCAGGACCTGGTGGTTTAATGACAACAGCCTGGAATCCTGCATATTATGCCTAGTACTCCTTCATGTGTGAGAACATTTTAAATACAAAATCATCAATTCAAGCCAAATTATTTTCTGATTAAAATAAACGTTCCCTCCCGTCTATAACGTCAGTGAATCTTTATTATGTTTTGCCAAGGCTTTTAAATTTTAGTTGTTTCTAACTCATTATCAGGCTACGCTAAACATGTTGAAATTTCCCGCTGCTCTGTCCGTAACCATAGTAACCTGAGGACCCGCGCGTGTTGACCGTGTAGCCGTCCTAGAAGTGCAGGTTCAAAAATATGTTTTACACAATGCGCTTGTAATTATGAATACTGTCTTGCGGTCCAGAACGCGGTCCGCCTTTTGAAGACCCCTGATGTAGTGCACTTGTTCAAAGGCCTCTCAGATTGTCATACATTCAGAAACCAATAGTGCAAGTTAAAAAAAAAAAACCTCGATATCGATACTCGGTATCGCAACTTCGGGAAATGAGTATCGTATCGTTTGAGATATTTCAGTATTGATATTTATCGAAATATCGATATTTTTGACAACACTACTTTAAAGACACACCTATAACAACTTCATGCTGTAAACTCTTTAAGCAAATCTCCTGTAGCATTGTTGCATGTCTCTAATTTGTTTCATTCTTGCAAGAATTAAAACCAATCTTCCATTCCTAAATTTACCATGTGCAGTCTTTGTCAGAAAATTCAGTTAACAGTTACAAAAAGCTGGAGAACTGTAACATAATCTTTTTGCTGGAGAGTAAAAGAGTCCAGAGCACACTCAACTGCAAGGCTTTGGAGCAGGTTTGTGAGGCAGCTTATTCTGAGGAAAAAGATTTACTCACAGGGTAAGTGGAGATCTGAAAAAGAATTAAGAATATTGTTTGCAGTTCTAAACCTATCACATATAGAAAATAGATTTATATAAAAAAATTATGTTTACTCTGGTGTGACTGCAGATAACTGCTGTACTCAGGAAGATAAGACAAAATAAGAGCTCCATCTAGTGGACAATCAAAGAAGCCTTTCAAGTGTGTCAGGGCACATTTAGACATCTTTTTTATAGAAGAATGGCAGTGGGTACAACATTAATGCCTTTTGGGTCAGCTGCTCCAAAGACTGGAAACTGGAACAAAAATCAAATTATATATAAATCATTTACTTTAGATATTATCTTGATGAAGGTTTGAGTGAGACAGTAGTTATGATGTGGCGTGTGATGAAGATAAGTGTCTTGTAAATTAATATTACCAGAAAATACAGATAATCTCAAACATATACATGAATATAGAGCAGTAAAGCTGTGGACTCTTCTAACTGTAGAAGGTGCAACTTTCTTCTTCCACCACAAGGTGACACCAGAGACTTGTCAATAGCCCCAGTAAGTGTCCCTCAGTCTTTGGTCTTCACTCTCAGTATCACAGCCTGCCTTTACCATGGTCATGGTCACTGATAATCTACAGCAGGGTTGGCAAACTAAGGCCTGGGGGATGTTCAATGTGGCCCGCCAAGCATTTACTAATATTTTATTGATGTTTAAACACTGCATATATTTTTCCTTTTCCTTCAATATTTTTAGGCAATCACATTTACATTTAGTCATTTAGCTGAGGCTTTTATCCAAAGCGACTTACATTAAGGTGCCATTCACCAGTGTTACAGCTGGAACACCACTGGAGGCAAGGTGGGTTAAGTGTCTTGCCCAAGGACACAACGACAGTATGAACTGTGGGGGGAGCGGAAATCAAACCACCTACCTTCCGGTTGAAGGACGACAGCTCTACCACTGAGCCACTGCGCCAATCAGTTGATTACACTATACGACATGCTCCAAACGGTAAATACCCCCACTGAAGGCAAAAGAAACATGTTTTTATTGAGCACCACAAGAGTTCCATGTTCTAATGTGGCCTTTGGGGAAAAATAATTGCCCACCCCTGCTCTACAGAGTGTCAACAAAACTTATATAAAGATACAATATATACACAATGCTGTTCACAAGGGTTTCCAACCCCCGGGCCACGGCTGAATAGTGGTCTGTGGCTCATTTTCTACTGGTCCACACAGAAAATCTACATTTTAAAGGATTTTGGACGTTCGGGATAGTCCGGGGGGTTTATCTTGAAAACTTCCGCCGGAAGCTCTGTGCCAGAAGTACAAGATGGTGTGACAAAAGCCAGTGATAAAGACGTGTGCAAAACAAGTGTTTATTCAAAAGCGGAAGGAACAGAAAACAGATTTAGTTTGAGATCTCACAGGATCTCACTGGCCTCAAAAAAGCTTTGTTTTTGCTGATCTTATTGTATTTAATTCTTAATCGTGTAAATAAACATAAATATTTGATAAAAATGTTGATGTTGTGCATGTAGTTTCCGTTTTAGTGTTAACCAAATTGAGAACCTTGCTTTGCAGCTTAGCTAACTACTCCCTAATAACTCTCAAGCATCTGTATGGATTTATCAGAACAGAGCAAAAACTCGACCTTTCTCCAGTGGACAGAGAAACCAGCTCAGCCATGTGTTAGACCAGGGGTGGGCAATTATTTTTCCCTAAGAGCCACATTAGAACATGGAACTCTTGCCCCACAGACAGTGGATGCTTTTAAAAAAGAACTAAAAACCTTTCTTTTAAAAAAAGTGTATTTTAACTTAACTTAATATCTGTGCATATTATTATTTTTATAATTGTTATACTCTGTTTACCGCATTTTAATTTTTTCTTTATTTATTTTATGCTGATTAACTTTTATGTTGCACTTTGAGGTTTTGTTTAAAACAAAAAGTGCATTACAAATAAAACGTATTATTATTTTTATTTTTATTATTATTCATGTGGCCCCCAGGCCTTAGTTTGCCCACCCCTGTGTTAGACTGAACCCTGGTGAACAGCAGAGTTGCCTCCCTGTGCCGTTGGGTCGGGGAGAAGTCTGTCAGTGTGCAGTGGGTTTTGTACACAGCTACAAAGTGCTTTGACTGGGGACTGAGCTAAAAATATAATAATATAATAATATAAATGTATTATCTGAATTATCCATTTATTTCTGGTAAACTAGTTGCACATTTGTTCATTGAGTGGTAATTGTAAAGTATAAAAGTGTAATAATCTGCTTAAGTGTTAACAATAAAGTATTATAAGTTCCATTACAGTCACAGGTGACAGAGCAGAGTCATTAAGATGGAGAGCATGTGTGTGTAAATGTGTGATCAATAACAATAAATTATTCTCAATAAAAGACAAATGAGACGTACAAGTGAGGTTGTCAATTTTCTAACTAAGTCTTTGAAACTTACAAACAGTTCTTTGTGAAAACTAGTGTTAAAACCACTCTTAGCCTTTTAGTGACTTTAAACAAGACCTGATGCTGGTGTTTAAATGACGTTACAGCTGGTGTAGAGAGATAGCACTAAAATTAAAAAGTATCAAACCTAAACTACTTTACTAAAATATTTTCATCATATCATGCAGCCCTTGTTATTGTCATGTACTTCAGCTTGAATAAAAAAACAAAAAACTCAAAGTTTGACTTCACACTCTGGTGTGTACAGTTGAACCTGACGGTGCACTATTTAGGTTTGAACTACAAAAACACAAGTGTAAAGATACCATATAAAGGCACAATGTTTCAGTTGAATTTCACACTTACTAGCTGATATGGAAATATGTCAGCTGAAAGAAAAAAGCCTTCCTACTAACAAGTAGGAAGGGCTTAAATATTCAAGATGCGTTTGCTGGTGACCAAACACAGAGTCACTGACGGCACTAAACTAAAGGTAAGAGACACTACTTTACGTTTGTATAAAAAAATGTACCAAAAGCGCTTAAAAAACAGTATAAACCTCCTACATTATTATTTTAACATTCAACTTATAGTCTATTTATAAACTGCTTGGTGTGCGTATTTCTATGTTTGAACGTTACAGGTCTGGTTGATTGCAGAAATGAAGGCTCCAATGCTGGCTTTGGTGTTTTACTGCATGTGGCCTCTTGTCTCTTCGGCAAAGGTGAGTGTATTTGAATTAAGTTTTTTGCTGATATTCTCAGAGGTTTCATGTGGGTCCTATTCAAATGTCTTCCCTCCTTCTTCCTCCTCAGCCTTTCATTAACGTCCCAAAGTCTACACCAGCTCTCACCATCCGACTGAGTATGATGGACCAATCAGTCGACGACATGTACTCCGGATGTCATAAAAAAATGGCAGTTGCAGTTGCTTCTAAATACTTCCCAAAAGAGAGTGGTAACACAGATTTTGGAAGGGCTTGACAAGTGCAGGAGTAAAATCGTGTCTAAACAATGCACTGAATAAAAGAAAGCACAAGAAATTAACTAATGATCACCTGCAAGCGATATGTGTTTACACTGCAGAAAACCCAAACCTCTCCAAACCGCAACAAATATACGTACAATTTAATGAAGCAGTCCGAAACGGTAAACCACAGTACGGTACTGACAACTTCAAGTTCCACGCCTTACACTTCTGGCTCACTTCTGCCATACAGGTCCTCAACAAAAACATCATACCTTTCCTACCAAACTGCCATACTACTTACCGGAGAAGCAAAGACATCTACACTGGTGAGATCAACAAAACAATCCGCTTTGGTAACTTTGCTTCCACTTCTTTAGATGCAAATCTGATCCAATTTGGGAAAGAGACTTGTTTTCACATCAGAACCTGCCATGGCGCGGACCTCAAGGACTATTCCTACTTCAATAAGATTGAGAAAGAAGTTCTCATCCCTCCCTATGAGAAGTTTAAAATAACTGCCAAAGCGAAGGGCAATTACAAAAAGCTTAAGAATTGTAACCAAATCTTTGTGCTGAAGAGTGTAGGAGTAGAGCACAAGCTCAACTGCAAGGCTGTAAGTTGAACAAATGAGTAAAAATAGCTAACTTTGGCTTTCATTTATTTTATTTTTTTTATTTTATTTTTTTGAAAATGCTACAGATAGTTTACATAGAAGCATAAATATCAGAAGCATGTGTAATGTGTAATGACTTAAAATTGAAAAAGATGTATTAAAAATATTTCAGAAGCTGTTTTTACTTTGTTTTTATTGTAGGCTGGTGAAATATGAATGACAGAAAAACCCAGCTACAAAAAAGGTTCTTTTATTTCTTGACTACTCTCCAAGATGTAAAGAGAAGAGCAGTTTTATTAATAGAGGTTTTAAGAACCATAAAAATGTTAATTTTTATCCTTACAATGTTTATAATTTCAACAGTAACCTTGTCTTTTCAGTTACAATAATTCAGTTTCTCCTTTTTAAAGTACAGAGTTCAGTAAACAAGATTACAACAGTGCATAAAGTGCACAAATAACTGCAGTGGTTTTCTTATGACAACAGAAACATATCACATTAACCACTGTATTAACACAGTCCTGTATTAACATAAAAAATACTAAACATGGCTCATACCTGCCAGTGTTAGCAACACAACACACCCAACACGAGTCACAACGCCAGCAACTCAATCTGAAATCATCCGAAGCTTAACATCAAGTATCATGAAAATTAAAAAGTAATTTTTAACATATTACCCAAAGATTAGCTGTTAGACGCTCCCAGGAAGTCAACAGCAAGTACCAGCGAAAGTGTGGTGCGCCCTCTTGTGGTCAGGCCTAATTAAATCGTTTTTCCACTAGGCTACATTATGTTTGGTGGAGAAAAAAACTATACTAAACACTACTCTATATTAAATCATTTAAATCATTGGGATTAACAATATTCTGTCAAAATGTTTTCAAATGTATCAATGAATAAAAACTGGCACATTGTGAAATCAAACTTTAACAGAAAAAGGGGTTTCCTTTGACTGTACACTATGATGCTAACTGCTAGCTCCAGAGCAGCTCAGATAATGTCTTTAATGACTCTGCAGACTCAAGACACTAATAATCACCAGAGAAAGGACCTTCTGTGCAGCATTAGCTACTTTATGCAAAGTAACCATGTGCTTCAGAGGCTTTTTTGGCATGAAGCTAATGTAGACCTGGTTTATGGAAACAGAGGGATTAAACTAAATTGATTCAACCTAAACACTTTTATTTCCACTCTGAGGACAATGAACACTGCTGCTGCTTTGATATTGTGGGGGTCAATCTAAGTTCAGCTTAAAAGTAAACGAAAAGAACAAACTGTAAACTTGTAAACAAAAAATAATAATCACAAAAATAAAAACAACAATTTAGAAATATAAACAATCATGTGTAATTGTAACCCTAAGACCGCAAACCAAAAAAAAAAAAAAAACATGGAAAGGTTATATACAAAATACAAATTGCAGCAAGTCACTCTTAGCAGTGCCTCGTGGTTGTTTGAGAGTTCACAAAAGGTTTGCTTTGTCATCTCAGCTTCTTGGTGAGACACTTTTAAACACTTTAGTTCCAGGAAAAAGAGATCAATGTTTTAACATCTTGTGCTGTGACCAAGATCAAGGAAGTTTCCTGAAGAAGGACCTTACAGAAGATTCCCCCATTGGATTTTTAAATATATTTGGTTTAAACATTGAAATATAAAGAAGCATTTATACCTGGAGTTACTCACAAAGTAATTTAAATTTAAAAAACATGCATCATAAAATCAGCTATAAAGTCCAAATGAACCTCTATCAACATAAACATTTACAAATAAATGTCTAAATTGCACCCAGCTCACAATTCCTACACAATAATTCACAATAATTATTTTATTCTTAAGGGATTGTTCTTACAGTAAGCATTTCCATTTTTTTATATTGATATGTTTTATATATATACACTCATTTAATATAAATGTTATAGTAATGTCTTACACATCATTAAAAGGCAGGTCCAAAACTTTGTAAATTGACCAATTATAAACACATTAACAAAATAACTTTAAAACTGACAGTTGCTCATAATGTCTGATACATAAATCTGCACTTTTTATAGTTTATTTTACAGTGAGCATGTAGAAAATAATCACGTTAAATTAAATTGGACGTAGTAGCTCCTAACTCCCTACATCCTTGAGCACTGCCTCCTCACCAGAAGCAGGTGGTGCTGGGGATACCACGAGTGTGCTCGAACCATCCTGCACAGTCAGGACAGAAGGGAGTAGATGACAGCTATGGCCAGGCTGGCAGAGTGGGCATAGCATCCCTTCCAGACTTTTTACTTTGATTACAATCCCTAAAAGATGCTCTGCCTTTGCACTACCAGCCTTTTCATTTCAAACCATCAAACAATGGAATCAGCTCCTTGACCGTCTGAAGTTCTAAATCTGGTACAAAACATATATTTTCTTGTGAGATTAATGTATTTGTAAATGGTGCCTGATAAATAAAGAATAAAACTAAACATACAAAAGCTTCACAGTATTCAAACTCACCTTTGCTTCTCCCGATAGGCTTCACGTTAGCCGGCAGATATAGAGCGACTGGCACCAGTGTTTTTTGTAGATAGGTTAGCAGAGTTAACTTATTCAATTGCAACTTTGGCTGACTATTCTAATGTTAATCCTTTAATACCCATAATGGCCGTACAGCCCTTCTCTAGAAAAACTTAAATGATGCCATTTGATTATTAGGCCCGAGCCGGTGATGACCGGGAGGGCCTATTGTTTTTGCTCGGATTTGTTTTTTTTTTTGTTTTTTTTCTTTTCCACATATGATCCTAAATTTGACCCAGTGAACATGAACGAAAAGTCATTTTTATTGGTCCAATTTTTTAAGCTCGGCGAAAAATTTAAGTATTTGAAGTCCCGAAAAAATACAAAAATGACTCAGTGGCGGCCCCTAGAAAAGTCAAAATACATTGGGCCTATGGAAAGTGAAAGTAACTTTTTTCCAACGTAGAAAAATGAAACTTGGTACATCCATAGGACACCTCAGGGCAAACCATAGATAGTATAATTATGGATGATATCCGCCCATTGGTCCCCTATTCACCAATATTGCATTACGAATGGGCAATAAAATGGCCGTTACATCCGGGATTTTCGGGTTTTACTCCATAGTAAAACAATAGTTTTTAGATAGCATAAACCAACGTAATTTTCAAAAATTCACCCCCCCCAGAGTTGTCACGTAGTAAAAACTTAGCTCTAGAGACCGGAGCCATCTTTTGTACCAGGCTGTAAACATGAGTTTTACTCTTGTAAAGTCACCATTGGGTTTCTCCTTTTATTTCCGCTTTTGGAGCCTGCCCTCTGGTGGACAGATGTATTTTGCTGTAAAATCACCGTATGGCGGCGCCCTTACACGAGGACCATTTAAGAGGTACCATGGGAGAGGCTTGGGGCAAACAGAAAAGTCAATGACAGCCACACCCTAAACTCAACAGGAAGTCCGCCATGTGGGGTGAAACACATGGCCACTAAAATCGCACCCCTTGCGCAAAAAGATGCAAATCATTGTGTTTTAAACTAAATGGCCCCAAATTTGGTGAGTATCATCTAGACACGTGTGCCAACCAAAGTTGTGACTTTGTTTTTGATATCTTATCGGGTATGGGTGTGGCAAGCCTGTAATGAGGTGGCCATTTTTGTGAAAATAAAATGTCTCGGACCATAAGACGCAGGCACTTTTTTTCCCACTATTTGGTGAAGAAAAAGTGTGTCTTATGGTCCGAAAAATACAGTAATCGTTGTTGCCATTATATAGTCTGTCAGATTGTCACCCACTGCACTAGCCACTCAGTCAGCTAAAGTCAAATAACACAGCATAAGCTATTTTGCGAGTAATACGAGTCAATCTGTGCTTGGATTGAATAAAAATCCTCATTGGGTAGCTGACTGTGTCTGCGTTCTGTGATGGGCTAGTCACAGCGCCCCTCCCCTACACCCTATCAATCACCTGATGTACGCTGATGACCTACTTCTAATTAGTCCATACAGGGCTGGGATGCAACACCTCTTACAGATGTGCTAAGAGTACGGCCCAGAGTTAGATGTTAAATTTAACTCTAAAAAGAGCAATGTCATGGTTGTTAGAAGCAGAGATGATAAGACATTTACATTTCCTGCCTTTGACCTGTGTTACAACCCTCTTGTGACATGCAAAAATATCAAATACCTTGGTCACTTTTTTACAGACGAGTGACAGATGACAGAGATATTCAGAGACAGTGTGTAAACTCTATGCTCAGGTCAATATATTGATTCATAAGTCATATGTGCTCTCCTAATGTCAGAAGTTCTCTGTTTAGAGTCTTCTGTACATCACTGTAAATAGCTTATCTCTGGTGAAGCTATAGAAGAACAAGTTTCCACAAACTTATTGTGGCCTACAACACTTCCCTAGAGTGTTGCGTAAGGTCCTGAGACGACACAGTCAACTGTTTGTGAACTGTGAGGCACATCTAAGACTTTTCATTTTTAAAAGTTTTCAAGTGACTTGCTGTAACACAATTTGTATTTTTTTTATAAACTTTTAATAGCATTTTTTTCTTTATTCGTGGTCTTAGGCTTACAATGAGAAATTATTGTTTGTATTTTTTTAAATGTAGTTTTATTTTTATAATTATTATTTTTTTGATTAAAAGTTTACAGTTTTTCCTTTGTTTACTTTTGACCCCCACAATATCAAAGCAGCAGCAGTGTTCATTCCCCTCAGAGTGGAAATAAAAGTTTTTAGGACATTGTCTAAGCTTCTCTGGAGCTGGAAATTAGCATCATAGTGCAGCATCAAAAGAAACCCCTTTTTCCGTTAAAATGTTTCATTCATTGATACATTTGATAACCTTTTAACATTTTAATCTTAATGATATCAATATGGCACTCATCCAGGGTAGGGCCTTTCTGTGTGGAGTTTGCATGTTCTCCCTGTGTCTGCGTAGGTTTCCTCCAGGTACTCTGGTTTCACCTACCACTAAAAACATGCACAATAGTCCCCCCACTCACACATGGGGCCAGGACTCCCCTGCAAAAGAGATTTCTAATCTCAGTGGAACTATCCTGGATAAATAAAAGGTTAAATAACAAGTAGCAAACAAAGTAAAACAGTACTACGCTTCTGAGACATTTTTATTTATTTATTTTCAATTTAAAAAAAGTCATGACACATGCTTCTATGATATTTTTTGTTTCTACTATGTTATCTATCATAGCATTTTCAAGCAGAAATAAAAAAAGCAAAAACTGGAAGCCAACGTTTGCTCTTTTTACTCAACGTGCTGCCTTGCAGTTGAGCTTGCTCTGGAATCCTACACTCTTCAGCACAAAGATTTTGTTACAATTATCCAGCTCGTTGTATTTTTTTTTTTACAATTATGTCAATTATCTTGAACTTCTCGTAGGGAGGGATGAGTACCGTATTTTTCGCACCATAAGACGCACCCAACCATAAGACGCACCTGGTTTTTAGAGGAGAAAAATAGGAAAAAAAATATTCTGAACCAAATAGTGTAATAAAATATTTAATAAAGTATAACAGAATAATATTTGAATTATATGACTGGAGTGAAGGGCATGCGCACTGCTGTGTACTGTAACACCGCCTACTACATGCTATCCTCCAATAGCATGCGGCGGTGACACAGTACAGCAGCATCGCGCCTTCCTGCACACATCGGCTTCCGTAGGAAGGTGAGGGAGGACCCGCTGCTGCTCTGCCACTACGGTAAGGCAAGGCGACACGGGGGGGGGGCCCGCTGCCACTCTGCCAGTATCTCAGTGGACTACTGAGAAGCCTGGACACGGGGCGGGGGAGGGATGATGCAGTTTCCAGGGACACGGAAGGTCCCGGGGGACCCGCTGCCGCTCTGCAACTCGGACCATATGACGAGTTGCAGAGCGGCAGCCTGCGGACCATAAAAAAGTGCCTGCGGACCATAAGACGCAGGCACTTTTCCTCCCACTATTTGGTGAAGAAAAAGTGCGTCTTATGGTCCGAAAAATACGGTACTTCTTTCTCCGTAGGGTACCTGGAATAGTCCTTGAGGTACGCTCCATAGCAGGTTTCGATGTGAAAACAAGTCTCTGTCCCAAAGTTGGTCAGATCTGTCTTTAACGAACTGGAAGCAAAGTTACCAAAGCGGATTATATCGTCAATATCACCAGTGTAGATGTCTTTGGTTCTCCGGTAAGTAGTAAGGCAGGTTTGTTTGATCTTGAGGACCTGTATGGCAGAAGTGAGCCAGAAGTGTAAGGCGTGGTATAGGAAGAGGTCAGTACCGTACTTTGCTGCATCAGTTCGGACTGCTTTATTAAATTCTACTGGAATTGTTCAGTGTAAACACATATCGCTCGCAGGTGTTCATCGGTTAACGCTTTGTCATTTAGCTCTTTTCTTTGCTTTTCAAGTCTTTTTTGACATTTTATTGCATTTTTCCATGCCATTCCAAATGATGTATTACCACTCTCTTTTTTAAGTATTTATTCTTAACTGCAGCTTTCATTTTGTCCAGACATTTGTGGTACATGTCGTCGACTGATTGGTCCATCATACTCAGTCGGATGGTGAGAGCTGATGTAGACTTCTGGGCGTTAATGAAAGGCTGAGGAGGAAGAAGGAGGGCAAGACATTTGGCTCAATAGGACCCACATGAAACCTCTGAGAATATCAGCAATAAAACAAATACACTCACCTTTGCAGAAGAGACAAGAGGCCACATGCAGCAAAACACCAAAGCCATCATTGGAGCCTTCATTTCTGCAATCAACCAGACCTGTAACGTTCAAACATAGAAATAATCACACCAAGCAGTTTGTAAATAGACTATTAAATGCTAAATGTTAAAATAATAGTGTAGGAAGTTTATACTGTGTTGCTAAGCTCTTTTAATACATTTTATACAAACGTAAAGTGGAGTCTCTTACCTTTAGTTTAGTGCCGTCAGTGACTCTGTGTCTGTGTGGTCACCACCAAACGCATCTTGAATATTTAACTCCAGTCGGTAGGAGGGTTTTTATTGTCAGCTGACCTATTTCCATTACAGCAGAGTTTCTGCTAGAAAAAAATGGTGCCGGTCAAAGTGACCGGCAGAGGTTTCGTTTTCCGGACATTTTTTTCGTTACCATCAACTACCTCACATCTTAGCCATGGGAACTCGTCACTCCATTCCGACCGATACGCCCTACACTTCGGCTTTTTCTCCGGTGGTGGCGGAGCTGTCTGGCTCTGGACATCTGAGGCTTCAGGCGTTCCTGATTCAGTATCCTCCTTCGTCTGGCCTCTGAAAAACTTTTAAGGCTAGTCTGCCTGGGCCTGGCCATATTTGAAACGTCTCTCAATAGTTCGTGGTTTAGGTCTATATTATAGCCGTTAGGCGTGCGCTTTATTTGAAATGCAATATGCGATGTTGTTTAAAAACTTTCAAACGGTCGATTCAGATTGTGTTGGGGGGCGGGGCCGGGATTATTAGGCAGTTTTAATCTGACAAGATTGACCGGAGAGATTTAATTTTGTCGGACATTTAATTTTTTTCCCGGCCAATGACCGGTAATTACCGGACAACGGAACCCCTGCATTACAGATAGTAATAGTGAATTTCAGCTGAAACATTGTTCCTTTATATGGTGTCTTTACACTTGTGGTCTTTTATTTCGGACCTAAATAGAAAACAAGTGCAGACTCAGTTTCACAATGAATACATTTTAATTTTAGTGCTATCTCTCTCTCTCTCTCTCTAGACCAACTGTAACATCATTTAAACACCAGGATGTGGTGTAATATTTTTGATGTTATGAGTTTTATTTCTGTATACTTATTTAGTTATTCATCTGGGCACGGGAGGGTTTTGGATTATCTTTTTAATAATAAAGGACAAAGGAGGAGCCATTAGAAGGAGGGGGTCCTCTGCCCCCTGAAGAAGTGGTTGTAAATTATAACCTGTCATGTGAAAACTGTAACTGCACACGTCTTTATCACTGGTTTTTGTCACACCATCTCGTACTTCCGGCACATGCTCTTCTGAGCTGCTCAGGACTTCGCACCGCAGTGGATCTGAAAAGCATCCAGTGGGCGATGGTCTGGAACCGCATCCTATGAGCCGCATGCAGCGTAATTTGGGGGTTAGTCCATAGATTGTAAAAATATGGATGTTATCCGCCTATTGGTCCCCTATTCACCGATATTGTCAATACGAAAGGGCAATAAAATGGCGGTTACATCCGGGCTTTTCTGCTTTTACTCCATAGTAAAACAATAGTTTTCAGATAGCATAAATTTACGTAATAATCAAAAATCCCCTCCCCCCAGAGTTGTCACGTAGTAAAAACGTAGCTCTAGAGACCGGAGTCATCTTTTGTACCAGGCTGTAAACATGATTTTTACACTTGTAAAAATCATGTTTACATTGTATAATGTAAAATGTATAATATAATACATTATATTGTAAAAATCTTACATCGCGAACGTCCAAAATTTATTAAAATGTAGATTTTCTGTGCGGACCAGTAGGAAAAGAGCAACAGACCACTATTCAGCCGAGGCCCGAGGGTTGGGAAGCCCTGTGAACAGCATTGTGTATATAATGTATCTTATCTTATCTTCAAAAAAAAGGGCTGTCTTTAAAGAAGTTTTGTCGACACTCTGTAGATCATCAGTGACCATGACCATGGTTGAGGCAGGCTGTAATACTGAGAGTGACACTTACTGGGGCTATTGACAAGTCTCTGGTGTCACCTTGTGTTGGAAGAGAAAAACAGTTGCACCTTCTACAGTTAGAAGAGTCCACAGTTTTACATATTTACTGCTCTATATTAATGTAAATGTTTGAGATCATCTGTATTTTCTGGTAATATTAATTTACAAGACACTTACCTTCATCACACGCCACATCATAAATACTGTCTCACTCAAACCTTCATCAAGATAATATCTAAAGTAAATAATTTATATATGATTTGATTTTTGTTCCAGTTTCCAGTCTTTGGAGCAGCTGACCCAAAAGGCATTAATGTTGTACCCACCACCATTCTTCTACAAAAAGATGTCTATGTGCCCTGACACACTTGAAAGGCTTCTTTGATTGTCCACTAGATGGAGCTCTTATTTTGTCTTATCTTCCTGAGTACAGCGGTGATCTGCAGTCACACCAGAGTAAACATAACTTTTTTATATAAGATATAAATCTATTTTCTATACGTGATATGTTTAGAACTGCAAACCATATTCTTAATTCTTTTTCAGATCTCTACTTACCCTGTGAGTAAATCTTTTTCCTCAGATGTTACATGTGCAGATACAAGGATTCATTCTTCTGTCAATCTTTGTAAATCAAATATAATTACACTTTGTCATTTTACAAAACAATAATAAGATTCAATTTATTAAATCTGTGTTGATCATTTCAGATTTACATCATAATAATCTCTCTCACAAACTTGCTCCAAACATATTTATTTATTTATTTATTGTCTTGTCACAGAACGGCCTTGCAGTTGAGAGTACTCTGGACTCCTTTACTCTCCAGGAAAAAGATTTTGTTACACTTTGCCAGCTTTTTGTAACTGTTCTTCTTAATGGCAATTATTTTGAACTTCTCATAGGGAGGGATGAGAACTTCTTTCTCAGTCTTTTTGAAAAAGGAATAGTCCTTGAGGTACGCTCCATGGCAGGTTTTGATGTGAAAACAAGTCTCTGTCCCAAAGTGGATCAGATTTGTCTTTAACGAACTGGAAGCAAAGTTACCAAAGCGGATTGTTTTGTCGATCTCACCAGTGTAGATGTCTGTGGTTCTCCGGTAAGTAGTACGGCAGGTTTTTTTGATGTTGAGGACCTGTATGGCAGAAGTGAGCCAGAAGTGTAAGGCGTGGAACTTGAAGTTGTCAGTACCGTACTGCGTTTTACCATTTCGGACTGCTTCATTAAATTGTGCGTATATTTGTTGCGGTTTGGAGAGGTTTGGGTTTTCTACAGTGTAAACACATATCGCTTGCAGGTGATCATTAGTTAATTTCTTGTCCTTTCTTTTTTTCAGTGCCTTCTTTAGGCACGATTTTACTTCTGCACTTGTCCAAACCCTTCCAAAATCTGTGTTATTACTCTCTTTCGGGAAGTATTTAGAAGCAACTGCAACTGCCATTTCTTGGTGACATCCGGAGTACATGTCGTCGACTGATTGGTCCATCATACTCAGTGGGATGGTAAGAGCTGGTTTAGACTCCTGGACGTTAATAATAAGCTGAGGAAGAAGGACAGGGGAAGGACCCATTTGAATAGGACCCACATGAAACCTCTGAGAATATCAGCAAACTGAAAATTTAATTCAAATACACTCACATTTGCCGAAGAGACAAGAGGCCACATGCAGCAAAACACCAAAGCCAGCATTGGAGCCTTCATTTCTGCAATCAACCAGACCTGTAACGTTCAAACATAGAAATAATCACACCAAGCAGTTTGCAAATATTTAGACTATAAGCTAAATGTTAACATTATAGTATAGTAAGGCACATTTTTTAGTTGAAACTCCTACCTTTAGTTTAGTGCCGGCCGTAACTCTGTGTGTGGTCACCACCGAACACAGCTTGAATATTTAAGCCCTTCCTCCAGTCGGTAGCAAGGCCTTTTTTTTTTATCTTTCTGTCAGCTAATAAAGGCTTGAGAACTTCAGGTAAAACATTATGACAGTAATGCTTGCATGTTCTTGTGGTCTTTTGGTTATGACTTAAATCGAAAACAAGTGCACACTCAGGTTCACAACCAAACGAACCGACCACAGCAGTATATTTGAACTGCATCAAACAGAGCCTCCGTGTCCATCATTAAAGTCAACAGGAAAACAGTACCAACACAATTTCTAGTAAAGCAGCAGCAGTGAAAGTAAAGTCTGATACGTTTTAGTTTAGCCCTCTCTGTCTCCGGAGACCAACTGAGCTCTAATATAATTCACAGGCCTATCTTATTTAAAGACGAAGCACATGGATAATTTGAATAAATCAACAAAGTTTGCTTACTACACACTGCTCAGAAACTACACTGTTCCAGTTGATCAGTTTTCTAACACTTTGCTAAACCAACTGTTTTCAGAGGTAACATGACTCCTTTCTTTGGGGTTCATTAGTGTCTGCAGAGTCATTATGAACATTATCTGAGCTGCTCTGGAGCTAGCAACAGCATTAGCCACAACACTGTTATGGACAGCATTAGATGAACATTTTTCTGTCTCAAGATTGATTTCACAATGTGTCTATTTTTGACGTATTAACTGGATTTTTTCTCAGCCTTACTCTGGACAAGATTTCTCTGCTTACACTGGAACCATTATTCTTTATGTGGCTCTAAATTACTTTGAAATGGAGAGTGTTTTTAATTATCTGTTTCTTTATAATTATTCCATTGTTTCAGTTCAAAGCAAATGAATGCAGCAGTTGTGGCTATAGATTTGATTTTCATTGTACAATTTACTTATCAATAAATTCCTACTGTGAGGTGGCCATTTGGGTCTGAGCCGAGGTGGTCTCATGGGTGTCTGTGTGTGGACTTATAGACACCTGTCTGCTCGAACAGGGGGTCAATGTTTTACAAACTGCAACTAGCACACAAGTCCAATAACAGAAGACCGGTCAGGCTCAAATTGGGGTGACCATTACTCCCAGTTACATTCACCATTGTCCACGTGGGTGTTGGAAAGAAAGATGGAGTCCCGAGACGGAGCACCTTCCAGCCCTTTTTGCGTCTAATGGAGCAGAGTAACTGTCGAATGCGAGCGCCTGGTGGGGCCCGGGCGGGCTTAGCCTGAAAGAGCGCCATGGGGCCAACCTCCCGTGGACTCTGCAGGAGGATACGTAAGGGGCTGGTGCTTAGTGGTTTGTGTAGCAGTCGAAGGCAGGGGGCCCGACAACCCGGTCTCTGGACATGGAAACTGGCCTTAGGGACGTGGAACATTATCTCGTTAGCATGGAAGGAGTCTAAACTTGTGCCGGAGGTTGAGAGGTACCGACTTGAGATAGTCAGTCCTTCAGCATGCACTGGGATAGTTTGCAGCCGAGTGTGAAGCTGCTGGGATGAGAATCAGCCCCACCAAGGTCGAGGCCATGGTTTTCAACCAGAAAAGGGGCAGTTGTTCAGTGGGTAGAGCGGTCGCCCTTCAACCGGAAGGTAGGCGGTTCGATTCCCGCTCTCCCCACAGTTCATACTGTCGTTGTGTCCTTGGGCAAGACACTTAACCCACCTTGCCTCCAGTGGCTGTAACACTGGTAATTACATTAGAACAATGTAAGTCGCTTTGGATAAAAGCGTCAGCTAAATGAATAAATGTAAATGTAAAATGTACATGAGACAGGGCCAGCCATCCAAATTCTTTTTCCTCTTCTATACAAAAAGATTTGGTGTCTGTTGATATGAGCTGTATATTCAGAAGGTAGAACAAATGGACGCAGATTACAAACACTGACAATAGCTTGAGTGCAGCCTGAATTCCTTTGGGATTTCTGTTTGCAGGCACTGCTTTCCAAAACTCTGTAGTTCCTTCTTTTAAAACACATTTCAGTCTGTCATTCTCACAAAGTTAAATCATCTCCAACTGGAAGGCTGCTTCATCTGTCACTAAGAGGACCTTTAAACAGTCTGATTCTGCAGTAAATGGGTTAATGGAAAGTAATCTGAAAAAACATCGCTGCATATTTTCATCAGTGTTGTATATCAAGCTGTTCTCACCTCTGATACTGAAGCTGCTGCTGCTCCAGTGGCCTTTAACACGGATGGAAAATGTGTGAGGTCTTCCTTTTGAAGATGAGTAGAGAGGAGCTTAAGGTTGTTGACAAATGTGAAAACAATTTTTTACCAGGTTTGGCAGCATTTTAAACTTTGCTTGCAGATCCACATTTAGTTTGTTCAGATGATTCATCATGTCGACCAGAAACCCCAAATCTGAACTCCACTGTCGGTTACAAAGCTCAGGATATTCCTTCTCCTTCTATTATAGAAACAACTTTGAAGACGCAGGTCACTCGGAAGGTCTTCATCAAGCTAAGTAATGAAGTTTTGGAACTGTCTGTGATTCAGAGCACAAGTGTTAATAACATCTCTTCCGTCAACACCTGACTGACAAACACTGAATTCTACTTCCTTTCTCTCATCCTTAGCTTTGTATACTGTGCTGGGTTTAAACTGACTAGTTTTTTTTTTTGTGCACTTATGCTTTTTGTTCCTTGTGTTGTTAGAATTGCTTCCATTGTTATCCTCACTTGTAAGTCGCTTTGGATAAAAGCGTCTGCTAAATGACTAAATGTAAATAAAATGTACAGTTTCTAGCACAGGTTTCATTACATGCTCCATATTTAGTTTCTTGGATACAAGGTGTTCTTGATGGATGTTGCAGTGAAATGTCCAAAAATCCAGGAAACGAGCATCAGCTTTACACAGCCCTACAGGAGCATTTGCAGATCCCAACATAGCTGGTGCACCATCTGTAGCTATTGTAGTTAATTTTGATAACTGTGTTGCGAAGGTCACTAATGGTCAAGCGGTCAGATACAATGTTCGGGAGTCGCCTCTTCTATGAAGGCTTCCTCACTGCTATTTCCTATTTTTATGAGACTCTAAAACAGTACTCGCTTTTGCGGCTGACAGATCACTGAAGGCGGATGCCAGGCCCGATTGCAAGTTGGTTTGTTAAAACCTTGTCTTACCCTAAAAATGCTCCGTCCGTAAAATTGAGGACTTACCTTAGGCGTATGTCCAGCGGTTCAATCTCCTTAATCTAATGTGCAGTGGACGATTTGGATGGCCTGCTGCTAGCTTTAAATCAGACCTCTGTACAGATGGGAGAGGCTTGTGGGAGTTTAAAGAATGACCTGGAGATTGAATATGTCTTTATTTAGTTTATTAAAAGGTCAAGTAAGGTTTACAGAATGACGCTTGGCAAGAGTTAGATATAGAACCTTAACTCAAGAACCAAGATTGCTCTGTTCGGAGGATTGAGAAAGTCAGATCAGACAAAATTAGACTGCTCTCGTGTTTAACCCTTTGGGGTGAACCCTGGGGGGAGCAACAGGGATCGTACAGTAAGAGAGGGGTTTATGCTATTCTGACTTTGATACAGGATTGCCCTTGAATCAAGGAGATCAGCAAGACCTGTTTGCTTGAGTTTTAAGCCTCCTTTTATATGTTCTGGACAGGATATAGTCATGATGTTCTTTGACATACTGAGTACACTCTGTGAACTCTGTGTGTCAGTGGTCACAAATACCATTTCCATCTCACATATTGACTTCCCGAGTGTCCAAATTATGGCACTCCCACGAATATATTGCCCTCTCCCACGCCAGAGATTTTCACCTGGCCTCCAGTCACACACAAAGGGGTTTTATCCACTTCCCTGTTTACAGTACCATGTCTCCCAAAGTTACATTCCTTGCGCCTATTTGCGCCGATGTCTGTTACCTGAAAGACCTGGGTCTGCTAGTGGACTCTTCTTTTCCTCTTTTTTAATGAGGTAAGCTAAGTAGTTTTGTTATTTTAACAAATTATTTTCCGGAGTTTGGTAGGAATTTTTCTTTCATTGTTCTGACTGCTCGTTCCGCGATGCAGTTAGTGTTAGACATATGTGGTAAGGACCATACTGCTTAAATTCCCAGCGAGTCCAATAAGTCTGTTGCATGTTTGTTTTTAAAGTGAATTACTTTGTCCATTCTCAAACTCTGACCCTCCTTTTCTGTCATATACTCTGCTGTTTTTGATGCCACTACTATACTTGTTGCTCTTTTCATTGGATAAATCTGTCTGTTACCTCCAGCATTGTCTAATATTACTAGGAATAAATTATTTTGTCTTATTCGGCACTTGAGAAACTTGATCTTGATCTGCAGAAAAGTGGTTTCCTGGTATATCGGTTCAAATGAGCTCATGCTTTGTCTTTGCTACTCGTGTACCAGCTTTGTCTCAGGTGTAATTCATTCAAAACAGATTTCACAGATCTATCTCCAATCACACTGTTCATTGACATTGCAAAACATTTTTTAATTATTACTTTAATAGAATTGGAGAAACTCAGACTGTCTTGAGACTATGAGACCATCAGGGAGATCCTTCTAAGATCCTTTCTAGTTACAGCAAAAAATAAAACAGAAGCTACAAAAATAATTATGGGCATAAAAAGCTCAAAAACAGCGGGTGTGGATGGCAGAAGAAGTAAAATCATAAGAGCCATTATGAACAAAATTACAGTCCCACTCAATTACACTTATTACTATAATAATAATATACTCTCTCTACAGTAACAAAAATTATCATCAATATCTATACCACCCACCTTTCTAAATTGTTGGAGAGAATTGCGCTTAAAAGATTATACTTGGATAAATTATTTGTAGTCTTCTCTTTTAACACAATGTCCTTGTGGATTTGTGTATTACTTGGTCCTCAAAGTTTCACTTAATTTTCCGCACTCAGTCATGAGTGTCTCTTTCAGGTGTTGTGACTGGCTCAGGGTCACAACAAAAAGGGAGACCAGGCCAAGTTAAAGTGCTAAAAAAGTATATTTAGGCCCGAGCCAGTGATGACCGGGAGGGCCTGTTGTTTTTGATCGGGTTATTTTTTTTTTTTCTGCAAAATGATCCACAATTTGACCCAGTAAACATGCACAAAAAGTCATTTTTATTGGTCCCAGACTTCCAGCCCGGCGAAACATTTATGTATTTGAAGTCCCCGAAAAAAAATACGAAAAATGACTCAGTGGCGACCCCTATAAAAGTCAAAATACATTGGGCCTACGGAAAATGAAAGTAAACATTTCCAATGTAGAAATACAGAACTTGGTACATCCATAGAACACCTCAGGGCAAACAGAAAAGTCAATGACAGCCACACCCTAAACTCAACAGGAAGTCCACCATGTTGGGTGAAACGCTCGGCCACCTAAATCGCACCCCTTGCGCAAAAAGATGCAAATCATCGTGTTTTAATCTAAATGGCCCCAAATTTGGTAAGTATCATCTAGACACGTGTGCCAACCAAAGTTGTGACTTTGTTGTTGATATCTTATCGGGTATGGGTGTGGCAAGCCTGTAACGAGGTGGCCATTTTTGTGAAAATAAAATGTCTCTTAACTCTCAAACGCCTTCTTGGATCGAGTTGGACCCAAAAAGGCGTTTGTGCACATTCATGACCTGAACACAAAGATATGTAAATAAAAGGGTTATCTTTAGAAATGGCTCTGCAGCGCCCCCTACAAACTTATAATGGGACCCAAGAATTTAGTTTGTCATAGAAACATGAAATTTGGTACACACATCTCTTATGTCATGACGAGCATAAAAGCCAATAACAACCACCCCCTATCTATAAATGTGTTGTCATAGCAACGCCCCAAATATGTGGAAAAAATCAATGGGAAGTGAAAATTTTAGTTTGTCGTAGGCAAATGAAACTCGGTACACACATCCAGTATGGGCTTATGAACAAAAAAGCCAATGGGGACCACACCCTATCACACACGGGAAGGCAGCCATTTTGAATAGAAAATGTGAACTGACTTAGAATACCCCTTTTTTTTAAAAAGAACACAGACAATAGCTGCTTCATTCCACAGACACCAAACTTGGGCAAAATGAGCTAAACATATGTATGTAAAATAGACAGGCGTTTTTCTAGACTTTTTTGCTCGAGTTATATTTTTTTTTTATTATAATTCGGTATATTTTTTTTATTATAATTTTTCTGCAAAATGATCCTAAATTTGACCCAGTAAACGTGCAACTAAAAGTCATTTTAATTGGTCCCAGACTTCAAGCTCGGCGAAAAATTAATGTATTTGAAGTCCCCGAAAAAAAAAATACGAAAAATGACTCAGTGGCGACCCCTACAAAAGTCAAAATACATTGGGCCAATGGAAAGTGAAAGTAACTTTTTTCCAACGTAGAAAAATTAAACTTGGTACATCCACAGGACACCTCAGGGCAAACAGAAAAGTTTATTACAGCCATATCATAAACTCAACAGGAAATCTACTATGTTGGGTGGAATGCGTGACCACCTAAATCGCACCCCTTGTGTCTAAAGGCTTTTCATCTAAACAGCTCCAAATTTGGTGAGTATCATCTAGACACGTGTGCCAAAAAAGTTATCTATTTGTTTTTTGATATATTTGTGGCTGTGGTCGTAATGAGTCTGTGAAGAGGCAGCTATTTCTTTGGGAAATAAATGCCATTTCCCAATTGCCAGGATCCTTCCTTTGGAGGAGGCCCCTCCATAGCCAAGGCTAGAGTCTTAGAAAACTCCTCAGAATCTTTTGGGACTTGTAAACTTGTACTTTTAGACAAGTAATATTTACATTTTGTCTTTTTAAACAGGGGGGTGCAGCTATTTCTGAGTCATCTCAAATCTCCAGCCAGTACTTTGTTTTTCTCGCCTTAGCCCAAGCATAATCTATTATTTTCAAAAGGTGGCGTAGCAGGCCCCAGCAGTAGCACAGGACCGAGGTGATGAAGCAGGTTCCAGCCAGAAGAAGATTCAAGAAGGAGCACAGGCCCGGTTATTTGACATTACCGTGCAAGAAAGCACGAAATGCAATCCTCCGAGTACATGTGTCCCCGCGGTCTTAAGGGAGGCGAGGGCTTTATCACGCTTGGGCTTTAATTGTATGTATATTTATAAATATAAAGTAATTAAAACACAATGAAAAAAAAAAAACAATACATCAAGATTCTCAATAACATCAAGCAGTCTGCAGAGAAACTTGGCCTTGGGCACCAGTGGACATTTCAGCACGACAACGACCCAAAACATTGGTGGGGAGCTAAAGATCAGGTGTGTCTTGTCTGGTGTGGAAGATTTGGGCCTCTATTGCTCTGGTGCTAACTGAATTTCACACATTTATCTGATATGGACATTTATTAGCTGACAGAAAAAACCTTCCTACCAACTGGAGTCTGTTTGCAAACTTCTTGGTGTGATTATTTCTACGTTTGAACGTTACAGGTCTGGTTGATTGCAGAAATGAAGGCTCCAATGATGGCTTTGGTGTTTTGCTGCATGTGGCCTCTTGTCTCTTCGGCAAAGGTGAGTGTATTTGAAATAAGTTTTTTAGCTGATATTCTCAGAGGTTTCATGTGGTTCTCAATAAGTCAAATGTCTTCCCTCCTCCTTCCTCCTCAGCCTTTCATTAACGTCCAGAAGTCTAAACGAGCTCTCACCGTCCGACTGAGTATGATGGACCAATCAGTCGACGACATGTACTTTCGATGTAACAAAGATATGGCAGTTGCAGTTCCTTCTAAATACTTCCTAAAAGAGAGTTGTAACACTGATTTTGGAAGGGCTTGGACAAGTGCAGAAGTAAAATCGTGCCTAAAGAATGCACTGAAAAAAAGAAAGGACGAATTAACTAATGAGCACCTGCAAGCAATATGTGTTCACACTGCAGAAAACCAAAACCTCTTTGAAGAAGGGAAGCCACAAATATACGCACAATTTAATTAAGCAGTCCGAAACGGTAAACCACTGTACGGTACTGATAACTTCAAGTTCCACGTCTTACACTTCTGGCTCACTTCTGCCATAACATAAACATCATACCTTTCCTACCAAACTGCCGTACTACTTACCGGAGAACCACAGTCACCTTCACTGGTAAGATCAACAAAATAATCCGCTTTGGTAATTTTGCTTCCACTTATTTAAAAACAGATCTGACCGACTTTGGGACAGAGACTTGTTTTCACATCAGAACCTGCCATGGCGCGGACCTCAAGGACTATTCCTTTTTCAGTATGACTGAGAAAGAAGTTCTCATCCCTCCCTATGAGATGTTCAAGATAACTGGAATTAAGAAGGACCGTTACAATGAGCTGAATAATTGTAAAACAATCTTTGTGCTGGAGAGTGTGGGAGAACAGAGTGATCTAAACTGCAAGGCATTGAACAAAGGAGTAAAAATAGCTAACTTTGGCTTTTTTATTATATTTTTTGTTAATTTCTGCTTTTAACTGCTACAGATAGAGAAAATTGTAGAGGGAAATATAGAACCATTTGTTATGACTTTTTAAATTGAAAAAAATGTAATAAAAATATTTCAGAAGCATAGCACTGTTTTACTCTGTTTTTATTGTAGGCTGGTGCAATATGAATGACAGAAATACTGTTGTCAAGCAGAGTGTAGCAGACCATTCGAATTCTACAGATGGTCAGTGGTTGTAAGGCCAGGACGTCTTCAGGATTAACAACTGTTTGTTTTCACTATCAGGCCAAAGGTGACTCAGAACCAGGACAAAACCCTGGCGCCGTGCCAAATAATCGTAAATTCTTTGAGATACGACTGTTTATTCAGCTTTCCCCAGAACATTCTCGTTCCACTGATGGACATTTGGAATGGCTTTGA
The DNA here is from genome assembly GCA_024416835.2 of Perccottus glenii. Classification (NCBI taxonomy): domain Eukaryota; kingdom Metazoa; phylum Chordata; class Actinopteri; order Gobiiformes; family Odontobutidae; genus Perccottus; species Perccottus glenii. The sequence goes on from CM044546.2 coordinate 21,979,799, forward strand.
AAATAGACTTCTACAATGGTCAAACACTACCCCCTGGTGGTCAAATGGACGAATGCCTCTGACTTTTCATCGAAGGAATTTTGTTTACTTAATGAAAAGCAAATTATTAAAAGAGACATTGGGTTGATGTGTTTGTACTGTTCTTTTCCCAGGATGCGGAGTTGTGACCAAATAACTCCTTGTATTACTTCTACAGTTCATGTTTTGTTTTAATGAAATGTGATAAATGTATGTTCCCCTGATAATATTCTGACAAATATGACAAATTTTTATGTATAATTCTGCAATACGAATGTTTTGTGTGTTTTATAAAAAAAACAAGTAAGACATTGCGAAACAAGGAATGTTTTTAAAACTTAGTTAGACTTTAAACTTAGTTAGACTTCCCAAAGCGACGCCCCTTCTCTGTAAGACACGCCCCCCCACCAGGACCGTCCTAGAGAAAGCCGACTTCTAAGACTCCTTTTCCAGTGAGTCACAGTTTATTTTTAAAGACTTAATTTTTTCCCGCTATCTGGAAGTACCTAATTATGCAAATTGCTACAAGAGAGAATCAAAAATGTAGGTTTATTCCAGATCTGGGGTTCAGACACCGACAAGCAGAGTCTGACCATGAGTACAAAAAGACAAGTCCTTAAATACCTTTTAGCAAATAACATCTGTTTTACATCATTGCCATCCTTATCCTGATGTAGAGAAGGAGGCCCCTGTTTCCAGGAAGCCAGAACTAACACAGATCATATCATACGTTCATATTACTGGGGAGGCATACAGGTTTCTAATCTTTCTCAGATGGAAGCTAGGAGCCTTGCTTCCTGGTGTCACATACCTTGACCCCTTTCACCCACACAAGTCTACTACACAAGAGAAGAGCCCATGTAGTAAGATTAAACATTGAGCATACATTTACTAATGACATAAAAATGACATGATATCAAACACTACAAAAAGGGTTCTTTTATTTCTTGACTAATCTCCAAGATGTAAAGAGAAGAGCTTTATTAATTGGGGTTTTAAGAACCATAATTAAGAGTCCACCACCACCTCTAAGAGAGTGCATTCCTTTGAGGACAGCAATGTCCACATTTTGGCCAGAGGCCAGATGGTTTGAGAGAGGGGTGAAGGAAGCCATTTTTGTGAAAATGGAATCTGAACAGAGGAGGTGGCCTCAGATTCTTGTTGCCTAGTATTTATAACAGTTTTTGAAACAACTCTCCTGAGCCTCAAATGACTCTCACATCAGGAGTCACACTGTCCATTCATGGCCAATGACTTATGAGACCAGAACAGCCTGGTCCATCAGGTTTGGTTTCAGGGGAAACTCCTCCCTCTAGAGATATACGCTCAGCTCTCTTACCAGTTGATCTCAGAATTGATAAAGTCTCTTGGAATTAGAGACGGAACGTCTTTACTTGAAAACTGAGTCCAGATGCTTTTACTTTTACCTTTTCTTCAAGATGACCATAATGACTGAGAACTTTCACAGACAACTGGCACATTGTAAAATCAAACTCTAAAAGAAAATAGGGGTTTCCTTTGACTATACACTATGGAATTAACTGCTAGCTCCAGAGCAGCTCAGATAACGTCTTTAATGACTCTGCAGATGCTCAAGACACAAATAATCACCAGAGAAAGGAGTCTGTGCAGCAGTAGCTACTTAGCAAATTAGCCATGTGCTTCAGAGGCTTTTTTGGCATGTAACTAATTCGAGACCTGCTTTATGGAGACAGAGGGATTAAACTAAATTGATTCAACACTTTTATTTCCACTCTGAGGAAAATGAGCACTGCTGCTGCTTTGATATTATATATCAATATTTGAACCTGCAATCTAGGTTCAGCTTAAAAGTAAACAAAAATAAAAACGGTAAACTTGTAAACAAAAGATAAATAATAATAATTACAAAAATTAAAACTACATTTTAGAAACATAAACAATTGTGTGTAATTGTAACTCCATGAAAAGGTTTTGAAAACTGAATAATCTTAGCAGTTCCTCACATTTGGAAGTTTGAAAGTTCACAGTTGACTGTGTCGTCTCAGGAACTTATGCAACAAACTGAAAGCATTGTTGTAAACCACAATGAGTTTCTTCTTGTTTCTTTCTTCTTCTATAGTTATACTGTATAAAGACAGTTTTTACACAGTACATGGCTGAGGATTGACAAGGTGGTTCATTTTACAGTTATTTATTATAATTAATATTATTATTATATTATATTATTGTCATGAAGCATTAGATATTTAATTATATAATTCTGAATTGTGAGGTACAATTAAATAAGTTCACACTAATACCCACTCCTTTTTGTACATTATTTTTTATTATTTTATATATGTCTGTTTTGTTTGTTTCAAATGTGTATCTGTTTAAAATAAACCAAACTCCACTAGAGATGAGCTGTAAACAGTGATGTACAGAAGACTCTAAACAGAGAACACCTGACATTAGGAGAGCACATACTAAACTTATGAATAAACATATTAGCCTGTGCGTAGCGTTTAAACACTGTCTCTGAATATCTCTGTCATTCGTCACCCGTATGTAAAAAATCAAATACCTAGGTATTTGATTTCTTTGCATGTCACAAGAGGGTTGTCACACAGGTCAAAGGCAGGAAATGTAAATGCCCAATCATCTCTGCTTCTAACAACCATAATATTGCTCTTTTCGGAGTTCAGTGAGGCCATGGAGAAGGACTATTGGTTGGCCTCGTAGAAATTCTGGCAAACCGTCCGGCGCCTCAGGAGGGGGAAGCAGTGCCCGGCCAACACTGTTTACAGTGGAGGTGGGAATCTGCTGACTTCAACTGGGGATATTGTTGGACGGTGGAAGGAATACTTCGAGGATCTCCTCAACCCCACCAACACGTCTTCCACTGAGGAAGAGGCCGAAGGCTCAGAGGTGGACTCGTCCATCACCCCAGCTGAAGTCACTGAGGTAGTTGGGAAGCTTGTCTTGGCTGACACGCCTCTGCAACATCGTGTGGCGTTTGGGGACAGTACCTCTGGACTGGCAGACCAGGGTGATGGTCCCTCTTTTCAAGAAGGGGGACCAAAGGGTGTGTTCCAACTACAGAGGGATCACACTCCTCAGCCTCCCCGGGAAAGTCTATGCCAGGGTACTGGAGGGGAGAATGCGACCGATAGTTGAACCTCGGATTCAGGAGAAACAATGCGGTTAGCACCCGGTCGTGGAACACTGGATCATCTGCATCTGCATCAACCACTGTCAAGTTCCACCAACATTAAATCATTTATCATTTAATCATTAAATCATCAAAGACATAATCTTATTCATCTTTGTTCTCAGTCTCACAGCCTGCCTCTACTATGGTCATGAAGAATGATGAGAATGAAGAATGAAGAGCAGTCTTGATGCTACAGTGCTCAACAACTATCGGCCCATATCAAACCTGCCATTTTTAGGGAAAGTCATCGAAAAAGTTGTATATCAGGAATTTAATGACTTTCTATTACTCAACAACTGCTTTGATCCTTTTCAGTCAGGATTCAGGCCCCATCACAGACTGAGACTGCACTTATCAAAGTCACAAATGACATCCGTATGGACACTGACGCAGGCAAAGTCTCTGTCTTAGTTCTGTTGGACTTGAGTGCTGCGTTTGATACAGTGGACCATGAAATCTTGACACAAAGATTAGAGGAATGCATCACTGAAACTGAAACTGCCCTTAAATGGTTTCAGTCCTATCTTGAAGACAGGAAGTACTTTGTTTCGATTGGTAACTGTGAATCAGACCATATGGCCCTGACATGTGGGGTTCCACAGGGGTCTATCTTGGGACCTCTATTATTCAATCTCTACATGCTTCCTTTAGGCCAGTTAATAGGCAGCTGTGACGTATCATACCATAATTATGCAGATGACACTCAGATTTACATTTCACTCACAGCAGGTGAAAACGGACCAATCCATTCACTGTGTCACTGCATTGAACAGATTAATGTGTGAATGCCTAATAATTCTCTCCAACTGAACAGAAACAAGACTGAACTAATCATCTTTGGGCCACAGAAACAAAGAGAAAGTGTCAGCTTGTGTCTCTTTCTCTAAAATCTAAAAATCATGTTAGAAATCTAGGCCAGTCATCATGGACTCAGACTTGAATTTCCACAGTCACATTAAGTCAATTACATCCAGTGTTGGGAAAGTTCACTTTCTACAAGAACTAGTTCAAAGTTCAGTTCACAAATTTTAAAATGAACTAGTTCAGTTCATAGTTCAAACTTCAAAATTTTGAACTAAGTTCACAGTTCCAAAAATGAACTAGTTCATAGTTCTTTTTTTCCATATGTTGCTGCGAGCTATTATTTTTCAAAATTATTGCCACAGCCCATATACAGTAGAATCACAGACAGCAATTATTTTATCAGTTTTAACAATGAAGCTATGCGTTAGATTTCATTTTCATATCCAATTTTCAATCCTTATCCAACCAGGGTTTACATTAGCATTGAGGGGACATTGTTGCTTTAATGCTTTGTTGCTGTCCATTCACTCCACACTAGTAGCAGCTGCAGCTTTCAACCCTACAGTACATTCTCAAGAACATGAGGAAAAACGTGCTGCTTGAATGGTCTTTTTTAATGAGGAATTATTCAAAGAAAAACAGGACGGTAATCATTAAGGTGAAAACGTTTTTAAATTTTAATAATTTTCCATTGTCCACATGCTAAAACAGAATATTGGAATCCTGGGAAAATAGACCAGGCAGTTTCAACAAACAAGTTACATGAATGAATTTAAATGATCATACGCCTTACTACATGCTGCTGTCGCCTCCATGCTTTATTTTTTTTTTTTTTTGATGACACGTCACACAAGCGGCGGACGGCGGTGCGACACAGGTGGCTGGTGTTGCCAGGTTTGGTGTTTATCCGCTACATATTAAGACCCGTTTGCGGTGTGTTTTAGCCGGGTTTTCGCCTGGAAGGCTCTATAGAAATCTGCAGAGGTGGAAAGAGTAATACAATTTTGTACTCAAGTAAAAGTACTGTTACTTCACTGAAATTTTACTTTAGTAAAAGTAAAGTTACCAGTCTAAAAATCTACTCAAGTTAAAGTAAAAAGTAGCTCATTAAAAATTTACTCAGAGTAAAAGTTATTGCGTTACTTTTTTTTAAACAGCTGGGGTGGGGGTAGTGTAGTTCAAAAAAAGACAAGATAATATAAATCCCCTGTACCTTGTGACCTTCTGGACTTCATTGAGGAGAAGAAATCTTGCATATTTGATATTTCTGTTAATACAGAAACTGCAAAGATTAATTTTACTACACTTACAACATTATTCTACAACGTCTCCATCGTTCCTGTCAGTTTAGCGCGTTTGTTCTCCCGCCCATCAATCAATCAGTGGAGTAGTTTCCGGGGCGCGATTTTTTTTTTATTTATTTTTTTACTCGGTAACGGATATGATTTAAAATGTAACGAAGTACAATACTTCAAACAAATTATACTTAAGTAAAAGTAAAATTACAGATTTTAAAAACTACTTTAAAAAGTAGAAGTACACAAAAAAGCTACTCAATTACAGTAACGCGAGTAAATGTAATTAGTTACTTTCCACCTCTGGAAATCTGGCACCCTATTGAACGAAGTTAACCTGAGAGAGCGTGCCGTTCACAGACACCAGAATGAACGAGTTCACAGTAACGTTCATCAGGCAGTAATACAGCCCGTTCAGTTCACGTTCGCCCAATATATGAACGAGTTCATGAACTATCGTTCAATGAACGCGTTTAGGCACAACACTGATTACATCATCTGCATTTTATCACCTTAAAAACATTTCCAGAGTCAAAGGGATAATGTTCCAACCAGACTTAGAGAAACCTATCCATGCTTTTATCTGGTCTCTCAAAACGAGGGTTAAGACAGCTGCAGCTTATTCAGAACGCGGCTGCTCGGGTTCTAACCAAAACCAGGAAGTACAACCACATCACGCCAGTTTTAAAATCTTTACACTGGCTTCCTGCTGCTCAGAGAATAGACTTTAAAACAGCACTTCTGGTTTACAAATCTCTAAATGGTTTAGCACCAGAATATATCTCTGACATGCTAGTTGCTTATGAACCTCCTCGGACTCTGAGAACATCTGGGACAGACCTTCTGCTCGTGCCCAGAGTTAGAACTAAACATGGTGAAGCAGCGTTTAAGTTTCAACAGCCTCCCAGATGAAGTAAAACAAGCCTCAACTTTAACAATGTTCGAGGGGAGGTTAAAAACCTTCCTATTTAGCTCTGCCTACATTACAACTTAAAGTGTTTTTATCTGCACTCTTCTTTTTAAATGTTTTTTAATTTTTCTTATGTTTTTAATCTAAATCTTGTAAATTGTCTTTTATTCCTGTAAAGCACTTTGAGTTACCCAGTGTATGAATTGTGCTATATAAATAAAATTGCCTTGCCTTGCCTTGATGCTCTGATGTTGAAGTTTAGATAAAAATCACACACTCAACTTTTATATGTAATTAGATTCTGACCATTTACAAATATATTTCAAACATTTTTCATTTTTCTTGACGAACATGCTGACACATAGAGGGATGAAGGCCCCCCCACTCTGCAGCCTGTATCTCTGGATAATGTTGCCACCTGCTGGGGGTCAAGTGTAAAATAGCATCACTGTTCCATTCTTCTGCATCAACCACTGCCTTGTTCCACCAACATTAAATCATTAATAATGATTACTAAATGTAATATATATTTTAATGGACTAACATAATGAACTGGTGAGGCTTGTGGAAATCTTCTGACATTATGCGGTGGACATTGGAACCCTCCAATCAGATGGGCTTTCAGATGGTGAGTGTTCACTATTAAATTTTGTCACTATTGTCACTGCCATGTTAAATAGCTCCAACATTTAAACTATTCTTTTTGTTCTTAGATTGCAAAGACTTCATAAAGAGGTTAATAGACAAAAACTCAGAAACCCGCCTGTCCCTGAATAACATCAAGGACCACCCCTGGATGAACTGAGGGGTGATGAACTTACAGGTAAGATCAGGTAAGTTCACTACAGTTTGTTTGGACTCGCCCCTGGTTGAGAGGCACAGAAAGATTTCCACACCCTTAATTCTGTGCAGTTTAACCTTTGGTCCCTTCCTCAGAACATTAGCAGCTAGTGCACCATCTTTAGCTATTGTGGTGATTTTGATATGTATATATATATATATATATATATATATATATATATTATATATATATACACACACATACATACACACTTATAACTTTGGCTCTGACAGAAAAGTATCCACTTTAAAGGCTTCTTTGTTTTTCCACTAGATGGAGCTCTTATTTTGTGAAACCTTACTAAGAGTACAGCCGGTTATCTGCAGTCACACCACACTGTTACTCTCTGGATGTAGTCAGTATTTAGTAAATTCAAATTAATTTGGCCTAACATTATTTATTATTAGTTCACTAAGCCTTTCTTATAAAATAACACATTCTACAAAGTAAATTGTAAGATTGAGTTTATTATATCTGTGTTTGTCATTTCAGGTTTACATCAGTATAAGCTGCCTTATAAACATATTGTCACATTTTTGTCAAATATATATATTTGTTTTGTTGCAGAACGGCCGTCCTAAAACTCCTTCTCGTCCAGATTCTTCATAATGCCCTGAACCCAGCCCATGTTTGGGTCCACGCAGACTGAACGGTTTTTTTGGGTCATAAAACTGAAACAGAGGACAATAAAAGGTAAACTGCACAAATCACAGCAAAACACAAAGAACAGAAAATATACTGACATAGCATTTGTTGGATGCTTCAACTAAAGACGTATAAAATATAAAACAGTCGCAAAAATACAGAATAATCTCCAGTTGAGATGAGAGACTGTACTCACATGGCCCCAGCTCTTGCGCAGCGGTCGTCAGTCATGTAATAATTTTTGATATATCTGACGTGTATTTTCTTGGGGTAGAACTTGAAGCAGCAGTCCGTAGGGCCATTTGAATCTGCAGGGAACAAAGAAAACACAGTCAATTAATCTTATTGTGTCTAAAAGATAGAGTTTGACAAAATAAATAGTCTTACTGCTGCAGAGAACAGAGGACAGCAGAACAGCTCCTGCGATGCAGAGGAGGAGGAGGATGGAGGTGTTCCTCATGACTCGGGATTATCAGGAGACGATCAGTGATGATGGTGATGTTAGAGATAAAAGACCGCAACCACTGCTGCAGCGAGGCTTTATGATCTTCGAAAAAGGTAGCAGTGTTCTTTAACTGTAAAGGAGGTGAAAAAGGGGGGGGGCAGGTGGAGGAAACAAGGCTGTGGTTTTAAGAAAACTTCATATGTGGCCTGTGACAAGAACTTTCCACCGATGCTTTTTAATGACAGCACTTTGCACAAAAGAAAACTCTGCAAGTGCGGTTGGCAATAAATTTACAGCTTTAAAGGTGTTAAAGGTGTTTTTAGGCTTCCGTTTACCCCTTCAAACAGCTTTTATTCTAACCAGCGTCATAAAGTTAAACCAAGGAAGACTGTAAAGTATGTCATTTAGGGATAAAAGAACTCACTATTTTCAATTTACACATTTTACAATTTACATTAATTTCAATTCAAATATCAACTACCATGTTTTAAGTTTATTTCTAGATTTTATTTGCCTTGACATGTATGTGATGATCTGCCACAAGGGTTAAAATATAAAAAAAATAAAGCATCTTTATAAAAGTGTAGTACAACAAAGCAATGGATTATGTTTTAATGTCAGTTAGCCGTTTCTAGCCGCTTCTTCTTTGTTGCAATAGAGCATGTTTTCTGAATAAGGTAAAAATGACCCAAGGGGGTTTTAGGGATGAACATTTTCTGTTTATTTTAGTTAGCACAAAACATACTAAATTATCATTAAACTATTTTAGAAAAAGTCATTAAGTGGTAGGTGCTAGGGTTTTAAATGTACAAAGATACATACAGTGGGGCAAAAAAGTATTTAGTCAGCCACCAAATGTGCAAGTTCTTCCAATTAAAAATATTTTTATTCAACTATGAGAGACAGAATAGGGAAAAGAATACAGTAAATTACTTTGTAGGGCTTTTAATGAATTAATTGGTAAATTTCTCAGTAAAAAAAAGTATTTGGTCACCTACAAAAAAGCAAGATTTCTGGCTCTCACAGACCTGTAACTTCTTTAAGAGGCTCCTCTGTCCTCCACTTGTTACCTGTTTGAACTCAGTATTATAAATGACACCTGTCCACAGACTCAAACAGTCAGACTCCAAACTCCACTATAGCCAAGACCAAAGAGCTGTCAAAGGACACCAGAAACAAAATTGTAAAAAGTCTGAATCTGAAGTAAGTAAGCATCTTAATGAAATCAACTGTGGGAGCAATCATTAGAAAATGGAAGACATACAATAATCCCCCTCGATCTGGGACTCCACGCAAGATCTCACCCTGTGGGGTCAAAATGATCACAAGAACGGTGAGCAAAAATCCCAGAACCACACGGGGGAACCAAGTGAATGACCTGCAGAGAGCTGGGTCAAAGGAACAAAGGCTGCCATCAGTAACACACACAACATGCAGTGTCCAGAACGTGTCCCCCTGCTTAAGCCAGTACATGTCCGGGCCCATTTGAAGTTTGATAGAGAGCATTTGGATGAACCAGAAGAGGACCGGGAGAATGTCAGATGTTGTGTTTGGAAGAAAAAGAGTGCTGAGTTGCATCCAAAGAACACCATACCTACTGTGGGGGGTGGAAACATCATGCTTTGGGGCTGTTTTCCTGCAAAGGACCAGGACGACTGATCTGTGAAAAAGAATGAATGGAGCCATGTATTGGGGGCCATGTATCATGAGATTTTGAGTGAAAACCTCCTTTCATCAGCAAAGGCATTGAAGATGAAATGTGGGTGGGATGAAAATCCAAAACATCACTGCTCTAGAGGAGTTCTGCATGGAGGAATGGCCCAAACTACCAGCAACAGTGTGTAAAAACCTTGTGGAGACTTACAGAAAACGTGTGACCTGTCAATACCAACAAAGGGTATATAACAAGTATTGAGATGAACTTTTAATTGACCAAATACTTATTTTCCATGTGACAAAGTGGGTTTGTCCCATAGTTCACCTTTTAGTTTATGTAGTTGTTCATTTCACACGTGTTAATTTACAATCAATGTCATCTCAACAATACAGCTAAACTAAACTATCCCGGGTTTGTTTTGTTTAGTTTGTATTTAGTTCTTCAGTTAATTAGCACACAACACACAGTTCTGTTAAATATGTTTAATTGTAAAGTTGATACATTTGAGTTAAAGTCATTCGTCTACAAACTTACCTGGTCCACCACATGGTTAGGTCAAAGAGGGGAAGGGCCTTAGGTCGGCCATTTTTATAACCTCAGGGGGGAGGTCATGGGCTAGACCATGTGGAGGGGAAATCTGTTGGGATTTTATTTTGGAGTTTAATGTAATTCTGTATTGTGATTAAGTTCTTTGTGTGTATAGTCTTAGTTAAACAATGTTATAATATATGGGATTTAAATCATCTTTGAAGGAAGCAAGTTCTTACCCTTTGCAAACAGGTAAAGTTAGATAGACCAGTCCAGGGGAGGGGCCTTACCTGCTGGGAGAGTATAAAAGCTGACTGGGAGTAATTGAGAGGAGAAGTAGCCTGGTACACGTGGGGTGTCCTCAGTTGTGTTAATTTCTGTTGCTTTTGACTTAGTTACGCTCAGTTATGGTTTTGTAAATATGTATTCTTTTTCCACGTTTACCACGGTGCAAAATAAATTGGGTTTGACGGGAATAAATATATAACATTTTTTTTATTGTGTAGCAAAGCTATTTACTTCTTTTAAAGCCAGATGAAATTACAATTGGATACGAGTTTGTTTGCTGTTGAGAGACAGGCTGTGATTTTGACTGAGACTGAGAAAGAACCAATCACAAACCAATCACTGCATAAACTACATTATTCTGTTTGTGCGAGGGGCCTTGTCTTTAGGATGGACCAGTTTTTGACGCGTGTTCCCTGGTTTAAATCGGACTGGAATGTTGCGTTTGTAAAAAAATCTCTAAGTTTTTCAAATAAACCAGACACATAAGGGGTTACTACACCCTTCCCTTTTATTTGGTTTCTGCGTCCTCTTGGTTTTGTTGAAAGTCAATCTGGGGTATCCACAGTCTCTCAGGGCTCCACGGATGTGTTGTTCTTCTTTCCGTTTACCTTCTGAGGTAATGTAGTTTATGCAGTTCAGTTCAGTGAAGAGTGCAGTGACAGTTATGTTGTTGAAACAAAACAACAGCTTCACAAGAGGATGTATCAGCACAGAAGAGCCAATCCTGGAGGACCTGAGTCTGCAGTCCACCTCCACCTCAAAGAGAGAGGGCATTCCTTTGAGGACAGCAATGTCCGATTTTTGGCCAGAGAGGCCAGATGGTTGAGAGAGGGGTGAAGGAAGCCATTTATGTGAAAATGGAAAAGTATTCTCTGATCAGAGGTGGCCTCAGATTCATGTTGCCTTGTATTTATAACTGTGTTTTGAAACCTAAAACAAGAGTTGTACCCGAGAACAACAAACACAGCACCTGAATGGAGCAGTGTCACTAACGACTCTCCTGAGCCTTCTCACATCAGGAGTCACATTTCCCTTTCAGAGCCAACGACTGAGACCAGATTGGCAAAGTTTGGTTTCAGGGGAAACCCCTCCTTCTAGAGATATAAGCTCAGCTCTCTTACCAGTTGATCTCAGAATTGATAAAGTCTCTTAGAATTAGAGACGAAACGTCTTCACCTTGAAAAGTCCAGATGCTTTTACTTCCACCTTTTTATATATATATATATTTTTACCATTTTAAAAAAGGTGTATATGTAATACCATCATTCCATTATATTTTCCACAAAGTTATCATACTGTCAGAATCTCATACCGTCCCATGCCTACCCGGGACATAACTTTAAACCTATTACAGCCAGGCAAAGTATCCCCAGTCCCATTTATCTCCATTAGACCAGTGCCCCACAATGGAGTCCACAACAGGAAGTGGACTCCATTAGAGATAAACCAAATAAAACTTATAATCTCTCTATTCAAACTTGCGTGCATGGAGTGTTGCTTGGATGTAAAATACTATTAGTTTAAAAAGTCCTTTTGGTGGCATTTTATCAAACTGATCATGTGTTAAAAGCTTTTTACCAGTTACCTATTTGAGTGCCTCAGTACACCGTTTTTTGCATCGTTTAAGTGCTTGTCCCTGCATTCCTTAACCCTGACCAGCCGCCACTGTCTGTTTTTCGACAGCAAAAATCTCCTGAAGACCAGTGCAAGCTAGCAAAAAAAACAACAAATTGGTATAAACCTTGTCCAGGATATGTACAGCTTTTAATTTTAATAAAACCATTTATGTACATTTCAAGTGAGATACAGTAGCAGTGTGACCCTTTTCTGTCCCCAAGTTTGTCTGAGGGGCCTCAACAGTACATGGGTCTTTAAGGGGACAGACAAATGAAAACATCAAAACAAAAAGCAAAGTAATCAGAATAAAACGTACAAACTCAGCTCAGATTTAGAGTAAAGGACTTCATCACCGCCGAGCTCACAGGTAGCGTCACAAGCTCCAGGTTGACCTGGATGTAACAAGGGTTCTACAGAGACACAAGGGAAAGAAAAATGGAGACTCGACACGAGAAAAGAGACAGTCAAAACTCATACACCTATATGAGGCACAACTCAAAGGCTGACATGTATGTGCAAACAGCTTTATTGCAGTCCTGCGGTGTGTCACCACATTCGAGGGGGAGTGGGAGGGGGAGTGCATCAAGAAAGACATTTTAGTTTTTCGAACAAGAACACTGCTCTAAAACCACTTCCTGTTTTAAAAGGAGGATCAAACTCTGGTCTTGTTGTTATCTCGTCATCTGTTAAGCCTATTATAGCCAACTAGAGGAGTAGTCATGCCAAGTTAGACAAACATGATACCTGATTTTCTTTTATCAGTCAACAGTTAAATGCTACTCATGTGTTGTTAACGACCTAAAACAGAGTTATCTTTTGCAGACTTCACACCTTTTGGTCAGGGTGTACCAATGCACCGCAGTGTGAATGCAGATTGGGACATGACATACAAACACATAACTCAACAGCAGGCGTGTTCACATAACCGAGCCAAAAACCACATCCAGCTGCTTTGGCCGTTCATCTGTTTTGATAAATATTAAATAAGTCAACACTCACAGCAAGATTTAAAACATGAAACGTAACCTTGCACAAACCCAGTGTCAGTGACGTACATTAACACACTGTAGAAGTTGCTTTAGAGGCTGCTTACCTCTACTACATTTGGGAATAAGCTAATTTTCCCCACAAATCGAGAGCTGAAGAACTCATTTCCGGATTTAAAAAAAAAAGGTGGAAAAGATACCACGCAAAGTTAGAGCAAAGACAGACCAGGTTTGAGCAGAGGTTTGGAGATTTTCAGTAAGAATTGGACACAAAAGCCAATTGAAATGACCATAAATGGGGTATTTTTGGGAGGACGTTGTACATTCTTAGGCTACAGTCCGCAATGTTTGGAGTTCTCAGTAAGGCCTCGTGTGCTCTTCCCAGACCCGTCTCTTAATGTGGCCTCAGTCCCACGACGGAGGTGTATCACAGCAGCTAGACAGTCCCGAACTCACTGCCTGAACTTCTCTCAGGTCTGTACAGTCGGGTAAAGAAGACTGGTGTTCCTCTGCTGGTCACAGAGGAACAGGTCGAGTGTGTTACAGTCTTTTATGATGTTAGCTCAGCGCTTTAGCACCGGGCTACCTCGCTCTGGATCTTTCTGTAAGGCCTGCAGGACCTAAGAGAATAGAACAACATGATCAGATGTAGGCTGAAACCATAAAAGGAGATACAGACAATACAATTTCAGTATATACACAAGTGGCTAGAGGTTTGTGCTGTACCTGCGGCCACTTTCTGTTGCGGCTGTTCATGTGCACGGCGGCGATGTGCTGGAAGAGCTGCTCCGCCGGGATGAGCTCAGGCAGCCGGGTGAGGAACTGGGCCATGTGAATGAAGTCCATGGAGGTGAGGACGTCTTGGTAAAGACGCAGCAGGCCCAGCCCCGTGCGGAACAGGAACTCCTCCCCATCTCGGCAGAACACGTCCCACACCCGACATGCCAGGTCCAGGGGCAGAGACTTGCTGTACAGAGTGAAGATCCTACATGGAACAGAGAGTAGAGTACATTACAGAACGCCACAAGAACTCCTTTTCGACTGACACAAGATTCTACAATCAGTCTATGACAAAATCTGAATCAACTTATTTGAAGAGACTTAAGTGATTTTTTTCTTTATTTTTTTGTCAAACAGAACTAAAACAACCTTGTATAATGTATTAAGCTGGAATAAAGCAAAAGTGACTATTTGTTTATGGACCTCTTTGTAAATTTACCACATTAGATTAAGGTGGTAATAAAGGGGAGATGATGGTAGCTCAAAACACACCACATATTCAGTCTCCTCTATAGACATTTGACTCCAATTAATTTAGCAGTTACTAAATTATTTTTATTTTACTTTTATTATCTTTTGCTTAATGTGGTGCTGGAATTATTCCTTCTTTCTGTTGCATTTGTAAGTGTCATTTAGGCATGGATTTTGTTTGCTCTAGATCTCCTAAAATTGATATGATGCCTTATGAGCAAATTAGAAAAACCTAACAATCACTTTGTTATATTATAGAAAAACAAAATTAACAAATAAGTATAAATTTAAATTATTTTTTTTCCAAATAATTTTTCATAAACCTTGGACCATAACTGGTTTGAAGTAGATTTTAACAGGTTAGATAATGAATTTGGAAGTGGTTTAATTTTAGCTAAAACTAGTTATATATTATGTTATGAATTTTTTTCTTTCTTCATTTTCTAACCAATACAGGCTATCAACATTAAACTTTTGATAGAAAAGTGTGGCGTTATTCTAAGCATGTGGTAACTTACTACTGAACATAATGTCAGAGTACGAGACCATGCACAGAGCTTTTGACCTCCTTCCTCTGTATTACACCTGACTATAAATGCTTCATAACTTGAATGTGGGCAAAGGGTGAAGACGGAAACGACAACGTCTGTGCATACATGTGGAAACAAAGTGTAAAAAAAAAAAAACCTGTAATGGAACACAGACAGTCGTAGTTCACCAACAAACTGTGACAAAGTGCAATGGACTCACCAATCGATTAAATAAATATCTGGGGTCAAGTTGTTTATCTTGAAATGTGCAAAGAGCTTTGGTAGGTTTTCTTCAAAGAACACTTCAAATGCTGCAAAGTAAGTCAACATCTGCAGAGAAGTGGAGGAGAAGAACAGAGAGTGGTCTTAGAATGACTTGAGCACACAAACTACAAATCACAGTCATTTAGAGAAATACAGTCACTGTAGGACACGTTTTGACTAGAGTACTGTAGTAGAGATGATCTCATTAGTGACAAGTGAGTGTGAACTGACAAGGCTGTGGTCTACTCTGAAGAAGGCCATCTGGCAGGGTTTGTTGAGCAGGTTGGCGAAAGCTATGAAGGCATCGGCCGTGTCCAGGTTCAGGATCAGCACTGCTGCGATGAAAGACATCCCCTGCACCTACAACAACAACAACACAAATTAAAGGTCTTTTTCACTTTGGCTGAAACACACAAGGCCTTTCTTTCTTTCTACAGCTGCCACTAAATCTCTTTCTGCGTTTCTGTATTATGTGTTAAGTAATAAACGCACTAAACAATAGTGTCTGTGGTTGAACTGATGAGTCACACTGGTAAAAATCCCCCTCCCCAAGAAGTACACACGACTGCCACTGTTGGTTTTGCACGTTTGAGATATACGTTTGCTTTATTTACTCAAAATGGACTGAAAACTCAAAACTCACACAGAAGGAAAGCACGCTCAACAATAAACAATTCGAAGCTGCCTTTCTTAGCGCCAATAGCAAACCTTAAACTATTTCCTTACAACCCAGACACAACTCTTCAAAAGACAAAAAGGGGCAAGTAAAAATACAAGTAGGAGTAAACTAGTAGTTAGGATTTTAAAAACACATAACCTTGCATAATTAATCCTCCTGACCACATGCAGACTTTGTTCATATAAGAGTTTAGCGTTGTTTTGAGGGAGGTCATTAAGGTAACTCAGAATGAGTGTGTGACTTACGTAGCCAACATCTGGCCTGTAACAAGTGTATGCTCCGAGGATGCTGTGCAGCACGTCATGATAAGGCCCACCCTGGAAAGGACACAGAACATAATTAGAATTGTAGTTTTTGTATTTTTTATACATTAGTACAAATGCCTCTTAGAGTTAAATATGTAGAACTGCCATAGACTGTATTATTTGGCTCATTGACTGCACCGTCATGTTTAGTAGGTAAATTTCCACCTAACCATATTATATTGATACTATAACATTATGTAATGGGTTGTGGGTTGAAGTCCTGTGCCGAAAAACTGAGACAGGGAAATTACCTAGCTAAAATGAGACATAAGGTTCTTACTAAAGTGGATGAAAAAGTGCTTACTCATCATTTTCCATTTAACTCAGTGATATCTGACCTGCTGAAAGATACACAGCTGTGGGAATGTTCTAGAGATGTCCAATTTGATCAGCTCCAGGCTGGACTCTCGATCTGATGAACCTGCATCTGCAAAACAAGGGAGAAGAAAAAATTTCACTTTTCAATTTAAAACTTTTAATTATTTGCACAGCTCAGCGTGTAAACATATTTGCTGCACTAGCTGATGTCCCAAAAGCTTTTGTCCCCCCGGTAGAATTATCGCAAGGTCTTTGAGGTGCGTTTCATGATTTAATTATAACACTGACTGGTTTCTGTGCTGCATAATTTTACTTGTGTAAAAATAAATGGCAAACTATTCAAAGTCTTTCTAAATCATCTTTATTCAATAATGTAATTTTTATTCTTGAATTTACCGTCAGTTTCAATTTCTGTGGAAGGCGCTGGTGTGGTGTTCCACTTCTCTTTGGCCCGGGACAGGCAAATGTTAAACAGTTCTGCACACACACACACAAAGCAGAGTGAGATGGGAGAAGACAGAGGTTAAGGACATTAGTCAGAGAACATAAAGGTGGGCAGATTACAGCAGTCACATTAGCCTCAGTGGCTCGGACACTAAAGGGATTATAGAAACAGCTCTTTTCCTTTCTCATGACTGTTTCATTCTGATGCTGCTAGAGCTGTGACCTGTCCTGCCCTCTGGTGGTGAGAGGGTGGATGTGAATAATGAGCTTTCTGGGACTACACTGCTGTACACCAGGAGAGCTCAACACACAACGTCTGCATGTCTTAAATTATGTAAGAGAAAAACCACAATGCCAAACACAAGCCAATATGGTTAGGTGGAGTAATACTGTTATGCTTCCTACAATAAAGATGGTACTAAAAGTGAAAACAGTCCTCGGCCAATCTGACCAAGACAATAGTGACATGGGTGAGGTGGAGAATTAAAGCATGTTTGACAAATTACTGGACAATGTATCTCCCTCAGAAAACAAATGCATCTCATTCAACCATAAACATAAAAGTAATGTGAGATTTTAATCATTTTGTTCAGTAAGACACAATTCAAACTGAAAGCAGGTATGAGTGCAGGTTTTAATCCTAAATAACTACTTGCCATAAATTCTGCAAACCGAACATACCGAGCTGTTTTGTTCTTATCAAGCCTAGTGTCAAATTGTTTGCTTTTTTTTTTTTTACAGACTTATTCACAAACAGAGTCTTGTGTTTATGAAAATTTTGAAATCTCCGTGGGATTCATAAACTACGCACCACTGAGAACCACTCAAGAAAGTTCAGATGTGGTTGTCACAGAGTCCTATTATAGCCTCATTTTATTTGAATTAGGACCTGACCTTAGTGCTATTACTGCTTGTGGTAATAAAAATGCTATATTTAAAATGGAAAAATGAAATTGTGGAGCTGTTGTTTAAGTGTGTGCTGTGCTCAGTTCAGACCAACTTCAGGCAGAGTGGGGTGGGCTCTACAGTTGGCGAGCAGGGCTTATCTGTGAGTAACCCTCGAGGCACTGTGGAGCCATTACAGAACACACACACACACCAAAAAAAAAAAAAAAAACAGTGTGGTTTAAGGACAGAACGTCTCTAGAACTGCTTAATGACTTTACTGTGTATAGGTGCACACACTGAGATGCCGCTTGTAGCTTCTAGGACTCAGTGGACCATGTTGCTTCTTAATGGGAACACTCAGGCCCCTCTTCGCTCTGTATCACTGCCAGTTATTCTATTACAAAACACTCAGACAAATCACTATGGCCGCACAAACCAGGAGAAGACAATTACCGACTGAATGTCACTGCAAATCTATATTTTAAGATGTTTTTAGGTGAATAGGTAGCGTTCCGTGATAAATATTTACATTTGGGAGTCACATTTATTTCATACAAATGTCTTGGGGGTAAATGTGTAAGACACAAACCGTGGGTGATGTTGAGGTCGTTGCCTACAGCCAGGCTCCAGACTTTGCCCCTGACGCTGGGTGGGATGCCCTGCCACCACAGGTCTCTGACGCGCCGAGATGTGCACCTGAAAGGAAAGATGGTTAAAAAGCTCTTAACATATAGGAAAATAAATGTAAAGAACCCTAAAGTAGATTAAACAAATCATCATAAGATTGTTCAACTAAAACTGCACTAGATCAGCCAGAATCTCTTTTTGTTTTGTCTTTTTGTTTCATACTTGAATAGATTCTACTGTTATTCAGGCCAGATTACAGCCTTGCAGGACAGACAGTATTGTTTGACAGTGCTCACATTGTGCTCCAGTTGGGTAAGATCTCTTGGTTCCATGTTTGAGCGGCTGTGCCAATGCTCTCCTCGAGTTTACACCGGTCCTCCAGCTGCTTTTTCCTCTTCTGGGCCTCCTTCAGCTCTGCACGGGACAAAGTAAGAAATTCCATAGTAGTTCCAAGAATGCTTCCCAACTAAGGCAATAAGCTGATACTGAGGTGGCAGTTATAAGCAAGAACGCCTCATTAAGGTTCTATTACAACAGTTTTTGTGAATTTCTTAGATCACTATTCTCAAATCACCAAAGTAGTAAACAAAGAGAAGTACAGTCTTTGCACAAGGAAACTGAACAATGTTGAACTGACCTCTCTTTTTGGCCAGGGCCACCATCTCTTCATACTGCTGTCGGTGCTTTTGCGCTTCTTCAGCTGGCTTGGCAGGTAAATTACTAAAACACACACAAACACATATTATAAGTGCGTGGCTGAGAGAAAAATGTGCCAAAGAAGAAATGGTTAAGGCGCACACCAAAGGACTAGGACTGCGCATAGTCTACCATCTTTAGGTCATCTTTAGAGATTCTCCAACTATTTACATATTAACTCTAATTGTGCAAAAAGGTACACTTGCCTTATAATGTCAGTGCTTTCATCAACTGCATCCAAAAAAAGGCTAATGTTGGTAAAAACCTTCAGCATGTATGTTTTCACAAACTCCCCCTCACAATATGGTTTGGATGAATGTTATTTTGTGGCATCACTGACCTTTTGGCTACAAGTAAAAAAACAGGTTCCTCCAATGTCATTTTTAAAACTTTCCAAACTCATTCCTCGGGCCAGATTAGGCGGGCCGGTTTTGACACCTCTGATGTAACGTATATGGTGAGGAGGAGAGGCAAAGGGTCAACAAATAAAAATATTTTAGAACAAAGGATACAAACATTTTTAGTTTTTTCCCCAAATAGCAAGGTAAGGTAGCTTTCTTCATTTTCTTTAAAGGCTGGAATTTCAAGGGCCTACTAGATCATTTATCACAATACTATATAATATATTCTATTGAAAAATACAAACATAAAACCTGAAACTATTTCAGCTTTGAACCAGTAGGAGGCATCTGTTTGGCAGAAAGAGATTTGTTTGGAAACTAAACTGAAAACTTATGTGAAATCTTTTATTTTTTTTATGTACAAATATCATAGAGCAGTCATTCCCAAACTGTGGTCCGCGGACCACTAGTGGTCCGTGAGGGTACTGCAGGTGGTCCGTGGAAAGGCAAAATACAATAATATTTTACCTTCATTTTACCAGGAAATTCCCATTAAAAAAAAATAAAAGAATATGTAGGCCTATATTGATATAACATTTGCATTAAATTGTCAAGTTATTGTGCGATTACTAAAATAGGCCAGTGGTGTTCGGTCGTGACGTTCAAGTTCAGTGTCGTTATGGATCGGTGGATAGCAACAGGTTCTCTGAAGAGAAAAGAGGCAGCCGTTGTGTGCAGTAAACTTTCTTTTAACAAGCCTGTTGCACACTGATGTGATGACTAGTTATAGTAGTGCTAGTAAGCCTATTTAGAGGTGCGGATTAATTCAGGTAAGACTGTGTGTAGACATTTTATTCTGTGTGTTATGAGGTGGTCCGCAAAATGTTTTGATTACAAATAGTGGTCCACACACACAAAAAGTTTGAAAAACCCTGTCATAGAGGTAATCCTGGCATGGCACAGCGGCACTGAAAATAAGCTTAGCATATATGTTTGTGGGTTTGTAAAAGTGTAGAGGTTTGAAAAATGAGGGCAACAGATCCATAGCTCAGGGAAGCTGATTAAACTTTCAGCAGCACTTCTCTTTTACCAACAATAGGCCTGTGACTCAGACCTGGTCAGAGGCAGAACAAAGCTTACTGGCATGACAAGAAGATGGCGTTCACAAAAGACAGCAGACTAGGCTTTTATCGTTTAATGAGCAAACCCTGGCACAGCCGAACAAGTGTGTGTGTTTACATACGCAGGTCTGTCCTCTAGTATGAGTGCGGTGGTGGAGAGGGGCTCAAAGTCCAGGTTTTTCCTCACACCCTGACGCGGAGATGTCGGGTTGCCTGGTCCAGCTCTGCCACGACAAATGGCATTTGAGTAGTTTTATGTTTTTATACTTGTTATAATGAACCTAACAGCATTTTCACAGCATACTCTAGTTTCCTGCTGCCATCTGACAGCGTAAATTTTTTTATTATGTCTAAACTATTTGTAGCCACAGAGTAACTTTTGAGGACGGTTTTATTTGGTCACAGCAGTGACACATCCAGCGAGCAAAAATAGGTGTTGAATGGCTTTTTAAACACATTCAGAGTGAAAGTAAGATTTAAAAATTAGCCGCAAATGCTACACATTTCCTGACCTTTGACTGGAGTGGGCCGTCACAGGTCACTGTCACAGCACAGGGCAAGACATCCGTAATAAGGTGACTGTAATAATGATGGTTTGTTTTAGTCAGTTTTGTGAAATATCGCTTTAAAAGCACAGTTCTCATGGCAGCTGTCAATATACAGTAAATGCCAGTGTCCGTTATAAACTTTTCAAGCCATATTAGTTTCCTGAAGTACTTTAGGATTAGGCATCTGGACATGATTTTGAAATTTTTTTCTTCTTATTGGCAAATTAAACTGCTGTACTGGTAACTCACAAACCAATGCTGGAAAAGAGAGACGTAAAAAAGTAATGTTATAACATGTGATTATCAAGTATGTAGATAGTCATACAGTCTTGTGACACCCCTCCTACGGCCTTAGAGCATTTGTCAGCTGCCGTCTAATGAGTATGTGCTTGGTGTGATAGCCTTTAAAAGAAAAAGGTCATGTGACAGCGCAGTTTAACACATGGTCATCAGTCATCTGACTAAAGAGTGAGATTTCTAGGACTTTTCTATGACTGTAAAACCAGTTGAGTTTGTAGTAACCATGTCTAAGCTTCAGTCCAGCAGCAGACATGAAAGCTCTATAAAAATAATGCATGAGAGGAAGGGTACAGCATTGTCTTTAGTGTTAATTAGAATGCTGCTGTAAACAGAGCAGGTGCTATTTGAGCCCTCACACCCGCTGTGCCCAAAATGGCCTACGGTGCACTCTGAGCTGGTTAATAATGCAGCCTAGGAGCAATCAGCTTAACGCCACGCAGCAGAGACAAGGCCATTCAACAATGATCGGGGCAGGCAGCAAAATCTATCCCAAGTTATTAATCTGTCTTTGTCGCTTGTACCGCCGCCGGTTTATGGGTCCTGAGGGACCTGTAATTGTATCAGAGTGAATTTAAAGCAGGAGGAAGGAAAAGTGAGCATGCAGATATAGGTATTCATGGTTCAGTACGCCATTAATGACATGCTCAAATAGAAGGGAAAAAAAAAGGTTGTCAAAGCAGGAATTTTATATGAACAGAATGTAAAAGCTTGGGCTCCACGATATTACAAAAACATGGGATAAACAATAAGTATTGTAAATATTGCAGGAACAATATCAGCTGAATGCTCTAGATAGATAGATAAACAAAGCTCTGTAAATTCCACGGTCCAGGTCAGGACTTTATTTATATGCACCACAGTTTGATTTAAGGCTTTATTTTGAACGAAGACTTTGAGGCAAAAAGTAAATGTCCATCACATACCGACCATAAAGACCATAGCTTTTACCATTGCGATACAAATTATTTCTATAACAATAATATTGCAATAACAATAATATTGCAATGTATTGCACCGCCTTGGAAAAATCTTGATGTTACAATGAAGATTTTAAATGTCTGAGATGATGAAGATACGTATGAATCAACAGTTAATCACAGGGCTAACCTAAAGAGACTCTACAATACAGCACCAACTTAGAGATGTGTGACTTGAATTATCATTAGATCTGAAATAACAAGCATTCTTCTTCATACTATTCTCATTTTGTTCAAGTTGTTATTGCTTTTTAGAATCACTATTTTTTGCACCACTTTAAAACAACAATTGATGCAGCACAATCTTTTCTTTCCACAAAACTGCCAGCTGCGAAAAAAAAGTGTAGCATATAAAAAACCTAGCTAAAAAGATACACCGACAGTCATCAGTTATGGCCATTTCCAACTACAACATCAAGTTTTACTTCAAAGAATCTAGCACTAAGACTTAAATCTCTGTATCCACTTAATGCTGCCTCAGCTGTTCCTATTTGACTGCCTTTTGTAGCAGATTATTTCTAAGCAACATATTTGGCTTAAGAAGCACCATGCTAAGTAAAGGGCTAATGAAAAGGGACTTAGCATGAAAGCTACCTCAACTAACAAGTCCACCAGTCATTTCTAGACAATTATTTTGAAAATATCAGTGAATGAATGAGTTATTCTCCCCTGCCTGAGTTTAATGTTACTTAAATTATCTAAGTCTTAGTAAAATTATGAATACAACCTCAGATGACCAGCATAACTGCCATTATTTAACAAATAAAGCCAAGAAAGTGGGCAAAATGGAGAACCCTTTAGTGTTCAAACCCATTGGATTGAAAAGGGTTAGTTGTAGCTGGGTGCTGCTAATGACCAGGCATTAATTATCCTCTATAAAAGCAGAAGAGTTAGTAGGAACTATTTGTCTATTATTTTCATTTAGTATTAAAAAGCTGAAGATATGTATCTTGTGTCAACATAATTTTTCTAATTTGGGTTCTTTTTCATTGAAATATTAGCATTAACATTACTACTCGTCTGTTTGGGTTATGGTTTGTCCTTTAGTTTATAAGTGCCAGACAGGAACAGCATAATTTACTTATGTAGGTCACAAGGGATAGGTCTGGTGGGCACAAAGTGCATGTGGTTTTTTTTTTCCCCCCAACAACAGAGAGGCTTCAGGTTTTGCTGTGAATGTCTGTAAGCTGCATATTTATGCCACAGTGGCATTTTGATTTTGATTAATTTGGACAAATAGCCGCAACATAAGCAACATAAACAATGATCTCATAGAAGCAATTGTTGCTGGACTTCAATGTGTTAGAAATGCGTCACCTGTGCTTATAAGACAAACGCTTTCAAAATAAAGACAAAGAAACAAGTATAAAAATGAAGGTCAACGTCCATGAACTTCGAACGTTTTGACCCTTATTGAGTGGCCAACACATTCCTTTATTTACAATCGTGACACCTTTTGTCTCCTAGTGTACTATTTACATTGCAGCCAAATGAACAGGTAAGATACATGTAATGCCTGTGAGATTTATTAAAAGCGGTGTGTACCCAAGGGAACAGCTGCTGGTCCATAATAAAGGTTTGTCAGAGCCTTGTATGCTGGGAATGGTTGGACACTGCAGACATGAACACGGAGGGACAGTGAGGGGGGAACGAGAAGGGGGATTTGGCTAGCGTCCAGCAGCAATGCAGGTGCTAAAAGCAAGGTGAACTATGAGAAGGGGAAGGGCGAGAATAGACTCTTGTGTAAATATGACAAATTTGGTAATAGATTTGGGATTAGAAGAGCACAACTGGCAGGGGAAAAAATAACCATTTTGAGGGTTGCAATAGCTGCTGTGTTGAAGGCAGTAGCTCCTAAGCTGCTGGAATAGCAACCGTATCCCGTGATAACCTGCTTCCACGGCAACCTGCTTTGTTACGCCGGCCTCTAGTAAACTTCTCCCATTTCCTAGTAGTGATGCAAGCGGTCTCTTTGTGCCTGAATGCACAGCCTGACGGGGGAGTTAGTCTGGTTGGCTGCTAATAGTCTTTATGGTTTACAACACAACAGAGACACGGCTGTTTTCTGACACTAATATGACAAGTGGTCGCTTGGTAACAATATGGAGTTCTCATAGATCAGGTCTGACAAAACGTAGTGAACAAATACCAGAGGGGAAATGTGGGATTCAGATGCATGGCATATCAAAGTTCTCCATCCAGTTTTTTAAGTCAGTCCAGTTACTTCGACTGTGTTGTGGCTAATGCTGCTGCTAGCACCCAGAGCAGCTTAAATGATGCCCATGGTGACTCTGCAGACACTAAAGACACTACTAATCAACAGCAAACAGCAACACCAAAATGGCAAACAAAAGCATGAATAGTGCTGGTGTGATGCACCATGAACTTGTTGGTTTATACAAATTAGCCATGTGCTGTAATTTAACATGAGTCTTTAAATGTGTATGTATTCTAGACCTGGTCTGTGGAGATGGAAAGGACACTTCTATGCACCGAGCATGAAAAAAATAAAAATAAAAAAATAAATATCAGCACAAAGTTTATAGTGTGGCAAATCAAGTCCAGGTTTTGTCTATTACACTAAAACTTGAGCTCACTTAACCCCTATTCTTTTAGAAAGCATCCTCTGAGGTAGTGAATTACTGAAAGGTTAAATTTGCAAGGGAAGTAATGATGAGTCATTTTTCTTTTTTATATACAAAACCTCATATTTGATGACAACCTCATATTTGATGACAATAGAAACGGTACATGCCTTTTTCGCACACAGTATGCTACACATCAACAGATGAATTGGAATTGGGAGCTGAGAGGAAGCGCAGCGATTTGATTAATGAGGCACAACTGATCTGGCAGCTCACTCGCTGTACAATATCTTCACAAGCAAATGGAACGGATGAATTAGCTCTGACAGCCGATGCTCTAATACATTCCACTGATTGTTTATTTAAGTGTGTTTTACTGGAAAATGCAGCTAAATCTGTAGTCAATTGAGCTTTATGTCTTTAACTGTATCAGTAGAAACGGAAAGGGAAATCCCTCGACACGTTTTAAAAAGATGGGACAGACAGAGCTGCCATGCTTCTACACATTGCATTAGATCAGATTTGTGTTGAGACCATCCAAGTACACATTATTTAGTCAGGACAAGAAGAAAAACAATAAATATTTATCTTTGTAGAGCGGAAACGTATGAACCATCATTGCCTAGATCCCCAGCATGAAGCTCTCACAGCCACAGAGCGCTGAATGAGGCTATTATGTGAAACCTGAGCCGTCCTCTTCCTCCACTGCCTCTCTTTTGAATGCTCAGACTACAAACGCCCTCCGATACTGCCAGACAAGAAGACAAACGTGCAGCGGGATATCCATCTCTCATCCTCGTGTCCTCAAGTGCAAACGCTCACTCACCATGAAAGCTGCGGGTTCCTAACAAGTTCACCAGTCCTCCGGTTCGGATTCCAAAAAGCCTAGCCTCGCGTCATCTCTGCTGCTGAGGGCTCACTTGTGGCAACAGACACCCAGGAGCACCGAGGAGAAGAAAAGGGGGAGGTGAAGATGGACGGCAGGAGGACAGTCGGGTTGCTGACAGAGGGACACACCCGGTGCTGGAGACCATACAGAGGCATGATAACCCCCTGTCCTCTCTCCCGGTGACGCTACAACGAGCCCCTCTGCATCTCTGCTGCCGTCCCTCTGTGTGTGTGTGTGTGTGTGTGTGTCAGCGTTATCAGAGCCTGACGCGGCGCTGAGAGGAGCTCTGTGCTCTGCCATGCTCTAAGCAGGCTTTCAAATCAACCTCAGAGTAACGGATTGGGTTTCAGCTCTTCCGCTCTGCTAATTCAGTCAGGACTCTGCTAGAGCAATGTGTTGTGACGAGTCCTCCAGGAATTTAACACTTACCTTCACTTTTCTGAAAATAATATTGATAATGTTAACCCAATAACCCATTACAACATAAGCCAAACTGAATGCAATATCAGTAGCAGTTCTCTTTTAACCGTCTTGTAAGACTTTTTTACCATTGCTGAGAAAACCAAACACCAAATATGTAAATTATCCACAAAAACCTGATGGACAGTGGTGCTCTCAGAGGGGAGAGGATGCTTGTGGAAACAGCGACAGACAATAACGCGGACTAATAAATTTCTACGTACAGATAAACCCTGCCTTTAACGAGGAACCTCAGAGGAAAGACAAAAGCTGAAAACCAAGCCCCGTAAACTGACTCCACAGGCTGAATATAAAGTTACACTGATAAGACAAGGCCAGCCTCCTGTGGGTGTGCAGCTGTATGTGCACACAAACTTGTATAGCGAGTCAACACCACCATTCATTTAAGTAAAGGGGCTTTGGTGTCAACAGAAGTGAATGCATGCGTCACTCCAGAAAATCAGCATAAGGCTTCCTCTCCGGAGGGTCCCGCGTCCCACAACAACAGGCTTGTGGAGGCTCCAATTACAGGCTGCCATCTTGTCCTGAGGGTTAGTTTACCAGTAGAGGTGTAGTGCTCTTTAACTGGACCCACTGGGTGATTTTAGTGTTCAGTAACCATCTGGCCATGAAACAAGTCAGAGATGCCAACCTGCTTTTAGTGTCGCACACAAAAGGAGCACCAATTTGTCTGATAACCCACCACAGCATTCCTCTCTTTAAAGGAAGCAGCCACTTGGGTGCCAAGCTAATATTTACCACACTAGACCAAAAAAGTATCTCAAACAATGTTTACACTGAAGTTTAACAGTAAGACACACGACAAAAATATGGGGGAAATAGTATAATAATAATAATAATAATAATAATTCAGACGGCATGTTAAAAATAGAGGACTCTGATAGAAAGTGTGGTCAGGGCATGATGCCCTCAGTGATTCACAAACACAGCTGGGATTGTGCAGTTATAGTACTTTCTTGATAATGAAAAGATAGACGCACACACACACATTGTGATGGCCTTCACTTATGTTATCTTTTCTGAGGCATAATGATATTATTTTATGGCCTGTACGCTCATTACATCCAAACAGCTGTTCTTTATAGCAGACAACACAAGCAGCTCCAAGTGAATTTCAGGTCAATTTAAGAGCCACCAAAAACAACAGAGTACTAAAAGCAAAGCAAATAAACCAAGCCATATCCAAATTAACAATAATCAAAACAGTATAAGGCTCCTGAATGGGTTTGGCCTTGTCGTGTACTTTGCATGACCTAAGGTTAAAGTATTTACTGCAGCAGTAAAACCACAGCTGATGAATTTTTCAGAGCCAGATAAACCAAAGTACCAGCACATAGAGGAAGAGCGGGCTGAGTAAGAGACCAAACTGTAACTTTTTAAAAGATATACCAAGTTAAAATCAAAACAAAGTAAGTAAGCCCTACATTAAAACCAACTGTTTATAAAACTACAGAGTAATTTTGACAGGAAGCAACATCATCTTTGTGGCGCTTAACAAGTGGTCTGGACTCAAAATAAAGATCTATCTACATACATCTGCAGACTAGAGATTTGGGATCTAACACAACCCAATTTAAAACATCACCTTTTGTATTTTCTTGGGGTCCTTTATGGACCCATCCCGCAGCGGCACCTTTCCAAACAGCTTCCACCCAGGGTCTCTCTGCTCCGCCTGTCGAGTGTCCTTCACTTTCCTGGCAAACAAGCTCCTAGGGGAGAGATAAACAGAGGTTAGCTCAGGAGCATAATAAATCACATCACTGACTAGGAACACTGTGTGGAGGTGAGTCTGCTTAGATACGCTCTAAAATGTATTTGCTTTAAAAGAACAAATATTACACTCAAGAACTGTGCAATTCATAAACTTGTTTTAAAGAAATGAATGAAAATAAAAATGTAGTTTTGTGTTAGGTTGCTGATAACTTGCTTGTTTCAGTCCAATCAGAAAGCCATCGTTGTGATTTTAAAAATGATAAGGGGTACCAATTTCACCTGCTGTTTAAACATCAGAGAAATTAAAATAAAATAAAAAAAAAACATCTCTTTTCAGCTGGTCACAAAAGAGCAGTCTAGTCATCCATTCTTTTCATTCATCCATTTATCTGTGGTTGTGACAGAGCCGTTGGTGGGCCTTTAATTAAAAGCCTGAATAGAGCGGAGCCGTAAAAAAACGTATAATACAATCTTTAGATGAAAGCCTGCACCGACCAGGCGGGGTGACATAAACAGGTAAATCAAAAGCTGAATGTCAGTGCAAGGCGAGTATAAGAGGAGACATTCTGTTTTCTTTAAAAGAAAACAGAATGTCTAAACTGTTTACCCTTGTGTGCAAAATGAAAAGTTTGATTTAGCATGTGATCCGATGTCGCTCTGCTTTGAAGAGGTTAAAGCAAAGCTAAATAATGTTGACATTTGTAGACTTTTGACTTGACTACCATGCTGCCTGACCCGCTGCCCAGTGAGCTGCCTCTGGGGTGCGAGTGCCGACAGGACACATGCTGCCCCAAAAACAAGCACAGCTAATTTGTTGTTTAGACTGCCTGCGGATCAGTCTGTCTGCCAAAGGCTTCTTAACTTCTGTTAAATAAATTCAAAAGCTGTGCTAAGTGTGTTGTGTAATGCCATTTTGAGCTGGGCAAATAATCTAAAAATATTTATATTGAACAATTAGATTTGATATTATCTAGTGTGCGACAAATATTTTTAAGTAGGCTTTATTGTGAATTAAAAAATAAATTAAAGACAATATTCAACCCTTGGCGACAAGCTTTGCAGTGTCACATAAGGTGACTGCTCCCATTTGAATAAAAAGGATGCAACCCATTGGCTGTGGGTCTAAACTGTTTGTCAACACTAATGAAAGGCAGTGGAAAAACTGATTGGTCTATTCCAGTACTGGATACAAGGGGTCTAACAAGACATGTGAAGACCCACAATCTTAACGCATTGTGGCAAAATGTAAACATCATTAGCATTAAACAGCGTTATGCATATTTACTACTATATGCTGAAACATGCTTTTATTTTGAAAATGTGTGCATTGCTGTCTACTTTCTGATGCGTGCACGCTTGACCAAGTGTACATAAGGGGAACAGTGCTAAAAAAAAATTGTTAAGAAAATGTCCTTGAAAATCTTAAATTTTTTATCTATTTATTTAATGTTGTAAGAAAGAAGGAGGCCTTTTTGTCTTTAGTTTATTTGAATGCTTTGAAAAGTAATTTTTTTTCACCCAAATGTATGGTCAAAATTGGCAAATAACATTGATATATTGATTGTAGGGTCCAAAATCTTAAATTGTATGGTAATCATATCGTAAATGTATCCTCATATAATCAGCCCACTGAATTGATAAATATATGATGTTGTGACGAAACCTTCAATCCCACAGGCTCTAAACATCTGATTTGATGTTTTAACATTTTGTGGTTCACTTTTACTTTATTAAAATAAAATACAGGTTGCCATGTTGTTGAGGGAGAAGTGGAGGTAATGGAAGGAGTTTTTGGCTACTGCAGTGTAGCAGATTTAAAAATGTCAGACATGCCAGCTGATATCTCGCCATGACAAAATGTACCGCAAAGAGCCTGTTTGTTTTTGTCGCCTCTGTGAAGCGATACTCGTTTCTGATATCCATATTTTCTTTTTGCGTTTTATCATCTCCTGCATGACTGGACGTTTTTACTCATGAGTAATCACGCCCCACTCCTGTTCCAGTGGTTTGTTTCTTGTCAGGACTGCATATTTTCCACTATTTACCGTAAGGGTGTACAGATCGAGCCAATGGAGGTGGCATTTCCTCGTTCTGTGGCTCAGTCAAGAAGTCTGATGGAGTTGCACGACATTGAGAGTGAAAGGTGTAACATATAAGCTGCATTTTTAGCAATTTTGACAGGTCTTCCTCAATGTCAGATAAGCGGGAAGAGTAAATAAGCATCTGACCGTAATCTTAACCGGAAAAGAAAAAATGTTACAAGACATTGGAGCAGAATATAATCAAACAAATGAGTAGAACAAGGCTAATTTTCATGTTCATTATACACCAATAATTTTTATGACTTCTCCCTGGCTTCTCCACAACCCTTCACCAAAACTAGCAAAAATAGCTTCACTGTTTATTATTTTGGTAGAAGAAAATATTAGCAGTTAATCATATTTGCCTTTATGTAAAAACTTCCATGAACTATCTTGCATAAATCTCCTCAAAGCACAGCCCTTAATATTGGGCCGAATATCTTAAGATGAAACATACTCCACTGACAGTAATGTGAAAGTTTTAAAGGAACAATTAAAAATAGCAGCACAAAAAGGCCTCCATAATATAAGAAAAACATGCAATATGCAAACCAAGTTGAATAACAATATAAAAATGTTATTTGGACAAACCCCTTTGATTAAGTAAAAGATGTGTAATATAAAGTTGTGAAAAAAGAAATCACCAACTTTTACTGGTCAATTGGGATACAGATATTGGGTTTGATATTGAGATAATACTTTTGCGATATATTGTGTAGTACTGAGTTATTCAAAATTTCCCATACATTTTCCAAAACCTTCACCAATCACGCAAAGAATTATATTTTTTCCCCCCACTTGGAAATTGGATTGTCCGAGCTTAATTCTTTGTCAAACAAAATTTGGTAATTCTACAATTGTCTTGCAGTGAACTCACATTGGGTTACAATTCTTTCATCCTTACAACCTCTGGGAGGAAGCTGCATTTTAAATATTTTCCATAAATTTTCCAGGTTTTCCCAAGAAACAACAAATTGATTAAACTAGACAAGATGAGATGCTAATATTATTGTACTTTACAATTGCAGCTTCTTGTAGCTACATTAACTAATTTGGGCTCCAGCTTCTAGAGTCGTTAGATTTATTTATGACCTGTTAGGGCCGTGTGACCTTAGTTTTGCTGACATATTTACTCTGTATTATAAACATTACAAGGAAAAAGCCCCATATAAAACATCTTGATGAACTCCAGTAACCTTGAGGGCCGTATCAAAGTGCACACAGAGGTAATCATAGTTCTTGGCCTGACGTTTCATCTAGATTTCAAAACAATGCAGTGTTTACTTACAGGGCTTTTGAGAGTGATTTGCATCGAAGACAAAAATGTGCCTCAAAGTGACAGCTGAATGGACTGCAGCTCTGGTTGAGTGCTCAAGTGGAACGGCTACCAAAAGTCCATAGGACACAAATGCTGTTTTGCAGAATGTATGTTAATTTTGCAAAACAAATCCTGTGCAAATACAGTGCTAAGGTGTCAGAGCGGCTTGGTGTACGCGTCGGCAAACAGTGGGGACACCTGCCTGAAATGCCAAACAAGCTGGCACAAGAAAATAAGCTTTCCCATCATAAAAGACATGTGAGAGCAGAGCAGAGCTGCTCCTTTAAATCTCCTACCTGTCAATGCAGAGAACAAGGGATGGTACCGCCATCCTGCTGCGTAAATGGTCAGTCCCAGAAAACGACAAACACGTGCCTGGAGGCTGAGCTTTCAAACAAAACAAAGTGAGGAAGACTCCTAATGAAACTCCAGAATCTCTGCTTCAGTCTAGAATCAGAGTGGCTGGTCTCATAGTCTCACGTTGAGGAGTGTGTGAGTAAAGTACTGTGAAGGAACAAGCCTCACTCGAGCGTCTCCGCCTCTTTGTAGAGAGGCTGACTCTGCACAAGAGTGGGGAGGGAAGTGTGAATAAGTAACTTCTATGTGAGAAAGAGGAAAAGGTTATAAGGTCTACTAACACAAGGTAATGTCCACACTGCACCGTCGGATTTATTTTGTTAATGAGGAAGCTACTGGGGCGAAAGTCTAGAATAGTTTATGATTATGTTTATGATTAAGTATGGCAGTGACAGAAAGACTGAAAACGTCATGTCAACTCAATAAGCCATTTCAACAAACAGCACTTCGGAGCCCAATCAAGTATTATCAAAGAACACTCCCAAAGAAACTCAATCATCCGAGGAAAGCTTTGTGGACCAGATTGCTGTATGTTGCAACTTACAATTAAAACTTGCAGTCCACGACACAGAGCTCTGCCCACAGTTCTCTTTGATCGCTTCAACACATTTTAATCATCTTCATCCTTCTACTGAAAAAAATACAACATGTAGCTGTGGTAATCAAATAAAAAAGCACCAACTGCATGTTTTTACTGATGGTATGATATAATGTAAAACTTCTGCTATCTAATTGCGTGATGCATGCTTGAATGGGTGTACTCAGACGCCACCGCCCATTGCTTTTATAAAAAGGAGTACAGAAGTTGACAAACCATGAGTAAACCTTGAGCAGCACTTGCCCGAAACCCATTGTATAAGGTCTAATTAAAGCTATGCCATTGCTTTTCATTTTTACAGCAGCTTGTTTCAGAGTGAAAGTGGTCTGAGGGAAATTACATCAGCTCAGAGAAATAAATGAGAGTAGTGTGAATGTTCAATGACAGAGAAACTACATAAAGCAGTTGATGAGTGACTGTATGTGACATGTGTTGAATAAGCTTTCACTGATTAAACCTTTAATGATAACTTTGTGTTACTAATGTGGAAATTATACAAACAGGTTTTAAGTGACTTGACAAGACAGTCAGAAATAATGGCAATAAGAAAGATGTTTCATCCTACTAATTATAGTCTAATTACTAATAAAGGTTCATGCGAATTCCCTATACTAAATTGAATTTTAATGCATTCAATTATTGTAGGAACCGTACCCGATTTGTTTTATTGTACTGTAGCAATCCAGGCTTTTGCATATGTCCCAGTTACCTGGAAATCAAAAGCATTTCAAATGGGATAGCCATCATATTGTGAGGTCATCATGGAAGCAAAATGTCATACTAACCTACTACTGTTTATCAAAAAGTAAAAATCTCACCAATAATATCTGTGTACCACTGATTCTATCGAAGCATCAGAGAAGCAATAGAAACCTTCAATAAAATACTATAAAAGTTAAGTGGATGTATTCATTATATTCCATCTTATTTATGAAGACACTATAAAGGCTTGTAGTGAACCTAATGCTGAAGCTTAATGCTGTTGGTTGTGAAGGCAGCCAGTAATTGTTGCATCACAGAAGGCTTTAAGAAAGTATTAGCAAAGACCAGTGTTGAGCAATTACAGCTTCTGCATAACTGTCAATAACTACTCTGTACTGTCCCATTACATTACGTCTAAGGCAGTAATCTCGATCCAGCTTCACCATCTCCAAAAAACACCAATCCACAGTATCCAGTGATATTGATTTTTATAGAATACATGAGCAAACACAGGATGTAATCATTACTATATGTGCACATTATTTTCCACTTTTTTCAATTTGTGGTGGAAATAATGCTAACAACTGAAATAATTGTAATTTATTTTTGGCAACAGGAAGCTGAAGAGTTATTTAGCTCTAGTTAACTGTAAAAAGGGTTGTAATGCAATTGTTGTATTTCTTCCTGCTGCTCCTTTTCAAACATGTAAAATAATTTATCGTTTTTGCAATATTATTGCAATATCTGGATTGCAAAGAATGTCAAAATCATAATCCAAACTGAGCATTAAATGAAATTGGGGTGCCTCCAAGCGTCTCCCATGGAACCTCTTAAACGGTCCTCGCTTAAGGGCGCCACCATACAACGATTTTACAGCAATATACCGTCGTCCACTAGAGGGCAGGCTCCAAAAGCGGAAATATAAGGAGAAACCCAATGCCGACTTCACAAGTGTAAAACTCATGTTTACAGCCTGGTACAAAAGATGGCTCCGGTCTCTAGAGCTGTTTTTACTACGTGACAACTTTATGGGTGGTGAATTTTTTGATTAATATGTCCGTTTATGCTATCTGAAAACTATTGTTTTACTATGCAGTAAAAGCCGAAAAGCCCGGATGTAACCACCATTTTATTGCCCTGTCGTAATGAAAATATTGGTGAATAGGGGACCAATGGGCGGATTACATCCATGTTTATTTACAATCTATGGGTGCCTCTAAATAAAAACGTCCTAGTAAAGATATGGTTCATTTCTACATTTATCACACAAATATTGCAGCTCATGTTGTTATTGTGATATTCAACATAGTTATCACATATTTTTTCCTAATATAGTGGAGCCCTAATTTGTATCATTCTTACTTCTTAATGACGGGTACTTGCCTGTTGAATAAACTGGCCAGAGGTCCCAGCTTCTTATGCCTGCCGTCCTCCTCTTGTTGCATGACACCGGAGAGAGGGTGAAGCCGGACAGGACTCCATAGGTTCTCCGGGGAGGACGAGAGCGTCACGTCCGAGAAGTGCCCCACGCAGCTGTTGTCCGTCTCTAAAGTGACAATAGCGCTGGAGTTTGAGGTGACTGTGAAATCCAAGATGTCTTCGTTGGAGGCAGACAGCTCCGTGCTCATACTGGACACGCTGCAAACAGAAATATCGTCGCTGCGGTTTAAGGGTCCCGTGGCATTTTTGTTGGATAATCTGAGCGCGGGGCTGAAGAGGCGAATGGAGTCAAAGCCGCTGCGGGGGAACGTGGAGGATTTGTGGACGGTGTTGTTGTCGTCGTCCAGTGGTAAAGTGGCGGGGGAGTCTTGAGAGGACTGCTGGTGGCCGTGGACGATGATCTCAGGGGGGTTGATCTCCAGAGTGGGGATGCCAGAGTCCTGGGAGGTCCAACTCTGGCTGTCCGGGTCCAGGTCCGAGCAGCTCTTCTGGGGGCTGCTGCAGAACGTGTGAGAGGATGAGCAGGAAGGGTTGAAAGAGCAGGGTGTACTGCTGTTGAGATCATGGCCGCAGTAGTTAGGAACAATGTGGAGGTCGGAAATGGGCAGCTCTGCAACAGTATGGTCCATTACCGTGGAGCCATTCTGCATTATGATCCCTCCAGACTCGCCTGCTAAAGAATCAACAAGTACCATTAATAAATTACCAGTTATTGGCAGGTGGTTCATCTGATCATCTACCAGGTATTGATCTAAAGAACCTGCCCTTTACAAATATTTCAAATATTTTCTGCAGAAGCCCTGAAGGTCAGGTTATTTTTACATACTGGACATTTAAAGCGATACAATTCTTCAAAACAACTGTATAGTTAAATAGCCCTTTCAAAAAAATTAAATAAATTCATTAAAAGTATTTATAGTTAATCACCGCTGGCTGACAGCTTTGTCTTGTAAAAACACGTTGAGAAAAAATGAAAAACATTAACAACGCCCAAACTGTCACCATACAGCCCTGTGTTTCAATATTCATCAAGTATCTGAGCTGCACTCCACCTGTAATTGTCCTTAAACTGTGATACAAGTACCACCGGTAGTACTTTGTGATAGCCAGAGAGTCTATGAGATGTATTTTCTTGACAAAATAAACATTTGGTGAAGTCATTTCGGTTCAGAATAAAGTTAAGCATTAGTCCTGACTCATGGATTAACCCTTAACTTAATCCATTAGCTTAATCCGCACGCAGTACAGTTGGATACACAAGTGCAATGCAATTTTTTTTGTAAAATAAAATGAAAAAATAAATAAAAATAGAAAAAGGACCACAACAGAAACAAACTACTTTTCTGTGTATTTGACAATGACAACACTTTTACATTACACTGACAGTGAGAATAAGTATTAGAGTTAAAAAGACTATTATAACACAGACATGTGGCTGCTGGTCAGAGCTGAAACAAAGAAGTTTGAAAACCCCTGTCATGAAAAATTTAGGGATATGAAATTGATTTGTGTTTTTACTACCAATGGCATTTGCTCTATGAGTTATTGTAATACTTGGGTGGAGCTGAAGGTAGGAGAAGCTGTCAAAGTAATTACCAACAAGTTGTTTTATTGTTTTACAGTTTTGTATGGATACCCTATAAATCTGTGTGATCATTATTATTACTAAACTACATGTGAGAA
Organism: Perccottus glenii; assembly: GCA_024416835.2. Lineage (NCBI taxonomy): Eukaryota > Metazoa > Chordata > Actinopteri > Gobiiformes > Odontobutidae > Perccottus > Perccottus glenii. Next base: position 22,016,143 of record CM044546.2, read on the forward strand.
TGAGGACTCTAACAGAGCATATAGTGTTCTAAAGCTTGACATGACATTTTTATTGTTGCCAAATATTTATGATTAAAGGGTTCTTATGACTGTATCAAATGTGTGTCCAAGCCATGCGAGGGTGAAAGTTAATCGCACAGTAACCGGAGTCTGTACTGTAATGTGAACGGGGCCTCAACGGGGCCTACATCATTCTTTGGAAACCATGCTCCTGCTACTGAGACAGCAGAAATAATTAGGCTCCTAGGAATCCACAAAAAGGACTTACTCAACAGGGTCAATCACTGCACATTAAATAATCCAGAAAGTTAATGCTTATAAACGAAATTAAGTCAGACATTTTGTTATTATGAAGTGCAAAAAAATAAAAAAAGATGTTATGACATAAAAAAACAAATGGCTGATACATTTCTCTGGCTCCTTGCTCAAGCCCTAAACCCTGACCTACAGGTTGTCATGTGAGCCTGGGAGACTTTGTCCCAAAACACTGCAACAGGTTGTTCCTGTCTCTGCGGAACTATCTACTCATTATTACAAGTAATTTCAAATCCAAAATTATTAGTAATAATGGGTTGAATTAATGAAGCATTATCAAGACTCTCAAAGCAGTTTACAGAGCCAATTATTTATTCACTCCACAGTCACACACTATTACTATATCTTTACTGACAAATGTATTGATTGTTATGTGTGGATACATTTATTTGGCTTGTTTTACGCAGCTACTTTACTTGGACAACATTCTAACTCCAATAGATTTTTCAAGCTATCATTTGTTGGCTTCATGAGATGGAGCCAGTTTTAATCCCTGTGGGAAAAATACAATGTTTTCTCTGTGTTTGTTACATTCCAGAAAGCCAGTAGGTGGCAGTCACACAGTATAGAATGTTTTCAGTGATTTTCTCTAGTTTCCTTGATAAAAGGATGCAGCAGGTCAGTACTAAGGGTTTAACTTCAAGGTTTTGGAGAAGGTTTGAATATAAAAGTCTTGTAGTCGGTTAATAAAGGACAAACATACACCAACTCCACTAAGGTGGAGCAACAGACAAACAACAGGACGGATGCTATACTTTTCTGAGCATGGACCATCCCCTGCATTGGGCTTTTGTAAAACAGAGAGCAGCCAGTGCATCAGTGAGCCGTCTGCTTTGTAATTACTTAAATAAAACAAATGAATTTCCCTTTAAAGATTAAGAAAGTTGAATTATTGTTTTTTTAAGACTTTAGTTAAAAAAATTGTCTGGGTCAAAAAATATATATATGTTTTGCTTATCTCACGTAAAATGTGAATCTTTTATAGAAGTTCTAATTAGAGCCAACAAACATGGCTACTTTGTATCAAAGTTTTACACCTCTATAAATAGTAGAGAAGAGTGGGGTAAATTCAGCCATTTTGCTCAAGTTGTCTTTTTTCTTGTCAAGCCAATAGAAAGCAGATGCACAATGAAAATATATTAACATATTAAGGATGTTTTCAATCAGATGAAACTATTAGAATTTATCTGACATAGATTTAGAAAAATATGGGCTCTCAAAAATAAGTGGTAATGTGGCTCAACTTGCGCCAAGTAAGATGTAAGTTGAGCTTGACCATCATCAACTAAAACCCCAGAAAATAGCATTTAAATATTCTAGATGCATGTTATATATAAATGCATATTTTAAAATGTAAAGGGTTATTTAATAACATTTTCAACTGTAAATGCCAATACAAGCTATATTTACATTTGACCCGTGGCCCACTATGAGGATTTAATCTTTAGTTGTCAAGGAAAATAAGTTTTCCTGATCTAGATCTCTAATTTGTTGTGAATTGTAAATGACTCTGTAAGAAAATGTGTAAAAAAGCAATTGCAACCATGAAAGTCATCACTTCTGTCCACTTTTTTGCAGACATTTCTGCACTTTAACTTCAGCCTCACTTTAGCTTGGCCTATTGGCTCAACTTACTCCACCACACTGTGTGGCTCACTTTACACGACAACCATCCTTTTTAGATAAAACAAACCATCTTACTTATTCAATATCATTTTAAGTTAAACTATTTAAATGGTTTTATAGCTTGACACATAACCAACATGCATGATAAATAGTTTTAGACCTGGATAAACTTGCTTTGATGTAAACACCACAATTTTACATTTAGTTGTAAAATCAGTTTTTCAATAAAATTAGTGCTTACCACTCCTCCAATATGTCCTAATTGATTTTAGTCTTATTAAAAAGGATTAGTGCCTTTAATTGGTAAGGTCACACGACAATAAAAATGTAGAACTTTCAAGATAAAAGGGAGTTGGTCAACTTACCCAATGGCTCATCTTACCCCACTCTCCTCTAGACTACATGTCTAGATCCTCTAGCATGAATATATTCGTATGTACTGGGTAAAAGCGATTATTTCATACAATGTCCCCCTATAGCTATATCAACAGGTTTATCCCACAGAGCTTGTCAAGAATTTTTGAACTTAATAGCTTGTTTTTTATCCTGCTCTGACATTTTATTATTTAGGAAGTAACTTAATACAATAAAAAAAGTAGAGTTCTTGTACCACAGCCGTTGTCTCTTTGCTCCCCGGAGCCGTGGGTTGTGTTCGCCATGGCGCCTCTTGGTGCCGCCGCCGCTTGTTGCTACAGGTGGGAGGCAGGGAGCCGCTAACCAGACCGCTCCATAATAATGACGATGATGAGCCGGGACTACTGCTGCTCCTGCTGCTCCTTCACCTCAGAGCAGCTTACTGTACACAAACAGTACCAGTATGCGGTCATGAGACGAGGAAAACACACACATAACCCTTAGGAGCGGGGCAGGAAAACGTAAATAAAATTTAAAGAGAAACTCTCCCGTCCGGTGCACTTGCCCAATCACTTGTTTCTGTTTTACCTCAGGTGGAACGAGTGTAAACGGGAGACGTGGTTCCGATGTTCTTACATCATTCAAAGGGGTAGAAAACAATTATCCAGGTTAAGGTTAAACGAGCAGGCGCGTTTCACAAGTTTATCCGGTGTCGTTCACATCTCATACCTGTCGTGACTCTTCCGCCGCCATTTTGAAACAAACTTCTCTCAAGAGTGCTGGGTAATCGAGTCGAGAATGCACTTGGTCGATGGATTCACCTGTGGCGACCTGGAAGAAGGCATAATTAATCGAGATAATATCCTCAGTGACTCAAGGTAAACATGTTTTAGTCCCCGAAGTAGTTGTCAGTTTGTTGCGTTTTTATTTCCGTATTTCCTTGTTACATGACAAGGTGGCTCACAGAATTCACAATAGGCTACCTTGTTACACTAATAATGGTTTGAGTGGTTCTCTAGCATGAGGACCACTGGTAGGACACTGGCTCTCTCTAGTGGTACATAGAATATTTTTAGACTTTTTTTCCCCAAAGATGAGAAACCATGTAACATATACCCTGCAAAAAAAAACCATGTAGGCCTATATTTACATAATACTATATGATGGTATGCCAAAGCGGCAATATTATGTTATAGGTCTATTACATAATCCCCATCTTACAAAATTAAATGACAAACTTGTGAGTGTATATTTTAATATAGCCCAATTAAAACAGGGTTGCTTTGAGCTTAGTGGATCTGTAGATACCAATGTACCAATCGTTAAAACAAAAAAATTACAATTGTTTGTGGTTCTAATAGACACTTTTATCCCTAATGCAGTATCATCAATCTTCCAGCTTGGAAAAACAGAGGAGCAGCATCACCATCAGGCACATGGACTTTAAACTCATTCAATGTCATTCCAAGGCATATTTATTTTACTAAATATATGCATCTTTAATTATAACATGCCTCCATAACAGTGATTACATGGAAGAACGGCTTTACTGCATCCTAATCCTGCCCTCTAGTGTCACTTTCGTGAACTACAAGCTCCAAAATCCACCAAAGAATTTCCATAAGTAAATAAATACAATAGGGGGGGATAGGAAAGTTAAAGTTTGGTTTATTTCTTTATTAGATGTTAAGAAAATCCACAATGGAACAAAATAATTTGAGTGTACATGAAATTAGAACACTGCTATTTGGAACAGATGTTTTAAGGAACAGAGAAAGGGTACGTAAAAGGAGCCTCATCTAAATAGAAAATTAAAAGACGATGAAAACACTTTTTTCCCCTAGTGTTGGATAATGTTCTTCAAAACCACAGAGCAATCAAACTTGGCGACGGTCAATGGCGTTCAAAGCCAATTTATCCTCACTGAGTAATTACTCTATTAATGGAAGAATTTAAGATGAGAAAGGTTTGTGATGCATTCCTTTCAACAATACCCTTAAGTGCTTTATGACATTGCTTCTTTGCACATTTTCACTGACAGAATCACACACACAGTCATATCACTCTCAAGTATAAAGTTTTTTGTATTGAAAAATATTCATCCCAACCAACCAACCAAAAAAAAAAAGGAGTGTGTTTGCATGCTGCTTCATAGACATTCCACAAATAAGCATTTCTCGCAGGTGACCCTCACTCAAAAGGAAGTTACATGCTAAAATAACTGGATGACTTTTCTCCATTTTGAAAGTTTACATGCGTCAAGGTATTGCATAGGACTTAGGACTGACCCCCCCCTTGTTATTTATGCAACCTACAATGCCCCCCCCCCCATCCATCCCTAAAACTACAGGTTCAAATAACGGACTGCCAACTCTGCACCATTCATATCAGCTCTCCACTCCAAAATAAAAAAAATAAAATGTATATGCATCAATGCACTGTCACAGGGCTGCGTGTAGATCACGTACAATGCTTGTATTTAAAAAATTCCTGAGTGTCCGATGACTATCAAAGAAAGGTGACGAGCCTTCGAAGTCAAACTTTGTCCGGTTGACACTTAACTTGGGGAAACAGTTTTTTAGTTGAACCAAACACTGGGTGAATGCATTTTCCAACAGAAAGTCATTCTTTTTCCAAAAAGTAATTCAAGCAATAATGACTGTTTAGATGTTATTTCCTGTGACAGTGCATTTTAATATTATCTTATCACTACAGATATTTGTACTGCCCAATGATAAATATATGATTTTATCTGTGCTTTAATCTATGTTAACACAGTGTTTCATCCAATACAGCTTTTTGTAGTTCTTATTTGAAACACAAATTAGGTCTATTACTATTTCAACTATGGTAGCTGAATTGTGCACAGGTGACAAAGATCTGACAATTCCCAAAAGGTGTGAAGGCTATTTCAGAGCAAATTAAGGAGGTGTATTTGCATTTGTGGAAATGTATGTCTCAACACAGCCACTTTTTTTTTTTTTGTAGTTGTACAACTTATTCCGAAATGCAGCCTTCACATGTATAACTCAAACACACACAAAAATGACCTTATAGTCAACACAATAATGTAAACCAATGAGGAAAAAAACCAAACAAAACAAAACAAAACTCACTATTTGAAAAGAAGCATATGAAACGCCATGTTTTTTTGTTTTTTTTATACAGTTTCCACTGCTTCTTTTCTCATGTACTTGTTTAATTGCAGTACAAACAAAACATCAGTCAATGCCAATTTCTGCAAAGGGTTATATGGGAATAAGGGAATATGAATTGTGAGAAGATGAGTTTAGAAACCTGCTGCAGCAGCTGTTACAGGCCTGACAACTAAAATACAACCTAAACCACTTTAAGCCAGTCAGGCTGAACCTTTTGAAAAATTTTCCAAAAGATATTCATGGATTAACTGTTGGACTACAAAGAAAGCTAGGCTTTGCCATCTAATCATCATTGCTGGAACTGCAACTTAAACGTTGTTTGAACATATTCATAGCACCAATAGTCTGTAGCCTACAAATCATAGAAAGTAAAATGTTTAATTTAGCATTGCAGAAATGGCTCGTCTTTTGATGGTGGGTCTTTAACCGAAAACAAATATTCCCCAATTTAACAGCATTGCATTTCAAGTAGATTAGTATTTTTTGCCAACAAAATCTTTGATTTCCTGTTTTTTTGTTAATGTTTTTTCCCATATTTCTCAAAAACTTTTTGTGTTTTAGTCTAACAAACTAAGTCTTTAAAAGCTATAAGTAGCCAATCACCATTCAAAAATCATTGATCACTTCTCACACCTGGAGGATTTACAGATATTTAGAAAAGAAAGCTGCATGCATTCTCTACTTCACTTTCAGAAAGTTGTCCAAACTATTTAAACACAACTCAAAAAAACCTCTATAGCCTTGGGTTTTCTTTCTGAACAAAAAAGGTGGAAAGTAGAGGATGCAGTTGCAGTTTTAATACACATCAGGATCACTACAGGAAGAGGAGTGAGACTGTTTGGACGGACAAACACACATGCACAACCATTCATTACACAACCAACTACCAGTATCCTAGTTCAAAAGCAAAAACTGTGGGAACCAAACTGAAGAGGATAGAACAGAGGATTGTCCCTAACAGCCAACTGTCATATTTGAATGAGGACTAGCGTAGAGAGAAATCAAAACAAATTCTAAAAATGGATGTCCCACGCAAGGTTGCACTCAAAGACAGAACTTTTTTTTGTTTTCCTCACTTTTTGTTCTGATTGTTGATTACACAAGGATTACGTTAGTAAATGAAAAACCAGCAAGGTTATGTATGAGGTTTTCAATCGGGGCATCTCAGAAAATGAGCCTGCATTAGGATTTCCAGCTCTAAGATGACCCTCAACCTTTGCTGGTAGCAATCCAGTCACAAAATGAGACGAGTGTTCCTCTCAGCGACGATGACAATGGTCTTCTGCAGAATTGGAGTATTCAAATGTTGCTGCTCCCTGAAGACAGAATAAAAAAGGAAAAATCAGATTGTTGTGTATAAAATAAAAAGGGGAGAGTGACACAAACACCAGGAAAAGTAGGTCACAACATTTTAACTGTCTGTTTTTTCGCCAATATAAATTGATTTGTTGTAAACTTTTTGTGGTCGTAACATCCTTCAGTGTCTTGGGACTGAGGAAACAGAAGCTAATACGGTTCAAAGAAAGACTCAAGTCAAAATACTCACAATAAACTGTTCATACACTGCATAATGATGACAGATGTATTTAGACCTTTTTGTAATATTTAGTTGTGTATGAAAATATAGGCTACATTTTCAACTAATTATATATATATATATATATATATATATATATATATATATATATATATATATATATATATATATATATATATATATATATATATATATATATATACTATATTATGAAGACTTACTATATGACATACTATACGTTATGTTTTGTATGTTGTGACATGTTATATAGGGGTAAATTAGAAAATTGGACCTAATTATTAACTCAATTTACTAAAGCATGTATCCCTTTAAAAAATAAATATATACATTTCCACCCCTAGGAGTGCCAGTGCAGTACCTGTACACTGAGATCCAGGGATCTTGGGGGAACAGAGTGTGTTCTGCCACCAGCACTCATCTTGCTGACTGCCTGTTCCTCCCTGTCCACCTATATTTAACAGAGAGAACTAATGAAGAATGAGAAGTGGTTAGTGTTTCAGCAGAGACACCTAAGAACAAAACAGTAGACTAAGCTCTCACTTGTGGCAGATCTCCAACAAAGTCATAAGCGATCCCATATTTGGGGATCTGACCTGCTGGGGCACACAGGCAGGACTGCTTTTCTCCTGAAGATTCCTCCTTTTGAATCTTGGCAACTGAGGCGTCAGTCTGTCCACCTGCAGTTGATGCAGCTGCTGCCGTTTTGCAGTCTGAGCAAATCTCTTGCTCAGCAATAGGCAGGAGGGTACTGGAGCCCTCCTGGGAATCCAGAGAGGTCTGAGCACTCTTCTCCATGCCAGACTTCTTTAATCTGGGTAAAAATTTACCAGATTCCAGTTCTGACTTTCCGTAATAAGGGCCCTCACATTCTGCATCCTCCTCCAGAGGTTTGAGGTCTGCCTGGGGATCATCGAAGACGTCCACTGGCGCCAGGACGGGAAAGCTCATCTCCTCTTTATCCGTTTCAGCCTCAGAATCACTTACTCCTCCAGGAGACAATTCAGAGGCCGATATTGGTCGGAAATGAGTCCTGGGGGAAATGCGGATGGCCCTGTATTGCGTCCGATTGATGCCATAAATACGTGGGTGGAATGCGTCATTCTCAGAGTCAGAGCAGAGGATGGATTTAGGCTTAAACCCTGGACTGAACGAAGCTATGTCCTCGGGCTCAAAGGAACACTCAACATGGAGAACTTGGGAGAAGGGACTGTTTAGGTTGAAGGATGTAAATGGATATCCCAAACCCTGCTCCTCTCGGTGCAGCCCTCCAAGCAAATCTTCACGGAAGATGAAAGAGAATCCCTTATTGAATGCATCTCCACCTCCTCGAATAGCCTGGTCGCTCTGAGCAAAGGACACCAGTGGCCTCCACAGGGGCCTGTGGCCAGGAGCAAAGCAGCTGCTTGTGTTCATGAAAACATCAGTGCCAGCAATAGTAAGCATGTCTGAACTCGATGCAGAAGCAGCAGCAGCGGCACACTGGAGCAGGCTGTGTTGGCTCTGGCTCGGTGGTACAACAGCCCAACTCTTATCACTACTTAGTGTCTTCAACTCTCCATACACCCCTCCTAAAATAAAGGAAGAGCTCTCTTTGTCAGAGTTTAAATCCCAGGGCTTGGACGGCGTCATGTAATCCCCTAAACTGTCTACCTTGGAGAGTTTGTTTTTGGCCAAGTCTTGTTCTTCTTTCTTTCCTTCCCACAGGTGATACTCCGACCGCTGCACTGCTTTTTTCTGAGCTCCCTGAATGGGAACTCCTTTTGCCTGAACCTCTAGACAACTGCAACTGTAACCACTTGACTCCTCAGAGAACAGCCCCTCGCTTGCTTTTTCTGTGCCTTGCCTTGAAATTACAGAGTCACCATCTCCTATTGCAGTCCAAATGTCCTTAATTATTCCTGAGCTGTAATCATCACTCTGTTGGTTTTTGTTGTCCGAAAACATGCCAGAGTTGTACTGTTTACTCTCATCCTCTTCCAAAGCTATGCCACAAATGGACTCCAATTTAGATTTTTTGGTAAAGGTCTGACTGGATGCAACAACACTTACTTCCTCGCATTTTCGGCTAGAGTCATCTTGCCAAAATTCCAACATTTCATCCTCTAGATATGTACCAGAAAGAGGAGGCATTATACAATCAATTTCTTCATTACCATTTTGAGCAGCATCTTCAGTCAGAACATTGCTCTGCTCGTTGTCTGAGCGAGTCTCCTCTGAATGCGACCATGGACTACAAGTTCGCGTTGAAAGATTTGAACAGTGTTCAGTTTCATCAAAGGCACTATTTTTGGTCCATATTAGCAAACGAGACTGTTTGTTAGAATGTTGGTCAAGACAGCTACTTGAATCTGTGTTGTTTTCGTGACAAACAGTGAGTGAGTCGCGGGGAAAAGGAAGTGTGGGGCTATCATACTGCAACTCAAAGAGCGAGAAGCAGGATGAGTTTAAACCAGATGCTTCACTGGTGGCTTCAGGAACACACGGCTCCTCTGGATTTCCAGAGAACTTGCTCAGGGTAAAAGAAACACTGTTAAGAAGGGGAGATAGTCGAATGGGAGAGTCTCCGATGAAACTCTCACCATCTATGTCATCTGATGTAGACGGTGAATAACATCCCCAGACTTGAGCCAAGTTTTCAAGATCTTGCATCAAGAATTCAACCGATCCTGAAGCACCCTGTGAATCTGCCCTTATTGCACTTTTCCCATGCTGCTCAAGGCCATCTAACACTAAACATTCTGCCTCAACGTCTCTTTGCTCTTTGCTTTTTTGTCGAATCATACTTAAGATTCGACTCTCTTGTATTGAGTCTGAGGCACTAGTATCCAATATGGATTGGTAAATATCAACTTCATAGAAGTGAGTGAATTCAGACAGATGCTCGTCATCTAAATTTCTATCCTCGGGCTGAGGGCAGCTTGAGGTCCCAGTAGGTTCAGCAGGTATATCTTCTGCTTCACCAGGCCCTTCCACAAAGTGCCCATCCACAAATGAGCCTGCAGCTAGGTACGCTGTCTGGTAACTCTCATCAGCAATGCAGATCCCCTGGATTCTATCTGGCAGCCTGTCCATGTCAGCCAACACAGCAAATCCATCTGGAGAATCTACCTTGCTTCGATATTTTGTTTCCAGCTTGCTTTGCCGGCTGCTGAAAGGTATAAAATAATCTGTGATTGGCTCAGTGTACCACAGAGGCTCCTCCATGTATTCCTTTTTGGCCTCCAACCTTGAATCTTTTACTTCCACCCAGTCTGGATCTTTACGACTCTCCTTCAGCGGTCTTTTCCCCTTTTTGTAAAACTGTGGTTGTTTGGTAGTGCCACCATTTGCACTAGTGCCCCCTCCTGCATTTTTCTGCTCATCTTTCTCGAGGACTTTTACCTGCAACTTTGTCTGCCCACTGGTGCGTGTTCTCCGATTCTTTATAGCTTCCCTTGATTTGTGCCTTATTCTAACCACTTTGCTTCTAGATGACTTAGAATCGCCCTGGTTTCCACTTGAGCTTGAGCCAGCCTCACTAGATCCCGACGACCAGGAGCGGGGTCTGTATTTGCCTTTGTGTCTCGTTTGTCTCTTTGAGTGGACGTTGGATTTCTCCTCCGCTGCTGCCCCACCATGGTATCTGTTTTCTTTCTCTTTCTTGCTTCGCCGCTGTTGGCCTCGTTCAGCTGACGCAGTTGTGATGGTACTGCATGCCTCGAGGTTTCGTTCCTTTGCTGCTTCACCGTCGCTGTTGCAATCTTTTGGGGAGGAGGTGTCTGTGCTGGTTTGTGGGGCTGCTGAAGATGAACTCGAATATGCGCAGGCCTTAGCCTTGTTCCACACCGTCATAATCTCTTGGAGACAAACAGGCTTCTCGGACAAAGGAGGAAAGGCTTCATAATACCTGCAGTTACAATACAGAAGAAAAAACAAGTAAATATAGCCTGGCAGGAAAGGTCATTTCAACACAAATTTATAATTGTACTGTGTTGTAGATCAAATAAAAAAGGAGGTTGGAGCTTACATTTCCACCTGGTCCTTTGAGGAAGGGGAGTCAGCTCGCTCTGGTGACTGAGACCCATCTGATTTCTTCTGAATATGCTTTGTCTCTGCAAAAAACAAGAGAAAATAAACTTATTTTACCTCACAACTTACAGTCTTCACTTAAGAATGTTGAAAAAGCGGGGTTTTTCCCCTCCTTGAACTGCAACCTTAACGTGGTGGAGGTTTTTGAGTATCTGAATGATCCTAGGAGCTACTGGTCTCCCAAGTCAAACAGGTCCTAGGTGATGGGCCAGAATAAGAACGGTTCAGAAGCTTGTTATAAAAAGTGGATCAGGCAGCAGTGGAAGGCAGGGGCCCCAGCAACCCAATCTCTGGTCACGGAAACTGGCCTTAGGGACGTGGAACGTCACCTCACTGGCAGGGAAGGAGCCTGAGATTGTGCAGGAGGTTTAGAGGTACCGACTAGAGATAGATGCGGGCTTGCTCATAGCTCCCCAGCTCAACCGCCATATGTTAACGTTCATCCCGATGAACGAGAGGGTCGCCTCCCTGCGCCTTTGGGTCGGGGATAGGTCTCTCACTGTCGTTTATGCTTATAGGCCAAATGGCAGTGCAGAGTACCTGGCGTTCTTGGATTCTCTGGTAGGGGTGCTGGAAGGTGCTCTGATCGGGCACGCCGTCGTTCTACTGGGGGACTTCAACGCTAACATGGGCAACAACAGTGACACCTGGAAGGGTGTGATTGGGAGGAACATCCCCCCTGATCAGAACCCAAGCAGTGTTCTGTTATTGGACCTCTGTGCTAGTCACAATTTGTCCATAACGAACATCATGTTCAGGCATAAGGGTGTCCAGTGCACGTGGCACCAGGGCACCCTAGGCCGGAGGTTGATGATTGACTTAGTAGTCGTTTGGTTGTTGCCCTCTACCCAAGTGTTCAAGACATGCGTCCAAAGAGAGGGACAGGCTGTCAACTAATCCCCACCTGGTGACAAGTTGCATCTGATGGCGGTGGAGGAAGCTGGACTGACATGGCAGACTAGGGCTGAAACGATTCCTCGAGTAACTCGATTACAAAAAATATTCGAGGCAAATTCCTCTGCCTCGAAGCTTCTTTTAATTTATTTTTAAGCTCCCGTCAGTTTGTTTCGCAATGATTTTTTTTATGTGACACAGCGCGTTTACGTCACCCACAAACCGGAAGGAGCATGGGAAGGAGACGGAAGGAGTTACCAGTGTTTTGATTTGAGGGTGCGCTGCGCGCGTGAGCTGCAAGATGGAAGGGGTTGATAACAATAGCGATTAGCAAAGAAACAAACAGGAGAAAACAACTAAACTGTCCAAGGTTTGGGTTTCATATTAAAACGTAAGGAGAACATTGTGGCGTATGTGTCCATTGCAAGATCGAGCTAGCATACCACAACAGCACGAGGTCCATGCTGCAGCAGCAACAGAAAACATCCACTCTACTCAGACCGGAGCACCGTAACCCAGGACAAGGTCAATTCAATGCAGCATTAAATAAATGTGATTGCTATTCAAGATGAAAGCTGTTATATCAAGCATGTTGTCATGGACAACCCACGTTGGGCAGTACAATTATGTGAAAATAAACCGCACGCGTTTGCAGAGGGGTTACACCACCAGATTATTTAACAGCAGTTAATACCACGGCTACCAAAGGACTTGTGATTGGCTTTTACAATAAAGTATACTAGATTATTTATTATGTGAAAACATGCATGTTGGTTATATCATTGACAGTTTTTAAGTATACATTTAAATTTATTTTACACACTCATCATTAACATTATCCCATGATTGTATATCGAACATTGCATCTTGTTAGTTATCGCATATCACATTTTTCTTCAATATCGAGCAGCCATAACACAAATTATTCTAGTATTCACAAGTATTTAGTTTGATTGCCATGAATAGAATTTATAAATGCACAGCCATGAACTTGCTGTATAATAATATTATAGCTTACTTAGTAATAAATATCAATAATTTTTATTTTTTCTCTTCTTTTTCAGTAAATCATCACAGCTTCGTATGAACAGATGTGCGGACAGCTACTTCATGTTACACTGAGCAGCTGAGTTTTCAGAGAGCATTCCAAGAAGAAGACTTATGTTCAGAACGTTTAACCTTTAGTTCTGAAAGTTAAGTTGCATGACTTAAAAGGCAGTGTTTTTGTATTATTATTATTAATTTAATGTGTGCCTTAGTTTTGATACTTTAAAAAGTAATTAATTTTATTTGTTTTTGCATCTCAGAAAATGCTTTATTTAAAACCCCAAATGAATGGCACTTAAATGCACTTTATTTTTATTGTTCACAGTACAAGTACAGACAGAGAAACAATAGGTAATAACTAAATGTTTATTTTTGATGTATGCATTGCATTTTATGCATTTAAAAAAATAATTACAATTTTCTTTTAAAAAATGAAACGTAGTTGTTCTTTTTAAGAGACCTAGAGTCTTATTTTCTCGTGCATATTTAATATTGTACTTTAATTAAGTAAAAATACATTTTATCCGATTACTCGATTAATCGATAAAATATTCGGTAGAATACTCGATTACCAAAATATTCAATTACTACAGCCCTATGGCAGACCCAAACGTATTGTAAGGATCCGTTGAGAACATTTGGCCAAGTCCACCGTCAGATAGATCTTCATCTTGTGGGGTGCTCCAGGAGAACGGGTCCGGGTAGGGCTGGGTACCGAACTTCGATACCTTTATGGTATAGAATGAAAAACTTCGACTTTTTTTTTTTTTGCCAAGCGGCTGTGTCTGTGTGAGCTTGTAGCATACGTGCATGTAAGGAACTACATTCGCCGTGATTGGCTGTCCACCACCACGTGACGTGATATCTGAAGATACTCGCACTCACACAACACAAGTGTAACGTTAGTTGTTTTTTCTCCAAACGTTCCAGTTTTATAATGCCAAAGAGATCTAAAGTGTGGCTACACTTTATAAAAGTGGATGCCGAGTCAGCAAAGTGTAACATATGCGACAAGTGTATTGCAACCAAAGCCGACAATACCACAAATTTAATGAAGCATTTGACCATGCACGGGATCAATATGAAGACTGTAAAGGAACCAGAGGAGCCTTGCACCTCGAGTCAAACCTGCCCCCTTCAACATCATCTGGCATTTCTGACATTGTAGCAGGTAAGAAAGGAAGATATTACCTTTTAGCGAACAGAAGTTAAAGTAATTGTTTACGCTAACGCGAGTGGTTTGAGTGTGTGGATGCAACTCTGCGTTGCGATGTAACGTTACCCAGGCGCTAGCTTTAACCTTATTCTTTGACCAGGCAACATCTTTGTTTTTCCAACGTAACGTTAAGGTTTCACATTTTAGAAATACTTGACAGATAAGTGTAATTTCCTACTTAAACCTGAGGTTGACTACCACTGGTTGACTACCACTTTATGTATGTTAGCTTGTGCTGCTAGTCGGTTGCTGTAGCGTTAGCGCTGTTATTTCCTCCTTCACATTAGCCTCTGCCTCCTTTTGCAGGAAGGCATGGCGATAGAAGTAACAACCAACAGCATGACCAGCACCTCCAGATTCAGGAGGAGATACAACTGTGCAGAGGTTTGCCGTGTACACTCAACACTCAGTGAATCCAGCAACTTGGTGGTGGAGTAAGAAGGACACACTGCCAATGCTATCCAGCTTGGCAGCCAGGTTTCTCTGTGTACAAGCCTACACATATACAGTTTGATTTTGCACTAAAAGTTTTTTTTTTTACATTCCTTTGAATTTTAGTTGGTTCAATATTAGGATGTACACAATATAATTTATTTATAATATGTTCATGTTGTGGCAAAAAGGTTTCTCTTTTTTTGTAAATTTTGGCCAAGTTAGGATTGATACGATGTGTGAAGTGTGAGTGTGAAGTGTTACCAGAATTTGTTTTAATTAAGATGAAAAATAAAAGTTTTGTGTTTAATGTATTTGTGTTGATTTTGAAATGGATTTTAAAACACATGGTATCGAAAAAAGTATCGTTAGGAACCGGTATCGAAACTGAGGTATCGAAATTGGCACCGGATCGAAAGATTTTGAACAATACCCAGCCCTAGGTCCGGGACCCTTTGCTAAGGGCTGTCCGGTAACCGTATGACCATAGCAGGAGCTTGGTTCATATGGCCAGCAGTAAGTCAGACCCATATCCGGTTCATGTTTTACTCCAGTTCATAATTTTTATAGACTTATAAGGCGCAGCCAGTGGCAGTATGGTTTGGGGACCACAGGATCTTGTCTCCGCTTTTTGCAGATGATGTGACCTTCAGCGGGCAGTGGGACAGTTTGCAGCCGAGTGTGAATGAGTGTGGGATGAGAATAACCTCTACAGGGTACCCCCAGGATCCTCCAAATGAAATTCAAGGCTTTTAAGACCTTTTTAATACCATTTTAAATGAAATTCAATGCCAACTTCGTACCCATTCTGATAGAAGTATGAGGGGAAAATGTCAAATCTGTATACATTTTGAACCCTAGAAAATAATTATGTACAAGTAGGCTACTTGAATAAATAAAACATTTTATTTAAATTATCTGTTATATTTAATACATACGCAACAGCGTAACACATTTGATTTGTAATAAACAAATAGATTTGAACTTGGTGTTGAACACTACAGCCTTCGCAGCTCTGCTGCCTTGGTTGCAATTTTTTCGCCCATGCTCTCAAGTTCTGTCAACTTCTGCTTGTAGCTTATGCGAGTCGGTGAATCCACATTTGACAGCATTATGGAGAGCATGCAGGCCACAACTCCCCACCACTGCCAGCTGAGCACCCCCAAAATGCTCTGCATGCTTCTGCTGCAGCATCTCAAAAAAACGCCAATTAATCTGCCCGCAGAGTTGGTGTCGAGCCACAGTACGATAGAATGTTCCTTGGCTGTGGTGGCATTTCTATTGTAGAAATGTCTTCATTATTGATAGTCAGAGCTGTTTCAGTAAACGAAGAGATCCGCGGTGCACAGAACGGGCCAAAAGGTGGTTGGCGCTGGCGAGCATTGCTACACGCGGTGTGTTTGGCACCCTTCATATGGGAGTCCAGGGCCGTAACACCCATTGTCGCTAGCTTAAAAGATTTCCTGCACCAACAGCAATAGGCCTCGCGGTCATTTCCTGGCACAGACTTGACCCAAACGTAATTCGGATTCCTTGTCCACAGTGGATTAAACCGACACTTTCCCATTTTAGCCGACAAACTAGGCTAGCTAATATCTTGTTCTGTAATTTACCTCACTTGCCTAGTAACCATAGTAAAGGGTGCGCGAGCTTTTGCGCTTACTGCTATGACGTGGAGCGCGAGGTGCACTCAAAATTACGCTGCAAAAATTTTTAATTAGCCTACACTAGTAACAGTTCATTTTGTTACGGTATAAACTTAATCCTAGGAAAAGTTAAAAAATAAAAATAAGATCTTTGTAACGAAATCCAAGACTTTGTATACCAAATTCAAGGCTATTAAGGCCTTAATTTTAGATTATCAAATTTAAGACTTTTTCAATGCTTTTAAGACCCCGCGGGTACCCTGCTCTAGGTCCGGGGCCATGGTTTTTAGCCGGAAAAGGGTGGTTTGTTCCTTCAGGTTAATGGAGAGCTCCTGCCTCAAGTGGAGGAGTTCAAGTATCTTGGGGACTTGTTCACGAGTGAGGGAAGGGTGGCACAGGAGATTGACAGACAGATTGGAGCAGCTTCTGCAGTGATGCAGTCAATCTACCAGTCTGTTGTGCCGCAGGGTGGCTGGGAACGTCTTGGTATTCCCTCGGAAGAGCTGGAGAAAGTGTCTAGGGAGCGGAAAGTCTCTGCTTAGACAGCTGCCCCCACGACCCGGCCCAGGATAAGCGGAAGAAAATGGATGGATGGAAACAGTTAATTTCTTAACTGGTCCTTTACACAAAACCAATTTTCACTCGCAAGTTTCTACACGGACATTATTAAGTGACGGACTGTTTTGCAAAGTGTCTACGAACAGTGCACGACTTGTCGCTTCTTTACTTTTACTTCACTAAAGAAAAAAAAAAAAAGGTAAAATATACGACGCACTCATTTACAGAACAGCAGAACTGTGACGCAAACTTTTGTAAATCAGTTTCATAATCTAACTCTAATCAGCAGAGTATTAGTTTGCCCTTTCCTCTAGTGCACAGTGAGGCAAGAACAACAGCTCATCCTGTTCCTGCTCTGTTCCCTTTTGCTGCTGGGTCACGTGACAACACGGCGACACACGGAGAGCAGAAGGAAGCAGAGGTGACACAGACCTGTCCACTCACTCAGTGGAGCAGCAAGGGATATTTGTAGGGCTGTACTAGAATAATCAAATATTCGAATATTCGTTCGGTGGGGTGGCATTCGATTTTCAGTTTTGGGATTCGAATATTCTTTTTTTTTTTTCAACACGTGACTTCCGTCGCGGACTCATTCTCACTCATGCTTGAACCGCCCGTTGGCGAACGTAGTGATTTATTTCATCTCATACTGAATAGGTACAAAATGCCCAAGACCTCAGCTGTTTGGGAGCACTTTAAATTAAGTGAGGATGACAAGACAAAGGCAGTGTGTCAAATATGCGATTTGAAACTAGCCTACCACAACAGCACCACAAGTTTGAAAAATCACCTGAGTTCTGTAAGTAGCACGCGGCAAAAAAAAAAAAAACTGCTTTTATGCGCTTAATTTGCTATGATAAATAGGCTAATTGCAAATACGTGTTTGTTTTGTATCACTTATGCACTGTCCGTTTTCGGAGCATAAACCTGCCCGTGTAATGCGTACCGGAAACTGTTCTATTTAAAAGATTATTAAATGTTTATTAATATTTAAAGAATGTGTGCCACCTGATGCACCAAATGCAACACTGCACTCCACTGGGTCTGCCGCAACACATTTACGATGCCGAAGAGTGAAACGTGAAGTCGTGAAAGATGATACAAATACAAACCGACACTATTATTATATATTTAGCCCCACCCACCGAAGCTTCGAATATTCGATATTGATTGCCACCTAAGCTTCGAAGCTCAAAAAATGGCATTCGAAACAGCCCTAGATATTTGTAAAAAAAAAAACAGCCCGTAGCCTAACTCCGACACGATTCCTATCGAAAAGGGACGTTCAGTAGATTTGGTTTGTTTGTGAACGTCATGGCAGCGTCCTCTAAACAGAGAAAAGTTTGCAATTACTACACCATTTAATTTTCAGCTACAAAACACAGTATGGTGCCTGCAACTTTGTTTATGAATATACACCCAAATATTCTTGTTCAAAAAAGACATTTAAAAACGTTTAATAAATTAATGCCTCTCATTAAACTTTATTTAAATAAACAAATTCAAATAATATTTGAATTATGAGCTTGAATACTCAAATATAACATTTGTGGAGTGATTATGACTAGTGTCATGATCATAGATTGTAAATAATTATGAATGTTATCCGCCCATTGGTCCCCTATTCACCAATATTGTCATTAGGAATGGGCAATAAAATGGCAGTTACATCCGGGCTTTTCGGCTTTTACTCCATAGTAAAACAATAGTTTTTAGATAGCGTAAACGGACATATTAATCAAAAATTCACCCCCCATAGAGTTGTCACGTAGTAAAAACTTAGCTCTAGAAACCGGAGCCATCTTTTGTACCAGGCTGTAAACATGATTTTTATACTTTTAAAGTCGCCATTGGGTTTCTTCTTATATTTCCGCTTTTGAAGCCTGCCCTCTGGTGGACGGCGGTATATCGCTGTATTTTGCTGTAAAATCGCCGTATGGCGGCGCCCTTACACGAGGACCATTTTAGAGGTTCCATGGGAGAGGCTTGGTCATGATATGTGAATTTTAACCTTCGATATCTTGAAAAAAAAAATGTATTTTGATACAACTTCGATATCGTGAAGAAAAAATTATTGCCAAAACATTGAAGCTGTGTTTTTTCTATCTTTTAATTAAAGCGTGTATATAAACATGTCAAGAATAGGACAATAGGGCTTTTTCACATAAACAAAAACGTCTGGTCTGTTGAGTTTGCATTATACTTTCTTTGTTCAAATAGAGCTGATAGTTTAGACTATGTGGGTTTTGCTTTTGTGGCAGGCTGGGTCTTCTCAGCTTTTTAATTATTATTTTTTTAGATCAGATCCTTCAAATTCAAACACTGTGTAACTAATCTAAGAACCTAAATAAATTGTAACACTACAAAAAGTTCTAATACTTATCTTAAGTTAACATGAACATTGAAAAATACTTTAAGCCTTTATCTTAGTTTGAAGCTAAATTCAAATTTAATCACTCAAACTAACACTCAGCGCAGCTGGAGTTAGTTTACTGTTTTAGAATTGATATATATCAAAACACCAACGCTAGAAGGTACTATGCTTACTTTTTTCCCTTTCTACATAATCTATATGTGCTCAACAGTAATGAGTGGGGTAGCTCAAAGTAAATTAGCACTAAGACCCAGCAAAGGTGCTCAGACGTCACTTACGCTGCTCTCTGGGTTGGACAGTAAAAACAAAAAAAAAGTGTTAAAAGGGAATCATCTTGTTGGCGCTGCAGACTGTGCTACTCAAGGGGGCAAGGAAATGTTATGCACTGTGCTCAATACCAGCTGCAGTTTTAAAAAGGTCAAATTTGTGCTGAGGACCAACTGCGCACTTTTCAGATAGCGTGTCAGGAACCGGGTTGACCGGATACTTGTTATCGTAATGTTTTAATTTTTGTTGTACCTACTTGGTACTGAAGTACCAGGACTTTTGCCAACACTACCCATACTTGTAATGGGCAAAGTGGTATGTGGAAATCTCACATAGTAATGAAGAGATGACAATACCTTTCTGTTTGTTCTGAATGTCCTTTAGTTTAGAACAAAGTTCTTCAACAAGGCTTTCAATTCCAGAGTTCTGCAAAAGAAAGAATCAGATTGTAAATATACAGTGACCTCAGGACTTGACATTAAATGCCTGAAGCAATGAAAAAAAATGTAGCTTTCTCTCAATGACTGGCGCTAAAGCACATAAAAATGGCAAAATTAAAATTAAATTAAAAGGGCAAAGATCACATGTTTTAACCTCAAGGCTCACTGTCCAAAAACGGTCGTAGTACATTTATAAAAAAATGTCCTTGCAGCTTATTATACTAAAAAATAATCAGGAAGATTTGAAGAGACAGTTGGGGGAAATTTTAACAATATAATCAAAAATATTCAGACAGTTTAAGAGTGTGTCTATTGTCCTAATGAATTTTAAAGGTTGACTTAAAAAAATTAAAATACAAAAATGTATAAAAATCCTTATTTTTTAGATTTGTTTAAAAGTATTTAAAATTTTAAAATCAAATATTTTTGGGACAGGTAAATCTTTTTGCCCAGACTAGTAACTAGACAAGTGCTTAAAAGGACCTGATTATAAACAAATATTTGTGTTGATTTAATATTGTTATAATGATTAGTGAACAACTGTTTGGTTTTATGGATAGTGATTATGAAATAGCATTAGGAGTGCAGAGTTGACAGCAGCAACTTTGACCAAAATTGAGACCCAAAGGAATGAGGCATGCAGTTGACACAAGTCAAGCCAGCTGACTAGAAATTGCTTAGGCAATCCCAGCCTGTACCGTGTTAAATATAGCTATGATGCAACAAGTTAACAAAAAATAACTTAATTAAATTTAATAAATAAAAAAATAGGGGGAAAAAAAATGGCATTAGCACAAGGGCTTGCTCAACGGAGTTCCAATGTTCCTAAACTCTATATTTACTACATTTCCTGTGTCAACACTTTCTCAATAAGGTTGAAAAAAGTACAACAACCATTGAGGTCCAGTCAAAGATCCAAGAACTTAAGAGGCGATTCCAAACAACCAACCATTAAAGAAAAATACTATCTCAAAATCATTCCTTACCATTCCACCTCTTGAAAAGCAAAGAAAAGTTTCTTCTGCCCTGTGTTTCTTCTTGCATCATTGTACTAATATTGCTCAGCTGACAACCAACCAAGACGGCTGCAAACCCAATGCAGTGTGCTGGTTAAAAAAATAGACCAGTCTCGCGAGAGGCACACTACTCCTTTGCCAGCCAAACCCTTCCCCCAAAACACCCAACCAGTTTCACCTCAGATCCAGCCAACATACATTATTGCCTCTTCCCATAACTCCAATAAAATAAATGGCATAAAAACATTTTAAAAAGTAATAAATATGCACTCCAGTGGATCCCTTGACAGTGAGCCATGTGTCTGAGATAAGTAGAGTTACCGCAGATGAGTCCGTACATGTTGCAGACTCTCAGATAGCTGAACTGAGGGGGATAGCTTGGGACAAAGGGTAAAGCGAGGTTTCTGTTTCAATTGAAGCTAGTGGATATTGGCACAGTACAACTTACTTCATCAGATGCAGAACGGAGGCATTGGACAGCAGCTTGTTTCTTCATTTCCTCCAGACTTAGGTCGGTCCCTCCTTTCTTCTTACTCTTGCCCCATTTCTTGCCAGTTCCCTTCTCCCAGCCCAAGAAGATGTCGTTTTCCTTTTGAGAACCAATAATGATAATTAAATGGCAAATAGTATATATACACATCTATCTATCTATCTATCTATCTATCTATCTATCTATCTATCTATCACTCAGAAACATTGAAAAAAAAGTTTTAAGTTTTAAGACACCAACCTGATCCTGCAAGTCGTAGTCATAACTATCATGCAGGAGGAGACTCAGCACGTAGCGGGTGTAAATCATGGCATCAATCCCGCACTTCTCAAGCTCCTGGCCGAGCCAGCTCTGCACCGGGCCCAGCGACTGGAGCAGGGACATCTCTGAGGCAGGCAGGGGGCCTACAAGAGGGAAGGGGCAGGAGGTGTTCTCAGGAAGAGCAGGACCGCCGGAATCGGTGCTGACTGGACGCATGGGAGCTCAGGTGTAGGCCATTCTCAGGTAGAGCAGCATCATGTTGAGTTACTGTTATGTGTGGGTGCAGCAGGTTACAGAGAACGAGGGAGGCCTATCTGGAAGAAGGGCAGTCACTCCAGCAGGACGCACTGAAAGGGTTCTACATGGGGAGGCATGTAGGATTTTGTTTTTTTGTATATTTTTTTTTTATTATTGCTTTAAGCAAAATGGGAATTTACTCGTCAGGCATGGCTTAAGCTGATACAGTTCTGCTGTTGGGCAAAACACAAAGTGTTTACGTCTTAGTCACAAGTGGCCATTTTTGATCCAGATCTTACTTCACCAGCACAACCTGAAAGAGGAAAGAAAGGACAGGTCAGAGTTTATTTCAACCTCCTCCTGGGCTCTTTAACAGACTAGCTTTTAGTTTAATACAAACCATTTTCATAGTAACACCTTTTCATAGTGTCCTTTGCATTAATATCAGATTTTAATACACCTCTCACATATAGGACAAACTGTGACAAGAGGTACACTACCATATTTCATCTCAGTGACACATTCAGGCTCTGAAGTCATCCCAAAACAGGACTCACCAGTTTACGTTGTGTGCATTCCAATAAAAAGGACATAGTTTCACTTTGCTGCACTAAAATCAGGTATGTACTGGATTTGTGTCCATGTCTAAAGAATCAGAATCAGCCTACAGCTGCACCAAGTGTACAACATACACTTTATAGACAAAAATAAATGCAAAAGTTATACATTCTACTTTACATTCAAATTTTTTACATATAACGAATATTTAACATTCTAACATCTCAGTGACACTAGATGAAATCAGAATAAAGCCCTTTAATTTTGGGGGGGTCGTAGGGGATGGAGCCTAACCCAGCTCCTACCACTGGGCCTGAGATGGGGTACACCCTGGATAATGTCAGTTAATGTCAGGGTACACCCTAGATAATGTCAGTTAATGTCAGTGCTCAGACTTAATACACTGGCAGACCACCATTCACTCTCACATTTATTCACTAGAGCCAATTTAGAGTCACCAATTAATCTAAACAAGCATGTCTTTGGACGGTGGGAGGAATCTGGAGTACCCAAAAGGAACACATGGAAACACAAGTAGGACATGTAGGCCCTGGGATCAAACCCATGACCTTTAACAATAAGAGCTAATCACTCTACCCACTGTGCTGCTGAAGGATTGACTGTATTTTCTAATCAATTACTTGTATGCTGAAGTCATATTAGGAGTTTGTAGGTTTATTAATGTACCGAGAACCACTGCTGAATAGCCAACTACCATCTACAATGAAATCTTCTAGATGTAGAAATGTCATCTAGAGCCAACTGTCCACTACAGAAGGATTGCTATAATTTCTTGTAATTTTTTTAATTGTTTTTTTAATCCACCCAACACTTATTTGATATTACATTTTCCTGGGTCTGAGTATATTATACGTGCAGAGCAAATGGTGGCTGCGCACATCTGATTGGCTGGCCTGGGTATCACTCAACACTGGCATATTCTGTGTAACCCGGTGGAGAGAGTGCACGACAAGTGACTCTAAATTCTTTAATGGTCCTCCGTCAATCAGACATGCATGACACACCAATAATGTTTAACGTGCATATGACCCAAGCACATATATGTTGGCTATTGGGAGTTAAGTAATACGACTGTGAACAAACCAGCTGTTTTCTGATACACACAAGCCCCGGGAGCTAGCTCAAGCGCACATGCCATCTCCATCCACGCAGTCTATTTTTAAAGACACTGCTGTCAGAAAATAAAACACGGTGCCTGTATTTTGTCGCCTTCTTGAAATTAAAGAACTGACGCTGCATCTGTCCAACATTTGCGTAAACTGCATTCCACAACGGACCCATTTACGTTACATTACTGGGCACTCGTTTACGGCATAAAATAAAAAAACAGAGTGTTTTGGTTGTATCCACTTACAGAATTGTAAGTGTGTGGGGTTAAGCAGTAACCCACCGGCCCATTAACTTCTGCGGCTGTCGCTGGCTAGCATCTCGCTTCAGTCAAATGACACGGTTAGCTAACAGCCGACCTTTAGCGTTAGCTCATAAGTTAGCAGAGTTAGCTGCCGTGAGGAGCTTCTCCCCTGTCATCGGTTATTATTGTTTTTGGCTTCGCAATGTAAAGGGGTTGAACAAAATGTTTTAAATACATTTCCATTTAAGTCCAATTCAATGTAATGTTGGTTTGACAGGTGAATAAATGCCGCTACAACGTTGTAACATTAAAGCCCCAACTGGTCTTCATTAAATACTTAGCCAACGGCCAACAAGACGTTGGTCCGAGCCAAAACTTCCGAGACCGAACTAATATATTTTTCATGTAAATATAATTATATATATATATATATATATATATATATATCGTCAGGTGAAGTTGGTTATTTGCTTTAGAGTTCAATGTAAACTACTGTCGCTGTAACTAGCGTTAGCATTTACGAGGGGCTTGTTGTTGTGTCCGCGGTGGAGGAGCGGCTCCGGTAGGCTGTCAGACGTTTTCCCTTATAAATGTGCGCCATATCGTCATATAGTTAAAGAGTATGCTACCGGAACGTGACACGAAACAGCGATAACCCATCTCAGTAGTTTTCAAAGTAATTTCATTCAGATGTTAACTTACCTGCCGTGGGCTGAAGGAAAGGGGAGCGGTTATTTCTCTCCCGCTGCCGACCCGAGCTCCTGCTCTGGAATCCGCTGCGGTAGCATCGCGTATCATGGACGCCGACAGAAATGGCGCTGTTTCGCGTCTAGTCCTTCTTCAACAGTCTCAATGAAACTGGCGACATCTCGGCTCAAGTAGGACGAAGGTCATTCATTGGTGGCACGGTTTACCAAGAGCCAACATGTCTGCTATCAGAAGGCTAGTTGCACTCGTGACGAACGCAACTCATGCGCCACCCTCCGCGTTGGTATCTAGGCAACAAGGCAAACCTCCGCACACAACTGCGGGTTGATCCTTCCGCCAGGGTATTGCATCAGAAGCCCATCTAGTTCTATACAGACAAAATCGAAAAAACCAATAAAAAATGTAATATTTTATTTTATGATCATTTCAATAAGAATTGCAAAAAATATTTCTTACACTTTGCGGTGATTATAATGAGTTATATTGAAACAACTGAGATGTCTTCAAAAGCTCCAGAAACAATGTTTGGATAAAATTATGCTGTGGCAGTGTCCGGTTATGTAGACTAATAAGACATATAACATTTTAACATACAGGAAAAATCAACACTAATGATGATTCAAAACAATATAATAAATATAGTATTGCATATGCTTAGTCAGTTATTATTTTGAACAATATCATAGCCAATATCATAGTCTAATTTACAGGTAATTTAACTTTTATCAGGCAATGTTTGGCAGGACTGTTTTTTTAGATTATTGATTAATTAATTTGATTATAAATTTAATTGATTATTGATTAAGTAATATTTACATTTACAGCCGATTCAGTTATTAAATTATAACCCCCTCTGTCAAATCTCATACATCTTTCTAGATCTTTTTACTCAGGCTCTTCTGTATCTGCACACTACATGAAGCATTGTGGTGTTGCCATTATTAGGCCCCTAGTTGGCCCACTATTTTTAGGAACTACTACTGAAAACCACTAACTGTACAGTAAGTAATGCCATTTTAACCAGAAGTGTGTTCCTGTTTGACAAAGGTTTTTTTCAACTTATTATATTCAGGTGTACATCATATGTTTCAGGGGGGAGTGGGTGGTGATCCTGCTTTTGACAAACCATCTGCTCCCCTATAAAGGCACCATAGTGCGGCACACTTCATCTGGTTTCCAACCTTAGGGGTTGTGACCTGTCGCAGGAGATGAGCTGAGGCCTTGAGCAGCTGTTTTCACTTCTGTCAAATACAATGCGACAAACACCACCCCCTTTTTCTTAAGAGGGCTAATTATTTTTAATTATAAATCATGGTTATATTGATGACGAGTTATTTTTACTTAAATGTTTGCATACATTTTCTTTTTTATTTTGTTACTTCTTTCAACCCATATACAAAGTTAACCAAATTAGCAGCCATGAGAAGCTTGTCTCCTGGTGTAAATTAAGCTAGTTTTATACATTTGCAAAAGTACCCCCATGTAAAAGGCTTAAATAATATGTTTTAAACAAATTTACAGTGAGGACAATTTAGTACTTAAATGTTCACATTCTACTTAACATGTGCATAACATATGAGCATGTTTAAAAACATTATGTTTTCATGTTTTTTATTTTTACTTTTTTCAACGTAGTTAGAATTTTGATTTCTATTTTGGTATTTATCATTTTACAAAAGCAGAATTCTCATTTGAGTAGAGATTATTGGCAACTCTATCCACCTCTGGTGTCCACGTCTAAGAACATTAGAGGTCAAATTCTGAAAAGGTATGTAAATGTTGTCTAGGATTGCATTTGTTGAACTTGTTGAGCATATTGTTAACAGAACATAAAAGAAGTGGATTTTACCCCCTAATCCCATGTGGGCATGCAATATCAACTTCTGCTTGTGATCATTAACCGATGCTAGAGTGTAGCAGTCAAAGGCCAAATACATTTAGGGGGGCGCAGTGGCGGAGCAGTTGTACTATAAACAGAAGGTTGGCGGTTTGATTCCGGCTCTCCCCACAGTTTATACTATCTTTGTGTAAGACACTTAACCCTCTTTGCCTCCAGTGATAGCACTGGTGTATGAATTTTAGAGATTGTTGCACTGGTGTATGAATGTTGGGACAACGGATGGAGATTAGCCTAAGGCTAATTACAAACAATCTGGCATGTTTACATTCATGTTTTATGTATATTCATTAACATGCACTGTCCCAATCAAATGAAATAATACTGACCTTTTTGCAGAAAGTGCGTACGTTTTTACATGCCTAGAGCAGTAAAAGGATTTTTTTTGACTCAGTATGCATTTCCTGTCAGATATGATCTGGTTTCGAAGCTTGTACGATAAAACACACAACAGATCAGTTAAAGACCTATGTCTAAATCTGCTCCGGCAGCATTCTCATTTGCCAGTGTTAATTGAAAGTCATTTAGGCAGCAGATGGCACAGTTAAAAGATGCCCCGTAATCCTCTTGCTTAAGCGTTAGGGAGATCTGGGGGGGTGGGGGAAGCCTCTAGTATAAAGAGTGGATTCCAGATTTTAGTGTCCGAGAAAGTAGAGTGTTTCCCACAAAGCTTTAAAGGTTGCTTTTTACCTGCACCTGAGTTTGAGTTCACAGTGCTGTCTGAGGTGAAGCTCCTTTTCCTCGGGTTGGGGTTACAGAGGAGAAGTCCATTTAGTCACAGCTACATCATAAACATAGAATACTTGTTTATATTATCTCTGTGTGTCTCAATGCAACCTTACTATTGACCATTTTGCTGTCTGTCTGGTGTCAGCAAGGCTTCCAATAATGCTTGAGCTGTAGCATAAATGTGATTTGTAAGGACATAACCTGTTTTGTTGTAATTAAGTGTACACCAAGTCATCTAGGGTCGTTTTTGTAGCCCATCAGCTTTGGTAAGTAATTTGAAATGTTCATATACTGTTGATCTTATTACTGTCAACTCAACATTCTACTGATGGACTTCAGTTCTACTCCAGTATGTTGGTCGTTATATTGTTAGCTATTACACATACAGGTAGAATGCTAAGAAGCTAAAGCCTTCTTTGCATAGATGTTTGTCCAATGCTTTGCCTAATATGCATATGTATCTGCAATTTTTGTTTTTTAATAATGTGCACGCTAATCTTGTGAGGCTTAGATTTCAGTTTAACTGTCTATGATGAGGAAGTACCGGCGTTAAAACCATTTAACCCAATGGACTCCACGCGTTCTGTAGAAGTCCAGCATAAATGCTCTGCGCGATGTAGATAGAGTTACTAAATATAGAGCCTCTCGCTAATGTAATCAGCCTCCTCACTGACAGCACACACAAAGTCAATAAATATTATTTATTTTGAAGGATTCCCATACTTAGCCTTTAGCTGGTGCAGCCAAATGTAAAGCCATTCGCTAATGTTCTCTACCCACTCACTGACAGCACACACACCTTTAAACCAGATAAACTGTATTGCACTTTTTTTTTAAGCCTGACAAAATGCACTTGCAGCACATACAAACACTAAATGCAGTGATAGCTATATCTTCTTTAGATGTAGCTTATTGTTTGCAAACACAGGTCTGGACCCATATGCAGACTTTCACACACGCTGCTGCCGCGGCTGGGACTTGTTGTGTTGAGTAATATTTTCTTTTCTGTGCTGGCAGTTGTGCAACCTCTGACTCCCAGTCTGTGTGCCGCCATAGCTAACCTGAAGCCATTTAAAAAGATCAAAGATTGAAATGAGAAAAAAAGGGCAGTGTCTGTGTCTGCTGCACTGAAAAAAAAAACTGAAATGTCTATGTAGTGTTGATAAAATACTTCAAGTACGTAAGTATATAATACGTCAAGTGAATGTAATACATAGGCTGCAAAGCTTTATTGTATTGACATATAGATTTATTTCAAATTATTGTAATGGTACTTGGAGCTTTATCTATTTTTTTTTTCAAGTCAACAGTAAGAAAAGGGAATCTTTAAGTAAAAAGAGCATACTATTAATTTAAAATGTTATTGAAATAGAAGTAAAAGTCAACCATATGATTAGGTGCTGATCTTGTGTTTTAAATGCTGACACATTCTGAGCAATCAAAGCGGGACAGATAGTGACTTTTGTGTCTCGACCCATCAGTTGACCATAACCCAACTCTGAACAGAATTCACATTGGTCAGTCATAATTGCATTTATTCAATTCAATTCAACCCAACATTAATCCCCGAGGGGATATTCAATTGTCAGGACACTTCTGCGGCTCACTGATCTCAGACGTCCATTGGCTTGTCTCTGCCTAACGCAAGGAATGGTCAAATATACGGCTTGTTTTTTTCAGACTACTTTAATTTTCTATTCTACTACACATTGGATACTTTCTTTCAAACCTTCTCACGATGCTAACTGCTCACTCACTGCCCTAACTTATAGACACCAATGATCAAACATTATTCTTAGACTATACATGGATTTGAGGCACTAAACAGCCACTTAATTTGCCAATAGGAATGGCCAACCCTGTTTATAGCAGTGCCAGCGTGCTAATGGGCAGGGATGATAAAGGAGGTAAAAGTCTACTGGTCATGTGTTGACTGTGTGTGGATGCACTGTAAAACAAAGAGCGGGCATGTCTGCAGTAGGACAGTCCTACTTTTAATTACTTCACAAGCTAGAGGCTGTAAAAGCAGGAAAATGTGGATTACATCATTGGGCCAGAGTGTATCCACAGAGGGCCTGATATCAGCTGCACTATGACTGGGCTCCTTATGCAAATACGAGGGCCTCCAGATCTCTCTGGTAACTGTTCTGTCCTCGGTGTGCCTTTGACGGTCACTGATAGCAAGTTCAGCATGTTTACACAGGGTTTTCGGGTCAAAAGTTAAATAACATTTTTATAAAAAAAAAAAAAAAAAATGCTATATAGAAGGATTCGTCAGGGTCAAAGTTTAGTACAAATGAATGGCCTAAGAGATCAGGAGGTGATGAAGTATAAGATGTTGCAGAGAGCGCTGGCTCCTTCTTTCCCCTACAACTGATAAGGTAAGAATTGGGTCAGTTTGCATTGTCAAAAAGCATGAGAAGCATCCCATAATATTTTAATAAATCCTTGGTGTTTGGTTCCATCAGTGTGGTCTGCTTTACAAATGGTGAAACTAAACACAGTAAATGATTGATTGGATGGATTTTTATCTAAACAATCAACAGAACCTTTTTTCTCAAACAAAGCATGTCTTTATTATGTAAAAAACAGTCATATTCCAAAAGAAAAGATGCTAAGTTTTACTTTTTAAACATAACAAAGCTCTTACCACCAATTAACACTACAAGCATCTGCACAGCGCCGCGGAGCGCAAGCAAATGACATCGCAGATCCCCACACACTGGATAAGTTTCAGATCCGCTCCACTGTACAAGATGGTGTGATAAAAGCCATTGATAAAGATGTGTGCCGGACCAAAACAAGTGTTTATTCAGAGGAAGGACCAGAAAACAAGTTTAGTATGAGATCACTTTGTTGTTCACTTTAGGGGGTTTTCCTCATTCTATTGGGCACAGAAAAGCCTTGTTTTTGCAGATATTATTGCATTTAAAGCTGACCTAAGTAACATTTTTACCTTCATAAAGAGTTTTCTAAGTCCTTACAATGGTTAATTGAGTTGTAGTTTTGTGTTTGAAGCGCGCACTATCCCCCTCTGGCACATCTAAGGTGAAAACAGCACTTGCAAGTTGAGCTGCCACCGACACAACGCAAGTCTTGGTTAATGAGTGACAAATTGCTTTACGGTAATTCAATATAGCTACACATAGCAACCTCCCGCAGTCTTATGAGCGTATGATCTCGCTAAGATCATACCAAAACCGCATACACTTTAATTTATCATCAATTTATCAAAAAGACAAAGAAAACCTTTCTAGGAAAAGAAAACGTTAGTTAGACCAACCACCACAGTGGATTTGAAATGAAACGAACAAGATGTGCTTTAACTGCAGACTTTTAGCATTCATTTGAGGGTATTTACATCCAAATCAGGTGAACGGTGTAGGAATTACAACAGTTTGTACATGTGCCTCCCACTTTTTAAGGGACCAAAAGTAATGGGACAGATTAACAATCATAAATCAAACTTTCACTTTTTAATACTTGGTTGCAAATCCTTTGCAGTCAATTACAGCCTGAAGTCTGGAACACATAGACATCACCAGACGCTGGGTTTCATCCCTGGTGATGCTCTGCCAGGCCTCTACTGCAACTGTCTTCAGTTCCTGCTTGTTCTTGGGGCATTTTCCCTTCAGTCTTGTCTTCAGCAAGTGAAAGGCATGCTCAATCGGATTCAGGTCAGATGATTGAATTGGCCACTGCATAACATTTCACTTCTTTCTCTTAAAAAACTCTTTCACAGTATGCTTCGGGTCATTGTCCATTTGCACTGTAAAGCGCCGTCTAATGAGTTCTGAAGCATTTGGCTGAATATGAGCAGATAATATTGCCCGAAACACTTCAGAATTCATCCTGCTGCTTTTGTCAGCAGTCACATCATCAATAAATACAAGAGAACCAGTTCCATTGGCAGCCATACATGCCCACGCCATGACACTACCACCTCATGCTTCACTGATGAGGTGCTATGGTTTGGATCATGAGCAGTTTCTTTACTTCTCCAGACTCTTCTCTCCTCATCACTCTGGTACAAGTTGATCGGCCCATAGGATGTTGTTCCAGAACTGTGAAGGCTTTTTTAGATGTTGTTTGACAAACTCTAATCTGGCCTTCCTGTTTTTGAGGCTCACCGATGGTTCACATCTTGTGGTAAACCCTCTGTATTCACTCTGGTGAAGCCTTCTCTTTATTGTTGACTTTGACACACCTACCTCCTGGAGAGTGTTCTTGATCTGGCCAACTGTTGTGAAGGGTGTTTTCTTCAACAGGGAACGAATAAAGTTTTTGCTATCTCTCTGATGTGTTTGTTTTGTTTTTTCAGCCTAATGATGGCTTGCTTCACTGATAGTGACAACATGTGATTTATTTAATTCAATTTCCATGTGGTTTAGGATTTGTGTGCAGAACCAGACCATTAAAACTGCTATAGCTAAACACAGAAGCAACATCAGAAACAAAGAGATTAAGAATCCCGTGGCATTACATTTCAAAGAAAAACAATTTTCTGTCTCATCTCAAATACATTGGACTTGAACATCCCCAGAAGAGGTGAACTTAAAGAGAACACTTTTACACGTGTACTCTCCAGACCCTTTCTCCAAAATGTTTAAATCAAGAGTAACAACATTATATATATTATATATTATAATTTTCTTTATGTAAATATCCATTATATGGACACACATTTTGTTTTCCTAAAAATAAGATAATGATTACAAAGATGTCTTATGTATAAAAAAAACGTATCGTATGATGAAATATTTTTAATTCAGAATGATGTTTTTGTACAAATTAATTTGTGACCTACATTTTTATAAGCCACTTGATTAGGTAACCAACTGATGAACAGAACCTATATGTGGGATCCATGTAGGATCCATGTAGGATCAAAAACCTCAATAAAATACAGTCCTTGGAAGTGTTCAGGCATTACTAATTTTTTTTTCTTTATGGCTAATCTTTGCCCCATTTATACAAACTGTTGTAGGATATTCCTCTTTTATTCTAAAACAAGACAACGGCATGTCTTTTTTGCTGAGTCACACACAGAACACAAATGGCACAGCAATGTCACTCGGAAGGAGCAACAAAAAAGTATTTCTGATCTACACATCAAACCTTACCCACATTCTGGTCACTACTGTCTTGTGGCCTGTAGTTCTTGATCATGTAAGATCCATGTTGTTGTATAAGCTCGGTTTTGCCATACTATACTTCAAGTAGAAATTCCTGCATCATTGAACATTTTTGATGTATTCATGAAACATGAAGTGTCAAGTCATTAGATATTGGTTAAGAAAACCTGTGTACACTTGAGCTTGGAATAAGATCTGCTCATGTTCTGAGCTTGGTTTTATAGACTCTTTTAATAGTTTTAATAGTTTTAATATGTAGGTCAAAGGTGGCTTGTCTGGGCCCTACTGCAGTTATGCTGATAAAGAGACAATCATCTTATCAGCAATGGAAAGCACTGGCATCATAGATTAGCTCCATTAAGGCAGACACAGACAGAAACAGCCTCTGTGACACTAAGTTGAAAAGAATGTATGGTATGAGAAGAACTAAATGTTGAATAATCTCTGTTAGCGTGTACACAAACTTCCTTCCCGTCAACAGGTCGTTCAGGAGAGACAGGTTTGAGTCTTTGTTTGATAAATCATCTGCTTATTTTGCAATTCAAAACACGATGCTGAATACAGTCCCATCTAAATGACTGGACTTACACAGTAAGCAGGTATTTGAGCTAGGGAGGACTGTCTCGCCTAAGGAAGTTCAATGGGATGTGCTTCAGATTTTATAAAGAAAAGAAAACATGCAGGATGAAACAATGCTATAATCATAGTGATACTATTTGCTATCATAATGTAATTTAATTTAATGTGTTTAAAACATGCCTTAATAACACCTACAAATGTGTTTAGCCACACTTCTATTATCTTACCGTCACTACTGCTCATAATGTCGTGATTTTATGATCCATTACTTGCTTTGATCCAATGCTAGGTGACCTTTCTACAGTTAAACAACAGCGTCACCAAATTTTATCAGCATTATCCTAAAGGCTTTGAAAAAAAGTGCATGTATGTAGAGTGACGCAAACACAAATAACAGTTGTGTGATCTCACTTTTTCTCAGATTTTCAAAAGACACCTTTGCCATTAAACTGTATCTTTTAATTTTTACTTTTATTTTTTTTAACTTTTAATAATATATGATTATTTCTACAATCATTGGTTATAACCCTTACTTTACTCCTTCTAATACACAATGTCCTTTTGTTCTTTTAAAATAAAACCACAACATCCTCATTCCTTGACAAACAATGGTAAGACATTTGTGTGACTTTAACACTTTAAAACTCGACTACAACCAAGAGAATTCACTTTCAGTTTTATGGAATATCCCTGTGACTAACTGGCCACTGTCCAGGGTGTACCCCACCTCAGGCCCAAAGCTGCTGGGATAGGCTTCAGTCACCCGTGACCCCTAACAGGATTAAGAGGTAGAAAATGAATGAATTAAGAGCCTGCTACAAAGATGTCAAGCCAGTTGTTGGAAATCAAACAGACGGAAGTGAAAGTAGTGAATAAAGTTTAGGCTTCTCTTTTGTAGAAAAAAAACATTAGCTATGTTTGATACTGTTAGCTACAGTAGTGTTGAAAATATATATATACTGTACATTACTCTTAGCTCATCATTAGCCTTTGTTGCTAACATTATCCTAGCCCTTACCATTAGGCCAGCTCTAGTATTAGCGTTAGCTCTTTAATTTTATTAATTAAGCTTAATTTAATATACTTAATAGATAAGTCTAACTCAAGTTAAAATAGCATAGTATTAGCATTATAATAGCAGCCAAAACTGATTCTAAAATGTTGACAGTGGAGTTGGAATTTGTTTAAAAAATTTAGTGACAGTGAAAAGTAAAAGAAACCGGTATAAAACAAAATAACGTTTTTTTTTTTTTTTTTTTAAACAAAAATATTAAAAAGTCTATGCAAAGTCACTAATGTTTGTCATTTATAAATAGCATTTTTATTGATTCAGCAGATCAGGTTCCAGGATCTTGTGTGGTCTACAACAATGACTCAGCAGAACACGTCAATGCAGCCATATGTAAAACGCCCAAGGCATGAAGTCTCAGTTAAACCCAATGACATCCTATGACGCCGACTGTCACGAGACAAATGAGTTGAACACTCGCAGACAAATAGCAGTGTGTCTCTAACCCAATTCTTCTGCTGCAAGTTGAGCCACTGCCACAGCCCATATGACCAGAGATGTGTGGCTTTAAAAAAAAAAAAAAAGAGGT
This sequence comes from Perccottus glenii, assembly GCA_024416835.2. Classification (NCBI taxonomy): domain Eukaryota; kingdom Metazoa; phylum Chordata; class Actinopteri; order Gobiiformes; family Odontobutidae; genus Perccottus; species Perccottus glenii. The sequence continues at coordinate 22,050,676 of CM044546.2, forward strand.
ATTCATAATACCCGACCTCCTCATGTGAGCTTGACTTGGCTGTAAACCTAGGACCACAAACGTCAAGCACACACTCGAGTCAAGAAGGAAGTTTAAACCCAAAATAGTATATTGCAAAAGCAATTATCTATAAAGAAAACAGGCTTTATGATGCCATCTGTTGTTTATTACAAGGGATTTTATAATAGGATACATTTTTTAAATCATTAACGTTAGCCTTCAAACATACGTTAGACTTTTTATTAGTGCCAAGCTAAGAATTTTAGCTAAGAATTTTAGTGAAAGTAGATATCTGTTGTATTGAAGTTATGTGTAAAATAATGATATAGCTTTTTATACAATAACTATTGATATAGCATCTTATCATCAACATTTTAAATGGATATTTTCATGGCTTCTAGTGGTTGTTAGCATTCAGAACAATACTTCAGTTTGGGAATGGCATAATGAAAATTAATCACACTGGGAAAAACATATGTGTTGGAGTTACTGTAGCAATATTACCAACCTTATCTTCTGAGCATTTCTTATTTTACATACATTTTGTTGTTTTCAACATTGTTTGAACATCTCCAAGACTGCTATTAAAGTGCTTTAGAAATGTTAAAAAATAAGTAATGCAGTTCAAAAGTGCTATCAGGACGTGCCTAATAATAATAATAATAATACTTTTTTCTATACTATTTTCATTCAGTTTACCATCACTTTATTGGCCAAAATTAATTAATGCCAAATATTTTGCATTACACTTTAATTTACAGACATGTAAATATTGCCTACACTAGCTTTATTCAGTGTAATTAATGTGAATAGCCTTTTCTTTGCTTTACTTTGTCTGTTGTCATCTGTCATCTAAAAGTCTGAACTATTTACTAAAATACTATAATATAAAAAAGAACAGTATGCATCAAATCTGCAAAATGGAACAGTAAAGCCAGTATATAACGTATAACTTGAATCTAACAAATTCAGCTCTTTCATAAACATGGGAAATTACCATACATATTAGTAGAATATTCCAAATTTTATATATCCATAAAAACATTGGATTATTAAAAATATGTTGTGATAACATTTTCACAATATGTAAATATTAAACAATATGCAACAAAGACCTATTCACAACCAATACATCCTCAAAGATAGTGTAGGCAATCTTTGTGTTGAAAATAGACGGTATGTGAAAATAGACGGTATGTTCCTATCGCAAGTGTAAATTTCATTGTAAATATTTAGATTTTTACAACATAATAGCCTATTGTTAAATAGGAAAAAACAATAAAATACCATAAAATTGCAACAGTAGAACTTCAAAGAAAAAGTAAAAAATCCAAATCTAGTATATAACATATAGAAACACAGTCTGATTAAAATGCAACCTTTGAGTAAAATAATATTAATGTGACATACTATAAAATATTGTGATTTGATATTGTGGTATGTTGTTTTTTCAACAGTATATTGCTGTACATACTACTGTAATGTATTTTAAAATGTGCCTTTATTTTTAAAGTAAAAAATGCCAACCATAGCTGACAGTTTATTACCATAAATATGACATATTTTTACTATACATAAAAACTGTACATGCATTAAGCATTTGATTCTACTTTTTAATATTGGTAAAAAAATAGATTCATAATAAAAATAATAATTTAGTGTAAGTTTTATTACAACAGGAACAAAAGTCACATTCAGACCATCCATTTTTCCATCCCACCTGTATCTCCTGACTGCAGAACCCTGTCCTACTCCTCCTTTTACTCTGGAGACCTAATCCCCCTAAGCCCCCATAATGCCCTGGGACAGAGCGGGCCAGGGGGAAGCATGGAAGGAGGAGAGAGTCTGAGCTTAATGACCTTGCAAGCCGATTATATGCTGGGCCATGTTTCACACCCAGCACAATGTGAGGCCAGAATGTAAAAAGAAACATGCACAACCTATATCTATCCTCCCAACAATTACTTTTGTCAATCACACTTGGATTTGTTTATTATTATAACAAATATTCATTATAATAGAAGTGGCTGCAGTTTCACTCTTTCAACTTTTAACTCTACAAAACCATACCAGTTTGTTTCAAAATGTATCTTTGTCTTCCACTAGAGGGCTGCATAAGCACACCGTAGTTACATAAACATCCCATTGAAGTGTGTGTCAGTCGGCCATTGCTCCCTTGTGGCCAGACACACTGTTGACCAGACCTAAAGTGCTGGATTAACACAATTTTATTTATAACTGCCTCAAAGTCTGCCATGTGTGCCAATACTTGCATTTTAAGTGAATATGTTGGTGAGTATTTAGAAATCATTATGATAAAGACTTATTCCTAACAATAGTTAGGACAATAGTTCCATATTTTACTGCCAAAGAAATGGTTCATAAAGAAACAAATCTTATATAAGATAATGGGAAAAAAATGCTGTCTTGGTTTGGAGGATTTAATAAAACGTAAAAAAAAAAAAAAAAATACAAAAAATATTGAATACTGTAATATCCTTAATTGATAAAATGATAATATTTAGACCCTTTCCAATAACCAGGTCCAGGGTACTTCCACATTTGTGGGTGGGTCCTGTCACATGTTGGCAGAGTTCAAAGACTTCCATTTTTTTTTTCTTCAGAATGAATTGCAATAGTTTTGAGGTTGGAAATGTTGATGTTAACATATCCAAACTTTTATACGTCTGCTGAATAGTATTGTCTGGACAAGCATTGACATAGCATGTGAGGAGTAGTGTTTGTAGTTTCAAGATCACGAGTAAGAGCTCATGAGATTGATAGAGATGTTTGTTTCAGTGAGGGAGCGACAGTTTGACATGAGGATCAGGTCACGTGACGTTTGAGTGGTCAGTCAGAGTGTTTGAAAACTGCAGCGGATTCCAATGTTTGCTTAATGTTGTTTGCTGTGCAGGGTGTAACCCGCCTAAGGCCTGAAGTTGCTGGGATAGACTTCCGTCACCCGTGACCCCTAACAGGACTAAGTGGCAGAAAACGAATGAATGAAGATCTACTGAAATGAAACCTGGCATAAAATCTTACCTTTTAGCTCAAATGCAATTGTTCTTAGGGCAGGGAAAAGGGTCATTCCATATTATTTACCAAATGTTTAGACTACATTATTAAAAAACACCTTTTTTAATGGATAGACCTGTCTTTTTTATCCCATGTAGTTGCTGTAAAGAGAGAATGGGGCCAGTGATAAAATGTTAGCATTGTCTAATTTTGGCTAATGCTTAGCAAATGCTAACAAAGTTTCAGAAATTGCAAACCTATGCATTTAGTTTGATTTTGGTAATAATTGTTAATGTGTTAAACAGAGATTTCAAGTCTCCCTCTACAACTGTTAAAAAACTCTTGTCTTGCTGCTCACTGGTCCTGGGAGAGAATGTGTTATAGAGAGATACTCAAGGTATAGCTATGAAATAAGACCAGTGTCAAGTCCAGTTAATTTAATAAGTATTATGCAAAAAAGACACAACTCTAACCAAATAAAATATTTACATCCCAACAAAGTAATAATAAACATTGTTTCTCATGTTGTAGGTCATGCACAGGTGTGACAGGTTGGTGAGTTGGCTGTATAACAGTCCATCCAGACTTTGAGGCAGTAGCACTAAACCCGTGTTACAGGCTCTAACACTTTTAATGTAGTGTTACACTTATCTTCAGCTTTTTGGTGAGACGTGGTTAAACAGGGTAGTTCCAGGAAGAAGAGAGCAATGTTTTTATAAATAAGTAAATTTAATGTTTTAACCTCCACTTACACATACTGTACATGTGCACCAGCTCTTTCAGCGGTTATAGACACCTGTCTGCTGCAGTGTGGTGCTGGGGAGACCTGGGCCAGCAGGTACAGGTCATACCTCCTTGTGCTGTCCTTACAGACGATTCCAATACTGAATTTATAAATATAGGTATATAAAAAAATGAAATATGAAGAAACAGTTATACCTGAAGTTACACACAGAACAATTGTTTAAAAACATGCATTAAAAAATCAGCTATACAACTCAAAATGAACATGCATCAACATAAACATTTACAAAAGAATGCCTAAATGACACCCTTTTCTGCCTTTACATAATTCTTATATTCTTTAGAGATTGTTCTTACAGTAAACATTTTATATTGATATAATATTTTATATATACACACTTAATTTAAATAAAAATAAATTTCATAGTAAATTCTCATACATAATTTCAAGGCAGGTCCAAAACTTTGTAAATCGTGCACAGTCAGGACAGAGGCTTTTTACTTTGTGTTTGAAAGTCACTGTCAGTTGCACTTATTGGAGCGAAGATGGTGAAATGCAAGAGCCAGACTTAAACAGGCTGATCATAACTTCATGAGCTGTTCCAAAATTTTTAAGAATCTGAGTGTGTTCAACAGTGTATTAGTGTTTACATTAGTCAAATGTAGTCAGCAAAGTAAAGCTAAGTCTCAGAAACTATAGAGCTAACTGCAGTTTTCAGAGTCTGAATTTAAGATGATAGACAGCAGCAAACTTGAAGGATGAAGTATCTTCAGTGAAGTGACGCAGGACCAAACCCAAAAAATATTCAGGACCAAAAAATATCCAGGTCCTGAAAATAAAATAAACATGATTTTATTTCTTAAATTAGACCATTTTAATGACAATAAAATGATAGATTATCACACACGTCATGTGTTCTTGTTAGAGTATTTAAAACAAGTAATTGCACTATAACAGTAAAACAAACAAAACAAACTAAAGAATGGGAATAAATGCATTACCTTCAGCAGTGGACACCTCACACCGTTTCCTCATTATTGGTGCAGAGGTAGTCCTGGGACACTCTGGAAAGCTCCATCAGTGTCTGTGTCACATAACACACTACTATTAGGCGTTCTGGCCTGGGTGGCTGCAAAAAAGAGTTTAACAAATGATTTGTTATCTTGAGTATATGATGAGACCCAAACATCTGGGTCCACAACTCACAAAAACTGCACAATCCCTAAAAGATGCTCTGCCTTTGCACAATCAGCCTTTTCATTTCAAACCATCAAACAATGGAATCAGATTCTAGACAGTCTGAAGTTCTAAATCTGGTACAAAGCATATCTTTTCTTGTGAGATTATTGTTTTTATACATGGTGCCTGAGAAATAAAGAATAAACAAAAATTAAACATACAAAAGCTTCACAGTATTCAAACTCACCTTTGCTTCATCTGCAGATCTGCAGCGACTAGTTCAGGCTGGCACGCAGTTTCTCTGGTCATCTTAGGTTAAACAAAAGAGTTGTGTTATTGTTTACAATTACAGTATTATATTAATTCATTTTAGAGATTTTAAAATGTTTATAAAGGATATTAATAACACAAATATTCTCATTACTATTACTGTATATCCTCCGTGAAAGCACTAGTCTTTTAATCCGTGTGTACTGTCACCAGTGTTGGGAAAGTTCACTTTCTACAAGAACTAATTCAAAGTTCAGTTCACAAATTTTAAAATGAACTAGTTCAGTTCATAGTTCAAACTTCAAAATTTTGAACTAAGTTCACAGTTCCAAAAATGAACTAGTTCATAGTTCTTTTTCCATATGTTGCTGAGCTATTATTTTTCAAAATTATTGCCACAGCCCATATACAGTAGAATCACAGACAGCAATTATTTTATCAGTTTTAACAATGAAGCTATTCGTTAGATTTCATTTTCATATCCAATTCTCAATCCTTATCCAACCAGGGTTTACATTAGCATTGAGGGGACATTGTTGCTTTAATGCTTTGTTGCTGTCCATTCACTCCACACTAGTAGCAGCTGCAGCTTTCAACCCTACAGTACATTCTCAAGAACATGAGGAAAAACGTGCTGCTTGAATGGTCTTTTTTAATGAGGAATTATTCAAAGAAAAACAGGACAGTAATCATTAAGGTGAAAACGTTTTTAAATTTTAATAATTTTCCATTGTCCACATGCTAAAACAGAATATTGGAATCCTGGAAAAATAGACCAGGCAGGTTCAACAAACAAGTTACATAAATGAATTTAAATGATCATACGCCTTACTACATGCTGCTGCCAGCTGTCGCCTCCGTGCTTTATTTATTTATTTATTTTTTGATGACGCGTCACACATGCGGCGGACGGCGGTGCGACACAGGTGGCTGGTGTTGCCAGGTTTGGTGTTTTTCCGCTACATATTAAGACCCGTTTGCGGCTGGTTTGCGGTTTGTTTTAGCCGGGTTTTCGCCTGGAAGGCTCTATAGAAATCTGGCACCCTATTGAACGAAGTTAACCTGAGAGAGCGTGCCGTTCACAGACACCAGAATGAACGAGTTCACAGTAACGTTCATCAGGCAGTAATACAGCACGTTCAGTTCACGTTCGCCCAAAATATGAACGAGTTCATGAACTATCGTTCAATGAACGCGTTCAGGCACAACACTGACTGTCACTGGGTTGGTCTGGTTAGCTGCAGCCTATGATACACTGTCTCCTCAGCAGCTCCAGCTCTGCTTGGTTTACCCCGAGGAGCAGCGATAAACAACGTAAACTGATGGTGCGCGCTTTCGCGTTCAATCTAATTAGCAAAGTTGACACAAAACGCACAAGTTTTTGAGTTTGTGTTGAATCAAAACTCACGGTGTTGCACGAGTCATGAGATGTTCAGGCTACGTCCACGGGAAGCCAGTGCATCCCCTATCCGATCTTTTTTTTTTCCCGTTCTAAAAAAAAATTCCGTAAACACGGCGTCGTCTCAAGAAATATCTGCGTACACCAAGCCTCTCCCATGGTACCTCTTAAATGGTCGTAAGGGCGCCGCCATACGGTGATTTTACAGCAAAATACAGCGATATACCTCCGTCCACCAGAGGGCAGGCTCCAAAAGCGGAAATATAAGGAGAAACCCAATGGCGACTTTACAAGAGTAAATGTTTACAGCCTGGTACAAAAGATGGCTCCGGTCTCTAGAGCTAAGTTTTTACTACGTGACAACTCTGGGCGGGGTGAATTTTTGAAAATTACGTTGGTTTATGGCTATCTAAAAACTATTGTTTTACTATGGAGTAAAACCCGAAAAGCCCGGATGTAACGGCCATTTTATTGCCCATTCGTAATGACAATATTGGTGAATAGGGGACCAATGGGCGGATATCATCCATAATTATACTATCTATGGCGTACACACGAAACCACTGAAACCGACTGAAAACGATGTAGTATATACGCCAGACCAGTATGGGGTGCTGTAATTCTGCCACAGATATACACTATACACGGAGAAGAAGACTTTGAGCATGCGCATAACCTTGCGCACTGCAGAAGAAGACGAAGACCTAAATATTTATTTTCTAATAAAACAAGTTCTCAAATTGTTGCAGTCATTTATTTTGAGTGTAGTAATTGGTGCCCTCATGTTTGTTTTTTGCCCTTCAATATACGGACTGAGTTCCTCGCTCAGGGCGACGAGAGATGCTTTGGACATGGGAAATTCTCTCTCCATTCATTTTCTCCTGGTTGCTCTCCTGGTTCTCTTTCGCGGTGGATCTAAGAGCATGTGGCGTATGGTGTTGTCCATTATCGCTTGTTGCTCACCACAATTGCATAGAAGCAATAGATTTTGCTGTAATAAAGCTAGTAGGCTTAGTAGCTTCTGCAGCACGAACTCAATCACGTAGTCCGCCATTATTGTTGTTGCTGTTACGTGTGTCGAGGCCGACACGTGATGCGATTACATCATCATTTCACAAAATATACGGATTGGCTGTACACACGAAACCGCAAGGGTGTCGTTTTCAGATTTATCCACTTTAGAACCCGGTTTAAAAAAATAGCGGATTCAGTCTCCCAAAACGCCGCATCCGTGTGGACGAAACGCCAATACGATAAAAAATGTATACGTATACAGTGACTCGCGTCTCCGTGTGGACGGCCCCTCAGTCAAGTCCAGAGTCATGAGCCAGTGACAGGTCATTAGTGCCAAGGGCTGCATCTCTGCTACAAGTACAACAGAGTGCCAGAAATAACTAACGGAATATTGAGTGATAGAGTAAAGCTAGATGTCTGAGTGTACTGGGCCACAGTATCAACACGCAGCAGCCCTCATTAGCGCGGTATCAGGAGCAGCTAAAGCTAACGTTTAGCATACCTAGTTTACCTAACTAGCAACATGACAAAATTGATTAAAAAAATGTCACAGGGTGCCGGCTTCTCCCTTGGCTTGCCTTTGTGTTATTCTCACTGGGTGTCGTGTGAGTGCACGGCCCCTTTAAATTTTGGTGACGCACGGGGGAAACCTCGTGATGGGGAACGCCCACCACACCTGCGCAATCACCGAGACCAATGAGATGCGCGCCGGTCTAGTTTAAAAGGTGAATGGAAAGACAGAGCGAGAAGACAACAGGAAGCAGAGGAAAGTGACACAAGCCAAGCGGACGGCACCGGAGGAGGGAGCGGCCCGGCGGACGCCGGGCAAAGGAGAAAGGGACGGAAAAGGAAAGGAGGATTGGCTACAGACGGGAAGTGAGGAGAGAGCGGAAACGGAACGGACGGGAAGACCAGCACCGGGGACGCCGGTGAGAGGAGGAAGGAAGCCGGGAGGATTCCTACGGAGACCTGAGGCCAGGGTACCCGCGAGGCATGCCTGGTAGGACGGGGAGCGAGGGGCCGATGAGGAGGCCTGGGGCGACCCGCGACCAGAGGGAGAGAGCCAGGGACCGGTACGGGCAGAGGAACTACGGCGGGGAAGTGAACGGACAGAGAAAGTAAAGGAAAAGGAAGAGAGAAAGAAACCAGGAAGGAGGAAGAACTGAAACGGAAGGAACAGAGAGACAGAGAGACGGACAGAGACGGAGGAACGGACAGAGAAAAGGAACATTGAGCAGCACGGAGAGCGGGACCGACTGAAGGCAGCGGGAAGCCAGAGGAGCCACAGGAAACTACCGCATGCAACGCTCTGATACAGCTAAGTAAAGGGAAGTGTAAATAACTGGGTGGAAGTTACACTTACCTGAGCTGTGTTTTTACTGTGTGCATAAGACCGCCTCTCCCTATCCACAGCACCGTCTTCCCCCTGCGGGAAAAGGACCGGACCAGGATTCGGAGGAGCGACTGGCCGGATCTACGCGGACCAGGAGGGAACCAGGGACCTGTACAACGCCGTTTTATACGCTAAGTGAAGGGATGTGTCCCGTGTTTTATTGCATGCTGTGTGGGTTGATTTATATATATATATTTGCGTGGTCGCTGAGCCGACATTCCTTATGTTTTATTGTAGTCCTGTGGCGGCGTATTGGGACCTCGGAGTCCCCTGGGACCCTTGAGGGAGCGCCAGCACTCCTCCAAGCCGGCCCTGCGGCGCGGACGGGAGGCCGAGGCCTACAACCAAATGACTCTTCCCTTTTACCCGGATTGACTTTAAAGCCTATTAACTGGGCTTCTTAACATTGTTTTGTTTTGTTTTATTTTATTTTAATACTTTTAAATAAACATTCAGACTTTTAAAACTTGGAAAACTCAGTCCCTCGTGTTTCTCTGTGGTACTCTCTTTTTTTGTGGTGATCAAACGAACCAGCAGCCGAGGGGCGCTGACATGACTTTAGCTTTACTCGGAAGAAACATAAATTGTGTTTCAAAATGTATGTTCACTCACCTCAAGACGCCGCTGCGGTGGTGGGAATCCATGCAGGAGCAGCGTTAGGCGCTGTGTTGCTTTTTAGCGGGAGCTGTTTTGAGAAGCACATTTCCACCTCCATTGCGTTGGAGAAGCAATCCCGCTTAAAATGCCCGCTGCAAACTCCAGCTCTCAGCAGGAACTCACGGTGTTCCAGGCCAAGTGCACACTGGCGTCTAATTTCCAACTCAACTGGAAAGCAATGCAGTCCAGCAGTGCTGTTGCAACCAGCAACACTACAAGTAGCTACATGCTAATATAGCTAGCCTGATGTTTTGAACACCCGCTACTTGGGAAGATATTTTTATACCAGGGGCGTGAGCCAATGCCAAGGGTGTGGTGGGGTCGTGCCAGGGGCGTGGGTAGAGAGCCGTTAGTCGAGCCAGTATACGTCACAGAAGGAAACAATCTTAAATCTAAAAATTCAACTGCAGTAACTACCGTTCAACCTGAGGAGGGCAGCACTTAGACGGTTTTATACCATAAAATGTAAAATTAATGAACTTTATACTCAAATGTCAAAACTTTTACTCAGATCAGTGAACAGCACTAATAAGGCCCCATTCTTACAGATCATTAACTAAAAAAAGTTGGTTTAGGGCTTAGTTACTCTTTAACCATAGGGAAGGGCAAATTTAATGAAAACTGGTTACATAACCCTTATTTTGCGGCGTGGTTGAGTAACAATGTGTTTGAGGTCCGTTGTATATTGTGCAAAAAAATTGTAAAACTTGGAACAATGGGAATAAAAGCTTTAGAGACCCACATGCAGTGCAAAAAACACAAAGCAGCTGCAGAAACCTGTCAGAAAATACCAGACATTTCACAGTCCTGTTCTGTCACGCCCACCACCTCAGCACCACAGAGTGCTGCTCCAAGCAATACACCGGCATCTGCATCAGCTTCAAGCAACACGGTATCTACTCCAACAGACATCCAAACAACGTATTGGCTCCACTGCAACGCTCCAAGCCGAAGTACTCTGGTGTCTGCATACTCTGATATAGTACCAGTCATACTTTACTGCTAACGAGGCTGTCGGGGACGTTTTCCAAACTATGTTTCCCGGCTCTGAAATTGCTTGTAAATTTGCGTGCGGTAAAGACAAAACTTCAAAAATTGCCCGATTTGGACTGGCTCCTTACATAAACAAGCTCCTTGTTGCAGATGTTAACAAGGAAAACAAAAAAACAAACAGATTACAGCAAATTGAGACAAAGATGGATACAAAAGGCAAAGAACTGAGATCTATACAATAAAAACCCAATGTTCAGGTTATTGGAATGTAGTGTATATGCCAAATTTTTTGCTATGAAATTGGTCTTGAATTTAATTGTAGATGGTATTAAAAAGGTCTTAAAAGTCTAAATCTAAATCTCAGAAACCTGCAGATACCCTGACTAACTCCCCACGCCATCACGGATAATTATGGATCCGCAAACACCCGGCGCAAATGGCACTACCCCTTGGCCGAATCTGGTAACTGCGTCAGATGATGAAGACGAGTTTTTTATATCCTCGTCTGACCCGGATAGTGACGACAGTTATGAATAAGTCCACTTCACCGAAGGAATAGATCCCTCTCATGACATGTAAGTATATATTTCATGACATATTTTGAGTTTGAGTTAGAGAAAAGTAGCGCCAACTGCGCATCATTGTTTTATTATTGTCGCGTGTAATACGTCATAATAACGTAATAACACGTGTAGCAGACCAGTTCCACACCTATCCCTTCCAGACGCCCCAGCAAGCAGGAGTCTGGACTAGCACCGAGATCTTCCCCACAGGAGATTAAATGTGCCCTTTTTAAATACTCACAGATGTTTCTTGCTTGGATAAGACCGAACGAGTCTTCAGGACTTATAATTAACAACTCTGTTTGTTATCAAAAAGACAGAGCCCGGAGAGATCTGACACCCAGGTCACAAAAGGACTCAAGACCAGGACAGAATGGCACCATAACCGTACAGTTTGGTTGATAAAGTTGTCTATTCAGCTTTAACAGAAATATCTCCTTTCCAGGCACCAGGCCAGGAATGCTTTGATCAGAGCCTTCGAGGATGATCAAACAATACCCCCTGAGGTTAAAATGGACAAATGGCTCTAACTTTGCTAAAGGACAGTTGGTTGTTAATTTGTTTAAAAGAAAGATATTGTGTTGATGTACTAACAATTATACTGTTCGTTTCAGGTTGAGTTTTACAAGCTAAATAATTCCTTATCCCATTTCTACAAGTTTACGTTTTATTTTTAATAAAATGTAATGAATATGTTTTAATAATAAGTCTGACAAAGGCATTGTCTTTGTATAATCCCACAAGTACGAATGTTTTGTGTGTTTTATGAGAACCAGGGAAATTAGGGTGAAACAAAGGAATGTTTTAAAACTTCGTGTAACCATTTAACTTTAGTAAACTTCATTCACTAAGCGGCTCCCCTTTTGGCCGGAAGGACACTTGAGACGCGCCCCCAGCCCAAAGGTGATAAAACTGGCCGCTGGCCAAGAACTCACTCTCTTGCCTCTTGGCTCTCACCTCTCCGCCTTTGCTGACCCCACAAGGGCCGGTCCATAAGGACCGTTAATGCCACCACCATGGCCAAAGCTTCGAGCCTCGTGTAAGCACGAGTAAACTTCTTTGTTCCAAAGACCGTGCCTGCTAAAGCGCCTGCTCTTTCTCCAAAGGAGCGCGCGCAGAAGCAAGTTTTAACCAGCAACAGCTAAGAACTCTTTCATGGACACTGCAATGACCTGCACAACCTCAGACTTTTAACGGTACACGGAGGCCCAGGTGCTTTGGACAACAACCGGACACCTCTCTCTACCCCGGGCTGCAAACTCTCTGAACGAGACGCGCACGCGACGATAATTTGGAACAATTTGTCCAGCTCTCCTGTGTCCTTTGCTTGCTGCAGACACAAACAAAAGCAGTTACAGGGTGAGAAACCAATTCAATCCTTGCACCCAAGAAAGTCTAAACATCACAAGTTTCACAAAGCCCATTACCAATATGTCACCATGGTAATGAATAAACAGGACTTTTATTCATGCTAAAACATCTAATAACGTCTTCGCTTGTGTACATACCTCTTTCATTGGTCCCATCTCTTTCAGAAGCAGCTCCTTCATCTCTGCTTTGGACAGGGTCTCTGCATCGCCGTCTTTCTTTGCGTAGTCATCAAAAACTTTCATGATTGCAATGATGGTATTTGGGAGCGTTGGTGCATTCTTATCACACATGGTTGCAGGTGAAGGTGAAGTGGTGGTGAGGAGAAGGTAGAAGCAAAGTGGTGAACTTTTTGGATGGTAGAGAAGCAAACAGGCCACTGTTTTTATAGCGTCTGAAGAAGGTGTGTCGAGATCAGGTTCTTGTTTGAGTGAGTCATAACCAACCCGAAGAACGCATAAAGCACACAACAAACCTGTTTATGTGACCAGTAGATAAAGGTTCAATTTATTGTGTGTGCTTGGCCAAACACCAAGAAAAAAAAAATCAATCAGATCATTGTAAAAAGTTTCTTTATCACCGCCTCTTGATAACATTAAAAAAATATATATTATTTTAGCAGTAGGAGGTTGTTTGACTAAACCTTTATTCCCAACAGATGCATAATATTCTGCTAATGTTGCATAAAACACAATTTGAAAAATGAATACTTCAATTTCTCTAGCTAAAAGCAACTTGTGTTTGTAACGTTTATTCTCGGCTTATTTTACAGCAAACAAAATTAATTTTGTTTTGCCAGAACATTAAGTCTGAACTTGTTCAAAATGTTGTTGTCCACTCCTTACACTTGCAATAAAACATAACAAAAACATTTAGTTCATCTGCATGTACATTTTGTAGTTTATGTTTATGTATTTCTTTCCTATGTATCTCACACTATAAAATGAAAACATAAATGCTGTCCAAACTAAGCAATGCAATACAAATACACACCGATACTTGTATTTTCAGTCAGACAAGAGGTGTTCATCTCTCAGTCTGCTTCTGAACTTACTTTTATGGTCCCTGAATAAAGTTTCAGCCATTGCAGTCATAACCTCTTTTACAATCGCGCCATCATTGAACGTCTTTTTGTGCTTTGTCACAAAATTTGTCACAAAATTTGGATGCTTTGGCATCCAAATGCTGCTTCTTTTCTTTTCCTCCTTTTCACATTTGTGTTGGCACACTCCTCTACCCTTCTCTCTCTCCGTCCTGTTCAGAGCACCTGTGTATGAGCGCACCCTCGCCCCACTCTGCTGGGTGGTGTGATCTTTGCCTGTCCGGATTGGGTACACTGCATGCGTGTGACATTCAGTCGACTCACTGCAGGAAGCACCTGTAGCGCCGAGATCATCATATTATTCTAAATGTATTACTTTACAAAAATTAATAAATCCCTAATTTATTAAGTCTTTGGCAAACTACTTAGAAAGTGGTCAGCGACGTGTTGGAGACCCCTGCTCTACAGATGTCTGTGTTGTTTGTTTTCAAGAGGAAATTATCCAAAACCGCCAAAGTTTGGTAGAAAAAAAACATACAATAGGGTCATTTTAAAGCATTTTGTACAAATACAACTCTGCTAGGATCCTATGTATTGACCTATTTCTGCTCCCTCTGTTTGAGCTGCTTAGTGTCTCACTTAGGTGACGTTGGCATGAAATTATATATTATTGCTTTAAATCACAATTAGAAGGTAATTTAGAATTAAGGAAATTTGAGTGTATTAAAATGAATAAAAATAAATAGTAAATGAATGATTATTTAACATATGTACAGCATGAACAGATGTATTACAGTTGTAACTGGTTTTCTTTGGGTCTGCAGCTAAACTGGACCGGTTGTTCAAATGCATAGATTCAGACAAGAACTCAACACGGACTTGAGAACTGATAGGTCGGACTTAGAGTCGGAGTTGGACACAAAGAACCCCCAAGTCACGCTCAGCGACAACATTGCACAACCACTGCCTGTTGCATGTGGTCACACCCCCAAATGTGACACAGATGTTGAGGTTAAATTAATAAATAAAAGAAATAAAGAAATATACAGCCTTAATTGATATACAACACTCAGATCTCCATTCAATGTGTTAAAATGAAAAAGACTTATACAAAACTAAAATCCCAACCAATGTGTCAGTTAAGCTGCCACAATTTTCAGATTTGTAGCTCACTTTGGTGACTTGGACTCGACTTGGACCTTTCTTTAGTGACTCGGACTTACAGTACAGATGACTCGACTTGGACAACTTGAAGTTTTTTGGAGAAGATAAATGATAATGACTCGACTTGTTCTCGACTCGGACTAGTCTTGGTGACTTGGACTTGAACACTGAGGTTCAAAACATATGTCTGATAGTTAGTCATTTGCAAACACGAGCAGCCAAATTGTCAGTCAAAAATAAAGTCTAGCAAAACTTTGAAACCACACACATGCTTATTGATTTATCTTTAAAAACTATGACACGAGGCACATGATTAATTCACGTATAATCGGTTCAATTCGTGTGATTATGACACACATTTCTAGTATTACAAATAATATTAAATTTGAGAGTGTCTTTGTGTTTATCATTATATTCATGCAAGCACCATATGTCTATGTTAACACATAGTACAAAAAAATAAAAAATTCAACACCTTTCTGACTGGTAGCAATGTGGTTAAATAAAGCTCACTAAAACAAAACCCCAAACAGGAAAGCCACCTGAGGTCACCACTTGTACTCACATGAGCTCCACCTAAAGCAGCTGATAGTTCATCTGAGGCCAGCCTCACAGCCTCAAGGCAAGAATATCAGCTGAGGTCACATGACTTGACATATTTCCAATGCACATTCATAAAGATGTGGACGGAGGAATCAACAGTGTTACTCTCTCTTGTGCACAAAGATTTACTATTTGTTTTATATTTGCACATGACATACATTGGTAGAAAAAAAAAGTTTGTGTTCTCCTCACAATACCACATTAACAAGTTCAAATTCATTTTCTGCATCTTGTACGTCTTCTCTTTGGCTCGTGGTGGGTTTATTTTCCTGTTCAAAAACAAACACATAAAGCAGTCAGACATGTTTCTGTTCACTCTAACACTCTCAGAGAATGGAGTCTGCATTGTCTCGTACCTGTCCTGTGTTCTTGATTAAACTCTTGTAGAGGTACAAGAATGTCCCCACCAGAGTGAGGACGGGCAGGCATCTCAGCACCTGAACGAACACTCCAGGTGAGTCAGAACCTGAAAAAAAAACTCCATGACAATTCAGTCTGTCACCATGAGAACGCTCAACCAAAACAATTGCTAAAGAAGTTATGTAATAGAACAGAAGTTATGTAATATGTAATAAAATAGTGTTTCATTAAAAGAATATTACTCCCTTTGTAATTGGAAAAAAAAATTTTTTTTGAAAAAGGTTTTTGTCTCAGCTTTTGTCCTGTTATTAAGTAAAAGTCAATTGTGCTATTAATAGAAGCTAATTGATCTTTTGTCAATGTGAATGTGTTTGTGTATTTCCATGTATTTTTCAACTGTCCTGGACACATTCCTACACGGCCTGTCCGTCCTGGGAGTGGATCCCTCCTTCTGTGGTTCTCCCTGAGGTTTCTCTTTTTTCCCGGCTGGGTTTTTTTTGGAGTTTTCCCTTACCCTGATGGAAGGTCTAAGGACAGGGGATGTTGTCTAGTGCAGTCTGTTAAGCCCTTTGAGGCGACTGTTGTTGTGATATTGGGCTATACAAAAATAAATGTCTTGTCTTGTCTTACCACCAATTAACACTACAAGCATCTGCACAGCGCCGAGGAGCGCAGGCAAATGACATCGCAGACCCCCATGTAGTGATACTAGGAGTGACCCTCACGGAATGTCACGGACTGACAATTTATGCTTTAAATTCCTTTCCACAGACTCTCAGAAAGTGTTTGCTTTACTGAAGAAGACCCAGTTTAACACCCCTCTGCTAATTCGTAGCAGCAGGCCAGTTGTTTTCCTAAGGACAGAAACCCAGGAGAAACCCTAATTAACGACTTTGTTTTGTTCCATTCCGAAGCAGATAAAGGTGTTATCTCCGACCAACTAGACTCGCTGGCCCCAGTATCTGACAGTTATGGCTCTTTGAAATACAATTTTTGTGTATTGGTACCAGCCAGACACTAAGGAAGAGACGCTTTGATGTCAAGGACTCTGAGCTTTCTGAATGGTCACATACTGCCATCTAGTAACGGTATGGATGAACGACGCTAAGTCTTTCATCAAACAATGACTGGGACTCTCGTATTAACAATGTGTATTAAAGTATATTGTGTTAAATGTGTTGATCTTCGTAATGCTCCTTACAGGATCCAGAGTCATAACGAGAAGAATTGACCCCTTTTGATCACTCTTACAGTTTACAGTTAATAAAAATGTGGAATGAATTTGTGTGTTCAGCATGCGTAGATATGCATTTTATCGCTATAAATCTGCAGTACCAATGTATTTGTATGCTTATGAGTCGTGAAAACTAAAATTCAATGTTGCTTTGTGGAAGATAAAGGATTATTTGAATTAAAATTAGTTAGAATAACATTTTCCCCAATCCTAAGCAGCAACGTAACCCCCCCTTTGATGCCGTGTCGAAAACCCGCCTCTTTTCAAGCAGCACACAAAACTCTTGTGCGCGCCGGAAATCAGCCCTTCTTCTCTCTTCTGCCCCTATCTTCTCTTGTTTTTCCTTGTCCCGAGCAACCCTGTTCGCGTGTGGACTCTCCTCTATCATCTTAAACTTACTTAGTAAGTTTCAAGTTCTAGCCACCTTGCACACTCAAGGTCATTACACCTTCATCTACTTCCCTCTAAAATCCCGTAACCGTCCCTTAGTTAAACAGCATATTTAATTGGTCAAAACTTCCCTTTTCCTCCACAAAGTTCTAATCAGTAAATGTTATTGTTTATTGTTCTATGTTCCCATTATTTCATTCCTCCTTATTCCCTTGTGTAATCTTTAATAAAATACCATAAAACGTTAAAGATTTTGATTTGGTGTTTTAATGTTTATATAAGACATATTTGAAAACAGAGAATTCTATTCCTTCAGATTAATTGAGACTTAGTAAAGATAATCAGTTTCCCAGAACTTTTCTCTGGGTGGTGCCCTCAACGAGACAATAATTTTCATAATAAAAATATTAATTGATAATTTACATAAAATTAATAAATTAATATCTCTATTATCTTATACACACTACACCCACACACTGGATAAGTTTCAGATCCGCTCCACTGTACAAGATGGTCTGATAAAAGCCATTGATAAAGATGTGTGCCAGACAAAAACAAGTGTTTATTCAGAGGAAGGACCAGAAAACAAGTTTAGTATGAGATCACTTTGTTGTTCACTTTAGGGGGTTTTCCTCATTCTATTGGGCACAGAAAAGCCTTGTTTTTGCAGATATTATTGCATTTAAAGCTGACCTAAGTAACATTTTTACCTTCATAAAGAGTTTTCTAAGTCCTTACAATGGTTAATTGAGTTGTAGTTTTGTGTTTGAAGCGCGCACTATCCCCCTCTGGCACATCTAAGGTGAAAACAGCACTTGCAAGTTGAGCTGCCACCGACTCGACACAAGTCTCGGGTCATGAGTGACAAATTGCTTTACGGTAATTCAATATAGCTACACATAGCAACCTCCCGCAGTATTATGAGCGTATGATCTCGCTAAGATCATACCAAAACCGCATACACTTTAATTTATCATCAATTTATCAAAAAGACAAAGAAAACCTTTCTAGGAAAAGAAAACGTTAGTTAGACCAAGAGAGAGCTTGTTCTCGAGTTAACCTTTGCCAAGCTTTTATGGAATGGCGTCAGCTCAAAAAATGTAATTGGCTTTTATGTTGTTGAACTTGGAAGATACTTTGCCTAACAACTAAATGCCCAAAATATTGTTTACATAGCGTTAGCGATTGGCTTCACTTTTAGACCCTATACAAGATTTCACAAGGCCAAGGCTGCTCAATTGTTATGACAATTAAATGTACAATAAATTACACACCAAAATAATGAAGTGAGAGAAAGACGTTCTTTTTTTATATATAATATTTTGGTTTGACAGTGAAAAAAAAACAATCAAATGTATACATTAAAACTTTATTAGACAATTTCTAAAATTACACTCCTTCATGGAGATTTCTTGTACTGTATTTGCCGTTTCTTTTTGCAAAACTAGTGCGGCTGGTGAGTGTTGTTGTCCAGAGCTGCACTAGGAGTATTTAAATCTTACTTCGTTCTGCTTTAATGCTTAATCGTGTAAATAAACATTGTGTTATTAAAAAAAATTGTCCGTATATTTTTGTATTACTTTGAATACAAAGTATAACTTTGAATGCTCATTTGGTTCCCGGTCTCTGTGCGATCTTTGTTGAAAAACCTGACCGCATAAAACCCTGGAAACAATATGTTGTACATACATACAGTACATATTTATGATCTATGAAGATCCTATTGAAAGTCTGATGGATTTTTTTTTAACTGTTTGAACAATGGTCACAAACATTTAAAATTTACCTTGAATTATTAGTTACCATGAAATAAGTTATATGGACATAAGGATACAATGAAGAAAATGGATTAGTGGCAGACCTCTACAGAAAGGAGACAGATAAACTAAGATGTACTAAGAAGTTTTCTAAAATACGCAGCTCAAGGAAAGGATTTAATTGTGAACACTGATCCACAAATACTGTACAAACCTTTTCCTAACCTGAGACCAGTTAGTACAGTCAGATCTTCCCTCACCAAAAAAACAGCTCTTTTAGGACCCTCCATCATTGTGTGCACCTAAAATCAGGTCCATAAATATTGGGACATCGACACAATTCTAATCTTTTTGGCTCTATACACCACCACAATGGATTTGAAATGAAACGAACAAGACTGCAGACTTTAAGCTTTAATTTGAGGGTATTTACATCCAAATTATGTGAACGGTGTAGGAATTACAACAGTTTGTATTTGTGCCTCCCACTTTTTAAGGGACCAAAAGTAATGGGATAGATTAACAATCATAAATCAAACTTTCACTTTGTAATACTTGGTTGCAAATCCTTTGCAGTCAATTACAGCCTTAATGTCTGGAACATCACCAGACGCTGGGTTTTATCCCTGGTGCTGCTCTGCCAGGCCTCTACTGCAACTGTCTTCAGTTCCTGCTTGTTCTTGGGGCATTTTCCCTTCAGTCTTGTCTTCAGCAAGTGAAATGCTTTCTAAATCAGATTCAGGTCAGATGATTGAATTGGCCATTGCATAACATTCCACTTCTTTCCCTTAAAAAATTCTTTGGTTGCTTTCGCAGTTCGCTTCGGGTCATTGTCCATTTGCACTGTGAAGCGCCGTCCAATGAGTTCTGAAGCATTTGGCTGAATATGAGCAGATAATATTGCCCGAAACACTTCAGAATTCATCCTGCTGCTTTTGTCAGCAGTCACATCATCAATAAATACGGCCAGTTCCATTGGCAGCCATACATGCCCACGCCATGACACTACCACCACATGTTTCACTGATGAGGTGCTATGCTTTGGATCATAAGTAGTTTCTTTACTTCTCCAGACTCTTCTCTTCCCATCACTCTGGTACATTTGTGTGACTTTAACACTTTAAAACTCGACTACAACCAAGAGAATTCACTTTCAGTTTTATGGAATATCCCTGTGACTAACTGGCCACTGTCCAGGGTGTACCCCACCTCAGGCCCAAAGCTGGTGGGATAGGCTTCAGTCACCCGTGACCCCTAACAGGATTAAGAGGTAGAAAATGAATGAATTAAGAGCCTGCTACAAAGATGTCAAGCCAGTTGTTGGAAATCAAACAGACGGAAGTGAAAGTAGTGAATAAAGTTTAGGCTTCTCTTTTGTAGAAAAAAAACATTAGCTATGTTTGATACTGTTAGCTACAGTAGTGTTGAAAATATATATACTGTACATTACTCTTAGCTCATCATTAGCCTTTAACATGTTGCTAACATTATCCTAGCCCTTACCATTAGGCCAGCTCTAGTATTAGCGTTAGCTCTTTAATTTTATTAATTAAGCTTAATTTAATATACTTAATAGATAAGTCTAACTCAAGTTAAAATAGCATAGTATTAGCATTATAATAGCAGCCAAAACTGATTCTAAAATGTTTAGTTTAGTGACAGTGAAAAGTTAAAGAAATCGGTATAAAACAAAATAACGTTTTTTTGTTTTTTTTTAAACAAAAATATTAAAAAGCCCATGCAAAGTCACTAATGTTTATTATTTATAATTAGCATTTTTATTGATTCAGCAGATCAGGTTCCAGGTTAAAAAAATAAATAAAAGAGGTATTCATAATTGGACGGAGTGGCTCAGTGGTAGAGCAGTTGTCTTATAACCGGAAGGTTGGCGGTTCGATTTCCGCTCTGCCCTGTTCATACTTTCGTTGTGTCCTTGGGCAAGACACTTAACCCACCTTGCCTCCAGTGTCCGTAGCACTGGTGTATGAATGTGTGTGACTGTAGAGGTGGTGGTTGGAGAAGGTTGAGCGCCGTGTGTATGGCAGCCCCCCTCTCTGTCTGCCCCAGGTGTGAATGTGTGTGAATGGGGTGAGTGGAAGCACAATGTAAAGCGCTTTGGGTGCCCGAGAAGAAAGCGCTATATAAATGCATGCCATTTACCATTTACCATAATGCCCGACCTCCTCATGTGAGCTTGACTTGGCTGTAAACCTAGGACCACAAACGTCAAGCCAACACTCGAGTCAAGAAGGAAGTTTAAACCCAAAATAGTATATTGCAAAAGCAATTATCTATAAAGAAAACAGGCTTTATGATGCCATCTGCTGTTTATTACAAGGGATTTTATACTAGGTTACATTTTTTAAATCATTAACGTTAGCCTTCAAACATACGTTAGACTTTTTATTAGTGCCAAGCTAAGAATTTTAGCTAAGAATTGTAGTGAAAGTAGATATCTGTTGTTTTGAAGTTATGTGTAAAATAATGATATAGCTTTTTATATAATAACTATTGATATAGCATCTTATCATCAACATTTTAAATGGATATTTTCATGGCTTCTAGTGGTTGTTAGCATTCAGAACAATACTTCAGTTTGGGAATGGCATAATGAAAATTAATCACACAGGGAAAAACATATGTGTTGGAGTTACTGTAGCAATATTACCAACCTTATCTTCTGAGCATTTCTTATTTTACATACATTTTGTTGTTTTCAACATTGTTTGAACTTCTCCAACACTACTATTAAAGTGCTTTAGAAATGTTAAAAAATATGAAGTAATGCAGTTCAAAAGTGCTATCAGGACGTGCCTAATAATAATAATACTTTTTGCTATACTATTTTCATTCAGTTTACCATCACTTTATTGGCCAAAATTAATTAAGGCCAAATATTTTGCATTACACTTTAATTTACAGACACGTAAATATTGCCTACACTAGCTTTATTCAGTGTAATTAATGTGAATAGCCTTTTCTTTGCTTTACTTTGTCTGTTGTCATCTGTCATCTAAAAGTCTGAACTATTTACTAAAATACTATAATATAAAAAGGAACAGTATGAATCAAGGCTGCAAAATGGAACAGTAAAGCCAGTATATAACGTATAACTTGAATCTAACAACTTCAGCACTTTCATAAACATGGGAAATTACCATAGTTACATATTAGTAGAATATTCCAAATTTTATATACCGTATAAAAATTTTATATATCCATAAAAAATATTAAAAATATGTTGTATATATAATATGTTGTATGTAAAAACATGTTTTTTCCTATTTAACAATAGGCTATTATGTTGTAAAAATCTAAATATTTACAATGAAATTTACACTTGCGATAGGAACATACCGTCTATTTTCAACACAAAGATTGCCTACACTATCTTTGAGGATGTATTGGTTGTGAATTGGTCTTTGTTGCATATTGTCTAATATTTATAATAAAATACCATAAAATATCAACAGTTAATACTTCAAAGTAAAAGTAAAAAATCCAAATCTAGTATATAACATATAGAAACACAGTCTGATAAAAATGCAACCTTTGAGTAAAATAATATTAATGTGACATATTAGTAATTCCATAAAAACTGATGAGCAAAAATATTGTGATTTGATATTGTGGTATGTTGTTTTTTCAACAGTATATTGCTGTACATACTACTGTAATGTATTTTAAAATGTGCCTTTATTTTTAAAGTAAAAAATGCCAACCACAGCTGACAGTTTATTACCATAAATATGACATATTTTTACTATACATAAAAACTGTACAAGCATTAAGCATTTGATTCTACTTTTTAATATTGGTAAAAATAGATTCATAATAAAAATAATAATTTAGTGTAAGTTTTATTACAACAGGAACAAAAGTCACATTCAGACCATCCATTTTTCCATCCCACCTGTATCTCCTGACTGCAGAACCCTGTCCTACTCCTCCTTTTACTCTGGAGACCTAATCCCCCTAAGCCCCCATAATGCCCTGGGACAGAGCGGGCCAGGGCGAAGCATGGAAGGAGGAGAGAGTCTGAGCTTAATGACCTTGCAAGCCGATTATATGCTGGGCCATGTTTCACACCCAGCACAATGTGAGGCCAGGACTAATTTTGTCAATCACACTTGGATTTGTTTATTATTATAACAAATATTCATTATAATAGAAGTGGCTGTAGTTTCACTCTTTCAACTTTTAACTCTCCAAAACTATACCAGTTTGTTTCAAAATGTATCTTTGTCTTCCACTAGAGGGCTGCATAAGCACACCGTAGTTACATAAACATCCCATTGGAGAAAGTGTGTCGGCCATTGCTCCCTTGTGGCCAGACACACTGTTGACCAGACTTAAAGCGCTGGATTAACACAATTTTATTTATAACTGCCTCAAAGTCTGCCATGTGTGCCAATACTTGCATTTTAAGCAAATATGTTGGTGAGTATTTTGAAATCATTATGATAAAGTCTTATTCCTAACAATAGTTAGGACAATAGTTCCATATTTTACTGCCAAAGAAATGGTTCATAAAAAAACAAATCTTAAATAAGATAATGGGAAAAAAAATTAAACCAATGAAGTAACATAATACACTTCATGTTGCAAGTCAAACTATTATAGTTAATTAAATGTACAGTTTACTGTTTAATGTTTAATGTTAGGGGCTAAAGTTCTGATATTTAGAATCTTTAAAGGCCATTGAAACATTTTAAGCAATTCTAGTACATTGCCTGACTGCAAAACTATTCTTGAAATTTGCTTGTTTTTTAAAAACTTGTTGGGATCCTCTCAGGGTGCTGAACTTCACATATCTTGCATCAAAATTAAACTCCTTTTATTTATTCTGGGCAAGGGAATGTTTGAGTTGTTGTTGATTTTATGACCCTTCTTGTTAAATCTAGGTGAGCAGTAATGTATTCAGCTATAGGTATGCAAATGGTAAGTAGATGTTTTCACTCACTGCAGGTGATTATGGACCACGGCTTTCAGCAAATCAATGGGTGCATGCAAAATACTTCTCTTCAACTAAACAGGGACAAGACAGAAATAAGAGGACGTGTCAGCAGTCACCTCAAGTCTCTCAATTTGAGCTTTGTTGTCCTCGTAAAGGTCTAGTTCAGGGCCTGTTTGTGACCACTGAATGTTTCCGAAACTGACGCAGTGACATACATTTTTGTGGCTTGCAGCAAAGTACGGCACTGCTCTGACCGCTCGCTTGTAAATTTTCCACTTTAGAAGCTATACATCACACTGCTCTATCATTGTTCAGTCACTCACTTAACATTTGCATTAATTTTCTTTTACAAATGAGGGTTCGATCTGTCATGTCCGGCATGATGAACCATTGACGCATGGTTTGAATAGAGATGCAAAGCAAGCACTGCACCTTTTCTTCTAAACACTAAAACACCTTTGTTCTAGTAAGAAAGGAAGCCTAGATTTGTATTGTAATGATGTAAGTTATTTGATCAGCTGCAGTGCACTACACCCTACAAAAGATTTTCTGTCTTAGAACATGTCTTGAAACTTCACATCTATACCCCCTTCACTAGCATTTTCAATGATTCAAACAAACACAAAAAAAAGTCTCATTTGACAATTTCATATCCCCCCACCCGGAGCTATCATGGCCGTGTGGTTTTATTTTTGTCTCTGTCAACTGTCTGCTGCTGCAAAGGATGTGAAGGAGACCTAATATTCTCAGTTAGCTGCTGCACCTGACTTTATGATGCAACATGGCGCAAAAATGAAATCATACAAAAAAGAGAAATGTTTTTTTTGTCTTCAATAAACTGGCTGGTTCTTTAAGGGTTTCTTTAGAAAATGTTTTGTCTTGTTGCCCTCAGTTGACTTAAATATACTGTACAGTATATCATAATCTATGACATCTCTACAAATTATCTTTAACAAACATGCTCCTGCCTTTTATATCTATGCATGCACTATCGACTGCATAAACATCTTTTAGAGAAGAAATAATGGACCATGTGATTAAAAAAATAAAAAATAAGAGAGCTGGCTTCGATGGCCTAAAATGTTAAAGGCTTAGTATTTTGTGAATGTAATTGTAAATGTTTCTGAAAACATTTCTGATAGATATAAAATTATATTTTCATTCGCTTTATTTAAAACTGCAAGTGAACAAATATTCGATAATGTTTCTGTCGTACCTCCCGAAGGTGTGGTAATTTTCTTTCTATGTTGCACACAGGCCTTTCGCGCACCACCAAGTTGTGCATCTTGGCGTAACAAATCCAGGCAAAATACCTATAATACACTGATAAACTCTGCATAATCCACCTTCTAGTCTTGGTTCAGATCCATATGCTCAAACATTTGAACCAGTATTGCTAAGTTCTGGAGACACAAACGAAAGCAGTTACAGAGTGTGAATCCTATACCCAAATATAAAAAGCAGTTTTACTCATTAAAACCCATTAAATAGAAATGAGTAAAATTGAATAAGCTGTAGGTTGTTTCTTCATGTTAAAGCCCATTAACCTGGATAATTCAACCCATCTCTTTCTGAAACAACTCTCTCAGCTCGCCTTTGGACAGGGTTTCTTCTTTGACTGTGGCTTGACTTTGCACATGGCGGCTGAAGATGGCAGCATTACGGAGGTGGAAAGCAAAGCAGTAAAAGTCTCGAACTGTGCTGACACTTAGTTTGATCACAGTTTCTTCGAGGATTGCAAAGTCCACAGGAGTAAAGTGAGACATGCAGCAGGTCCTATTCACAGGTGGGTGGCTTAGCAGCATCTCAGTGTTCAGAAGGCTTGTGGTGGTTGATAAGTCGATTAACTGTGGAAAACGGCACAGCATTATTTTAAATTGTTGTTAATGATTTTTGAGAAAAAATATTCTCCGGCAGCTTTTATTCCTTTGTTATAGTTTGTGAGGTAGACGTTTGTAGATTTCATAATGGATGGGGAGCTTGGTTTTCCTCCATTTACGCTCAGCATAGCTTTTTTTAGTTGCCAGACAGAACTGTCATTTGTCCTTTGTGCTTTAGGTTTTTTTACTAAAGTAATGCTGTCAGTAAGAGTTGTTACTTTTGAGTTAAAATGATTTACTAGATTGTCAGGTAAATTAGTGGAAGAGGATGGAGAGTGTGAGTTTGTTAAAGGATTTGATAAAGAATTCAACAGTTTCTGCGTTGCTTCATATTGGTCTGTTTTCTGTCTTGGTTCGGAGGATTCAATAAAACGTAAAAAAAAAAAAAAAAATACAAAAAATATCCAATACTGTAATATCCTTAATTGATGAAATGATAATATTTAGACCCTTTCCAATATCCAGGTCCAGGGTGCCTCCACATTTGTGGGTGGGTCGAGTCACATGTTGGCAGAGTTCAAAGACTTCCATCTTTTTCTTCAGAATGAATTGCAATAGTTTTGAGGTTGGAAATGTTAATGTTAACATATCTAAACTTTTATACGTCTGCTGAATAGTATTATCTGGACAAGCATTGACATAGCATGTGAGGAGTAGTGTTTGTAGTTTCAAGATCACGAGTAAGAGCTCATGAGATTGATAGAGATGTTTGTTTCAGTGAGGGAGCGACAGTTTGACATGACTGGATCAGGTCACGTGACGTTTGAGTGGTCAGTCAGAGTGTTTGAAAACTGCAGCGGATTCCAATGTTTGCTTAATGGTGTTTGCTGTACCGGGTGTAACCCGCCTAAGGCCTAAAGTTGCTGGGATAGACTTCAGTCACCTGCGACCCCTAACAGGACTAAGTGGCAGAAAAAAAAATGAATAAAGATTTACTGAAATGAAACCTGGCATAAAATCTTACCTTTTAGCACAAATGCAATTGTTCTTAGGGCAGGGAAAAGACCCTTTCATTTTATCAGCCATTCCATATTATTTACCAAATGTTTAGACTACATTATTAAAATACACATTTTTAATGAATAAACCTGTCTTTTCTTATCCCATGTAGTTGCTGTAAAAGATGATACACACCGACAATAATAATCTGTCCCTCAGTGAGAGCTGTAGGTAAAAACTTACAGAGAAGTTACTGTAGCTAACTCCTATCATGGCAAGGCACGGCAATTTTATTTCTATAGTACAAGTCATACAAAGAGAAATAAAAGATAAATTTAAAGAACACAGACACGATTTTGAATAAAAAACAAAATAGGTTAAATACAGAATACAGAATAAAAATGTAAGAGAAAGAGTGCAGATACAAACTCTTTCAACTCTTCCAGTCAAATCTTGAACAGTCTTCCAGAGGAGGTGAGACAGGCCTACAATATTCAAGCCCAAGCTGAAAACGATTCATTTTAACTGTGTATACGACAACTGAAACTGACAACTTTATTTTTTATTTTCTTGATAGTTGTGTTTTAAACCTGTCTCTCTTCTTTTTGTAAAGCACTTTGAATTGCTGAATGTATGTACGTTTTGCACACTTGCTTCTTGCACCTTCATGTGTATCTTAATATTTAATACCACAGCTAAATGCATATATGCACACTGTACATTTGTACATCTTAATATTTAAGTCTACAGTTTACATTCATGTACATTATATTGCGATCTAGATTTAATGCCACAATACACATTTTTTATATTCTATTCTTATATTTTTTATTGTTTACTTTTTATTTCATTCTTACATAGCGATATTTATGCATATTTTCATCTGTGTGTTTTCCTAATAATTGCACTGTCCATGGAGCGGACCTGACTCACATTTCACTGCTGGTTATATATGCTGTATATAATTTTGTATGTGACAAATAAAAAATCTTGAATCTTGAATCTTGAATGAACTGTGCTATATAAATAAACTTGCCTTGCTTTGCTTTGCCTTGCCTAAACTGAATGTAGGCAAAGCTAAAGAGGAATGTTTTAGCTTCCCCTTGAACATTTTTAAAGTTGAGGCTTGTTTCACTTCATCTGGGAGGCTGTATCAGATTTTTGATGCATGAAACTTGATGCTTGTAAAATAATAGCGTTTTTTTCCAGCTGCGATTTACCCACGAGATAGAGGCAATAGTTCCCTCTGTTGCCTCTCTGTGCTGCTGCAGCCTGCACATTACTGTGGCTAGATACAAGCTTCAGCAAACCCCATGCCACATTCCAGCGCTGCTTTCTAGTTGTTAAAACCCCACAAGATTAAAACTACATCCCTCTTGTTGACTGTACCATAATTGCAACACGGGAACCAGAAACATGCATCTTGAAGCACAGAGTATTCCAGCCAAGGTCTAGTGAAGTACAAGGTCAGGTTAAATCAATGAAAAATAGAGCCAAAAAGGACTAGATAACACATTGGCACAGTGCTTATTTTTATAGGAATATCTGTGTTCACCCCAGGCCCCTAAATGCTCAGAAATCACAGGTGGTATGGTTTGTTTGTGCTGTTATGTTTTTTAAGATAACAAAAGTTATTTTTTTAGAACAATCTGACATCATTTCCACCCAGCACCAGCAGGGGTCCGGATGAACCCAGATATACCTGAAAAAATAATCATTAATATCTTAAAAACCATAACAGCACAAACAACATTTTTTACAGCAAACAACAATCTAGATAGTTTTGGAGTTTGTGTTTTATGGGGTCC
This sequence comes from Perccottus glenii, assembly GCA_024416835.2. Classification (NCBI taxonomy): domain Eukaryota; kingdom Metazoa; phylum Chordata; class Actinopteri; order Gobiiformes; family Odontobutidae; genus Perccottus; species Perccottus glenii. The sequence continues at coordinate 22,079,406 of CM044546.2, forward strand.
AACGAGCTTAAGGTCACTTAAGTTGAGTTGAGTTTCTGGATTAATGAAATGTATGTATTGTGTACATATATTTTCATAGTAGTATGTATTGTATTTGTTTTTACTACAACCTTGTGGGACAACGAATGGAAATGATCCAATTCATAAAATGTATGCGATTATTAGCATGCACTGTGCCTATGTAAATAAATGATTATTATAAAACTAAATGTATCTTCCTTGTAGGGATACTTGCCACAGACCTACGTTCCTACCAGATCCCTGCGCTCTGCAAATGAACAGCGTCTGGTGGTATCATTCCAAAAAGGAAAAAAAATCACACAATTTATCTCCCTTTTATGGTCGTTGTTTTCTTTCAGGCTTGTTGTTGGCACGGATATAATCTGCAGGCTGGCACAGCTGTATCCAATTCTCCATTACCTGCAGTACAAAGACTACTGGCCTTCTTCCACTCACTGCCATTGTGCCGCCTATTCTGTGGTAGAACTCTGAGGTATCACTTACCTTGCTCTGACTCATTACAGTTTGTTCTTGCACTTTTCTAGAAACACTTCCAGCCAGAACCGCGCCACTGCGTCCGAGCCAAGCCAAGCCACCATTTCAAGCCAAGCCAAGCCACCATTTCAAGCCAAGCCAAGCCACCTTTCCAAGCTAAGCAAAGTCAACCTGCTGAGCCAAGCCAACCCTTGCTGATTAACTGTACTTTTCCATGTTGTCATTAAAGTCTTCTTTTTTACACCTGACTTTCTGTGTTTGCTTTGGGGTCCAAACCGGAGCCCTAAAAGAACAATCTTGCCAGAAATAGACCCGGCAGGTCCAGAAGCCCTCCTCCAGGCCCTGACAACCCAGGAACAAACTGTTGACGCTATTTCCAGGAGAAATCTGTCTACTCACGTCATGGAACTCGGAGCTTCTTTCCTAGGTTTTGGCTCAACTTCCAGCCACTAGTGTGCCTTCAGGTCCCTCCAGTTCACCAGTTCTTGATCTACCTGAAGTCTTTCAACAGCCGCTGCACCTTCCAACCCCACGTGAGCCGTTCATTCCCTCTCTTCAACCACATTCTGGTGATTTGGGTTCTTGTGGGGCCTTTTAAAAATTTTTTGAACAGCAGCTACAATCTTACAGTTCTGAACGAGTCCATCACTTACATAGTGGGACTGCTGACTAGAAAAGCCTTCTGGGCCACAGCCGTGTGAAGAACAAATTTGTCAATATGTCACTCATACTCTGTTTAATGCCAAAATGAGGTGTATTTTTGACCATCCGCCTGTCTAAGCAAGAACCATCTGCCTGTTCTTGCTTAGACAAGGTTCTACCTCCATGGCCCAGTATGCTCTAACCTTTTGTATTGCTGCTGCCGAGAGTGGGTGGGACCAGAAAACCCTTTTCAGCATTTTGTCATGGATTAAACATAAATGGTCTAGAGACGAATGCCCAGATGTAGAATCCCTGATTTCCTTGTCTTGAGCCTAGACAATTGCCTGTGGGAAAGATGTCGGGAAAAATGGTCAAGCCCAGTCAACATTTGCGTCGGCCCTGGTTCCTATCAACCTACTCACCTGAAAACGAACCTGGAACTCACCCACTTTGTATCTGCACCTCGCACGAAGGAGCTTATGCAGCTTGGACAACTATGCTTGGATCCCGCGGAACTGCTGTGCCACATGAAGTCCCGGCTGTGCTTTTATAGTGGGGGGACGGGCCACTTCCAGGGACCAATGTGATCTATAGCCAAAAGACAAGGCTCATCAGTAAGGACTCCGACGTATACCACAATTTTATTGATGAAAGTTTTGATAAAAGAGCTGTTATCCTGACGATAAGAGACCCAAGCCAATTTGGGAGGTAGATGGCAGACTTATTACTGATAAAACCTTCTGGTAATCACAAAGAAAGAGTTTGTTTGTTCGTACTCCCCTCTCCGCTCACTCTTGTCATCCTGGGTATGCCTTGGCTGTCATTACATAACCCACAATTTGTTTGGCTACTTGGAGTGTTTTTGTCATTCAAATTGTCTAATGCCATTATTGAGCCATTGACAGGTAAAGCCTTGTGTAAAGCCTTCCTAGTTGCAAAAGGTGGCCAGACATCATATAATAATAATAATGGATTAGATTTATATAGCGCTTTTCTCCCAAGGAACCATGGGACTCAATGCGCTTACAGGCCGTCCATTATTCATTCACTCCACAGTCACACACTGGTGGTGGTAAGCTACAACTGTAGTCACAGCTGCCCTGGGGCAGACTGACAGATGTGGCAGCCATTCCGCGCCTATGGCCTCTCCGACCAACACCAAGTACATTCACTAAACATTCTTACACAAGAATGGGATGTCACTCACGTTCAAATGTGTGTGAAGGCAGACGACCGACTGCTTTTGACAATATTGTGTATTTTGATCAGAATACCTTCATTATAGAAGGTAAGAAAATGTGGGTTCCAGTTAAACGCTTTTTCGGCAGACTCCAGACTGCAATGAGATGGAAAAGATGGGACCAAACCAAGCTCTGGAGTTTTATAAAGTTTCTAATAAAGCCCCTTTTAAAGAATACCGGACTGTACCTTTAAGTTAGTTGCTCATTTATACATGAAATATTATTCCATGTTTTGCTGTCTTCTTGCACATAATCAATCAAAACAAACAAACAAACAAACCATGAACTCTTTTTAGCTTTATTTGGAAACAAACACAATTTGGAACACAAGTAACCCAAACGTGTAGTCCTCCCGCTCACTTTTTGCTCCCATGTTTCTCCATGTCACAATTCATGCCATGGCAGGCACAGCCGAAACGAGCCAGTGCAATCATGAACTCAAGAAAATCCACTGTTCCACTCGCGTCTGCATCCATGCGTTTGAACAATTGGTCCAGTTTTCCTGGGTCCTTTGCTTGCTGCGGACACAAACAAAAGCAGTTAGAGAGATTGGAGAGAAACCAATCTAACCCTTGCACCCATGAGAGTTTGAAGTTTAAACATCACAGCAAAGTTTTACAAAGCCCATTAAACATTACCAAAATGTAGCCATGTAAAATAATAGTACAGGACTTTTATTCATGCTAAATCACCTTATAATGGTCTCGTTACCCTACCTGGCCCATTGGTCCCATCTCTGTCTGAAGCAGAGCCTTCAGCTCTGCTTTGGACAGCGTGTCTCGATCACCGTCTTTCTTTGCGTACTCATCAAAAACTTGCATTATTGAGCAGAGGGCAATTGGGAGCGTAGGTGCCTTCTTGTCACACATGGCTGCAGCAGGAGGAGAAGTGGTGGTGAGGAGAAAGTAGAAACCAAAATGGTGGATGTGTCAGACGGAACAGAAGCAGGCCACTGTTTTCTATAGCATCTGAAGAAGGCGTGTCGAGATCATGTTCTTGTTTGAGTGAGTCAACCAACCCCAAGAATGCCCGAGGCACACAACAAACCTGTTTATGTGACTGCCGTAGATTTAGGATACTTTTGTGGGCTTGGCCAAACATTTAAAAAAAAGTGACATAGTAAAAACTTGTCCTGGAAATGTTGACAATGGAATACCTAACCTCCATTTTACATTTCCAAAAGGTTCTGTGAAGTTCATCCAGATCATCTTGAAAAAAAGGTTGAAGCAAAAGCATCTGGACTAGGTTTTCAAGGTGAAGCAGTTTTGTCACTAATTCCAAGAGACTTTATCAATTCTGAGATCAACTGGTAAGAGAACTGAGCTTTATCTCTAGAGGGAGGGCTTTCAGGCTGTTCTGGTCTCATAGTTGTTAGCTATGAAAGAGCAGTGTGACTGACGGGAGAGTCGGTAAGGCTCAAGTGAGTTGTTAATTCCAAAAAAACACAGTTATTAAAGGTATTACCTTTGTTTTGCTGGCGCTGTATCCAGACTAATTGTGGACATTTTCTCTTTTTTTTTTCTTTCTTGTTTTCTTAGACTATGCTGGGCTGACTTTGTTCATTTGTTTTTTGTGTTCTGTTTATTTGTGTTTTTTTTTTTTTAAAGAATAAAATATGTATATTATATGTATAATATATGTATGAAAAAATCTGATATTCAAATTGCAGAGGCTGCAATTATTAGTCATGTGACACATTGTGAGAAATGCATCTTAACTTAACTTGAGGCTGTGTTAACGCTTGAGCAGCACTGTCCAGAAGATGTGCTGTTATTTCTAAACTTCAGCGTCGGGCAGGGTCGTTTCTAGAAAGCCCATGGGCTACAACTATATTTAGGGCCCCCTTTGGAGGTCTGGGGTGGCCCCAATCGCATGTCTTTGAAAATCAAGATGTCTGCTACATTTTTTTTTCTCTGTACTAAAAATGACATGCCACTTTCTCTTCATGACTGGAGCTAAAGCAGAAGAAAACCAAGAGACTGTCATTGGTAACAAAGGTTTCATCTGCCAATTGAAGATAATTACTGTTAGAGACAAACCAAACATCTTCATCTCAGAGATGTCATCATTATCATTGTATCATCATCCAATATTAAAAAAATATAATAATGAGCCAGTTAAGATATGATTTAAAACATGAAACATTTTCAAACACTACTTCAACATGCAATTAAATGTGTGGTCCAAGGAGGATATTTGCACCAAAGTGATGCACTACATCTAATCACTGTTCAGGGACACTCTGTCCTGTACACTTAGTGACATGTACACGTAAACATATTCACATCTATGACTGACACGTCAGCTCAATACACGTCCATCCACGACCCTGGAGCTGAGAGGCAGGCATCTATGTTGTATTCTGAATAAAATATTAAAAATTTGAAACTTCCACATCATCAGCTTTCTGTTTTTATTCACAATTTGTACAGTGTCCCAACGTTTTGGTCGGGTTTGTACGTCGTTTAACAGACGGACTAGGTTCCGCATGGGACAAGGAGCAGTGACGGGGCCATCACAGGACGAGCGACCGAGACCGGCTACAAAATGGCTTTCAATTAGGATAAAAACAGCTGTTAAAATACTTATTTAAAGGTCGCATAAAACCGTCCGACGGGGAACGAAAAGAGAAATATTCTGCTTAGTGTATGTTTTAGTTAAGATCTGTTTACAAAAACTAGTGAGACTAAAACGAGTAATTTAGTTTAAGATTGGTTAAAAAGATTGTTGCCTTATACTAGAACCAAACTAATGGAGAAAACCTATGCATTATGACTATTATAAGTGAGCTTCATAAACAAACTAACATTCTTAATACTGTTAAAGTCTTTGTGAGAAGACAAATAAAAACCTCTGTGCCACTTTAAAAAAAGGAAAATCTGTGTGAGATGCAGAAGAAGAAGAAAATATAAATGGACCTATATATATATATATATATATATATATATATATATATATATATATATATATAAGAACAACAGAGTGAAGAACAACAACAAGTGGGACACAATCATGAAGTGGAACAAAATTTATTGGATATTTCAAACTTTTTTTAACTGAAAAATTGGACGTGCAAAATTATTCAGCCCCCTTTAACTTAATACTTTGTAGCGCCACCTTTTGCTGCGATTACAGCTGTAAGTCGCTGGGGTATGTCTCTATCAGTTTTGCACATCGAGAGACTGAAATTTTTGCCCATTTCTCCCATTCCGCAAAACAGCTCGAGCTCAGTGAGGTTGGATGGAGAGCATTTGTGAACAGCAGTTTTCAGTTCTTTCCACAGATTCTCGATTGGATTCAGGTCTGGACTTTGACTTGGCCATTCTAACACCTGGATATGTTTATTTGTGAACCATTCTATTGTAGATTTTGCTTTATGTTTTGGATCATTGTCTTGTTGGAAGACAAATCTCCGTCCCAGTCTCAGGTCTTTTGCAGACTCCATCAGGTTTTCTTCCAGAATGGTCCTGTATTTGGCTCCATCCATCTTCCCATCATTTTGAAGAAAAGCAGGCCCAAACCATGATGCTGCCACCACCATGTGTGACAGTGGGGATGGTGTGTTCAGGGTGATGAGCTGTGTTGCTTTTACGCCAAACATAACGTTTTCCATTGTTGCCAAAAAGTTTGATTTTGGTTTCATCTGACCAGAGCACCTTCTTCCACATGTTTGGTGTGTCTCCCAGGTGGCTTGTGGCAAACTTTAAACAACACTTTTTATGGATATCTTTAAGAAATGGCTTTCTTCTTGCCACTCTTCCATAAAGGCCAGATTTGTGCAGTATACGACTGATTGTTGTCCTATGGACAGAGTCTCCCACCTCAGCTGTAGATCTCTGCAGTTCATCCAGAGTGATCATGGGCTTCTTGGCTGCATCTCTGATCAGTCTTCTCCTTGTATGAGCTGAAAGTTTAGAGGGACGGCCAGGTCTTGGTAGATTTGCAGTGGTCTGATACTCCTTCCATTTCAATATTATCGCTTGCACAGTGCTCTTTGGGATGTTTAAAGCTTGGGAAATCTTTTTGTATCCAAATCTGGCTTTAAACTTCTCCACTACAGTATCTCGGACCTGCCTGGTGTGTTCCTTGTTCTTCATGATGCTCTCTGTGCTTTAAACGGACCTCTGAGACTATCACAGTGCAGGTGCATTTATACGGAGACTTGATTACACACAGGTGGATTCCATTTATCATCATTAGTCATTTAGGTCAACATTGGATCATTCAGAGATCCTCACTGAACTTCTGGAGAGAGTTTGCTGCACTGAAAGTAAAGGGGCTGAATAATTTTGCACGCCCAATTTTTCAGTTTTTTATTTGTTAAAATAATTTTGTTTCACTTCATTAATGTGTCCCACTTGTTGTTGATTCTTCACAAAAAATTACAGTTTCATATCTTTATGTTTGAAGCCTGAAATGTGACAAAAGGTTGCAAAGTTCAAGGGGGCCGAATACTTTCGCAAGGCACTGTATATTTATGCCCCACCCACTTCACTGAGGACAGGCAGAGGAGGGAGTCGGCAGCAGGCGAGCAGTGCTTCTATTCAGATGCACTTCCTGGAGCTGAAAGAGCCAAGAGGAGCCTGATAGCTTGCCACACCCCATGCCACATTCCCTCCCTAAAAGAGCCAAGTGTGCAGCCACCTGTCACAATGTGTGGACATGCCATATCCATCAGAACTCTTCAAGATGTTCTTTGATAAAACACTGTGTGAATACACCAGTAAAAATCCAGCAAAAATCATTGCTGCAACGGGTAAAAAAATCAAATGGGCAGAGCTCAGAAGATGAGCTGATCCAGTACACTGGGCTCATGCTGTATCTGGGCATTGTGGGAGAGGTTGGGGGAAAGTAAATACCAGTGGAGGGGCCGGTGCCATCAGCTGTGAAAGACTAGTACCAGTTCATGAGGGAGTTGACTTCTCCGATCCGCTGAAACAATTTGTTTTTTTGGTTGTTTATTGTACTTTTATGAATAAACATGGTCTTATACAAAGTTAAGTGTGCTCTTATGTTTCTGTTACACTGTTGATTGTAGTATTGTAAATAGTATTTTGTTGTACATACTGTCTTTTTTGCAAATTGTGGAAAATTATATTTTTTTTTCTCACAGTTTATAAATAGTATTTTGTTGTACATACTGTCTTTTTTGCAAATTGTGGAAAATTATATATTTTTTTCTCACAGTTTATAAAAATATTTTTATCTCAAAAACTAAATTAGGTCGACACTCCAAATAAAATTTATGTAGTTTGAAATGATCCAAAAAACTCCAAAAAAACATGAACTCTTTTCAAATAGCTTTATTTTGCAACACCAGCAATCACAAGTAACTAATGTTGGAAAAGTGCTCACTTTTTGCACTTGGCATGTTTCTCCATGTCGCACTTCTTGCCATGGCAGGCACAGGCGAAACAAGCCAGTGCAATCATGAACTCAGGGAAGTCCACCTTTCCGCTCTTGTCTGCATCCATCATTTGGAACAATTTCTCCAGCTCTCCTGTGTCCTTTGCTTGCTGCGGACACAAACAAAAGGGTGACAGGGTGAGAAACCAATCCAATCCTTGCACCCAAGAAAGTCTAAACATCACAAGTTTACAAAGCCCATTAGCAATATGTCACTATGGTAATGAATAAACAGGACTTTTATTCATGCTAAAACACCTTGTAACGTCTTTGCTTGTGTACATACCTCTTGCATTATTCCCAACTCTTTCTGAAGCAGCTCCTTCATCTCTGCTTTGGACAGGGTCTCTGCATCGCCGTCTTTCTTTGCGTAGTCATCAAAAACTTTCATGATTGCGCAGATGGCAATTGGGAGCGTAGGTGCATTCTTGTCACACATGGTTGCAGGTGAAGGTGAAGTGGTGGTGAGGAGAAGGTAGAAGCAAAGTGGTGGATGTGTCAGACGGAACAGAAGCAAACAGGCCACTGTTTTTATAGCGTCTGAAGAAGGTGTGTCGAGATCAGATTCTTGTTTGAGTGAGTCATAACCAACCCCAAGAACGCCCAAGGCACACAACAAACCTGTTTATCTGACTGCCAGTAGATAGAAAAAAAAATATTATTTATTGTGTGGGCTTGGCCAAACACCAAGAAAAAAAGAAGAATCAATCAGATCATTGTAAAACGTTTCTTTATCAACACCTCTTGATAACATTTAAAAAAAATATATATTATTTTAGCAGTAGGAGGTTTGACTAAACCTTTATTCCCAACAGATGCATAATATTCTGCTAATGTTGCATGAAACACAATTTGAAAAATGAATACTTCAATTTCTCTAGCTAAAAGCAATTTGTGTTTGTAACGTTTACTCTCAGCTTATTTTACCGCAAACAAAATTAATTTTGTTTTGCCAGAACATTAAGTCTGAACTTGTTCAAAATGTAGGTGTCCACTCCTTACACTTGCAATAAAACATAACAAAAACATTTGCATGTACATTTTGTAGTTTATGTATTGTATATGTATTTCTTTCCTATGTATCTCACACTATAAAATTAAAACATAAATGCTGTCCAAACTAAGCAATGCAATACAAATACACACCGATACTTGTATTTTCAGTCAGACAAGAGGTGTTCATCTCTCAGTCTGCTTCTGAACTTACTTTTATGGTCCCTGAATAAAATTTCAGCCATTGCGGTCATAACCTCTTTTACAATCGCGCCATCATTGAACGTCTTTTTGTGCTTTGTCAAGATTTGCGCCACATTAAGATCATTACATTCTAAATTCTGCCTTTGTGTTTTCACAGTTATTTAAAATGCATCCAAATGCTGCTTCTTTTCTTTTCCTTTTCACATTTGTGTTGGCACACTCCTCTATCCTTCTCTCTCTCCGTCCTGTTCAGAGTTCCTGTGTATGAGCGCACCCTCGCCCCACTCTGCTGGGTGGTGTGATCTTTGCCTGTCCGGATTGGGTACACAGCATGCACGTGACATTCAGTCGCCGAGATCATCATATTATTCTGATTGTATTACTTTACAAAAATAATTAAATCCCTAATCCATTAGGTCTTTGGCAAACTACTTGAAAAGTGGTCAGCGACGTGTTGGAGACCCCTGCTCTATAGATGTCTGTGTTGTTTCAAGAGGAAACTATCCAAAACCGCCAAAGTTTGGTAGAAAAAAAAAACATACAAAAGGGTCATTTTAAAGCATTTTTTTTGAAAAGTATGCAAAAAAGTATGCTTATGAAAAAAAACAAAAACAAAAAAAAAGTTAAATCACCTAACAGCATATTGTAATAGTGATCCTCTGTGAGACCTTAAGACATTATATAGGTTTTATATTTCATTTTAGCCAATCACAGCTCACTTCTGAAAAAAGTAGAACTCCCGTTGGCCTACACCGCTTGTCAATGGAAGTTTAATGGTTGCTGATAAAACAGAAAAGTGGATATTCAGTGCTGAACTTTCTTCTTGGCAAAATGCCTCCAGTTCCTTTAAATTCTTGGGTTGTCTTACATGAACTGCACATTTGAGATCTCCCAGAGTGGCTCAATGATATTGAGGTCAGGAGACTGAGATGGCCAGTCGAGAACCTTCACTTTATGCTGCTGTAGCCAATGACAGGTCGACTTGGCCTTGTGCTTTGGATCATTGTCAAGTTGGAACTGTATTGCAGTTTAAGTTTTCTGTTGTTTTTTCTTTGCATCCCGAAAAAAGTTCCAGGCAGTTGTGGCTGAAATTTTTGTTGGTCTTCCTGACCTTTTCATTTTCCACTTAATTAGAGTTTGAACACTGCTGAATGGCATTCTCAATTCCTTGTATATCTTTTTAAATTCCCTTCCTGCTTTATACAGTTCAATTACCTTTTTTTGCAGATCCTTTGACAATTATTTTGCTTTCCCCATGACTCAGAATACAGAAACATAAGTGCAGCACTGAATGAAATATGCAAGGGTCTGTCAGGAGCCCAGAAACTCACTGACCTTTTACACACATTGTTTACAAGCAAACAGATCACAGGTGAGGATGGTTACCTTTAGTAGCCATTCAAACTTGTTCAACCTGTGTCAACTTGTGTGTTATCAGGTCAAAATCCCTTTTGATCAGGGTCATTTGGGTACAAAAAGACAAGAATGGCTTCACCTGACCACTAACTATGAGTGAAAGAAAGGTTTTTGTGTTATCATTTATATTCTCTGAAAACTGAACAAAAAAATCAGCAGACACACTGCCCCCTAGTGGTCGGGGGCATTTCCATTGTGTTGTGGCTTAATGTTTTCTTTTTTTTTTTTTTTTGCAAAACATAAAAAGAGAAAAAGGAAACAACTTAAAACGCAAACAAAATATTGTCTTCAATCAGTTAATGTTCAACAAGGCAGAGATAACTGCTGTCTGATGCTAAAGTTAAAGATCAATGTTTTTAAGCTCTAAACTTCATTTTGGAGTACTGTATTAGATTTCTGTGGAGAGAAAATTGGTCTGGTTTTACTTTTTTAATAAAAGGAAAGAAGAGGTCTCTAGGCTGCTTTTGGGGTGAGTGTCCATCGAGACATGGACGGCAAAAAGAAAATCAGGTAGTGCCACTTTAAAGGTCTATTTAAATGTGACCTGATTACCTGATTTAAACATACAAGAAATGCTTGTGTCTGATCACTTCTGGCACACAATACAAAACACCTAAACTTTATTTAAATAGCTTTATTTCACAACACAATTAAAGCAGCTGTCACATGTAACTGATGTTATTGCTGGGATGCTGTGGTGCCTCCCAAAAGTGTGTTCTCCCCGCTCACTTTTTGCACTTGCCCTGTTTCTCCATTTCACACTTCTTGCCATGACAGGCACAGGCGAAACAAGCCAGTGCAATCATGAACTCAGAGAAGTCCACCTTTCCATTCTTGTCTGCATCCATGGCATCGAACATTTTATGTCCAGTTTTGCCTGGTCTTGTGCTTTCTACAAACACAAATAAAAGTGAGATGAGAAACCTATCCAATCCTTGCACCCAAGAAAGTTTAAAGTCTAAAAATCACAGGAAAGTCTCACAAAGCCAATTAAACATTACCAGTTGAATAAGTAGCCATTGAACATAATTTATAGAGGACTTTTCTATATCCTGAATCACTTTATAATTCTGAAGTGTGTGTACATACCGCTTGCATTGGTCCCATCTCTTTCTGAAACAGCTCCTTCATCTCTGCTTTGGACAGGGTCTCTGCATCGCCGTCTTTCTTTGCGTAGTCATCAAAAACTTTCATGATTGCGCAGATGGCAATTGGGAGCGTTGGTGCGCTCTTATCACTCATGGTTGCAGGTGAAAGTGAAGTGGTGGCGAGGAGAAGGTAGAAAGTGGTGGACTTTTTGGATGGTAGAGAAGCAGAGGGGCCACTGTGTTTTATAGGGCTTGAAAAAGGCGTGTGCAGGCGTCATGTTGGAACCAACCCCAACAGTGTCAACACCATTTTAATACAATGCTCCACACCCAAGGCACACAAGAGACCTGTTAAAGTAATTACTGATTGATTCAAATGCTTTTGTGGGCTTGGCCAAACACAAATAAAATAAAATAAAATCAGAACACTGTATAAAGAACAAGATAAATACTATATTATTAAAAATACTAATTTTTTTTCACTTCACAGATATGTTTAGCTTATTCTGTATGTATGTCATACAGAATAAGCTATACATTTTCAGTTTCAGAGAAGACTGTGAATTCATTTATACCATAAGGGGGAAAGTTGCAACATGAAGCTATAAGCAGTGCTCTGAACTGGAACTAGAGTCTCTAATCTGATTCCGGTTAAAATATATATTAAATTACTTTTTGTAAGAAACTATACTGGCGCAGTAGAGTCATATGTTTCAGGACAAATTAAGAGCTCAGTGGGCGTATTGCTCAACTTCCAGGTATGTAGGTGAGGGGTAACTGTTGTTTTGTAAGAATGATTGTCTCGCCCTCCTCACTTGTTTTCTTTGTTTTGGGTTGTCTGAAAGCAGGTTTACTGTACCAACACGCAGATAATTAACGGATTACATTCTGCAGCAAACCCATCACGCCATCAGGGCCATCTTAGTCTCTAAGACAAAAACATGTCAAGCTACACCTGGACATACAGTGCATCCGGAAAGTATTTACAGTGCTTCACTTTTTCCACATTTTGTTAAATTCATTATTTGCCACAAAATTATACCAACAATACCCCATAATGACAACAAGAAAAAGTTGATTTTAAAACTTTGCAATTTTATATAAAAAAATTAAATAAATAAATAAAAAAGCACATGTACATAAGTATTTACAGCCTTTGCCATGACACTAAAAATTGAGCTCAGGTACATTTTTTTTCCACTAATCATCTTTGAGATTCTTCTACAACTTGATTGGAGTCCACCTGTGGTAAATTTACTCAATTATACATGATTTGGAAAGGCACACACCTGTTTATATAAGGTTCCACAGTTAACAGTGCAGATCAGAGACAAACCAAGCCATGAAGTCCAAGTCTGTAGACCTCCGAGACAGGATTGTACCGAGTCACAGATCTGGGTACAGAAATATTTCTGCAGCAAGGTTCCTATGAGCACAGTGGCCTCCATCATCTATAAATGGAAAAAGTTTGGAACCACCAAGACTCTCCCTACAGCTGGCCTCCCGGACAAACTGAGCAATCGGGGGAGAAGGGCCTTAGTCAGGAAGGGGACCAAGAACCTAATGGTCAGTCTGACAGAGCTCCAGCGTGTCTCTGTAGAGAAGAGAACATTTCAGAAGAACAACCATCTCTGCAGTAGTCAACTGCCATCAGGCCTGTGTGGTAGAGTGGTGGACGGAAGCCACTCCTCAGTAAAAGGCACATGACAGCCCGCCTAGAGTTTGCAAAAAGACACCTGAAGGAGTCTCAGACCATGAGAAACAATATTCTCTATTTTGATGACACAAAGATTGAACTCTTCGGCTTGAATGGCAAGCGTCATGTCGGGAGGAAACCAGGCACCGCTCATCACCTAAACAATACCATCCCTACATTGAAGGATGGTGGTGGCAGCTCATGCTGTGGGAAGGTTTTTCAGCAGAAGGAACTGGGACACTAGTCAGGATCAACGGAAAGATGAATGCAGCAATGTACAACAACCCTAAGCACACAGCCAAGATAACAAAGGAGTGACAGGACAACTCTGTGATTGTCCTTGAGTGGTCCAGCCAGAGCCCAGACTTGAACCCAAACATTTCTGGAGAGACCTGAAAATGGTTGGGTACCAACACTTACCATCCAACCTGATGGTGAGGTTCTGCAAAGAAGAACGGGACAAACTGCCTAAAAAAAGGTGTGCCAAGTTTTATATTATAAAGCATTATAGCATTAGACTCAAACAGACTTGAGATGTAATTAGATTAGATTAGATTAGATTAGATTCAACTTTATTGTCATTACACAAGTACAGGTACAAGGCAACGAAATGCAGTTTAGGTCTAACCAGAAGTGCAATAGCAGCAAAAGTGCAGGATATATACAATTGTTGCATACGTGCAGGATTAGTGCCAAAGGTGCTTCAACAAAGTATTGAGCAAAGGCTGTGAATACTTATGTACATGAAATTTATAAATTTGCAAAGAATTCAAACAACCTTCTTTCTTGTTGTCATTATGGGGTATTGTTTGTAGAATGATGCAATTAATGAATTTACTCCTTTTTTAAAATAATGCTGTAACATAAAAAAATGTGAAAAAAGTGTAGCACTGTAAATACTTTCCGGATGCACTGTATCTGCCTGTAGCTACTAAGAACACATCCACCACAGAAACCATGCTGGACTGGCATTGAGTAATTGACAATGTATATTGGCCAACACTCAGAGTGTCTGTGTTTAGTGTAAAGATGTTCCACCCTTGTGACCACTTCTGTGATGCTCATAGTTTGTGTGGTCTGAGCAGCAAACATAAAAAATAACAGCAACGCAGCCACCGTGAGAAAATGCACCCACCACCTTCACTACTATATTTCATTTTTATGGAAGAATAATAGAAGTACATTATTAAATCAATAACATTAATTTATCTATAAAGTGTATTTGTAGTTCCAAAAAGCGTTTCCTATTTTAAATGATAAAACTTTTCATGTAGTCATTTAGTCGAGTTAAAAATTGTGGCAGAGAAAGGGTTCACCATGCAATGTCAAAAGAGAAATGTATTACGATAAATTCTTATTTGGAGCTTACCATGAATCCAGTTGAAATTCAAAGAGGTTCAAATAGGCCAAATCACAAAACAACCAATAACATCAACACGTTGAAGAAATGTTAACACGTTGAAGACTAACATGAAACCCTTCAACACCAGTGACTGAATAAATAATTCATACACAACTTGGGATCTAGGTTTAGCTTTAAAATATATTCAACAAAATAATATGTTTTTATAGTTATAGTGAAAGCATTGTTATGTATCAGGAGCCAAAGAGGAGATAGAGAAACACTGCTGCTGTGACTGTGAGGGCTCAGTGACAAGGGGAAGTCATCTGATAAAGACTGGATGATTCAAATCTTTTGTCAGTTTGTCTGTTTTGTTTATTTCCTCTTGTAGTGCTCATGTTACACTCGTAGTTAACACAAGTTTTGTCACAGTGAAAACACATGATTCATGTAGCATATGAGAGTAATGCCAACAAGCTCTTAGCTAACCAGTTTCCAGGTAAATAATGCGACATAGCTATCAGAAAGTTGTATTTTACTATACAGCACCAAAGAGTGGATTCACAGCAACAGTTTTGTGCTTATTATTTATATTATTTATTATTGCTTTGTTATTACAACCAAACGCATTAAAACGTAAGCGCTTTTCGGCTACCCTCGGGGTCGCCACAGCCAAGTCAATTGCATGAGTAGCTTGGCAATGTTTTTATGTCAGATGTCCTTCCTGACCCAATCCTTTCTATTTTCCCGGGCTTGGGTCCAGAACAAAGACCTTCACAATGGGGAAGTCAATAACCAAACTCAATATATTGGGTTTCATTTCTCTAGATCCTGTCTTGCTTAACTAAGTCAAATTCTAAACAGTAAACATTGCTAAACTTGATTTTTTGTTGTGTTAAAATGAGTTTTACTAAAAACTTAGATTAGCACTAATTTTAAACTAAAGCTTGTAGGTACAACCAGGCCTCAAATGATATTCTCTCAGAAAAGCCATTCAGTAAAGACATTCATTTGAATCATAAAATCCATTAGCACTTGTGTGGACACTTTTTAAATTTTTTTCTTCTTCTTTTGCACATTTCCTGTCAACAACTGCTCAGAGCGCTGTGTCTCTATCCTCTGTCCAGAACCTGACCTGCTCAGAAGGTTATCCAGTGGGTTAACTGCAGCAACACTGCATGAACAAGCCTACAATGATGCAGGCTATAACTACTTTAGACTTGGTCACCCGAAGGAAAAGAATGCCTTCTAATATTTTTTTTTTACTCCAAAATGCTGTGTTAAATTGAAAATGCAACAAAAAGAGCAACAGTTTTCACAAAAAGTCATGGAAGACCTACTGATAATACAGTACGTGTTATCTGACATCTCCACAGAGCATAGCTGCTGAGAAACACTGAGTTGTTCTTTCCACTTCCTGTCTTTGACCTATTATGTTTGCGACCCTTTACACACCACAGTTTCCACTTGGCGACCAAATCCTCTAAAGCAAACTGAAACCACCAACAGTGCAGCAGAATCAATACCACTCACTGATGTTTGATGCCTGACTGGTGTTAGGATTGAGTCAAACTACAATACTGAAAGTACAATGTGACCCAAAGGACAGAAAAGATTGTTTATTGAGAAGTATTTACACTGATGTAGGCTTTAATGCTTTACACAATAGTGAATAAAAAAGTACATATTAACAAAACAGTAGATAAAGAGTTTACAATGAGTAAGCAGAAATGAGCCTTAGCCGCTTTTTTTGTCTTCCCCATGCTCGAAGTAGGAGTAGGGCTCATACACAGGGACTTGACACTGAAAAAGAGAAAATAAAAAGGGTTACTGTAACTTTCTATCATGTTGCAGAAGGCTTTTGTCTGCTCTAAGGATGTAGAAAGACTGTCGGTTAAAGCCACTTGGTAAATGTGTAGGTGTTAAAAAAAGCCTTTAATCTAACACCATCTCTATTAAAGGTGCTGCTTTTTAATAACGGAACTTATGACAAACCAACTCTAAAGATAAGGTTATCCTGCATCAGTCCCAATGTAAGACTTTGTTTAATATAGTTTTACACAATATTTGTGACGACATATATTTTTTACATTTTACAGGTTTTAAAGATATTTTGATATCTAATAGCGTTAGAGGTAAAGGAGAAAGTCTACATATTCATTACTCTTCTCTGTACTACTGTTGTATTGTTCTTTTCTTTTTGGTTGATGGTCAAACAGTGAACACGGGAGACAGATAGCAATAACATTGCACTTAAGAACCAATCATTATTGAACTGTGGAACATTCATTCAACTATTTATTTTCAACCTCTTAGTCCCGTTAGGGGTCACGGGTGTTTGGAGCCTATCCCAGCAGCTTTAGGCCTGAAGCGGGGTACATGCTGGACAGTGGCCAGTTAGTGACAGGGCTGACATTTAGAGACAGACAACATTTCATTCTCACATTCATTCACTAGAGACACTTTAGATTTGTCAATTGACCTTTATACTATACATGCATGTGTTTGGGCGGTGGGAGGAAGCCGGAGTACCCGGAGAGATCCCACAGTTACACACGGAGGACATGCAGAGGAGTCGGCCGAGGATGTTTGAGTCGGAGGGGTTTTGAACTCACAACCTTCTTGTTGTGAGGCAGGAGTTCTAATATTGCCATCACATGGAAATGCGATGGCAATATTTGTGACTGAGGTTAGACAGAAAAGTTGCAAACACAACGTGCTGCTTTGGATGTAACATTGGTTAAAAATAGGGACATTTGGGACAGAGAGAGGACAAAACCAGGACATTTTATTGTGTTTGAGGATATGCACTGGGACACAGGTCTTAAAATCGGGACTGTATGGTCACCCTAACCATATTATTAAAAACTTTTTAGAAAAACAAAGTCAGCAAAAAGACTATTGTATTAATTACTTTAGTTTCAGTAATGAACTATTGAATCGCTTCTACCTCGTCTAGTTGTGATAAAAGGATTAGTCTATATTAAAAGAAGAAAAAAATTAAAAAACACGTAAAAAAAATTATCTGCCTGAAAAACCCGGGTATTCTGGGAGAATTTCAATGGGCTAAAGTAGCTTCCGAGTTCGAGCAACGTTAGCTTACGCTGGTGTTAAGGTGTTTAAGTTGATGAAAAGCATTTAGAATTTGTTTACACTATGTTTTTTTAGCTGCTCGTTGTAGTATTTCTGATAAGATATAGCTTTTTTTAGAAACAGGAACAGGTTAACACCGAGGCTAGTTGTGGGCTAGTAAAAACCAAAACAAACATTTGTATTTCTGTGCAGTGTTTATAAATGAAAAACTACAAGTGGCTGGGTCATTTCTGAAAAGCTAAAACAGAATTCCTCTTTTGGTCAGTAAACTCTCCTTTCACTTTCAATAAATTAAACAAAAAGGAACTATTGCAGACAGATTTTCTTCTCTCTGCGACTGCTACACTGTTGCCTATGGTTGTGTAGCTACATTGTTAATAGGCTTGTGAATTGCAGTAAAAATTAATCACATTATGAATAATTGTCTTGATGACTTACCCACTGAGAGGATCCACTGGATGAGCCGGTGTTGTGTTTATCCACCTCTGGTGTCTCTGAGTCGAAGTGGGGGACCTCGTAGATCACTCTGGCCGCTAGAGCTTTAACGTAGACATACAAGCACTAATTAATCGATGCATACTTTCAAAACATTTAAAAAGATTGTTTTAGGTTTGACAATAAGATAATATGCTGTATTTTACTGAGACCAAACGTTTTTAACTCCAAGCTAATCCCATGTCTGCATTATGTTTGGATTTGAGTGTAGGAGTCAAGAATGATGACCAAACACATTTATGTTCCCACAAACAAAAGTATTTGGTAGATTGTAGATGTGCTGTAAACATTTTAACACTCATTATTCAAAATGTCTTTAAGACACAGTCAAAAATATTGCTTGCACAGTGGTCACAGAAGTAAAATACTGCTCACGTTGGCTCCCACAAATTTACACAAAACAACCTTTGGTTAAGGTTAAAAAAAATCGGACATTGTGTCAAGGCATGTTGACTTAAAAAGTACAATTACAAGTCAAAACTAATAGCGCTACTTAAATTATTTTTTAAATTCTTGTTTTGGGGACACCTTCTGTATTAAATACAATTGTACAATTAAACTACATGCAATTCGCTCCTAAAGTCTTTTTTAACAAACAATCATTCTTAGAGCAAATTAGATTGTTTTGACGTGCAAATATCACTGTTATTATTCTTGCAATGCCAGTGTACAGCTTTTGTTACTCGTTTCTGGGTTACTGTAAGACAAGTTATGTTTGTATGATTAATGGCTTGATAAACTTTCATATGTATTCTCTTCTATACGACTCAAGCCTCTTGTAACCACAGCTCTGACAAACAGCAGCCACTGAGACCTTCCACTGAGAGCAATGAACACTAAACTAGTATAATATTAATGTGTAACTAAAATCTGTTCTGCACACCTCTTACTTGCTTCAAAACCTCTTCCTGTTCATTGTTAATGATTAAATAATTATCTTGTTCAAAAAGGGTAATTACTTTGTGCAGAAAAGTGAAGTTATTTAAGCAAGACAAACCTATGCTGTACATATTATAAGTGTTCATTATAAACCAGACAATATTAATGGTGAGATTTGAAGTAGTAAAGGTCTATGTAAAGTAGCATTAAAGGTCATGTTCTCTCCAGTGTAAAGCAGTTTTAAACATGTCATTATCCTCTTGTGTACCTTGTCTTCTTCGCTGACAGCAGACCCGCATTAACACAATGAGGAGTACTGGCAACACCACGGCCAGGCCGATCAGAATGATGTGTAAAGGCCTGAGGGTCCTAACACCATCATCTTCTAGGCAAAAAAAAAAAAAAGGTAGATTCAATTTTCTGTTTTTATGTTTGAAAGAGTAAAAATACCTTCTTTTTCACCTACGATTAGATTTCTTGTTGTCCGACCCATTTTTAGATACAACTGTGATGACTGTCCCGTTTCCTTCTCCAGAATAATAGAATGGTATCTCCACAGACACTTTGCAGATGTATGTGCCTGATTGATCTTGTGTGATGTTTGCAAGTGTCAGGTTTGAACAGTTGGATGTCACGTTCAAGAAATCATTTGTAATTGTTGTCGTTGTTTCATTTTTTATCCAGCTAACCCTCATTCTTTGAGTCTCTCTTGTCCAGCAGCAGCTGATGTTAGTCGTGTCTCCCTCTGTGACAGTGTCATCTTGACTTTGGGAAACAAGCAACTGAGAAGAAGCACCTATGAACAGAAATATTACAAAATAGTTAGTTTTACTCTCTTCATTTACATTCTGGAAGATGAATTTCACTGCATTAACTGTTGTGGTCAAAAGTAATGTTAGCTTCTTAGTTCATCCAACATCAGCTTGACAACAATACTATTCTGACTTTGAATAAGGAAACACAAGTATGACTAAAGAACTCATCTTTCTTAAACTTCAACACTGATCTTGGATTTTGTCTCCTATCCGTTTAACTTACTCCATGAAGAGAGTGCACAAAGGGAGGCCAGTTGCAGGCTGCTCAGTAGAAGCTTCATCTTGTCTCTCTGATGTTTTACTGTTGCATCTTCTCACAGCCGCTCTAAAGCCCTCCCACCGCACACTCACCAGCCACCGCTGTACTGGCCACTGACGTCTATTCCTTCTTCTATGTTCTGCAGAGAAGCGCAAAAACCGCAGCGTGTCTTACTTCCTCCTCTGCACATTTGAGGGGCTGTTTGGTGTTGAACGTACAGCAGAGATTCAGTGCTGTCTGACGGCTGTTCTCAGAAAGGAATTAAAACACAAAATAAGGAAGGAGATGGTTACTTTTTGTTTGAGTATTGTAACATTTTATGGAAAATTGTTGCAAGTATTTTGCAATTTCCACAACATTGCAACATCTTGTGTATTGCTGGTCAGCAGATGGCATCATCTTACAAAAGTGGTGCTCACTGCTGGAGTAACACATTTACTTATGAGGTTTTTACAATTGGCTCATAAATGTGTACATTTAAGGTCTTAAACTACATACTGAGTGACCTGAGTATGAATCCATCCTTTACTTTGTGTTGTTCCACTCCTTTCCATGTTTTCTGTCTTGGTTTGATACAAATTACTCTGTTGCACACTTTTTGGCATTTATTGTGCTCATTCCACAGCCACGGCCAAAGATGGAGTATTAAAGTCCTGGACTCAAAGTCAGTCATCAGTCTCATTTTTGTGACTTAACTCGAGGGTAATCAATGTCTCGGACTTGGACTTGTTTATTCTTAGACACAAGGTGACTCAACACGGACTTGAGAAGATGAGTCGGACTTAGAGTCGGAGTTGGACACAAAGAACCCCTAAGTCACGCTCAGCGACAACATTGCACAACCACTGCCTGTTGCAGTGGTCATAGCTTATTTATATCCCACCCCCAAATGTGACACAGATGTTGAATAAATAAATAAAAGAAATATAAAGTCTTAATTGATATACAACACTCAGATCTCCATTCAATTTGTTAAAATGAAAAAGGCTTATACAAAACTAAAGTCCCGAGTCAGTTAAGCTGCCACAATTTTCAGATTTGTAACTTACTTTGGTGACTTGGACTCGACTTGGACCTTTCTTTAGTGACTCGGACTTACAGTTCAATTAAAGATGACTCAACTCAAACAACTTGAAATTTTTTGGAGAAGTTAAGTGATAATGACTCGACTTGTTCTCGACTCGGACTAGTCTTGGTGACTTGGACTTGAACACTGAGGTTCAAAACATATGTCTGATAGTTAGTCATTTGCAAACACGAGCAGCCAAATTGTCAGTCAAAATTAAAGTCTAGCAAAACTTTGAAAGCCACACACTTATGCTTATTGATATATCTTTAAAACCTATGACCCGAGGCACATGATTAATTCACTTATAATTAGTTCAATTCATGTGATTATGACACACATTTCTAGTATTACAAATAATATTAAATTTGAGAGTGTCTTTGTGTTTATCATTATATTCATGCAAGCACCATATGTCTATGTTAACAAATAGTACATTCATTCATTTATTTTATTTTTCTACCGCTTAGTCCCGTTAGGGGTCGCGGGTGACTGGAGCCTATCCCAGCAGCTTTGGGCCTGAGGCGGGGTACACCCTGGACAGTGGCCAGTTAAATGCAGGGCTGACATTTAGACATAGACAGTGACAGACAACCATTCACTCTCACATTCATTCACTAGGGACACTTTAGAGTTGCCAATTAACCTGTACATGCATGTCTTTGGACGGTGGGAGGAAGCTGGAGTACCTGAGAGAACCCACAGTAACACGTGGAGGACAAGCAGACTCCTCACAGAAAGACCAGAGTCGGCCGAGAATGTTTGAGTCGGCCGGGTTTTGAACTCACAACCTTCTTGCTGTGAGGCAGGAGTGCTAACCACTCTGCCACGTGCACCCCTTTTTTTGTACAAATAGTACAAATAGTACAAAAAAATAAAAAATTCAATACCTTTCTGACTGGTAGCAATGTTAAATAAAGCTCACTAAAACAAAACCCCAAACAGGTTTAGTGGGAAAGCCACCTGAGGTCACCACTTGTACTCACATGAGCTCCACCTAAAGCAGCTGATAGTTCATCTGAGGCCAGCCTCACAGCCTCAAGGCAAGAACATCAGCCGAGGTCACATGACTTGACATATTTCCAATGCACATTAATAAAGGTGTGGAAGGAGGAATCAACAGTGTAACTCTCTCTTGTGCACAAAGATTTACCATTTGTTTTATATTTGCACAAGACATGCATTGGTAAAAAAAAAAATGTTTGTGTTCTCCTCACGATACCACATTAACAAGTTCAAATTCATTGTCTGCCTCTTGAACGTCTTCTCTTTGGCTCGTGCTGGGTTTATTTTCCTGTTCAAACACAAACACATAAAGCAGTCAGACATGTTTCTGTTCACTCTAACACTCTCAGAGAATGGAGTCTGCATTGTCTCGTACCTGTCCTGTGTTCTTGATTGAACTCTTGCCAAAGAAGTTATGTAATATGTAATAAAATAGTGTTTCATTAAAAGAATATTACTTCCTTGTAATTGAAAAAAAATATTTTTTTGAAAAAGGTTTTTGTCTTAGATTTTGTCCTGTTATTAAGTAAAAGTAAATTGTGCTATTAATAGAAGCTAATTGATCTTTTGTCAGACTCCTTCTTTGGCTTCAAAGATTGACAAACTCAACTTTGTTAAAAATAAATAAAAAATACTCTCTGCCTCACAACCCTTCTTTCTACAGCCTGTGAGCACCTCCAGTAGCCCTGTAGACTACAGACGTTTAGATAATGCTTGAATGTGTTTCTTGAATTTTTCTTTAAGCTTATGTTCTTTTATTTTCCTAAAATTGGAAGACATTGTAAAAGACCTGTAGGTAGGCTACCTAAATAACTTTATTTTAAATTTAACTATTTTATCCAGCAATATATGCTACTTATATCTTTGTTCCAAGGCAACTTGATGAAGGTCATTTTCAATTTGTCTCAGTGAAGGCGGAGGTATTTCTGACTAGTCAGTAATTAAATCAGAAGGCCAAGATCCCTTTTGAGATACAGAGTGGACAGAGTCTCCCTCCAAAAGTTACTGTAACAATTAAGTAAATGAAAGTCTTTAATCTCACATTACTTTTACTAAACTACAGTATAACCAATTGATAAACAATAAAAAACCATCATTGTGTCTGAATAGTGTCATATGTTACACTCACCAGCATTTCTTTGGTCTTCTTTTTGGTCATTTGTGTCAACTTTTGGTGAAACAACTGTGATGACTGTGCCATTTCCTTCTCCAGAATGATAGGATGGTATCCCCACGTGCACTCTGCAGATGTATGTGCCTGATTGTAGTGTGCAATGTTTGCAAGTGTCAGGTTTAAACAGTTGGATGTTGAATTCAAAATGTCATTTGTAAACGTTTTATCTTTCATCCAGGTCACCCTTATTCTTCCAGGCTCTGTTGTCCAGCAGCAGCTGATGTTAGTCGTGTCTCCCTCCTTGACAGTAACATCTTGACTCTGAGAAACAACCAACTGAGAAGAAGCACCTATGAACAGAAATTTTACAAAAGAGTACTCTGTCAGTGATATCAGAACTCTGGATCACATAAAATATCCCAAATGAAACACCTGAAAATAGAGAAAAGTCATACGATCCTAGTTACATGACTAGGGCTGGGTACTGTCAGTACCTGTGTAGCACCGACCGACCGGGTTACAAATAACACAGACACATTCTTTACATCTTCACTGAGTCTGACCATTGTATTACCATTGTCTCTTTCTTAACTGGTGCCAAGATAAAATTCAATTCATTAAACTCCCCATTTCTGCTACACGTGCCTTATTTTAGATAAAGGGTCACAATAGTGTAGTTCTGGCAGGATTTGTAGCGAGTGGAAATGTCAGTGAAAAGAGCCAATATAGCTCCATGTGTCTAAACCTCGCAAAATACAAAAACGAACACAAATAACCATTATAACACTTTAACTCCAGACCTGGCATATTGCTATATCTATAATTCTCTGCAAAGTTTCCAAGATTCAACCACGACGTCTCCTTTACAAAAGAGTTATACAGCTAACATTAAAGATCATAATCTTTGACACTTACCTGAGGATAACAAATACTGTATGAAAAAGAAACAGACAGCTCACTACAAGCACCATCTTCTCACAAAACTCATCTGTAATAAGCCCCTGAACCCAACATCTGAAAAGAACAGAAGTCGCTTGCCTTCTTTGCACGGCTAAAGATGATAAAACCGCAGCATGGTTATTTAGATTTTTTTTTTTTTAATACAACAAGCTCAAACTATTCACTACATTAGACTGTAAATACGAACAATGTTTTAGTGTTTTATTTATTTTTTGTCACGGTTTATCTGCACTAAGTCACATGATAAAATAAAAATGGGTTTTCTTTAAAATTGTGTTTAGATAATTTACATTTATTTTCTTTATCTATACTCAGAAAATTTGGATTATTAGTTCACTTTTGGTCCTCATAAACTGTCATTTATTTGTGGAATACATCACCTTGCATGTCCCTGTGTAGACAATCAAACTATGGGAAAAATAATGAATACTACTACAAGGATCATCTTTTGTTAACCACATTCTTCAGCAAAAGTTACAGTAAAATTAGGAAAGTTTACCAAGTGTTAAGAACATTGTTATTTCAACATTTCTATTATGTTTGTTCACCTGAATAATAGAGTAAGACTGTCAGTGACGCTAGAGAAAAACAGGAAGTCCATTAAACCACAAGCCTTAACCACGTTTGAGGCGGTCCTTTTTTCAAACTGAAGTAAAACAAGTCTATGTCTACAAATGTAATAGTACTTAAACACAAATGTCCTACAGATTTGAATGTCTATAGTGAATGTAAGGATCAGAAAACACTTACAATATATTACACTGCTGTTACTCTGAAATATGCTTATTTACCTTATGTCACCTTAAAAGTAGTGTGTGACTTTGTTCTCGGCGTTAAAAGTGTGATAAGGTCATGACCATATCTTTTGTAATTACACTCTAATGTTTACCCTATTATACTTCAGATAACACTGTTATTAGAGCAAGGCCTGGGTGTGTGGGTCTTTTGTGCTCGTCCATCATGACTCTGCAAAAAAATGCCCCAAGACATTAAAACCAAAGCAGAGGTTTTGCTGTGAGGCTCGGTAAAGGCCAACAGCACAGGACACAAGCTTTCCTCAATGTCCAGTCACCTTTTGTATATATTTATTTATGGAGCAGAGAAATCCTTGTTGATAGCAATCCTTAAAGCTACATTCTGTAAAATGTAGTAGAACAACACTGAGCAGATGAGTCATTAGTATTTGTTTAGAAGTTTACATTCACATCAAAATTTGTTTTAGTGAAATTTTAGTAAAATCTCTGAACATTTAGGTTAATACAAAACTACAGCACAACACAGCAAAAAACACCAAAGCAAAAGTCTTAAAATCCAACTCAATAATTTCAAATTTCTCATAATTTTATTATCAGCTAAACAAAACACATCTGGAGTTACATGTTTAATTTTAATTAGTTACATTAAGCACAGATGGAGAACAATGTGGCATGTTATTTGGCCCAAGTGTAATTGTTGGAACAGTCCCATGTGAAACCTGTTCTCTGACAGTTGAAGGAGGTGTTTCCACAGCCTAAGCTTTTCAACCCTTTGCTTTATAAGATACGGTTCCTAGGTTACTGCCTACTGACAGTTTTACATAATATTTGTCAAAACCCATAGATCAAGTGCCTTCTTGTCATGACATTCTTCAAAACCCCACACTCCTCCCACCAAGAATAGAATACAGCCAACCATTCAATCTAAAAGCTTTGTAAAAAGCAGGTGTTATGCAACGTGTCATACTCTGACATTGGTCCAACAAGTTGTGGAACTATGTCAGTCCACTTGGTTTAAACATACCGACAGAAAATAAAAAGAGACATCCTTTAATGAAACCAATGTCAAAGAAATGGCAAGTACTGAGACCAGCAAATAAAGTGAACAAACAAAAGAAAAACTAATTTTAGATTTACAATGACAGTGTTGACAGAGTGTAATCCATGCCTGGGTATTTTTTTACTGTGAAGCAGGTGCGGCCAAATGAGTTTTGTTGGTTTGCATGTTGCACTGGCAACTATAATTCAAACACACATGACATGACCTCCTTTAGTCGACTGATAGTGTTATGTCAATCCTAAACCTCTGAACTCATTTCCACTTTACTCTAAACCAAACAACTGTCAATTTATTGCATATCACCAAAATACTTACCTTATACATTAAACAAATTATGTAGCATTTAAATACAATGTACAGTAATATACAGTATATCTATATGTTTTTCTTTGTACAAGCAAAGCCCACAACTGCCTTTATAAACTTACAGCTTCTCCAATGTTAAAACTTTTGTTAAATGTGTCAGTTTGTCTAAAAGCAAAATAAAAGCACTGAGATCTGTCTCCTTTATAATCATCTTAGTTTATATTTGGATTCTTTTTTTTCACCCTCAATAGTGTGCAACCAAACTTTTAGAAAAGCTGAAGAAGATATATGTAGGATGATTAGATGGTTGTGCTCCTTTTAAAAAACGGGATGCAGCAAGTGGAGTCTGACTCTCAGACACTTAATACAGTAAAACAGGAGTTCCACAAGATTGTGTGCTCTGACAATTGCTGTTTACACTACATACTAATTGTTGGAAGGTACACCCTTTTTTATCCTGGCAGCCTTCTCTTTTGGAATAATACTGTTAAAAATTTGTAATAGATTGCAAAAGCAACTGTACTTTTTAAAGAGGCAGCGCCACGGCTGATCAGAGCCAAAGTCTTCTTCAAGGTTTCCATCTTTTTCAAGGCAGTTTTTCTTGTCACTGTTGCCAAGTGCTCGCTCGTGGGGGTCAATGGCTCTCTCTGTAAATTTAACTTAGGAGTCTGGTTTGGAAAATGTAATGAAACAACTTTTTATATACAGGATTCAGGGCCACCTGTAATGTGTCTGCTGAAAGAGTTTTTGTGTCTTTGAACAACTATACATATCTAATGCTTGTGGAGCAAAAGCTGGCAACTGACCTCAGAGACAATAAAGTTTTTCTTCTCCTTTTTACCCCCTGTTACCAAAGTAACACCAATATACTAATGGTAAGAGCGCCATCTGCAGTCAACACACCATTATTGTGTTGATGTACACTTTATTTAGGAAGTGCTTTGTTTTGATTGGTAACTGTATCAAACCAAATGGCCCTGACACGTGGGGTTCCACAAGAGTTTATCTTAGGACCCCTATTATTCAATCTTTACATGCATCCTTTAGGCCAGATAATACACAGCTGTGACGTATCCTACCATAATTTTGCAGATGACACTCAGATTTACATTTTCACTCACACATTTCAGCTCGTGCCCAGAGTTAGAACAGAACCTGGTGAAGCAGCGTTTAAGTTCCATGCAGCAAAAAGAACTTTGAGTTACCCAGTGTTTGGATTGTGCTATATAAATTAAATTACTGTGTCTTGCCCAGGCCTACATTTTCTTGCAAAGATTTTTGGGAGTTTCCAAACTTGGGTAAATCCTGATGATTCTGTGAAAGAGACTGTGAGCAGTTCTATCTGATGGAATCAGGCTAACCAAAGTGTGCCAAGGAAATATCATCCACACCATTATACCTGCTTTTTACTTGCTAGAGCCCGAGGTAAAGTTTGTATTTTAACAGCTGTACATTGTACGACCACTGTTTCCCCTGTTGTTCAGCAGAGGGCGCCATAAACCTATTGAGTAGCCTACAGCGTTTACTATACCAGAATACTCTAATTCCTCTGTTAGAGTTTGAAGTCCTTTCTTAAAGGCTTTAGTTCTGCTGTAACTAGTCCTGTGTTTCTTTGGAGGAAATCATTTTGTAGATCCCCCTTTTTCAGCTAAAAGCATGCTCAGTGCTATTTTGTTCTGTCCAGTCCTTGGACCTGTTCTCTCTCATTTCCAGTTTTAATTAACAGTTATAGCATCTCTCGTACAATTCATAAACCTTTGTTGTTTATAAATATACTTTATATATCTCAAAGACTAATCTATGTGACTGTGTGGCCTTTAGGATAAGGAAAATGGCTGTGAACCTAAAAATGTGCAGCTCAAAACTATTTTTTTATTCTAAAAATATTGCTATTTGACCTTTTTTAATTCATGTTTGTAATGATATAAGAAGAAACATTCAAAAACAAGTCCAGCAGGACAAAATGTCACCTCTAAAGAAGGAATAGAAACATGATCAACTTGAAGAAGATAGAGGATATTAAAATAATGTTGGGCATTATGTCAAATGACATATCCGACCTCAAATTTCTGCTGGCAGAATTAAAGGAACTTAAGATTCGTGTTAAAGACAAACTAATATTGCAGCTTGAACAATGTGTGGATTATGTGATGATGTGTTTTAATCTGGCCTAGAAACTAAACCTGGTTCTTATGCCAGAGTGGTGTATCCAGGTGGAACAACAGGAGATGATGCACCACACAAAGAGCTTTGAACTTTGGAACAACAAGGCAACTTTATTTATATAGCACAATTCATACACGAGGTAACTCAAAGTGCTTAGGCATAGACTTTATTAAAGAAAAGGGCATCAACATCGAACAAGACACTATATCTGCATGTTATACTATCTCACACAAAAACACAAGATCAAACCGACTATTGTAATAAGATTCACCAAACAGGAAAAATAAAAACAAGCTTCTGAGACAGTCAACGGAACTGAAAGTCATGAACATATATATAAATAAGCATTTGATGAAAAGAAATGCAGACATTGCAAGAGAAGCAAGGTTACTAAGAAAGCAAAACCCTATTGTTGCAGCTTGGGTTTAGAACTTAATGTGGCCCCTGGGCCTTAGTTTTCCCACCCCTGACCTAAACAGTCAAAGTTTCTAATGTAAATAATTTTTAATTGCAGTCACAGAAACATGGTTTAGGAATGACATCATGGATCAAATGGAGATGAGCTTTATTCTGTAAATAGAGCAAACAAAAAAGATGGAGGCGTTGCTTTAAACATAAATTCAGATTGAAAAAGTAGGATTATGGGAAAAATGACAACAGCAGATAATAATATGATGGAGATTGTGACAGTGGAAATCATATCTAAAACAACAAAAAACATCTTAATCAGTTTAAATCCCCATCAGATAAAATAATATATATGATAATTTTAAAAATAAGATCACCTTATATGTGGAGGTTTTAATAATAAATTTACATAATTTGGGTAAAGCAATTGATTTAATCATTTTCATGAATAGTTTGTGTTTCTTTCCATTAATAACGAAAACAACAAGAATTACAGCTCAAAGTGTGAATACTATTAACACCATCTTTACAAATATAAATGAGGAAATTGTAATGAGTGGAATTTTAATGACTGATACTTTTTATTTATCCAGGATAGTCCCACTGAGATTACAAAGCTCTTTTGCAGGGGAGTCCTGGCCCATGGGAGGGGGGGACAATTGTTCATGGTTATAGGGGAAACCTTCTCAAACACAGGGAGAACATGGAGATTCCTCACAGAAAGGTCCTGGTCTGGATGGGAATCAAACCCAGGACTTTCTTGTTGTGTGCCTGGAGTGCCACTGTGTCACATTAGAGACCATTTACCTATATTTACTGTTTTTAGATACAATCCCAAGATTAAACACAACACTGCTGTAAAGTTAAACAGAAACAGGTTGATAAAAGCCCTGAAGGCACTAAACAAAGACCCTAAAAAGAGAAGTGGGATGCAGTTTATGTTGAAGATGTTAATGTAGCACATAACTCTTTTGTGGAAAAGGTGTTAAAATTGTACAAAAAAAAAAAAAAAAGGAAAAAAAATACTTTTTAGAAAAAAAAAATCAAGATAAACCATGGATAAACAAAAGGATAAAAAACACTTGAAAATTCTAAAGTTGTACTTCGTTACAAAAATGTTTTAAAACTACAGGCCAGTCTCGTTGCTTCCCATGTTTTCAAAAATATTGGAGAAGGGTTTTCGTAACAAAGTTAGATCAATTTATTGATAAACAAAACATTTTAAACAATAGTCAACATGGGTTTAGGACAAAGCACTCCACAGCAAAGGCAATCATGGAATTAACAGAAGAAATTACCACAGAAAAAGTGAACAATAATGAACAATATTTTGTAAGTATTTTCATTGACTTAAAAAAGGTGTTTGATACAATAAATCATGAAAGATTACAACAGAAACTCAACAGACATGGAATCAGTGGGATAGCCCATCAGTGGATCAAAAGCTACTTGGAAAATAGAAAACAATATGTGCAAATAAATAATATAAAATCAGATATGTGTGACATACCCCACAATTATGAGTCAAAACTGACTAGAGCTACTTAAACCATTTTTCTTTGTTTGGGGGATACTTTTATTAAATACAATTGTACAATAAAACTACACGCAGAGGTCCATTTTTTGCAGACAAGAAATTATCCTTGAATTAGATTGTTATGACGTGCAAAAATCAAAATAATATATGTTATTATTCTTGCAATAGGCCAGTGTACAACTCTTGTTACTCGTTTCGGGGTTAATTAAACACAAGTTATGTTTGTATGAGTGATGGCTTGATAAACTTTCATATGTATTCTCTTCTATACGACTCAAGTCTCTTGTAACCACAGCTCTGTTCTGCACACATCTTATTTGCTTCAAAACCTCTTCCTGTTCATTGTTAATGTTAAATAATTATCTTGTTCAAAATCTTGTACAGAAAAGTGAAGTTATTTAATTGAGGCAAAAATATGCTGTACATTTTAAAGATGTTTACTACAAACCAGACAATATTAATGGTGAGGTCTTTGTAAAGTAGCATTAAAGGTCAAGTTCTCTCCAGTGTAGAGCAGTTTTAACATGTCATTATCCTCTTGTGTACCTTGTAATCTTCACAGAGAGAAGAGCCGGACTAACACGACGAGGAGTATTGGCAACACCACGGCCAGGCTGATCTGGATGATGTGTGAAGGGCTGAGGGTACGAACACTACCATGTTCTAGACAAAAAAAGTAGATTAGATTAGAATTAGATTTTTTTGTTTTTATAAGTGAACGAGTGAAATTACCTTCTTTTTAATCAAACATTAGGTTTCTTTAGATACAGCTTTGATGACTGTCCTGTTTTCTTTCAATATGATAAATTGGTAACTCACCAGACACTTTGCAGATGTATGTGCCTGATATATCTTGTGTGATGTTTGCAAGTATCAGGCTTGAACAGATGGATGGCATTTCTTGATAAACTTTCATATGTATTCTCTTTTATACGACTCAAGCCTCTTGTAACCACAGCTCTGACAAACAGCAGCCACTGAGACCTTCCACTGAGAGCAATGAACACTAAACTAGTATAATATTAATGTGTAAATAAAATCTGTCCTGCACACCTCTTACTTGCTTCAAAACCTCTTCCTGTTCATTGTTAATGTTAAATAATTATCTGTCAGAAAATTGAAGTTATTTAAGAGACAAAAATATGCTGTAGGTTTTCACTACAAACCAGACAATATTAATGGTGAGATTTGAAGTAGTAACGGTCTAGGTAAAGTAGCATTAAAGGTCATGTTCTAAAGCAGTTTTAACATGTCATTATCCTCTTGTGTACCTTGTCTTCTTCGCTGACAGCAGAACCGCATTAACACAATGAGGAGTATGGACACCACCACAGCCAGGCCGATCAGAAAGATGTGTAAAGGGGTGAGAGTCCTAACACCATCATGTTCTAGGCCAAAACATATGTAAATGATTAGATTTTCTGTTTTTCTGTTTGTTTGAGTAAAAATACCTTCTTTTTCACCTACGATTAAATTTCTTGTTGTCCGACCCATTTTTAGATACAACTGTGATGACTGTCCCGGTTCCTTCTTCAGAAAAATAGAATGGTATATCCACAGACACTTTGCAGATGTATGTGCCTGATTGATCTTGTGTGATGTTTGCAAGTGTCAGGTTTAAACAGTTGGATGTCACGTCCAAGAAATCATTTGTAATTGTTGTTGTCGTTGTTTTATTTTTTATCCAGCTAACCCATATTCTTTGAGTCTCTCTTGTCCAGCAGCAGCTGATGTTAGTCGTGTCTCCCTCCATGACAGTGTCATCTTGACTTTGGGAAACAAGCAACTGAGAAGAAGCACCTATGAACAGAAATATTACAAAATAGTTAGTTTTACTCTCTTCATTTACATTCTGGAAGATAAATTTCACTGCATTAATTGTTGTGGTCAAAAGTAATGTTAGCTTCTTAGTTCATCCAACATCAGCTTGACAACAATACTATTCTGACTTTGAATAAGGAAACACAAGTATGACTAATGAACTCAGCTTTCTTAAACTTCAACACTGATCTTGGATTTTGTCTCCTCTCCGTTTGACTTACTCCATGAAGAGAGGGCACAAAGGGAGGCCAGTTGCAGGCTGCTCAGTAGAAGCTTCATCTTGTCTCTCTGATGTTTTACTGTTGCATCTTCTCACAGCCGCTCTAAAGCCCTCCCACCGCACACTCACCAGCCACCGCTGTACTGGCCACTGACGTCTATTCCTTCTTCTATGTTCTGCAGAGAAGCACAAAAACTGCAGCCTGTCTTTCTCCTCTGAACATTTGATGTTCTGTTTGGTGTTGAAAGTACAGCCGAGATTCAGTGCTGTCTGACGGCTGTTCTCACAAAGGAATTAAAACAAAAAAAATAAGAAAGGACATAGTTACTTTTTTGTTGTATTGAAACATTTTGCGGAAAGACAGTGTCTTAGTAATTGTATATTATATATTATGCTCTCACTCCTGCTCCAGTTTATATGCTTATCCACATAAAGAATGACTTAATGTCTTTAGCTGTATCTCTTATTGGCGCATCTATGACTGACACGTCAGCTCATTACACGCCACGACCCTGGAGCTGAGGGGCGGGCATAATGTACACCTATAAAAACTTCATGTGCTGTAAACATGTTTAGCAAATCATCACCCTTCACCCTTGTTGCATGTGTCTGATTTGTTTCAAGAATTAAACCAGTCTTCACTTTCTAAATTTACCAAGTATGGTCTCCGTTGTCTCGTTTGTGATCCGAACCAAATAATTATTTTAAAAGACAGTATTTTGCAATTACCACAACATTGCAACATCTTGGGTATTGCTGGTCAGCAGATGGCATCATCTTACAAAAGTGGTGCCTACTGCAAACAACACTATAAATGTGTACATTTAAGGTTTTAAACTACATACTGAGTGACTTGAGTATAAATTCTACTTTTTTCTTTGTGTCGTTCCAAATTGGACTGCTTTTTTATGGCTCGGACTTGGACTTGTGTATTCTAAGACACAAGGTCTCATGACTCGACTCGAACTTGTGAACTGATGACTCGGACTTAGACTCAGATTTGTGGTCATAGCTTGTGGTTTCATTTAACTTCCAAACCCTGAATGTGACCCAGAAGAT
This sequence comes from Perccottus glenii, assembly GCA_024416835.2. Lineage (NCBI taxonomy): Eukaryota > Metazoa > Chordata > Actinopteri > Gobiiformes > Odontobutidae > Perccottus > Perccottus glenii. Next base: position 22,112,947 of record CM044546.2, read on the forward strand.
GAAACTAAATAAATAAGATTTAAAAATATAAGCCTTAATTGAAATAGCACAATCTAAACTCCATTAAATGTTTTTAGTGTATCAGTTTGGGCAAAGTGGCTCAGTGGTAGAGCAGTTGACTTATACCGTAAGGTTGACGGTTCAATTTCTGCTTCCTTCTTGGACTTGAACACTGACAACTTGAACGTCACAGATCACAGAGCACAGTTGAATTCTTTTACATTAACTGTTCATCCATTTCCAGACTCCCTCTCCCTAGACACTTCCTCCAGCTCCTCCAGATAAATACCATGGCATTCAGGCAAAGAGACCAGTGCACCTCTACAGGACAACATCCAGGAGGTTTCTGAAACTGATGCCACCAGATGCTCCTCTTGATGACCCAGAGCTCATGACCTTAGTTGAGAATAATAACGTAGATCGAACGGTTAATGGAACAGCTCAGCTCCTTCTTCACCACGACAGACCAGTATCGACTGCATCACTGCAGTAACTGCACCAATCCGTCTGTCAACCTCTCGTTTCATCCTTCCCAAACTCATGAACCCCTGAGAGCAGGAGCTCTCCACCAACCTGAAAGGACACGCCACCCTTTTCCGACTGAGAGCCATGGCAGAGGATTTAAAGGTGCTTCACATATGGCTGCAAACCGTCCCAGTACCTGCTGAAAGTCTTGTCTGCTCCAGACAGTGCATCCAAACTCAAATGTGATTAAGATAATAAGATTGAATGAAGGAAAAATAAAAATAAGATTAAAATGAAATGAAATTAAAGTCTTGCAAAACTTTGAAAGCCACACACTTATGCTTATTGATATATCTTTAAAAACTATGACACGAGGCACATGATTAATTCACTTATAATCAGTTTAATTCATGTGATTATGACACACATTTCTAGTATTACAAATAATATTAAATTTGAGAGTCTGTCTTTGTGTGTATCATTAAATTCAAGTTAGCCTATGTTAATGATTCGTACAAAAAAACATAAAAAATAAAATAAACACAATTCTGACTCGTGTAGCAATGTGGTTAAATAAAGCTCATAAAAAACAAAACCCTAAACAGGTTTAAGTGAGAAAGCCACCTGAGGTCACCACTTGTACTCACATGAGCTCCACCTAAAGCGGCTGATAGTTCATCTGAGGCCAGCCTCACAGCCTCAAGGCAAGAACATCAGCCGAGGTCACATGACTTGACATATTTCCAATACACATTAATAAAGGTGTGGACGTAGGAACGAACAGTGTAACTCTCTCTTGAAAGTGCACAAAGATTTACCATTTGTTTTATACTTGCACAAGACATGCATTGGTAAAAAACATTTGTGTTCTCCTCACAATACCACATTAACAAGTTCAAATTCATTGTCTGCCTCTGGTACGTCTTCTCTTTGGCTCGTGCTGGGTTTATTTTCCTGTTCAAACACAAACACATAAAGCAGTCAGACATGTTTCTGTTCACTCTAACACTCTCAGAGAATGGAGTCTGCATTGTCTCGTACCTGTAACTCTTGTAGAGGTACAAGAATGTCCCCACCAGAGTGAGGACGGGCAGGGATCTCAGCACCTGAACGAACACTCCAGGTGAGTCAGAACCTGAAAAAAACTCCATGACAATTCAGTCTGTCACCATGAGAACGCTCAACCAAAACAATTGCCAAAGAAGTTATGTAATAGAACATAAGTTATGTAATATGTAATAAAGTAGTGTTTCATTAAAAAGATATTACTCCCTATATATTCCAAAAGTTTTTGTCTTAGATTTTGTCCTGTTATTAAGAAAATGTAAATTGTGCTATTAATAGAAGCTAATTGATCTTTTGTCAGACTCCTTCTTTGGCTTCAAGGATTGACAAACTCAACTTTGTTAAAAATAAATAAAAATACTCTCTGCCTCACAACCCTTCTTTCTACAGCCTGTGAGCACCTACAGTAGCCCTGTAGACTACAGACGTTTAGATAATGCTTGAATGTGTGTGAATTTTACTTTAAGCTTATGTACTTTTGTTTTCTTGATTTTGGAAGACATTGTAAAAGACCTTCAGGTAGGCTACCTAAATAACTTTATTTTAAATTTAACTATTTTATCCAGCAATATATGCTACTTATATCTTTGTTCCAAGGCAATTTGATGAAGGTCTTTTTCAATTTGTCTCAGTGAAGGCGGAGGTATTTCTGACTAGTCAGTAAAAAAATCAGAAGGCCAAGATAAGGGTCAGTGAATCCCAAACTGAGCTGAAGTGGACAGGGAAAAGTGTAGTTTTGGAAAGGCCCTTTTGAGATACAGAGTGGACAGAGTCTCCCTCCTCAAGAAACTCTAACAATCTTACACAGACGTTAAAGGAAGTCTTTAATCTCACATTACTTTTACTAAACTACAGTATAACCAAAGGATAAACAATAAAACACCATCATTGTGTCTGAATAGTGTCATATGTCAATCTTACCAGCTTTTCATTATAATGGTATCTCCACGTGCACTCTGCAGATGTACGTGCCTGATTGATATTTTGGGATGTTTGCAAGTGTCAGGTTTAAACAGTTGGATAACAATATCTGTAAACTTTTAATTGTCCTGGTCAAGACTTAATTTGTAATTGTTTTATCTTTCATCCAGGTAACCCTTATTCTTCCAGGCTCTGTTGTCCAGCAGCAGCTGATGTTAGTCGTGTCTCCCTCCATGACAGTAACATCTTGACTCTGAGAAACAAACAAATGAGAAGAAGCACCTATGAACAGAAATATTACAAAAGAGTACTCTGTCAGTGATATCAGAACTCTAGATCACATAAAATATCCCAAATGAAACACCTGAAAATAGAGAAAGGTCATACGATCCTAGTTACATGACTAGGGCTGGGTACTGTCAGTACCTGTGTAGCACCGACCGACCTGGTTACAACTAACACTGACACATTCGTTACATCTCGACTGAGTCTGACCATTGTATTACCAGAGCACAGGAAACAGAACAGTCACTATAGTGTATTTACAAAATGTTTGTGAATCTACAAAAAAGAAGGAAGTAATCCGTGCCCTGACCGGTCCTCTCTCTTGTGCTTGTATTTTTAGTTCAGACTATTAAAAGTTAATTTTACAAAAGTTTGTATTCAGGTAACAATAAAAAAGAACAAGTATATCCATATTTATGATTTTTTTTAATGCTTTTACCGATCATTGAATTTCAAACTCACGTTCACTCAAACTGCTTTTTAATCAGTCTCTTTCTTATTAATTGGTGCCAAGATAAAATTCATTCTCATTCATTAAACTCCCCATTTCTGCTACACGTGTCTTATTTTAGATAAAGGGTCACAATAGTTCTGGCAGGATTTGTAGCGAGTGGAAATGTAAGTGAAGAGAGCCAATATAGCTGCATGTGTCTAAACCTCGCAAAATACACAGCCGAACACATACAACCATCATAACACTTTAACTCCAGACCTGGCATATTGCTATATCTATAATTCTCTGCAAAGTTTCCAAGATTCAACCACGACGTCTCCTTTACAAAAGAGTTATACAGCTAACAGTAAAGATCATAATCTTTGACACTTAGCTGAGGATAACAAATATGAAAAAGAAACAGACAGCTCACTACAAGCACCATCTTCTCACAAAACTCATCTGCAATAAGCCCTTGAACCCAACATCTGAAAACAACAGAAGTCGCTTGCATTCTTTGCACGGCTAAAGGTGATAAAACCGCAGCATGGTTATTTTTATTTTTTAGAAAAAATACAACAAGCTCAAACTGTTCACTACATTAGACTGTAAATACGAACAATGTTTTAGTGTTTGTTTTTTTTTTTGTCACGGTTTATGTGCACTAAGTCACATGATAAAATAAAAATGAGTTTTCTTTAAAATTGTGTTTAGATAATTTACATTTATTTTCTTTAACTATACTCAGACAATTTGGATTATTAGTTCACTTTTGGTCCTCATAAACTGTCATTTATTTATGGAATACACTACCTCGCATTTCTGTGTGGACAATTAAATTATTGGAAAAATAATGAATACTACTACAAGGATTATCTTTTGTTAACCACATTCTTCAGCAAAAGTTACAGTAAAATTAGGAAAGTTTACCAAGTGTTAAGAACATTGTTATTCCAACATTTCTATTATGTTTGTTCACCTGAATAATAGAGTAAGACTGTCAGTGACGCTAGAGAAAAACAGGAAGTCCATTAAACCACAAGCCTTAACCACGTTTGAGGCGGTCCTTTTTTAAAACTGAAGTAAAACAAGTCTATGTCTACAAATGTAATAGTACTTAAACACAAATGTCCTACAGATTTGAATGTCTATAGTGAATGTAAGGATCAGAAAACACTTACAATATATTACACTGCTGTTACTCTGAATTATGCCTCATTTACCTTATGTCACCTTAAAAGTAGTGTGTGACTTTGTTCTCGGCGTTAAAAGTGTGATAAGGTCATGACCATATCTTTCGATGAGTAATTACACTCTAATGTTTACCCTATTATACTTCAGATAACACTGTTATTAGAGCAAGGCCTGGGTGTGTGGGTCTCTTGTGCTCGTCCATCATGACTCTGCAAAAAAATGCCCCAAGACATTGAAACCAAAGCAGAGGTTTTGCTGTGAGGCTCGGTAAAGGCCAACAGCACAGGACACAAGCTTTCCTCAATGTCCAGTCACCTTTTGTATATATTTATTTATGGAGCAGAGAAATCCTTGTTGATAGCAATCCTTAAAGCTACATTCTGTAAAATGTAGTAGAACAACACTGAGCAGATGAGTCATTAGTATTTGTTTAGAAGTTTACATTCACATCAAAATTTGTTTTAGTGAAATTTTAGTTAAATCTCTGAACATTTAGGTTAATACAAAACTACAGCACAACACAGCAAAAAACACCAAAGCAAAAGTCTTAAAATCCAACTCAATAATTTCAAATTTCTCATAATTGTATTATCAGCTAAACAAAACACATCTGGAGTTACATGTTTAAATTAAATTGTTTTAAAGTCAAGTCAAGATACAAGGGGCATTAAGGTTACATTAAGCACAGATGGAGAACAATGTGGCATGTTATTTGGCCCAAGTGTAATTGTTGGAACAGTCCCATGTGAAACCTGTTCTCTGACAGTTGAAGGAGGTGTTTCCACAGCCTAAGCTTTTCAACCTTTTGCTTTATAAGATACGGTTCCTAGGTTACTGCCTACTGACAGTTTTACATAATATTTGTCAAAACCCATAGACCAAGTGCCTTCTTGTCATGACATTCTTCAAAACCCCACACTCCTCCCACCAAGAATAGAATACAGCCAACCATTCAATCTAAAAGCTTTGTAAAAAGCAGGTGTTATGTAACGTGTCATGCTCTGACATTGGTCCAACAAGTTGTGGAACTATGTCAGTCCACTTGGTTTAAATACACGACAGAAAATAAGAGACATCTTTTTATGAAACCAATGTCTAAGAAATGGCAAGTACTGAGACCAGCAAATAAAGTGAACAAACAAAAGAAAAACTAATTTTAGATTTACAATGACAGTGTTGACAGAGTGTAATCCATGCCTAGGTATTTTTTTACTGTGAAGCAGGTGCGGCCAAATGAGTTTGGTTGGTTTGCATGTTGCACTGGCAACTATAATTCAAACACACATGACATGACCTCCTTTAGTCGACTGATAGTGTTGTGTCAATCCTAAACCTCTGAACTCATTTCCACTTTACTCTAAACCAAACAACTGTCAATTTATTGCATATCACCAAAATGCTTACCTTATACATTAAACAAATTATGTAGCATTTAAATACAATGTACAGTAATATACAGTATATCTATATGTTTTTCTTTGTACAAGCAAAGCCCACAACTGCCTTTCTAAACTTACAGCTTCTCCAATGTTAAAACCTTTGTTAGACGTGTCAGTTTGTCTAAAAGCAAAATAAAAGCACTGAGATCTGTCTCCTTTATAATCATCTTAGTTTATATTTGGATTCTTTTTTTTCACCCTCAATAGTGTGCACCCAAAGTAACTTTTAGAAAAGCTGAAGAAGATATATGTATGATGATTAGATGGTTGTGCTCCTTTTAAAAAACGGGATGCAGCAAGTGGAGTCTGACTCTCAGACACTTAGTACAGTAAAACAGGAGTTCCACAAGATTGTGTGCTCTGACAATTGCTGTTTACACTACATACTAATTGTTGGAAGGTACACCCTTTTTATCCTGGCAGCCTTCTTTTGGAATAATACTGTTAAAAATTTGTAATAGATTGCAAAAGCAACTGTACTTTTTAAAGAGGCAGCGCCCGGGTGGTCAGAGCCAAAGTCTTCTTCAAGGTTTCCATCTTTTTCAAGGCAGTTTTTCTTGTCACTGTTGCCAAGTGCTCGCTCGTGGGGGTCAATGGCTCTCTCTGTAAATTTAACTTAGGAGTCTGGTTTGGAAAATGTAATGAAACTATTTTTATATACAGGAGTCAGGGCCACCTGTAATGTGTCTGCTGAAAGAGTTTTTGTGTCTTTGAACAACTATACATGTCTAATGCTTGTGGAGCAAAAGCTGGCAACTGACCTCAGAGACAATAAAGTTTTTCTTCTCCTTTTTACCCCCTGTTACCAAAGTAACACCAATATACTAATGGTAAGAGCGCCATCTGCAGTCAACACACCATTATTGTGTTGATGTACACTTCATTTAGGAAGTGCTTTGTTTTGATTGGTAACTGTATCAAACCAAATGGCCCTGACACCTGGGGTTCCACAAGAGTTTATCTTAGGACCCCTATTATTCAATCTTTACATGCATTCTTTAGGCCAGATAATACACAGCTGTGACGTATCCTACCATAATTTTGCAGATGACACTCAGATTTACATTTTCACTCACACATTTCTGCTCGTGCCCAGAGTTAGAACAGAACCTGGTGAAGCAGCGTTTAAGTTCCATGCAGCAAAAAGAACTTTGAGTTACCCAGTGTTTGGATTGTGCTATATAAATTAAATTACTGTGTCTTGCCCAGGCCTACATTTTCTTGCAAAGATTTTTGGGTGTTTCCAAACTTGGGTAAACCCTGATGATTCTGTGAAAGAGACTGTGAGCAGTTCTATCTGATGGAATCAGGCTAACCAAAGTGTACCAAGGAAATATCATCCACACCATTATACCTGCTTTTTACTTGCTAGAGTCCGAGGTAAAGTTTGTATTTTAACAACTGTACAATGTACGACCACTGTTTCCTCAGTTGTTCAGCAGAGGGCGCCATAAACCTATTGAGTAGCCTACAGCGTTTACTATACCAGAATACTCTAATTCCTCTGTTAGAGTTTGAAGTCCTTTCTTAAAGGCTTTAGTTCTGCTGTAACTAGTCCTGTGTTTCTTTGGAGGAAATCATTTTGTAGATCCCCCCTTTTCAGCTAAAAGCATGCTCAGTGCTATTTTGTTCTGTCCAGTCCTTGGACCTGTTCTCTCTCATTTCCAGTTTTAATTAACAGTTATAGCATCTCTCGTACAATTCATAAACCTTTGTTGTTTATAAATATACTTTATATATCTCAAAGACTAATCTGTGTGACTGTGTGGCCTTTAGGATAAGGAAAATGGCTGTGAAACTGGAAATGTGCAGCTCAAAACAATATTTTTAACCTTTTTTAATTCATGTTTGTAATGATATAAGAAGAAACATTTAAAAACAAGTCCAGCAGGACAAAATGTCACCTCTAAAGAAGGAATAGAAACATGATCAACTTGAAGAAGATATAGAGGATATTAAAATAATGTTGGGCATTATGTCAAATGACATGTCCGACCTCAAATTTCTGCTGGCGGAATTAAAGGAACTTAAGATTCGTGTTAAAGACAAACTAATATTGCAGCTTGAACAATGTGTGGATTATGTGATGATGTGTTGATATCTGGCCTAGAAACTAAACCTGGTTCTTATGCCAGAGTGGTGTATCCAGGTGGAACAACAGGAGATGATGCACCACACAAAGAGCTTTGAACTTTGCAACAACAAATCAACTTTATTTATATAGCACAATTCATACACTGGGTAACTCAAAGTGCTTAGGCATAGACTTTAAAGAAAAAGGCATCAACATCGAACAAGACACTATATTAGATTAGATTAGATTAGATTCAACTTTATTGTCATTACACAAGTACAGGTACAAGGCAACGAAATGCAGTTTAGGTCTAACCAGAAGTGCAATAGCAGTAAAGTGCAGGATATATACAATGGTTATGCGTGCAGGATATGGAGATGTACAGGATTTACAGGTAATATGTACAATGAATATAAATATACAGATGGTTATTACTATAAAAAGGTGAGTGTGTGCCATAAATATAATTACAGGTGTCTCTTTTCTATAAACAGCATTTACAGTTGAATATGTACTCTAAATGTAATGTGATACACACGCATCGCGTCGCACACATACACACACTCACTCACATACACACACACATACACACACAACCATACACACATATACTCACAACCATACACACATACACGCAGGGGAATTAAACCGGGAGAGCTGTACACACAGACATTCACATACTCACATACACACACAACCATACACACATACTGACATACACACATACACCCAGGGGAATTAGACCGGGAGAGCTATACACACACTCATTCACACACACACACACATACACACACACACACATACACACACTCACATACACACCACCATACACACATACTCACAGGGGAATTAAACCGGGAGAGCTATACACACAGACACTCACATACACACATACACACACACACTCACTCACATACACATACTCTCGCATACTCACACACACACTCACACACACAAACTCACATGCACACATACTCACATACACACACTCACTCACATGCACACGTACACATACATACACTCACACACACTCACATACACGCACTCACACACAAGCACACACACACACACACACACATACACACACACTCACACACACACACACGTGATATACAGATGTCTCTGACTATGAACAGAATTTTACAGGTAGGTGTATACAATTGTAGCTTAATTGTTAGCTTAAGGTAAGCAGTAGATTTAAGGTAGTGCAAACAGTGAAATGTAAACAGTTGGTAGCAAAGGTGCAGTAGTGCAGGGGATGGTGGGATGGTGGGGGATGAGAGGAGAGTCTGTGAGGGAGTGGGATGGTGGTGGGGGTAGAAGAGTCTATGAGGGTAGTGGGATGGTGGGGGTGAGAGGAGAGTCTGTGAGGGGAGTGGCATGGTGGGGGGTGAGAGAGGAGTCTGTGAGAGGTGTGTGGTCAGCAAGGGTTAGAGTTCAGTAAAGACACAGCTCTGGGAAGAAACTGTTCTTTAGTCTGCTGGTTCTAGTCCGAGGCTCCTGAAACGCCTGCCGGAGGGGAGGAGGAGAGAACAGTCTGTGGGCTGGGTGGGAGGAGTCCTTCAAGGATGCTGCGAGCTCGGCGCAGACAGCGTTTCCTCTGGATGTTTTCGATGGCAGGAAGTGGAGTCCCTGTGATGCGTTGGGCAGTTTTCACCACCCGCTGCAATGCCTTGCGCTGACAGAGCAGCACCCATACCACACTGTGACACAGTTCGTCAGGATGCTTTCTGCTCGCGCAGCGGTAGAAGTTCACCAGGATGGCCGAGGAGAGCTGGTTCTTCCTCAGTGTCCTCAGGAAGAAGAGGCGCTGGTGAGCCTTCTTGACCAGGCTGGAGGTGTTGGTTGTCCAGGTCATGTCAGCCGAGATGTGGGTCCCCAAGAACTTGAAGCTGGAGACACGCTCGACGTCCATTCCATTGATGTGGATGGTGTCGTGTGTGCCTCTAGACTCTTTCCTGAAGTCCACGATGAGCTCCTTCGTTTTGGTGGTGTTGAGGAGCAGGTTATTTTCGTTGCACCATGTGGACAGGTGCTGGATCTCTTCCTGTAGGCAGTCTCATCGTTGTTGCTGATGAGACCAATCACTGTAGTGTCGCCTGCAAACTTGACGATGGCGTTGGATCCAAACACAGGCTTGCAGTCAGAGGTGAAGAGGAGTAGAGAAATGGGCTTAGCACACAGCCCTGTGGTACACCAGTGTTAAGTGTGATGGATGTGGAGCAGGTGGATCCAGATCGGACATTCTGGGGTCTGTTGGTCAGGAAGTCCAGAATCCAGTTGCAGAGTGAGGTATTGATGCCCAAGTCTTCAAGTTTGGCTATTAACTTGGTCGGGATGATAGTGTTGAATGCTGAGCTGAAGTCAACAAACAGCATACGTGCATAAGAGTTCTTATTGTCCAGGTGGGTGAGCACAGAGTGCAGTGCCATAGCAACTGCATCCTCTGTGCTCCTATTGCTGCGTAAGCAAACTGATGCGGGTCCAATGTGGGTGGTATGGTGTCTTTTAGGTGTTCCAGGATCAGCCGCTCAAAGCACTTCATGATGATGGGTGTGAGTGCTACAGGGCGGTAGTCGTTGGGGCACCTTGGACTAGAGTGTTTTGGCACTGGCACAATGGAAGTGCATTTGAAGCATGTTGGTACAGCTGCTTGGGCAAGAGACAGGTTGAAAATGTCTGTAAAACCCCAGCGAGCTGCTCCGCACATGCCCTGAGAACACCGACCAGGGATGTTGTCTGGTCCAGCAGCCTTGTGTGTGCTGATCTGGCTCAGTGCCTTGCAGACATCAGTGGATGAGAGTGTAAATGGGGGGTGGTCAACTGAGGGTTTGAGCTTGGTTGCAGTTTCTCTGTTGTCTCTTTCAAAGCGAGCATAAAAGTCATTTAGCTCATTCAGGAAGTTGACATCGGTGGCTGCAGGGGTGGAGTGGGTGGGTTTGTAGTCACTGATGGCCTGGATGCCCTGCCACATGCGTCGAGGGTCAGAGTTGGAGAAGTGTCCCTCTATCTTCAGCTTGTAGCAGTGCTTGGCCTTTTTGATGCCCCTCTTCAGGTTTGCTCTGGATGTGCTGTAGGCTTGTCGTCTCCTGATCTGAAGGCAGTATTGCGTGTCTTCAACAGGAGTCGCACTTCCTGATTCATCCATGGCTTCTGGTTTGGGTATGTGGTGATCTGTTTCTGGGTTGTAACACTGTCAATGGTGGTATTAATATAATCCAATACAGAGGAGGTGTAGCAGTCAATGTCTGTGTGAGCACCACTGGTGGCTTGGGAAGCAAACATACTCCAGTCTGTGTGTAGAAACTTTTCCTGGAGTGTGAAATCTACCCCCGCAGGCCACACCTTGATGGTCTTCACTGATGGCTTCACACGGTTGATGAGGGTGTATATTTGGGAGTGAGGAACAGAGATATGTGATCTGATTGTCCCAGGTGGGGAGGGTGTCGCCACGTAAGCTCCAGCCATGTTTGTGTAGACATGGTCTAGGGTTTTGTTCCTCTGGTGTGACAGGAAACATTCTGATGAAATTTGGGTAGCACAGTCTTTAAGTTAGAGTGATTAAAGTCACCCGCAACAATAAACGCTGCTTCCGGGTGAATAGTCTGTTGTTTACTGATGGCTGCATAAAGTTCTTTCATAGCAAGCTTGGCATCAGCGTCCGGGGGAATATAAGCCGCAGTTATAATGGTGGAGGTGAACTCCCGCGGCAGATAGAACGGTCTACATTTAACCATGAGAAACTCTAGGTTAGCTGAACAATGGCTCCCAACAACAGCGGAGTTTGTGCACCAAGCTTTGTTAATATATCTGCATGTCATACTATCTCACACAAAAACACAAGATCAAACCGACTATTATAATAAGATTCACCAAACAGGAAAAATAAAAACGAGCTTCTGAGACAGTCAACGAAACTGAAAGTCATGAACATATATATAAATAAGCATTTGACAAAAAGAAATGCAGACATTGCAAGAGACATTGCAAGACATTGCAGGTCATGTTCTCTCCAGTGTAAAGCAGTTTAAACATGTCATTATCCTCTTGTGTACCTTGTCTTCTTCGCTGACAGCAGACCCACATTAACACAATGAGGAGTACTGGCAACACCACGACCAGGCCGATCAGAATGATGTGTAAAGGCCTGAGGGTCCTAACAACATCATCTTCTGTGCAAAAAAAAAAAAAAAAGGTAGATTCAATTTTCTGTTTTTATGTTTGTTTGAGTAAAAATACCTTCTTTTTCACCTACGATTAAATGTCTTGTTGTCTAACCCATTTTGAGATACAACTGTGACGACTGTCCCGTTTCCTTCTCCAGAAAGATAGAATGGTATCTCCACAGACACTTTGCAGATGTGGGTAATAATGACTCGACTTGTTCTCGACTCGGACTAGTCTTGGTGACTTGGACTTGAACACTGAGGTTCAAAACATATGTCTGATAGTTAGTCATTTGCAAACATGAGCAGCCAAATTGTCAGTCAAAATTAAAGTCTAGCAAAACTTTGAAACCCACACACTTATGCTTATTGATATATCTTTAAAACCTATGACACGAGGCACATGATTAATTCACGTATAATCAGTTCAATTCATGTGATTATGACACACATTTCTAGTATTATAAATAATATTAAATTTGAGAGTGTCTTTGTGTATCATTATATTCATGCAAGCACCATATGTCTATGTTAACAAATAGTAGAAAAAAATTCAACACCTTTCTGACTGGTAGCAATGTTAAATAAAAACAAACAGGTTTAAGTGGGAAAGCCACCTGAGGTCACCACTTGTACTCACATGAGCTCCACCTAAAGCGGCTGATAGTTCATCTGAGGCCAGCCTCACAGCCTCAAGGCAAGAACATCAGCCGAGGTCACATGACTTGACATATTTCCAATGCACATTAATAAAGGTGTGGAAGGAGGAATCAACTGTGTTACTCTCTCTTGTGCACAAAGATTTACCATATGTTTTATATTTGCACATGACATACATTGGTAAAAAACATTTGCGCTTAGTACAATGTGGTATCATGAGGAGAACTTGTCCTGTGTTCTTGATTAAACTCTTGTAGAGGTACAAGAATGTCCCCACCAGAGTGAGGACGGGCAGGGATCTCAGCACCTGAACGAACACTCCAGGTGAGTCAGAACCTGAAAAAAAAACTCCATGACAATTCAGTCTGTCACCATGAGAACCCTCAACCAAAACAATTGCCAAAGAAGTTATGTAATATGTAATAAAGTAGTGTTTCATTAGAAAGATATTAGTCCTGTTGTAATTTAATAAAACATTTTTATCTCAGATTTTGTCCTGTTGTATAAATAAAAGTTAAATGTGTTATTAATAGAAGATAATTGATTTTTTGGCAGTCTCCTTCCTGACTTTGTTAAAAATAAATAAAAACACTCTCTGCCTCACAACTCTTCTTTCTACAGCCTGTGAGCACCTCCAGTAGCCCTGTAGACTACAGACGTTTAGATAATGCTTGAATGTGTTTCTTGAATTTTTCTTTAATCTTATGTACTTTTGTTTTCTTGATATTGGAATACATTGTAAAAGGCCTGCAGGTAGGCTACCTAAATAACTTTATTTTAAATTGAACTATTTTATCCAGCAATACGTATATGTTACTTATATCTTTGCTCCAAGACAATTTGATAAAGGTCTTTTTCAATTTTTCTCAGTGAAGGCGGAGGTATTTCTGACTAGTTAGTTAAAAAATCAGAAGGGTTAGTGAATCCCAAACTGAGCTAGAGTGGACAGGGAAAAGTGTAGTTTTGGAAAGGCCCTTTTGAGATACAGAGTGGACAGAGTCTCCCTCCTCAAGATACTGTAACAATCTTACAAAGACGTTAAAGGAAGTCTTTAATCTCACATTACTTTTACTAAACTACAGTATAACCAAAGGATAAACAATAAAACACCATCATTGTGTCTGAATAGTGTCATATGTCAATCTTACCAGCTTTTCATTATAATGGTATCTCCACAGACACTTTGCAGATGTACGTGCCTCATTGATATTTTGCGATGTTTGCAAGTGTCAGGTTTAAACAGTTGGATAACAATATCTGATAACTTTTAACTGTCCTGGTCAAGACTTAATTTGTAATTGTTTTATCTTTCATCCAGGTAACCCTTATTCTCACAGGCTCTCTTGTCCAGCAGCAGCTGATGTTAGTCGTGTCTCCCTCCATGACAGTAACATCTTGACTCTGAGAAACAAACAAATGAGAAGAAGCACCTATGAACAGAATTATTACAAAAGAGTACTCTGTCAGTGATCTCAGAACTCTGGATCACATAAAATATCCCAAATGAAACACCTGAAAATAGAGAGAGGTCATACGATCCTAGTTACATGACTAGGGCTGGGTACTGTCAGTACCTGTGTAGCACCGACCGACCGGGTTACAAATAACACAGACACATCCGTTACATCTCCACTGAGTCTGACCATTGTCTCTTTCTTAACTGGTGCCAAGATAAAATTCAATTCATTAAACTCCCCATTTCTGCTACACGTGCCTTATTTTAGATATAGGGTCACAATAGTGTAGTTCTGGCAGGATTTGTAGCGAGTGGAAATGTCAGTGAAGAGAGCCAATATAGATGCATGTGTCTAAACCTCGCAAAATACAAAAACGAACACAAATAACCATTATAACACTTTAACTCCAGACCTGGCATATTGCTATATCTATAATTCTCTGCAAAGTTTCCAAGATTCAACCACGACGTCTCCTTTATTCAAGATTCAAGATTCAAGATTCAAAGTGTTTATTGTCATGTGTACAGACAGAAAGCATGTTTCCCTATACAATGAAATTCTTACTTTGCCGTCCACAGTAAAATGTCACACAATTAAGTAAAAATAGAAAAATAAGACAAATATACAAGTAATAATAATGGAAGTATACCAAAAAAATACAAATATACAAAAAGTGTAAAGTGTAGTAAGGTGAGGTAGTGCAGTTGTGATGGTGTAAAGTGACGTGTAAAGTAAAGTGACGGTGTAAAGTTTTTTATTTTATTTAACCTTTATTTATCCAGGTAAACTGTTTGAGAACCAATTCTCATTTACAAACATGACCTGGCCCCATGTGTGTTTGGGGGACTATTGTACATGTTTTTGGTGGTAGAAACCGAGTACCCGGAGGAAACCTACGCAGACACAGGGAGAACATGCAAACTCCACACAGAAAGGCCCTGCCTTGGATGGGATTGAACCCAGGACCTTCTTGCTGTGAGGCAGGAGAGCTAACCACTCTGCCACTGTGCCGTAAAGTGAGGTAGTGCAGTAGGTAAACAATTGTTCATGTAATGTTGTGATTGTGAATGTAGACTCCTATCTGCTGTTTAGGAGTCTTATGGCAGAGGGAAAGAATGAGTTCTTCATTCTGGAAGTCCTGCATTTCACACTTCTGAACCTCCGTCCTGAGGGTAGAAGTGTGAACAGACCATGTTGTGGGTGGGAGGGGTCTTTGAGGATGGAAGCAGCTCTTCTGTGGACTCTGCGGTGGTAGATGCTCTGCAGAGAGGGCAGTGGAGTCCTGGTGATCTTCTGCGCAGTCTTCACCACTCTCTGCAGGCGTTTGCGGTCCATGACAGAAGTGCTGCCGTACCACACAGTGATGCAGCTGGTCAGGACACTCTCAATGGTGCAGCTGTAGAAGTTGCTGAGGATCTTGGGTGACATGCCAAACTTCCTCAGCCTCCTCAGAAAATACAGCCGCTGTTGAGCCTTCTTGACCAGCTGTGTGATGTGAGGTGTCCAAGTGAGGTCCTCATTGATGTGGACACCCAAGTATTTGAAGTTGCTCACCCTCTCCACTTCAAGTTCCCGGATGAACAGTGGCTGAGGCGTTCTCCTCTC
The DNA here is from genome assembly GCA_024416835.2 of Perccottus glenii. Lineage (NCBI taxonomy): Eukaryota > Metazoa > Chordata > Actinopteri > Gobiiformes > Odontobutidae > Perccottus > Perccottus glenii. The sequence goes on from CM044546.2 coordinate 22,128,711, forward strand.
CCTCCTCATGTCCACTATCATCTCCTTTGTCTTGTCCGTGTTGAGGGTGAGGTTGTTGTCTTCACACCATGACACCAGACTGGCCACCTCCCTCCTGTAAGCTGCCTCGTCACCGCCAGCGATGCATCCTATCACTGCGGTGTCGTCGGCGAACTTCAGGATGATGTTGTCCTTGTGAGAGGCGACACAGTCGTAGGTGTACAGGGTGTAGAGGATGGGGCTGAGTACACAGCCCTGTGGAGTACCAATGTTTGTGATGGTGCTGGCTGAAGTCCTATTACCAATCCTGACAGACTGAGGCCTGCCAGTCAGGAAATCTAGGAGCCAGTCACAGAGGGTGGGGTGCAAACCAAGTGTGGACAGTTTGTGGGTGGTTTACAAAAGAGTTATACAGCTAACATTAAAGATCATAATCTTTGACACTTACCTGAGGATAACAAATACTGTATGAAAAAGAAACAGACAGCTCACTACAAGCACCAACTTCTCACAAAACTCATCTGTAATAAGCCCCTGAACCCAACATCTGAAAAGAACAGAAGTCGCTTGCATTCTTTGCACGGCTAAAGGTGATAAAACCGCAGCATGGTTATTTAGATTTTTTTGAAAAAATACAACAAGTTCAAACTATTCACTACATTAGACTGTAAATACAAACAATGTTTTAGTGTTTTTTTTTTTTTTTGTCACGGTGTATGTGCACTAAGTCACATTATAATATAAAAATGGGTTTTCTTTAAAATTGTTTGTAGATAATTTACATTTATTTTCTTTAACTATAATCAAAACATTTGTATTATTAGTTCACTTTTGGTCCTCATAAATTGTCATTTATTTGTGGAATACACCACCTTGCATGTCCCTGTGTAGACAATTAAATTATGGGAAAAATAATGACCTCTGTATATATTTATTTATGGAGCAGAGAAATCCTTGTTGATAGCAATCCTTAAAGCTACATTCTGTAAAATGTAGTAGAACAACACTGAGCAGATGAGTCATTAGTATTTGTTTAGAAGTTTACATTCACATCAAAATTTGTTTTAGTGAAATTTTAGTTAAATCTCTAAACATTTAGGTTAATACAAAACTACAGCACAACACAGCAAAAAACACCAAAGCAAAAGTGTTAAAATCCAATTCAATAATTTCCTAATTTTATTATCAGCTAAACAAAACACATCTGGAGTTACATGTTTAAATTAAATTGTTTTAAAGTCAAGTCAAGATACAAGGGACATTAAGGTTACATTAAGCACAGATGGAGAACTATGTGGCATGTTATTTGGCCCAAGTGTAATTGTTGGAACAGTCCCATGTGAAACCTGTTCTCTGACAGTTGAAGGAGGTGTTTCCACAGCCTAAGCTTTTCAACCCTTTGCTTTATAAGATACGGTTCCTAGGTTACTGCCTACAGACAGTTTTACATAATATTTGTCAAAACCCATAGATCAAGTGCCTTCTTGTCATGACATTCTTCAAAATCCCACACTCCTCCCACCAAGAATAGAATACAGCCAACCATTCAATCTAAAAGCTTTGTAAAAAGCAGGTGTTATGTAACGTGTCATGCTCTGACATTGGTCCAACAAGTTGTGGAACTATGTCAGTCCACTTGGTTTAAATATACCGACAGAAAATAAAAAGAGACATATTTTTATGAAACCAATGTCTAAGAAATGGCAAGTACTGAGACCAGCAAATAATGTGAACAAACAAAAGAAAAACGAATTTTAGATTTACAATGACAGTGTTGACAGAGTGTAATCCATGCCTGGGTATTTTTTTACTGTGAAGCAGGTGCGGCCAAATGAGTTTGGTTGGTTTGCATGTTGCACTGGCAACTATAATTCAAACACACATGACATGACCTCCTTTAGTCGACTGATAGTGTTGTGTCAATCCTAAACCTCTGAACTCATTTCCACTTTACTCTAAACCAAACAACTGTCAATTTATTGCATATCAATAAATACTTACCTTATACATTAAACAAATTATGTAGCATTTAAATACAATGTACAGTAATATACAGTATATCTATAATATGTTTTTCTTTGTAAAAGCAAAACCCACAACTTCCTTTATAAACTTACAGCTTCTCCAATGTTAAACCTTTGTTAGACGTGTCAGTTTGTCTAAAAGCAAAATAAAAGCACTGAGATCTGTCTCCTTTATAATCATCTCAGTTTATGTTTGGATTCTTTTTTTCCACCCTCAATATTCTGCAACCAAAGTAACTTTTAGAAAAGCTGAAGAAGATATATGTAGGATAATTAAATGGTTGTGCTCCTTTTAAAAAACGGGATGCAGCAACTGGAGTCTGACTCTCAGACACTTAATACAGTAACACAGGAGTTCCACAAGATTGTGTGCTCTGACAATTGCTGTTTACACCAGTCATTCCCAAACTGTGGTCCGAGGACCACTAGTGGTCTGTGAGGGTACTGCAGGTGGTCCGTGGAAATGCAAAATAAAATAATATTTTACCTTCATTTTACCAGGAAATTCCCATAAAATTTTTTTTAAAGAATATGTAGGCCTATATTGATATAACATTTGCATTAAATTGTCAAGTTGACAATAAAAGAGAGGGTGGGGGTTGTGGAGAGACCTGTTATTTTAATTTCCACATGTTTTCCGTTTTTTTTGCTCTCGTGTTTCTGAAATGTTTTTTTCAGAAATGCCAAAGATTTTGAAATGTTGACTATCCAAGTGTTCTTTTCCATTGCTATGGAAATAAGCCTGTTGTTCAAATTAACCTGATTATGCCCTCGGGCACATGAGTAAATAAATAAATAAAATATGTGGCAGCCGTTGTGTGCAGTAAACTTTCTTTTAACGAGCCTGTTGCACACTGATGTGATGACTTGTTATAGTAGTGCTAGTAAGCCTATTTAGAGGTGCGGAATAATTCAGGTAAGACTGTGTGTAGACATTTTATTATGTGTGTTATGAGGTGGTCCGCAAAATTTTTTGATTACAAATAGTGGTCCACACACACAAAAAGTTTGAAAAACCCTGGTTTACACTACATACTAATTGTTGGAAGGTACACCCTTTTTTATACTGGCAGCCTTCTCTTTTGGAATAATACTGTTAAAAATTTGTAATAGATTGCAAAAGCTACTGTACTTTTTAAAGAGGCAGCGCCACGGCTGATCAGAGCCAAAGTCTTCTTCAAGGTTTCCATCAATTTCAAGGCAGTTTTTCTTGTCACTGTTGCCAAGTGCTCGCTCGTGGGGGTCAATGGCTCTCTCTGTAAATTTAACTTAGGAGTCTGGTTTGGAAAATGTAATGAAACAATTTTTATATACAGGAGTCAGGGCCACCTGTAATGTGTCTGCTGAAAGAGTTTTTGTGTCTTTGAACAACTATACATGTCTAATGCTTGTGGAGCAAAAGCTGGCAACTGACCTCAGGGACAATAAAGTTTTTCTTCTCTTTTTTACCCCCTGTTACCAAAGTAACACCAATATATTAATGGTATGAGCGCCATCTGCAGTCAACACACCATTATTGTGTTGATGTACACTTTATTTAGGAAGTGCTTTGTTTTGATTGGTAACTGTATCAAACCAAATGGCCCTGACACGTGGGGTTCCACAAGGGTTTATCTTAGGACCCCTATTCAATCTTTACATGCATCCTTTAGGCCAGATAATACACAGCTGTGACGTATCCTACCATAATTTTGCAGATGACACTCAGATTTACATTTTCACTCACACATTTCAGCTCGTGCCCAGAGTTAGAACAGAACCTGGTGAAGCAGCGTTTAAGTTCCATGCAGCAAAAAGAACTTTGAGTTACCCAGTGTTTGGATTGTGCTATATAAATTAAATTACTGTGTCTTGCCCAGGCCTACATTTTCTTGCAAAGATTTTTGGGTGTTTCCAAACTTGGGTAAATCCTGATGATTCTGTGAAAGAGACTGTGAGCAGTTCTATCTGATGGAATCAGGCTAACCAAAGTGTGCCAAGGAAATATCATCCACACCATTATACCTGCTTTTTACTTGCTAGAGTCCGAGGTAAAGTTTGTATTTTAACAGCTGTACATTGTACGACCACTGTTTCCTCTGTTGTTCAGCAGAGGTCCCCAATAAACCTATTGAGTAGCCTACAGCGTTTACATATCTCAAAGACTAATCTGTGTGACTGTGTGGCCTTTAGGATAAGGAAAATGGCTGTGAAACTGGAAATGTGCAGCTCAAAACAATTTTTTTATTCTAAAAATATTGCTATTTGACCTTTTTTAATTCATGTTTGTAATGATATAAGAAGAAACATTCAAAAACAAGTCCAGCAGGACAAAATGTCACCTCTAAAGAAGGATGAGAAACACGATCAACTAAAAGAAGATATAGAGGATATTAAAATAATGTTGGGCATCAGTAGCGGTTTTAGGCACGGGCGAACCGGGCAGCCGCCCGGGGCGTCATTTTTTCGTGACACATTGGGGGCGGCAGCACGAGCAGATTAATTAAAAAAAATAAAAATTCCTCTGCGTCGCTGGCGTTTTCATCATTTATATCATTTCACTGTGTGTGGAATTGGCTAATTGGCGCTCCCTGCAGCTGCCGGCGCCCCTGCTTGCTGAAAATGTACCATGCACAGAAGCTGTGTGTTGTGAGAGAAGTGTAAAAGGGGGTGGGGCGAGAGGCACAAGCGAAATTTCAGCTCTGGGTCTCTCTCAAATGGAACGAACAGCCTATTGTTCCTGCAAATGAAACTAGGTAATACAAAACAATTATGCGGTCATCAAGGTGAATTGGTTTAGTCTTGACTTCTGGTCGTGAGTGACAATTGGGGGGATGGGAATCTGTTGATTGTCCAGTGCCAAATAAACAGAGATGGAGAAGAAAAGGTCAAAGCCATCAGGTGCCCAATTTGGAAAAAAAAGAAAAGAAGAGGAGAAACAAGCAAAAGATGTTCTCTCTCTCTGTATGATTACAGTATCCATTTCATGAATGAAGGGCTAATGTTAATTGGTGGTGGGTATAACTCTTTGTTAGCCTTTTTGCTAATGATGCTTGCTATGCTTATACAACAATAATTTGGTTTCAACTCACTAATGTTACAAGTTCAGTTATCATTTCCATCTGTTGGTTTAACGTTAGGCTCTGTAAATAACCAACGGCATTTTCAAATCTTTAGGTTAAAGACGAACATTTGCTATGTAGCTATTTGCTACACAGTGTGCTAAGTATAGTTTTCTAAGTATAGTTTTACAAGTCATAACTAAAAGTGTGTCATGCATAGAATTTTAGGCAGTAACCAAAGAGCTAATGGTTCCTCCATGAAAGTTAGATTAATATACAAATTAAAATATCCTGAAACCCAAAAAGTTTTTGGTGATTAAAAAAATAAAATCGTTTGTTTTTGCCTATACATATAATTTAAAGTAATTTTATTTTTTAAACAACTGAGTCCCAGTCACCATAGCATAACATGAATAAAATATAATTTTTCAATAATTTTTTTTTACCATTTGTTTCTATGCTCTAAACAATGTGATGACATGAAAGGAAAAAAATGAAAAATAAATAAATAAATGTTTTTTTCCGGGTCTAGGAGGATATAGCGTTTAATGACAGACATTTAGTGTGTAAGAGCATGTTTATGTAACCCTTCTATTATGTTTTGAGTCAATTTGACCCCAGGCTGTTTTAGCTTTATAAAACATTATCCTATGGTCTTTTGGTTTCAAATGCAATTCAATTGCAATTTCAGGAGCACTTCTAAAATATTTTGGAGCATCCTCTGCCACTGGTCAGGATGAGCCAACCACCTCCCCCGCTACACAGGCCTCTTCCGGAATGGTCTCGACCCTTCAGGATGAGCCAACCACCTCCCCCGCTACACAGGCCTCTTCTGGAATGGTCTCGACCCTTCAGGATGAGCCAACCACCTCCTCCGCTACACATGTCTCCACAAATATCTGATATTGAGGATGAAGACCTCTTTGCCTCTACTTCTCCCCAGTATGAGCTTTCAGGTGTGCATATCGTGTGTGTGTGTGTGTATAATAACACACACACGGGGGGGGGCTCGAAAGGGGTCTCGCCCAGGGTGTATTTCAATGTAGAACCGCCACTGTTGGGCATTATGTCAAATGACATATCCGACCTCAAATTTCTGCTGGCAGAATTAAAGGAACTTAAGATTCGTGTTAAAGACAAACTAATATTGCAGCTTGAACAATGTGTGGATTATGTGATAATGTGTTGATATCTGGCCTAGAAACTAAACCTGGTTCTTATGCCAGAGTGGTGTATCCAGGTGGAACAACAGGAGATGATGCACCACACAAAGAGCTTTGAACTTTGCAACAACAAATCAACTTTATTTATATAGCACAATTCATACACGGGGTAACTCAAAGTGCTTAGGCATAGACTTTAAAGAAAAAGGCATCAACATCGAACAAGACACTATATCTGCATGTCATACTATCTCACACAAAAACACAAGATCAAACCGACTATTATAATAAGATTCACCAAACAGGAAAAATAAAAACGAGCTTCTGAGACAGTCAACGAAACTGAAAGTCATGAACATATATATAAATAAGCATTTGATGAAAAGAAATGCAGACATTGCAAGAGAAGCAAGGTTACTAAGAAAGCAAAATGTAAATTATTTTTAAAAAATAAAACATTTATTGTAATTGCAGTCACAGAAACATGGTTTAGGAATGACATCATGAATCAAATGGAGATGAGCTTTATTCTGTAAATAGGGCAAACAAAAAAGATGGAGGCGTTGCTTTAAACATAAATTCAGATTGGAAAAGTAGGATTTTGGGGGAAATGACAACAGCAGAAAAAATGTGATGGAAATTGTGACAGTGGAAATCATATCTAAAAACAAAAAACATCTTAATCAGTTTAAATCCCCATCAGATAAAATATATATAATATTTAAAAAAATAAGATCAGTTTTTTTGTTGGGATTTTAATATAAATTTAGATAATTTGGGTAAAGCAAATGATTTGATCAATTCCATGAATAGTTTGTGTTTCTTTCCATTAATAACGAAAACAACAGGAATTACAGCTCAAAGTATGAATACTATTAACAACATCTTTACAAATTTAAACGAGGACATTGTAATGAGTGGAATTTTAATGACTGATACTTTTTATTTATCCAGGATAGTCCCACTGAGATTACAAAGCTCTTTTGCAGGGGAGTCCTGGCCCATGGGAGGGGGGACATTGTACATGGTTATAGGGGAAACCTTCTCAAACACAGGGAGAACATGGAGATTCCTCACAGAAAGGTCCTGGCCTGGATGGGAATCAAACCCAGGACTTTCTTGTTGTGTGGCAGGAGTGTCACTGTGTCACATTAGAGACCATTTACCTATATTTACTGTTTTTAGATACAATCCCAAGATTAAACACAACACTGCTGTAAAGTTAAACAGAAACAGGTCAATAAAAGCCCTGAAGGCACTAAACAAAGATCCTAAAAAGTGAAGAGTGATGCAGTTTATGTTGAAGATGTCAATGTAGCACATAAGTCTTTTGTGGAAAAGGTGTTAAAATTGTACAAAAAAAAACTGAAAAAAAAATAATTAGAAAAAAAAAAAAATCAAGATTAACCATGGAGGAACAAAAGGATAAAAAACACTTGAAAATTCTGAAGTAGTACTTCGTTACAAAAATGTTTTAAAACTACAGGCCAGTCTCGTTGCTTCCCACGTTTTCAAAAATATTGGAGAAGGGTTTTTGTAACAAGGTTCGATCAATTCATTGATAAACAAAACATTTTAAACAATAGTCAACATGGGTTTAGGACAAAGCACTCCACAGCAAAGGCAATCATGGAATTAACAGAAGAAATTACCACAGAAAAAATGAACAATTTATATTTTCATTGACTTAAAAAATGTGTTTGATACAATAAATCATGAAAGATTACTACAGAAACTCAACAGACATGGAATCAGTGGGATAGCCCATCAGTGGATCAAAAGCTACTTGGAAAATAGAAAACAATATGTGCAAATAAATAATATAAAATCAGATATGTGTGACATACCCCACAATTATGAGTCAAAACTGACTAGAGCTACTTAAATCATTTTTTCTTTGTTTGGGGGATACTTTTACAAGTATTAAATACAATTGTACAATAAAACTACACGCAAGGCAGAGGTCCATTTTTTGCAGACAAGAAATTATCCTTGAATTAGATTGTTATGACGTGCAAATATAATAATACATGTTATTATTCTTGCAATATGCCAGAGTACAGCTCTTGTTACTCAAACACAAATTATGTTTGTATGAGTGATGGCTTGATAAACTTTCATATGTATTCTCTTTTATACGACTCAAGTCTCTTGTAACCACAGCTCTGACAAACAGCAGCCACTGAGACCTTCCACTGAGAGCAATGAACACTAAACTAGTATAATATTAATGTGTAACTAAAATCTGTCCTGCACACCTCTTACTTGCTTCAAAACCTCTTCCTGTTCATTGTTAATGTTAAATAATTATCTTGTTCAAAAAGGGTAATTACTTTGTGCAGAAAAGTGAAGTTATTTAAGCGAGACAAAAATATGCTGTCAGTACTGTTTCAAGATTCAAGATTCAAAGTGTTTATTGTCATGTGTACAGACAGAAAGCATGTTTCCCTATACAATGAAATTCTTACTTTGCCGTCCACAGTAAAATGTCACACAATTAAGTAAAAATAAAAAAATAAGACAAATATACAAGTAATAATAATGGAAGTATACCAAAAAAAAAATACAAATATACAAAAAGTGTAAAGTGTAGTAAAGTGAGGTAGTGCAGTAGGTAAACAATTGTTCATGTAATGTTGTGATTGTGATTGTACTGTATTATAGGTGTTCACTATAAACCAGACAATATTGATTTTGAGATTTGAAGTAGTAAAGGTCTATGTGAAGTAGCATTAAATGTCATGTTCTCTTCAGTGTAAAGCAGATTAAACAAGTCATTATCCTCTTGTGTACCTTGTCTTCTTCGCTGACAGCAGACCCGCATTAACACAATGAGGAGTACTGGCAACACCACGGCCAGGCCGATCAGAATGATGTGTAAAGGCCTGAGGGTCCTAACAACATCATGTTCTAGGCCAAAGAATATGTAAATTTTTCACCTACGATTAGATTTCTTGTTGTCCGACCCATTTTGAGATACAACTGTGATGACTGTCCCGTTTCCTTCTTCAGAAACATAGAATGGTATCTCCACGTGCACTCTGCAGATGTATGTGCCTGATTGATCTTGTGTGATGTTTGCAAGTGTCAGGTTTGAACAGTTGGATTTTTGATCAATTTTGGATGTCACGTTAAAGACCTCATTTGTAAATGCTGTTGTTGTTGTTTTATTTTTTATCCAGATAACCCTTAATCTTCCAGGCTCTCTTGTCCAGCAGCAGCTGATGTTAGCCGTGTCTCCCTCCTTGACAGTGTCATCTTGACTTTGGGAAACAAGCAACTGAGAAGAAGCACCTATGAACAGAAATATTACAAAATAGTTAGTTTTACTCTCTTCATTTACATTATAGAAGATGCATTTCTCTGCATTAACTGTTGTGGTCAAACGTAATGTTAGCTTCTTAGTTGATCCAACATCAGCTTGACAACAATGATATTCTGACCTTAAATAAGGAAACACAAGTATGACTAATGAACTCAGCTTTCTTAAACTTCAACACTGATCTTGGATTTTGTCTCCTCTCCGTTTGACTTACTCCATGAAGAGAGTGCACAAAGGGAGGCCAGTTGCAGGCTGCTCAGTAGAAGCTTCATCTTGTCTCTCTGATGTTTTACTGTTGCATCTTCTCACAGCCGCTCTAAAGCCCTCCCACCGCACACTCACCAGCCACCGCTGTAGTGGCCACTGACGTCTATTCCTTCTTCTATGTTCTGCAGAGAAGCACACAAAACAGCGTGTCTTCCTCCTCTGCACATTTGAGGGGCTGTTTGGTGTTGAAAGTACAGCCGAGATTCAGTGCTGTCTGACGGCTGTTGTCACAAAGGAATTAAAACAAAAAATATGGAAGGAGATGGTTACTTTTTGTTTAACTATTGTAACATTTTGTGGAAACATTTTGTGGAAAGACAGTATTTTGCAATTTCCACAACATTGCAACATCTTGGGTATTGCTGGTCAGCAAATGGCATCATCTTACAAAGATGGTGCTCACTGCTGGAGTCACACATTTACTTATGAGATTTTTACAATTGGCTCATAAATGTGTACATTTAAGGTCTTAAACTACATACTGAGTGACATGAATATAAATTCAACTTTTTGCTTTGTGTCATTCCACTCCCTTTTCTATGTTTTCTTTCTTGGTTTGATACAAATACACACTTTTCTGGCATTAATTGTGCCCTATCCACAGCCACAGTGGGCCACGGCCAGAGATGACCTACTCATGTCCTAGACACTTTCTCCAGCTCCTCCAGATAAATACCATGGCATTCCCAGGTGAAGAGACCAGTGCACCTCTACAGGACAACATCCAGGAGGTTTCTGAAACAGATGCCCGAGCCACCTCAGCTGCTCTTCTCGATGACCCAGAGCTCATGACCATATTTGAGAGTAGGAACGTAGATCGAACGGCAAATAGAACAGCTCAGCTCCTTCTTAACCACGACTGACCAGTATCGACTGCTTCACTGCAAAAGCTGAGAAGCTGAGGCAGAGGATTCAAAGGTGCTGTCGCTTCACGTTTGGCTGCAAACCGTCCCAGTACCTGCTGAAAGTCTTGGTTTGATGAAGCCAACAGGACCACATCTGTAAGGTGGAACATGCTCCAGACAGTGCACTCAAACTCAAATGGGATTAAGATAATAATATGTCAAAACATACTGTATGTCTGATAGTTAGTCATTTGCAAACCAACTTAAAGTCTAGCAAAACTTTGAAACCCACACACTTATGCTTACTGATATTTCTTTAAAAACTAAGACACGAGGCACATGATTAATTCACTTATAATCAGTCACATTCATGTGATTATGACACACATTTCTAGTATTACAAATAATATTAAATTTGAGAGTCTGTCTTTGATTTTATCATTAAATTCATGCAAGCACCATAATATGTCAATGTTAATGTTATTACAAAAAAACAATAAAAAATAAAATAAAAACAATTCTAACTGGTGTAGCAATGTGGTTGAATAAAGCTCATAAAAAACAAAACCCCAAACAGGTTTAAGTGAGAAAGCCACCTGAGGTCACCACTTGTACTCACATGAGCTCCACCTAAAGCGGCTGATAGTTCATCTGAGGCCAGCCTCACAGCCTCAAGGCAAGAACATCAGCCGAGGTCACATGACTTGACATATTTCCAATGCACATTAATAAAGGTGTGGACGGAGGAATCAACAGTGTTACTCTCTCTTGTGCACAAAGATTTACCATTTGTCAGCAATGCTCAGAGACTCATTTTGTTTTATTTACATATTAGTATTATATTTGCACAAGACATGCATTGGTAACGTTTGTGTTCTCCTCACAATACCACATTAACATGTTCAAATTCATTGTCTGCCTCTTGTACGTCTTCTCTTTGGCTCGTGCTGGGTTTATTTTCCTGTTCAAACACAAACACATAAAGCAGTCAGACATGTTTCTGTTCACTCTAACACTCTCCAGAGGATGGAGTCTGCATTGTCTCGTAACTGTCCTGTGTTCTTGATTATAACCAAAGTATAAACAATAAAACACCATCATTTTTAGATACAACTGTGATGACTGTCCCGTGTCCTTCTCCAGAATGATAGGATGGCATCTCCACGTGCACTCTGCAGATGTATGTGCCTGATTGATCTTTTGTGATGTTTGCAGGTGTCAGGTTTGAACAGTTGGATTTTTGATCACTTTTGGATGTCCTGTGCAAGATCTCAGTTGTAATTGTTGTTGTTTTATCTTTCATCCAGGTAACCCTTATTCTCACAGGCTCTGTTGTCCAGCAGCAGCTGATGTGAGTTGTGTCTTCCTCTTGACAGTAACATCTTGACTCTGAGAAACAAACAAATGATAAGAAGCACCTATGAACAGAAATATTACAAAAGAGTACTCTGTCAGTGATATCAGAACTCTGGATCACATAAAATATCCCAAATGAAACACCTGAAAATAGAGAAGGGTCATTTTATAGGATAAATCACCTGAAAGCTTTCTCAGCCAAATGAAGAATTAGCACATTATATATGTATAATTAACATAGACAACAGCATGTCTCTGTCAGGCTGCCATAGCTGTTCACAGGCTCAACATCTGGAATGTCATACGATCCTAGTTACATGACTAGGGCTGGGTACTGTTAGTACCTGTGTAGCACCGACCGACCTGGTTACAAATAACACAGACCCATTCTTTACATCTTCACTGAGTCTGACCCGAAGTCAGATCAGTCTCTTTCTTTTTAAATAGTGCCAAGATAAATTTCAATTCATTAAACTCCCCATTTCTTCTACACTTGCCTTATTTTAGATATAGGGTCACAATGCTATAGTTCTAGCAGGATTTGTAGCGAGTGGAAATGTCAGTGAAGAGAATGTTAATATAGATGCACGTGTCTAAACCTCACAAAATACACAGCCGAACACAAATAACCATTATAACACTTTAACTCCAGACCTGGCATATTGCTATTTCTATAATTCTCTGCAAAGTTTCCAAGATTCCACCACGACGTCTCCTTTACAAAAGAGTTATACAGCTAACAGTAAAGATCATAATCTTTGACACTTACTTGAGCAGTAACAAATATGAAAGAGAAGCAGACAGAGCTTGCATTCTTTGCACGGCTAAAGGTGATAAAACCGCAGCATGGTTATTTTTATTTTTTAGAAAAAATACAACAAGCTCAAACTGTTCACTACATTAGACTGTAAATACAAACAATGTTTTGGTTTTATTTTTATTTTTTTTGTCACGGTTTATGTGCACTAAGTCACATGATAAAATAAAAATGGGTTTTCTTTAAAATTGTGTTTAGATAATATACATTTATTTTCTTTATCTATACTCAGAAAATTTGGATTATTAGTTCACTTTTGGTCCTCATAAATTGTCATTTATTTGTGGAATACACTACCTCGCTTGTCCCTGTGTAGACAATTCAATTATGGGAAAAATAACGAATATTTCTACAAGGATCATCTTTTGTTAACCACATTCTTCAGCAAAAGTTACAGTAAAATTAGGAAAGTTTACCAAGTGTCAAGAACATTGTTATTCCAACATTTCTATTATGTTTGTTCACCTGAATAATAGAGTAAGACTGTCAGTGACGCTAGAGAAAAACAGGAAGTCCAGTAAACCACAAGCCTTAACCACGTTTGAGGCGGTCCTTTTTCAAACTGAAGTAAAACAAGTCTATGTCTACAAATGTAATAGTACTTAAACACAAATGTCCTACAGATTTGAATGTCTATAGTGAATGTAAGGATCAGAAAACACTTACAATATATTACACTGCTGTTACTCTGAATTATGTCTCATTTACCTTATGTCACCTTAAAAGTAGTGTGTGACTTTGTTCTCGGCGTTAAAAGCGTGATAAGGTCATGACCATATCTTTCGATGAGTAATTACACTCTAATGTTTACCCTATTATACTTCAGATAACACTGTTATTAGAGCAAGGCCTGGGTGTGTGTCTTTTGTGCTCGTCCATCATGACTCTGCAAAAAAATGTACAATGTACAAAACTACAGCACAACACAGCAAAAAAGACCAAAGCAAAAGTCTTAAAATCCAATTCAATAATTTCCTAATTGTATTATCAGCTAAACAAAACACATCTGGAGTTACATGTTTAAATTAAATTGTTTTAAAGTCAAGTCAAGACACAAGGGACATTAAGGTTACATTAAGCACAGATGGAGAACAATGTGGCATGTTATTTGGCCCAAGTGTAATTGTTGGAACAGTCCCATGTGAAACCTGTTCTCTGACAGTTGAAGGAGGTGTTTCCACAGCCAAAGCTTTTCAACCCTTTGCTTTATAAGATACGGTTCCCAGCCCATGTTACTGCCTACAGACAGTTTTACATAATATTTGTCAAAACCCAAATCATCAATCATCAATCAACCCAGATCAAGTGCCTTCTTGTCATGACATTCTTCAAAACCCCACACTCCTCCCACTAAGAATAGAATACAGCCAACCATTCAATGATCATATGAAGCAGGTGCAGCCAAATAAAGTTCACTTTAATCTAAACCAAACAACTGTCAATTTATTGCATATCACTAAAATGCTTAACTTACACATTAAACAAATTATTTAAATACAGTGTACCAAGATATATACATATACTATGTTCTTTGTACAAACAAAGCCCACAGCTTCCTTTATAAACTCACAGGTTATGTATAGATTAGACTAACCTTCACCTGTCCAACGTTTAAACCTTTCTTAGACGTGTCAGTTTGTCTAAAAGCAAAAAAAGATCTGACTCCTTTTTAATCATCTCAGTTTATGTTTGGATTCTTTTTTTTTCACCCTCAATATTGTGCAACCAAAGTAACTTTTAGAAAAGCTGAAGAAGATATGTGTAGGATGATTAGATGGTTGTGCTCCTTTTAAAAAAACGGGATGCAGCAAGTGGGTCTGACTTTCAGACACTTAATACAGTAACACAGGAGTTCCACAAGTTTGTGTGCTCTGACCATTGCTGTTTACACTACCTACTAATTGTTGGAAGGTACACCCTTTTTTATCCTGGCAGCCATCTCTTTTGGAATAATACTGTTAAAAATTTGTAATAGATTGCAAAAGCAACTGTACTTTTAAAGAAGGCAGCGCCCCGGCTGATCAGAGCCAAAGTCTTCTTCAAGGTTTTTATCTGTTTAAAGGCGGTTTTCTTGTTTTCTTCTTTCACTGTTGCCAAGTGCTCGCTTAAAATGTCTCTCTTGATTTAGTGCTAATTATATTTAAATTTGAATTTCATTGATCCAACCTGGAGAGCATTTTGGTAATTACTGCTTGATATGGCAGCAAAGAATATTATGCAGAAGTAAGACTATGAACCAATCATCTGTAATGTGTCTGCTGAAAGAGTTTTAGTGTCTTAGAACAACTTTACATGTCTAATGCTTGTGGAGCAAAAGCTGGCAACTGGCCTCAGGGACAAGGGTTTATTTTAGTCTACCAAAGTAACACCAATATACCAAATGTAAGAGCGCCATCTGCAGTCATCACACCATTATTGTGTTGATGTACACTTCATTTTCAGTACTCTATCCGGTTAAGTCATCGGTATTAAACTAAACAATACGCTAGCCTATACCTACAGGTAAATATAGTGTCCATAACTTTTTTTTAACTGACAGTTTTTTTTACAAAATTTGTTATATTATTCAATCTTTACATGCTCCATTTAGGCCAGTTAATACGCAGCTGTGGCGTATCCTACCATAAGTATGCAAGATACAAGGGACATGTTACATTAAGCACAGATGGAGAACTATGTGGCATGTTATTTGGCCCAAGTGTAATTGTTGGAACAGTCCCATGTGAAACCTGTTCTCTGACAGTTGAAGGAGGTGTTTCCACAGCCAAAGCTTTTCAACCCTTTGCTTTATAAGATACGGTTCCCAGCCCATGTTACTGCCTACAGACTACAGACACAAGAGTATATGCAATGTCTGCATTTCATAAAAAAGAAATGCAGACATTGCAAGAGAAGCAAGGTTACTAAGAAAGCAAAATGTAAATTATTTTTTTAAAATGTTTTAATAAAACATTTATTGTAATTGCAGTCACAGAACCATGGTTTAGGAATGACATCATGGATCAAATGGAGATGAGCTTTATTCTGTAAATAGAGCAAACAAAAAAGATGGAGGCGTTAAACATAAATTCAGATTGGAAAAGTAGGATTTTGGGGGAAATGAAAACAGCAGAAAAAAATGTGATGGAAATTGTGACAGTGGAAATCATATCTAAAACAACAAAAAACATCTTAATCAGTTTAAATACTCATCAGATAAAATAATATATATGATAATTTAAAAAATAAGATCAGCTTATATGTGGGGATTTTAATATAAATTTAGATAATTTGGGTAAAAGAAATTTTAATGACTGATACTTTTTATTTATCCAGGATAGTCCCACTGAGATTACAAAGCTCTTTTGCAGGGGAGTCCTGGCCCATGGGAGGGGGGACAATTGTTCATGGTTATAGGGGAAACCTTCTCAAACACAGGGAGAACATGGAGATTCCTCACAGAAAGGTCCTGGTCTGGATGGGAATCAAACCCAGGACTTTCTTGTTGTGTGGCAGGAGTGCCACTGTGTCACATTAGAGACCATTTACCTATATTTACTGTTTTTAGATACAATCCCAAGATTAAACACAACACTGCTGTAAAGTTAAACAGAAACAGGTCAATAAAAGCCCTGAAGGCACTAAACAAAGATCCTAAAAAGAGAAGTGGGATGCAGTTTATGTTGAAGATGTCAATGTAGCACATAACTCTTTTGTGGAAAAGGTGTTAAAATTGTACAAAAAAAAAAAACTGAAAAAAAAAAATACTTTTTAGAAAAAAAAATCAAGATAAACCATGGAGGAACAAAAGGATAAAAAACACTTGAAAATTCTAAAGTTGTACTTTGTTACAAAAATGTTTTAAAACTACAGGCCAGTCTCATTGCTTCCCACGTTTTCAAAAATATTGGAGAAGGGTTTTTGTAACAAAGTTAGATCAATTCATTGATAAATAAAACATTTTAAACAATAGTCAACATGGGTTTAGGACAAAGCACTCCACAGCAATGGCAATCATGGAATTAACAGAAGAAATTACCACAGAAAAATACAATAATGAACAATATTTTGTAAGTATTTTCATTGACTTAAAAAATGTGTTTGATACAATAAATCATGAAAGATTACTACAGAAACTCAACAGACATGGAATCAGTGGGATAGCCCATCAGTGGATCAAAAGCTACTTGGAAAATAGAAAACAATATGTGCAAATAAATAATATAAAATCAGATATGTGTGACATACCCCACAATTATGAGTCAAAACTGACTAGAGCTACTTAAATTTTTTTGTTTTTTGTTTGGGGGATACTTTTTTAAGTATTAAATACAATTGTACAATAAAACTACATGCAGAGGTCCATTTTTTGCAGACAAGAAATTATCCTTGAATTAGATTGTTATGACGTGCAAATATCAAAATAATATATGTTATTTTTCATGCAATATGCCAGAGTACAGCTCTTGTTACTCAAACACAAGTTATGTTTGTATGAGTGATCGCTTGATAAACTTTCATATGTATTCTCTTTTATACGACTCAAGTCTCTTGTAACCACAGCTCTGTCCTGCACATCTCTAACTTGCTTCAAAACCTCTTCCTGTTCATTGTTAATGTTAAATAATTATCTTGTTCAAACAGGGTAATTAACTTGTGCAGAAAAGTGAAGTTATTTAAATGAGGCAAAAATATGCAGTACGTATTAAAGATGTTCACTACAAACCAAACAAAAATGATGGTGAGGTCTATGTAAAGTAGCATTAAAGGTCAAGTTCTCTCCAGTGTAGAGCAGTTTTAACGTGTCATTATCCTCTTGTGTACCTCGTAATCTTCACAGAGGGAAGAGCCGGACTAACACGACGAGGAGTATTGGCAACACCACGGCCAGGCTGATCTGGATGATGTGTAAAGGCCTGAGGGTACGAACACCATCATGTTCTAGACAAAAAAAGTAAAATATTAGATTTTTTTGTTTTTATAAATGTAAGAGTGAAATTACCTTGTTTTTAATCAAACATTAGGTTTCTTTAGATACAACTTTGATGACTTTCCTGTTTTCTTTCAATATGATAAATTGGTAACTCAACATGCACTTTGCAGATGTATGTGCCTGATATATCTTGTGTCGTGTTTGCAAGAATCAGGCTTGAACAGATGGATGGCATTTCTTGATAAACTTTCATATGTATTCTCTTCTATACGACTCAAGCCTCTTGTAACCACAGCTCTGACAAACAGCAGCCACTGAGACCTTCCACTGAGAGCAATGAACACTAAACTAGTATTGTAATAATGTGTAACTAAAATCTGTACTGCACATCTCTTACTTGCTTCAAAACCTCTTCCTGTTCATTGTTAATGTTAAATAATTATCTTGTTCAGAAAATTGAAGTTTTTTAATTGAGACAAAAATATGCTGTGGGTGTTCACTACAAACCAGACAATATTAATGGTGAGATTTGAAGTAGTAACGGTCTATGTGAAGTAGCATTAAAGGCCATGTTCTCTTCAGTGTAAAGCAGTTTTAACATGTCATTATCCTCTTGTGTACCTTGTCTTCTTCGCAGACAGTAGACCCACATTAATCCGAACAGGAGTATGGACAACACCACGGCCAGGCCGATCAGAATGATGGGTAAAGGCCTGAGGGTCCAAACACCATCATGTTCTAGGCCAAAACATATGTAAATGATTAGATTTTCTGTTTTTCTGTTTGTTTGAGTAAAAATACCTTCTTTTTCACCTACGATTAAATTTCTTGTTGTCCGACCCATTTTGAGATACAACTGTGATGACTGTCCCGTTTCCTTCTCCAGAAACATAGAATGGTACATCCACAGACACTTTGCAGATGTATGTGCCTGATTGATCTTGTGTGATGTTTGCAAGTGTCAGGTTTAAACAGTTGGATGTCACGTCCAAGAAATCATTTGTAATTGTTGTCGTTGTTTCATTTTTTATCCAGCTAACCCTTATTCTTTCAGTCTCTGTTGTCCAGCAGCAGCTGATGTTAGTCGTGTCTCCCTCCTTGACAGTGACATCTTGACTTTGGAAAACAAGCAACTGAGAAGAAGCACCTATGAACAGAAATATTACAACATATTTAGTTTTACTCTCTTCATTTACATTCTGGAAGATAAATTTCACTGCATTAACTGTTGTGGTCAAAAGTAATGTTAGCTTCTTAGTTCATCAAACATCAGCTTGACAACAATACTATTCTGACTTTGAATAAGGAAACACAAGTATGACTAATGAACTCAGCTTTCTTAAACTTCAACACTGATCTTGTATTTTGTCTTCTATCCGTTTGACTTACTCCATGAAGAGAGTGCACAAAGGGAGGCCAGTTGCAGGCTGCTCAGTAGAAGCTTCATCTTGTCTCTCTGATGTTTTACTGTTGCATCTTCTCACAGCCGCTCTAAAGCCCTCCCACCGCACACTCACCAGCCACCGCTGTACTGGCCACTGACGTCTATTCCTTCTTCTATGTTCTGCAGAGAAGCACAAAAAACGCAGCATGTTTTTCTCCTCTGTACATTTGAGGGGCTGTTTGGTGTTGAAAGTACAGCCGAGATTCAGTGCTGTCTGACGGCTGTTCTCACAAAGGAATTAAAACAAAAAATACGGAAGGAGATGGTTACTTTTTGTTTAACTATTGTAACATTTTGTGGAAAGACTTAGAGTGTCTTAGTAATTATATATTATGCTCTCACTCCTGCTCCAGTTTATATGCTTATCCACATAAAGAATGACTGACACGTCAGCTCATTACACGTCAAGCCACGACCCTGGAGCTGAGGGGCGGGCATAATGTACACCTATAAGAACTTCATGCGCTGTATACATGTTTAGCAAATCATCACCCTTCACCCTTGTTGCATGTGTCTGGTTTGTCTCAAGAATTAAACCGGTCTTCACTTTCTAAATTTAACAAGTATGGTCTCCGTTGTCTCGTTTGTGATCCGAACCAAATAATTATTTTAACAGACAGTATTTTGCAATTTCCACAACATTGCAACATATTGGGTATTGCTGGTCAGCAAATGGCATCATCTTACAAAAGTGGTGCTCACTGCAAACAACACTATAAATGTGTACATTTAAGGTTTTAAACTACATACTGTGACTCAAGTCGAGTCATTGAGCTCATTTTTTCTTGACTCACAAATGACTCAAATTGGACTCTTTTTATGGCTCGACTTGACTTGTGTATAAGACCAAAGGAAAGCTTGACTCGAACTGGAACTGGACTTGACTCAGATTTAGACTTCAGACCTTGCTGTGGCTCATTTAACTCCCAACCCTGAATGTGACCCAGATGAAACTAAACAAATAAGATTTAAAAATAAAAGCCTTAATTGAAATAGCACAATCTAAACTCCATTAAAAGTGTTTAGTGTATCAGTTTGGGCAAAGTGGCTCAGTGGTAGAGCAGCAGGTCCTATAACCGGAAGGTTCTGCTTCCTTCTTGGACTTGAACACTGACTTGAACCACAGATCACAGAGCACAGTTGAGCACAGTTGAATTTTACATCAACTGTTCATCCATTTCCAGACTCCCCCTCCCTAGACTCTTCCTCCAGCTCCACCGAATGAATACCATGGCATTCAGGCAAAGAGACCAGTGCACCTCTACAGGACAACATCCAGGAGGTTTCTGAAACTGATGCCACCGGATGCTCCTCTTGATGACCCAGAGCTCATGACCTTAGTTGAGAATAATAACGTAGATCGAACGGATAATAGAACAGCTCAGCTCCTTCTTCACCATGACAGACCAGTATCGACTGCATCACTGCAAAGGACACGCCACCCTTTTCCGACTGAGAGCCATGGCAGAGGATTTAAAGGTGCTTTTGCTTCACATTTGGCTGCAAACCGTCCCAGTACCTGCTGAAAGTCTTGTCTGCTCCAGACAGTGCATCCAAACTCAAATGGGATTAAGATAATAAGATTGAATGAAGGAAAAATAAAAATCAGATAAAAATGAAATGAAATTAAAGTCTAGCAAAACTTTGAAACCCACACACTTATGCTTATTGATATATCTTTAAAAACTATGACACGAGCCACATGATTAATTCACTTATAATCAGTCACATTCATGTGATTATGACACACATTTCTAGTATTATAAATAATATTAAATTTGAGAGTCTTTGTGTTTATCATTAAATTCATGCAAGTCTATGTTAATGATTAGTACAAAAAAACATTAAAAATAAAATAAACACAATTCTAACTGGTGTAGCAATGTGGTTAAATAAAGCTCATAAAAAACAAAACCCTAAACAGGTTTAAGTGAGAAAGCCACCTGAGGTCACCACTTGTACTCACATGAGCTCCACCTAAAGCGGCTGATCTGAGGCCAGCCTCACAGCCTCAAGGCAAGAAAATTAGCCGAGGTCACATGACTTGACATATTTCTAATGCACATTCATAAAGGTGTGGACGTAGGAACGAACAGTGTTACTCTCTCTTGTGCACAAAAATTTACTATTTGTCAGCACTGCTCAGAGACTCATTTTGTTTTATTTACATATTAGTATTATATTTGCACAAGACATGCATTGGTAAAAAAACATTTGTGTTCTCCTCATGATACCACATTAACAAGTACCATACCATACCAACTTTATTTGTTAAGCACTTTACAAAAACCACAGTTGACCAAAGTGCGATACAGAGTAATAAAATAACATAAAAATAGATACATACATATGTACCATTTATAACCACAGAGAAAGAAAGACAATAAAGTAACAAATTGAATCAGGTAAATAAAGTAAATAAATAAAGTCAACATCTTACTGGGTATCAAAAGCCAAAGAAAAAAGATGGGTTTTAAGAGTGGTTTTAAAATAAGCTAAAGAAGAAGCAGAGGCCTGCTTAACGTGCAAAGGAAGATCATTCCACAGTTTAGGGTCAGACACAGCAAAGGCACGGTCCCCTCTGAGCTTACGCTTAGTACAATGTGGTATCATGAGGAGAACTTGTCCTGTGTTCTTGATTAAACTCTTGTAGAGGTACAAGAATGTCCCCACCAGAGTGAGGACGGGCAGGCATCTCAGCACCTGAACGAACACTCCAGGTGAGTCAGAACCTGAAAAAAAAACTCCAATTGCCAAAGAAGTTATGTAATAGAACAGAAGTTATGTAATATGTAATAAAGTAGTGTTTCATTAAAAAGATATTACTCCCTATATATTACAAAAGTTTTTGTCTTAGATTTTGTCCTGTTATTAAGTAAAAGTAAATTGTGCTATTAATAGAAGCTAATTGATCTTTTGTCAGGCTCCTTCTTTGGCTGCAAAGATTGACAAACTCAACTTTGTTTAAAATAAATAAAAATACTCTCTGCCTCACAACCCTTCTTTCTACAGCCTGTGAGCACCTACAGTAGCCCTGTAGACTACAGACGTTTAGTTAATGCTTGAATGTGTGTGAATTTTCTTTAAGCTTATGTACTTTTGTTTTCTTGATTTTGGAAGACATTGTAAAAGACCTTCAGGTAGGCTACCTAAAAAACTTTATTTTAAATTGAACTATTTTATTCAGCAATATATGCTACTTATATCTTTGTTCCAAGGCAATTTGATGAAGGTCTTTTTCAATTTGTCTCAGTGAAGGCGGAGGTATTTCTGACTAGTCAGTAAAAAAATCAGAAGGCCAAGATAAGGGTCAGTGAATCCCAAACTGAGCTGAAGTGGACAGGGAAAAGTGTAGTTTTGGAAAGGCCCTTTTGAGATACAGAGTGGACAGAGTCTCCCTCCTCAAGAAACTCTAACAATCTTACACAGACGTTAAAGGAAGTCTTTAATCTCACATTACTTTTACTAAACTACAGTATAACCAAAGGATAAACAATAAAACACCATCATTTTTAGATACAACTGTGACGACTGTCCCGTTTCCTTCTCCAGAATGATAGGATGGCATCTCCACGTGCACTCTGCAGATGTATGGGCCTGATTGATCTTTTGTGATGTTTGCAGGTGTCAGGTTTAAACAGTTGGATTTTTGATCACTTTTGGATGTCCTGTGCAAGATCTCAGTTGTAATTGTTGTTGTTTTATCTTTCATCCAGGTAACCCTTATTCTTCCAGGCTCTGTTGTCCAGTAGCAGCTGATGTGAGTTGTGTCTCCCTCTTGACAGTGACACCTTGACTCTGAGAAACAAACAAATGAGAAGAAGCACCTATGAACAGAAATTTTACAAAAGAGTACTCTGTCAGTGATATCAGAACTCTGGATCACATAAAATATCCCAAATGAAACACTTGAAAATAGAGAAAGGTCATTTTTTAGGATAAATCACCTGAAAGCTTTCTCAGCCAAATGAAGAATTAGCATATTATATATGTATAATTAACATAGACAACAGCATGTCTCTGTCAGGCTGCCATTGCTGTTCACAGGCTCAACATCTGGAATGTCATACGATCCTAGTTACATGACTAGGGCTGGGTACTGTCAGTACCTGTGTAGCACCGACCGACCTGGTTACAAATAACACAGACCCATTCTTTACATCTTCACTGAGTCTGACCCGAAGTCAGATCAGTCTCTTTCTTTTTAATTAGTGCCAAGATAAATTCCAATTCATTCAAGTCCCCATTTCTGCTACACTTGTCTTATTTTATTATTTTACAAAAGGTCACAATGCTGTAGTTCTGGCAGGATTTGTAGCGAGTGGAAATGTCAGTGAAGAGAATGTTAATATAGATGCACGTGTCTAAACCTCGCAAAATACACAGCCAAACACATATAACCATTATAACACTTTAACTCCAGACCTGGCATATTGCTATTTCTATAATTCTCTGCAAAGTTTCCAAGATTCCACCACGACGTCTCCTTTACAAAAGAGTTATACAGCTAACAGTAAAGATCATAATCTTTGACACTTACTTGAGCAGTAACAAATATGAAAGAGAAGCAGACAGAGCTTGCCTTCTTTGCACGGCTAAAGGTGATAAAACCGCAGCATGGTTATTTTTATTTTTCTAGAAAAAAATACAACAAGCTCAAACTATTCACTACATTAGACTGTAAATACGAACAATGTTTTAGTGTTTTATTTTTTTTTGTCACGGTTTATGTGCACTAAGTCACATGATAAAATAAAAATGAGTTTTCTTTAAAATTGTGTTTAGATAATTTACATTTATTTTCTTTATCTATAATCAGAAAATTTGGATTATTAGTTCACTTTTGGTCCTCATAAACTGTCATTTATTTGTGGAATACACCACCTTGCATGTCCCTGTGTGGACAATTAAATTATTGGAAAAATAATGAATACTGCTACAAGGATCATCTTTTGTTAACCACATTCTTCAGCAAAAGTTACAGTAAAATTAGGAAAGTTTACCAAGTGTTAAGAACATTGTTATTCCAACATTTCTATTATGTTTGTTCACCTGAATAATAGAGTAAGACTGTCAGTGACGCTAGAGAAAAACAGGAAGTCCATTAAACCACAAGCCTTAACCACGTTTGAGGCGGTCCTTTTTTAAAACTGAAGTAAAACAAGTCTATGTCTACAAATGTAATAGTACTTAAACACAAATGTCCTACAGATTTGAATGTCTATAGTGAATGTAAGGATCAGAAAACACTTACAATATATTCCACTGCTGTTACTCTGAAATATGCTTATTTACCTTATGTCACCTTAAAAGTAGTGTGTGACTCTCGGCGTTAAAAGTGTGATAAGGTCATGACCATATCTTTCGATGAGTAATTACACTCTAATGTTTACCCTATTATACTTCAGATAACACTGTTATTAGAGCAAGGCCTGGGTGTGTGGGTCTTTTGTGCTCATCCATCATGACTCTGCAAAAAAATGCCCCAAGACATTAAAACCAAAGCAGAGGTTTTGCTGTGAGGCTCGGTAAAGGCCAACAGCACAGGACACAAGCTTTCCTCAATGTCCAGTCACCTTTTGTATATATTTATTTATGGAGCAGAGAAATCCTTGTTGATAGCAATCTTTAAAGCTACATTCTGTAAAATGTAGTAGAACAACACTGAGCAGATGAGTCATTAGTATTTGTTTAGAAGTTTACATTCACATCAAAATTTGTTTTAGTGAAATTTTAGTTAAATCTCTAAACATTTAGGTTAATACAAAACTACAGCACAACACAGCAAAAAACACCAAAGCAAAAGTGTTAAAATCCAATTCAATAATTTCCTAATTATATTATCAGCTAAACAAAACACATCTGGAGTTACATGTTTAAATTAAATTGTTTTAAAGTCAAGTCAAGATACAAGGGGCATTAAGGTTACATTAAGCACAGATGGAGAACTATGTGGCATGTTATTTGGCCCAAGTGTAATTGTTGGAACAGTCCCATGTGAAACCTGTTCTCTGACAGTTAAAGGAGGTGTTTCCACAGCCTAAGCTTTTCAACCCTTTGCTTTATAAGATACGGTTCCTAGGTTACTGCCTACAGACAGTTTTACATAATATTTGTCAAAACCCATAGATCAAGTGCCTTCTTGTCATGACATTCTTCAAAATCCCACACTCCTCCCACCAAGAATAGAATACAGCCAACCATTCAATCTAAAAGCTTTGTAAAAAGCAGGTGTTATGTAACGTGTCATGCTCTGACATTGGTCCAACAAGTTGTGGAACTATGTCAGTCCACTTGGTTTAAATATACCGACAGAAAATAAGAAGAGACATCTTTTTATGAAACCAGTGTCTAAGAAATGGCAAGTACTGAGACCAGCAAATAAAGTGAACAAACAAAAGAAAAACTAATTTTAGATTTACAATGACAGCGTTGACAGAGTGTAATCCATGCCTGGGTATTCTTTTACTGTGAAGCAGGTGCGGCCAAATGAGTTTGGTTGGTTTGCATGTTGCACTGGCAACTATAATTCAAACACACATGACATGACCTCCTTTAATCGACTGATAGTGTTGTGTCAATCCTAAACCGCTCATTTCCACTTTACTCTAAACCAAACAACTGTCAATTTATTGCATATCACCAAAATGCTTACCTTATACATTAAACAAATTATGTAGCATTTAAATACAATGTACAGTAATATACACTATATCTATAATATGTTTTTCTTTGTACAAGCAAAGCCCACAACTGCCTTTATAAACTTACAGCTTCTCCAATGTTAAAACCTTTGTTAGACGTGTCAGTTTGTCTAAAAGCAAAATAAAAGCACTGAGATCTGTCTCCTTTATAATCATCTCAGTTTATGTTTGGATTCTTTTTTTTCCGCCCTCAATATTGTGCAACCAAAGTAACTTTTAGAAAAGCTGAAGAAGATATATGTAGGATGATTAGATGGTTGTGCTCACTTTTAAAAATCGTGATGCAGCAAGTGGAGTCTGACTCTCAGACACTTAGTACAGTAAAACAGGAGTTCCACAAGATTGTGTGCTCTGACCATTGCTGTTTACACTACATACTAACTGTTGGAAGGTACACCCTTTTTTTTTATCCTGGCAGCCTTCTCTTTTGGAATAATACTGTTAAAAATTTGTAATAGATTGCAAAAGCAACTGTACTTTTTAAAGTGGCAGTGCCACGGCTGATCAAGTCTTCTTCAAGGTTTCCATCAATTTCAAGGCAGTTTTTCTTGTCACTGTTGCCAAGTGCTCGCTCGTGGGGGTCAATGGCTCTCTCTGTAAATTTAACTTAGGAGTCTGGTTTGGAAAATGTAATGAAACAACTTTTTATATACAGGAGTCAGGGCCACCTGTAATGTGTCTGCTGAAAGAGTTTGTGTGTCTTTGAACAACTATACATGTCTAATGCTTGTGGAGCAAAAGCTGGCAACTGACCTCAGGAACAATAAAGTTTTTCTTCTCTTTTTTCCCCTCTGTTACCAAAGTAACACCAATATATCAATGGTAAGAGCGCCATCTGCAGTTATCACACCATTATTGTGTTGATGTACACTTCATTTAGGAAGTGCTTTGTTTTGATTGGTAACTGTATCAAACCAAAGGGCCCTGACACGTGGGGTTCCACAAGGGTTTATCTTAGGACCCCTATTATTCAATCTTTACATGCATCCTTTAGGCCAGATAATACACAGCTGTGACGTATCCTACCATAATTTTGCAGATGACACTCAGATTTACATTTTCACTCACACATTTCTGCTCGTGCCCAGAGTTAGAACAGAACCTGGTGAAGCTTCAAAGTTCAAAAAGAACTTTGAGTTACCCAGTGTTTGGGTTGTGCTATATAAATTAAATTACTGTGTCTTGCCCAGGCCTACATTTTCTTGCAAAGATTTTTGGGTGTTTCCAAACTTGGGTAAATCCTGATGATTCTGTGAAAGAGACTGTGAGCAGTTCTGTCTGATGAAGTCAGGCTAACCAAAGTGTGCCAAGATAATATCATCCACACCATTATACCTGCTTTTTACTTGCTAGAGCCCGAGGTAAAGTTTGTATTTTAACAGCTGTACATTGTACGACCACTGTTTCCTCTGTTGTTCAGCAGAGGGCGCCATAAACCTATTGAGTAGCCTACAGCGTTTACGTATCTCAAAGACTAATTTGTGTGACTGTGTGGCCTTTAGGGTAAGGAAAATGGCTGTGAAACTGGAAATGTGCAGCTCAAAAAAAAATTTTTATTCTAAAAATATTGCTATTTGACCTTTTTTAATTCATGTTTGTAATGATATAAGAAGAAACATTCAAAAACAAGTCCAGCAGGACAAAATGTCACCTCTAAAGAAGGAAGAGAAACATGATCAACTTGAAGAAGATATAGAGGATATTAAAATAATGTTGGGCATTATGTCAAATGACATGTCCGACCTCAAATTTCTGCTGGCGGAATTAAAGGAACTTAAGATTTGTGTTAAAGACAAACTAATATTGCAGCTTGAACAATGTGTGGATTATGTGATGATGTGTTGATATCTGGCCTAGAAACTAAACCTGGTTCTTATGCCAGAGTGGTGTATCCAGGTGGAACAACAGGAGATGATGCACCACACAAAGAGCTTTGAACTTTGGAACAAGGCAACTTTATTTATATAGCACAATTCATACACTGGGTAACTCAAAGTGCTTAGGCATAGACTTTATTAAAGGAAAAGGCATCAACATCGAACAAGACACTATATCTGCATGTCATACTATCTCACACAAAAACACAAGATCAAACCGACTATTATAATAAGATTCACCAAACAGGAAAAATAAAAACAAGCTTCTGAGACAGTCAACGAAACTGAAAGTCATGAACATATATATAAATAAGCATTTGATGAAAAGAAATGCAGACATTGCAAGAGAAGCAAGGTTACTAAGAAAGCAAAATCATATTGTTGCAGCTTGGGTTAAGAACTTAATGTGGCCCCTGGGCCTTAGTTTTCCCACCCCTGACCTAAACAGTCAAAGTTTCTAATGTAAATTATAAATTGCAGTCACAGAAACATGGTTTAGGAATGACATCATGGATCAAATGGACATGAGCTTTATTCTGTAAAAAGAGCAAACAAAAAAGATGGAGGCGTTGCTTTAAACATAAATTCAGATTGAAAAAGTAGGATTGTGGGAAAAATAACAACAGTAGATAATAATATGATGGAGATTGTGACAGCGGAAATCATATCTAAAACAACAAAAAACATCTTAATCAGTTTAAATACTCATCAGATAAAATAATATATATGATATTTTAAAAAATAAGATCAGTTTATATGTGGGGATTTTAATATAAATTTAGATAATTTGGGTAAAGCAATTGATGTAATCAATTCCATGAATAGTTTGTGTTTCTTTCCATTAATAACGAAAACAGGAATTACAGCTCAAAGTGTGAATGATATTAACAACATCTTTACAAATATAAATGAGGAAATTGTAATGAGTGGAATTTTAATGACTGATACTTTTTATTTATCCAGGATCGTCCCACTGAGATTACAAAGCTCTTTTGCAGGGAGTCCTGGCCCATGGGAGGGGGGACATTGTACATGGTTATAGGGGAAACCTTCTCAAACACAGGGAGAACATGGAGATTCCTCACAGAAAGGTCCTGGCCTGGATGGGAATCAAACCCAGGACTTTCTTGTTGTGTGGCTGGAGTGGCACTGTGTCACATTAGAGACCATTTACCTATATTTACTGTTTTTAGATACAATCCCAAGATTAAACACAACACTGCTGTAAAGTTAAACAGAAACAGGTCAATAAAAGCCCTGAAGGCACTAAACAAAGATCCTAAAAAGAGAAGTGTGATGCAGTTTATTTTGAAGATGTAGCACATAACTCTTTTGTGGAAAAGGTGATAAAATTGTACAAAAGAAAAACTGAAAAAAAAAAAAACTTTTTAGAAAGAAAAAAACCAAGATAAACCATGGAGGAACAAAGGACTAAAAAACACTTGTAAAAAGAAAAAAAAAAAACATTTAAACAGCAATTTTATACAAACAAAAACAAAAGAAGCTGAAGACAAGTATAAAGAATATAAAAATAAATAATTATGGATTGTAAATAAACAAAAATGAAACCAGGGACAATACAAAGGTGACACAATAAATAGTGTGATTAAAAGTAACAAAGATAAAACTAATTTTAAAAACTACTTTGTAAAGGAGAATAATGACATATATAATAAAAAAGAAAATGTAGATGAATTTTGTAAATATTTTGCAAATGTGGGTCCCAGTCTTGTGGACATGAACTCAAAAGTAAAAGACACAACCCAAAATACAATAATTAAAGTGTAGAAAGAGATAAAATATTGAAAATTGTAAAAAAAAAAAAAACTGTAAACAAAAGATCAGCTGATTGTGAATATCTTGACATAATACTTGTAAAAAATAGAAATGAATCTGTCATTGAACCATTCACCTACATCTGTCTCTCTAACAACAGGTTTTTTTTCAAAAAACAAAAATAGAAAAAAAGTACCTTGTTACAAAAATGATGATAAACATGACTTTTCAAACTACAGGCCAGTCTCGTTGCTTCCCCCGTTTTTAAAACTATTGGAGAAGGTGTTTGAAACAAAGTTAGATAAATTCATTGATAAACAAAACATTTTAAAGCTCTGACAAACAGCAGCCACTGAGAGCAATGAACACTAAACTAGTATTGTATTAATGTGTAACTAAAATCTGTCCTGCACACCTCTTACTTGCTTCAGAACCTCTTCCTGTTTATTGTTAATGTTAAAAATTGATCTTGTTCAGGAAGGGTAATTACTTTGTGCAGAAAAGTGAAGTTATTTAATTGAGACAAAACTATCCTGTACATATTAAAGGTGTTTACTACAAACCAGACAATATTGATGGTGAGGTCTTTGTAAAGTAGCATTAAAGGTCAAGTTCTCTCCAGTGTAGAGCAGTTTTAACATGTCATTATCCTCTTGTTGTACCTTGTAATCTTCACAGAGAGAAGAGCCGGACTAACACGACGAGGAGTACTGGCAACACCACGGCCAGGCTGATCTGGATGATGTGTGAAGGGCTGAGGGTCCTAACAACATCATGTTCTAGGCAAAAAAAGGAACAGTTGAATAGTATTTTTTGATAGATTTTCATAAGAATTCTCTTCTATACGACTCAAGTCTCTTGTAACCACAGCTTTGACAAACAGCAGCCACTGAGACCTTCCACTGAGAGCAATGAACACTAAACTATTATAATATTAATGTGTAACTAAAATCTTTTCTGCACACCTCTTACTTGCTTCAAAACCTCTTCCTGTTTATTGTTAATGTTAAATATTTATCTTATTCAGAAACGGTAATTACTTTGTGCAGAAAAGTAAAGTTATTTAATTGAGACAAAACTATCCTGTACAGATTAAAGGTGTTTACTACAAACCAGACAATATTAATGGTGAGGTCTAAGTAGCATTAAAGGTCAAGTTCTCTCCAGTGTAAAGCAGTTTTAACATGTCATTATCCTCTTGTGTACCTTGTCTTCTTCGCAGACAGCAGACCCGCATTAATCCGAACAGGAGTACTGGCAACACCACGGCCAGGCTGATCAGGAAGATGTGTAAAGGGCTGAGGGTACGAACACCATCATGTTCTATGCAAAAAAACAAAAAACAAAACATAAATGATTAGATTTTCTGTTTTTTCTGTTTGAAAGAGTAAAAATACCTTCTTTTTCACCTACGATTAGATTTGTTGTTGTCTGACCCATTTTTAGATACAACTGTGATGACTGTCCCGGTTCCTTCTTCAGAATAATAGAATGGTATCTCCACAGACACTCTGCAGATGTATGTGCCTGATTGATCTTGTGTGATGTTTGCAAGTGTCAGGTTTGAACAGTTGGATGTCATGTTAAAGACCTCATTTGTAATTGTTGTTGTTGTTTTATTTTTTATCCAGGTAACTCTTATTCTTTCAGTCTCTCTTGTCCAGCAGCAGCTGATGTTAATCGTGTCTCCCTCTGTGACAGTGACATCTTGACTCTGGGAAACAAGAAACTGAGAAGAAGCACCTATGAACAGAAATATTACAAAATAGTTAGTTTTACTCTCTTCATTTACATTATGGAAGATAAATTTCACTGCATTAACTGTTGTGGTCAAAAGTAATGTTAGCTTCTTAGTTCATCCAACATCAGCTTGACAACAATACTATTCTGACTTTGAATAAGGAAACACAAGTATGACTAATGAACTCAGCTTTCTTAAACTTCAACACTGATCTTGGATTTTGTCTCCTCTCTGTTTGACTTACTCCATGAAGAGAGTGCACAAAGGGAGGCCAGTTGCAGGCTGCTCAGTAGAAGCTTCATCTTGTCTCTCTGATGTTTTACTGTTGCATCTTCTCACAGCCGCTCTAAAGCCCTCCCACCGCACACTCACCAGCCACCGCTGTAGTGGCCACTGACGTCTATTCCTTCTTCTATGTTCTGCAGAGACGCGCAAAAACCGCAGCTTGTCTTACTCCTCTGCACATTTTAGGTTCTGTTTGGTGTTGAACGTACAGCCGAGATTCAGTGCTGTCTGACGGCTGTTCTCACAAAGGAATTAAAACAAAAAAATAAGAAAGGACATAGTAACTATTGAAACATTTTGCGGAAAGACAGTGTCTTAGTAATTGTATATTATATATTATGCTCTCACTCACTGCTCCAGTTTATATGCTTATCCACATTAAGAATGACTTAATGTCTTCAGCTGACTGATACGTCAGCTCATTACACGCCACGACCCTGGAGCTGAGGGGCGGGCATAATGTACACCTATAAAAACTTCATGTGCTGTAAACATGTTTAGCAAATCATCACCCTTCACCCTTGTTGCATGTGTCTGATTTGTTTCAAGAATTAAACCGGTCTTCACTTTCTAAATTTACCAAGTATGGTCTCCGTTGTCTCGTTTGTGATCTGAACCAAATAATTATTTTAACAGACAGTATTTTGCAATTTCCACAACATTGCAACATATTGTGTATTGCTGGTCAGCAGATGGCATCATCTTACAAAAGTGGTGCCCACTGCAAACAACACTATAAATGTGTACATTTAAGGTTTTAAACTACATACTGAGTGACTTGAGTATAAATCCTACTTTTTTCTTTGTCGTTCCAAATTGGACTGCTTTTTTATGGCTCGGACTTGGACTTGTGTATTCTCAGACACAAGGACTCATGACTCAACTCGAACTTGTGAACTGATGACTCGGACTTATACTCAGATTTC
Organism: Perccottus glenii; assembly: GCA_024416835.2. Lineage (NCBI taxonomy): Eukaryota > Metazoa > Chordata > Actinopteri > Gobiiformes > Odontobutidae > Perccottus > Perccottus glenii. The sequence continues at coordinate 22,161,190 of CM044546.2, forward strand.
TGGTCATAGCTTGTGGTTTCATTTAACTCCCAACCCCTGAATGTGACCCAGAAGATGAAACTAAATAAATAAGATTTAAAAATATAAGCCTTAATTGAAATAGCACAATCTAAACTCCATTAAAAGTGTTTAGTGTATCAGTTTGGGCAAAGTGGCTCAGTGGTAGAGCAGTTGTCTTATATGACGGTTCAATTTCTGCTTCCTTCTTGGACTTGAACACTGACAACTTGAACGTCACAGATCACAGAGCACAGTTGAATTCTTTTACATGAACTGTTCATCCATTTTCAGACTCCCTCTCCCTAGACACTTCCTCCAGCTCCTCCAGATAAATACCATGGCATTCAGGCAAAGAGACCAGTGCACCTCTACAGGACAACATCCAGGAGGTTTCTGAAACTGATGCCACCGGATGCTCCTCTTGATGACCCAGAGCTCAAAAGTCAAAGTCAAAGTCTGCTTTATTGTCAATTTCCACATGTACAGTACATACAACTCTCAGTCCCCGGTGCATACAGATAACATTATCATTAAAGCCTAAAAATAACTCAAATTTAAAAATGTAGATACAACTATACAATAAGGAGTGATAAAAAGACATAATAAAATTAAAAATAAAGCTAAAAATAAAGTTAAATAAAGCAGCGCAAGGTGAGTGACAGATATTGTGCAAATCAATAAAGTGAACAACAGTGCAGTTAAAAGATTCTTTTAGTGCAAAAAAAATCACTTATTAAAATATCTTGTCTGATTAAAGTGACAAGTGACCAAGAGCAGTTATTTACTGACTGATGAGGTAGTGGAATGACATCAGTTCCATGCCGAATGAGGCCCCTCCTCTTCACTCTGCTGACCCATGACTGCACACCGTCATGACCTTAGTTGAGAATAATAACGTAGATCGAACGGTTAATAGAGCAGCTCAGCTCCTTCTTCACCACGACAGACCAGTATCGACTGCATCACTGCAGTAACTGCACCGATCCGTCTGTCAACCTCTCGTTTCATCCTTCCCAAACTCATGAACCCCTGAGAGCAGGAGCTCTCCACCAACCTGAAAGGACACGCCACCCTTTTCCGACTGAGAGCCATGGCAGAGGATTTAAAGGTGCTGTCGCTTCACATTTGGCTGCAAACTGTCCCAGTACCTGCTGAAAGTCTTGTCTGCTCCAGACAGTGCATCCAAACTCAAATGGGATTAAGATAATAAGATTGAATGAAGGAAAAATAAAAATCAGATAAAAATTAAATGAAATTAAAGTCTAGCAAAACTTTGAAAGCCACACACTTATGCTTATTGATATATCTTTAAAAACTGTGACACGAGGCACATGATTAATTCACTTATAATCAGTTTAATTCATGTGATTATGACACACATTTCTAGTATTACAAATAATATTACATTTGAGAGTCTGTCTTTGTGTGTATCATTAAATTCAAGTTAGTCTATGTTAATGATTATTACAAAAAAACATAAAAAATAAAATAAACACAATTCTGACTCGTGTAGCAATGTGGTTAAATAAACCTCATAAAAAACAAAACCCCAAACTGGTTTAAGTGATAAAGCCACCTGAGGTCACCACTTGTACTCACATGAGCTCCACCTAAAGCAGCTGATAGTTCATCTGAGGCCAGCCTCACAGCCTCAAGGCAAGAACATCAGCCGAGGTCACATGACTTGACATATTTCCAATGCACATTAATAAAGGTGTGGACGTAGGAATCAACACTGTAACTCTCTCTTGTGCACAAAGATTTACTATTTGTTTTATAGTTGCACAAGACGTGCATTGGTAAAAAAAAAAAACGTTTGTGTTCTCCTCACGATTCCACATTAACAAGTTCAAATTCATTGTCTGCCTCTTGTACGTCTTCTCTTTGGCTCGTGCTGGGTTTATTTTCCTGTTCAAACACAAACACATAAAGCAGTCAGACATGTTTCTGTTCACTCTAACACTCTCAGAGAATGGAGTCTGCATTGTCTCGTACCTGTCCTGTGTTCTTGATTAAACTCTTGTAGAGGTACAAGAATTTCCCCACCAGAGTGAGGACGGGCAGGCATCTCAGCACCTGAACGAACACTCCAGGTGAGTCAGAACCTGAAAAAAACTCCATGACAATTCAGTCTGTCACCATGAGAACGCTCAACCAAAACAAATGCCAAAGAAGTTATGTAATAGAACAGAAGTTATGTAATATGTAATAAAGTAGTGTTTCATTAAAAAGATATTACTCCCTATATATTCCAAATGTTTTTGTCTTGTTATTAAGTAAAAGTAAATTGTGCTATTAATAGAAGCTAATTGATCTTTTGTCAGACTCCTTCTTTGGCTTCAAGGATTGACAAACTCAACTTTGTTAAAAATAAATAAAAATACTCTCTGCCTCACAACCCTTCTTTCTACAGCCTGTGAGCACCTACAGTAGCCCTGTAGACTACAGACGTTTAGAAAATGCTTGAATGTGTGTGAATTTTCTTTAAGCTTATGTACTTTTGTTTTCTTGATTTTGGAAGACATTGTAAAAGGCCTGCAGGTAGGCTACCTAAATAACTTTATTTTAAATTGAACTATTTTATTCAGCAATATATGCTACTTATATCTTTGTTCCAAGGCAATTTAATAAAGGTCTTTTTCAATTTGTCTCACTGAAGGCGGAGGTATTTCTGACTAGTCAGTAAAAAAATCAGAAGGCCAAGATAAGGGACAGTAAATCCCAAACTGAGCTGAAGTGGACAAAGTGTAGTTTTGGAAAGACCCTTTTGAGATACAGAGTGGACAGAGTCTCCCTCCTCAAGATACTGTAACAATCTTACACAGACGTTAAAGGAAATCTTTAATCTCACATTACTTTTACTAAACTACAGTATAACCAAAGGATAAACAATAAAACACCATCATTTTTAGATTCAACTGTGACGACTGTCTCGTTTCCTTCTCCAGAATGATTTGATGGTATCTCCAGGTGCACTCTGCAGATGTATGTGCCTGATTGATCTTTTGTGATGTTTGCAGGTGTCAGGTTTAAACAGTTGGATTTTTGATCACTTTTGGATGTCCTGTGAAAGATCTCAGTTGTAATTGTTGTTGTTTTATCTTTCATCCAGGTAACCCTTATTCTTCCAAGCTCTCTTGTCCAGCAGCAGCTGAGTTGTGTCTCCCTCCTTGACAGTGACACCTTGACTCTGAGAAACAAACAACTGAAAAGAAGCACCTATGAACAGAAATTTTACAAAAGAGTACTCTGTCAGTGATATCAGAACTCTGGATCACATAAAATATCCCAAATGAAACACCTGAAAATAGAGAAAGGTCATTTTATAGGATAAATCATCTGAAAGCTTTCTCAGCCAAATGAAGAATTAGCATATTATATATATATATATATATATATATATATATATATATATAATTAACATAGACAACAGCATGTCTCTGTCAGGCTGCCATAGCTGTTCACAGGCTCAACATCTGGAATGTCATACGATCCTAGTTACATGATTAGGGCTGGGTACTGTTAGTACCTGTGTAGCACCGACCGACCTGGTTACAACTAACACAGACACATTCTCTACATCTTCACTGAGTCTGACCAGAAGTCAGATCAGTCTCTTTCTTTTTAATTAGTGCCAAGATAAATTTCAATTCATTCAAGTCCCCATTTCTGCTACACTTGCCTTATTTTATTATTTTATAAAGGGTAACAATGCTATTGTTCTGGCAGGATTTGTAGCGAGTGGAAATGTCAGTGAAGAGAATGTTAATAAAGATGTATGTGTCTAATCCTCGCAAAATACACAGCCAAACACATATAACCATTATAACACTTTAACTCCAGACCTGGCATATTGCTATATCTATAATTCTCTGTAAAGTTTCCAAGATTCAACCACAACGTCTCCGTTACAAAAGAGTTATACAGCTAACAGTAAAGATCATAATCTTTGACACTTACTTGAGCAGTAACAAATATGAAAGAGAAGCAGACAGAGCTTGCCTTCTCTGCACGGCTAAAGGTGATAAAACCGCAGCATGGTTATTTTTATTTTTTTTAGAAAAAAATAAAAATAAACATGCTGCGGTTTTATCACCGCAACAAGCAACAAGCTCAACAAGCTCAAACTATTCACTACATTAGACTGTAAATACAAACAATGTTTTAGTTTTTTTTTTTTGTCACGGTTTATGTGCACTAAGTCACATGATAAAATAAAAATGGGTTTTCTTTGAAATTGTGTTTAGATAATTTACATTTATTTTCTTTATCTATACAGAAAATTTGGATTATTAGTTCACTTTTGGTCCTCATAAACTGTCATTTATTTATGGAATACACTACCTCGCATTTCTGTGTGGACAATTAAATTATGGGAAAAATACTGAATACTACTAGAAGTATTTGTTAACCACATTCTTCAGCAAAAGTTACAGGAAAATTAGGAAAGTGTTAAGAACATTGTTATTCCAACATTTCTATTATGTTTGTTCACCTGAATAATAGAGTAAGACTGTCAGTGACGCTAGAGAAAAACAGGAAGTCCAGTAAACCACAAGCCTTAACCACGTTTGAGGCGGTCCTTTTTCAAACTGAAGTAAAACCAGTCTATGTCTACAAATGTAATAGTACTTAAACACAAATGTCCTACAGATTTGAATGTCTATAGTGAATGTAAGGATCAGAAAACACTTACAATATATTACAATGCTGTTACTCTAAAATATGCCTCATTTACCTTATGTCACCTTAAAAGTAGTGTGTGACTTTGTTCTCGGCGTTAAAAGCGTGATAAGGTCATGACCATATCTTTCGATTGAGTAATTACACTCTAATGTTTACCCTATTATACTTCAGATAACACTGTTATTAGAGCAAGGCCTGGGTGTGTGGGTCTTTTGTGCTCGTCCATCATGACTCTGCAAAAAAATGCCCCAAGACATTAAAACCAAAGCAGAGGTTTTGCTGTGAGGCTCGGTAAAGGCCAACAGCACAATAATTTGTATATATTTATTTATGGAGCAGAGAAATCCTTGTTGATAGCAATCCTTAAAGCTACATTCTGTAAAATGTAGTAGAACAACACTAAGCAGATGAGTCATTAGTATTTGTTTAGAAGTTTACATTCACATCAAAATTTGTTTTAGTGAAATTTTAGTTAAATCTCTGAACATTTAGGTTAATACAAAACTACAGCACAACACAGCAAAAAACACCAAAGCAAAAGTCTTAAAATTCAATTCAATAATTTCAAAGTTCTCATAATTTTATTATCAGCTAAACAAAACACATCTGGAGTTACATGTTTAAATTATGTAATATATCAAGATACAAGGGACATTAAGGTTACATTAAGCACAGATAGGGAACAATGTGGCATGTTATTTGGCCCAAGTGTAATTGTTGGAACAGTCCCATGTGAAACCTGTTCTCTGACAGTTGAAGGAGGTGTTTCCACAGCCTAAGCTTTTCAACCCTTTGCTTTATAAGATACGGTTCCTAGGTTACTGCCTACAGACAGTTTTACATAATATTTGTCAAAACCCATAGATCAAGTGCCTTCTTGTCATGACATTCTTCAAAATCCCACACTCCTCCCACCAAGAATAGAATACAGCCAACCATTCAATCTAAAAGCTTTGTAAAAAGCAGGTGTTATGTAACGTGTCATGCTCTGACATTGGTCCAAAAAGTTGTGGAACTATGTCAGTCCACTTGGTTTAAATATACCGACAGAAAATAAAAAGAGACATCTTTTTATGAAACCAATGTCTAAGAAATGGCAAGTACTGAGACCAGCAAATAAAGTGAACAAACAAAAGAAAAACTAATTTTAGATTTACAATGACAGTGTTGACAGAGTGTAATCCATGCCTGGGTATTTTTTTTACTGTGAAGCAGGTGCGGCCAAATGAGTTTGGTTGGTTTGCATGTTGCACTGGCAACTATAATTCAAACACACATGACATGACCTCCTTTAGTCGACTGATAGTGTTGTGTCAATCCTAAACCTCTGAACTCATTTCCACTTTACTCTAAACCAAACAACTGTCAATTCATTGCATATCACCAAAATGCTTACCTTATACATTAAACAAATTATCTAGCATTCTAAATAAATGTACAGTAATATACAGTATATCTATAATATGTTTTTCTTTGTACAAGCAAAGCCCACAACTGCCTTTCTAAACTTACAGCTTCTCCAATGTTCAAACCTTTGTTAGACGTGTCAGTTTGTCTAAAAGCAAAATAAAAGCACTGAGATCTGTCTCCTTTATAATCATCTCAGCTTATGTTTGGATTCTTTTTTTCCGCCCTCAATATTGTGCAACAAAACTTTTAGAAAAGCTGAAGAAGATATATGTAGGAGGATTAGATGTTTGTGCTCCCTTTTAAAAAAACGGGATGCAGCAAATGGAGTCTGACTCTCAGACACTTAATACAATAAAACAGGAGTTCTCCGTTGTCTCGTTTGTGTTTCGAACCAAATAATTATTTTAACAGACAGTATTTTGCAATTTCCACAACATTGCAACATATTGTGTATTGCTGGTCAGCATCATCTTACAAAAGTGGTGCTCACTGCTGGAGTCACACATTTACTTATGAGGTTTTTACAATTGGCCCATAAATGTGTACATTTAAGGTTTTAAACTACATACTGAGTGACTTGAGTATAAATCCTACTTTTTTCTTTGTGTCGTTCCACTCCCTTTCCATGTTTTCTGTCTTGATTTGATACAAATATCACGGCCAGAGATAAAGTACTCATGTCCTGGACTCAAGTCGAGTCATTGAGCTCATTTTATTCTTGACTCACGACTTGACTAGAGGGGAAGCCTTAATGACTGCTTTTTTATGGCTCGGACTTGGACTTGTGTATTCTAAGACACAAGGACTCATGACTTCGACTCGAACTTGTGAACTGATGACTCGGACTTAGACTCAGATTTGTGGTCATAGCTTGTGGTCTCATTTAACTTCCAACCCCTGAATGTGACCCAGAAGATGAAACTAAATAAATAAGATTTAAAAATAAAAGCCTTAATTGAAATAGCACAATCTAAACTCCATTAAAAGTGTTTAGTGTATCAGTTTGGGCAAAGTGGCTCAGTGGTAGAGCAGTCGTCCCATAACCGGAAGGTTGACGGTTCAATTTCTGCTTCCTTCTTGGACTTGAACAATGACAACTTGAATGTCACAGATCACAGAGCACAGTTGAATTCTTTTACATGAACTGTTCATGTTTCATCCTTCCCAAACTCATGAACCCCTGAGAGCAGGAGCTCTCCACCAACCTGAAAGGACACGCCACCCTTTTCCGACTGAGAGCCATGGCAGAGGATTTAAAGGTGCTGTCGCTTCACATTTGGCTGCAAACTGTCCCAGTACCTGCTGAAAGTCTTGGTTTGATGAAGCCAACAGGACCACATCTGTAAGGTGGAACATGCTCCAGACAGTGCACCCAAACTCAAATGTGATTAAGATAATAAGATTGAATGAAGGAAAAATAAAAATCAGATAAAAATGAAATGAAATTAAAGTCTAGCAAAACTTTGAAATCCACACACTTATGCTTATTGATATATCTTTAAAAACTATGACACGAGGCACATGATTAATTCACTTATAATCAGTCACATTCATGTGATTATGACACACATTTCTAGTATTACAAATAATATTAAATTTGAGAGTCTGTCTTTGTGTTTATCATTAAATTCAAGCAAGTCTATGTTAATGATTAGTACAAAAAAACATTAAAAATAAGATAAACACAATTCTGACTCGTGTAGCAATGTGGTTAAATAAAGCTCATAAAAAACAAAACCCCAAAACAGGTTTAAGTGAGAAAGCCACCTGAGGTCACCACTTGTACTCACATGAGCTCCACCTAAAGCAGCTGATAGTTCATCTGAGGCCAGCCTCACAGCCTCAAGGCAAGAACATCAGCCGAGGTCACATGACTTGACATATTTCCAATGCACATTAATAAAGGTGTGGACGTAGGAACGAACAGTGTAACACAAAGATTTACTATTTGTCAGCACTGCTCAGAGACTCATTTTGTTTTATTTACATATTAGTATTATATTTGCTATATATCATATTGCTATATCTATAATTCTCTGCAAAGTTTCCAAGATTCAACCACGACATCTCCTTTACAAAAGAGTTATACAGCTAACAGTAAAGATCATAATCTTTGACACTTACTTGAGCAGTAACAAATATGAAAGAGAAGCAGACAGAGCTTGCCTTCTTTGCACGGCTAAAGGTGATAAAACCGCAGCATGGTTATTTTTATTTTTTAGAAAAAATACATCAAGCTCAAACTGTTCACTACATTAGACTGTAAATACGAACAATGTTTTGGTTTTATTTTTATTTTTTTTGTCACGGTTTATGTGTCACATGATAAAATAAAAATGGGTTTTCTTTAAAATTGTGTTTAGATAATATACATTTATTTTCTTTATCTATACTCAGAAAATTTGGATTATTAGTTCACTTTTGGTCCTCATAAATTGTCATTTATTTGTGGAATACACTACCTCGCATTTCTGTGTGGACAATTAAATTATGGGAAAAATAATGAATACTACTAGAAGGATCATCTTTTGTTAACCACATTCTTCAGCAAAAGTTACAGTAAAATTAGGAAAGTTTACCAAGTGTTAAGAACATTGTTATTCCAACATTTCTATTCTGTTTGTTCACCTGAATAATAGAGTAAGACTGTCAGTGACGCTAGAGAAAAACAGGAAGTCCAGTAAACCACAAGCCTTAACCACGTTTGAGGCGGTCCTTTTTCAAACTGAAGTAAAACAAGTCTATGTCTACAAATGTAATAGTACTTAAACACAAATGTCCTACAGATTTGAATGTCTATAGTGAATGTAAGGATCAGAAAACACTTACAATATATTACAATGCTGTTACTCTGAAATATGCCTCATTTACCTTATGTCACCTTAAAAGTAGTGTGTGACTTTGTTCTCGGCGTTAAAAGTGTGATAAGGTCATGACCATATCTTTCGATTGAGTAATTACACTCTAATGTTTACCCTATTATACTTCAGATAACACTGTTATTAGAGCAAGGCCTGGGTGTGTGGGTCTTTTGTGCTCGTCCATCATGACTGCAAAAAAAATTACAATGTACAAAACTACAGCACAACACAGCAAAAAACACCAAAGCAAAAGTCTTAAAATCCAATTCAATAATTTCCTAATTTTATTATCAGCTAAACAAAACACATCTGGAGTTACATGTTTAAATTAAATTGTTTTAAAGTCAAGTCAAGATACAAGGGAGATTAAGGTTACATTAAGCACAGATGGAGAACTATGTGGCATGTTATTTGGCCCAAGTGTAATTGTTGGAACAGTCCCATGTGAAACCTGTTCTCTGACAGTTGAAGGAGGTGTTTCCACAGCCTAAGCTTTTCAACCCTTTGCTTTATAAGATACGGTTCCCAGCCCATGTTACTGCCTACAGACAGTTTGGCCCAAGTGTAATTGTTGGAACAGTCCCATGTGAAACCTGTTCTCTGACAGTTGAAGGAGGTGTTTCATTCTTCAAAACCCCACACTCCTCCCACCAAGAATAGAATACAGCCAACCATTCAATGATCATATGAAGCAGGTGCAGCCAAATAAAGTTTTGCTGGTTTGCATGTCACACTCATTTCCACTTTACTCTAAACCAAACAACTGTCAATTCATTGCATATCACTAAAATGCTTAACTTACACATTAAACAAATTATTTAAATACAGTGTACCAAGATATATACATATACTATGTTCTTTGTACAAACAAAGCCCACAGCTTCCTTTATAAACTCACAGGTTATGTATAGATTAGACTAACCTTCACCTGTCAAACGTTAAACCTTTCTTAGACGTGTCAGTTTGTCTAAAAGCAAAAAAAGATCTGTCTCCTTTATAATCATCTCAGTTTATGTTTGGATTCTTTTTTTTTACGCCCTCAATATTGTGCAACCAAAGTAACTTTTATAAAAGCTGAAGAAGATATATGTAGGATGATTACATGGTTGTGCTCCTTTTAAAAAACGAGATGCAGCAAGTGGCGTCTGACTCTCAGACACTTAATACAGTAACACAGGAGTTCCACAAGATTGTGTGCTCTCACCATTGCTGTTTACACTACATACTAATTGTTGGAAGGTACACCCTTTTTTTATCCTGGCAGCCATCTCTTTTGGAATAATACTGTTAAAAATTTGTAATAGATTGCAAAAGCAACTGTACTTTTAAAGGAGGCAGCGCCACGGCTGATCAGAGCCAAAGTCTTCTTCAAGGTTTTTATCTGTTTAAAGGCGGTTTTCTTGTTTTCTTCTTTCACTGTTGCCAAGTGCTCGCTTTAAATGTCTCTCTTGATTTAGTGCTAATTATATTTAAATTTGAATTTCATTGAGCCAACCTGGAGAGCATTTTGGTAATTACTGCTTGATATGGCAGCAAAGAATATTATGTAGAAGTAAGACTATGAACCAATCATCTGTAATGTGTCTGCTGAAAGAGTTTTTGTGTCTTTGAACAACTTTACATGTCTAATGCTTGTGGAGCAAAAGCTGGCAACTGGCCTCAGGGACAGGGGTTTATTCTAGTCTACCAAAGTAACACCAATATACCAAATGTAAGAGCGCCATCTGCAGTCATCACACCATTATTGTGTTGATGTACACTTCATTTTCAGTACTCTATCCGGTTAAGTCATTGGTATTAAACTAAACTATACGCTAGCCTATACCTACAGGTAAATATAGTGTCCATAACTTTTTATCTATATCTATTTTTAATTGACTGTTTTTTTTACAAAATTTGTTATATTATTCAATCTTTACATGCTCCATTTAGGCCAGTTAATACGCAGCTGTGGCGTATCCTACCATAAAATATGCAGATGACACTCAGATTTACATTTCACTCACAGCAGGTGAAAATGGACCAATCCATTCACTGTCACTGCATCGAACAGATTCACGCGTTAATGCAAAAAAAAAAAAAAAATTAACAGATACATGGCTGAACTAATCTTCTTTGGGCCACAGAAACAAAGTGTCAGCAGTCACCTCAAGTCTCTTTCTGTAAAATCTAAAAATCAGGTTAAAAATTTAGGGGTCATCATGAACTGAATTTCCACAGTCACATGAAGTCAATTACATAATTTTTACATTGAAATCATTTCCAAAGTCTAAGAGATAATGTCTAAACCAGACTTGAAGAGACTTATACATACATCTCCAGCAGGTTAGATTACTGTAACGGCCTGCTCACTGGTCTCTCAAAACGAGGGTTAAGACAGCTGCAGCTTATTCAGAACGCGGCTGCTCGGGTTCTAACCAAAACCAGGAAGTACAACCACATCAGTCCAGTTTTAAAAATCTCTGCACTGGCTTCCTGTTGCTCAGAGAATAGACTTTAAAACAGCACTGCTGCTCTACAAGTCTCTTAATGGTTTAGCACCAGAATATATTCCTGACATACTAGTTTCTTATAAACCTCCTCGGACTCTGAGAACATCTGGGACAGGCCTTCTGCTCGTGCCCAGAGTTAGAACTAAACAGGGTGAAGCAAAAGGAACAGCCTCCCAAATGAAGTAATGAAGTAAAACTTTATTTTTTTGTTTTTTGTTTTTTTGAAGCACTTTGAGTTACCCAGTGTATGGATTATGCTATATTAAAAAAATTGCTGTGTCATGCCTAGGCCTACACTCGATTCTCGCAAGATTTTTGGGAGTTTCCAAACTCGGGCAATCCCTGATGATTCTGTGAAAGAGACTATTTTCTGTGAGTAGTTCTATCTGATGGAGTCAGGTTACCCAAAGTGTGCCCATAAAATATATCCCACACCATTACCTCGGTGGACAAGTAAGGGTTTTCATTTTACTTGCTAGAGCTCGAGGTAATAATGTTTGTATTTTATCTACAGCTGTAGATTGTACAACAACTATTTCCCCTGTTGTACAGCAGAGGGCGATATTTAGTAGCCTACAGTGTTTAAGTATCTCAAAGCCTAATCTGTGTGACTGTGTGGCCTTCAAGATAAGGAAAATGGAACTGTGAACTTGCAAAATGTGCAGCTCCAAACAATGGTCTTAATTCTAAAAATATTGATATTTTAATTTTTTTTCAAATTTCTGTTTGTAATGATACAGGCAAATAGGCTACGGGTAATAAACTGTCTGCTGGTGTATTTGGGTTAAACATTTAAGAAGCCTTTAGGCAGTTTAGGGGCTGGTTGTAAGCTATAGGCCTCAGACTCTGCAACAATATGGACTGAAGCAGGCAATTGAGAAATAAATATAATATTCACATGTTTATGATGACAGTAAATAGAGTAGATCACTGGGAATTACATGTAGGCTAAATGAACATTCTTAATAATCCAGTAAATTGATCAAAATCAAACCATAAGAGATTTAATATTAAAACTGCTCAGATCAACTATTTATTCATCATTGGCCAGGTGACTTGAAATACAATGATAAATGATGCATTGTGTAATTTTTTGTAGTACAAGCTACAACAAAATGGAACACACTATTTAAAAATATGTTTCAGTAGTGTAGGTTTAAAGGGTAGGCTATAGTCGGCAATAAAATATAATTATAGATTATATTATTATAGCCTATAGAATCTTTATATAGTGTAGTAGCTTAGGATAAATATGGTAAATAATGCATTTGTAGATGTAATAGAAAGTCCTCATATACACTCACGTTGTTCTTTGTGTTCTCCTGTGTAAATATTCTGTAGCTCCAAACGTCCCAAACTTTGTGTAACTTCTGTTGCAGACCTCATCATTCACCCATCCTGACCCTGGTCCTGCTCGTCCTGACTACTCCCTGTGCCTCGTGTGTTCTCGTGTACACATCCATTTAATACCCCATCCTGACTGCACTCTTAATCTCTCACTCTGCAGACTACTATGTACTCTACTGTTTGACCTTTCCACCAAGAAGGTTTTTTTGCAAATCTGGTGGTTAGTTTCCATCAGCCAAAGTTGACTTGGCTGAATATTTAAGTAGGATTGATTATCTTTGTTGAATAAGCGTACTTTGACAAACAATTGGAATACACCATTGTTCTGTGCTTGTACAATGTACCATATGATTTATGTGACTTTTAGCATGTAGCCTTTACATACATACAACAACCATAAAAAAGCTACATTTTGAGCCAGTTGATGATGTTCTCTTATCAAACACAGTTTTTTTCTAAAAACTAAATGATTGTGCCAGATGTTTGTCATTAGCTATAGGCAGAACAAAAGAACATAAAAGTTAATGGATACAGGCACAAGAGTATTTATAAATAAGCATTTCATAAAAAGAATTTAGACATTGCAAGAGAAGCAAGGTAACTAAGAAAGCAAATATTTTTGCAGCTTGGGTTTAGAACTTAATGTGGCCCCCAGGCCTTAGTTTTCCCACCCCTGACCTAAACAGTCAAAGTTTCTAATTTAAATTATTTAAAAAAATTTTTTTATAAAACATTTATTATAAGTGCAGTCACAGAAACATGGTTTAGGAATGACATCATGGATCAAATGGACATGAGCTTTATTCTGTAAATAGGGCAAACAAAAAAGATGGAGGCGTTGCTTTAAACATAAATTCAGATTGGAAAAGTAGGATTGTGGGAAAAATAACAGCAGATAATAATGTGATGGAGATTGTGACAGTGGAAATCATATCTAAAACAACAAAAAACATCTTAATCAGTTTAAATCCTCATCAGATAAAATAATATATATGATAATTTAAAAAATAAGATCAGCTTATATGTGGGGATTTTAATATAAATTTAGATAATTTGGGTAAAGCAATTTTAATGACTGATACTTTTTATTTATCCAGGATAGTCCCACTGAGATTACAAAGCTCTTTTGCAGGGGAGTCCTGGCCCATGGGAGGGGGGACATTGTACATGGTTATAGGGGAAACCTTCTCAAACACAGGGAGAACATGGAGATTCCTCACAGAAAGGTCCTGGCCTGGATGGGAATCAAACCCAGGACTTTCTTGTTGTGTGGCTGGAGTGCCACTGTGTCACATTAGAGACCATTTACCTATATTTACTGTTTTTAGATACAATCCCAAGATTAAAACACAACACTGCTGTAAAGTTCAACAGAAACAGGTCAATAAAAGCCCTGAAGGCACTAAACAAAGATCCTAAAAAGAGAAGAGTGATGCAGTTTATGTTGAAGATGTTAATGTAGCACATAACTCTTTCGTGGAAAAGGTGTTAAAATTGTACAAAAAAAAAAAAGGGAAAAAAAATACTTTTTAGAAAAAAAAATCAAGATAAACCATGGAGGAACAACAGGATAAAAACACTTGGAAAATTCAAAAGTTGTACTTCGTTACAAAAATGTTTTAAAACTACAGGCCAGTCTCGTTGCTTCCCATGTTTTCAAAAATATTGGAGAAGGGTTTTTGTAACAAGGTTAGATCAATTCATTGATAAACAAAACATTTTAAACAATAGTCAACATGGGTTTAGGACAAAGCACTCCACAGCAAAGGCAATCATGGAATCAACAGAAGAAATTACCACAGAAAAAGTGAACAATAATGAACAATATTTTGTAAGTATTTTCATTGACTTAAAAAAGGTGTTTGATGCAATAAATCATGAAAGATTACTACAGAAACTCAACAGATATAGAATCAGTGGGATAGCCCATCAGTGGATCAAAAGCTACTTGGAAAATAGAAAACAATATGTGCAAATAAATAATATAAAATCAGATATGTGTGACATACCCCACAATTATGAGTCAAAACTGACTAGAGCTACTTAAATCATTTTTCTTTGTTTGGGGGATACTTTTATTAAATACAATTGTACAATAAAACTACACACAGAGGTCCATTTTTTGCAGACAAGAAATTATCCTTGAATTAGATTGTTATGACGTGCAAATATCAAAATAATATATGTTATTTTTCTTGCAATATGCCAGAGTACAGCTCTTGTTATTCGTTTCTGGGTTATTCAAACACAAATTATGTTTGTATGAGTGATGGCAGGGCGATAAACTTTCAGTGCTGGAGGGGAAATGCAGTAATCAATTTTGTGCCTCCCTCCTAAATATGTTAGTTACGAAATGTTTGCTACCACAAAAGAGCAATCTTTAGTTCTTACCAGCCTGTATCATGAGCCATGTGTATATTAACTACCATTGCACATAACAGATGGATAGCTCAGTTGGTAAGGAGCAGGCTTTACATTTTGCGTATCCAGGTTCGAATCTACCTTGGCACACTTTGTATATTAACTTAGTTGTTTTAATTTCCACGTTTTTGTAATTTATTGATCATGGCATGCTGTCTTATATTTTCCAATTTTCAGCTCAGTAACCTCAGTTTTGCATATAAGGCTAGCCTTAATTTAAACCCATATTTGATGCATTCTGTTAGCAAACGAAACTGCAAAGATCTAATTTTAACACCTGAATATTGCAAGCCTCCAAGCACAGAGGTCTCACTTTAAGTCCTACGTGTTGCTTTTCACTATCCACTTGTTTATCAGCTGTCCCATAGATTGACACCATCTCCTGCCATCTCCTTTTCCCTCTTTCTTTATTTTTTTTATTTTATCCATCTTTTAAAGACAACTGTGTGCGTACTGTGACAACTGTACCTGTTCGCTCAGCGCGCTCACGGCGCCCCCGCCGGCCACGCCCACTCGTGATATTATATTATTTCTATTTATGGAATCTAATGAGGGCGTCTATTGAAGCCTGTTAGTCCTATAAAATGTTATAGTATTGAGGAAATACTGAAATGATTTAGAAACACACAACAGCAGCTAAGCTACATTTAGGAAATACAAAAAAATAAAAAAAATAAAAAACGTTTTTTTTTTGTACCATCGCTTTGGCGCCCCCCAAGGTGCTGCGCCCCTATGCGCCGCATATGCTGCATACCCCCTTTTTGCGCCACTGAGTGATGGCTTGATAAACTTTCATCAGAGGTGGAAAGAGTAATACAATTTTGTACTCAAGTAAAAATACTGTTACTTCACTGAAATTTTACTTAAGTAAAAGTAAAGTTACCAGTCTAAAAATCTACTCAAGTTAAAGTAAAAAGTAGCTCATTAAAAATTTACTCAGAGTAAAAGTTACTGCGTTACTTTTTTTTAAACAGCTGGGGTGGGGTAGTGTAGTTCAAAAAAGACAAGATAATATAAATCTGTACCATGTGACCTTCTGACTTCATTGAGGAGAAGAAATCTTCATCTGATGAATGTTACTCATCTTGCTCCACCGCTGCCTCTGCCATCTGGTCAAGGTGTTGTCTTACATAGACCAGAATTTCAAAATGCATATTTGATATTTCTGTTAATACAGAAACTGCAAAGATTAATTTTACTACACCTACAACATTATTCTACAACGTCTCCATCGTTCCTGTCAGTTTAGCGTGTTTGTTCTCCGCCCATCAATCAATCAGTGGAGTAGTTTCGATTTTTTATTTTCCCCATTTGATTTTTTTTTTTTTTTTTACTCAGTAACGGATATGATTTAAAATGTAACGAAGTACAATACTTCAAACAAATTATACTTAAGTAAAAGTAAAATTACAGATTTTAAAACTTTACTTTAAAAAGTAGAAGTACACAAAAAGCTACTCAATTACAGAATGTAATTCTTTCCACCTCTGACTTTCATATGTATTCTCTTTTATACGACTCAAGTCTCTTGTAACCACAGCTCTGACAAACAGCAGCCACTGAGACCTTCCACTGAGAGCAATGAACACTAAACTAGTATAATATTAATGTGTTCTGCACACCTCTTACTTGCTTCAAAACCTCTTCCTGTTCATTGTTAATGTTAAATAATTATCTTGTTCAAAAAGGGTAATTAACTTGTGCAGAAAAGTGAAGTTATTTAATTGAGACAAAAATATGCTGTTCGTATTAAAGATGTTCACTACAAACCAAACAAAAATGATGGTGAGGTCTTTGTAAAGTAGCATTAAATGTCAAGTTCTCTCCAGTGTAGAGCAGTTTTAACATGTCATTATCCTCTTGTGTACCTCGTGTCTTCACAGAGACAGCAGACCCGACTAACACAATCAGGAGTATTGGCAACACCACGGCCAGGCTGATCTGGATGATGTGTGAAGGGCTGAGACTATTATCACCATCTAGGCAAAAAAGGATAAGATTAGATCTTTTTTGTTTTTATAAATGTAAGAGTGAAATTAACTTCTTTTTAAATCAAACATTAGGTTTCTTTAGATACAGCTTTGATGACTGTCCTGTTTTCTTCTCCAATATGATAAATTTGTAACTCACCATGTACTTTGCAGATGTATGTGCCTGATATATCTTGTGTGATGTTTGCAAGTATCAGGCTTGAACAGATGGATGGCATTTTTTGATAAACTTTTATATGTATTCTCTTTTATACGACTCAAGCCTCTTGTAACCACAGCAGCCACTGAGACCTTCCACTGAGAGCAATGAACACTAAACTAGTATAATATTAATGTGTAACTAAAATCTGTTCGGCACACCTCTTACTTGCTTCAAAACCTCTTCCTGTTCATTGTTAATGTTAAATAATTAACAAAAGGGTTCAAAAAGGGTAATTACTTTGTGCAGAAAAGTGAAGTTATTTAAGCGAGACAAAAATATGCTGTACGTATTAAAGGTGTTCATTATAAACCAGACAATATTAATGGTGAGATTTGAAGTAGTATAGGTCTATGTGAAGTAGCATTAAAGGTCATGTTCTTTTCTGTCATTATCCTCTTATGTACCTTGTCTTCTTCGCTGACCGCAGACCCGCATTAACACAATGAGGAGTATTGGCAACACAACGGCCAGGCCGATCAGAATGATGTGTAAAGGGCTGAGGGCTACACCACCAAGTTCTAGGCAAAAAAAAAAATAAATGTAGATTAAATTTTCAGTTTTTATGTTTGAAAGAGTAAAAACACCTTCATTTTCACCTACGATTAAAATTCTTGTTGTCCGTCCCATTTTGAGATACAACTGTGATGACTGTCTCGTTTCCTTCTCCAGAATAATAGAATGGTATATCCACGTGCACTTTGCAGATGTATGTGCCTGATTGATCTTGTGTGATGTTTGCAAGTGTCAGGTTTGAACAGTTGGATTTTTGATCAATTTTCGATGTCACACTAAAGACCTCATTTGTAATTGTTGTTGTCGTTGTTTTATTTTTATCCAGATAACCAATATTCTTTCAGTCTCTCTTGTCCACCAGCAGCTGATGTTAATCGTGTCTCCCTCCATGACAGTGACATCTTGACTCTGGGAAACAACAAACTGAGAAGAAGCACCTATGAACAGAAATATTACAAATATTTAGTTTTACTCTCTTCATTTACATTCTGGAAGATAAATTTCACTGCATTAACTGTTGTGGTCAAAAGTAATGTTATCTTCTTAGTTCATCCAACATCAGCTTGACAACAATACTATTCTGACTTTGAATAAGGAAACACAAGTATGACTAATGAACTCAGCTTTCTTAAACTTCAACACTGATCTTGGATTTTGTCTCCTCTCTGTTTGACTTACTCCATGAAGAGAGTGCACAAAGGGAGGCCAGTTGCAGGCTGCTCAGTAGAAGCTTCATCTTGTCTCTCTGATGTTTTACTGTTGCATCTTCTCACAGCCGCTCTAAAGCCCTCCCACCGCACACTCACCAGCCACCGCTGTAGTGGCCACTGACGTCTATTCCTTGTTGTATGTTCTGCAGAGACGCACAAAAACCGCAGCGTGTCTTCCTCCTCTGCACATTTGATGGTCTGTTTGGTGTTGAAAGTACAGCAGAGATTCAGTGCTGTCTGACGGCTGTTCTCACAAAGGAATTAAAACAAAAAATATGGAAGGAGATGGTTACTTTTTGTTTAATTATTGTAACATTTTGTGGAAAGACAGTATTTTGCAATTTTCACAACATTGCAACATCTTGGTATTGCTGGTCAGCAAATGGCATCATCTTACAAAAGTGGTGCTCACTGCTGGAGTCACACATTTACTTATGAGGTTTTTACAATTGGCCCATAAATGTGTACATTTAAGGTCTTAAACTACATACTGAGTGACTTTTTGCTTTGTGTCATGCCACTCCCTTTCCATGTTTTCTTTCTTGGTTTGATACAAATACACACTTTTCTGGCATTAATTGTGCCCACTCCACAGCCACAGTGTGCCACAGCCAGAGATGAAGTACTCATGTCATGGACTCATGTCGAGTCATTGAGCTCATTTTATTCTTGACTCACGACTCAACTAGAGGGGAAGCCTTAATGACTCAGATTGGACTGCTTTTTTATGGCTCAGACTTGGACTTGTGTATTCTCAAAAACAAGGACTCATGACTCGACTTGTGCTCTCATTTAACTCCCAACCCCTAAATGTGAAACAGAAGATAAAACTAAATAAATACATTTCAAAGATAAAAGGCCCATATAGCTACAGCCTTAAATGATGTGCCACATTCAAAACTCCTAAATGTTTTTAGTGTACCAGTTTGGGCAAAGTGGCTCAGTGGTAGAGCGATCGTCCTATAACCAGTCCTCCTTGGACTTGAACACTGACAACTTGACCTGGCCCAACAGGTCACAGTGCAGTTGAATTTATTCTTTTACATTAACTGTTCATCCATTTCCAGACTCCCTCTCCCTAGACACTTCCTCCAGCTCCTCCAGATAAATACCATGGCATTCCCAGGCGAAGAGACCAGTGCACCTCTACAGGACAACATCCAGGAGGTTTCTGAAACAGATGCTCGAGCCACCTCAGCTGCTCTTCTCGATGACCCAGAGCTCATGACCATATTTGAGAGTAGGAACGTAGATCGAACGGCAAATAGAACAGCTCAGCTCCTTCTTAACCACGACTGACCAGTATCGACTGCATCACTGCAAAAGCTGAGAAACTGAGGCATTTGGCTGCAAAGTTTGATGAAACCAACAGGACCAGATTTGTAAGGTGGAACATCCTCCAGACAGTGCATCCAAACTCAAATGGGATTAAGATAATAATGAAAAATAATAATAAGTGTTCAAAACATACTGTATGTCTGATAGTTAGTCATTTGCAAACACAATTAAAGTCTAGCAAAACTTTGAAAGCCACACACTTATGCTTACTGATATATCTTTAAAAACTAAGATACGAGGCACATGATTAATTCACATATAATCAGTCACATTCATGTGATTATGACACACATTTCTAGTATTACAAATAATATTAAATTTGAGAGTCTGTCTTTGTGTTTATCATTAAATTCATGCAAGCACCATAATATGTCAATGTTAATGTTATTGCAAAAAAAAACAATAAAAAAAATAAAATAAAAACAATTCTGACTGGTGTAGCAATGTGGTTGAATAAAGCTCATAAAAAACAAAACCCCAAACAGGTTTAAGTGGGAAAGCCACCTGAGGTCACCACTTGTACTCACATGAGCTCCACCTAAAGCAGCTGATAGTTCATCTGAGGCCAGCCTCACAGCCTCAAGGCAAGAACATCAGCCGAGGTCACATGACTTGACATATTTTCAATGCACATTAATAAAGGTGTGGACGGAGGAATCAACAGTGTTACTCTCTCTTGTGCACAAAGATTTACTATTTGTCAGCACTGCTCAGAGACTCTTTTTGTTTTATTTACATATTAGTATTATATTTGCACAAGACATGCATTGGTAAAAAACGTTTGTGTTCTCCTCACAATACCACATTAACAAGTTCAAATTCATTGTCTGCCTCTTGTACGTCTTCTCTTTGGCTCGTGCTGGGTTTATTTTCCTGTTCAAACACAAACACATAAAGCAGTCAGACATGTTTCTGTTCACTCTAACACTCTCAGAGAATGGAGTCTGCATTGTCTCGTACCTGTCCTGTGTTCTTGATTAAACTCTTGTAGAGGTACAAGAATGTCCCCACCAGAGTGAGGACGGGCAGGCATCTCAGCACCTGAACGAACACTCCAGGTGAGTCAGAACCTGAAAAAAAAACTCCATGACAATTCAGTCTGTCACCATGAGAACGCTCAACCAAAACAATTGCCAAAGAAGTTATGTAATGTAAAAAAAAAAAATACTATATATGTAAAAAACACTCTCTGCCTCACAACTCTTCTTTCTACAGCCTGTGAGCACCTACAGTAGCCTGTAGACTACAGACGTTTAGATAATGCTTGAATGTGTGTAATTTTTATTTAAGCTTATGTACTTTTGTTTTCTTGATTTTGGAAGACATCGTAAAAGGCCTGCAGGTAGGCTACCTAAATAACTTTATTTTAAATTTAACTATTTTATCCAGCAATATATGCTACTTATGTCTTTGTTCCAAGGCAATTTGATGAAGGTCATTTTCAATTTGTCTCAGTGAAGGCGGAGGAATTTCTGACTAGTCAGTAAAAAATCTGTAACTGTAACAATCTTACACAAAAGTTAATGGAAGTCTTTAATCTCACATTACTTTTACTAAACTACAGTATAACCAAAGGATAAACAATAAAACACCATCATTGTGTTTGAATATTGTCATATGTCACACTTACCAGCATTTCTTTTGTCTTTGTTTTGGTCATTTGTGTCAACTTTTGATGAAACAACTGTGATGACTGTCCCGTTTCCTTCTCCAGAATGATAGAATGGTACCTCCACGTGCACTCTGCAGATATATGTGCCTGATTGATCTTTTGCAATGTTTGCAAGTCTCAGGTTTAAACAGTTGGATTTTTGATCACTTTTGGATGTCCTGTGCAAGATCTCAGTTGTAATTGTTGTTTTATCTTTCATCCAGGTAACCCTTATTCTCACAGGCTCTCTTGTCCAGCAGCAGCTGATGTGAGTTGTGTCTCCCTCCTTGACAGTGACATCTTGACTTTGGGAAACAAGCAACTGAGAAGAAGCACCTATGAACAGAAATATTACAAAAGAGTACTCTGTCAGTGATATCAGAACTCTAGCTCACATAATATATCCCAGGTCCTTTTATTGGATAAATCACCTGAAAGCTTTCTCAGCCAAATGAAGAATTAGCATATTATATATATAATTAACATAGACAACAGCATGTCTCTGTCAGGCTGCCATAGCTGTTCACAGGCTCAACATCTGGAATGTCATACGATCCTAGTTACATGACTAGGGCTGGGTACTGTCAGTACCTGTGTAGCACCGACCGACCGGGTTACAAATAACACAGACACATTCTTTACATCTTCACTGAGTCTGACCATTGTATTACCAGAGCACAGGAAACAGAACAGTCACTATAGTGTCTTTACAAAATGTTCGTAAATCTACAAAAAGAAGAAAAGAAGGAAGTAATCCGTGCCCTGACCGGTCCTCTCTCTTGTGCTTGTATTTTTAGTTCAGACTATTAAAAGTAAATTTTACAAAAGTTTGGATTCAGGTAACAATAAAAAAGAACAAGTAATTCCATATTTATGATTTTTTTTTAAATGCTTTACTGATCATTGAATGGCCTTTCACATTCACGTTCACTCAAACTGCTTTTTAATCAGTCTCTTTCTTTTTAATTGGTGCCAAGATAAAATTCATTCTCATTCATTAAACTCCCCATTTCTGCTACACATGCCTTATTTTAGATAAAGGGTCACAATAGTGTAGTTCTGGCAGGATTTGTAGCGAGTGGAAATGTAAGTGAAGATAATGTTATTATAGCTGCATGTGTCTAAACCTCGCAAAATACACAGCTGAACACATATAACCATTATAACACTTTAACTCCAGACATGGAATATCACATCAATAATTCTCTGCAAAGTTTCCAAGATTCAACCACGACGTCTCCTTTACAAAAGAGTTATACAGCTAACAGTAAAGATCATAATCTTTGACACTTACCTGAGCAGTAACAAATATGAAAAAGAAACAGACAGCTCACTACAAGCGCCATCTTCTCACAAAACTCATCTGCAATAAGCCCCTCAACCCAACATCTGAAAACAACAGAAGTCGCTTGCCTTCGTTGCACGGCTAAAGACAAAACTAAAACGAAGCATGGTTATCTTCTGCTTCAATCTCTTCACCACATTAGACTGTTAAAACGAACAGTGTTTATGTGCACTAAGTCACATGATAATATAAATTCTTTAAAATTGTGTTAAGATCTTTTACATTTGTTTTCTTTAACTATACTCAGATTAATTGGATTATTCATTCACTTTTGAATTCATAAATTGTCATTTATTTATGGAATACACTACCTCACATTTCTGTGTGGACAATTAAATTATGGGGAAAATAATAAATATTTCTACAAGGATTATCTTTTAGTAACCACATTCTTCAGATTCTGTGCTAAAAACTAACTTGTCAAGTTTTTGAACACTTGCTTTGTGATGATTGACCTATTGACCTTGAATAGCATGTAAAGAAATATAATGATGACACAACAAAAGTTACAGTAAAATAGCCTAAGGACAGTTTACCAAGTGTAAAGAACATTTTTATTCCAACATTACCATTATGTTTGTTCACCTGAATAATAGAGTAAGACTGTCAGTGACGCTAGAGAAAAACAGGAAGTCCATTATACCACAAGTCTTAACCAAGTTTGAGGCGGTCCTTTTATTTGCTATTTCTACAAATAAAAAGAGACATCAAATTAAGTGAACAAACAAAAGAAAAACTAATTTTAGATTTACAATGACAGTGTTGACAGAGTGTAATCCATGCCTGGGTATTTTTTTACAGTGAAGCGGGTGCGGCCAAATGAGTTTTGTTGTTTTGCATGTTGCACTGGCAACTATAATTCAAACACACATGACATGACCTCCTTTAGTCGACTGATAGTGTTGTGTCAATCCTAAACCTCTGAACTCATTTCCACTTTACTCTAAACATAACTGCTTTCAATTCATTGCATATCACCAAAATGCTTAACTTACACATTACAAATAATGTAGCATTTTAAATACAATGTACAGTAATATATAGCTATACTATGTTCTTTGTACAAGACCACACCTTCCTTTATAAACTCACAGGTTATGTATAGATTAGACTAACCTTCACCTGTCCAACGTTAAAACCTTTGTTAGACGTGTCATTTTGTCTAAAAGCATAAAAAGATCTGTCTCCTTTATAATCATCTCATCTTAGGTTTGGATACTTTTTTTTCTTTGGATTCTTTTTTTTCCTCAATATTGTGCAACAATAAAGTAAAAGTTACTTTTAGAAAAGCTGAAGAAGATGAATGTAGGATGATTAGATGGTTGTACTCACTTTAAATGGGATGACGGGATGCAGCAAGTGAAGTCTGACTCTCAGACACTTAATACAGTAACACAGGAGTTCCACAAGGCTGTGTGCTCTGACCATTGCTGTTTACATTACATACTAACTGTTGGAAGGTACACCTTTTTTTATCCTGACAGCCTTCTCTTTTGGAAAAAACTTGTTGAATATTTGTGTAATAGATTGCAACAACAACTGTACATTTAAAGGAGTAAGTAAGTAAGTAAGAAAGTAGTAAGTAAGTAAATTTTATTTATATAGCACCTTTCACAGATATAAATCACAAAGTGCTTTACAAAGTGCAATAAAAGAACAATAAAACCATGAGAATAAAAATTAAAACCACAAAATATTAAACATAAAAACATAAAAAGCCCAATCAACTAAAAGCTTGTTTAAATAAAAGTGTCTTCAGCTGCTTTTTAAAAGAATCAACAGAAGCGTCCACTCGCAGTGACAGGGGCAGGGCGTTCCAGAGTCTGGGGGCGACTGCTTGGAAAGACCGGTCTCCCCGAGTTTTAAAACGGGTTTTGGGGATCGTTAGAAGGTTTTGAGCAGAAGACCGAAGAGTGCGGGAGGAGGAGTAAGGGGTCAGCAGGTCAGTGATGTACTGGGGGGCCTGTCCATGCAGAGCTCTAAAAGTCAAGACTAAAATTTTAAAATCAATTCTGAATTTGACTGGAAGCCAATGTAATGAAGATAAAACCGGGGAAATGTGAGCCCTTCTGTTGGTTCCAGTCAAAAGCCTGGCTGCAGCATTTTGCACCATTTGTAGCCAACTCAGAGACGATTTGTTCAAACAAGTAAAAAGAGAATTACAATAATCAAGACGAGAAGATATAAAAGCATGAATAATCATCTCCAAGTCAGCTTTAGACAAAAACACTCTCAATTTAGAAATGTTTCTCAGATGATAAAAACAGAAACAAACAAAAGGAGGCAGCGCCCCGGCTTCACACAATCACCTGTAATGTGTCTGCTGAAAGAGTTTGTGTGTCTTTGAACAACTATACATGTCTAATAATTGTGGAGCAATATCTGGCAACTGGCCTCAGGGACAATAAAGTTTATTCTTCTCATTTGTTTATTCTACCAAAGGTAAGAGCGCCATCTGCAGTCATCACACCATTATTGTGTTGATGTACACTTTATTTTCAGTACATTATCCAGTTAATTCTTTGGTATTAATCACTAATCCATATGCTAGCCTATATCTACATACAAATATTGTGCATAACCTTTTCATCTATATCTATTTTTAGGGAAAGTCAGTGAAAAAGTTGTATATCAGCAACTTATTGACTTTCTATTGCTTAACAACTGCTTGGATTCTTTTTTTAGTCAGGATTCAGGCCCATCACAGACTTTAGAGATAAACGCTGCTGCTCGGGTTCTAACTAAAACCAGGAAGTACAACCACATTAGTCCAGTTTTAAAATGTCTGCACTGGCTTCCTGTTGCTCAGAGAATAAAGTTTAAAATAGCTGGTTTACAAGTCTCTTAATGGTTTAGCACCAGAATATATTTCTGACATGCTAGTTTCTCATGAACCTCCTCGGACTCTGAGAACATCTGAGACAGGCCTTCTGTTCGTGCCCAGAGTTAGAACTAAACATGGTGAAGCAGCGTTTAAGTTCCATGTGGCAAAAATCTGGAACGACCTTCCAGATGAAGAAAAACTTTAACAATGTTCAAAACCTTCCTCTTTAGCTCTGCCTACTTTCAGTTGAGACAGTTGAGACAACTGAAAGTGTTTTTCTCTGCACTCTTTGTCTCTTAATTTTCTATTCTGTATTTTACTCATTTTTTTTTTTCTAAATCTTGTCTGTTTTTTTTTTTTTTTTTTATTTCTGTAAAGCACTTTGAGTTATCCAGTGTATGGATTGCACTCTATAAATAAAATTGTTGTGTTTTAATTATTATACAATCTATGGTTTTGCCTAGGCCTACACTCAATTCTCGCGAGATTCTTTGGAGTTTCCAAACTCGAGTAAATCCTGATGATTCTGTGAAAGAGACTGTAAGCAGTTCTATCTGATGGAGTCAGGCTAACCAAAGTGTACCAAAAGTGTGCCAAGAAAATATCCCCCACACCATTACACCAGTAGACAAGCAAAATGTTTTTTTTTTACTTGCTAGAGCTAATAATGTTTGTATTTTAACAGCTGTACATCGTATGACCACTATTTCCTCTGTTGTACAGCAGAGGGCGCCGTAAACCAATTTAGTAGCCTAGTATCTCAAAGACTAATCTGTGTGACTGTGTTCAAGATGAGGAAAATGGCTGTGAAATTGAAAATGTGCAGTTTAAAACAACTTTTTTATTAAAAAAAAATATTGATATTTGACCTTTTGTAATTCCTGTTTGTAATGATATAAGAAGAAACATGAAAACAAGTCCAGCATGTTTCATTAAGGCTAACACAGTATCTAATGCCAAGGTTAGCATCTAGACTTTTAACATAACATGATGCGTATTTACCTACAGATCATTTTAAATAGAGGATGAATAGCCTACCATGATATTTTTATAACATGATATTTTAAGGCTACCTCAAACAGTTATGTTATCCTAGAGGAATATTATATAAATTTTGACAGACTGTGACGAGAGACTGCCCAAAGCAGTAGTTTCTAAAATATGGCCTATTGTAAACTGTCACTTGACGCTCACGTTGTTCTTTGTGTTCTCCTGTGTAAATATTCTGTAGCTCCAAACGTCCCAAACTTTACTTCTGTTGCAGACCTCATCATTCACTCATCCTGACCCTGGTCCTGCTCGCCCCTGTGCCTCGTGTGTTCTCGTGTACACATCCATTTAAATACCCCATCCTGACTGCACTCTTGATCTCTCACTCTGCAGACTACTATGTACTCTACTGTTGAGAAATAAAACCAGGAAAGACGTCTGGATCTCTCTCATCGTCTTCATTACATGTCTAACCCAACTTAGTAGTAAATTTCTGTACTTTTATACAAATGTGGATTTTTCTTCACAGATCTTGTAGTTTGGCTGAAGGGAACAAAATTTACTTTGACTGATTATTTAAGTAGGATTGATTACCAATGTTACATTTGATTTATGTGACTTTTAGCATGTAGCCTTTACCTTATATAAAGCGCTAATTGCCGTGATTTAAAAACAACAAAAAACAGCTAAATATTGAGCCAGGTGGTGATGTTCTTTTATCAAACACCTGCTTTGTTATTTCCCAAAACAGTCTTGTTTATGGATAATTTTAGGATGTTTTGGGGCTAAATGCTGCTTGTTGTTGAACTATCCAGCATCACATTCAAATTGGTAGCATGGTCTCTTATTATGTTCATGTCCTTAAAAGTATTGTACTGCCAGTTCTGCGAATTATCACAAGTAAATTTTGGCCCAAGTTCTATGCTTTAAACAAAATTTAAGGCCTCAAACACAGAGCCAGCTCAGCTTAAACTGCAAACTGTAGATAATTATGTTTGTGAATGTGTATGACATTGTGATGCCTAGACATTAGGTCTAGGCCAGTTCAACGTCTATCTCTAAACTTTTATAGCATGTCATGTGTTAAAGGTTTATACCACACGTATTCAAATCAGACTCAGGCCCATAAAACATTTTTACATTTTAACATGATGTAACTACAGAGATGACCTTCTTTTCCAGATAATTAATTTATTAAGAGGCACATTATTGTTTTGCATTGACTTACCCAGCAACAAACATACCCAAGTAATGTGTCATTAAAGGAATATTTTATATTATAAAATATTTTAAAAGTCCTGAATCAGTTATGGACAGCACTTTTATATGACATTATAGTATTTAAAAGCTTTTCTTATTCATTTACATTACATGGAATTACAATGATTTATTGAGGAAGGGTTTGAAGGCTATCCCTCCTGTATCTCCAGGGATTTACGCGTATTATGATAAATCAAGTAAGAAAAGAGGAATAAGGAAATATATAAAGCTGTTCTATCAGATAGTAAAGCTTGTATTTGATTTTGACACGACGCCTAATACGGAAGTGACTCAAAAATTTTGGGGGAAGCTGTGGTGTGGCACGAGCGTTAGCTTTGCGGAATGTGTGTCGACGCAAAGCAGCTCTACCCGGGACTGAGCCAGTCGCGCTCTGCGCAGCTTTATAGTTTTTACTGTTCCGCCACGTGTATGGACGACGAATAAACACGGCTATTTATTTATCTTTCGCTTCTTTATGGACCTTCGGTTGTAACCAGGCGGCCTGACTGTACTGTGGGAACATTATGAAGAGACAGTGACTAAGAGCATCGTTTATTTTTTCAAGGTGATCCTGCTTCTCTGTACTAAACATTAGCTAGCGTTTGTGTTGTTAAAAGATGGCAAATGAGGGCTGAGTAGGGGCCATGCTAATTCTGCTTTTGTTGAAGGATGCTGTATAAACGCCAGCTATTATATCATACCTTAAAAAAAACATTACTTTCTTGTTCTGCTCAGACTACCTTAAGTTACCTAAAAGAAGTAGACTGACCGCGCCATCAGTTTTACAAACAGTGTACTACTCAGTTCAGTATCATCACTATTATTGTAGCTATATTGTACAGCTATTCCACATTTTTTGGAACAGTCCATTTTGAAGTCCATCTAACTTACGTTAAAGGAACAGGTGCCTCGTTAGAATATTCATTTATCTTGGTTAAAATAAGTCATTGCCAAGTTGAATTCATATTTGGGCACTGTGTTTGGCGCCAAATCAGTTTCCTGTCGCGACAAACTATATTGTTCTAATTGGTCCTAGGGTGAACTTTATGAAAGTTTCCTTTATGTTTACCCCAGAATCGTCCCTACCCTGCTATTTCAATGTGTTTTTAGCTTTATTGTCCCCATTGCTAGCCATGTGGTGGGCAACACATGGTACTGACTCATCTCAGATTACTGTAGGGCTAATCTTTTGAGTGCTTGCTTGTTAGGTGGAAGTGTGAGTCAAAACTATTAGAGAGCGAGAGATACTATTTATTCACCCCCATCACGGAAAGTCTAGTGTCCAGTAGCATTTCATGGCACACATACAGTTCACCAAGAGCCAGAAGTAAGAACAGGTAATAACAATACACATTTCATAATAATAAATAGGTTAGAACTATCAATAGTAATAATGAGCACATTGTTATAATAATTCTTTGTTTAGGTTACCCAACCACAGAGACAGCGAACAGTTTAAAAATGAATGGTCAGGGTTAATTCTTGCAAGAATGAAGCAAAGCACAAACGTGTAGACAAAGGTACAGAAGGAAGTTTGAACAATACATGACATTTTAAAGCTGTGGCTCAAGTGGTCGAGCAGTCGTCCAATAACCAGAAGGTTGGCGGTTCGATTCCCCCGCTCCCCTGTTCATACTGTCTTTCTGTCCTTGGGCATGACACCTAACCCACCTTGCCCCAGTGTCCGTAGCACTGGTGTATGCATGTGTGTGACTGTAGAGGTGTGTTTGGTGGTGGTCGGAGAAGCCTGTGAATGCTGTGTGTATAGCAGCTCCCCTCTCTGTCTGCCCCAGGTGTGAATGGGGTAAATGGAAGCACAATGTAAAGCGCTTTGGGTGCCTGAGAAGGGTGCAAAAAAGCTCTATATAAATCATGCCATTTACCATTACCCTTTTCCATGCAGTAAAGTCTGTAGGAGGCGTATCTTTCACACACAAGTTACCAGGTGCAGGATTCAGTCTGTGTCAAGTTATGTCTATGTCTCGTTATGGCTATGTTCATGTTTGAATTAGCATGAAGGACATAACATGATCAGATTTGACATGACCTCCTGAAGAGAACTAGGATCAACCAGTAATTATTAACCATAGGAAATGAAAAATTGTTATAACACAGTTATAACAGTGTTATAGCAGCTGGTGTAAATGATCTCCTGAATCTACAGAACAGAGAAAGGAGCCTGTCACTGCAGTTGCTCCTTTAAGTCGACAGTCAAGGAAGGAAGGCCTGCTTTGTTGGTCAGTGGTACTAAAGATTCCATTTTTTAGATTATAGCTATTTTTGTGAAACCTTGTACCTCGAGCAATAACATGGGACTGGAGTCAAGTCCCTCACTTGTAGTTCTGTGAAGTTATTGAGTAAATGTGTGTGTTTGACATAATACATACAGACATTAAATAACATGTTTTGAGCTGGGTGTGCCTCAGTCTGACCCATGAATGATCTTTGTCTCCGCAGCTGTTGTTCAGGCTTGTGTTTTGGCAGCTGTGCATCCTGTTATAGATTTATAGCTAGCTTCTTTTGTAGAAGCTGTCCTTTGAGAAAGCCATTGTCTACCACATTCCTTGTATATTTGGCCAAAGGTTTGTTCTAACAGTCTGCAACAATCTAAATGTCATACACACCCACTGTGAGCAGCCGAGGGAACAATCTCTGTCATTTTTCTGTTTAATGTAGGAGGTTGTGCATTTTTCAAATAACATTTGTTATGTCAAGTGTTAAATGTGGGCTATGTTTTATAGGTGCAGAAGTGGAAGGTCTCTAACTGTTCCATATTTCAGCTTGTAGGTCTATCTGGACTCAAACATGGAACATTTAAGTGGGGAATACTAAATATAATCCAGTCAAACTCAAATATTAAAATAAAATTGTGATGATTAATAGGGCACATTAAACATGTCAGGTGTTGTGTGAAGTAGCTAAAAGTCCCTGAAAGGATTAGACTGTCTAGTTTTTGTGTTTTTAAGTGGGTCAGGTGACTGCTTTACTACACTGAAATGCAGAGGATATCACTTAAAAAATAAAATTGTGTTTTTATTTATAAGGTTTGTAGCTTACTGTTAGGGACATGTAATACTAAAATTAATAATGACCCACTTGGAATAGTCAAACATGGTGTAATAAATGTCTCCATGTCAGGTAGTATATTGTCAAAAGTGAGTTTTGTGTCTTTTTTTTTTTTTTTTTTTAGCTTGTGAGATTAATGCACAAGGGTTCAGGGGAAATGGCTTACATCAGCATTTTATATTATGATTAATGTTTAAAGTGTTGTTTTCATTTACAGTATCAAACAGAACATGTACAACTGAGGGCCACAGATAT
The DNA here is from genome assembly GCA_024416835.2 of Perccottus glenii. NCBI lineage: Eukaryota > Metazoa > Chordata > Actinopteri > Gobiiformes > Odontobutidae > Perccottus > Perccottus glenii. The sequence continues at coordinate 22,192,552 of CM044546.2, forward strand.
GTTTTTACTGTTTCAGACACTGAAGAAATACCGTAAAATGTATTTTATCTGGAACATAAAAGTGGAAGGTAATGGCTTGTGACTCGTTGAAGCAGGCTTAGTTTGTGCCTGTCACACTACCTTTTGATACAGCATTTAAAATGTGCATGTATGTTATCTGGTAAATGAACATCAAATAGTTTGAAGGAAATCTACAATATATCAGTCATGGTTATGTGGGATATTCTGAGAAATAAGGAGACTCAGTGTCAGGGTTTTTGGCGAGATAAAGGCAGGACTGGCAGCTGTTTTCTTGTCGTCAGTGTGAATGAAACTGAATAGAGCGTCACATGACCTCTGAAGCGGTGTCGCGTGTTGTGGTTTGGTCTCTACTGGAGCTCACTTTGGATATGCTAAAAACAAACCCCAGACGGTCTCTGGAGTCTCTGTTGCTTATATTTTCACAGCATTTCAAGAGCACCAGTAAATAAACCCATACATGTATTGAGTTCTTTCATCAATCAGTCTTTATGTCACCTCTATAGTATCAGTTTCAGGTAGAACATAGGAAAATGCTGACAAAAACAGAGCTGGTTAACCATGGCAACAACCACACAACAGGACGAATGCGAGACTGAACAACATGGACCATCCCCTGCGTTGGGTTTTTGAACAACAGAGAGCAGTGAACGTCAAACTAAATACATTCTCTGACATTTTTCCATTCTCATCAAAAAAGTGCACTCTGTTGGTGTTTGCTTTGCTTTCTGTTAGATCTTTGTACTTGGGTGCACCTTTTTAAATCCTCAGCAAATAAACCCATTAACAGCAACACTACCCGTTCCCAGGATATAAAACTCAATGCGTAAAAGAATTGAACGGCACTTAGTTAAGTCAATGGCCCAAACTCAATACTCATTAAACTCCTGAGGAATGCTGTTAATCCTAAAAAAAAACTCTAGGAAAGCTAAAAGGTTTGTATTAAGTGGCATCTATGTATTTCACACCGTGCCTCTTAGTGGAGCTGATGTGAGGCTTGGCCCCTCGCAGCCTCATCTCTAAGTAGGAAAATCCTTAACTTCAGAGATGTTCAACTCTGTTCTGTTGTCCCTGCAGTTTCACCAGCGCCTCCTACATCGTTGTGATGGGACGCACAGACACTCCACGGGACCGGTGAGTATGACAAAACAATGAACTCTCACTTCAGGTATTTAACTATCAACCACAGTTTCATTGCTTTTTAGAGGTTATGTGGGAAGTTTCTGTGAAAGTAATAGTAATTGTTCAGATATTCTATATACAAAGCATATGTATTGGTAGCATTTTGCATAGCCCTTTGGTACTGACATTACATTTTAGGGTGACCCCAATGACTGTATAAATATAGACAGTAAAGTAAAGTAGTAAAGTAAGTAAAAACTTATCTCTAGAGACCGGAGCCATCTTTTGTACCAGGCTGTAAACATGATTTTTACACTTGTAAAGTCGCCATTGGGTTTCTCCTTATATTTCTGCTTTTGGAGCCTGCCCTCTGGTGGAGAGCTGTTTATTGCTGTATTGGTGGCGCCTTTACTCGAGGACACTCATCCATTGATGCTAATGCATAAAATCACTTTATTGTAGCTTTATTTGTTATATTGGATTCTATTTCTCATTGTTTAAGGCTGCACAACATTAGAAAAACAATGTGAATGTTTTAAATATTGGAAAATATGCAATGACCAGATTTCTTAAAATATAAATGTATGGATCTGGACTAACTGCCACTCATCAAAACAAGTACTAAATCAATATTGAGGACTCAACCAGGAGTAAACATAGAATGAACCAGGTCTAAACCAGAATTTCTTAATTTAGACGCAGCACAGTTTGATTTAATGATGATTTTGTGAAAATAAAAAAATATGTAAATGTTCATCACAGAAGGCCGTAAGGTTATTGCGATACATTTATTGTAATAATGATCATATTTCAAGATAAATGTGCGTTATTTTGTGCAGCTTGCTCTAGTCATTCTTCTCTTAACAATTAGAGCCGCACAATATCAGAAAAAACATGAAGTAACAATTAATACTGCAGAAATTTGTGTCCATTATAGTCTTTAAACTAATAGGTAATTTGTAATACCTATGGTTTATTTTCTAGGTCAAAATAAAAAAACATGCAATACTGTCATACAATATAGGTCATACAAAACTATTGTGTCCTAATTATTTTACCATTAATGTGTGTGTGACAATATCCTTTTTTTTTTCCTGCAGGGGTTGCTTGGTGGGGATCATATTCTTCATCTTAGGGCTGGGGACGCTGCTGCCATGGAACTTCTTTATGACTGCCTCATTGGTAAAAATAATTTATGTCACCATTAATGCTTCAGGACACTATAATAATAAACACTATAATAATGTGTAAGGCTACCATAATATTTTCCGCTATTTGAGTCATTTAAGAAGTCAGTTGCTATTCCACTTCAGATTAGTCATAAGTGTTTTAAGCACTTTGATTACATTTTTAGTTTTCCAGCGTGGATTAAAAAACCTGGAGGGTCCAACTAAATCTAAAAACTAGGCCTGTTGCAATAGTCAATATATCAACATACCCGATTTGCTTGAATCTTGGTCGCCAAGGCAATAAAGTTCCCTTTTGAGTTCTCTTAGCCATTAACCTTGCGCTGCAGCTGGATTCTTTTGAGATTTGGGAGTTTACAAACTTGGGTAGATCTATCTTGTATCTCGCCAAGCCAACCACTTGCATCAAACCATGGGCTCACCGGCCTTTAGTGACCAATGTGGCAGCACAAAAAGGAAGAGGTGGGTTTTTAATTTGACAAATGCAACAAGCGCCCTCATCTGCTTGGCTGTGTCTTAATCAACACACTAATCCAGTATATAGTATTTACACGATTTTGTAATGGTGTCTGAATGTCTAGTGACTGAAATGCAATGCACTCAAAGTTTCCACACAATGCATTAGTAAAAGTAGTGATCCGCCGTAGTCACTAGACGGTCAAATAGACCATAATGCTTTGCAAATTGTTGGCAGAGAGCCACAACCTTGACTTATCTTTAAACTGAACATAACAGGTTTCAATAAAATTAGTTAGTTTGACTTTTTGTGGAAATGTAATTCGTTGTAATTTGTTATTAATAAACTGTCACAATGTAAAATTACTAACGTTGGCTTACCTTAAGTCATACAGACGGACCTTTGAGAGCTTTCCCTTTTGAGGCATAAAAGATCTGCAAGAATCCAGTCAGTTTTGGTCATTAAGTTATTGAATAAAATACATTAGGTTATTTATATTAATTAGACTAAAGTCTTGTGATCTATTACAGAAGTCCATTATCCAATATATGCACAGTAGGCTGCACACTTTTACTAAAGAGATGGGGATTAATCTAATATGGACTGACAGGTTTATTTTGTGATGAGTTTTAGTTTACTACATTTAAACTTTGTCTGGTATTTTTTTATTGAGCACAAAGCACCACACGTTGCACTGATCTCTCTCTTTCTTCTCTGAGATGGGCCGACAGGTCCCGGAAGCGCGCATAGACATGCCGATGTGGTAACAGAGCTGCATGCTCATGCGGGCAGACTGACGCAGAGCAGAGTCAGATGAAATAAACATAGAAGAGTGATATATTTTGCTTTTTGGTCCGTTTTTAAAGTTGTTCAGAAGTAGCCTGTTGTTAGCAGCAAGCTCAAGGAAACCTCACTTTATGTAGCAACAGTTGGTTGGAATTTTGCAAACTCCTCCCTCTGACCGTTACCATGGAGACCCTGACATGCTAGTGATGGGCATTCCGGCTCTTTTTCGTGAGCCGGCTCTTTTGACTCAGCTCACTGAAAAGGCTCACAAACGGCTCTTTAAATAATAAATGTTTTAACTATTACTTTGATTATGATATGTGTGTAAACAGTTCTAATTAAATTATTAAATGAAATCATACTCACAATGTCTCACAATTTCTATAAAAATGCATTGATTTGTTATTTAAAAAAAAAGGAATACTATTAAACATTTTTGCCAATGCAATATCAATTTAGCCTTTTTTTGCTACAGACATTGACTTTTACATAAACTGGTCCATTATAGAATACTGTGTTGCTGTGGGTTGCGGAGTAGGCCTACTTGACTGAGTGAATACATCTCCAACTGTGGAGGTGCTGGCTCCAGGTGCTCCACTACCTTTCTTGAAGCTCCGCTAGCTTCACAGTTGGGTGCACAGTTTGCATAAACTGGTGTAGGTTGTGTGTAGATATGAGGTTTATATGAGATTTTGTTTTGGCAAAGTGTGTGTGTGCGTGTGTGCGCATGCTGACTCATTCACAAACGACCCATCACTACTTTACTCACCAATAGGATCTATATTAGGTAAGCTTTGATGATGAGCTGTTGTATTATTACTAAAGCGTTTTATTAAGATTTAACACAGGCTATATCCTTGTTTCTTAAATGAAGGTAGAGCTGTTAAAATATTTTGAATGCATTTAGCCTCTGCAGTAAGATATTGTAGACTATATGTTAGATGAATAATTATTACTTTTACCTCTCCCTGCTCCCCACCCCCATAACAGGGGTTTATAACAGCATAAATTGGTTTTAACATCGCAATAATATTGTTATTGCAAATAATTATGGTGCAATAAATTGCACAACAAAAAGTAGTCATTGTGACAACCCTACTAAAAACCTAAACTTTAATCCACACCGTGTGTTTCATGACCTTAGTAACTATGATGCATGTGGGAAGCCTTGTCTCCTCCTCACATTGTTGGCTGTGTCTATGGCCCTTACCCAGTCAGTAGGAGCCATTTTCAGCTGCTTACTGATAAAACAGTGTTATGAGGGTATAGCCTTAAGAGCATCTAATACTGTGGTGATATCACAGCTCAACTTAACTTGTCCTTAGCTGGATGCTTAATTACTTTACTGATTTATGGGGCTAAAATGTAACAGCAGCATTGAACAAGAGCCAGGAATGATATGGTTATTGCTAAAGTTTGGGCGATATTTTTTTATACAATAAACCGTTTTCAAACAAGTTATTAAATTGGTGGTATTGAATGAATTGATGTGGGAAGATCTGTCTGTCTTCTTTTGACTCAACAAAATACATCCAGACCGGTTTCCACATGAAACGTAGTTACAAACCTTTGCGCTGCTACCGGGAGACAGTTTATTTCTGCTCTTGCCTTGGTTTTGAATAACCATCAAAGGATAAAAAGGATAAAAACTGCTCTGGTGTCCGCGAGTTGATTTCTTGAAACTTGATTGTCTGCCAGCTTAGTTTATTGTTTCATTTCCACTAAAACTCATTGCAGACTTAATACTGATATGACTGATGATTTGTAAACAAAGGTAATAATGAAAATGTCTCTTCTCTCTTGGATTTCAGTATTTTCAGGACCAATTAAACACGACAAAATGGAGGAATGGTACGATGGTTGTTGGCAAAGAGTACTTCTTCAACAACTGGATGACTCTTCTCTCCCAGCTACCTCTGCTGCTTTTCACACTGCTCAACTCCTTCCTCTACCACAGGTCAGTTTCACTAAAGGTCTGGTGTGGGTGCTAACGCACAGTTCAGTTTGGTACACTTTAAGTTGTTTCTCAGGGTCCCCGAATAAACATTATGTATTTTTTTTTCACTTTGAGCTACATTTAAGTAGTCTGGTCAGTTATCTGCATTCTTTTTCATTTTTAAACAAATAATTGGATTTTCAGGGGGAGGAACAAATGGATGCATTGGGAAAGACATACAACCATCAGAATTTGGTAGTGTTGTTCAGTAGTACAGCAAATGAAGAATAAACTGCCAGAGATGCAGAGCATCACATAAACCTGCCACATTTTAGATAAACTGTTGTTTATCTAAAATGTGGCAGGTAGGAGGGATTTTGTTGGAAATTGCTTTGAATGGGAATGATTCACTCTGCTGGGAAAATGAATGGGTATGTCTGACCAGGCTAGAGAGGGAAGACTTGGACTACAAGGTGAAAACGAAGCTTCCAGAAGTAAATGATAAGCGACGCACATAAAATACTGTACTTAAAAAAACTTGACCTTCCACCTCTTGCATTAGACTAGTTTAGTGCACTTTCATGTAAAAATATAAGCTGATGTGTTTAATTTTAAAAGCGTCTGCTAAATGACTAAATGTAATTACACTATACTCTGGAAAAAATTAAGAGACCACTGCAATTTCTTTCTAGCAATCAGCATCTCTACAAGTATTGAAGCCATTCTACTGAATGAGAAGCTGATTAGATGATCACCTGAACCAAATCTTATTTAATAAGGAAAAGTATGAAAGAAACACTTCTGTGGTCATCACTATCCTCATGCAATTAAATGCTCTAAATTGCAATATTTTTATTTGGAATTTGGTTGTCAGTGGTTTATAGAACAAAACAAAAATGTTAATTTTAACCAAACAAATACCTATAAAGAGTAAAACGGAGAAACCAATCCTTTTGCAGTGGTCTCTTAATTTTTTCCAGAGCTGTATATATGACACTGAAGATTTTCAGTGCTAATCTGGTATTTACTGTAGTAGTGCGAGCAAGAGAAACAAGTTTATCTGTTTGTTTTTTTAAGTCTCATTAAAATAAGTGGCCTTCTGACACAAATGCTGACACACCCATTAAGTAAAACCACTGCAGTCATTGACGTTTCATTCAACGTGACCAGAACCTGAGTCAGCTGAAATAGGGCTTTACAGCATATTCTATACTTCTGAGAAACACATGCATTTTTTGGTTTAGTTAAGAGCAGTGCACCTACATTATAAAAGTTTGTATCAAATTGCTTGTATTTTTTAATATTTATGTCCCTTTATAAAAATCTAAACCAGAACAGGGGTTGGCCAGTCTGTTTGTAGCAAATGCATCTGTACTTGAGCTTTAGGGCAAGAACATAATAGTTTCTCCAATAAAACATTTTCAGATGAGTGTCTCCTAAGCTGACTTTATCATAAATTAAATACTTTGTTTTTTTTCCCCCTTGTGTTCCAGGATATCAGAGATGATGCGGATTGCAGGTAGCCTAGTCTTCATCCTGCTGCTCTTTGTCCTCACTGCAGTTCTGGTCAAAGTGCCCATGGAGGCAGACAGCTTCTTCTCTGTGACCATGGCAACCATCTGGTTCATCAACTGTAAGTCTCCGGGAAGACAAAGACAAAGGCCTGGAATCTAGTTGACATTTTGTTCCTTTGTGTTGTTTTTAGTGATGTTTACGTTCTAAACTAAAATAATAATAATTTTTATATAGCGCTTTTCCACCTACCAGTAGGCACTCAAAGCGTTTTACATACATTAAGCTATTAACCAGTGTTACTCACTGGAGGTAATGTAGGCTAAGTGTCTTGCCCAAGGACACAACGACGGAAGAGCGGGATGTTATGATGTTTTGGAATGTTTCGAGCGGGGATCGAACCGCCCACCCGCCGGTCAAAGGACGGCCGCTCTACCCACTGAGCTACTGCCATCCTCTCTGAGTGAAAACTTTGATGTAATCTGTTGGAGTAACTTTGTGACTTTGTTTCCCCCAGCATTTGGCGCAGTGCTACAGGGCAGTCTGTTCGGTTTGGTGGGACTGCTGCCTCAGAAGTACAGCACTGTTTTTATGAGCGGCCAGGGCCTCGCTGGGACCTTTGCTGCCGTCGCCATGCTGCTAGCTATAGCCAGTGAGCCACGCACAGACACACTCCACAAACCACAGGCAGCCTAATTTCCCTGTTGCCTAGTAACATGCCACATTCAAACCAACATGGAGCCAGTCAAATCAGAGCACACAGACCAGCACAGAGGAGCTTTATACCTGGAACAAGTCAGTTCTTTGGGTCGTATGTAAACAGACATTTGTGCAACGGTTTTACTCTGTTTGGGACTTGTAGCAACAGCAAATAATGCTTTCAAAATGGTCACAAAATGTCTTCTAAAGTGAAAGGATTGAAAAGGCAGTTACTGTACATGTAAAAGATAAGATAAATAGACTTTATTGTTCCCTCAGCAGAGTAATGTACTTGTTAAAGCAGCTCACAAAATGATAAGTGCAAAACAGTGTTAGAAAGTTAAAGATAAAATAGATAAAAATGTAGCATATCAAAAAATGTGCAACTTAAAATAATGAAGTAAAAAAAAAAGGTTAGCTTAACTATAAAATACAAACTGGACATAAAGTTATATATTAATATATTTTTAAAAAAGGTAGTGTTGCTCATGAATACAGAAAAAGGGTGCCAACAGTTCAATGAGTGAGGAACACAGATGTGAGCCTGTCTGGAGCTTGTGCTGTGATGACTGTTAAAAGTAAAACAGGAAGCTGAACAAAATGTGACCTCTTTTTCTTTGTCAAAGGTCACTTTGTCCTTTGTTGTATTGTTTAACAAACAGCATGAAACCAAGACAGTAACAAATAACTGCTTTGTACTGGGTTTTGTTTGTTAGCCTAGAACTAAGAAAGTCTAATTATACATTTACAACCTGTAGTTTACACTTTGTATTGTTAGGTTTGATAGATTTCCACAAAACAATGTCATCAAAAGGATTCACAACCACTGATTCTTTTTATTTTATTTTTTTATTAGTTTATATGAATTTAGTAAATGTTGTATGTTGTTCCGGTTGTTTTTTAACAAAACCATCTCATTGTGCGTCTGTGTTTCAGGTGACACTGACTCCGAGACGGCAGCTCTGGGTTACTTCATCACTCCGTGTGTGGGGACTCTGCTCACACTTTTTAGCTACCTGCTCCTGCCTCGTCTGGTCAGTTTTGTTTTAATTTGTACTTTTCAGCCTCCTGATTTTTTACTATTTCCCTTTTAATACTGTGTTGTTCATTCCCATTGCAGGAATTTGCTCAGTTTCATCTGGACAAGAAAGGCAAGTATGAAGCGGGAACCACAGACGAGCTGCTGAAAGGTGCTTTATCTAACTTTCTCTTGTGCCGTGACCTCATTTCCTTGTTAGTTTAGCTCATTGGCACTGTGAATAGAGTAATATTTGTCTGACAGTGTGTTTGCTTTAGCTCTGAGCTGAAGTGTCTGCTTGAATCTAATCAATTTAGTGGAACATTATCTCATAAAGTCAGTTGACCCTCTAATTATCCAATTATGGACAAAGACAGAGCCTGTTCCAGTCACAGAGGCCTGCACCGGCTCTGCTTTGTCTTTTAACATCTGTAGAGTTTCCATCACTTCTGCCATTCTTTAAACCTATACAGAGTCAATAATATATGTTCAAGTAATGCCATGGTCTGTTTAGGGCCCCTGTGTGTCCCTGAAAATGCCTCAATCCAAAAATAACTTTAGGGCTTCCTGGGCAATCAAAAATCAGTTTTGGTAATTTAATGAATGAAAAATGTGATTTCCAACTGTTCTCTAAAACAGAAAGAAATCCTGTTTATTTTGTAATTTAAATAATGTGCATCACCAAATGATGTTTAAAAACTGTAATGATTAGCTTTAGATGTAGCTATATAAAAAAAAGAATAATAAATGACTAAAGAAAAATAAGGCCTTAAAACATCATTCATATTCAGAAAGCCGAGACAGGAGGTGGAGCAGGAGTTTAAGCTGGTGTCCAATTAAGAGCCAGGACACAGACACACCTACTCCTCCTGCAGAGAGATGGAGAACACATCACATAAAAGGCTATGAGTATGAAGGTCGATTATAAAAGCTTGGCTTCCAGCCCAAAGTCGGGAGCCACAATATGAAACTACAACAAGGAAAGGCCCACCTCCAGGGACTTTAACACACAGAATGAACAAAGCCACACAAGGAGCAGAGAAACTAAAGCAAGAATACACCACCTTTTACCTCAGCTTGACAGAACAGAAAGATAAAAGTGAGGAACCATAACTCTCTCGCTGCATTAGTTGTTTTTTTCTGTCACAAACTGAGGAGCATGAAAGAGCAAAGAATACAAACATTTACAAATATAAGACAATGGGTCATTTTAAAGAAAAGATCCAAGAAAAGAGTTTTGTAATTTAGTTTTCATAAATATTAATCGTGAATGAAAATATTTTAGATGAAGATGTGAGCAGGACATCTGACCGTGTTTTCAGAGGCCAAACCCGGGGAGAACTGGAAGCTGAATGGTCACACCAATGGCTCGGTGCCTGTCAGCACGGCCAAAGATGACGCTCCGTCTGAGCTGGAGTCCATGCCTGACAAGACCAAACAGTCCTTCTTCCCTCTCGAGACGGAGGAACGTGGAAAGGCCAAGGCCTCGATCGTTGAGGTCTTCAAGAGGGTCAGCCCACAGAAGATACAAACTCCTTTTCTCAGTTCTTATGTGACATGTACATTGAATGTTTCTCTCTTCTTTGTGTTAGATCTGGGTGATGGCATTCTGCGTGACCTTTGTGTTCACAGTCACCCTGTCTGTGTTTCCTGCGATCACTGCCGATGTCAAAACCGCGTTCCCAGGAAAATGGGGTACGGTTCAGCTCACTGGAAAATATCAGTGCTGTATTTTTCTGAACAATTTGTCAATATCCTTTTTTTCTCTTTTTTAGAACGCTACTTTATCTCGGTGTGCTGCTTTTTAATTTTCAACATTAACGACTGGATTGGCCGGACAATCACCACTTTGTTCTGCTGGGTAGCTCTACACCACACAAATGATATCAGTCAAATGTTCCTGGAAATGATCCAGTTATCATTTTACAATGTTTTTATTGCCCACACGCACTTGTTTCTCTGCTGCAGATTGAACCACATCAGAGTTTAAAGCTGAACTGAGGTTGTTCTGTTCAGACCAGAACAACTCAGAGTCACTCTTTCATTATGATCAGAACAAGGCCAATTAGAAAAAAGAGCAAGCACATTGCAAGCACTGACTTTTGTAATAGTGTTTGCTAAACTGTTGCTGGATTACTCAACAAGAGCAGATACAGTAGTTGGGGAAGTTTTGTTCACAGAAAGATAAGGCAAGCACACAACATTTATGCAGTGTTGTTACTGGGGCAACAGGTTTATTCATTAGATTGACAGGGCTATTAATATTGGACCCAAGAAAACAGGAGTCACCATGGCACTTTACTTTCTACAAACTTTCAAGTTTGTAGAAAGTAAAGTTGTGTGACTATGCAGAGCTTTTCTTCAAGTTTTAAAATCATATAAGGTTATGTTTGTTAGTAGCTACTCTGGATACAGATTGATGGATGATGAGGTTATAACTATATTTATATTTATCTTTTAATATTAATTCTACCCATTTCATTTTAAAGGTGTCTAATAATAGTGCTGACATTGAAGGGGTTAACACAAGCTGAGAGCAGACACTTGAAGGAAACATGATGCTTGGTTGATCTTTAATTACCTCCTTCATCTTTATTGGCTCCAATAAATACAATGATTTGTAAAAATAAGTAGAGAAATGTTAAATGTAGTTATTCAAATCCCCAGAAGTTTTAAAAAAGTATTATTATACACAATGTAGTAATCCACGGTTCTCAGTACCAATTTTGCTGCCAGAGCAAAACACAAAAACATGCTAATGGAACAACACACTAAAAATACTACATACACTAAAATAAAATGTATGAAAACTGATACATTCTTTACATTTAGTACCTATTTAAAATTGTGTTTTCCCACAAATAATAGAAATATGAGAAGTAAAAACCAAACAAAAACATCATGGTGATGTATGGTTGCTAAATTATACAAGTGATAAAATGTTTTTATACTTTAATTTAATCCAAAATGTGTTCATGTCTAATTTTAAAGGACTTTAAATCCTTCTAAAGTTGTCGTCATATGAAGGGAGTAGCTCAAAGTTAACTAGCACTAAGACCCAGCGGAGCTGCTCAGACGTCACCAAGCCTCTCCCATGGTACCTCTTAAATGGTCCTCGCGTAAGGGCGCCGCCATACGGCGATTTTACAGCGAAATACAGCGATATATCTCCGTCCACCAGAGGGCAGGCTGTTCAGCGGAAATATAAAGAAACCCAATGGCGACTTTTCAAGTGTAAAAACCATGTTTACAGCCTGGAACAAAAGATGGCTCCGGTCTCTAGAGCTAAGTTTTTACTACGTGACACCTCTGGGGGGGTGAATTTTTGATTATTACGTTGGTTTATGCTATCTGAAAACTATTGTTTTACTATGGAGTAAAAGCCGAAAAGCCCGGATGTAATTCTTCTTGGCCATTTTATTGCCCATTCAGAATGACAATTTTGGTGAATAGGGACCAATGTGGCGGATATCATCCATATTTATACTATCTATGGACGTCAAAACAAAGCAGTATAGCTCTACAAAGATGACTGACAGTAAAAACAAAAATTGTATTAAAAGCAATTGACTTGTTAGCGCTGCAGACTGTGCTACTCAGACTCTGATACACTGCAAACTATCCTTTAGCTCACTGCTCAACAAGCTACTTTCTGAACAACAGTAAAACAAACATTTGTGCGCACAGCTCCTGCTGCTGTGGTCTCTGCTAAGAGCAGTGAGTGGAGATGTGTGTGGCAAGGACATGTTACGCTTTGTGCTCAATACCAGCGACATTTTAATGTTGAGGACTGTCTGTGTACGTTCGGATAGTGCATTGAGAACTGGGTTGACCGGATGCTTGGTACAGTGATGTTTAAATTCTTTTAGTACCGACTTGGTGCCAAAGTACCAGGACTTTCGACAACACTAATACAATGTGTTTCTCTGTGTTGTCTGTGTAGCCCGGTAAAGAGTCCCGTCTGTTCCCGCTGCTGGTGGTGTCCCGGGTGGTCTTCATTCCCCTCCTGATGCTCTGTAACGTCCAGCCCCGCGCTTACCTGCCTGTCTACTTCCCCTACGACGCTGTGTTTGCGGTCATCATGACGCTCTTCTCCGTGTCCAGCGGCTACTTTGTGTGCCTTTCTATGTCCTACGCACCACAGTGAGTACAGGGCTGTTCAGGTGTATTTAACTACATAAAAATACATACATTAGCTGGTTGCTTTGTGGCATTTGCGTAGTATTTTGGGAAATGAGCTGCATTTTTATCATTTATGATTAATGATGGTTTGTTTGATTTATTGAGGGCCTTTAGTGAATATAGTTCCTCTGTGACACAAAGAAACCTTTTTTATTAATTTGTTTTCCTCCAGGATGGTGGAGCCCTGATGACATTCTTCTTGGCCCTGGGTCTGTCCATTGGAGCTGCGCTGTCCTTCATCCTCAGAATACTTGTTTAAATCTCCCCGGCCTTGTGGCGTTTTACTTTTTTTCCATTCATCTGTCTCCCATGAGATGACTGAAGTAAAAAACTGAGTGAAGGGGTTAGATAAAAAAAAAAAAGATATATTAGAATAGTTTTGTTAGACAAGTGTGGTGACATATTTGAGCTGCTGACAGAACAGAAGTACAGTATCAGAGCAGCAGACTGGAAGCATACTTGCTGTTTGATAATCACTGAAAAAAATACAACTGCTCTTTAAAGTATATTCTTTACCTCGACTGCATGTAGTAATAGATTTTGAATTATAAACTGTGCCATGCAATAGGAACTTTGAAAATATGACATTTTTATGTATTTTGTAAAAAGATGCGTCTTGTCTATAAGATACTTGAGCCAACTTAACTTATTTCGCAAAAGAAAGCAGAAGCAGGTTTTAAGGCCAGTGAAAACACTATATAACAACTAGATGTGTTTAAAAAGTGTGTGCAGCATTTTAAAAGATTGTCAGGCATTTTATAATTATTTTTTTCTGTTTCTCATTAATACAACCCCAATTAAGCACTCTGTTAGAAAAACACCTTAATTCTGCCCGCTGAAACAAAATTTGTCAGTTTTTAGCAACCGTATTGTGGAGATATCCTCTATAGGCCACAACTTTAAATAAACTCCAAAGTTGTTCAGCGTTTTCTCAAATTATTTACAAAAAGCTGGCAGTAAGTATCGAACCAGGTTTACAAAATACAGGAATTCCCTTCCACAGTTTCAATTTTAAGGAAAGTATTTAAGTTGGCATTTATATGTAAAATATTTAATTTACTGAATCTGTAAAAAGGTTTAAGTGTGTATTTTAAGGGAAAAAAGCTGCCTATTTTATCTATGCTGAGTTTTTAGTATTTTTAACCTCAACTTACTGTAGTAAAGTAACAAAGTTTTGTAATGGCAATGAAGAAAAACTGTTTAGTTGTAGTTTGCTCTTACATGAAAATGGCTACTTTTCTATTTAACACAGTGCTTAATTTATTTGAACAGATGTCAATTTGAAACCTTATTTTGAACTTCAACTGTAATACAAGCTCCCTCTAGTGGCATTGAAGCTGTGGCACTGAAGGACAGGAACAAAATGGTGTTTATTTCCACTTTAACATGACACTCTAATGTTTACTCTGAACCCCTGTGTTACATTTAAAGGGATTTCACGCCTATGCATCAAGGCTTGTGTATAATGTGTCTGTACAGAGCTGATAATAAATGGATGTTTCCAGCAGCGTGTGGACTTTCATACCTTCCATGATGGGACTTCTGGATGACGTTTTAAAGATGTACTGTGTAAAAATGTAGAAGTATAGATGAACAAAATAAGTCATTCCATTTATATTGGAAAAATATATATACACAGAACTGCAAAAAATATTTTTGGTTCTTTTAATTTCTTTTCCTATAACTGCCCAGAGTGGACAAACTGAGCATTGTTGGAGAAGCACACTATTTTTAGCACTAATATTAGCATGAATTTTTAAATAAATATTTAAAAGGATAATGAAAATGTATCACCATCAGACATATTGTCACATTATTTGTTTATAGACAACTACTGGTCCCTGCTGGGCTCAGATAGCTGTAGACATGTGGAAAAAAATATAATGGAATCACAACAAAAACCCAAAACACCTCAGCTTTAACATTGATTTAAAATAACAAAATAAAAAATCACAGCCAAACGTGGATTTCTTCCCTGTATTTATTGAAAACCCAGCAGTCGTCATTAATATCTGGTGTATCTGTACAAGCAGGAGAGGAGGGACCGGCGGTAAACTAGTTGTCATTCTGTGGTTAAGAAAACAAAAGAAGGCAAAGGACAAAAAGAGAAAAGTCCACTCAGAATGACACTCTAACTGGTTTAATCTCTTCATATTAACACTTGTTTTTAAAATGTTACACAGATGAGAGAAGTTAAGCACTGAAAAGTAAGAAAAAAGTGACAGCAGTTCAGAGGAAGGAAGAAAAGAAGAATGGGTTCCTCTTCCTCTGCTAAGTGTTGCTTTGACTTATTCTATTGTGAAAAGCATGAGACAATCATGAAACATATCTCTCTTTATCGCATTCTCTCATCTCACTCTGTCTTTATCGTTTCTTTGGAGGTTGGGCCGTGCGGGGAGGAGTGACGGGTCGGCCCGCGTTCATCCCTCCGTACTGGTACTTGGCTTTCTTCTCAGAGGGCTTCAGGATCTGAGAAGAGGAAGAGAAACATTGTTAGCTTTGTGATGTGAAAGCAAAACAAATATATATAGCAATTCTTCTTATGTTTTTAAGTATTATTTAAGTATTTAAGTGTTTAGTATGTTGTAAATGGGGTTCTGCTCCTGGATGCTTCTCCAAACTAAGGGTTATCTGAAGGTTTCCTTTTATAGGGAATAGGTTACCCTTTCCTAAGTATCTCATAGACTGGACTATCCCCGTTAAGGTTAAGGAAGAGAACTGACTAGATTTAGTTGAGACTAAAACAAAAATGTTTACAAGAAGACAAAGGGAATTGTTATATTCCTATAGGACATACTGTAAATATGAGTGTGTTTCTTTTTTTCACATGATGTAATGAATGTTTTATGTTGAAACACACCTGGAAGGAGCACATGAGGGTCTCGTCCACGCTCATCATGCCGCCGGCGTTGTCAAACTCCCCGCAGTAGTTGGGAGCTGAGAACAGAGTCACCAGCTGGCGTTTGGCAAAGAACTCATAACCATCTTCTACCACCTGGGGGCGACACACACAAGGCCACTTTAGTTAAAAACAGTGGAAAAGTTACAGAGGAAATTTGTTATGAATGTATAAACATTTAGATTAGACATTGACAGGCACTTATTTATGATTAAATTGCTCAGTAGAGGATGAAAATATAATCATGGGCCCCTGGGTTTTGAATAAACCTCACCTGGTGGGCTCTGCAGATGAGGTCCAGGTCATGGCGGTTCAGGAACTTACTGACCACATCTGCCCCGAACGTGAAGGAGACGCCGCGGTCGTTCTCCCCCCAGCCCTGGACGTCCTTATCGGGGTCCGACCACAGCAGGTCGCACAGGAGGCCTAACAGAAACACAAATGTTAAAGACGGATTTCAGAACTCCAGCCATGGAGATTAACATATCATATCATGATCATATCATAGGATCATAGTTAAAATAAGCGTTCCATAGCCTTGTTAAAAGTTACACATGAACATTCAGTCTCTGGGCAAAAGTCCATAAGAGGATCTGAGAGGAGCTGCTAAGCCCTGAATCTGAAACCTTATAAGGACAAGAAGATTGAGGTCTCACGACCAGGGGCAACTGCTCTTACTTCGTTTTATGAGTGACTCTAGTTCAAACATGGACTAGAGAAGAACATGGAGTGTTTTAAAATGCTGACTTAAAGTTTATAGATGGTCAATGTGCCGAGTAGCGAGTATTTCTAAAAACATTTTTTCTGTGCACTTTGGTCCCCTCTTAATAGACAAACAATATTTTTGTGTCAGAGAAAAAAGTAATTTTCACATACAGTGGCAAGAAAATGTATGTAAACCTTTTGGAATTTCCTGGTTTTCTGAATAAATGTGTCATAAAATGTGATTTGATCATCTAAGTCAAGGGTATTGACAAACATTCTGATCTTTAAAACCTCATAGTGCTTGTGTAAAAAGTAAGTGAACCCTTAAGTTAATAACCTCAAAAACGCTAATTGAAGTCAGGTTTTAGCACACCTGGAATCTTGTGAAGATAATATGTTTGGAAATGTGGACTACAGTTACTTTGACTGATGAAAACCCCTCCAACATTTGGAGTTTGCATTGCACAAGAAGAACACGCTTATCTGAGTCATGCCTCGCCAAAAAGAGCTTTCCAGAAGAGCTACAATCACAAATTGTTGTTTTATATAAAGCTGGAAAGGGTTACAAAGTTATTATTTCAAAATGATACCAACACCCCTTCAGCTAACTCCTCTTGATGTGGAGGAGCACCAGCTCTACTCTGAACTCCGAATCTCTAAAGGAGCGCCCAGCCACCCTGCAGAGGAAACTCATTTTTGGCCGCCTGTATCCGGGCTCTTGTTCTTTCGGTCATGACCCAAAGCTCATGACCATAGGTGAGAGTAGGAATGTAGATAGACCAGTAGATAGACTGCATCACTGCAGAAGCTGCACAGATCAGTCAACCTCTCCTTCCATCATTCCCTCACTTGTGAATAAGACCCCAAGATACTTGAACTCTTCCACCTGAGGCAGGAACGCTCCACCAGCCTGAAGGAAACAGGCCACCCTTTTTCTATACTGTATGTCTATAATATAACTTTAAATATATCTTTAATCTATTTTTATTGATATCTTAAAGTCCCAAATGTGAGGGGACTTCATGTGAAAATCCACCACCATCAACCTTTACAGATTTCATCAAATATTGTCTTTTTAATGAACAAAAATGACTTTAAAACACAGCACCATCTAAGAGGGTTTCAAAGAAAGCGTTTGCAAATGGTTCTCTTGTGAAGCAGCATGACTAATGCTCTCTAAAACAAAGTGTGCTAATTCAGTTTAGGGACTGATGTATTGGTTATTGTCACCAACAGTTGATTGGAGTGAGGATTTGTGTCATGTGAGAGTTTATAAAACGCTCTTGGGTCTGTGGGTGACATGGTCCAGAGCTCACCTGTGTCTGGGACGTCTGTGGGTCTCATGATGCGTCTGATCTGCTCCATCGACTGTAGGTCGGGGGACAGACCTGCAGGCGACATATCCATTTTTAATGGCCAAACTTTGTCCTGTTTCTTTTACAGTACATGAACTTTAATCTTTTATAAAGTTGTGCTTTTAAGTTTACATACCCAGGCAGAATATTGTGATTATTTTGGCCATTTTTCAGAGAATATGAAAGAAAATATTTTTTCACTAGTAGTGGTTGGGTGAAGCCATTTATTGTCAAACAACTGTTTTTACTCTTTTTAAATCATAATGACAACAGAAACTACCCAAATCTATACTGACCCTGATCAACACTTTACATACTTTGGTGATTCTGGCCTGATAACATGTACACAAGTGACACAAACAGGTTTGAATGGAGACAAGCCTCAAAACATCTGGAAAAAAAGGTCATTTGGAATGATGAGACCAAAACTGAACGTTACATTTGGAGAGGAGTCAACAAGGCCTGTGATGAAAGGTATATCATTCCTACTGTGAAACATGGAGGTGGATCACTGATATTTTGGAGAAGTGTGAGCTACAAAGGCACAGAAAACTTGGTCAAAATTGATAGCAAGATGAATGCAGCATATTATCAGAAAATGCTGGAGGAAAATTTGCACTCATCAGCCCGGAAGCTGCACATGGCACGTACTTGGATGTTCCAACATGACAACAATTCAAAGCACAAGGCCAAGTCGACCTGTCATTGGCTACAGCAACATAAAGTGAAGGTTCTGGACTGGACATCTCAGTCTCCTGACCCCAATATCATTGAGCCACTCTGGGCATATCTCAAAAGGTGCAGTTCATGCAAGACAGCCCAAGAATTTACAGGAACTGAAAGCTTTTTGCCAAGAAGAATGGGCAGCTTTATCATCTGAGAAAATAAAAAGCCTCATCCACAACTACAACAAAATACTTTAAGCTGTCATTTATGATAAAGGTGTCAATACACAGTGTTAAGAACTGGGGTATGTAAACTTTTTATCAGGGTCATTGTGGTAGTTTCTGTTGTCATTATTATTTAAAAAGAGTAAACACAGTTGACAATAAATGGATTCACCCAACCACTAACTATGAGTGAAAGAAAAGTTTTGTGTTATCATTGATATTCTCTGAAAAAAAAAAGATAAATCACAAATTCTGCCACTTAGCCACTGTATGCTGCAAAGTTCACATACACTTGCCAAACACAACAATTTAACTTGTCAAGCAAAACATAAACACCTCCGTGACAGCAGAAGATTTTTTCGTCCACAATGGCGGCAATGGGCAAGCAGTTGAAACAATCGGTGAAGGTCTTCCATAGTTTTATGTTGAATCTGCGTTTACCTGTAAAAAAAAAAAAAAAAGAGACGCTTTAAGCAATAATTTTGGATGTTGTTTCAAATCTAGTGCAACATCAAGTGTTGTACAAAGAGTCAACAATCTGTAATGTGTCATTGCAATGTGAAAACTTGTCCATGAAACTTGTCAAAAATGTGTATGAGTTAAGCAAGTTTGATGAGTTTATTCCTTATCCAAACAGAACTGAAGAAACGCGTTGTTATTTGCAGTAATATGTTTCTGGGACGTTCCGAGCTGCTTAGAAGATCATTAGACGTGGACTAAACCATACAAAGAGCATGTTTATGGTATGTTCTTGCCTTAAATAACTCCATTGCTAAGAGCCAGAACATGCACAGAAAAGCTGTTTGTCCGTCCGAGGTAATGGCCACTTAAAGCTCTTCTACTTAGAGAGAAAAAATGCAACTCAGAGAAGTGGGATTGGAAGCCTGGCTTTATTGGCTTTAGGCCTTTAGAAAATAGCACCTTATTTAAGATCAACAGTCAAAGTTTCATGAGATTCGACAACAACACATCTGCCGAGTCATAAACAGCTAGCTTATTCCTAGCAACAAGTTGTTTGAATTGACTCACTTGCTGTTTTGTTTTTGGGACAACTTACATTTTTCACTCTGGTACAAATAACAAAACTTTAGTAGTAATAGGTTTTTCTGTAGTTTCACACTTTGGGATTTAAAAAGCTTGTAATCCAAAAAAGAGAATTAAATTTTTT
Organism: Perccottus glenii; assembly: GCA_024416835.2. NCBI lineage: Eukaryota > Metazoa > Chordata > Actinopteri > Gobiiformes > Odontobutidae > Perccottus > Perccottus glenii. Next base: position 22,212,486 of record CM044546.2, read on the forward strand.
CATTGAAATTTTCATTGTAGTCTTAACCATGCACAGACTACCTAATTAAGAAACAAATGTTTTTTTTAAGATTAAAGTGGCCCAACAGTGACCTTCTCTGTTCATGAAGTAACCAGTAACAACGTAGTAACACCTGCGTTCAAGTGCTGTTTTGAAGCGGTTTTGTGCTTCTTCTTTTAATACATTTTTTGCTTTCTTCTAATACATTTTTGAACAATACAGAGGACTTTACTTTGGAGTTTTGCCGGGTCCCAACTGCATCTAGTAGTTCCGTGTGATTTTCATCTCCTTTATTTTTGCTAAGATAGCCTTAAAGATCAGACTGAGGGACAGATAAATGCTCCTGAACATCTTGAACTTAAGCAATTTTGATTCACGTTTAAGTTTATCTCGCTGTAGTGACATGATGAAGAATAACTACATGTTGGGTTGCTTACACTCATCGTAGAAGCCGTAGATGCGGTTGATGGAGGCGCACTCGTGGTTGCCACGGAGCAGGAAGAAGTTCTCGGGGTATTTGATCTTGTAGGCCAGCAGCAGGCAGATGGTCTCCAGGGACTGCTTCCCTCGGTCCACGTAGTCGCCCAGGAACAGGTAGTTGGCCTCAGGGGGGAAGCCACCATACTCAAACAGCCTCAGCAGGTCTGTGTACTGTCCGTGGATGTCACCTGAAGAGATGGACACAAAGTTCAGGCTGAGACTAAGCACTAACAGTAAAGAAGGGTTAGTCTCATAAGGAAGTCAACAATGATAACATTTTAGTCTAAATTTTAAGACTGCCAGATATCACAAGCTGCAAAATCTATTTAAATTAGTGTGACTATATTGAGGATGTGGCTTGACTGTGGTTAACCAGAGCAAAACACTATGCTCCACTGATACGTTTAGTGTCACTGATATGGTGATTGCTACTTTACCAGAAGTTGGTATTACCATCTAGAAACTATATTATTGTCAGTGTTATATTAGGAAAAGAGGGCTTTAGCTGCAATACATATTATGGTATTTCAACAGATGGAGTAAGCCAAAACAAGAGAACTTGGAAGTATTTTTTATTTCTTTCATTTCTAAGTATGAGACTACTAGTATTCACAAGAACGTTGTAGACTTTTAGCCCTTTTTAGAAAAAGTGTAAATATGATTCAATGTGAGCTGTGTTTCTAATATTGTGCTGATCTACAGCTCAAGGGGGTGCGTACTGATGCCTTTTTCCATCGGTCACTTAAAGTTCCTTGTGCAGCAGCTAGATTCTCAACAGATTTCTGAGTTTACAAATTCACAGAGGGGGGGGAGAGACTATTATACATGTTTTTGGTGGTAGGGGAAACCGGAGTACCTGGAGGAAACCTACGCAGACACAGGGAGAACATGCAAACTCCACACAGAAAGGCCCTGCCCTGGATGGGAATCGAACCCAGGAACTTCTTGCTGTGAGGCAGGCGTGCTAACCACTTTGCCACTGTGCCGCCCTAAAGACCTGTTATGGACCTGTTTTAGGTGTGACCACAGCCTATGACAGCTACAGCAAGAAACAACTGTTATTTCGCAAACAACAAGGCATCATTTTGATTTCAATAAAATGGCCTTGTGTGGGTCACCTTAGGTTCACTTCATTTTTCTGACGCTTAGGTCACTGCGCATGCGCAAACAACGGCGCTAAGTGCAGCAAAACTTAATTTTAAACCTTGTTTTTTTTCTCTTAAACTTAAGAAAGAAAGAAAGGGTATAAAAATGAGTGAGGGAACTGGACCAAGTAAGAAGACAAAAACTTATCGCTTTCATACAGAATGAAAAAAAAAAAAAAAAGCCTGGTTTTTTTTTTTTTTTAAAATGGGAGGAGGACTTTTTTTTACGATGACGTTTTTAAAGTGCATTTGCCTCATTTGTCAGCAGCTACTGTCTGGACTATACATCCCTGGCTGCTTCAATTCAGTGCAAGTCATCAGCGTAAACTCAGGTAATGACAAAAATTGTACATAGTCAGTGCTTTAAGTGGGCCGGTACTCAGTACCGCCACTTCCAAATATAGCTCTTGAGCGTACTGCCACTTCACCGTGCGCCCTTCACAATGCACAATTCCTAATTCGTCCCACCGAGAGCAGAGACTACATTACCCATACACCCTTAAGTTTTACAAGTGAAAAGCGCATGCCTCGCTTTTGCCGCTGTCAGTGTCAACAACTCAACGTGGCGGGAGAGGTTGTGTGAAACACGCACACTTGGCTCGGTAAAAATACAAATACAGTGAACAACACTTAACACACTCTCCTGGCTTCAGACTCTGAGCACTAAAATAACACGGTCACAATCAGATGACTCACTGGCTGACACCCCAGCTACTGTTCTATGGTTATGTTATGTTTTATAATTTAGTTTATGTACGTTTTGTTAAAAAAAATTCAATACCCTTTTGCACATTTTATTTGTTTTGTAGCTCTTTTTAGATCAAGCAAATCCACAAACTAATAAAATGATTTTTTTAAGGTCGTCTGTTGACTGCTGTATATAAAACCCCTTCAATATAGTGTTGTTACCTCAGGGGATGAGGGGAGTCATCAAAAAAATATATAGGCTATAATAGAAAACCGGCACCTCTTTTGGTCCACTTAAAGCACTGTACATAGTTAATTAAGTTGTGTTGTGCAGTATTATGCTTTGCAAAGTACATCAACATACATTGTACATATAAAGAATCCTTAATATATTTGTAAATAAATATATGTTTTGCATTTTTGTAGTGGGTAGATCATTTTGACTTGGTCATTTTATAAGTAGCTCGCGTGCTGAAAAGGTTGAGCACCCCTGCTCTAAAGGGATGATCTTATGTTTGAACAGTGTCTCTGGGGTTGTCTTCAGTAGCACAGGGGATCCCCAAGGTAATGTTCTTGCTCCATTCCTCTTCGCGTTGTCCACTACAGATTTTAATTATAACTCTGTTCTGCAAATGTTTTGTCAGGTAGGAATGGCTAACTGTTTTTATGGGCAGTCTGTTTGGGGGAACAGTCTCAGAAAAAGAGATTCAACCCAAAGCTTTATGTTTATGACTATTGGTAATGCCACACTCTATTTCTCATTACTACTCATTTCATAAAGCTAAGGCAGATCTCTTTTTATTATCGCTGTGGAGAAATTCCTAGTTGGCAGCAAAACTAGGGGGCGCCCAACATGATTTGATGTTGGTGAGGAGAACCAGAGTACCAGGAGGATACCCACCCGAGCACGGGGAGAACATGCAAATGATACCCACCACAGATTTTGAGCGGAGCTTCGAGCTCCAGGAGGATGGGTTGACTGAGGAAGATCTCCCTAGATTTGATACAGAGGCCTCTCACTTCGGCCTCCGTCATCTGGACAATCTTCCCGGGACGACATCCTCGCACTGCAGTGACAAGAGAAACAAGGGTTAGTAATGGAGACACGCAGGACGGATGTCCCTCTAAGCTCCTTTATTCCAGGAATATGTGGATTGTCACATCATGTCCCGCTATGTCATTTTTACTCTGACATTAAAATAAATATGGGAGACAGGGTTTTGTCAACAGTGTGGCTGGAAATAGCCGTTTGTGGGTATTGTTGATGTTGTGGGGAGTGTTTTTGGAGACTTCTGTTGTGTAACAGAGGGGAACAGAGAGGACAAGACCTGCAGCTGCAAACTTACAGTGAACACAGGACAATGACACAAGCTGTAATCATATTCGTCTCAAAAACAGCTTTAACAGCACTGTGTAAATCTTTGCAAAAAAAAAATAAAGAAGGAAAAAAAAAGTGGTTGTGGAGTGAACTGAAGTTTCTCACGGTCTAACTTCTATTTGTTTGGGATCCTGTTCTCTTATTTAACTATCACTTACTGATATGGCCATGCTTTAGAGGCAATAAGGTACTTGGAAATCAACCAAGAAATGCTGTACAAGTGACTGACACAGTTTAAAACTAACAATCTATTATGGAAGTAGTATGGAAACTAGGGCTGCAACTAACAATTATTTCAATAATCAATTTTAATCAATTAGTTGTTTCAGCCCTAATGGGAACTAGGGCTGCACAACAGCTGCACAAAGTTATTGTTATTGTGATATAATTGATCACAATATTCGTATTGCAAAGAATAACTTGTATGACAATTACGCTAAATTCTTTCAATGTGGTCTGTGGTGAGTCCAAATGAAAAAGTCCGGGTCTAGACCTGGTTCATTCCAACATTTAGTCCTGGTATAATCTTTGATACTGAATTAGTTTCTGCTTTGACAAGTGGAAGTTAGCCCAGAGCAATTAAATTTCTTTTTTCTATGTATTGCAGGTAAATACGGACAATATCGCGATCTTGAAATAGTTATTGTATATCGCACATTTTTCCAATATTGTATAACCCCAATGGAAACAAGGGTAAAAGAAGTATTGATTATTATAAATTATTCTAATTGCATATTATATAATATATAATATTTGTATTTGTCAATAATTTCTGCTCTTTATATGTCAAACTCATATTACTGGACATCTTGGTTGATGAAACAGTGCTCCTTTGGATGCCATTTAAAACACAACATCACCTTAGAGCCGACAAAAAGGACTTGTGCCAATGTGTAGCGCTGCCTTTGTGACTTTACCTGCAGCCTGTTTTGCTCCTGCTCTAAATGTATTCCCAGAGTGTTTGTCACATACAGATACACATACACAACTACTAAGTGGGCCAGTGCTGACTAACCCCGCTTCTGTCAGCAACATGACAGAAACCGGAGCAGGCGTTGAAACTAATAGGTCACCCAAACAGACGTGGATTAGAGGAACCCTACCACTAGTTTAGTTTCAAGTGCATGTATCAAATATTTGCTAAAACATTCAACCCAACCCTACAACCCGTAAACACCAAGCTACTCTCACGCACATCCCACCTGAAAGTCTAGTGTGTTCCAAAAGGTAGGATTTCACATAAAGGGAGGAGAAATACTAACAGTGAGGTTTACCTTTCTATTATGGAGATATATTTTAAGAAACTATTAACCTATGAAAAACTGACACCAGGGCTGCACAACTGCGCAACTTAGACCCGTTTAGTCTTGATTTAGTCCTGATTGAGTTTATACTTTGAGGAGTGAAAGTCTAAAGCCTTGTATTTTCTATTTTCTAAAAATTCTATTTAAAATGTGATACTATTTTTTTTTACTGTCAAAAAGCATTCAAATATCACAGCTCATATTGTTATTGCGATACTCAAAACAGTTATTGCATATTGCATATTTTTCTAACCTCGTGCAGCCCTACCAAAAAACTGTCAACTATTGCATCAACTATTTCAGGTTTCCAAGGACACAAGGGAACATTACAGTACTGCTCGAATGTGAACAATGCAAGGAGTGCCCATTAAATCGTGTCTGTTTCGAGGGAGTGCATTCACACCCCTCCTCCTCCCTTAGCTGAGATGACGCGTTTGCAGGTCTGTGCTGGCTCGTACTGACAGTGAAGGAGGCCTGAACACTCTGACTAGTATCACCAACCTGGGACCATCCCTTTTCATCATTCGGCGGCATTTGCTAACATCCCAAATGACCTTTGTTTCACCAGTCTGGACATATGGCATCCTGGAATCCTGTTACTTACTACTGGTTAGAGGAACCCTACCACTAGTTTAGTAAGAAAAAAAAAGGGATATATTGAAAGGCAAAGATCACTATGGCAACATTGCTGTGTGCTAGGTGTTACAAAAGTGGTATCTGGAGATGCGATTTGCAGATAAAGTTAGTGGTGTCTCCATCGGCCCACGCCCTGCATACTAACATGTTCTGCAGCTGACAACAGCAAGGGGAGCAGCACACACACACACTCATACAGTATCAAGAACCAGCATTCACTGATAACACACCTTCCCTGAATTAAAACAGGAGGAATGTCTCTCAGATCAGCTGCTTGTCCAATTCACTGCTTAGGTTTAGGCCTAATGCTAAAATAAATTACATTACAGTCATCAATATTGAATTACAGTGGCAAACATTAATTCCCTGTTGTCCACACTAACATGAGAAATGCAATTTAGAAGAGCCCACAAGAATTGTGTCAGTTCAGAACCAACAAAAACCTGTTCAAATTCATCTACAACCTGTTTGAATCCAATAACCCATCCAGGTCCAACTAAAATCTGTCCAAAACAATTAAAACTAGATTAAAAGGAGGAAATAGATGTTAAAGATAACTTTTGTAAGACCCAAATGGAGATGGTAAACAATAAATTAATACATAGATATGATGACAGTGAGGATGGCGGGACTGAAAATGGTAAAGAATGGAGAAGGCTGATGATTCTAAAATTGGTGCTTTTTTTTCTTGAGTTTTGTAAATGTAAATTGTTGTAAACTTGTGTTTTTTGTTGACGGTTAGGAGGGGTAGGCAAAAATAAGTCTCTTGACTTTAGCCTACACCCTTTTTGTCAAGGAAACTTTTTGTTTTAATATTGTATTTTTTATTTATTTTTTTAATATTGTATTAGTTTCTCTTTTTTTCCTTTTGTTTTTTTCCCTTAGACCAAATAAAAAATAAACTAAACAGAATTGTCACAATTGCAAGAAGAAATTTGCTAACTATAAAATCCTTGGCATAGTGCTCATAATCACCAACATAAAATGATGCATGTTTTAGCCCTTTTTAAGTAAAATATTAATATATAGTTTGTCCATTGTAAATAAATAAATATTAATAAACCATGAATAAATGGTAACTACACTGGTGTGCACAATTAAGCAAGTTATATTTTTAAAGATTCATTTTGTTATTGTACAGTGCTCTTGGTCAATCGAAAAAAAAGTTTTGGCTTTCTTAAGAGAATATCTACATGTACACCATTATTACTATTAGTGTGCAGAATTATTATGTAACTAAATGAAAAACAAAGATTTTCCCATCGCACATGTTTATTTATAACCTGTTAAAGTGAGAATAATAAACAAACTCAAAATTTACAAATAAACATTTGTGAAAAAAAAAAAAAAGATCAATATAGCCACCCTTCTTTTTGATAAAAAAATGACTGACTGACTCCATTCACGGAGTTTCTTGATCTGGTCAGAATCAACTTTTTGTGCAGCCGCAACCACAGCCTCCCAGACACTGTTCAGAGAGATGTACTGTTTACCTACACTGTAACTGTAATGTATTGTCATTTCCTGCATGAGAAGGGCCCAAAAGTTCTCAATAGGGTTTAAGTCAGGTGAAGAAGGGGGCCATGTCATTAGTTTTCATCTTTAAGGCATTTACTGGCCAGCCACGCAGTGGACAACTTTGATTCATGTGATGGAGCGTTGTCTTGCAGAAAAATCAAGGTCTTCTTGAAAGATGCACCACAACTTGAAGAAAGTGTCTTCTAAAAATTGGCAGTAAAAAAATTGAGAGTTGATTTTGAGTCCATTTTTAACCCAAAAATGTCCAACTAGCTCATTTTTAATAATACCTGCCCAAGCCCCACCTCCAACATCCATCTGGTCCATCAAGAGTCACTCTCATCTCATCAGACCACAAAAAAACCTTTGAAAAATCTGTCTTCAGATATTTTTTGGCCCAAGACTTATGTGTCTTGTTCAGAGGTGGTCGGGTTTCAGCCTTTCTTACCTTGGCCATGTGTCTGAGAACTGAACACCTCATACTTCTTGACACTCCAGGTAGGTTGCAGTTGTGGAATATGACAGCACTGGAGGATAATGGGTACCTCGTAGCTTCACGTTTGATTCTTAGCAAATCTTTGGCAGTTAATTTGCATCTTTTCTTATCCACACGTTTCTTGCGACCCTGTTGACTATTTGCTACAAAACATTTGATGGTTCTGTGATCAAGCCCCAATATCTTAGATATTTCATGAGTTCTGCATCCCTGTAAAATACTTTTTAAAATTTTTAATTTTTCAGAGTCAGTTAAATCTCTTTTTTGGCACATTTTTTCCTGAGGAGAAGAATCTGCCTAAAAATGATGCACACCTTGATATAGGGTGTTAATCTCCTTAGGCCACACCCTCTCTCATTACACAAAAACACATCACCTGATATGCATTAAATCCAATAAGTATTCAAGTTTATAAAGCTTGGAGTTGGAAATTGTGGATAAATGGATGATGTGGTCAAAATAATCACTTGCCTAATAATTGTGCACACAGTGTATTTCACCTAACTTTCAACTTAAAAAAATAAATAAAATAAACTAACTCTTTACTTTCTCAATATGGCAGCTACAAAGATACTTAAAAGCATACAGAATAAGTAGTGCAAATGTTTATTATACAATTGTCTATGGGTATCATGTGCCAAGATTTTATGTGAATAAAAGGTTTTAGTAAACCTTAGCTCGACTAAGCCGTTCATGTAGCAATAAGCCACTATAAATTGCATTATTCAGAAATTCAAATTACTGTCATTCCAGGCAAGACTTTTACTTACAATTTAAAGTTCCGATTATAGTATAGCCATTTTTTTTTACTTACATGTCAATCCACATTAATAAATACACTGCTACATTCTTTTATTACATTTGAAGACTAAATGCATAACTCAAACACTTTAAACACTTCACTCTGAGTGGCACATCATCAAATCAAGATGCTCAGTGATTCCTCAGAGGCAACGACTGACAATGGCGCATCTGAAGTAGATAAACTGTCTCCCTACATTGAATCCAATTACTTTAACGCCATTTTTATATGTCTGTCTCACTCCTCACTTCTTTATTTTTTCGGGTCATCTCCTGACCTGTTCTGTGAACTACGCTAACGCAACCTCTTGCGGTAGCCCCTTCCTGAGGAGTCTCCACATTCCAGGCAACTCAAGGACGTACACTTAGCATCTTCCAGGAGTGCATCATTTGAAAACATAAACATGAGTCTGAACATCTGCAGGGTGTAAATACAGTGAAAACTATCAAGGTTTCCTGGTAAAACTTGGCAGATTATTCAATCATTTGGAAGAATCTTAACAGTGCCAAACCCAACATTGTGAATGAATGAATAGCTTAAGTATCTAAACTAGCACATAAAGTTTTTAAGTTGATTAAAACAGCTTCATATAATAAGGCCATGGAAGGCTATACAGTCTGTAACAGTCCCTTTTGACATCACTGCTTGTACTCTTTTTCGTTAAGGGTCAAGAATAGGGCAACTGTTTCATTCAAAAGAGTTGAGTCCCCTTAAACAAGCACCAAAAAAAAGCTGAAGATAAGACAGCTTCTTGAAGGAATTTCCATATATGGTTGGAAGGCAGCCCATCGTGGGAAGACTCTAGTAGTGCATCTGATGGAGAGAGTGGAAAAGAACTATGTAGGAATTTGGGGGAGGGGGCTTAACAATGTATGATCTGTGAGCCAACTGCAGAAAAGGCTTAATCAAACACACACGCATGATGTCAGCTGTATCACCAGCTTAAAATAGAGCTGATCCCTATCACTTACTTATCAGTTGGTACAACTCTCCAGGCTTGGGTTCAATGTAAATAAATGATAGTTTGTACAGATCTGATAAATGTATTTTACTGGTGTACACAAACATTTCTCATCTGATAAAATGGTGCCTAATTTATTTATAATACATACTATTGTGGGTTCGAGTTAAGTGTTTCTGATGCCAGGAACTCATTATTTAGAGTGGCAAGAAAAAGTATGTGAACCTTTTGGAATTTAATGGTTTTCTGAATAAATGTCTTAAAATTATATTGACAAATTGACAAACATAATGTGTCTAAAAATAGTTACACAAAAAATATCTTTACTGAACACACTCATTCAACATTCAAAATGGCAGTGGAAAAAGTAAGTGAACCCTTAGAATAAATAACTGGTTGACCCCCGTTTGGCAGCAATAACCTCAACCTGGCCCTACCTGTAGCTTGGGATCATATATGCACATCATTAAGGAGGAATTTTAGCCCATTCTTCCTGGCAGAAGCTTTAGCTCCATCATATTCTCAAATCATGGTGTTTCCATCAGCATACTTTAAAGTTGGGATTATGTTTTCATGATGATATGTTGTGTCCTTTCTACACCAGATGTAGCGGTGTAGAAAGTGTGAATGTGCTCTTTTGCAACCTTCAGGTGTGCAGCAATGTTCTTTTTAGTAAGCAGGGGTTTCCTTCGTGGTATCCTGCCATGGATACCCTGCTAGTTCAGTATTTTACGTATTGTAGACTCATGAACAGAGATGTTAGCAAGTTCCAATGATGCCTTCAAATCTTTTGCTGTCATTCGGGGTTGTTTCTTTACCTCATTGATGAGTATTCATTGTGCTCTTGGTGTCATTTTGACTGGAAGCCCACTTTTTGGTAGAGTAGCAACAGTCCCAAAGCGTCTCCATTTGTAGATTGTTTGCCTAACTGCAGACTTGCATTTGCTTCTTGATTGTAGCTCCTCTGAAGCTCTTTTTGGTGAGGCGTGGCTCACATAAGACTGTTCTTGTGCAGGACAAACTCCCAAAGTTTGGGTTTTTATCACTCAAAGTAGCTGTAGTCCACACCTCCACACGTATTATCTTCACAAGATTCAAGGTGTGCTAAAACCTGACTCCAATTAGCTTTTTTGAGGTCATTAACTCAAGGGTTCACTTACTTTTTCTACACTGAGGTTTTTGGTTGTTCTCAATAAAAACATAAAAGATCATAATTTTTTTGTGTAATTATTTTTAGACACATTCTGTGTCAATATCTATGACTTAGATGAAGATCAGATCCAATTTTAAGACAAATTCAATTCAGAAAACCATGAAATTCCAAAAGGTTCACATACTTTTTCTTGCTATTGTAAATATGTCTGAATGTGCCATATACTTCAAAAGAGAAATACAAAAATGCTAAGTTACAACAAAAACAAGTTAGCATTACTTATGACTGTTTGGGCACAACCATGTAGCTGGCTAAACACCAGTGGAATAGCTGTGAACTTAAGGCAAAAAGAACTTAAAGCATACAGCAGTGAGGAAGCAAATTCATTCAAGTCATTCTTTGACTAGACTACAAGACTATTAATGTGTCTGTTTGGCCTGTCAAACAACACAGACAACATTCATGTGCAAACGTTATCTTTTCTAAGATCACTACTTATGTCTTTCCCTTAAAGCAGACCTGAAAGCTCCAGACCAGGAAACTGACAAAAACTTTATAAAAAGGTCTTAACATCTGGCGATGATTAAGTAATCAAGGACTGTTGATTAGCAGCACCTGGCTGCAACTTAAAGGCTGTTTCCACTGTGGTGCCTTTTGCTTCAAAAAGACAAGATTCTGTTTCATTTGGCAATTTGTTCACATGGGACAGACTTTTCACTCCACATAGCTGCAAACTTTTGATTACAGCCAGATGTTTTCACCTGAGAACACAAATAAAGCAAAGCAAAAATACAGAGTTGGTGTGCCTCAAACACTCTGACAATAGGTAATAAATATTATCCATACTTCAGAAGCTCTAGAGGTTATCATCACTGTTCCAGAAAAAGATATACTGACTAATTTGTTAGGTCTATTGAATTTAGTCAGTGGAAACCCATGACAATAGACCATCCTTTAGCAAATAAATCTATGAAATGCAAATGCAGCAGGTCAAACTTATGATTGTCATGGTTCTAAAAACCTGTACTGCAATAGCCATATAAGACCTTCCGATCCATATCCAGTTTCCTCAGTTAAGGTTGTGTTTCCTGGTGAAAGGGATTATATACTATTTTAAGAAAACGGCTGTGTGTGTATTTTTTGGAGAAAAGGGAGGTAATTTTCCCTCCCAACTACTGGCTCATGAAGCCCAATATACAGTTGTGCTTATAAGTTTACATACCCTGGCAGAATTTGTGATTTTTTTTTTTTTTTACCATTTTTCAGAGAATATGAAAGATAACACAAAAAAATATTTTTACATAGTTAGTGGTTGGGTGAAGCCGTTTATTGTCAAACATTGTGTTTACTCTTTTTGTATTATAATGACAACAGAAACTACCCAAATGACCCTGATCAAAAGTTTACATACATTTTGGCCTGATAACATGCACACAAGTTGACACAAACGGGTTTAAATGACTACTAAAGGTAATCATCCTCACCTGTTTGCTTATCTGTTGATCTGTTTGCTTGTAATTAGTGTGTGTATAAAAGGTCAGTGAGTTTTTGGGCTTCTGACAGACCCTAGCATCTCTCATTCAGTGCTGCACTGACATTTCTGTATTCTGAGTCCTGGGGAAAGCAAAAAAAAATTTGTCAAAGGATCTGCGAGAAAAAGTAATTAAACTGTATGAAACAGAAAAGGGATTAAAAAAAATAAAATAAAAAAAGATATCCACATAATTTAGAATGTCAATAACAGTGTTCAAAATGAGGGATTCTTATGAAACCAAACCAAGGTCAGGTAGACCAACAAAAATTTCAGCCACAACTGTAAAGAAAATTGTTCGAAATGCAAAGAAAAACCCACTAATAATTTCAGCTGAAAAACAGGACTCTCTGAAAAAAGTGGTCTGACAAAATAAGGAGGCAGTGGAAAGAAAATGACCTGCATGGCCGAGAAAACCATTACTACACAAATGGTAAAAAGCATCCGCCTTACAATATGCCAAACAGCATAGAAACAAGCCTCAAAACATCTGGAACATCGACGTCTGGTGATGTCTATGCGTTCCAGACTTCAGACTGTAATTGACTGCAAAGGATTTGCAACCAAGTATTAAAAAGTGAAAGTTTGATGATTGTTAATCTGTCCCATTACTTTTGGTCTCTTAAAAAGTGGGAGGCACACATACAAACTGTTGTAATTCCTACACTGTTCACCTGATTTGGAAATAAATACTCTCAAATTAAAGCTAAAAGTCTGCAGTTAAAGCACATCTTGTTTGTTTCATTTCAATGGATTTGAAATGTGGTGGTGTATATAGCAAAAAATATCAGAATTGTGTCGATGTCCCAATAATTAGTGAAACATGGAGGTGGATCGATGATGTTTTGGGGATGTGTGAGCTACAAGGCACAAGAAACTTGGTCAAAGTTCATAACAAAATTAATGCAGCATGTTATCAGAAAATTTGCACTTATCAGCCCGGAAGTACTTGGATGTTCCAACATGACAATCATCCAAAGCACAAGGCAAAGTTGACCTGTCATTGGCTGTCAGCATAAAGTGCAGGTTCAGGTCTCCTGACCTCAATATCATTGAGCCACTCTGGGGAGATCTCAAATGTGCAGTTTATGCAAAACAGCTCACGAATTTACAGGAACTAGAGGCTTTTTGCCAAGAAGAATGGGCAGCTTTACCATCTGAGAAAATAAAGAGCCATCCTACAACTACAACAAAAGACTTCAAGCTGTCATTGATGTTAAAGCAAGCCTCTCCCATGGAACCTCTAAAATGGTCCTCATGTAAGGGAGCCGCCATACGACAATTTTACAGCGAAATACAGCGATATACCGCCGTCCACCAGAGGGGTTTGAACAGGGTCATTTGGGTAGTTTCTGTTGTCATTATGTCATTATCATTATTAAAAAGTGTAACCACAGTTGTTTGACAATAAACGGCTTCACCCAACCACTAACTATGAGTAAAAGAAATGTTTTTGTGTTATCATTCATATTCTCTGAAAAAAGGGCAATATAAAACAACTTCTGCCAGGGTATGTAAACATAAAAAAAAAGTATAATGTATTAAGTTATTAGTCCAAGAATAGTCTAATCAATATCTATTAAGGGACTTATAAGTTCCGTTATAAGAGATCTCAGCAGCAAATAAAGTTGCTGGATAGGTCCATGAATTGTAAGCAGGTATGACTGTGCATGTTTTAGTCTTTGTTGCACCAGTAAAGATGCACTGTCAGTCCTTTTTTAGCTCTATTCTCCACTCCTGGGCACCAGTCCAACAGCCCTTTCACTCCTCCTCAGAAGTAACCCTCTCCTACACAGGGCCGACGGAAAACACTGACCCCTCACAAAGTAACTGACGGGGGAGAAAAAGAGAGTGAATGTTAAGGCCGAAGAAATCCCGTGGCATTTCTGTCTATGCTGGCTTTGCATGTTCACTGGATGTTTTGTTCACTTTTATAGCTGTGTGTGAATGGCTGTCTTTGTGGGGCTTAAAGAAAAATGAAATTGAGAGGAGAGACCGGGGGAGAAGGAGAAAGACTCTGAGAAAAGTCAAAAGGGAGAAATGCAGTGGGACAGCAGCAGGCAAGGGAAGGGCGGGGTTTAGTGTAAAGCCCAAGCAGCTGAAAAGGCGTGAGTGAGCTCCGTGCCATGTTTGGTGCCAGGGGGTGAGTGTTCCCCGTCGCACAGGCTCCACCATTGTTGTTTCCATAACAGAGTGCCATGCCAGCAGCCCCAGCGCCATGCACCATAATAGCAGTCCTCCACGCTGACCACATACTCTCTGAAACTGTTTAAACTTTACTTTATACTGTTTGGTTAAGGTCCTCACAATAACTGTTGTTTCAATATTAGCACAAGAAACACTATTTCTATGAAGGACATGACTCATTTGTTTGTTTGCTTTGTGTTAGCGAGGTTAAGCTTTAACATATGAATACTCGAGTAATCAAACCAAATAATTGATAGATTACTATCAATTAGCTATCAAGATAGTTGCAGATAGCTGCACTAATTGCAATATTGAATATAGTTATCACATATAGCACATTTTACCTATATTGTGTAGTCCTAATTCCTCAAATTTAGTGCATTCACACCCTAATGTTTATGAATGGCCAAACTGATTTGTCCAGCTTTATTTTTACATAGGGCTGGGCGATATGACCTAAAAATAAAATCTCCGATTTTATATTTTTTAATTCGATTTACGATTTTTTTTCCGATTTCCCCCCCCTACTTCTTAAGAAAAGCAATAAGTACAAACGGCAGACAACTTAAAGCAAATTTTGCTTTTATTTAAAAGCAAGACAAATGTAACCCCCATTTCTGGGATGAATAATAAATAAATGAACACCCTCTTGGTACTTGCGGCTAGGTAGCTCATATCTGGGGTCTAAGGTTTTAATCAAATTAATAAACCCAGTCTTCTCCACTGTATATATGGGTACCATGTCTTTGGCTCTGTGCAAAGCGACCGCTTTAGTGATTGTTCTCCACCGTGCCCCTTTCCTGTCATGTGCGGTGCCATGTGAAAAGGATTCGGCTACAGTTAGCTGTTTTTTAGCTAAGGCTTGTTGGTAACTGCGTGTTTGTTCGTCTCGGAGAGACTGGCATTTTTTATATTCGGCTGGATGTCTCTGTTTCATGTGTTGGAATAGGTTTGTGGTGCTGCTGCCTTTGACTGCAATGGGCTTTAGGCAAATGTTGCAGCGTGAGGTCTCTTGATCCACGTCTGTCGCAGCAAACCCATACCAGTTCCAAACAACAGATGATTTTATTCCTTTCTTGGGAACAAACTTCCCACTTTCACCATTAGCCATGTTGTCGCTTTCTGTTGCTGTTTTGTGTGTGCTATGATGTTGTTGTTGTCGCGTGCCGTACTGCTCTGCTATGTGAAACTAACGCTAAAGCTCCGGGGAGACAAAAATGTGCCGTTACACAAAAACTCGATTTACTTATTTTTAAATCGCCCGTCACAAAAAAAATCAAATTAATTCATTCAATCGATTTTTCGCCCAGGCCTATTCTTACATGATATAAATACAAGTATATGTAGATGTCCAAAAACTGGGTCAGGAACAGTTTAAGTAATGACAATCCCAATAGCTCTTAAAACAGAGATCTGATGTAGCCTTTATGGGTTAAATGTCCTCTAAGAGTCTTAATCCATAAACCAAAATGACACACTGGGCGCAGAGACTCGGCCCCTGACTGGCTGCTGCATGGGGCCGTGGTGTTGTTTGTGCCACTTACAGCCCACAGGCCACCTGCGCTGGCTTGACACACAGAGGCTCTGTTGTGGCTGTAGTCCGAGCCGGCGTGAGCTTAGCACGAGAAAGTGGGGGTAAATGAAGAATATGAAGTAAATGGAATAGCTGCTCCCCTGGACTGTAGCACAGAGAGTGACATAAATTCTCTGAACACAACATAAAGAGTGCAGGTTAGTAAACACACAGCTATAGGACACAGCTATATATAAAATCTGTGTAAAAAGTGCTGTGGAGCAATGACATTCCAGACTAATAGTCCTGTTTTCTGCCTTCACAAAGTGCAACACTTTCAGACTGCTTTAATGATTGGTGGTATATTTTTACCAAGGAACACCTATTTCTTTCAACCAGAACAACAACATGGTCTTTTACACATCACATTTGTATTTGTGTTTTGATATACAGTACACAGATCAGAAATAAAAAGAGAACTAAGTGAAGTTAGTGGTTCTGCTAAAAACTGTGGTGAACCAAATGTAAAAAAGTTACTGATGTTGCCTTTTATAATATTTCAAAATTTAAAAAAATATTGCTATGCCAAATAAACTATTCAAATAAAATAGATCATATGTGGCAATTTGCCTCCTTTCACATGACCTTATTTGACTCACTTATGTCACACCATAAATGACAAGTGATTGTGTACAAAGTGACAAATCAAACCAGCAAGGCCAAAAACCTGCACGTCGAGCCCACTCACGAGCCGGAGTGATTATAAACTTTGTCAGTCAATCAGGTTTAGCCTGTCCGCCACACAATGCCTGACAACCTCTTCACCGACAGCTACTAAAGGACACATGCACTGCGTCCATGTGACCACCAGTTGTGTCTGTGTGTGTTTCACACCCGAGCTTTATTTGTCACAATACAGGTTAGAGTGCAGATGTGTGCACCACCTGCACTGGTATAGACAATACAATCACTGACTCACTGTTGGAGGAATTGTCTGTAATGCAGTGCAGTGGAAATGTTTTGTTATGAATAGTGTTGCATGGTGTATCAATACTTCAAAGGTATCGCTATACCATGCTTAGATCGATACAATATCACATTTTTTATCTATAGATACTTAATTTAAATACCCATGTCTGCCGTGTTAAATGAGTAGCGCAACACAGACAGATTGTCTAAAAGATTCTTTATTTAAACATCCTTAAACAAATCCAAAAAAACAAACAGCTGCTATTCCATATTACTTCACATGTAGTCTCTTTTGTGTCATGCCTCACTGGAGCTGAGTGAAAGGAGTGAGCTGAACAAATGGAAGCTGGAGTTTAGCGCAAGCTGTGTCCTGTTCACATCTCTGGTGAGGACACATTTGTGTCAAAAACCCAAACCAAGTCTTGTATTTATTGATTGGTAGCTTATATTTCATACAAAATTGTGTTACAAGTCTGTATTATTGTTATAACGATTGTAAGAGTTGGTCAATTAGCAGCTAATGTGCGGAAGAGTGTGAAGACGCGCTGTATCTTACCACCGGAGAGTTACAAACCAGGACTGTATTTGGGTCTGACAGAACTGTGACAGAACCCCAGCTCACCCTCAGGAATGATCATTACAGACAAACTAAACTTTACATGAAATTACAGTGTTGTTCAGAAAAAGCCAAAAATGTAAATGGTGTTCAACGAATGGGTGAGTGATAGAAAACGTACTTCTTTTAACGAGTTAATGCAACACAGGCGGCTTTGTTGGTTTTATTATAATGTTGACCAGGGGCGCAACCACCCAGTGCTAGAGGGGTATGCACTGCAGCATAAATTTTGGTCCTACCTGTTGCTTTTCCACTTGTTTATCAGCTGTCCCATACCTTGACACGCCATCTCCTTTTCCCTCTTTGTTTATTTTTTTGTTTTATCCATCTTTTAAAGACAACTGTGTGCGTACTGTGACAACTAACACATAACGTTACCTGCTTGGTTTATGCTGCGCGCCTATGCCGATACCCTTTTTGTGCCACTGATGTTGACAGTCTACAGATAATAAGTGCACATTGCCGAGCAGGTAATCTGCATAATTAACAAATAAACAACAATAAACAATAATCCTAAATACTAAGACCAGTTGAATGTAGCATTAGCTCAAGCAAGCCAGGTCTAACGCAAGCTATTCTTAATTTTTGACAATCTGAATGCTATATGCGAAATAATAATAATAATAATAATGATAAATATTAATACTAAATACCAAGACCAGATGAATGGAGCTTTAACAAATAGAGAAGGATAAAGACAGTCCAGTTAAATGGCTTGATCAAACTATGGGCGTAGTACAACCTAGCTCTGCATAAAACATAGTAAATGATAAACCAATGCCATAGAATGATATTAAACATGCAAACATAGGGCAGCTTCATACCACTAAATCTGTTAAATACACTGTACTATTTTTGGAATATCCTCTCAAAATAGTCCAACTTATTTATTCAATCTAAACAAGCCAGTGACGAGAGCTGAAGATTGATCTGATGTAATGTGTGCTGACTGTGAGCCTCAGCTGTGAGTGTCTGTCGTTAATGGGGACAGCTGTGCCTGTTGACATTTTGGAGGCTATCACACAGACGTCTGTGTGAGCGCCTCTAGCACCCACACTCCACACTGATATGACCTTCTGTTGTAGCCGTAAAGGGAATCCCACTTCAAGGACAGCCCGCTTCTTCCAGCAGACAAGAAGCAGAGATCCCTACAGCAGTATGGTAGAAATGCTGAAAGTAGTGCTAGGTCAGAAAAGGGTGGTATTTAAAAGGTCAGAAATAAAACCTTAAGGAAAGCCTTGTGTAAAATCACCCCACTGAGTGCAGTTTTTAGAGCTTGTTGTGTAGTTAATATTTAGTTAGACGATTGCCAGTTTAACTAGCTGAGCACTGGAACAGACAGACTGAGATACACTAATCCAACACACTAATCACTATATATACACTGTATAGTGCACTATATTGAAATTACGCCATTTTGTAATGGTGTCCGAATGTCTAGTGACTGAAATGTAGTGCACACAAAGTTTCCCACAACGCATTAGTAAAAAAGGTGAGCAGCAATGCTCACTAGACAGTCAAGATAGACCATAAAGTTTTGCGAATTGTCGGAGTAGCACAACTGTGACATGTCTTGTCAGTTATTTAATTTATTGAAGAAAAAATAAATAAAACTAAACTAAAATAGTAATTAAATTAATTGGCAAAATTTGAATAGTGTTTATATATATATATATATATATATTGCAGATCGAATATTAGCGCTCATTCCTAAATATTAGTATATTACAAGTTATTTTGTCATTGTATATATTTGTCAATATTAAGTAGACTACTCAATTCCAATGGTTTCAAATGATCTAAAAATTTTAGGTCAACAAAAGTCTTGGTTGGAGCCATAAGCTTGAGAAACAGATATTCGAGAAGAAGAAATTTTTTTAATACAATATTAAAAATTATATCATCACTGCAATATATGCTATATTGAAGCTTATTATATTATCTTTACTTAATACTGTACAGTCCCACTTAATTAGTTACTTAACACAATTATAACTATAGTTTAGAATGGACTCACGCTAAAGCCTTAGCTAAAGCTTGAAGATAACTAGATATTTTAGAAAAAAAAAATCAATCTAATTTGTCCAAATTGCAATTCAATTCATTCCTGCAATATTCAAGTTAAGACTGCTCAATTACTATGTTTTAGAATAAACTTATAATTGTTTTTGGCCAACAAAAGCCTCGGCTAAAGCCATACTACCTTTGAGAACTAGAATCTTTAAGCCTAGCCAACATGAATGTGAAATGATCCATAGAAAGGATCAATGTGCCGATATATTCACAACTCACATCTGGAAACATTTAGGGCCAGATCTTTCCAATTTCCTCCACTGAGGTTCCCTGCACTCTACATAAAAATAAGTCACATATGAAAAGGCATGCCCTACATGCAACATACAGCTCAATGACATTTACAAAGAAGAAACTGGATACATATATGATCTATCTATCACAAACAAAGCATACGTTTATCTACTTTTCAGCACAGGGCGACAGAATTGATGCTGAATGTTTGGCCACCATTGTCTGGACTATGTTTGTGTTTACTGAGGACACTTAAAGCAACACTGTCTGAGAATAAATAGCAGGGAGACAATAGCCAGCCAAACTTACTGAACAGAATCCCCAATTTAGCAAGGCAAGTCATCCACTGCAACCCAAAACATTAAGATGGCACAAGTTACAACAACCAGGTTTTTAGTAAGTATATCATGTACAAAGGGAAACCAAGGGTAACTGATTACAAAGAAAAAATTATTACACCAGGTTTAACAATGTTAAAAAAAGAAGTACAAAAAATGTTTAGAAAAGATTAGTTAAAAGTGATGCTCAACAAGTTCCTGAGCAGATAGTATGCTTATTTGCTGTTTATTACAGCTGTAGTTAATGCATAGTTATTTTATTTACAATAAATACACCCTACCAGTTTTTTTTACATAAAAAGATATTAAATTTTATAAAATGAAATATGTTTTTAGTATTGTTAGTCAATAAGGTAAAGACAACCAGCTGATGCATACTTTACATTGAATCAAAAAGTTTAAAGCTGACCCGTAATATTGGAATTAGATATTTTATAACTAATATCTAAAGTGGAATTACGTAAAAATGTTACATTAACAATACTGACACAAATTTGAAATACTAACAGAATACAAATTGGGTCTACTCAAATGCTATTATAGCCCAAGGTTTGTGTAAACAACAAACACCTATGCTAGTCATACTTTAGCCAACTTTTTACCAAATCCCATGTGAAAACCAACCAGTCTTTTGTATCTTTTGTTCTAAACTCTGAAAATACATCGAAACAATTCTGTGTCTCAAAGTAGCAGTTATGTTTTCCAAAGTAGCCACTACAGTTTAATACTCTCAAAGAAGTTAGCAAATAATGGCTAATAAACTTTTACTTAGCTAGTTTGGTTTAAAAGTACATACCAAAGGGGTAACAGTAAGAGAATATATAAATTGGAACTATGCAAAAAATAATGGTGACACAGAAAGGTTATTGTGACGTCTGCTGGAGGGGTACAAAACAGTCCTCCACAACTTTGTTACCGTAGCACTTGGTTAGCTAACTGAACCATCCAGCAGCCAAAGAACGCTACGCTGGCAATCGAATTTAATTTATTACAGATCATTGGCATTACCAAGGAGTAGGCAATGAAAAAAAAGCATACACGAGGAGAAAAAATCGAGGCGGAGGCTGGCAAAAGGTCCAACCGGACGACTCTAAGAGCACCACAAACAAATAAAGCGACCCTTTTTTTTCGTTAGTCCGCGTCAAAATAACACATTCCGTTGCTATTAAAAGCGAAAAAGCGGGAGTTCGTGAGTGGAACCCAAAATGCGAGCTTACCCTCTAAAAGCCTGGAAATCAGCGAGTCAACGTCCAACTCCCCCTCCGCCATTTCTGTAACGAAAAGCTATGCCCGCCGCCGCAGTCTGGAGCAGGCAGAGCAGGCACCGCCTCACTACCACCGCCACACCGAAACGCACCGCTAGCCTCCTCCCCGTGACGCGCTGCCCATTTACGGAGACTCCTGTCTGTGTCTGCATGGTGAAAGTTAAAACGTACCTACACACTCATAAAGGGATATGAACTATTGTTATTACGTCTTCTGAATGTATGCCCCACTTATTTAAATGGTTAACTGAATTGAATGGTTAATTAGTATACAGGACTTCGACAACAACATTAGCTAACTTTATCCCTTTGCCCATTGTCTCCTTTAACAGTAGGTTATTTAAAAGCTCAACTTAGCTTTTTAGAATTAAGATGGTAAAATACACATAATTTACACATTATTCTACTTTGGAGGGGAATAAAAAGGTTCCTGCTATTTTAAAAATAAGTATTATTTTATTTTTTTTAAACATGTTTTTTCTTTAAACTTTTATCAACCAGAGTATCACTTATTAGCACTAACTAAATAAAGCTACCCAACTGGCTACATTTCAATTGTTGAAAGGAGGGCTGTCTTCCAATTTCAGACAATGTAGTTAAATTGAGCTCTTAACCGAACCGTACTCTTAATTTATTCATATCTCATATTGTTTATAGCTTTTTCTTTGCTTCATGTTTTTTCAAAGTATTATTCAGACGAGATGGGTGTCTGCTGAGCGGTTATTCAGACTTTTTATAACAAGAAATCAATAAACTGACTTTGTGTTAATGTGTTAATGATTGCAAGGATGTGCATTTTATGATATAGGTCAAATAAACAATTTTACACAAGCTGGAAAAAAAATATATTCTGCATCTGATTACAAATATTAAGTTTGTTAATCTTATAATTTGCAAAGAAGTTAGTAGGCAAGTATGTATGTATAATATATATTTGTGTCTGGTTTACAATAGATTTGTGAAGCAGAGTTTAAAGGCAGCACGACTCTTTTGGTTATTCGGTTATTGAGGAAAAACATAACCCACAACCGAGAATGCACGATTTATGGGCCTTGAGTGCCCTCTTCTGGTCACAGCGTGAATAGGACCTAGTTGTAGCAAAAATGTTCTTAAGACAAATCAGAAGCTACAGAAGGCATTTTATTGGCACTTTTCTCATATCATGTTTTAGTGTTTTCCATATTTTATTTTAATTTTAAATTATTGGACGCAATGGACGGTCAGAAGATGTGAGGCGTGATCGGCGCATAAACCCGATACTAATCAGAGACAGGACATGGGTATAAAACTCTATAAGTTCCAGTCTGTGATTCAGCGCCTGGAGTTATGGCACTGACTCTCCCACTTGTAATTTTTTTTTCTGTGCCTTTTAAGTGCGTCATCTGGGTATTTCCGTACTGTTTGGAGTGGGTGGAGGCGCGCTGCACTGCAGAGGCAAAGAGCGACGTGCAGAGGAGTCAAGCAAAATTTGGACAACTAGGGAAACGGATCACTTCATCCTTCAAAATAAAAGCGTTTATTTGGTTCTACAGTCATGACAGAGTGGGACTACAGTACCAATAAGATTTGTAGGCCGGTG
Source organism: Perccottus glenii (assembly GCA_024416835.2). Classification (NCBI taxonomy): domain Eukaryota; kingdom Metazoa; phylum Chordata; class Actinopteri; order Gobiiformes; family Odontobutidae; genus Perccottus; species Perccottus glenii. Next base: position 22,235,351 of record CM044546.2, read on the forward strand.
TGGTAAAGATGTTATGCCCTACACAATAGCCTGTTAGAAAAAAAGTTTTGCTACTGTTCAACTCATTCTAAAAACATGTCAAAAAATCAGATTAGTCAATGAGTCTACAACCAGTAAGAGAACTGTTAAGGCAAGGCAAGGCAATTTTATTTATATAGCACAATTCATACACTGGGTAATTCAATGTGCTTTACAGGAATAAAAGACAATTTACATGATTTATATTAAGAAACATAAGAAAAAAATTAAAAACATTTTAAAAAGAAGAGTGCAGATAAAAGATAAAACACTTAAATAAAAGAAAAAACAGGTTGTGGTGTAGGCGGAGCTTAAGAGGAAGGTTTTTAACCTCCCCTTGAACATTGTTAAAGTTGAGGCTTGTTTTACTTCATCTGGGAGGCTGTTCCAGATTTTTGCTGCATGCAACTTAAACGCTGCTTCACCCTGTTTAGTTCTAACTCTGGGCATGAGCAGAAGGCCTGTCCCAGATGTTCTCAGAGTCCAAGGAGGTTCATAAGCAACTAGCATGTCAGAGATATATTCTGGTGCTAAACCATTTAGAGACTTGTAAACCAGCAGTGCTGTTTTAAAGTCTATTAACCAGCAGTGCTGTTTTAAAGTCTATTCTCTGAGCAACAGGAAGCCAGTGCAGAGATTTTAAAACTGGCGTAATGTGGTTGTACTTCCTGGTTTTGGTTAGAACCCGAGCAGCCGCGTTCTGAATAAGCTGCAGCTGTCTTAACCCTCGTTTTGAGAGACCAGTGAGCAGGCCGTTACAGTAATCTAACCTGCTGGAGATAAAAGCATGGATAAGTTTCTCTAAGTCTGGTTGAGACATCATCCCTTTGACTCTGGAAATGTTTTTAAGGTGATAAAATGCAGATGATGTAATTGACTTAATGTGACTGTGAAAATTCAAGTCTGAGTCCATGATGACCCCTAGATTTCTAACCTGATTTTTATATTTTAGAGAAAGAGACTCGAGGTGACTGCTGACACTTTCTCTTTGTTTCTGTGGCCCAAAGATGATTAGTTCAGTCTTGTTTCTGTTTAGTTGGAGAAAATTATTTTGCATCCACAAATCAATCTGTTCGATGCAGTGACACAGTGAATGGATTGGTCCGTTTTCACCTGCTGTGAGTGAAATGTAAATCTGAGTGTCATCTGCATAATTATGGTAGGATACTCCACAGCTGCCTATTAACTGGCCTAAAGGAAGCATGTAGAGATTGAATAATAGAGGTCCCAAGATAGACCCCTGTGGAACCCCACATGTCAGGGCCATTTGGTCTGATACACAGTTACCAACCGAAACAAAGTACTTCCTGTCTTCAAGATAGGACTGAAACCATTTAAGGGCAGTTCCAGTGATACTATCCATTCCTCTAATCTTTGTGCCAGGATTCCATGGTCAACTGTATCAAACGCAGCACTCAAGTCCAACAGAACTAAGACAGAGACTTTGCCTGCGTCAGTGCTCAGACGGATGTCATTTGTGACTTTGATAAGTGCAGTCTCAGTGCTGTGATGGGGCCTGAATCCTGACTGAAAAGGATCAAAGCAGTTGTTAAGTAATAGAAAGTCATTAAGTTCCTGATATACAACTCTTTCGATGACTTTCCCTAAAAATGGCAGGTTTGATATGGGCCGATAGTTGTTGAGCACTGTAGCATCAAGACTGCTCTTCTTTAGGAGAGGCTTAATGACTATATCAGTGAGTTGTGGTAACAAACTGCTTAGTACTGATTTTAGAACTCTAGTGGGTAAAACATCGAGGCAGCAGGTGGATGAACTCAGGCTGGAGACAGTTTTTTCAATTGTTCTGTCATTAATTTGTGTAAAATGTGTTAAACCAACCAAGTGTCTCCTAGGTGGCTGCAGTGTTGTTTTATGCCTTTTGGACTGTATCGCATGTTTAATGCCTTGAACCTTGTCGTTGAAAAACAATGCAAACTCATTGCATTTAGTGGTGGAAACTAATTCTGGTGGAAATGGAGCTGGAGGGTTTGTTAATCTGTTCACTGTAGCAAACAGGACACGCAGGTTGTTACTATTGTTGTTGATGATCTCTGAGAAGAATATTTCTCTTTTTGCAAAGTTTGATTGAAAACATGCAAATTTTCTTTGTATACCTCATAATGAATTAAGAGTTTCAATTTACGCCATTTTCTTTTGGCTTTTCGGCATTCCCTTTTCTGTGCCCTTACAGAATGAGCATTGCTCCATTAAGCCTTCTGCCTCGTCCTGATCACTTTAACCTTAACAGGAGCAATGGTGTCCATAACATTTAAAACACCTGAAGTATAACAATTCAACAAATCAACCTGACCTGATGAGGCATTTTCAAACCTGATTGCCTCCATAAACTGTGTCCTGGTGTTATGGTATCTCTTTTTTACAACAGTAGGCCCAACAGCAACTTTTGGAATTATGGACAGATGAAAAAAGACACATGAATGATCAGATAGAGCAACATCAATCACAGTGACATCTGAAATATGAACACCTTTAGTAATGACCAGGTCCAGAGTGTGACCTCTGTTATGGGTCGGCTCATTAACAAGTTGACAAAGACCAAAAGTATCAAGAATAGTAGAAAGTTCTTTGGCATTTCTGTCACAAACATTATCCACATGTAACAAACAGCCAGTTTGTTACCTGGCAAAGACACTTTAACACTGAACTCTTGCACTTTAGAATATTTACACTTTAAAAGCACACAGCACTTTAAACAGTAATTTGCACAAAAGGATTGCACACAATGTGGTTTTAAAGGGTATTTATTGAATTGTCTTTCTGTGGAGGATCCAGTGGACATGGAGCCCTTTGGTTGGTTTGTGCTCAGTCCTGGAAAAAAGAGAGACATTAGAACCAAAACTATTTAGGTGCAATATGTGTTATGTGGGTGTTTGACTGGATATTAAGTGTTTCAGTGAATTGTGTGTGTGTGTGTGTGTGTATTCTAACCTTACCTTGTCTTGTGTCCAGGTGTTAAAAGAGTCCCCGGGGAAACAAGAGTTCATTTAAAGGTTCCAGCCTGGCCCAAGTCAAGGGAAGGTGTAGGGGTAACAGAGTTAGGTGTTTAAGGGTTTTTATTGGTTTAAATTACATGGGGGTATTGGCTAAGGTTGTAAATACATATTTGGGTTTGTTTATAGTTTAGGGTTATGGTTTAGGTGAATGGAGGATTTTAAATTAGTTTTAAGAAGGCTAATGTTAATGTTGTTCCATGTGGGTTTTAGGGTATGATCCAATTGGCAAAGAAGGTATTTAAGGAGTCTCTTTTCCTCATTGGAGGGTTCTTCTTTGTCTGGTTGTTCTGCTGCTGGAGAAACCATGGCGCTGTAGCCGCTATTGCATAAATGTCTTTATGTTGTAACAATGGAAAATTGAAAAGTAAAAAAAAGTTGTGGACCACGCCATTTTGCCTTTGTCTGGTATTTATCTTCTCACTACTCCAACTGCTAACGGCCAGCTGCGTCACATTTGGTGCCAGAAGTGGGATTTTTAAAATAGATGAAAGGCGTCGCCTGGAGAATCCATCTTTTTTGACAGGATCATGTGGCTCCATGTTTGACAGATTGAACATGTCCTCTTCGGTTTCTGCTTCATTGCTGGTCCTTAAGTCGACTGGAACGTTGTGAATACGTGACAACATCTTTGCCGCTGCATTTCTCTTGGCCAGCTTTTTGGACGTTCCACTTCCTATTTCCATGAACCTCTCCACGCTGCAGGTCATGGTGAACTATTTGCCATGTGCTGGGCCTGACTCCTGTCTGACCGTGTACTCCGGCAAACGCCATCCTTTCTGTACCGCCAGCTCCTGCAGCGCTCCCACTGGGTTACATTCAGACTGCTGAGAGGTGCCATGGGTCTTCATTTCAGAGGGAGAACTGGAGCACCCGGAGTTTCTCTTCCAGCTGTCAGGTGTAGTGATGGGTCGTTCGCGAGTCATTTCCATAAGTGCGTCTTCTGCTGTGAACCTTACTGTTTTCTCTCTGGAAACATCTTCTGCACTGAAATCAACCTGATGCTTTTGCAAGATTATGGAACTGGGCCACTCCATCCCCTGGGCGGGCCACATAGCCTTTCAAAAGACATTGAGAAGGATTGGTAGTTCCTGCAGGATTTGCCAGCTAACCTCAGGCAAGAGGGTGGCACAAGCTCAGCTCCAGCCTCTACCAATTATTGGAACACCTTTTGAAAGAATTGGAATGGACATTGTAGGCCCTCTGGAGACGAGCTTAACAGGTAACCATTACATTTTAGTAATGACAGATTATGCTACACGCTATCAGAAGCCTTTCCACTCAGGTCTATTAAGGCCAAACAGGTGGCCAATTGTCTGTTACAGCTTTTCTCTAGGGTGGGGGTAGCTAAGGAAATGCTTACTGATTGTGGTACTAATTTTCTGTCAAAATTCCTGAAACAAGTGTACGAGCTGTTGGGGTCAAGGGAATAAAGACCACTCCCTATCACCCCCAAACAGACGGGCTTGTAGAGCGGTACAACCAGACACTTAAAAATATGCTTCGTAAGTTTGTCTCCACTACAGGAAAGGACTGGGACCAGTGGCTTCCCTATCTGCTCTTCGCTTATCGAGAGGTGCCACAAGCATCAACCGGCTTCTCCCCATTTGAGTTGGTATATGGACGCCAAGTGAGAGGACCCCTGGACTTGCTGAAGGACCACTGGGAGTGTAAAGAGACAGAAGGCGACACTATTGTGCCTTATGACCTGAAAATGAGGGAGCGGCTTGAGAGAATGACAACATTGGCACAGGAAAATCTAAAAGCGGCACAGACATCACAGAAAACCTGGTATGACAGGAAGGTGAAGGACCGAGTCTTCACCCCAGGCCAAAAGGTACTCTTGCTCTTACCTACCAGTGAAAACAAGTTATTAGCCAAATGGCATGGGCCATATGAAGTAACAAAACAAGTCAGTAATGTCACTATTGAACTGTATATGCCGGAGAGACGTAAGAAACAGGGTATTTATTGAATTGTCTTTCTGTGGAGGATCCAGTGGACATGGAGCCCTTTGGTTGGTTTGTGCTCAGTCCTGGAAAAAAGAGACATTAGAACCAAAACTATTTAGGTGCAATATGTGTTATGTGGGTGTGTGACTGTATATTAAGTGTTTCAGTGAATTGTGTGTGTGTGTGTTCTAACCTTACCTTGTCTTGTGTCCAGGTGTTATAAGAGTCCCCAGGGAAACAAGAGTTCATTTAAAGGTTCCAGCCTGGCCCAAGTCAAGGGAAGGTGTAGGGGTAACAGAGTTAGGTGTTTAAGGGTTTTTATTGGTTTAAAATACATGGGGGTATTGGTTAAGGTTGTAAATACATATTTGGGTTTGTTTATAGTTTAGGGTTATGGTTTAGGTGGATGGAGGATTTTAACTTAGTTTTAAGAAGGCTAATGTTAATGTTGTTCCATGTGGGTTTTAGTGGTATGATCCAATTGGCAAAGAAGGTATTTAAGGAGTCTCTTTTCCTCATTGGGGGGGGTTCTTCTTTGTCTGGATGTTCTGCTGCTGGAGAAACCATGGAGCTGTAGCCGCTATTGCATAAATGTCTTTATGTTGTAACAATGGAAAAGTAAAAAAAAGTTGTGGACCACGCCATTTTGCCTTTGTCTGGTATTTATCTTCTCACTACTCCAACTGCTAACGGCCAGCTGCGTCACACCACATGCACATTAAAATTAAAGTTAAATTTGTGTGCTTTTAGTTATGTCAAATGTACAAGTCCATAGGAACAAATAACGTACCTCTAATGGGCCTCAATGCTACATTTGGCAATGGTGCCATTTAATCTGTTGTAAACTTCCAAACCCAAAATCTGAACATAGTAATACAAATGTAGTAATCCCCACTATTTCGGCTTTATATCAAACAAACCATGTTAATCTAAACATGTTATGTCGCAGATGCTTTTGCTTCAACCTTTTCAAGATGACCTGGATGAGTGAGAACCTTCAGTCACAAATGAATAACATTCAGATCAACATTTGTTTGCCAAGGTTCTGTTTGTACTAGTGGCTACATTTCTGATTTTCCTGAGTGTTTCTATATCATTTGTTGACCAAATGATTGAACTCCAAAACATACCCAGCTAAGTGTTTGTTGCGTTTTTGGTCTCACCGGAAACGCGCGTGTGCATTTCCTGTAGCTTTATCAAACTCTCTCAGCTGTGGGCGGAGCCAATGTGGCGACGGAACGGCTCTCTCTGTTAAACTTTTTTACACTTCACTCGTCGTGTTTGCACCGCCGTATTGACTAAAAACAACAAATATACCATTGCTGTCGAAGAGGAAGAGCGCCATGGCGGGTGAGTTTAGCCTCAGCTGACATTTCCTCGTTCTGTTTCCCCACTCGAAGACGTGTTATACCCGGACTGACAGGGAGTTGTTTTGCGCTCAGGGGAAAGCCCCGCTTTTACTGCGCTAACAGAAGAACAGTAAGCTAGCGTTAGCACAGGACAAAGTAAACCTTGAATGGAGTTAACCTATACCCACAAAAGTACACGTATTTGTCTGCATTTGACTCCCTGTTAAAATGTCCAGTCTCAGTGTAGCGTTTATTGTTGCGCGCAGTAGTGACACCCGTCTCACCTGGTTTAGCTACACGCTGTGTACAACCGCCCACTGGTGTTTAGACAGACGGAAATGACACGACTCTTGTATACAGATTCTTTGAAGGCAGAGCTTTTTCTTTGTCAGCAATATTTGCCATTTAGCCTTTGGACGTGTCAATGTTATTTCAATTTATTTAACTACTTGTATTATGTAAATTGAAACGGCACATTTGCTAAGCTCTGTGTTAACTCAAGCGCTTTTTGTCTTTTTAGCCTGTTGAACATGTGAGCCTCTGGATAGAAATGCTTTGCATAGATAATTTAATACGACTTAGAAAAATAGCAGTTATATATGTGCTCAATGTGTCATCTGCTGCGTGAAGAGAATAATTAATGGGGTTAAAAACAAGAATTTGCACACCCGTCATATTTTATGATACACAATTCCACATTTGACATTTAACACTGGATAAATTACTACAATCCTCATATAACCATCCACACAGACTACACAATAGCCGATAATTGCCTATTCTTTCTTCCCATTCAAGAACAAGATTACTTTCAGTTTCACAACATCCAGGATTTTCACTGCAGTAAAAAAGTTTTGTCTAACCATTCACATTATTAGTTCACGTTCATAATGTCAGCATTGAGGAAAGCAACATAGCAAAAACCTGTATGTTATTAGTATTAAAATGTTGTAGTTTATCAGGTAAATGTGAAGAATGTTGGTCCGTGGGAAAAGTCCTGTAAACTTTGAGTGGCCTGTGGCTACAAGTCGGATCAGAATGTGAGTTTCCAAGTGGTCTAAATTAGGAGATATTACACTTTGTATATGTTTACAAGTGTGAATGTATGGGGCAATTTGTACACAAGGCTGGCTACTTTGTCACCTACCACTTTATTTATTTATAATGAAACTAATGCCCTAAAAGCTTAGTTCAAAACTAATATAAATGTACTTCTCCCGCTGTTCGTCCTCTCTGACCAACCACAGAAAAGGCACTTTCCACTGCTTATTATAAATGCCTATAAATGATAGAATGCAAAAGAGTATTATTTTGAAATGGCTGCAACATTTTACACTTATTTTATTTAATATCACACTGGTTTATTTTACTTGTGAAAGAGGCTTATATGAAACCTTTCCGATTCACATCTACAATAGGTTCTAAGTTCTGATTTTGATTAGTTATGTAATAATTAATTACCCATTTTGGTCTGGAGAGGACGCAGACATGTTTCAACTTGAAATGGAATCCTACCTTTCTCTGAACCCAGCCAGTCGTGCTAGTCCATGGGAGGAGCTCGGACAACCTCATCTCACGTCACACTCATCTTGTAGCCTCTTTATCCAACTCTGAATAATTCAAAGCGAGACTCCTCAAACTCAAAACCCTTACAACCATCCACAATGAAAGCACTTCTTAGCGTTATTATAACTCAGCCCTGTCTTTTTGCTCGCCTATTGTTGTTGTTCTTCTGACAGTTTATGATGATAACTAATTATGTTTTTCCAACGGGAAGCGCTTGGAGCACTCTTTTAACTCTTTGGATGCTGTTTTGTCTGGTTCATTTCCAGTCAGTGCACACCGCAAATGACATACTTAGTAAAACCACAAACATGTGCTGAAGCAGTTTTTTTGGGTTTGTGTCATTTCTGCCATATCCTCCTCTATTTGTACATAACAGACTTTTTCTTTCTGTCTTTACAGGTTTGTATAATTCATGGGGATTGCATCAACTCAATCCAGGTAAACTTCCTTATAAAAAGTAACTCCACAAACATTTCATTGGTAAACATTGGTGCTAATGATTGACTTAGCAAACGCAAACAGTAAGCATTAGCCAGGAGCTATTTCACAATGATGACATTTGGTTTTTATTATCTTCCAAAAGTTGGTGATGCTATATCCCGCACGTTACACCCATAAAAACATTTTTATTTTTATTTTTTTTAGTCCAATCAGCGAAACCCTACACAGAGATCATTGAGCAGCCAAAGCAAAGAGGCATGAGGTTCAGATACAAGTGTGAAGGCAGATCAGCTGGCAGCATCCCAGGAGAGAAGAGCAACGACACCACTAAGACACACCCTGCCATTAAGGTACTTTCAAGGTGCCATTCTGTATTTTATGTTTCTTTTATTAATGGACATGACTACTACACCAAAGAGTGGTTTGTAGAATGAACAAAGCCTGTGGAAAGTGACAATACAAGAAAGTGTAAAAATACATTTTATAAACTGCTGATGTGTGTGCTTTCAGTGAGGGCGTAGAGCTTGATGTTAAGAAGTTAAGTCAGACTTGTACAAAACAACAAAAAGCAGCAAATGAAGAACGCAGAGTTAAACAGAGATGGTTTTAAGGCCTGTGCTTCGTCTTCAAAGACTGTTAAATCAAGCTCTGCCTGACAAGATTAGAATATGTATCGATCAAGCTGCTTCTTGGTATTTTCTCATAATAATGAGCACTTTATGTATGAGAAAGCTCTGTGTTGATGCCCCAAATGTGATGTTATTGTAGTGAACGACTGCCAGATATTCATAAATTTTATTTTTACCCCTCACTGCATATACAACATTCATGCTCCATCTGCTAATGGCAAAAAAACACTACAGCCAACATACAACAGTTGAACATTGATTCTATGAAACGCACAAGTTCACAATGTCTTGCAGCGTCTAAAGTGTCTAATTTAGTTTTATTAAAAAATACTTCTGCTTTGTTGCTGAGACTATAAAGTTTCACATAGTGTTAGTCTATTTGGAGCATGTTCCATATATACCACTGTAGGTCATAGTAGGTTGTTACAGTTAACAAACATGAATAAAATAAAAATTGCATTAATTAATTTAAAAGGATTATCTTATCAGCTTTTTCCAGTGACAAATGTTAGGCTAGCTTTTGTTATAATTGAAACCAGATGCCAAAGGTTGAAGTGAAAGACAATGTCTCCCTACCATCTGACACATTCATCGAAAATATCAAATAAAAATAAACTAAAGAAGTGCTAAAATGTGTTTGATTTGAAATGGGATAAACATTTTTTTTTTCTTTACTTTAGTTTAGCGATAAAATAGTCACATGTGTTAAGATTAAAGGAGCCCTCAATGTGTGATAAATAATGTATTGTGACACTTTCTGCATGTATTAACTCCATATGTTCATATTAAATTCTCTTTTTGGGTTTTTTTGCTCTTTCTCAGGTGCACAACTACAGCGGCCCCCTGCGTGTTCGCATCTCGTTGGTCACAAAAAACGCCCCGCACAAGCCTCATCCCCACGAACTAGTGGGGAAAGACTGCAAACATGGCTACTACGAGGCCGACCTGCAGGAGAGACGAATACACAGGTGGAATGTCTCAACTTATCATAATGAATAGAGCCGAAACCTCAAATGATACGCACCAGTGAATCAATGCAAGGCTGCCCTGGCCAAGATAGAAACCTCACCATTTGTGGGAGATGACTGTGTTGACAGTGGGTAAAAATAGAAGCTGGCAACTATGTAACCAAGGCTTAGGGAGGTGTGGAACATTAACAGTGTGAAGGACCTGAAAGGTTTCGGTGAAGTGTTCACTAAAGTTACAAGGAAAAAGTAATATTACCTCTTTGTTCTCTGTGAAGCATTTTTGAGTAAGAGTAGGTGCAGACTGTCAACACTTTACTGTTTTATAGGTTTCAGTGCTAAGGAGTGTCCTGGGAACAATAGCTTAATCTCCCTTGTGTCATACCATTAACATTTAGACTGCCTTTAAAACATTTGAGGTTTATAAACTGTCAAGGAACTTGCATTCGCAGAATTACCACATTCACCTGATTTGATGTAATACCCTCAAATTAAAGCTAAAGGTCTGCAGTTAAAGCATGTCTTGTTTGTTTCATTTCAAATCTATTGTGCTGGTGTATAGAGCCAAAAATATTAGAATTGTGTCACTGTCCCAATATTTATGGACCTGACTGTATATCGCAGGTCATGTTATTGCAATATTTAACATAGTTATTGGATTTTTTTACCACTATCGTGCAGCCCTAGAAGCAACCCTTTAATGTAAACAACATGGCGTTGCTCTGATTGGATAAAATTACCTGGTGATAGGCGCTTACTGGCAGTTGCCTCATTCCTTTCCAAACGCTTAGATTTTATCTTAGCTAAAAGACAATAATTGAACTATACATTACTTTTAAAGGAAATGTTTGCTGCATTTCTGCAATTAGACGTGTCCTTTTGTAAGAAATAGGTAATGATAAGTAGCGGCAGTAGCTCAGTGGGTAGAGTGGTCGTCTTTCAACCGGAAGGTAGGCGGTTCGATTCCCACTCTCCCCGCAGTTAATACTGTCGTTGTGTCCTTGGGCAAGACACTTAACCCACCTTGCCTCCAGTGACCGTAACACTGGTAATTACATTAGAACAATGTAAGTCGCTTTGGATAAAAGCGTCAGCTAAATGAATAAATGTAATTAGCTTAAAATGTCTTTGATGTTAAAGGGCACAAACACTATTGGTAAAACTGCAGAAGAGGCTCCTCATATTAATGCAAGCAGACACCTTCTGCTATTTATCCCCAGTTATTTTCTAATAAAACTTTATTCTCACTTGAATCATGTGGATATCACAATTTTATTCTGATACTACAAAGTGCAAGTCAGAAACATATTCCCCAAAAAGTAATTGGACTAGAAAACTGTATTTAATGGTTGGACCTTTCATATATATTTTCATACCACACTCTGCACAACAGTTTTATATGGGATGTGTAATGTCCTGAGTGGTTTCTGTGGTCTTACTCTGAACTCGCTTTCAGTTTTCAGAACCTGGGCATACAGTGTGTGAAGAAAAAGGATGTGAACGAAGCCATCACTTGCAGACTGCAGACCAATAATAACCCCTTCAACAGTGAGTAGTCTCAGTTTGTAGCTGTTGGCCCGCCGCCATTTGACTTTGAGTTATGTTCCCACACTGTTGAGTAATAAATTTGTAAAAATTTAAATAATGCACCAAATCATATAAACTCATATACTATGTTGTTACTGTGTAGTCATCCAGTCTAATAATCAGTATTTAGTGAAAAGGCTACACAAGAGTTACTTAGAGTTATTGCACAAATGTAGCGCATTGGAAAACTGGTTGAACCTTTTTATTTGTTTACACAAACCGGAGCCGTGTACTACAAAGCTAGTTAAACCGGATATGGTTCGTGTAAAGTCCAACAAGACGGAATAAAAATATCATGTAACATAAATGTGTATCTTGATAGGATATAATGTGACAAAACCACCAAAGTCAAAAAATTATGTTCACTATGACGTGCATTTAAAACATCAAAGCCACTCTATCGGCACAATCAGCTGTGGCACTTTAGCAGACACTTTTTTTACTCTCTGTGCATTTTAGTTTCTCTGCCACTTCTGCACGTTCCTAGTGGTTGATTGACATTTTTATCTTTTATCTGTAACATCCTGCTTTGGGGCAGATAAACCATGTAGTGTAAGTTCCCATGGGGATCTACCATGCTACAAAATAACCTCAGCTTTGTGATACAAAAAACACAGGCTCAGTCCGAAGTTATCTTGCTCCAACTCTGATTGTGTTTTATAGTACACGTCCCTGAGGTGGTAGTTGTAAAATAATAAAAAAATACCAAGTAAATCAATATCAAAGACTGACCAGGGTTATATCAAAACAAAACTAGGACTAAATGTAGGATTGAACCAAGTCTAAATCAGGACTTTTTTTTTAATTAATAGCACCAGAGTATGGTTTAATTCTCTGTTTTGGTGATGATTTTGAGGAAAAAGGTATACATGTCCATCACAAAGAAGGCCTTAATGTTTTTGCGATACAAGTCATTATTTCTGATAACAATAAATCTGCAATTATATATATTGTGCAGCCACACACACAAGTCACATGTTTATAGTTAATAAATATATATATATATATGAGTGCTGGGCAAGTTAACGAGTTATTGCTTTAACGCATTACTGAATTAACACTGACAATTACTTTATCGCGCATTAACATAGTTTTTATTATTATTATCTTGAAAGTCATCACGCATTTCAACCAAGATCATTTGGGGGTGGGCCAAAGATTGCTGCAGCGCAGAACAGAAAAGATCTGGAGCATACATAAAAATGGAGAAAGGTACCAAGATCTTAAATGGACGTTTTTATTGTAAATCACTTCCACACGGCGAAGTTGATAAAACCATAAAACTTTTTTGTAACCACTGCAAAGTTGAGTTTTCTTGTCACCGGAGTTCTTTGTGTCTAAAGACACACCGTTGATGCCAGAAAATCACCCACCCAAAGAAACAGTGGAGGGAGGCTTCGGCAGACTACGTTGGATGCAGCGTGTGGAAGAAGTATAAACAAACAAAGGCAAGACAAGCTAACAAATGCCATAGCGAAGTGGGTAGCTACAAACTGCATGCCGATTAGTATTGTGGAAGGTGTTGGTCTGAAGAACATTCTTAGGATCGCAACGAATGACTGCACCATCACAAGAAGAATACACGAGTTGAATGAAAAGGAGAGGACTACAAAAGCGACTTTGTTACAACGTGCACCAACTATGGCCCTCACCGGAAACTACTGGACTTCGCTAGGCAACCATAATTACCTCGGCGTTACAGTGCAATATATTGATGAACAGTGGGAACTGCATTCACATGCTCTGACTGTAATGAAAATACAAGAGAGACATTTATATTGTTGCCCGGCCTGTTATAATGTTATGATTGAGGCTCTGGACATAACTTGTTTTTCTATAACAAACTAAACAAAATATTAATGCCCTGGCAGTGGCAAATATTTTTGGTTTATGTTTAATTTAATTACATTGTTTAAGTTGAGATTTACAAAAAATATTTTCACTGATACTAACTTTTAACTGCTGTAAAAAAACACCTTATTTGTTCAAAGTCTTTGCAAACCAAATGTTATTGCACTTTTGTTCATATAGCAGTACCTTCTACACTTTTACCCTTCTGTCTAGACTCACACAGCACATTTACACAGGTGATGAATAGTAAGGAGAGGAGCTATGTTGGTGCTCCTAATCGCAGAGCAATGCATTTCTTCCCTCTCTTAAGATGCATTTGAATAATGTCTCTAATAGCCTGCATGTGACAGGATGCTGAAATGCCAGACTTTGTGACTGTTATATTTTAAACCGCACCCTTTCCCTTGCTGCAGTTCCCGAGGCCAAGGTGTGGGAGGAGGAATTTGACCTGAATTCAGTCCGGCTCTGCTTCCAGGCATCAATTACACTGCCGACAGGGGAGCTGTTCCCGCTGGAACCCGTGGTGTCACAGCCAATATATGATAACAGTGAGTCAGCAATACAAAGGCACACAATGAGACTTAATCAATTCAACAGGATTTCAAAAAGTAAAGTACAGTAAAGGCTGGGCAATCTTCAGTTTCTTTTCTCTTTTGACCTTTTAAGTTCTTCAGTCTTAGTTCCTGTTTTCAATTGGCATTTCTTGTCAATATTTTTCACTAATCCACAATGTCTAAACATGTCCCTAGGTGTAGGAATCACATTGTACCACACTATGTGCAGACATTATTTTTACAATATATAATGTAATCTGTAAAAACGTAGTGGAAAGAAGCTCTAGCTTAGCCCAATTAGTTTTCACTGATAACAACCTATAATATAGAATAGGCCTATTGCAAGAACAGTGCATCCTAAGAAGAGATGCCTTTTTTTCACTAAATAAAGTATAAAGGTCTAAGATAATTTTTAATTTCTTTTTACACTATGCTTGTTCTATTTATAAACTTTATTTTGCTTACCTCTGAATTAATTAAATTGACAAACGTATATATAAAGGTTTTCTCCAGAGTGTGAACACTCCAAGTCCTAGAAAATGTAAATTAATTAATTAAGTGGCAACTGACTGATTTATCGCAGCTGCGGAAATTTAAACTAAATGTAGCACGTTTGAGTGATACATGCCAAACTTTGGAGGAAACGCTGCTGTTTGTTCAAAGATGAAGCATAGAAAATGTGAAATTGTAAATTTGCCAATCACAACAAATACTTTTTTTTTTTTTCATGCGTCATGTTCTGGTGAGCTGTCGTTTTTGCTCCAGGTTTCTCTTATGTAACAAACCGACCCACACTGTACTACTCAGTGGAAACGTGCCTTAAGCCTTTCAGACTTGCCAACCACAACCTCACCATTCTCCGGCTGTAGTGCACTCACAGCTGCTTTTATGTCATCAGAAACTAACTGATACATTTTTTTTTTCCTTTCACAGGGGCTCCCAATACAGCTGAACTAAAGATCTGCAGAGTCAACCGCAACTCTGGGAGCTGCAAAGGAGGAGATGAGATCTTCTTGTTGTGCGACAAAGTCCAAAAAGGTAACTTGGACTGCATTTGTTGAGTCACTTTTTTCACTTGCTCTTTTTAGCACCAATTAAAAGAGTGAAACGTGTCTTTGAAGCTTGCTTTCACATTCAGCAACCCCATATCTAGGCTTCAGCAACCAAGAGCCCCGTCGGAAATGTGTTTACCGTTCACGCCCACAACGTATCAAAATGAGTCGACCGTAGACTCATATCTCTCTGTACTGTGCTACTGTACACTGTGTTGAACTTATATGGTATGAGGAGGTGAAAGCGCAGATGGTTTCAGAAGCAGTTTCTATGCTCTTTTATTGGAAATTGTTCCTACCCGTTCCATCTGTTAATGCTCTGGTACCTACAGTATCTTGTAATTTTTGGTTCTTTAATGCTGTGGTTCTCAACTGGTTTTACCTCCTATCAAGCATTTTTTTGCCCAAGATCATCAGGGGACATATTTTAAAGCCTATTTTCAGAATCTTTTTAACACACTTAACCTAAAAACCCTGAGAAAAAAAAAAAAATAAATATATATATATATATATATATATATATTTTTTCCATTTCAGTCTCAACCCGCTAACAGCAGCATAGGAAACATTCCTGCTTTTCTTTCAAATTGTAGACCGGGGTGTCCTTGCTTTTTTCAAAGAGGGCCACATTTGATGAGAGGAAAGGCCCAACAGTCTCTACCAATTTTGTTCTTATTCCAGTACAAGTTTTAGCAGAATTAAAACGGTTTTAGTTGGTATTTGAATAGGTTTTAGACAATTTAGACAGATTTTAGTTTTATTTGAACCTGTTTATATAAAGCTGTTGCTGTTAGGGCCATAAACAATACATTTTAACTCTGAAACTGAGGGCCACATAAAATCTCACCTTGAGCTACGATCTGCCCCCGGGACAGACTTAGGACATACCTGGTATAGACCAATGACAGTGGTCCTTATTCAGGAGTGAGCATGCAATTGGCCAAAACTTCTGGTGTGTGCTAAACATTCTTATCTATTTAAATCCTTGATAATAAAGCCTAGACAATATTTTAACATCATCACAAAATTTAATCCCATTATTTTTGTCTTTTGTTACAATTGGGTCCACAAACTGTGTTGTTTAGAATAAATGCCTCGCATAACAAAAGACTAAACATTTTAACTATATTTTTCCACCGTCTCTTTTCTAACCACACACTACGACCCACTAGGAACATGCCCGTTACCCACCACTTGGGATTTGAATGCAGGCTTTATTTTATCTAGTTTTTACAATGGCATGACTTGTTCCTGCTCAAGTCCGTTTTCAACAAAAGGCAAAAGCAAATTATTCAGTTACATTTGTGAAAGAAATGTTGTTGTTAGATCTGTGTAGTGTTGAGAGCTGATGCAACAATCTTTTAGGCAGAGACATTGTGCTTTGGCATTTTGGCATTACAGAGGGTATGGGGGTAGTCCCTTTAGTACTCAGCAGTGAATTTGTTTTGCACATTGCATCAGAGAAGTGTAAACAGCCCTGAACTGTGGCTCTGTGATTAAATGTTTGGAGGGTGGCGTGTTGTTACAATCACTGAGAGAACTATTACATTTTAACTTTAAACAATACCACATTTTAACTTTGGGTTAAACAGGGAAGATAATTACAAGCTGTTGACAGCTCTGCGATGAAATACCCCAAGATAGCTGTAAAAAAGTTAAAGAAAAAAACACTCAATCACACTTTTTTTCCTTTGCTTTTGCCCTCAGAGGACATCGAGGTGCGTTTTTTCCAGGACTCCTGGGAGGGAAAGGGTACATTCTCCCAGGCCGACGTCCACAGGCAGGTGGCCATCGTGTTTCGCACGCCGCCGTATCATGACACTAACCTCAACAAGCCAGTGAGCGTCAAGATGCAGCTGCGCCGACCCTCGGATCGAGAAGTCAGCGAGCCCATGGACTTCCAGTACCTGCCCACCGAGCCAGGTTAACAAATGGACCGAGTTACAGATTTAGTTCTCAACTTCAAAGTGTACTCCAATCAGCAGAGAATCATATATTATGATGTGGTAGGGTGACGGGAGGTCACACGGTTTTTTACTTTTTGTAGCAAGTGGCAGAGTGGTTAGCACTCCTGCCTCACAGCAAGAAGGTTGTGAGTTCAAAACCCGGCCGACTCAAACATTCTCGGCTGTCTCTGGTCTTTCTGTGAGGAGTCTGCATGTCCTCCACGTGTTACCGTGGGTTCTCTCCGGGTACTCCGGCTTCCTCCCACCGTCCAAAGACATGCATGTTTAGGTCAATTGGCAAATCTAAAGTGTCCCTAGTGAATAAATGTGAGAGTCAATTGTTGTTTGTCACTGTCTATGTCTAAATGTCAGCCCTGCGACTAACTGGCCACTGTCCAGGGTGTACCCCGCCTCAGGCCCAAAGCTGCTGGGATAGGCTCCAGTCACCCGCGACCCCTCACCCTAGTAGGTCTAAAATGGGTCTGTTAGTTGCGGCTCCCAACAAATGCACATTATATATATTTGCCGAGAAGTAGCTCTGTGGCTCCAAAAGGTTGTAGACCTCTGGAGTAAAACTGGAGCTAAATTACTGGTTTAAAAAAACTAGGGCTAAATGTCCAGATTACAACTGAACAAAACCATGGCTAAATCTGTATTTCCTTGTCAACATCAGTGCTCACCAATCGGAGTGCTCCTTTTTCCAGAAGCATAAAGAGGCCAGAAATATTCTAATCTATTAAAAGCAACAAAATAAAGTATTTTTAGGGATGGGAAAAAAGAACCGCTCAACAGCATTTTGTAATTGCCATTCAAACAGTTTTCCTCACATGCTAAAATTTTTTAATTGTTGTTTAACTAGAATGTCTTGTTTTACCGTCCTTTGGTGAAATCTGTCTAAATCTACAACCAAGACTGAACCGGGACTAAACTTGCTCATTTTGATTCTAAAACTATTCTTTCTTTCGATGTAGATGAATACAGAGTGACTGATAAGAGAAAGCGCACAGTGGACATGTTCCAAAGTCTGAAGCTGGGACCCATGCTGTCTAGTGGTAAGCTTTCTGTTGATTTGATGTCATTACTACGGGTGTTGCTTGTTTAGATATGAATACAAGTTATATACCTGCATTAATAAGTCATTATACTGTAGTCATTTTGTAGTAGTGTCTAAAATATTGTAGACAATAGAGCCATTGTAAAGCAATAGATTGGCACGTTCAAAGCTTTAACCAATGATGTGGCTCATAAAATTAGTAATTTCACTATGGTGTAAAATCACCAGCATTAGTTACCTGAGCTAGCAGGGATGGATACAACTGCATAGCTTTGGTTAGGGAAAGAAAAAGAAGAGCAACAACAGATTCACATTAAGACACATTACTTATGTATATTAATTTATGTGGGTAATTCTGCTGCATTAAACATCTCTATGTAGTTAAGAATGAGGTTTTGGACATAGTCTTTGTCTCTGAATGTTGTTACACATCAATAAATTTCAAAAAAACATGGTTGCGCTAGTAGCAGTTTTAGGCTAGTAGTAATATAAAACAGAGCATAAACATGTGATTTATTTGTTTTGTAATAGTAGTAACTGTTTGCATTGCAGCGTCCATCCAAGCAGACAGGAGACATATCAGCCCAGCCAGAAGAACCGTCACTGCCAAACCTCAAAATATGAATATACAACCAGGTGAGACTTCAGTTGGTAATTTAATAATCATCAAGACATCTGCAAGTATGGAGATGAGCTTTGTTTTTATGTTGTATAAATGTACAATTGTTGTGTATTGAGGAAGCTTTGGGCTTTGGCACATTTTAAATTAATGTACGTTGAATGATACACAGTGCTCATGGATTTACAGGACATTAGGGATAAAAAAGCTGTGATCAAAAGATTTCATAGCATTATTACAAACAAGAAGAGTATACTTTTCCATTCAAGCTTGGCAAAAAAACTGAAGAAATAAATTGTCTCAAAGTTGTTTTAGTAACATTTGCCAGCCAGAAACTAGACTTTAAATCTGATTAGAACAAATACCAGTTTTAAAGAGCTTTCACACATCCCAGAACAATTTCTGAAAGCCAACTGAGTAGGTGCCAAATGTCTGTGAAGAGAACTGTTTACACTAATCTTTTTTGCATGTTTGCATTCATCAAATGAATATACGGCAATACTGCCTATTGAGTCCAGTCCTATATTTCTTTGTTCAACTGTATGCACTAATAATCTGATAATCTTCCCTGTTGTTTCTTGCAGCTGTGGTGCCCCCTGGTGCTGTGGGAGCCAAAGTCCAGCCTGTCTACTCATACAATCAACAGTTCCAAGACCCGATAAAAATTGACCCCTCCTCCTCTCTCTCTGCCTCAACTTCAAGCCAAACATGGAAAATCATGGAGAGCCTGAACCTGGGCACCCAGCCTAAAGCCACTCCAGTCCCCAAGTTCAAAATGAACCAGACATCAGCCAGTGCCTCTTCTTCCTCTGCTGCCACCCAGGACTTTTCAACAGTCAACATGTCAGACCTTCATGAGTTCTTCCCCAACTTTTCCTCAACCATGGTCCAGGATGCCCCAGGATCACAGGGAAGTGCTTCATCTGCACAGACCAGCGGCTCTTTCCAGGCTCAGTACCAGGTGTACCAAATGGATGATGATAATTTTCCTAACTTTTCTGATGCCCAGGTTCCGTTAGAAAACCTTAACATGGAAGACTTTGTGGCGCTGCTGAATCCTCCAAACCACCACCAAGTAAGTGAGAATGACGCCTTAGCCATGGGCCCTGCTGGATGTCATCAAGCAATCACCAGCAGCATGTCTAATGTCTGCCAAATGAGCCCTGCATCCCAGAACACTTTGGAGCCAACCGGCAACCCGGGCAGCACCTGGATGGATTACCCCACAAGTATTGTGGATTTGCTCAACAACGAGACCATGAATGACATTTTACCCAACAACAGCACCCGGCAACCCACACACGATGATTTTGATGAATTTCCCTCCCTTGATGACGAGCGCTTTATTTCAATCTTAAATAGCGGAAGCTAAGATGGCTTAGTTTCAGGACGGCCTACATCAAAGTTCTTCACAGCACGTTCTCAGAACACTTGCATCTGCCCTGGCCCTCGGAACAGAAACACTTTTAAAATAAAGTAAAGGGCTGCCATAGATGGAATGTAGCAAAACCACTGCGGACATCTTGTTTGAAAACAAGCAGGCCTTTTTTATTTTTATCATGTCATTAAAAACAGATTTTGTAGCCCCAATGAACTGCATCAATAATTTACTTTGAAACCAGTTTTGCAAAATTTAAGCTTTGCTAAATGTGTTTTAGCCATTTCTTACGCAGATATATTTTATATCATCTTTGTAATGACTGGTAGCTCTGGTCAGTGTTAATGTGAGTATCTGTTCAGCTTAGGCAACATAACTCTCCTCATTTTAAACCATCAATATTTTTCTAACATTATCAAGTGTATAGCTAAATCAATGCATTTACATTAACATTTATCCAGAGCAACTTACAAATGAGGAAAGCAATGGAATGCAAAATAATTGTTTTTTTATTTTATTTCATAGAACCTGTAATACAGGTACCTGTATTGATATAGTGAACAAAATGTAATGAAGGTCTATGTGAAAATAACTATTGTTAATAAATTTTGTACATGCTCAAAGCAAACAGTGTAAAGAAGGTTCACACATCACTTTTTGAAGTCAGTTTTGAAACAATGTCTTTTTTGGTTTTAGAATAACACTTCTCTACAATAAAGACAATATAAACACAAAGTATGAGTTTATATGGCAAATTTGTACAAGAGATTTATAGAAATCAAATTCTGCACTGAATATCTTCAGAAACTAAGGATTTATTTTTTCATTTCTCTCAGCCAAATACAAACAACTTTAATAAAGCCTTAGGACACTTAAAAATTTGTAAATAAGTTTTTTTTTTTGGTCTAAAATGAAGAACTTGGTACAGAACAAAACAGAAACAATTATACAAACACTGAAACAAGTTTTCGTCTTTTTAGGCAAAAGATTTTTATGTTACTTCAAGGTTGGTGACCTTATTGACTATGTGTGAGCGCCTTGGTACACACTCCAGGTCAAATTTGCTCTCAAATATGGTTGGACAAAGCTTCCAGCGATTTTTGCGGTATATTCCCAGGTATGTGTAAACATCTGGTTTGTAGGACAGCGGGCACTTGACGCCCGTGGCTCGGATGACAGAGTCCAGCCGTACAACCTCACTCTCGTCGGTGAAGTTCTGATTATAGGCACAAATAACTTGCTTTCCGTCTGTTTTGGGGTCATATGGACTCACTTTTACGAAAGATATTTTTCCATCGAGGGCCGCTCTGGCGACACAGCTCCAGGCATGGTCCAACTTAAATCCACACTCCAAGTGCATTAACCACTTTCCTGTGAGCACGCCGTGGTTTAGAGCCAGCTCTTTGACTGTCTCGAAAGTGATTGGTCGGCCACTGTCCAACAGCTTCTCCCAGCTTTCCTGAAGACCTGCGACATCTCCAACACCGGGACAGTGAGTTGGACCCAGCACAGCAATCCAGCCCACGGGACTCACCCCCCCCTCCTCGTTCCCATGTCTGCACACCTGTGACGGCCTGTTGCTCTCCAGCCAGTCATCGAACTCTGATCTGGGAGTTCTTCTCGAGTCGAAGATAATCCAGGGGTCCATGTCTGCCGCCATGGCCTCTGCTGCATATGTTTCTGCGGCAAACGAAGGCGAGCCCTCGCCTTCTACAGGAACCTCTTCCTCCTCCATTACGCGTCAAAGTTCAAGCACTTGCTCTGTCAAATTAGACAATTTTATTTTGTAAAAATGTCACAAACATGATGAAACTGTATTAAAAAGCCATACAGTGTGCTACAATGCAGTATTGGTTTGTTGTCGATGTTGCAAGCTAGCCCATGAGCTAGCTTAACATGACTAGCATTTTATACCAAATTTAGTGCGATTATCACGCGAGGCGGCTCGTTTGTATAGCCAACTAATGCATACGTGTAACTTACACGCAAAACACAACAGAGATAGCAAGTGCTATGTCCGCTATGTCACAGGCGCTAACCTAGCTTGCTGGTCAGATTCTTCAAGAGATTTTTGTATAATTTCCAAGAGACAACCCCACACTCCTAGTAGGTTATGTATAACATTTATACATAATTATGTTAACACTTTATAATAAAACATGGCACATTTACACAGTAAACATAATTTTTAGGCTTACTGTCACGCGATAGTTTGTTTGCGTTGCGTTCAGGCACAGTTTCAGCGAAAGCTGCATGAGCGAAATGACTAACTGAAACTCCTTCCAACTGCCCAACCTACAACACCCTGGTTTGGCGATAACAAACAACTGGTGATTAAAACGAACCACGTTGTTTAGTTAGCTATACTAAATACAAGAAACCAATTTAAAAAAGTTACTTTACTGGCGAGTTCAATAAAGTTTTACCCTTTCTTTTTCATTTGTTTCACGTCCTGTGTGTTTTGGGGTTCTTGGGCTCTGAAAACTTTAAACTAGAGCTTTTATTTATGTTTTCAATATTATTAATTTTTTCATGTAAACAAACTTAAAACAAGTAGAACTATAAATTAATTACCAGTTGCTGGTCGTTTCCCCACAAGAGTTGAGGGTCTGAATCTAAAGGCGCTGGGACCCAACGGAAATAATCAACCCGAGCAGTCCAGCAACAGGAAGCACTGACGACGACGTGCTAACAGTTAGCCGGATAGCTACTGCTATCTGGCGTTTGCCGCGGAGGGGACTGGTAGAATTGTCCTTTTTCAATCTTCTTTTAATTTTGTAACGTAATTAATTTAATTATGCCCAGTAAAAAGAAGAAATACAACGCCAGGTTTCCACCGGTAAGTCAATCGAACCGGTGTTACAACAAGCTAATGCTAAACACTGTATGACTGAAAGCTAACTTCTTTAGCTTGCATGGGATTTGGTCTTATTAGTTTCCCAAGACATCATAAACAGACGCTGTTTTATCAAAATTGTTATTCAATGTATAAATTACAAATTAAATGTGTGGCGGCTTTTGTTGACCACGTTGCAGATGGGTTTGTTTCAGTGTTTGCAGAGTCGTGCTATAGCTGCTAGCTAGTTGGCTAGCTAGGCCATTGAAAGGTTGTTTTTAGCAACTTATGCTAACCTAAATTTACAAACTACAATAGCTTCAAATGGTAACAAATATAGCTTACGTTGTCATACAATATCCGAATATTTGGCCCACTTTTTGTTCGGTATTTCCTATTTTTAAAGACGTTCCTAAGAACTTGAATGCACAATAAATCACACTCAACGGAAGACTTTTATTTTTTTTGTTACAGGCAAGGATTAAGAAGATTATGCAGACGGATGAAGAAATAGGCAAAGTGGCCGCCGCTGTACCAGTTATCATTTGTATCCTTTTTGCTCTCTGTTTTTGAGCTTCAAACATGTGAACTGTTACAAACTTGGTTGCTTTGGTAATCTGAATTCCTATTATAAAATGCATTTACCATACAATTATACAGTAACTTATCAAAGCATTGCTGTGCATCGAGTGACATAAGTGATCTTATTTGATGTTTTTCTTAACCAACATATCAGCGAGAGCTTTGGAGCTATTCTTGGAGTCACTACTCACCAAAGCCTGTCATGTCACCCAGTCTAAGAACGCAAAGACAATGACCACATCACACCTGTAAGTGCACTCCCCCCTTTTCTACTATCACTATTTGATATATTCCCTCCACATTGTGTATGGCGTGTTTATCATTCAAATGTTATTAGTGCTGTCAATATTGTACAGTGTAAAAACACCTGTTGTGATTGAACCGTGTGTGCAGGAAACAGTGTATCGAGCTGGAGCAGCAGTTTGATTTTCTTAAAGACCTTGTGGCCACTGTGCCGGACATGCAGGGCGAAGGCGAGGAGAACCACACGGAGGGAGCAGCAGACAAAGTCCCACGAAGGTAGCTCTCCCTCACACAGTACATTTGAACAACCTTGGAAGTTAATGAGTAAACACTCACCAAAAATATAATTGGGATTTTAGTTTTGTATAAGCCTATTTTATGACCAGACATTTAATGGCGTTTTGATTAGGGCATATTAATTAGTTAAGATAAATCACACAGAGGAAATGGTCGTAGCCCATTTTGTGCACACGTTTTTGTTTGTGCATGAAATTCATTTTTCCTGTTATCACCAGAGCAGCTTAAATAATGTGTCTATAATGATGATGTGTAAGACAGGAATAATCATCAGATTAAAGAAATTGATCAAAGGGAACAGCACAGTGCCTGTTTTGTGTGCACCATGCTTTGTTGATTTATGCAAATTAGCCATGTGCTTGCTTTTTACCTCTTTAAACAAGACTTGTGTGTGGCATGTAAATTATATTAGACCTGGTCTACAGAGACAGAGAGGGGTCAAACTAAAAAGTATCCACCATCTTTATTTACATTACATACAAAAATATATATATTTATTTTCCCACTTTATCACTTTGCCTTCTTGTGTGGTGTGTACATAGAAGCTTATCATGCAGGACGCAGCACGCCAGGACGCAGCACAAGAGGTGACAGTGGCTTTGTCATTAGTGTAGCGTAAATGGGCCACGAGACTGATAGAAATGAGCTATTAGTGAGAAAGATGGCTCCCAATATCATGGAAAAGAGCATTTTTTGGGGCTATAATCACAGGTTTGTTTTACTTGCTCCTAATATGTTTAAATATGTCGCAATTAGAAGTTCTTTTCATTTCTTTATTTTTTGGGGGGGGTATAAAATCCAAAAGATTGAAAGTCTTCTTCACATAAATTTGTCTTCCATTGATTGCTTTTGTTTGCAGGGGTCGAAAGCCAGGAACTGGCCGCAAGAACGGAGGAGCCGGGACCAAAGGCAAAGACAAGAAGTTGTCTGGCACCGAGTCGGAACAAGAGGTGGGGTTAACTTTGAGCTGTGATGTTTCTATATAAGTTTTTGAGTGAGTTTGCCATAGCTCTTCTGCTGTTTTGACAGGATGACTCTGAGGACAGCGAGACCGACGGGGAGGATGATGACGGCTCTCAGTCGAGCACAAACCTTCAGGCTGCCTCCAGGGTTCAGAGGTAAAGTGAACACTGCATTAACATTAGGGCTTCGAATCCCTGCCATATCAAAACCCTTTTGTGTCCCCCGTAGCTCCAACGCCCCCGTCACATACATGCACATGGGCAACGTGATGTCAGTGACCCGACCCCAGGGCTCGGCCGTACCCTTCGCACCACACCCCTCCATGATGAGCGTAGCCCCGCCTCCTGCCACGGCCCCTGCGCCGCACCACAACGGCGACGATGACGACGAGGACTACGACTCTTAGCTCCTTCTCCCTCCTCGCGCACATTCAAACAAATGCGTCTTTTTTTTTTTTTTTAGATTTAAGTTGTTAAGGCGGACAAATAGAGTAGAGGAGGGAAAGACTCAAACAAAAAAAACTAAATATCCGCCACCGCACAAATCCCTTCCCCCTCCAAACTGGTTGTATTTTCTGTGTTTTAATTTCCCTTTTTAAAAAATGCTTTTATTTTATTGTAAAGAAAGAATCCAACCAGGATGTTTTTTAGCAAGTCTTCTTTTTTGACCAAAAAAAAAAAAGAAAAAGTTTTGACTGTTTTTTTTTTTGTCCTGTAGACAGGATAGGTGTGGTTTGTGTTTGCCTTGTAGTTTTTTTCTTTTTCGTGTTTCTGCACTTTTCTTTTAGTTCTCAAATCTCTGCAGCTAACCTCGGAAGTAAAACATATCTGCTGTCATCGGCCACAGGCTTTGGAAAAGTGCTTAATTTTCACAACCTGTGGTCCTCCATAGGAACGCTTCATTCAAGAATCAGCACTTGTTTAGTCCTAAAGTCTTACCAATTGGCTTTAACAAATACTACAGTTCAATCAAAGTGAGCTCGACTGTGGCTTTGTCTCGACTGTAACAGAAACAAGATATCAGGTGCAAATAGTTTTTTTTTTTTTTTACCATTTAACCATGACAATTTGTTTCTATTTTAATTGCCGTTTTTTATCAACTGTAACCAACTGCAGTCACAATTATCATTTTGTGCTTGCTTCCGTTTCATATCAGATCAAAACCCAGTGATAAACGCATTTGTTTTTAAAGACCCTATCCACGGTCCAATCTAATTTCCATTATCTTCATTTATTATTCATTATTATTATAATTAAAAAAATATTATTATTTTTGCTTCCAACATAATTTCGACCCTCTTTTTAGATTGTTTTAAAAATGCATTGGGGGCTCCCATTCTCGTGTCAATGTCGGTATGAAATGTTTCAGAAAACAGAATAGTTAAAGTTGACACTGTTATTGTAAAACTTTTAACATTCTTTTTATTTTGTATGGGTGAAATAAAGTTCATATTTCAAATAAAAAAATGGGTGGGTATTTTCTTAGTTGAATGACCTGCTGCAAAGAATATATTATTTGGATATCTAGTCTTCCACAGTATGCTTTGGTGACTCATTCAACCAGTAAGATGAAAGCATTGTAGTCGGTGTTATCAGATAAGTACAAGACGGTACAAGTCTGGGGAAAGGTATTCACATTGGGTCAATTGTTACCGCCTTGCTCTCTCAACCACTTTCCGCTTCCTCTTTTTTGAAATGCTACATTCGCTTCATGTTGGACCTCTTCTCACAACCTCTTGAGCCAGAACAAGCACAAAAATAACAACTGCATCCTTCCTGCACAAGCGTTGACTAAGCGGACTTTGCGAGCAGGGCGGGGCGGTTGACTTTAGAACGTTGGTGTTCAAACAAAACGTGGGAGCAGAGAAGGAGGGAGGAGTCCAGACAAAAAAAAAGGAAGTGCGCTGTTTCCATATAGTAGACGCCAGGTCAAAAAGTGAGCGGCAGATTTCCCATCCACTCCTTTCCAGAAAGGGTCTTCTGGAAGGGAGTGGATGGGAATCTGCCAGCACTTTGTGAAGGATGGGCAAATGTGGCCGTAAGGAATTGCCTGACATTTTTGAGAATAAAAGGCCTTTTATGATGTTTAATGTGAAAGGGATGTGTCTGAAATGCATCTTTGGCGTAGCTCAAAAGGCCTGCCCCATTAAGCTTTAAAAGAATAAATACTGAGGTTTGTTTTGAAAAGTTGAATTAGGCGCAGTATCTGAAATTTTGTAGTATTTGGCCAAACTAAATGCAACACAATTGTCAATACTAGAACTTTTTGCGTGTGTCTATGTTAGGAAAATTTCCACTGGGTTTGTTTACAGACAGCATGGCCCTGGAGGGCTACCATAGTTCACGTGCCAAAAATGAGTGTGTGATGTGGAGTAGCAATCTTCTGTTTCGCCACTAGATGCCACCAAAAACTGCATACCCTACATTAAAAGTTAGACATAGTAGATAATTGGAATAACTTGTTTTATAAAGCCTCAAATAATGTTTTTATTGTGCTTTCTCAAAGTGCATGATGAAAGCCCAATTCATAAAAAAATCTATTTGCTGTATTGCTGACAAACAATCTGAATCTGAAATCTGTCCAGAAATCCCCCAAATGTATGTAAATGTAAATCATATATAACTGCTTTCAATCCAAGATTTTGAGGTACTAAAATAATATCAGTTAAATTATTCCTTTTCACCAATCAAGTAGCACTATTATTGCATAACTATTCAAGGTATAATGTCAAGTTGCTTCCTGAATAAGAACTGACTCTATATTTGTACTATTTCACAAACACAGAAGACATAAAAGGATATTTTGTTTTGAATTTAAGGTGGTGTACCCCAGCCATCTTAATTATATATTTTTTTCTCTTCTACACAAAATCTGAGCAGTATATCCAGGGTTTCCGCGGGGCATTAAAAAGCATTAAAAGTCATTAAATGGATTTTGCAAAAATTAAGGCCTTAAAAGGCATTAAAACGCATTAAATTTGATTCCTACAGGCATTAAATTTTTTTTATAGTTTTGAAGAGAATTTTATATCAATTTCTTTGAATATAGCCTTCATAATTAATAATTTGATTTGCTTTCGCAAAATGTACGTTAGTGTGATAAACACACGGAACCAGTTTGGTAATTGGTTTCGGCCAGATCAAAATTGCCGTGATACGGAGGTGACGCGGGCGGCGGGCATTTTGTACAGCGGTGGACGAGGTCTGAGGATAATGGGAAAGTGCAAATTCCAACTGAAGTGGCTGGAAAACGAAAATTTTAAGACATGGTTGCAGCCTGTTAGTGGTAAAAATGATGAAGGATTTTGCGGTGTTTGCAGAAAAGCATTTAAGTTGGGGACAATGGGAATTGGCGCCGTAAAATCCCATATGCAGTGTGACGGCCACAAATCCGCGGTAAGAGCAAAACAGCAAACTACTATGTCTAGTTACTTTGCCGTGACCGACAAATCTACAAGTAATAACGTTACGACGGCAACTGATGCTGTCACCACCGTTTGTTGAGCAGCTAACATTACCACAGCAAAATCGAGCGACATTCGATCAACGTTTGGCTTGAATGCGACTTTGCAGGCGGAGGTGCTCTGGTGTCTGTAAACAGCTGTCCATCACCACTCTTACGCGTCCAATGAAGGTGTTTCTGAGTTGTTTCAGCTACAAAACCAGCTACATTTTAAAATTTGAACTTGCCCCATACTTCAGTAAATGAAAAGTAAATGCAATTTCTTTAGCTCTTGCTTACATGTATTTACTTTGAATACATTAAGTTCCAGCATTTAAAAAGTTGAGCTTATTGAAGAGCTGTTTTTGTTATGATAAAATTATAAATACAATAATTCCAAATAAATTGATTAAGCTGCCTCCTGAGCCATTTCTAATTCAGTTCTGAGTTATATAATTTCATGATTTCATCATCATCAAACTGGATGGTTGCAATTAATAATTTGCGACATGTCTATTTAAAATAAAACGATTATATCCGTATATAAAATATCCGTGGTTAGTCATGGGTCGTGTATGGCATTAAAAATTTTAAAAATAGCATTAAAAGGCATTAAAAAGGCATTAAATTTTATTTGAAGATACCTGCAGAAACCCTGATATCCTTGATTTTTGATGATCAGGCATCATTGGTCTGAGGGGGATTTGTACATACCATTACACTAGATACAATGAAATGCCAATAGGTCGTCAGTAATTTTATACATATTGAAATGTTGTAAATCATAACCTGAAATTGTATTACACTTTTGTTTTCTGTCGGAACCGGGACAGAATGAATAGTCACAGATATTCCAGTAGAGAGCAGTCAATGGCAGCTGAGAGAAGAAAATCCTATTTTTACCTTACTTTATAAGTAAATGTATTGCACTTACTGCAGTTACAAACGAAAGTCTTATTCTCCTTAGAGTAGAACTTTTTAAATGAGCCACTTTGAAAAAAGGACTAAATATACAGCAGTAGATCAACTTCCACTTGAGTGAAATTTCAGAAATTTTTTCCATCTCAGATTGCTAAATAAGGCCTCAAACTGCACAAAGAACATTAAACCAGTCGTGCGCTAAAGGCTTTTAAATGTGCTGCTTCAAAAGTTGTCTTAAACTCTCTTTTTGTGTTCAAAGAAACCCCTGCACAAAAGAGAACCTTGAACAAATGTCTTCTAACGACAGCATTATCCTCTTCTCTGTAGGCAGTTTTAAATGGACTTCTGTCCTTGGGTATTTAGACTATGTCAGTAATGTGTAAAATTTCCACTATTATAGATGACACCTTAGGGGTATACTGGTATATGTTCTATTTCACTACTTTGGTGTGTTTCCTAACAAATGTTGCTCGCAGTGTACTACACAATGTATAGCCCCACCATTGCGTTACTGACAATATTGCATTAATTCTACATTTTGGGGCTATAGTTTATTTTATAACAATAGGTTGTATTTAAATTATTTTTAATTCACTAAATCTACACTAATTAGTTTTCTCATATATTTCTCAGTGCAATTTCTTAAACCTGTTAACATTTTTAAGTCAAACTTCATTTAGCCATTTACTTTATTGAAATCTCAATCTGTGCAATGTTACAACATTAAACTTGGACAAACAATCCTTGACAATGGACTTTTATCATTACCTCAGGCACAAATAAGAAGTCACTGGAGTCCATCTTTGTAAGAAAATGTCCATTTTCATTTGCAGTTTAGCTGTCATATGTTCCATTATGTAGACTTATTTCAGTCTTTGAGTCCATTGCATTTTTGTTGGTGGAGATGTTTTCCTCCAATTTACTGTTATAATCTTCTTTGCTACAAACAAAAGAATGTGGAGTATGCACTTCTGGCCTTTTTCAGTTATGTGTCAGGGGTTACTCCTAGGATGAACAATACAGGATCCATTGGGATTTTAACATTTATTATTTTTTTACGTTTTCATTATTTTTTACTTTTTCTGTTTCACTCCTTATGTCCTGCCACTATTGTTGCAGTATCGAGCAATCCCAGGAGACATGTGAGTGGTCCGCCATCATCCCACAATTCTTCCAACAAAGTGGAGACGTGCTTTTGTAAAATTTTCTTAAAGAATCAAACTTTTGTCTTCCAAACAAATCTCTTCCATACATTACTATTAATACCTTGATGGCAGCTCACGCACATGTCCTCCTGTGTCCCATCTTCAATTATCTCATTCAATTCTAGTTCCCATGTGTCTCTTAAGCCTATATTTACCATTAGGGACCTGTAGATATGTGACACATGGTTCTTGGTTGGAAAGTGCATTTCTAAGTCACTAAAAGTATTTCTCCATACTCTTGGGTCCGCTTTAATCCTTTTCCAGTCCTCATAGCCCCAAAAATTCTATATTTGAGTTTGTTGTTTATACACTGTACAATTTGCTTAATGTTAGGCTTGACGTTGATAACATATATAAATAAATAAATACATGTGTTTGTTGTTTTAAATATTAATGTTAACATAATTTGCTAAACCATTCAGTTTATGTATGAGAAATTTGTTAGCTACAGAACATTACAAAGACGTACTGTACATAAATCAGCATTTTCAAACCCCATGTGATCCCACCTCCCTTCTGGATGGAGAGAAGACTGAAGACAGTGTGCTCTATTTTTACCCCATCTCCTAAAATATATTAGAAATACAAATGTGCAGAGACAGGGCATAGTCATTTATTGTCAACTGTCTTACCAACACAGTCACACAAAGTGAATAAAAACAGAAGGTAGTATATTAACTGACACGAGACCCAGATGTTTAAATATTGTCTAAACTTAATAAAAATGGATGAGCAGGGAGAGGGAAGTCTTGGATAAAGCTGCTGAGTAACAGTAAATTAATGAAGATTTCATGATCAAAACAAGATGACAAAATAAGTTTTACATTTAAATGAAGCTTGTCATTTCAGCATAGTAGTAAATGTTTATCAAAAATGAATACAGATTTGTATTCATTTACTTGTGTAAGTGCTTACTGGTTTTTGACGTTTGGTTAGAAGCCTAACTACATGTTACGTATACACCTTTCAATTTTATTGAAAAACTGTAATAGAATTTTGTTATAGTCCATGACCATTTAATTAAAAAGCTAATTAATTATTTTTAATATCAAAATATGCCTTTCTGTACAAGAGTTAAAAGAAAAATTACTATTGAGACGCCTACATTTTACACGTTACAATGGGTCATACAAGTCAAATGTCTCTATAATAGCAGGACTAATGTAATATGTATTTGTATAATATTATCTCATTGTCTTTATATTATGTTTTTATTCTACTCATGTCCTGTCCTTCATGCTAAAACAAACATAGACCTAGACACAGCTAGCAACATCTGGCCTCTGGGAACCTGTCATGTGGATGCGTGAACATCCGCCTCCTAAACACTGTGTGTACAGCTGGATATAAAATCTCATGTATTGTTTACGTTGTCAAGCAAAACCTCAGCCTCAGAAATTAAAATATTAAACCACTTTATTTGACCTACATTCTTGTTGCTGTTTTCTCTGCACCCTAAACCTGCTTAGAACTTTCTGTTCTGACAGTGAGAAGTTAGCAAGAATGTGCTGGAAGCAGAGGACGTGCACATTCAAAATAAAGGCCAGTGCTTGTTCCATTTTATTATACATGCAGTGTTTACAGTCCTTAGTTTTAAATAACCTTTAGAAACCTTACTTCTAATTAATGTAATTCATTTTAGATTATTTTGCAAATTATTGCTAAATATAGTCGGAAAAGGCTTCTATGGGTTTACAACAGTAATTTTTAATAGATGCAACAGACGATTTGAATTGCACGTTATGAGTATGCTTACACACAAGTTTAATGTGGTGTTGCATATGTTTACTGTATAATCCCTCCACACTATGTAAATCTAAAATGACTCAAAAATAGCAGAAAATTATATATTGATAAGGTCACGTTATGCACGTTATTTACTCATAACCATGTAGCCAGCTTCGGATACATGTCTAGCGTAAACAGTTTTGGTTTTATCTAGAAAGTTATCCCCGGAAGTGTCTATGTTAAGTGCGTCAAACTTGACCGTGGCCGGTCATCTGACTCTTTTCCTGTTGGAAGACGACAAAAAAGTTTTTAAACCCCACCCTCCGCGCCTCTGTGCGCACAGACGTAGAAGTGGTCGAGGTTCGGACAAGTGAACGCTGAGCGAGGAAGAGGAATATCGCCCCGAGTTGTGATGGAGTTCCTGCGCGCTTTGGATTACTTTACGCGTAGAAACAAACAGCACCGGGCCACGAGGTGAACACACGCCACAGAAAGGATTTGACCTCCGCATTTCTCTTTGAAAAGTGAACTCACGCAGGTTTTTGGATTGCTCTTCCTGTTACCCAGTCCGCTGTTCCTTAACATTTTGCGATACAGAGCAGTTCTGTGCGTGCCTAATTTAAGTATGGACACCCTAGCGCAAAAGAGATGCGCGATTTACAACTGGAGCGCCGCGGATTACCACAGAGACGCGCAATATGAAAATGTGGGCTCAAGTGGTCAGCTCTGAAAGTCGTCGTAAAACACTGGTTGGCTGGACTGAATGCTCCTTTCCTGCCATTCTTTTCTGCGCTTCCTGCTTGTGATGGCCACTGCACTTAACGGCTAAAAATACACAAAAACTCCAAATGGACAGCTACGTATAGTGGGAGCCTTCACACGGAACAGCAGCTACAACAGCGTTTTTAAAAACAGATTTGGAGTCGGTTCTAAATCTGTATAATCAGCACTTAGCAGGTGGCATTTGAAGGAGGGATGAGAGGAGCTACTTTACCCAAAATGAGGTGATCCAGGAGAATCTTAAATACAGGCTAGGGAGTGATTTTGTGCCTAAATCATGTGTTTTGAAACCACACACCACATCACTTGAGAAGACACAAATTCGTTAGAGACAGCGCTTCTTTTCAGAGCTCTCAACCACTCAGTCATAATCAAACAAAAGCTTGACTGGCGTTTTCAAGTCAAGAGTTTATGTGAAGATGAATGAAAGCCACTTGCTGATCAGTTATCTCTGAATCCTCCTTTGTAGCCCACTTGTTGGTCCGGCTTTTGAACACATTTCACTGGTCCCTGATGAACCAACAAGAAAGACAGAAAAGGGAGCGAGGCGCAATAAAGTACTTCTTTGTACTTTATTTTCAAACCCTTGGGTTGCAAAAGTGTATCCAGTCAAAACATCTGCTTGAGGCTCCATGGAGCCGCTGAAAAACATATTCAGTCGTGGCCCACTGTTGAACTGGAAAAACTTGGAACAATCACAAAAAGGGAACTTTACCAACCCGGTCTGGACAGCTTTGTTTGACTATGAAGCCTCATGTAAGGATGAGCTCACGCTGCGTAAAGGAGACCTGGTGGAAGTCCTGTCCCTTGACTCGGAGATCTCAGGTGATGAGGGCTGGTGGGCCGGCAAGGTCAACAACAAGGTGGGCATCTTTCCATCTAACTACGGCTCCTTCAAACCCAGCGGATATGGGAAACTTCCTGGTAGTGGTGTGGTCGCAGAGCTGGGCCCAGCAGTGGGTGAGTTCGAACCATTGGTGGTGGATTTTAGGGAACTGAGCTTGGAGGAGGTGATCGGGGTGGGGGGCTTTGGGAAGGTGTATCGTGGTACATGGAGAGGGGGGCTGGTGGCAGTGAAGGCTGCCCGCCAGGACCCGGATGAGGACATCAGTGTGACAGCGCAAAACGTCCGGCAGGAGGCAAGGCTCTTCAACATGCTCACCCACCCCAACATCATCGCTCTGAAGGGGGTCTGCCTGCAGGAGCCCAACCTGTGCCTCATCATGGAGTACGCCTCAGGGGGAGCCCTCAGCCGGGCACTGGCGGGCCGACGCATCCCGCCATATGTCCTGGTGAACTGGGCTGTGCAGATCGCCAGGGGGATGCTGTACCTTCACAGTGAGGCCATTGTCCCAGTCATCCATCGAGATCTCAAGTCCAACAACAGTAAGTGATGTCAAAACCACACTGAGACCAGACCATGGCTCACATTGACTAAGTCTACGTTAAAACCTGCTCAAAAACATTCAGGAAATAAAAGATATTACTCTACATCAGCAGATGTTGACACCACATTATTTTCTGGAATGTACACAGCCACTTGCATGTGTCAACTGATTCAACACATTGGAAAATATGTATAGTATAAGTAAATTAAATTAGCACTAGCATTTCTAGGTAGCATTTGTTAATTGTGCACCTGTCATGTGCGTTTTACTTAACTCTGTCCATATATGGTACCATTTGACGTCATGGTAACAAATAATCAACAGTTGACCTTCAGCATTTAACATCCAACATTATACTAAGGCTAGGTGAGATGAGACAAAGCCATGACTTGTGTTTTATTCTGTGACACACTTCACAAATGGACCCTGCAACACATTCATCAATCTGTGCCAGTCCATGCTCACTCTGTCAGGGCTAGACAGATGAAGGCCAATGCCAGATGTATTTGCTGAGGGTTTTTATTCCCCCATGGTGGTCTTGGAACACGGTGTAGCCCATATACTGCCGGCACTCAACAACTCCTGTGTTTACAGGCCTAGATCTAGGACAAAGGAAACCATTTGAACTGTTTCATCACACAGAAAGTCCTGAGGAAATATTAACCCAAACTCATTAGACTGGGAAACTGGTTCTCTCAGTAATATCATATTTAAATAGTACACTCACTAATTAGCTGTAAAGGCAAAGAAATAGTCTTTTGCAAGCAATATCATTAAAAAGATATGTATCCAACCTAGGTGGCAACTAAAGCAGTTGGCTTTTCTATTTATTTAAATGAAATGCAAGTTTGCAACAGTTACATAATGTCATAGCACAAACAAGGGCCTCATAGGCTATTAATTATATGTTATTAGAGCCTGGGTTTTTGTTCTACTTGATGTGTGTCGCCAGTAACCAGTAGGTTTCTGGGACCATCTGGGATGTCATTGTTTGTCATTGTTGATTAGCCCTGCGTATGCCAATCTCATCAGTTAGATCTCAGTTTAACAGTATTGATGGTCTCTTCCCACCTACTGACAGCACTCACTTTGACGGTTGCCATTTTCCATCATCATTCTGACTTTGCATATTCTGGTAGTTATTGCAAAATCCATTTTATTCTGCTATAAAAGATTATGTAGTAGCACGTTTTGTGATTCCATAAAAGGTCAACTCATAGAACTATCATAAACGACAAATGTTGCTGATAAACCAAATGCCATGTTGAGGAATTCCAGACTCAGCGTTCTGTCTCTCCACTGTCACTGCTCAGTCTTTGGACTTTGATGCTCCCTGGGAGGTGTGGCGTCGCAAGGGCCTTCGTTTGGGGCTCACGCTTGCAGACACGTACACACTGGACCTTGCCATTAAAGTGACAGTTTTGAATGACTTTTCTTGCACAGCACAATGCTTTCCGAGACTCCACTGTTGCTCTCGGCTAACCTAAACTGTGGGCCACCTGCACTTTTAGGCTGCCACTCCTCTGTTATTATCATTCTTGTGATGAAGCATATAATCCCTGTCAGCGCTCTGGCTCTATCTGTTGTGGTCTCAGAGTAGTTCTCGGACCAAAAAAGACATGGATGGTAACTTACTCACTACACAATAGCTACTGCATGTTTCTGAGAATACGACCTTGCTTTGGGGCGCAACAAGGCTCCTCCTTTTTCTCAAGGTTTGTTTGAAGCAGAGGTTGTCCTAGTCAGGATATCTACAGAGTTATGTACATACGCAGCATTTTAAGATGACATTAAATGAGTGAAAGTTATGTGTCAAAATAGCGGGTCAATTATATGGAGCCATAAGATTTATTATCATTTAACTTAAAGACTAAAGCCCAACAGCATGTAATGGGGGCAATGGAAAATAGAATCTGGGAAAAGGTTGCATTTAATTGCATGTTTTAAAATACAGTTCGAAAAAGCCTCTCTTTGCTCGAGAGAAAAGTTAAATATAGAGATATGAGATTCTGACAGAATGATAACCTTGAGGAATTTAAAAGATCAAATAGTTGTTAATTATAATATAAATATTGTCATTATAATGTTAACACAATTGCTAAACATGTTCTTATAATATCGTGTAGGCCCGGGCTTTTTGTGTGACCGTTGCCTTTTCTTGCTATCAACAGCCAATTTCTTGCTAGCTCACTTGTCTAGGCAACTGTTAGCAGCAACTATAAAGCAGAAAAAACATTAACACCTGTATTTATTTCTTCCTTTTAAAATTCAGTTTTTAAACAAAAATCTATAATCTCCAGGAGAATAGTCAAATATATGGTCTTGAGTATTGTGTCTTCTTGAAACCACAGTAAACCCATCCCTTCTCGAGTATCATCAAATATCACTAAAGTATATTGTCATTACAGTGTTTGAAACAATATGATGTAGACCATATACTGCTCTACCTGACTGACCAATAGCATCTGTCTTGTTTGTATATGTCTTGCATTGCACTTGGCAAATTTGACCTTTGATCTTCTGGCTTTAACACATTTTAAACATTTCTTGGCTTCAGGTGATGTCTTTATTCGTCCACTTCATTGTATTATCAATGATTAAGACTTCCAAAACAGGGCATACTTTTAAGAAAACAATAAACGTACAGACTCCTTGTTCTTGCTTCCTACCTGTGTTTTGTTTGAGCACAGCTACGCCCTTACCCGTTATCTTCACCCCTTCAGTTTCATTCCCACTATGACCCTACTTCTCCTCCGTGCACAAAAAGATGTTATGTTAATACAGCGTTCGTATCTGTGGCAGGCCTTAAGGGAACACAATCTTCTCTGTGTGTGCTCGGGGAGATTGTATCGCTCTCCTGCCTCCTCCTGCTTCTTTTTGTTTTTAATTCTCTGGATCTTTGTCCCCGTGGCCTGCCTCTACACGTCTCCACACAGCCATAAACCTGATGTGCCACTGAGCAATATCCTGTCGTGGCGGCAGAGGGAAGGGGGAAGGTATGGGAGCAGTGGGACAGGGGTAGTTTGACAATAATCTTCTAAAGTGCTGACAGGTTTACAGTGCAGGTGCAAGAGCATCTCCAGTGCATTGCTTTTGAAAAATCGCATATGAGTAGGTGTGGTACATTTTGTGCTCACTGGGCAAGAACTGTACAAAGACTTCAACCTCAGATTCTGGTCAGTTCCTCCGAGTCGCAGTGGAAGTTCTGCTTTCTAGAGCTGCCATTTTGCAGTCTGCAGGAAATCTGTAGTGCTGTGGCCTCAAGTGCAACTCAATGAAATCCATAATTAGTCAAACCAATAGAGATGGAAAGTGCAACGACGTTTTACTTTGTATAGTCTGTCCATCAAATTACATACACTTTTTTAGAATCTATAAAAGTAGACTTGCACTAAACTGTCTCCTGGGCAAAAACTCACTGACACACCTGAACAAAATAACATATTATTCTTTAACTCTCAAGTACTTGTCTCTGTAGTTGGTATTGACACAAACTTAATTCAAGTACTCGAC
Source organism: Perccottus glenii (assembly GCA_024416835.2). Classification (NCBI taxonomy): domain Eukaryota; kingdom Metazoa; phylum Chordata; class Actinopteri; order Gobiiformes; family Odontobutidae; genus Perccottus; species Perccottus glenii. Next base: position 22,273,220 of record CM044546.2, read on the forward strand.
CTCTTCTGACTAAAGTAGTATCAGGACAAGAGGCGGGACAACAAAGCACATGTATTGTGATACATTAATGTGATTTGGATACAGATAATGGGATATTTGTTAAAAGGCCATTTGTTTCTAGATACTGTGGGCAAAGATGGGTAAAATGTGGCTGTTGTATGTGTGCAAAAGAGAGAGAAAACTATGTTCAACATTCCATTTCTTTATTCTCATATTTCCACTGCTGTCTTGCCGATATTATTGTAAAAATCATTGTATCTGCAAGTTATATCATTATTCTAATTGTCATTTGTGTTTCTAATAATGTTTAGTAAAATATTATGACTAATTTATCAGAAGTCAGTAACTTCTTGATGTAGTCAGAATAAAATTTCATTTTATTGGGGACAATTTAGTATTTTGTAAATGTGGTGCAGATAGAAGTCATCACACTCAGTTTAGAGAAGCTGTAAATGTTGTGTTTTCACTGACCTCATTGGCAGCCACACATAACCCAAAACCTCAAAATGTCAATGCTCCTGTCTGCTTCTTCAAATGCAAATTGTAGACAAGAGAAAGAGGAGTGACATCGGGCAAATGACCCATCCAAGAATCAAACCTGAGTCTCCTGTGTATTTGGTATGCACCAAGTAAACTACCGGGGCGCCCCCTGGACTTCAAATTCTGATTAGTCAACACTACCTGTACTTCTAAAATATATCCCAATTAAAAAATATTAATAGACTGTTGCCATGAGCCGTTAGACAAATAAAAATAATTGAGAAATTACTCGTCTAAACTGCAACAGTGATAGATCTTAGTGAATATTCATGATTCCTTGCGGCCTGTGAACATAAGCGAGTGGCTGCATCTGTAGCTAATGACCAGCCGAGTTCATCGTCTCGTTTGGAAGATGCTGATTAAACAGGATCATTGGAGAAAGTGCACATGGGGGGCACTGGGACTGAGCCAGAGGCCCATAACTGGAATTCCACTGGAAAGTAAATAGAGAGCTGCAAGAAGAGCGGTCCGTTTCTTTCACTGTTGTCTGCTCGGCTGGGGGCGAGGCCTGATTGAGGCTCTGAAAAGAATTATACTTGATTATATCCCTGTGCATTTGCATCTCAGCCTTTAACCCGCTGCACAGTTTAAATGGTATGTTGATGTGCAGTTTGACAAAAGGGACTGCTTATAAGCCAGTTACATAATGTAAGACCAAATGCTAAATGGTATGGTCTAGAATCTTAAATGCAAAGATGTTCAGTCTATTCTAAAGAGAGTAGCACATAACAATGTAAAGTTATTAGTCTTTTATGTTATCTATTGTTCAAAACCAAGTTTTCACACACTGTAGATGATCATGGCACAGAACCTGATGTTGTCAGGTAAACAAAAAATACTGCATTCTCCGTATAAACGGCCTTGACGATCCCAGATAACAATTGGCGTAGAACAACAGTGCCATAATAAGTGTTTGTGTACTTTAATAAACTCATGTTTTTATTTTTTATGTGATCTTAGTATTCCATGTATCAATCCACACAGAGGCTTCAGAGTTTATTAGAGCTGTTTCAGAAAATGCTAGCTTAAACAATTGGTTTCTAATGACCCTGGCCTTACAAAAACAAAAACCTATCTCCAGGTAGTTAGCAATATATAGGTCCAATCTTAGTGGAAAGTAAATGTTTAACCCATTAGTCTATGAAAAAGGACTGAAATGTAATTGATCCAACATTAACTTGAAATCTCCAGAACAGGCATATGCAGTAATAAACAAAACATAAAGCAAACAGTTTTTTGTCTGTTTTTGCCTCCTTCATATTCTCTGCACAAAAGTTTCTACTGTACATCCCAATAACAACTCTAGGCATCTCCACATGCCTTAAAACCTGGGCTTTAGTTAGAGCTGGTGGGGAAAACTGCCAAGCTAAGCACTTGCTGGAACTCACAGGGCTTTTTCAGGAAGAAGCTGCAGTTGGATCTCGAATCAACGTCTCTCTTTTTTTTTTTTTTATCCTTGCCATTGGACAAACATCTGATACATCTCTGTCCCGGCATGTTTTCATTCAGGGCCCCTGGTGTCCCGCACTGCAGTGCACTCAAAACATCCCCTCTTCGTCTGTGTGTGCTGGCTGCATGTGTGTTATTCTTGTTCAGCCGCAAGAATTATAAGGGCAATTTAAATGGAGCGATACTGTAACAGATAAAGTCGTAGCATAGGCCTGCATTTTGTAATCGCCTTACACGTGTAATGCGACCCATATGCTATTCAATAATGCCGGAATTTGAAAGAAGAGATAAAAATGGTATCAGGGAGCGTAAATATAGTTGTGGAAAATATCAGCACGTCTGTGTTTGCAGATCTTTTATTGGCCTTTGCAAAGTGCCCAGACGAGTTGAGCAGTCTTAATACAGCGCTGGCACAAAGATCGCGCCTCTGTTTGGGTTGTAGTTTAAATTTGAGTTGCATAATACAACCTTTCATATTTAAAACTACTTATTCAGGGACACTTGTGGTGATAAAGTTACTATATTATACTATACTATAATTAAATCACATTTAACACACAATTTACTCTTGATAGGTGAGAATAGTTGATAAGTAGAACCAATATTGGGAACACATGCAATAACCATGTTGAATATTGGGATAGTTTGAATGCTCTAGAACAAAGGTTGCCCGAACTGCGGCTAATTCAGACTAAATTAACTTTTTCTTTGGTCACATGATTTAAGACTCTGGACTATTCTTTGAAAGCCTAAATATCCATCACATGGAAGACCATAGCTTTATTGCCAAACAAGCTGTTCATTTATTAATTTTCTACCACATTGTCCCGTTAGCAGTTGTGGGTGAGTGGAGCCTATCCCAGGACCTTTGGGCCTGCATACAAGCTGTGTCTAGCAATAATGATATTGCAAAACAGATATTGCAATAATAATAAATTTGTGCAACGTTGTACAGGCCTACTTGTAACTGTGGAGTGCATACCTCATACTTGAGCAACCTATGCGCAGTGGCTCAGTAGTAGAGCGGTCGTCCCATAATCGTAAGGTTAGGGGTTCAAAACCCACTCTCTCCTGTTCATACTGTCGTGTCTTTGCGCAAGAATTACCTTAGCTCCAGTAACCTCCAGTCTTCGTCAGCCTACCACCACCAGTGTGTGATGTGAATGAATGGATGGCCTGTAAGCGCTTTGAGTCCCTTGGGAGAAAATCAATTATTATCATTGATCTGACTCATGTCCATTTGTCATGTCCATGTCCCCTCTCTCTCACCATGTTTCCTATCTATCTACACTGACTCTATCTAATGAATGTGAAAAGGCCAAATAACTGTTTGTGCTTTAATGCACTATATGCAACAAATGTACTTGATGTCAGTTTGCTGATTTAGCAATTTGCATATGCTAAACTCGACAAGCAGATCTTAGTTTAACATCCTTTAATGGGGTCTGTGTATGACTCTGGCTGGTGCCACATAGCACGTCATCTTGTTTAGAATTTGAAATATTTAGTGGCTAATTATCTTTTGTTCATTGAAAATGTATTACAGACAGTTCTCAAAAATCTGCTCACAACTCATTTTCTTTACAAACTGTAAAACAGTAGCCAAAGTTGTACAGCATGTGCCAGTAGGACAAAGCCAAACCAAATTGGGTAAGCAGCAAAAATTCTACCCGAGTCTGAAGAGTTTTAATTTTAGACATCCAAAAAAGTCCAATATTGACTCTGTGTAAATCCAGTTAATGGAACTTCAGACACTTCTCATTGGCGTAAACATTCAGCCGTTAGTGCTTTTCTCTGTTCAAACTGTGAAGGGCCAGCTGGGTAGAGTCACACTAAAAGCATCTGCAGACCCATAGAGTGCATTCTGAAATATACAATGCCTTAAAATGGATTGTTCTAGTGGCTGGTATGGAAAAACATATATATTCCAGGTCACATCTTTATGTATGAGGCATAGGAGTGCAACATTAATGACCTGAAAAGCTCTGCTCTTGTTGCTGCTGTAGGAGTATATGGGTTTGATAAAAGCTGATTGACCATATCTACATTATCAGTCATCACGTGAAGTAATAAATGTAACCAAGCACAGCAATAAAGGAGCGAAAGGAGATTGTCATAAAAGTAAAAATTAATAAAAAATAAAAAATATGTATGTATATATATTTTGACTTTCATTGTAAAATTTTTGCATTTGCATGTTTTCCTGTGTTTGAATAAAGGTTTTCTTGGAATTTAAAGATAAATATAAAATCAAGGCGAGGACTCCCTTTCAAAAGAGATCTGTAATCCTGGATGAATAAAGAAAGGATATGTGTTTGAATACAATTCTTTAAAGTAAAGTCTCATTTATTCCACACCTACAGCCTCTTAAACAATATGGAGATGAATGTTGATAATCCACTGTTTTCTGTATTTTATTCTTTGGTTACATGAGGAGGATGTTTGAGTGTTCAGCTTTCGCAAAACACAGCTCACAGACAAAAGAAAAATACTACAAAATCAAAAGAAGCTAAAGCTAAAGCTCAGGACCTGGTGGTTTATTGACAACAGCCTGGAATCCTGCATATTATGCCTAGTACTCCTTCATGTGTGAGAACATTTTAAATACAAAATCATCAATTCAAGCCAAATTATTTTCTGATTAAAATAAACGTTCCCTCCCGTCCATAACGTCAGTGAATCTTTTTTGCCAAGGCTTTTAAATTTTAGTTGTTTCTAACTCATTATCAGGCTACGCTAAACATGTTGAAACTTCCCGCTGCTCTGTCCATAACCATAGTAACCTGAGGACCCGCGCGTGTTGACGTAGCCGTCCTAGAAGTGCAGGTTCAAAAATATGTTTTACACAATGCGCTTGTAATTATGAATAATGTCTTGCGGTCCAGATTGCAGTCCGCCTTTTGAAGACCCCTGATGTAGTGCACTTGTTCAAAGGCCTCTCAGATTGTCATACATTCAGAAACCAATAGTGCGAGTAAAAAAAAAAAAAAAAAAAACTCGATATCGATACTTGGTATCGGTACTCGGTATCGAAACTTCGGGAAATGAGTATCGTATCGTTTGAGATATTTCAGTATCGATATTTATCGAAATATCGATATTTTTGACAACACTAGTATGTATATATATATATATATATATATATTGACTTTCATTGTAAAATTTTTGCATTTGCATGTTTTCCCTGTGTTTGAATAGGTTTTCTTCGGGTGCTCCGGTTTTCAAGGGCGAGGACTCCCTTTCAAAAGAGATCTGTAATCCTGGATGAATAAAGGTTAAATAAATAAAATTAAAAATAATGAAAAACTTGGACACAAGCGTGCTAATCTTATAGTGGGACAGTTTATTGTTTTGGGAAGAAGTGAAACTTTCAAGGGTTGAATGTTTGAGTAGATTTAGCCAGTGATTTAATGATCATTTGGATTTGTCTTTCCAGTTTATGTTTTCTTTTTTTTTTTTTTTTGCAGTAGTTGGGGCTATGTTAAAATATGTTTGCACATTTGGTGGGATGACAATAAAAGAGGTCACTAAGTGCGGCAGCTCTCTCATGACCTCCGACCAGAACTCTTGTACTAGTGTACAGTGCCAAAAGCAGTGAAAATAATGATCTGTTATTGTTGGACAGTGAGTATTGTGGCCAAATACTCCCATGAAGTGCATCCTGTGAGTGTGGGATGGATTCTTTGTTGCACCTTGTTTTGACTGAATTGTGTTTTGGAATATCTTGACAGCTGAATGTACTGTTAAATAGTTTCCCAGTGAGGATATAAATGATAACAATTTATGAAGGATGTACTTGAATGTTGAGGTGTCATATTATGACAAGAGGGGTCTCTGCGTTTGTCAAAGTGAATTAAAACTAACAGACAAACCACATTGGAGTTAATTTTTACTGGACCAATCGCATGGCAAGTATGAACACCCTTTTAATCTTCATGGAACTGCTTATGAAGATTTTAGATTTTACTAGGGCTGCAAAATATATTGTTTAAGTATGTGTATTGTTATTTCGCAGTATTGCAATATCAACAAACGCAAAATCTGCATCGCTAAGAATTGCTTTATTGACCAGCATAAGTCAGTCCAGAACATTTCTTCATAAATTTGTTTTTTATTTTACTTAAAGGTTATTGCAGTTCATTTCTTTAGTTTCTTTTGTTTTTGCTGTCCCCTCCTGGTTATGAGATACTCAGCTTCAGTATAAGTATGTGCCAGTTTCTCATTCACTTGAGGACTAGAAAATGTTTGGCCTCATAGATCAACAGTAATAAGCTGCCCAACAGATGTCTCTCCTCATCAGCCATAAACACATGACCAAGCAGTGATTAAAAGTCCCCTCCACCGATCCACATCCCAGACACACAGGGGACACCTGAGGGTCACTCCGTGCCGTCCACCTGGGGAAATATATACACTCCCTCCGCCTGGCTCCAAATATACTCCCATCCATCCTCATCAACAGTCAACTGTTTTTCTAATATCGTACAGCCCTTTTGTTCAGCCATTATTGATTGTAATGTTGCTAAAATTCTGATTGCTGATTGCCCACATTTGTTTGGAGAAAAAGTCAGGTGACAAAGCATTTAACAAAAGTAGATTGCAGTATGGAAAAAAAATAAAATCACCAACATCTTTTAACATGCAAAATAGCATTGGGCAAACAGCTTTTGAAAGGACAATGATAGATAAGTTTGGGTCTTCCTTGCTGCATTGAAAGCATATTTTTCCATCTAATATGCATAAGAATTCCAATTCAGAGGAAGTTGCAACCTTTAAAGTCAAGTGCCACAGAATTATGTTTTCATAATGAGCCAGCTCTGCTCCACTGTAAACACACTACTGCATGGGGCCACAGACAGAGAGATACTTGGGCCCAATAGTCACAAGAGGTCTCTGAAAGTGTCAGCAGGGGATAAGTCAGTGAAGGAGTTGCCTCAGTTAAAAGTTTTGTCTGTTGGCTGTTGTCCCAGAGTCTGACTGGGACTGATCAGAGGGAGATTCAGGAGATAAGAGTCAGCTCCGGTCAGTTAAACAGCAGTGTGCTTTTAGGTCAACGGGTCGGGTGAGGTTTTAAGTTAAGCAGTGTCATGTTCGTGTTAATGTGTGTCAGCCACAATTGCAAGAATGTGCTTATGTCATTTAAACTTGAAATGAATACACCGCTAAAGAAGACACTTGCATTTGCATGTTTCTGTAAACTATGTGAAATTTAATTGTTTCAGACAACTTAAATTTTAAGTTGTCTGAAACAATTGAAATCCAAATTTGGCGTATTTCCATCCAGACAATAAATGTTTGTGTGACCTCAGAGATGCAAGGTTTTAATAATTTCTGTAGAAGCTTGAGAGGAAAAAAATGTATATTTCTTTTCAAGAGTTTTTAGGGAGACTCAAAAGACATTTGGGGCCATATTTCTACAATCTAAAACTTAAAACCAAAGGCGATTGGATTCTTAACTAGAACTAACCCCTAAGCACTGATCCTAATGTCTTGACCAGACAGCTAATATGTTTAAGATGATTTAATTTTGAGTAAAAAAGGCCACACCCATTTAAAAATCAGCAACAAGTATTATTTCAAGAGCCAAAAAAGCAATAGTTTAGTTTGGTACTTGAAGCGTATGTTCTTACACCCGTATACTCTGGTTATGCAGTTAGTTTTCATTTAAGATTTCACTTTTTCATTCACTCGAGGATATTTTTGCCCTGTAAAAGTAATAAGCTGACGCAACAGATGTCTCTCCTCATCAGCAATTTCCATTTTCAGAGGACACTACAATACAGTATTGGTGTAGGATTACAATATGACAAAACTATTCCTCTGCTCTTGTTAAGACAAAGATTTGAAAACAAACTGATAAGTGCAAGTATCCTTTTTTCCTTATGATTTTTCAAAATTCTGTCTCTAACGTCACTCAAAGCTCAACTCAGTTCTTATCAGTTTATCAGTGCTTCTATTTTCCAAAGAGTGCTTCTACTTTCCAAAAGTTGACTTTCTATTTCCTTCAAGCTTTCTGAAGAAAATGACTTGCGTTTCAGAAAGGTCAAGCAGGTCCAAGCTTTTTTCAATTCTGAGAAAGTGATCAGAACGTTTTTAAAAGATTGCTTTACTTAAAGGTTTTAGAAGATTTAGTTAAATCTACTCATAAAACGAAGACCTCGAGGCTATTTTTTGTTGAATAATTGTGATTTAGTATTAGTGTGTATATATATTTAAAAAAACACAACACAAAATGATTGAATCACTGAGTTGTGTAGCCTTACAGAAACCACTTTTTAACTAGTTCTAAGTACGACTAATAAGACTGGTTGCAGAAAATTGGCAAAATCCCAATATTTTTGTACCTCTGGACATAAAAAAGTGACGTTGCAAAAATGTATTAAAACAAAACATTGATGAATACTTAAAAAGTCTATGCTATTCTGTATTGCCCCATATTCATTACCTAGCTTTACACAAATTGTCCTTGCCACTAGTTCATTATGTTGCCTGTATTCTTTGTGATTGTACACCCACTCTTTGTCATTAATGCTATGGCCTCCGTGTGTGAACAGGATGAGTGAGGCCCAAAACAACACCACCATTAGGGGAGGAGCAGACACGGGAAGGTCACAGGAAGTAGAGAGGTTTCCAGAACTCTGCCCCAGTCAAGCCTCTTGTTGTTATTTCCCGTCTCTCCAGTCCTGTCTAATCCCGCCAAACCAACACTTAGTCCGCATTGCTCTGCATTCATCTGTTTGGGAACTGTTAAGCTAACCTAGCTAATCCAGTGTTTAGAGTAAATGAATGAAAGTGTGTTATTCTCGGTGCACTTCCAGTAAAGACTCAACGTGTCCAAGTATAATTGTATTAGAAAGCATATTAAACCTTTTTAACTATCAATTTATTTTCCTTAACAGCAGTATGGCTAATGGCAGGAGGCTTTGAGAAATCATGGAGCTGTGACACTGAAGACATGAAATGAAGCCAAGTTAGAGGCAGGAAACGTGGCGGACAGGATGGTCTTGTTTTGTTAAGGTGCGCTGTAAGGTGTTGACGCATAAGGAAATATTGCTAGTTAATCAACAGATTTTTTTCCGGGTTTCATTTTGATCCGTTCTTAGTGAAGTTGTCAAATCTTATCCCTTAGTTCCACAAATGGCCAAGAAGACTTTCCTGTTGTTGGAGTCTAATTATTAGCAAAGCAGAAGGGTGTACTAAGGAACTGTGATCCAAACCTAATTATGAGCCTGCCAGTTTAAAGGTGCGGTTACTGCAAAGCGTCGGCATCTGATTGTACCATTGTTTTGTCTTGTTGTGTATGTTGTGCCCTAGATCACCGTACATCATGAGTGGTATAGTAAAAATAGTAAATAGTTAAACTTATAACTTATAGTTAAACTTTGGTTTCAGGTGGTGGTTTACATGAGAAGAAAATGTAAATATTCTAGATTATAGAGTCCAGATGCTTTTGCTTTAATATTTTCTTCAAGATGACCTGGATGACTGAGAACCTTCCCAGACCTATTGCTTGTTAAAACAAAAATCTGCATTGAATTTAGAAATAATTCACCCAGTATCATGTAGGATCATGCAACTGCAGATGTCTAACTGTAAATAAATGGGTGATTGAAGGCGCAGACCTTTTATTTTTGCATAGCCTAATGTCACAACAACAGCCAGCTCAAAAGGCTTAACAGACAACATCCCTTTTCCTTAGACTTACATCAAGGTAAGGAAAAAACTCACAAAAAAAAAAAAAAACAGCACGTTAAAAAAGAGAAACCTCCGGGACAACCACAGAAGGAGGGATCCTCTCCCGGAACGGACAGGCCGTGCAATATTAAGTGTTGATTATCTGTAAAGCCTCCATATTGATATCAATAAAACCAATACAAATATACTCTATAAACTAACATCAGTTTAAGCAGTAGGTTTTAGACCCAAGATGAAAATGGGCATTTTGTTCAGTGCTTGCATGTCATCCCAGTACTTCAGAGTCTCTGCAGATTCTTCCATCCCACCACCATGTGTATTTCTTTACACATAGAAAGGGGAAGGAAATGGGTTAAAAATAAACAAAACACTTAAAGGGCCAAACCTATATGACTGATGACAGACCATTGAATTGGGCCACAACTCTCTTTTGATGTGTCCCCTCAAAAAACATTTGCGTAACAGTGGCAACATTATCAACAGCCTATTAGCTATAGGCTATACAGCTACTGATGCTAACTGAAACAAATTCTAGATGCTACAATAGCTAATGGTGCTTTTCTCCAATTGCTGTCAATATAAATATGACATACATTAACCTAAGTAAAAAAAAAAATCCTCATCCTTGACAGCTTTGAATTAAGGTCATTTTGGAGCCAGCCCTCACTTACTATTTTACTACTGTCTATGTTCTTATTGGCTCACGTTTTTAAACAATAATATGCAGTACATTTTTCTTTATACCTGCCTGTTTGATCACCGGTGCCCCCCACCAGCTTTACCCTGACCCCTAGTCTTCTGGGATTGATCTGTGCCAACCCCCAGTCTGAGCGCCTACGAGGGAGATGCTAATAGAGGTTAAACTTCAACACGTGAGCCCTGGAGGTTTGTTAATGTGTGACTGTAGTGCAGCCTGGGTACTTTACACAGGGAATCATTTATAACCCCCTCTGACAGCCGTAAAGTCCACAAACAGACCCCCTGTGTGTTTGAAACCAGCATTCTTTTGATAATGAGCTTGTTTTCTAAAACGAAAGTAGAATTTGTTTATTCATTCTTGTATTGTGTAAGTGTTAGATATAGATTTCAAATTTTGTCTGTACATAAAAATGTATTGCTTTAAAAAAAAAAAAAAAAAAACTTTTATTGAACCAAAACTAAACAACCAATACCCTAAACATAGCAGCTTAGACATTTTGATAAAACATTCACAACCTGCTGCATTAGTTGCACTCAATTCTTTGTACATTTAGACGTTTGACTGTGAAACCACAACATTCATTCAGCATTATCCCTAAAGTAAGTTTACAAATAAACCTTGTAATTTTTTAAAATATCTTATTATATATCTGATTTTTTTTTTTAATTAGAATGAATATAAAGAAGTTCAACCAATTCAGTTTAATGCAAATGATGCACTACTTGTAACCAATTGTAACAGCTACAGATCCTAAACCATCAACTATTTCATCAACCAAAATATATTTGCGGCCGTTGAAGTGAAATATTCTGATGTGTGCTTTCATAGATAGGAATAATATTTGATCACATTTTTTCTTTTTTTTTTTTTTTAATGGAATTTGCATTAAAGCCGAAAAGTTGGTTTGGTTTACCATCATCTCAAAATTGTAAAAAAACATGCCATAATTGTTGAATAAATGGAGTCTATAGTATGCAAGTCACCAATTCTTTGTTAATATATCTTAGTATTATAGCCTACGTTTAGTGTGTGACTTATCCAGAGAAGACCTGGCCGTGTTGTCACACTTTTTATAGTATATATCTTGGGATCAGTAGATTGCAAAGTTTCGAACTGCAAACCAAGTGAAAGTGGAAAATGGTCAAAATGGAAGTGTGTGGGATCAATTGGTATGATCAAGAGTTAATGTATATCTTTTGAATTATTGTACATTTTTCTGACCTCAAATTTCACATTGGGTTCAGCAACATAAAAAGTACTTTATAGCTTTATAGGGTTAAACTAACCAGGTCTAAACCAGGACTTTTTTATGTAGACGCACCACAGTTTGATTTCACCATCTGTCCACATGTCCATCACATAAAAGAAAAGAAGATTATTCTCGATACGGATATTGTGACGACAATATTGCAACAGCAAAAAATTTGCAATATTATGTGAGCCCAGCGCCCCCTTGTTCACTTCTGTTAATGTCCCTTTAGTCTCTGGCCTAACATCTACCAATTAAATAATTAAGTTAAGATTTGTCTCTTGAAGAAGATTATTACAAAAAAAAAAAAAGGTTTTAAAACTGTTCCTTTTTCGACCATTAAAAATTGTATATTGACTGTAAATGTGCAAAACTACTATTCTACTTTTGAGTACACCTTCTTGTTTTGAAAATGTCAGCCATGTAACAGTTTACTCAACTTTCATTGTTTAACTAATATTTTATGGAACTGAATCATAAACATATCCCTAGATACAACAGGGAAATCCCTCTTGAGTCTGTTGTAGTGTAATCATTGTGTCTTTTAAACTCCCTGACCTCTCCTCCATCACCCCCACTGAACCGAGACCAGACTTTGCCCAGTTTCACCGTGAGTGGACGTCTCCTGCTCTCTCACTGCTGCTCTCCCTCTCTGTCAGATTGAGCTCGGTCTGGTCAGAGGTTGCTTGTCTGTCTCTCAGCCTGAGTCCTCGTCCCTCAGGGGACAAAGCAACCCGTTCTTCCTGGGGAAAGCCCCCGCCCTGCCAGAATTCTCCCTTCGCCTACAAGTGCTACAAGTTAGGGACACAGAGAAGCTTACATACAACAATTTTACGTCCTTTTCTAAGCTTATATTAGCATCTTGCAGCTTTCCAATTGGATCACACAGACTACACATGTGTCAATGCCAAATCAGTGGAGTGTGTGAAGGTTGAGGAATGAGAATGGACATGAGAAAAATGAGCTGAAGCTGTGCCATGGAGTAATAGAGAGAATATAATTAGTCAAGGTGTGGAGTGAAGAGGCAGAGAGCGGCTTTGTGCAGCTGACTTTTCCATCTGGTCAGCTCTGGGGTTAGACCGAGAGCGTCTTGCAGCTGAAAGGTTAGGTCCCTATCACTATATTCACTGTATAATGTCCTTGAACAGACATTAATCAAGCTCTGGTTCTATAGCTACAGAATGAACAGGGCTCTTATGTGACCCTTTTATGCTTTAGTCACAGTACCATATGGGGTGTCTATTTTGAAATATTGCATGGGCTGGTTTTGTGTTTTGATGAAGAAGTCATACAGTCTTCATGAGAAAATTTTCAGGAATTTAAAAAGCAACTATAGAATGCAGGCCCTGCTGCTGAGGTATAGCCAGCTGGGCATGTAGCCATCTACGTCGAGCATTACGATTTTAAAAGACTAAGAAACTACAGTTTACCCGCATAAACCTCCTTTGCACATCACAAACTGTTAACAAAATGTTTTTTTAATTTGCATCAAATTCACAAATTATACAGTCTTGTTTTTTACAGGATGTTTTATGTTAAATGATTTTGCAGAATTATAAAGTTATACTATATTACTACATATAATATGTTATATAGCTTTATAATCCTGCAAAAACATTTGACAAAAAATATCCTGTGAAAAACAAAACTGTATAATTTGTGACAATATATGATATGTTCTATAGCCTTTCCCTACTACCAAAAACATGTACAATAGTCCCCCCAAACTCTAATTTAAGCCACAGTACACAGTGAAGACAGTGATGCAAGCATCATGATATGGACATGTTTCTCCTACTATGGTGTTGGGCCTATTTATCGCATAACGGGATCATGGATCAGTTTGCATTTGTCAAAATACTTGAAGTTTCTGAAGCAAAAATAAAAAATGTAAATGAATTGTGTAATGTTGTTAATGAATTATGAAGTGGAATAACAGGTTAGAGGTGCCACAAGTTGGTGCCACACAGATGTGAATCAGTTTCAAAAAAACTTTGGTCATACAAATTAATATTAGTTTAGTGATTCACAGGATTGCAAAATCCTAGAAACAAAAATGTTTGTACAAAATAGTTTTGAGTTTGTACAGTCAACGGCTGTCAACAGTCAACTTTTTTTTTTTTTTAACACACCCCTTTCAGATAATTGCCCAATTGCACAGCCTCAAGAGCGTGCATATGCTGGGTGAATGGTGGCTTTTGTTTGTTTTTTGAGAATCTACTGCTCCTACTGGTAACTTGTTTGCCATTTAGCAATACAAAATATACTAAAAACCTGGATTATTCTGGTTAGTCACATTGAACAATACTGTATATGTTTGAATTGTGTGTGTGTGTACAGCAAAAAGGCCCATTTCCCAAAGCTTTAACCATTCAACCAAAACTTTGGCCTACTTTTAATCTTTTGTAAAAATTGGTCAAATTGGTGCATATGTCAGAAATGTTTTTGCATTGATTGGGCAAACTATGACCTGGTGCATGTGGTCTTGTCTTTTACCCACTGTTGCATTTTGTAAAACGGCTCTCAACAATGGGCTTGAAGGTTATAAAAAAACAAATACTTTTTAGCCATTTTTGTTTTCCAGAAAGAGGACACAAAATAAAAACTTAATAGGTATAATATTAATTGCTTTCTTTTTTTGGCCCCCTTTTATCAATCATAATGCAATGCAAAACAATGAAGTTCAAATGACAGAAACGTTGAGTTCAACGCTGCTTTCTACAGAATTATGCAAGTAAAAATGAAATAAAAACACTTGATCTTTGATCTAAATTTCACTCGCTGCACTTGCACTAAATGAGAAATTATGCACAAGGGAAAATTGTCTAATACAATTTATGTATGGAAAAATACATTCAGTTAATTGGCTATTATAGAACAAAAACATATTTCCTATATTTGACAAATAAAACACTTTGTGTACTAGTGAAAATGGCTGTACTTTTCCATCCTTCTTTGTAATATTAGGGGCATTACTCCGGTAATGACGTTAGAACAACTTCCCAGAATGTTTGATTCATAATTTCGTAAGAATTATGGGAGACAATGAAAAGGCTCGTGTTTAGCAATTCCACTCGGCCTTAATAAAACTCTTATTTAAAGTTGAACTGAAATCTGCTGATGAATCAGAATTAGCTTAGGCAGACAGTACTACATTCAAAAACACTTCCTCGTGAGCTGATCAAGAATAAAAAGGTTAGGGAATTGTACATATTCTTTTATTGGTAAATGTAAACAGAAATTGATTTTTGTTTTCAATATAAACTGTATACTGTTACTGTTATACTGAAAATAAATAAAGAAATAAAATAAATAACGTCCAACCCAAACTATTAAATACCCTTTCTGTTTTATGAAATATTTAGCTTTAAAATATGAACATGTACATAAGTACATGTTCTGTGAAGTTAGTTTAAATACAGGTCAAATTGAGCCTGGCCAGCTATGCTTATTCTTTTTCTATTCTTTACAAAAAATCAGTCTGGCCTCTGTGTACAGTTACGATTGGTCCGAGTGGAAATATCTATGAAGAGATTTCAGACCCATTTTGTGGTTGGTCTTGCTAGCGTGCTATAGCGTCTGTAAAAATATAATAAAATATTTAACTTGTTTTCTGCACAAGTAATACAGTAAGATGCTTCCTTTTTTATTGTACATAATAAATATGATGACATTTAGTTTTTTTAAACCATGATGATGTGATTTATTGAAAGTGTAAGGCCCCAATTCCAATTCTACCCCTACACCTTTGCACTTGTTTTGAGCGTTAACAAGAGACGACAGTCTTGTTTTATGTTCCTTTAATCTCAAACTCTTCTTCTCAAAGTTTCGTAAAAATCACTTCTGCTAACGTTAATGTCACATCGACAGGTAAACCTCTCATTTTTGCAGAACTTTTTATCAGCTAAATCATAACACCGTTACCTGTTCTTTTTGGTAATATAAATTGATATAATGTAAATGAACAGTCATTTGTTTTTGTGGTTGTAGTAACATCCTTTAGTGTCTTATGTCTGAGACGGAAACTGAGAAAACAGCAGCTCATACTGTTTAGAGCAAGACTCAAGTCAAAATACTCACAAGATATAAACCATATGAGATTGTGTATATAGCCTAAATTCTGAAGACTTGTATATGTTGTATATGTTTTATATGAAATAATTATAAACCTTATATTATAGATCTTATTATAAATTTGTGCGCCTACATGTATAGTGTCCAAATTATTAGTGGTAGCCTATAATCTTAGCCCTACCCTTCCCTTGGAGGGCCAATGGGTAGGGCTAAGTTAGAGAATTGGGATTGGGCCTAACGTTACATACCACTTAATAGACAGCTAACCTTTGTTTTTGGAAAACATGGACCCAAAATAACAAAACTGAAGAGCATATTATTAGCAGTGGGGAATGCTGAGAATGTGTTGAGCAACTTAAAGTTCACTCAGTCATGTGTGACCTGGGGAAACCCTGGTCTATAGTCCCTGACACGGTGCATTCATGCTACGCTAATGCTGTAATGTTGAGTCAGCCCCAGCACCCAGCTCATATCTAGGCCAGCGCTGGAACCCTCACGTCTGCAACTGACACTCTCTTGTTCGGGATCAACAAAACAGTGGCAAACACGGCCCGGTCGCCACGGAGACCTTGTCACGGTGTTGTGTGGTGACTTTGTTGGTTACGGACGTTCTGTGGAAAGCACTGTCTGGACAAGACCGAACTAGTCCTGATACTGGCGGTTGTCTTTTGAAGCAGCGCTGGGCATAATGTGGTTTGGAGATTTTATTGACACATAACTCTGCAAAAATGTAGAAAAACAGTTTTGAGCGATAGGACACATCAGGTATTTTCTTGACATATAAAAGAAAACAGAGCACAATGTAGCAGGATGAAAAGCTTCACTGTCATTTGACTATGTAACTTTTGGTTGCCTAAAGCAAAAGCAGCATTTACACACATTTTGTGCTCCAAACTACATTATCAGATACTGTCACTTCAGTCATAATAGTTTAATTCATGTCTCATATTGAGTTACCTTACTTGACCTGCTGCTTGTCACACAAGGGTCAGAAGGTCAGAAGTTTGTTTTCCCAGTCCTACTTTAACTGTACTTTCCTGTCCAGACTTCTGCAAGCTCCTCCACTGGAGTTTTGAAATATGGCAGCTGCAAAAATACGGCTGTGTGGGTGCGTGGCTGCGTTGCCACATGCCTCCAGTGAGCAGCTGACTAATGTGGCAGTGGCGGGTGTGACAGGGGAAAGAGCTGCAGGAGAAGCTGGGCCTGAACTGTTGATGCACCCTGCTTCGCTCAGGAAGTGGAACAAGACTGTGGTGTGAGCGAGAAACTGCACAGATGACTCCCAAAACCGTCAACTGGCGAAGTCTGTCAACATTATGTACTTCTCTCTGTATATAGTACAGAGTGCATACATCCTTAAATATTGGCACTGGTTGGTGATATATGCTGCTTGTGATTGTGCTAAAAGTTCACAATATTTTAAAGATGGCAAAAAAATATTGTAAAATATATATGCTATTGTGAATGTTCATTTGTGAAATGAAACTATGTGGTGAATGATCACAAAAAGATGTTGGAAAAACTCCCAAACATTGTTGAGATATGAAATGTGCCGGTGTGTAGGAGCCATTTTATGTGTGCACAATAACCACTGGGTGGAGTTTCCTCTGATTAATTAGTTACCACTAAATAAAAAATATTGAAAAAAGTACTGATATTCAAAAAGATGCATAATGGGTTGGTAAAATATAACTCCAAAACAAGAAGTGTACTCTGGATAATGTGCTATAGCGTTTTATAGGATTGTTAAGTATTGGCATGTGGCTATTGACCAAACAGTCTCTCCAAGTATTGAGCAAGAGATTCAGCAAGTATTCCTCTGCTGCTTTTTAATATCTCAGAGCTAGGTTTCATGACAATAACTGAAATTGTATCTAAACAATATCAACACAAGCAAAACTGAATTTATAACAAACATTGGCAACTTTATATTCCTAATATCTAGTCTATGCCCAAAAGCACACTGAAGCACTGTTGTTGTTGGTCAAAGTAAGTCTGGAATAATGAACAGATATGTAGCTTTGTTTTAATTATGCTATGCTATTGTTGCTTCATTTAAAGGATGGCTACTTTTAATGTTTAGTTTACATTTAAAGAAATGTTTCTGATTTCAGATTTCCACAGAATACGGTTGTTGTATTGCTGTCAAAAATACTGATGATTTTGGCAAGAACTATAAGGATACCGGCCTATGCCTCAATATACACAATCTCATATTGTAACTGTATGTTCGCCATCCTGTTTTAAAGCCCTGTTTATGACAATGGCTCATTTCAAGTATTTTTGCATTTGTACTGTGAGAGTTTTCTAAAACCGGGCCCAGTTGTTTGCGGTTTTAGTAGCCTAGCTCAAAAATGAAGATGGAATGAGAGTGTATTGTGTGGTGATAGGTTCATGATTAAGTGAATGGGTGTTTTGTGAGTCGAGGTGAGACAGGGGTGTGTGTGTGTGTGTGTTTCAGCGTGAGCCATTATCAAAAATTCCACTTTTAGCTGTGTCCCTTTACCCCATCATATGATAATGATCAACATTCTGCACCTTCGGGAGTGTTTTTGTTTCTGCTCTGCCAAAGCACATACCCTTACCTCTCATTATATTTTAAAGGAGACATAAATGTGTGTGAGTGAGTGATTTTATTTTTTTAATAGCTGTG
This sequence comes from Perccottus glenii, assembly GCA_024416835.2. Taxonomy (NCBI): domain Eukaryota; kingdom Metazoa; phylum Chordata; class Actinopteri; order Gobiiformes; family Odontobutidae; genus Perccottus; species Perccottus glenii. The sequence goes on from CM044546.2 coordinate 22,291,580, forward strand.
TATTCAAATCAAGTATGTCCCAGGTTCTTTTCATTCTTTGAAGTCCTTAAATGGCTGTATGAGATGTTCAGGCTAAAGAAAATTGCACACCCAGGGCTGACCAGCTAAACTGTTTTTGCCTCAGTTAGTGACCTATTGTCTGTTAGGCTAAGTTTTTTTCTTCCCAAACCATTTAATTTGACATACAGTTAGTTATTGATGCTGCGTGGTTAACATTATTATGTGATGCTAAAAATGTTATGCTTGGTTTACATTGTCTAAACCTTGACAAATAGTCTACATTGTGAACTGGATTATTAACCTTTTAATAACACCTAACATTTACGTGAAAGGCACTCTATGTAGGAGTTCCAGTGGAGTGTATACAAACAAACCTTGTGCCATGGCCTGGCCTCCCTTTTAGTGCTCTCAACTGTTAAACTGTGAGCAATGATTGGCTGAGAGCTACATACCTTAAACAGTACTTTTTGTTTGGTGAATTTTGCATAGTATGCCTTTTAATATATAATATATATATATGCCATGAGTGCCCTTTCAGAAAACACTGCTCCTGCACAATAAGCAAGAACAGCCAATCAGCTCTTGCAGTTTTCTACCGTTTCTGTCATATTTTGAAGGAAGGACTCTGCTGCAGGAGCCTAATTGATCGGCTGTCGACGTCACATCCTGGAAGTGGGAGATCGATACACGCTCACTGGATATAGGGGTGACTGACCGTGGCTTGTTTTTAACCATGGCAGGCGGACAAAAAGAAGTAGAGCAAGGGGATCAGGGCTTGTTGCAGTAAATGACAACCCTCTTCCATTCAACACTGCCTCCCTCTCCCTCAGGCTGACTGGAATTGACAGAACCAATGCCTCAGCCGTAGAATGGACCCAAATTGATTTTCTGCAGAAAGGTTAAATGAGTGGACATTTTTTTCACACTTATTGTGGTGGTTAGTTTTGTTTTGGCCGTGGGCTACTTTGGGTGGTTTATTGTTTCTGCCTCATTCTGCAGGACTAAAGTCGATGAGAAAGATTGTGATGGACATATTAACCACTCCAATGGCTGCCTTGAGGTCCTTGATAAGGATATAGTGGTAAAATTTAATATATAAATACAAGACATACTTATGATTTAGTTCTATGTAGTGCCACTCTTTACCATTCTATGCTGTACTGTACCTTGACTATACTTAACTTTACTTGACTATACTTATACTATGCTATGCATAAATAAACTTGATAAAACTACAATATACTATACTGTATATTGCAAAGACCTCACTATACTACACTACACTATGCTTGACTATACTCATACTATATGCTCTTTTTGGTACTCTTCTTGTGCACCCAAAGTGCTTTACATCATGCTTTCATTCACCCATGGACACACATAAGAACTCTGTGGTCGTGGTGAGTTACCTCTGCACCAATAGCTGCTGAACCACCGGGCTACCATACAAACAAGAGGCGCCAACCACCTCTTTGACCACCACCAAACACACCACAATCACACACATTCATACACCACTGCTGTGTGAAGTGTTAAAATAATTGTTAAGGTGGTATCACAAATGAGATGATGAATTTAGAAATGGAAGACCGGTTTAATTCTTGCAAGAATAAAACAAATCAGACACATGCAACAATGGTACATGGTGATTTGCTTAATATGTTTATAGCACATGAAGTCATAAATGTATGTGGATAAGCTTATGAACTTGACCAGGAGTTGGAGCATTCAGCAATAATATACAATTATAGTATAAAAAGTGTCTTGCCCAAGGACACAATGGAAATATGAACTGGGAGGAGCGGGAATTGAACCTTCAGGTTTTGGACGCCCTGCTCTACCTCCTGAGCCACTGCACCCCATAATATGCAATACTTCTACTGTACTGACAAATACATTACAGACTGGATTAGGAACAGCCAGTATGTTTATAAGCACCAAGAGAAATTAGAATATTTTACCACAAACGTTTATAAAATTGTTTAAATTCTCAGGTGTCTTCTCAATCCATCCTTGGGATAAAAAAAAAAATACATCAAACATTTTATTATGATTAGGTGAAGGGACTATATTATGCTACAGTTTATATTATGCTGTGCTATACTGAACTATACTATATTATACTATATATATATATATATATATATATATATATATATATATATATATATATATATATATATACTATATATATATATATATATATATATATATATATATATATATATATATATATATATATATATATATATATATAATTTCTAGTCTAGATTATACTACATCTTTACTATACCAACACGGAACGGATAAAGGTAAGGCATAAAATAGATGTGCCTGTTACTTTAGTGACATTACAGTGTTATTTGATGTTGATACATCTGCCCCGTTGAATGTTTTCTGTTGTTTGCATTTGCTTTGGTTTACCTCTTCAAACAGTTTCTGCTTTTTTAAATTGATTTTCCAACTAAACGCGTTTGAAAGGATGGCACTCAACTTACAATGACCCTGTTGTAGTTTGGCAAAGTTATACAATATTTTGAAATAACAGAGAATGGCTTTATAGCTTATAACGCGGCAAAGTGATTCCCTAAAGCTTTGCGTTGGAGTGGAAGCCAGTTTGTGTGTGGTTTTAGCAGAATTTTCAGTACGTTATGAAAGAATTGAGTCTCCTATTCACACAGGGAGCAGACAACACAAGCTCTTGTGATGCATTCCTTTGTGACGTCAAACCCGCTGCCTCTGGGCTCCGAGGCTCAGCGCAGGATTTCACACAGACAAAGACCCAGAGACGGCGCAAGAACAAACTCCATAACTTTGTATTTATGCGTGCTTATGAAAACGCAACTGTAGACTGTGGGATATTTTAGGGGGCAGGAGAGAAAAATTAAAAGTTTCAAAGACAAGAAAGTGACTTCAAAAAGAGTTGGTTCCCTGTAATAAGTGAATTCTTGCTTGTTTTTTGGGCTCCCCGTGTGTGAGACGGCCAGCGCTGCCCTGAGCGATACCAGTCTGCCAGTACGGGGAGGAGGACAAACATGGCCGCCAGTCACACACGGTCATGTGATTGGCAGTCACACTCCACAGCCTACGCCTTCATAAGATTCTGGTGGTTACACAACAGAAGGGGATTACCATAATATGTTTACCTCAGTCTTATCAGGCTCCTGTGTGTGTGTCAAGTGTGTTATCATTATTCATTTACCCAATTGTATCCCACATTCTCTAAGTCTCCAGAATCCAACAGCTGCTTCTAAAACAAGCTATACAGGTTTAGGCCATCCATTTAATAAGTAATAAGTCTCAAAAATGCATAAGATTTACTTTAGCTTCACCAGCTATACACATTCATTTTTCAAAAACTAGGTCTGAATTCCCATCCCTTTATATCAGTTACCATCGTATAAATCTTGCCAAACCAATTGTATAAAATTAGGATAGCTTAATGAATCATAGTTTAATAGTAGATGCAATATATTAAATTCTTATTAAAAATCTTTTTTATTTTTTATTTATATATATATTTTATTCAATTTGGGATAGACACAGTGGAAATTGAAGTTGTTTTTTATACAATATATAATATTTAGACCTATAGACCCTTATCAGTCATGTTCGTTGGCCAAGTATTTTGGCTGAATCCACACTGGCATTTTGCTGAAGCAGTAGGCGCAGTGCAAGCCTGCATATGCAACATTCACATAATGAATTAAAACGGGTATAAGTCAGCTCAAAATTTCTTTTTTTATTAAAAACGGGCTGCAGCTGTTAATAAAAGCAACTTTTTAACTCATAAAAGTTAGGGTGACACCAATATTCACTGTTAAAAATAAGCTTTGTCAAGTATTCTCTGTTTTGTCCAGGTATATTCAGGAGCAGCAACATGAAAAAAGAAAAAGCCTCTGCACAAAGAATACTTGAGCCGAATATACCGAACAAAAGAGATGAATTCATCTTTCTCTAAGCTCTGGTGTTATTATGTTATGTTCAAAGCTTGCTGTATACTGTGAGGAGTTTGCAGTCAGAAAAGAACTGTGACATTATACGTTTGGAGCAGACCTATTGCTGTAACATTTATTTTCTGCCGCTTCTATATTATATTTTAAATCATCAGCAAAACAAAGGCAAAGCTGAGAAAATCCAGGACAGATACATTCTTTGTTGCTTCCTAAACCATAAGTTGTATCTGTTTATCCACCAATACAGTTTCCAACGGCACAACAAGATATAAAAGTATCTGCATAGACTTGATTTTTTTTATTATTCAAAAACAGATTCTTCTTTGACAACGTATACATATATGAAGGTATTGACAAGACTGTTGTTTCTCATTTATACACCCCCTCCAGCTTCCTCCCACTGTCCAAAGAAATGTTATACTTGGGTTTTGAATTCATGACTCCAGCCGATATATGTATGTATGTATAATTAGACCTGGATCCTGAATAATTTTTATACACTATTAATTTTTAGTGGATGTTACTCATTGGCACAAGTTTTATGCAACCCATAGAGCAGGAGCAGGACTGCCCTCTTGCATGTGTTCTTGGGTAGTGGACAACTGGTAGAATTGATGACAGAATAGAGGGGATGGTCCTCTACCGGATCTTAACATACATCCATGTTCTAGCCCAGACATTTCAAACTTAAGGCTTGGGGCCAAATGTGTCCCTTTTGCAATGTTTTATTTGTCCACATTTGGTAGGTGATACTTTTGTCTAAAAAACACTAAACGATTCTAAAGATCTTTAATAAGGAACAATGCCACTCTACAAGGACACAAAATGACACAAAACAGGGGTAATCATGTTAAAGGGGCCAACATGGGGCTTAAAATGAGGGCACAAATTGAAGTGAATTCACAAAATGATGTGTGAAAATGGGGCATACAAGAAAGAAATTAATGTTTTTTAAAAAATGTATGTAAAAAGATAAAACCTTACATTCTAACACTGTAAAATAGAATAAAAGCTACCCAAGTGTAACAGTCTTTGCCCCCAAAAAGGATTCTTATCCTCACCACTTTTGAGTCACTTTTGAGTTTGACTCACTCTAGCCCCTTTCACACATGCACTATGCTCCTGATTCATTCAGACGTTTATCAGGAGGCCCTGATGGTTTAGAGGTTGCCTCCTCGTGATACAAACCTTACAGCCAATGCTTTATTGTGAAACAGCAAATACAGGAAGTCTGTATTTGCATAATAGGCTAATGAAATGTTCCAGATTTGTTTGTTGCATGGGAAGTGTGTCACAAGATGCGTGTCAGGTTGGCTTTTGCTTAAAGAAGACAAAATAAAGGAGGAAGTGAGAAGTGTTGATGCGTGTTGATGGCAAACATCAGCCAAACAAGTGTTTTATAATGACCCATAAGTGGCTGTGTACAATCATTCAAATACATTTTGTCCTGTCTCTTTGCAGTCCTCCTAGCCCAGCCCATAGAGAATGACTGTATGGAAGGTCTGACGCTGAAGATCACCGACTTTGGCCTGGCCCGAGAGTGGCACAAAACCACCAAGATGAGCACCGCCGGCACCTATGCCTGGATGGCCCCCGAGGTCATCAAGTCCTCCACCTTCTCCAAGGGCAGCGATGTCTGGAGGTGAGAACCATTATAGTCATTCAAACATCACAACATGGGCATAGCATGAGAAAGTTCTCAAGCTCAAACACATACTGTATAATCAAAACTGCTCACTTGGCAAACTGTTAGGCCCTTGATATTAGTCTTGTTTACTAGACTGGCCTTTCAGTTTGACATTGCATACTTCATCGGCTATTTTCCAAAAATTAAATAAATGTACCTCTTAGGCTTGAAAATGTAATTTCCACATTTTGGTAAATTGATAGATGCTCTTTGTCAGTGTATCTACAGTACTGGACATGATTAAAAAGAAATGCTGGCAACCTGTTGCATGTGTACAGTGAATTAAAGCACAGGAAAATCATAGTTTGAGAAAAGCGATCTACAGACGGAGGGACGTTGTGATGGATGGGAGTGCGGCTGCAGCATGTGACACGTTCAAAGAGTTGCTCTGTGCTTTGTTGTGGGCCGTGTGCTGCACACTGTCCCATTGTCAGACTTAGAGGGAGGCCACAAAGTGGAGCCCACCACACACTGGATCTGTCCCTGTGACGGAGCAGTCCCAGCTCCCGGCCTGTGGCCTTTCCATAATGACCCTAACGACTGTGTGATTTGTAGAGAGTGGCGTTTGTTATAACTTCGAAGTGCTGTATTCGCGGTCACATTTGCATTTGGGAATAAGTAAGCAGCTTTTGTTTTCTGCAATAATAGTGCATCCACAGCTTTGCCTGGTTGTTTCTACTCCTGTATGCACTGGTTTGAATTTGAATCCTGTGAATTTGGACCATTACAACTGATGCTTATCATCATAGAGCATACTCCTTGGATTGTTTTCATTTCAAAACTGCATAAACGGTCCCAGTGTTCTTCTTCTTGTTAACTTCTTGTTGAGAAGTCTCCAATACAAATCCTTCAAAAGTGTTTTGTGGCGCCAAAAACGTTCTTGACTGTATTTGACAATGACGTGTCAAAAACAGAATTTTAGCAGATTTACTTTAAACTTGGTGTATGTTGAGGAAGGCTGTCAGAATGGATGAAAAGCTAAATTTTAAATTATTTCTGAAATATTAGAACATTTTTGTTTATATTCAAATTATAAACCCAATACTTAATGTTAGAAGGAAAAAAAACTATATTGTCTGCAATGCCCACAAAAAGGTGCAAGCAATAAGCATATCACAACACTTATTGTGCGCTTAAATTTTCAGAGTAATTCCGTGCGTGTTTGAAGAAGAAGGTATGGTTTATGTAGTATTACATAGTGTAAAAAAAAATTTACCCTGGACTGCTTCAATGCTGGCCCCTCGTCATGACGCTCTCGAGATGACTTTTGTTTGTAACAAAAAGAATTTCCCCTTGGGATGAATAAAATAAATTCTGATTCTGATGACACAACTGCATGTGTGTTCTCAAATTAGACGTTGTGGAGTGATATAGCAGCGGTTTCTTACACAACTTACAAACATTGGTTTTGTCAATGATTTCACCTTTGAGACTCCAGGAACCAAAGAAAACACAGCACTTTTAAGATTCTCTCCGAGTCCTCACGCTCTTTTTCAGCCATTTTTCACATTAATGCACCGCACCGAGCTGTACTGGATAACCTGACAAAAAATCAAATACACAGGTGTTGCATTTTTTTATTCGATAAATATTTAAATTTTTCTTTTTTTTTTTTGACAGCCCTAATGTTGAGCCAAGATGGGAAAAAAACAAAAACGGTGAATCCTATTTTCTTGTCTCCATTGACCATATCTCTCTTCTTTTCCCTTGGCTGAACTCAGATTGAAGAGACCCAGAGGTGACTGAACTTACTTTAAAAATGTCTGAAACCAAACTCAAACTGGTCTGAGAAAACCCTGAACTCAAGTTTTACCTTTGAGAATCTGAACCTGTTGACCCCATCTCATTCTCATCAGCTACAGTTGTATTCCGTCAGGAGGCGGTAAAGAAATCCCATTATCACCACACACCTAAGAATTATATGAGTTTTGTTTTGTGTGACCAGCTCAAAGAAGTTAACAATGAGAATAAAAGAGGGACTTCCAAACATGAGTCACATCTCCTTAAAGAATTCTCTTCTGTTGTTTGCCGCTCTAATGGCTCTCTCTATCTCAAACAGCCATCCCTTTAGTTCCATCACCAACAAACCCACGCAGAATTTGTTTCCACAAAGCAGAAAACACAAAAAAGATCGGGTTGCAGCCAGCTCGTCCAAATGAGATCTCATCTTTGTTCTGCTTTGAGACAAGTCTTCGAGCAACGTTTGTGCACAGTCACCCCGTGTGGAGCTTGTAATTAAAGAGCTAAATAAAAGAAAAAGGCTGCGGCCTACGCTCTCCACTTAGCCAGACTCGGATGTGCTCTCAGGCAGGTCCTGCTGCCGGGGTTAATTGACACTGTGGGACGTCCAAGTCTTCGCAGGACACGGGCCCGCTCCTTTTGCATTTGTGAAAATCTGTAAAAAAATAAAAATAAAAACGTCAAATCTGGCTGAAAAACAACATGAATAAGATGAAAAATTAGAGCTTTGGAATTTAATGAGGCTTTGTTTCTTAAGAGCGGTGCCATCTGTGGAGAGCGCTGAGCAGATGTGGCTCCTGTGTGTGATTTGTCGTCGGTGCATTAGGCTCTAAGCACATGATGAAGTGCGTCATATTGTTCTGCTGCTGTGGTGCTGTTCAGTCTAATGAATCTCTGACACGTTTTTGCTGAATGTTAGCAATAGTATTTGTGCTTCAGATGAATTATACATTATATTATGTTATAATTGGGGCTTTTTACTATAGGTTACGCCTGAACTTTTGAAGAATTTATTTACATTGCATATGCCTATAGTTTATTGTCATATGCATTAGTACAATAATTGCATATGGGTGCATAGTGTCAATGTGGTTAGCACTCCTGCCTCACAGCAAGAAGGTTGTGAGTTTGATCCCAGCTGGCCAACTCGTCCATCCATGGCCAGCCAACTTGGGCCTTGCTACCGTGGGTTCTCTCTGGGTCCGACTTCTTCTCACCGCCTAAAGATGTGCAATTGGCAAATCTAAAGAATGTGAGAGTGAATAGTTGTCTGTCAGTGTCTGTCTTTAAGTGTCAGCCCTGCGACTAACTGACCATTATTCAGGGTGTACCTCGCTTAAGGCCCAAAACTGCTGGGATAGGCTCCAGTCACCTCTGACCCCTAACTGAAAAAAGTGGAAGATAATGAATGAGTAATAATTGCACATGTCCTATGAATGTCTAAGAATATACTCACAGTGGCTCTCATTTATCAAATGTACATCCCCCAGAAAAATGGTTGGGAAACAGGTTTAACTTACCTCATCTCAGAGCTTCGAGGCAGAGCCCTCGTTCAGCCCACGGTGTGGTCTTGCCCTGATCCAACATTTGCTCAAACATATTAATAAAAGTAGACAGTGTCGTTTTACAGTGTCTGTTTGCGGGAGCCTGAGGACACGCCCCTGGTGCTGTGTAAAAGTCCATTGCATCAAGGCCAGAAAAAACTTAACTATCCATTTATCGGACTCAGCAGGTGCCACTCGCTGCTGGATCTCAGTATATCTCCAGTGCTGCATTTATTTTTTACATTTATTAACAATAAACTTAATAGGCTTGCCCAATGTTTACTTTAAAAACATACATTTTACCTAAATTAATGAACTGAATACTCAAATTTGCACTCACACATATGATATCATATGAATTCTTATAGCACAGGTCCTATTTAAGCATTGAAACCACAGTTTTTGGTTATTTTTTGGTCTAAATGTGTTTTCTTTTGTGTTCCACAGTTATGGCGTCCTCCTGTGGGAGCTGCTGACGGGTGAAGCACCCTACAAAGGCATCGACGGGCTGGCAGTGGCCTACGGAGTGGCCGTTAACAAACTCACGCTTCCCATCCCCTCCACGTGCCCCGAACCCTTCACTCAGCTCATGTCAGGTCAGCCCCTGAACACAATTCAGCTCTGACTTTCGTGCCTTCTCTTTCCCCTGAAGCCGCTCTGAAATTGAGAAAACAAACTCGTGCCGTTAACAGAGGAAGTGTTTTGAAGCCATCTTGTGCAACATGTTCGTAACCATTTCTCAGATCTAGATTTAACATTCTTGTCGCTTACTCTCCTTTCTCTGATGTCTTTTTACCCCCATTTAAGACAAAAAGGAGGAGAAGATCAGTGCTCTAAAAGAACCGATAGCCACCACGAGAGGATTTGTTAATTATCGGATTGTTTTTTTGATCTGCTTGTAATACAAAAATAAATTATGCAAACCCCCCCCAGCAGGAAGTTAATTAGGCCTGAAACACTTTGAATGAGCTGGAGTGGAGATTGTGGCTGAGAAATGTGTAAATAAAAATTAGAAGCGCGGCGGGAGGTTCATTGAATGTGAGAAGTAAACATCTGTAAAAGGCAGTTCTGTGGTGATCAAGCGCAAAGTCCTGCTGAGTTTATTGGTCGATTTCTGACTCTAGTCTTGAGTCTGACTGTGAAGTTTGTAGCACCAGTCTGACCAGTAAAAGATTGTCGTCTTCTCTTTTTTTATTTTTCAATACAGTTCAGAAACATTTCCCAACCCGGTGTGAAAAGTCAAGTTGCAGGTCATGTCATTCAATTCAATTAAACTGTATTAATCCATAAATGTCAGGTCTCTTCAAATTAATTGATTCGATTTACAAATGTTAATTGTAACTACGCATCAAAGAAGAATTAGAGCCATTGAATTTTGAACATTGAACAATGTAATTAATGTTTAATGAAATGTTTATTATTGCTGTACCACTGTAAAACTCTAATTTTATTTTGTTATAGAACTGAACCAGGCCCAAAGCTACTGGGATAGGCTCCAGTCACCCACGACCCCTAATGAGAAGAAGCGGAAGAAAATGAATTAATAAATAAATGAAACCATTTGAAAAAAAAAAGTTGTAGATGCAGAATAATTTTTATGTAAGAAATAAATAATTGAATGAATTGTATTATTTAAGATTTAACGTAGATTAACATAGACTTAATGTTTTGTAAATAACAGTTGAAACAAATACTTCACTAATGCTTAATAGTGTTGTTTTTACAAAGTGTTACCATGCAGCCCTACTTGATGGAGTAAGCCCTATTTTCATAAACCCGGTCTATGAACACTATTTGTTACAAAATATTCTTTTGTCTCACGCGTATGAGGAGGGCTACAGTAGTTACGTGGTGCATACCGGTAAATGCGCACAAACTAGAGCAGCAAGTATTTATTTATTTATTTATTATTATTATTCATGCGCTTTGGAGTTTTGATTTCACATTGCACTTTTGCCTACTTTCAAAAGGCAAACACAAGGCAACAAAGCCCATAGACACCGCAGGACTGTTGCAATAGTATAATAATAATTTTTATTTATTATTTTATTTATTTGTGTGCATTACTTAACTATTTAGCTAATGCAAATTTATGTGCACGTTTCCAAATCTTTGTACTGTTGCAAATCACCTTCACACTTGCAGATGGTCTTTAACATTTACACACACGGTCACACACAAACTTGCAGATCTTTTTCACACACAACTCTCACATTTATAAATAAACCTGTGGTGTTGTATGCGACAGAGTGCTGGGACCAGGACCCCCACCGCAGACCCAACTTCAGCTCCATTCTGGCCCAGCTAACAGCGCTGGAGGAGCAGGTGAAGGAGGAGATGCCCCCAGAGTCTTTCCACTCTCTGCAGGACGACTGGAAACTCGAGATCCAGGACATGTTTGATGAGCTCAGAGCTAAAGAGAAGGTCACTCACCCATAATTTACCACCTTATTTCTTTCCCCTGCATCTTCATTTATTGTTGTGTAATTCTAACTCTATGATGGATTTTCTTCAGTGTGAGCCCCTAAGGAAATATATATATATTTTTTTGCAACAATGACTGCATTTTAGCACGGATGTGTAAAAGAACACAAATGTGATTCTGAAAAACAACCAACCACAACCACAGCCTGTATTTTGGTACATTGTTGATACATACCAGGACCTACATGATTAATACTTAATATAGAGATATTGGTTGTATATTTCTGTCAGCCAGTTATTTTTGTTACCTTTTTAAGTCCAGTGAATACATGTAGCATATCCCACTCTGGGATTACATTATTTCCTGTTTCCCAGAGAGGAGATCATATCTGCTGCAGGAGCTCTATAGACTGCATTAAAATGGGCTGTCTTACTCGTTACCCAATCACAACTATCAGGCTTTACCGGTCCTATTCAAACCTCTATTTCATATTATTAATGAATAGGAGTCTAGTTACTTGCCAATTACTTCCCGTGGAGTTATGTGCAATATGTAAATAGAAGCACATATTTTTTGGATGGATATAGAACACATTATGCCATCGATCTCCACTTGTTACCGTTTGTTGCCTGACCTTGTATCTGTCCGTAGGAGTTGCGGTGTCGCGAGGAGGAGCTAAAGCGGGCCGCTCTGGAGCAGAAGTCCCACGAGGAGTTCCTGCGTCAGCGCGAGCAACAGCTGGCCCAGTGGGAGCAGGACGTGTTCGAACGCGAGCTCAGCCTCCTCATCCTCCACCTCAACCAGAACCAGGAGAAGCCCAACGTCAAGAAGAGGAAAGGCACCTTCAAGAAGCACAAGCTGAAGGCCAAGAACGGCGAGAGGATCAGCATGCCCCAAGGTACACACAAAACTGAAACAGTCAGAAGATACAAGTTTCAAAACTGAAACAGTCATAGAGTGAGGGTTTGCTCAAAAAAAAATCCAGGTTCTGAAATCAAATCTGCAGGGGTAGGTGCCACTTTCCATTTTTGTTTAGTTTATTTTCCCTTGTTACAACATATGTTTTTCGATAAGTTAAAGCTCCAGTAGCTAAAAACTACAACAACCTAGTTCAAAATAACTGGCTGCTTTTATTATAGAAATACATGGACCAATTCCTCGCTACAAAATACTTGTTGCTTACCTTAAACCTCTAGTTTTGAGATTAGCATTTGACCAATTCAACGCTGCAATTGTTTCCATCTCGTGAATTTGAAAAATTATGTTTATTACAATATACTTGGTGATTAAGGTAATAAGGTCATTTTAACTGGTTTTCTTGGTTAAAGCATTCAAAAGTAATTCACTGCTTGTTTATTTTAAATTTCTACCTACCATTTTCTATCAACATGGTTTCAATGTGTCATCACAAGAGCATATAAACAATATCAGTTATAGCAATTTATAAAAACTGCTACACTATGAACGTATCTGACTCTAACTTTTTGGATCCCCGCGACCAGTTTTTCTCTTGTTTGTCCTTCCTTCCTGTGCTGCCTGTATGTGTCCTCCATTATCACAGTCACACAGGGCTGCTTGTGTGTGCGTGTGAGTGTATTTTGGGTTGAGCAAGCATGCGTAAATGTGCAGTCTGTGTGCCTGTATATGTGTGTATGTTGTGGTCAGGCTTTTCCCAGCAGTAGCAGCAGCAGTAGTGGTGGTGGTGCCGCAGAGGGGGGTTGATGAGAGGGGAGAGTGAGCCAACCACCACGCCTCAATACTTCCTGTCCATGGAAACACAGGCGGGCGACCTCTGTGCACTCTCTTTCACTCAACATATTATTGCCTGAACTTTGCAGTACAACCGTCAGGATTTCCACACTTCCCTGAAAAACTGCATACTTACGTTCAGTAAACATGAAACCTAAATGCTATTATTTTTAATTGGGTCAAACAAAACGGTTGTTCGGTCAAAGTTTGGGAAAAGGTATGGGTTTTTGAACAACTATTAACAATTATCCACTTGAAATATTTGCATTATTGTCGGTGATGGTTCAGTGTTAATAAAAGTATTAATGTGTTTTCAATAGGATTTATGCAGGAAAAACCTCCTTGACTTTTAACAAAGGCCACTACAGTAGCACTTAAAAAGGGTGTATTAATAATCAATTAGACTGCAGTGATTGCTGATTTTGCTTCTAATGCACATCAGTAATGGCTACATCAGCGAAACTGAAGGTTCTCAAAGGTCAAGCCATTACGGAGACTGTATGTTGGTTTATGATACATAATTTATGTCAACTATGGGACAGCATTGTTGCGGTACTTACTTATGCTTAGTAGAAGTCAGTGCGAAATACATCAAATATAGAATTTGCATACATTTTAATAGTATGATTTTCTTTATTTAATCTTTTATTTCAACCTGAATGCTCATATTTATTACATCATGCAAATGTAGTAATTTTTTAGAATTTTTAAAAACAAAAACAAAACTTTATTTTCTAGTATTCCTTATGTTCTAACAAATGCTTTTAACGTTGCAGATTTCATCCACAAGATCACGGTGCAGGCATCGCCCGGTTTGGAGAAGCGGCGCAATTCTCCTGATTTAGGCTCTGGCTCCTCGCCCTCGTTTGGCCCTCGTTTACGTGCAATTCAACGTGAGTACAGCCCTTTTCCCTCCTCACACACACGTGAAAGTCAAGTGAAAGATTTGCATATTTTAGCTGCATTTCCATCATCATTAGGCTTTCCTCACTGTCTGCAGAGAATCTTCACTTTTGGAAAATGGCATTTAAAAATGATAACACAACATTTACTTAAACAAAGCTTGCTTTCTTGCCCATATGCTGCTTCCTGTAATATTTGAGGGAATTTCCAATCTACAATATATCTTGCCTTGTGTGCCATTTCTGCCCCATGCACGCAACAGTAAAAATACACTGTCACATTTATGCTGCATTCTGGCCTTTTGTGAAGAATCTAAACCTTTTAGTGTAATGTATTAAGAGCAGGCCACTAAGGGTATGCAATGAAGGTTATGCAATATTGGCAATCTTTTGTAATAACCATATTTATGATGAATAAAAAGTACTGTTTTGGGGTATTCCAGCTTTCCGGCTCCAGCAGCTCCACTATTAATATGTGCATCTATTGCTAACAAAATTAAGGTTGTAATCCTTTTTACCACTGTTATTAATCTAAAGTGTGGATCATTAGCCACAAAGGGGCAGCAGCAAACAGCATCATTGCATCTTGTTCAGTGACGGCATGAATCAAATGGAAGGCACTGTTGTTGACTTGGAGTTAGACTAAATAATGTCTCACTCAGAGGACACAGGCGGGTTTTGCCATCTCTGCTGCATGCGGTTTGTAGTAAACAAAACCTCTAGAGTTGGTTTCAATCCTTTTTTTTTTCAGGTCAGAGGGTCTAGTTAAATGCACTAAAGCAGAGGTTGTTTGTGTCTGCAATGAGACAGCAATATGTGCAGTTCTCTAGTTCAGTGGTTCCCAAACTGTGGTGTCTGACTTTCTTGAGTGGTACTCGGACAGTTTCTGAGATTTTCTTCATAATGCAATCAAACTGACTTCTGAGAAATTACTGTTGTTTACCATGACTCCACTTTTATATATAGTTTACTGGAACTACACTTATATAGGACCAGTAATATAACAGAGATGAGTGGGTGGTACTCAAAGAGCCACACATTTTTTGAGCTGGTACTTAGAATAGTTTAAGAATTACTGCTCTAGTTGATGATTGACTTGTTGCGTGTGTTCACAAGTTTGTTTGTTTTTTTACACAAACAAGTGCTTTGTAAAACTGAAAGAACAGGATTACACTATTGTTGTTTTTGTGCACATTTAATATGACATTGATTTCCCGTAACTCTGACCTTTCCTATTCATGCTTAAGCCCTCTCAACCTCTGTCACTAATTCCGGTTGTGGAGCAGAGACGGCACTGCACATTTTGAGACAGGAAATATCCCTGCAACAATGTGAGCATAAAATGGTCTTCTGGTCTATGCTTTGTAAACCAAAACCACTGCATTTGTTACATTAAAGTCACCTAGAATGTAGCAAACTGTTGCATCTTTCTTTAATGGAAGTTTAAATGCAAACAACCCAACATGTCAATTAAACATACAGCATATCGAATACCAGCTGCCTTTAACATCACAAAGAGTTTATTTACTTTTTTTGTTACACAAGTTGGTTAATAGCAATACACATTTGAAAGGTTTACTTGAAATTCAGTTTATAGATACAGTATATATAAAAATGACTGCTCCAAGCCAAAACAGTGCCATACCTTTAGGCTCAGGTGTCGATGTATGTATACTTTTACAAAAATCAAACCATGTAGAATCCTCAGCCTCAGCCTCAGACTCAAATACATTCTGCAACATTACATTTCTGTCTTCCAAAATGTGTCTCTTTCAACCACCCACTTGTCTTTTTTGTCTAGCCCTATTTCCTTTTGGCCCCTCTTGTTTTGTTCTTTCATTCCCTCCCTGCTTCCCTCCCTGCACCTCTTGCTCTTTCTCTCACACACACCCTTTTCCCTTTTCAATAGCCAGCTCCAGTCCAAATATTATCAGACTTCCTCTCGGTGGCTCAGCACTTCTCGTTTCTCCCCACTGCAGTTACCCCAGTCCAGCAGCAGGGGGGGACGTTTAACTGCATTTCCAATTCAACAAGACTTGGAAGGTTTTGATATGCAGCATGATGCGGCGGCAACAGTGCGTTTTAGTGAATTAAAAATAAGCCTCGGAGAAATTCATTGCATCGGGTTGAACGAGGCGACAGAGATTTGCAATACATCCTCCAAGACAAACGCCTTGACACCGTTTTCCATTTTCCCCCCAAAAAAGGGAAATTGTAGCCAGTAGGTCACAGGGCGTCTTAACAAAACCCAATAGGAAATGTGCGGTTTAGCAACAGGCAATGAAAGAGGATTTTATTTCCAAAACAATTACCGCCCGCGGGTTGACATAAAAGCAGGACTTGTGGTGAAACATTTGTCCGTAAAAGTGGTTTGCAAATCCGAAACATCTGCCAGCCTCATTTATTCATTAAGAGCAGGGTTTTTCTTTACTTCCTAATGACTCTCCTTAATGGCAATCACTAAACCATGAGTGTGCCAGCCATTAAAGTGTGTTTAGAGGATATTTATTCTTGTTGTCGCACTAGAAGGCTGTGATTTACTGCTCGGCCTGCACAAATTTGTTTAGAGATGTGTTTTGTTAAGTGTGGTTGGAGAACTAAGGATTTTTAGGAGTCCACAAAATGATCAATTCTAGTCTATTTTCCAGATATGAAAACAGAAATAAATATTGGGCTTTTATTCATCTTTATCTTGGGACTGTTTTATAATTTATAAATTTAAAAAAACAAGACGGCAGCTTGTGGTTGGGCTGCCACACAAAACCTTTTATTTTAAATATAATTAAATTATATTTAAAATATTTTTGTGTGTTTAGGGAGCAGTTTTGTGCTAATAAATAAAATAAATTATTACAGATGTGAATATTTGTTTATTTTTTCAGTCCCTTTTTTTCTTCTTTGTTTGGCTCAAACCATGGCTCAGTGTTTATCTAAAGTGAATGAGACATGGAGAGAGAGAAATAAACCGTGCTGTGGTTGACTGTTGACACAGCCTTTAGCAGCACAATATGTATTTCATGGAGCTTAAGAAGACAAGGAGACTGTGATTTTAGGGGAATATAAGATCCCTCCTCCGGGCATTGGTTAGTGGTGATAAATGGCATCAACCAGAAAAATAGCTCACACACAACAAGCAACAAGCCCCCTTTTCTTTCTTTTTTGGTATTAGCATTTCTTATTTTGTATACCCTACATTATAAGTCTACTTTTGCACTATAAAGACAGATCGACTGTTATGGATGATGATTTGGCTTAGTTGAACACCATATTCATAAATAAGAAGTACACTGGTCCAGACCATGGCTCACTGTGGACAGCAGGGATTAGCCATTTAGCATGGTTTCTCCAGAAAGCTAAAGAGAGTGAAACAAAAAGACCATGACTGAAGGAAATGTAAGAGCTCTCTTCTGCTGAGAAAGATGGCTTGGGAGTGCTAACTATTGACAAGGGAATTAACATGGCAAACATGGCTAATTTCCTGTTGCAAATGATTTGTTCTCCTAATGGTAACAGTAAATGGCAAATTATCTTGGGCTCCAGGATAGCTTACAAAGTATTGAGGCGATAGAATGGCAGTTAATACTTGCACTGTCTTTTACATCAGGTCACCACATTGCCGTAGCATAAGAAGATTGTTTCCAGTTTATTCTCAGCTTTCTAAAATTAAACTCAGAAATTGCTGTAGTAATTTTAGACATTTTTGGGCCTCACTAATAAAGCTATGCTCATGACAAACGCTAAATGTACAGCAAATACCATGTTTAATTTCGCAAAGCAAGAACCGTACAATGATGACTCTCTGCCAGCCACAGATGCTTAAGTCTTAATAGACTGTCGCTGCAGATTTGGCCTCTATGCCAATGCTGCTAATACATTTTGAATACCAAAATAAATAAAATGTGCCCTTCAGACAAGACTTGGAGGTAAATGTACACTGTAACTTAATACTACTGTAATCGACTTGGTTCATAGAAGCATTGATTTTTTTTTTTACATGCATTACAGGGAATTTTACCACTAAGAAATCACAAGAAACAGATAAACCAGTAACTTTCCAAAGTACAATATGTTCTGGCAGCTTATGGATATTACTACCCTCATTTATTTCTTTTTCTATCTGTGGGGGCAGGATTAGTCTTGCTTCTCTGCTTGTGCCTGCTCCTCTCTGCATTTTGCCTGATATTCACCACCGTGATGCCTTCTTGGTTATTCATATCACAAAGGTTTGGGGCTTTTGGTTTGCATTTCCTCCTGAAATGAGGCTATTAAGTCTGTTCCGTGTGCACAGCCCCGGTCATTCACTCTGGAGCCAATTGTGAAGCAAACAAAAATATCTAAACACTGAACACGTTTCCGATCTGAACATGATAACATTACCGGTGAAAAGGCTTTTGTGGAGGAAATCTGAGAGTGCGTTCTTGTTGAAATTGCAGAGATAACACGATCACCTGTCTTTATTGCTTGTTTTGAAAATATTGTATCGGTAGGTAATTGGAGACGGTGAGCATCTCTCAGGATTCTGGTGTATCCTTGACCAAACAAAATAATATGTTTTGAATTTGTTCCTTTTTAAAAATTGCAAACTAAAATTTAATTTGGTAAAAATAAACTGGACACTAATTATCACACAGCAGGAAGATTCAAAAATGGCTTTAAAAAATAAATGAAATAGTTAAGTAACTACACACCGCACCAATACAAAAACACAAATAGTGTCAAACCGTTAATGTTTTTGTCAGCGAATCAATGTGCTAGACACCAATCTACACCTTTTGAGCTGCCATGTTGACACTGCATTTGACGTCAACCTACAAAGTCAGACAGCAAATTATAAGCAAAGTTTTCCAGTTCAAAAACGGAAATGAGCTTGCGTTCATCTGCATTTGGAAATTCATTTCTTGAGTTTCTGTGGTGACTTTAGTTTACTGCCAGCTACAAAAGAGGCTGTATACAGCTTGATTTCTGTTAATTATTTTGTTTATGCTGTTAACGTTTATTCCTTATGCATGACTTCCATTGACTGACTTTTCTACCTCTGTATTCACACTGCTCACTGTTCACGGCACAACTTATTTGATAGTTCTGATTCAGCTTTAGCCATGTCTTGTGTCCCGTCTGTTAATTCATGTAACTATATAGACAACAACTGGTGTTCTTTGTTGTAAAAATGGTCCTCCTGAATAAAGTAACCCATGTGCATTTATGTCAGCTCATGTGAAAAAGTCTTAGTGTTTTAACGTGGCTTACAATTAACATTTTACTTTTATCCAAGCTGAATCTCTATAATTGCTCAAATACTGCTTGAACTAATGTACCTGACTAGCTTGTTGCTTGTTCTGCCAATTCTGTTGAAGTTTGCACCACCATCCGCATTCATGGTGCCGCCGCTATTCTTTTCTTGTCGACTCCTCCGTCTTGGCTCCTTGGGAATATTGTGTTTTGTTTTTGAATGTCATTTAGAGCTAAAAACAGAAAAAAATTAAACAGAACCACAATAAACGGTCAAGTGTGTTGATTAGCCACAGTGATCTGCAACTTTTCTGAAAAAATCAAACAAACCAAATTGTAATTATTCATAATATTAAGTATGTAGGTTTGTCGTATTTTAAAATCACAGTTGGGCTTTAGTTTACAGTGTTTCTTTTTAATTTTGTACAATACTTTGTATTGTTTGTTCCTGTGTTTTTAAGTGGGGTCTATTTTCTTCCATTGTCCGATAGTGCTGCTACACGGTGGTCCGGATTTAGTATTTTGTTTTCTCTTTATTGAAGGGAAATGGGGTTTATAGGACTCAAAATATCATGCTTTAAAATGAAATATTGATAATCTGACTGGAGAGCTCTTCCTTTTGCCTTTTAATAGTAGCAACCCGTCACTGGCATCAAGGTATCCAGTAATTTCCCCAATATTTTCAGTCGTATACTGTTAAACAACTGCCAAGATAATCTAACACTAAGGCATATGTAAAGCCACTTTTTTAAACCAAGTGAGGAGTAAGTGGAAATTGCAACTCTTAATTGTGCAGATATCACTTGTCTTTTTTGCCTGTTGGCTGCGAGGTTTAACTTTTCCATAAGGCTTACACTGAGGTGTGATTGGCTCTATATGCTGTTAGGCATTTTAGCAAGAAAAAAAGTGTGTGTTTTTACACCTTTCATTTTTTTTACAAGCAGATTAAGTCAGAGCGATGAAGTTTGTGAGTGAATCTGAACTTTTATTAGCACCCTTCTCTCAGGTGGCCAGGCCTCTTTCCTCATTTTTCTTTGTGAACTCCAGCCCTGAAGACATTATCCACATGATGAGATAATCTTAATGCTGCTTTGGAGCAAATGAGGACTTGAACTGTGCGGCGATGAATCTCAATATAGCGGATTCTCGCTGGAGGAGTCAACAAAAGGTCACAGTGTTGGCAATGATTGCAGGGCTGCATCAATTTGTTGGTGAAAGCGGACTTTTAAAAACGCTCACCTCATTAGAATTCAGCTGAGTACATACATATCGATAGGATTAACTCTAGTCTATATCTTAAACGTGTTCTTCTCTTTTCTCTTTGCAGTAAGTCCCAGTGACAGCATGGCGTTTGGTCTGAGCCCAGTCTTGTCTCTGGAGACTCCTTCTCTTAAACAAGCAACGGAGACCTGAGATTGGTGCCTCATTGGAGACCGCAGAGCCCCAAAAGTCCCAAAAGCCCCAAAGTCCTACGCTTGAGTCCCCAGGAAAGCAGGTACAGTTGAAAGGACATCTAGTGTTCTGCTGCATTTAAAGTTGGAAATTTGAAGAATGAAGTTAGAATAATAAAGTTCTTATTCACAGACTGACAATGAGACAGACCAACAACCTTTTATTAGGTCTAACCTTATTTAGGTATAATAAATAAAAAAAAAGACTGTCATCGCTAAAATGGCATTTAAGGGGTAAAAATATCAGACAATTCATAAATATTTGTTCTGTATGGTGATGATTGAAGTTAATAATGACATTCATAAAAAAATAGGAAGTACAGGCAAAAGAGTAAAAAAAGTAAAAGTAAACAAGCTTTTTTTGTGTGTCGAGGGACCCCTAACAGGTTAATGAAGTACAGTGTAATATAGTCACTGAATACAGGCAAATACAGCCTTTTTCTGTGGATAGCAGAGGAATATAATTGGCCATTTTATTTACTGTACATATTTCCAATACTCAACATAAATGCAACGTTACATCCATCAAAACTCTTGCTGCTAACATATAAGCAAAAGGAAATGCATGAATAGTCACAAACTGCTATTTTTGTTCCTTTTAGTTTATCGATGCGGGCCAAGCTGCTGGAGTCCGACAGCAACGAGAACGGAGAGTCCAAGGACGACTTTGAGAAGTACAGGCCCGATACGCCTCCCCCTCCTCAGAACGGTAGGCGACCTCCACTATCTGCCAGCCCCATATCTTCCATTAACCGCCATTATAATTCACACTGGCATGAGTGTGAATTATAAATAGAAGCTAGATGAATAAAACATATGCGGAGGCTTTTTTTTCTCCCATCTGTTTAAAACTATCAAAAACATTTTTCTGTGCAGGCTCGTCAGCGAAGGACAGCCTGCGCCTTCCTCTACCTCTGGGGGACTCGGGCAGTGAGGAGGGGGGGTCCTCTCCAGCTGGCTCCCCGAAGCCCGAGAGGGGTTCTCTGGGTGGTCTGATGAAGAGCACCCACCGGGCCTTGGTAGGTGGCGGCTCTCTTTTAGCCTCCATTGCTCTAGGTCGCGGTCTGGAAGTCCCCCCTCGGGTGCCCCCTCGAAGTAACGCCCCTTCTCTCGGGGATCGCACTCCCTCGGAACCTGAGATCTCGTACCCGAGGCCCCTCATCACGGACCCCCCTGTAGTGGACGACCTTATTACCTTCTCCACCTCAGAGCCACTTCCAAAACCGCTCTGGGATCTAGCTTTGCAGTACCACCAGGAACTAAAGCCCCTCCCGCCGACCCCGCCTCCACCTAATCGCAGAGACAGGAGTAGGCCACGGACGCCCCACAGCCCAAAGAGTGCCAGGACCCCCCAGCAGGACAGTATAGCCAGCTCGGGAGAATGGACCCACAGTAGTCACACGACCAACGGAGAGCTGGGCTGCGAGGCCTGGGAGCCCCACTCGGATCACAGGAGGAGGTCCTGCCATGGTCTACACGCTTCACAGCTAGGTCAGTATGTTTTTCACTTGTTTAGCAAAGTTAAAAAACAGCAAAGACCTTTCCCACCAAACTGATCCTTTTAGTCACTGCAATTTGCAAATAATAATGCATTTAACTGGATAGTCTTGGAGAATGGCGACTGACGATGTGTGTTCTGTCAGTGAGTGGGCAGAGAACATTGAAGCTCGAAGATGGCTCAAAATTCAGTTGTGCTATTTATATACAAACATTAGGCTAAACTAGCAAAAGGTTGTGAGATCCACCAAGATCAGTTTTAATATTACAATAATAGATAATCGCCATTATGGACTTGAGTGTTATACAACTGAATATTAGGTTATGTATTACGTAATGTATCACAGACTTGCAAGTTAAGGGGCTATTCAAGTGAAGGCTATAGCTTCGTAGCATTCTTGCTTCATTAGCCAGTGTTTCCCACTCATTGAAAAGACCATGCCAGCCCACAGTCTAATTAGTCTCAACACAAACTAAAAATAGATTATAACATTCAATGGAAGTCAGTGTCATGCTGTCATTTTTTTCTATCTCAGGGGCTCATGGGATCTCGTAGAAAGGGTGCAACTATGCAAATTTTTCATATCTTGTTCTGCTATTACATGCTACACTATTTAAGTACTTGTGTTGAGATGTATTAACATGTATATGGTATCCTCTTCTTACCACGCTAACAGCTTTTGAACAGTGAAAAGAGAGTGTATATATTTAACATAAATGGAGTAAAACAGCACTATGGGAAAAGTCTGTCCTGTACTTGGTAGCTCTCGGTAAAGTTAGTATTAATCATTGTTAAATTACGTCAAACCTCTTTGAAATCTTTGTTGTGCAATGCTCCAACTCCCCAACCTTTAAGAGCTGTTTTCTCCACAGATTGGACCAGTGACTCTGATTTATCTGCATTTGCATTTACTCAAGCTCCAAGCTTGTTTCCGCACGGCTCCCACGCCGAAATGAGATCCAACTTTTACCTTGAATGTACTCTCATCGCATAACAATGTTCTCCGGCGCTTCTTCTCCGAATTATTATTGTTCCTTTTTTAACAAGATCTCTTTTTTGGCACAAGGGAGGCTTTTCAATGCTGCGCGAGCTTTTTCATTTACATCAAAGCTTGTCTCCGGCTATTTGCATATCTCAGGTAACAGCTGGCCCTCCATACCTCAGCGCTAATACTCACTAAGCAAAGCCAGCATTCCCAATTCTTCTGTTGTTTCTTCTTCTTTCAAGTCAGTTTTTCTTTTTGTCACAAAGTTAGAGATGAAGGGAAAACATCAGGGCGGCGATGTTTAGGTCACGCTGAGAGGAAGCTCTGGATTTAAAAGACAGTGAATCTATTTGTGACCTTCTGTGTAAAGGCTTGTACTCGTCACTTCTGGTACTTTCTTTACAACAAGTCTATCCCAGTTTTAAAAGCAAATATGCCTCTTTAGCATACCGCTTCGTTAAGTCATAAAAAGATTCTCCAATGCAATCACATTCATTTACGTTATGCTGACGTTTGTCTCTAGAGAAGGACACAAGCAGTATTAGTGAAATAAAATGTATCTGTTAATAGCCCCAGCACTTATCTTGTTTAGGTCAATGAACAAGCTTTATCCACATGTCTAGGTTTGTTTACTTTGCACCAGAGTTTGTGCAACATCACAAACATGACAACATTTTTTAACATTGAAACAAAGGAAGAGGACTGACAGAGCATATAATGTTCAATAATAGAGAAAAAAGAAATGTCAGTGAGTTGTTTGAAAGGCACTGCTGCAAACGCACACACATGCTGCTCTGTAAGTCATTGCACAACAGTACACAACAGCTGATCAGCAACAAAACGCTCACTCACATCGCACACGCTGATCTGATCAACTGCTTTACTGTGATGGTGTGACAGTTCCTCGACTCAGCCACAAAATCCTAGACGATCATAGCCATCCTCTCTCTCGCCACTTTCAGCTTCTTCCTTCAGGACTACGGTACAGACTTCCCTGTGCTCACAAAAACATCTATATATAATTTTATTTTTTTTTTTTTTTAAAGTCCTTTGTCCCACTCGCAATTAAAAAAAACTCAACCAATCAACACCATCAAGCACCTTACCTCCACAGCACTTAGCACCTTACTAAAGCAGCCCTCCAGCTGTACAACTTAAACCTATAGTGTCAGAGTGTCCTGGTGTATTGTTAATCTAATGATTTTATGGTGTGTGTGTGTGTGTGCGTGTGTGCGTGTGTGTGTGAATAAAATGTATATTTTGCAAGCTAAAGACAAATTTCTGCCTTTTATTCACAAATAGAATACAATAAAGTTTGTTCAATTCAAAAACTGTTTTTTTGACAGTAAACCGTGTGAGTGAGGGCTGGCTTTATTGCAGTCGTAATAAGCACTCACCAGAGCTGCCTTCTTCAGTTTAATGAGTGGGTCACTCTCAGTTGAAACAAATGTCATGCTGGCAATAGTTTTGTCCAGGGTTGACGCCTACTTTTAACACATGTACCTCATTTACATGAGCCCCGTCCGAAGCTTCATGTGACGCTAGCACTTAGCTGCTCATTTAGCTGCAGGTTAATGACTGTAATTAACTCCACAGATTTTAACTCACTGTAGCTTGTAGATGCACTGCAGGATTAGGATGACAGTGAGGTGAAACCATTTTTGCATAAGTCCAGGTTCACTAGTTGACCTGGTTAAAAAAAACATAAAAAGAAAACTTCCCCTAATAATTTGCATTTAGTTTATTTTTAACTTATGGCAAACTAAATAATCTGATGTATGGGAAACGTAGATTAGGCTGACCCCTTTGCCCTTTTAAATGTTTTCATGTAGATTCTTCTAGTAACTTCTTTTAGAAAATTCTTCTAAAAACACAAACGCATTATAATCCATCTAAAACCCCTTTATAAGCACAGACATATGTAAAGTGTTAGTGCAACATGTTGCCTTATCGTATGTGTACACAACATGACATATGATTATGGGATACATTTATACCGGGGATGAGCACATTTCCTCAAGTGCAAATATAAATTTTACACTTTTGTTCTTATTCACGTCAGCGTTGCGGCTACATTATCTGCATATCAGCACGTTTGGTGTATTTACAGTACGTTCATATGGATTTCTTCCGAACACTGACAGGCGTGGGCATTGCTTGTTTAAAAAAAAAAACGTGTGGGCTTTTAAGAGTACCCTCTGGTAACATTTCACAGTCTATACGGGTTGACTCACAAAGCCTTGGATTCTCTACGCAGAGTGGTTCCTACAGCTTTGCCCGCAGGTACTGAGCAGACATTGCTCGGCTGTAATCTCACAAAGCACATTACATTATGTTGAAAAGAGGCAAAAAGTCACACATAATTAAACAGCTGGTGTTTCAGCTAAACATCTTATTACGTTTAATGACTGAGACCCACAGACGGCCTGCTACACGGTTAATCCTGGTCAAAACAGAAAGATAAATTCTGCTTTTCTTTCTTAGTCTTGTGCGACTCCCGATTGCTCTTTCTTGTCGAGCTGAAAAGCTTTGCAGCCTCTAAGCTTTGCTGTTGATGTAAATAATACCATTTGGCAGAGAGATTGCATTTGGAACTAGCAAATGCTCATTCAAGCTGATTTATTCCAAGTTTAATGTTGCTGTCAGTGCTAATTTACACTTGCTGCTCGAGTTACGCCGAGCTATGGTATACTTAATTTGGACTAATTGCTTCAAAATTTGGTGTCTGTGATTCATTCTCAACAAGGACTTGATTTTTGTCTGGGTGATATTTATTAAAGGGGTTTACAGGTCAGCAACATATGAGAGAATAAAAGTAATATTTCAAATTATAGCAGTGCAGACAAGAGGGCAACAGTTAAAGAGTCATTTGTAGATAAGCAATAAAAGCCTCCTTGAGCAATAAAAAAGTGTTCCACTCAACCTCTTTTGCTATTAAGTAATGTCTTTCTCTTTTGTGCAGTTTTGGACCTGCCGTTGTGCCAAGACACTCAGGATTCCGACGACAAGGCTTCGGTTCCCTGTGCTCTTCACCCCAACCCAGGACTCTGGAGTCCCAAAACCAGACGTCTGGAGGTCAGCGTCATCCCCAGGCCCCGTCCTTCACCAATCCGACAGCGCATCGACCCGTGGAGCTTTATCTCAGCCGGCGGTAGTAGCACAGTTGGCGGACGTAGCCCAAATTGGGAGAACGCTCTTGGATACCACCCTTCCCCGACCAATCCCTTTACAAGCTCTGACCCCTTCCCCTCGCCGGACTGTGACCCCTTTGCCCTCAAAGCAGACCCTTCCGGAAACTCGGACACCAACTCCCCGTTTGATCCCTTTTCTGCCCCGTTCCCTACATCCCGTTCGGCGCCGTGCTCCGCCAACGGTTCACCCACATTGCCCTCATTCCGCATTGCACCGCTCAATCCGGCCGACTCTCCGCTCATCGACTTGGGCTGGGCAGCTTGCAGCAGACCCCTGGACGGCACCAAAGAGAGACCGCTCTCACGTAAGACGCTAGGGCTCAAACCATTCAAATCTCCCACCCAGCTCAGAGACGACAGATTCTAAAGAGGATTATGTCGGGAATTCTGAATCTTTTTAGAAAAACGCACATCAATCAGACAACTGAGATTTTTTTTCCACAGTGGGAGCCCCAACGTTTGCAGGGCTTATTTATATGCCAGCTGCTGCTTTGGGGAGCAGAGAGCCAGTGAAGGGAGGTACATTTGGATTTAGGGATAGCTGCCGGTCAACCAATAGCCGGTGCCTACTTGATTCCCCCTCTCTATCTATTTGAAGGAGCAGAATACAGATTACTAGTCCCATCTGCAGATTCTATCAGACTCCACATATTGCCTGCTTTCATCTTCCCTTACCTTTGAAGCATCATGACAATGCAGAGGTAGATGGAGCCACTCGCACAGCTTCATCTGCGTCTACCTTTCTGCAGACTGAATGCATTCAGGACAATGGAAAAATTGGAGTGCCTTATTTTGTGAAGTGCCTCTTAATGTAGAGTGTAAATTTTCAAGGTGCCTTGAACGGTTAATCTGGCAAGTTGAATTTAATTTGCAAAGAAGCGGCTTAGCACCGCAGTGAAAAGGAAACTGTCGGCATTTGTGAGTCTAGACTCCATTGTCCTAGGAAAGCTTACTGTTCTTTTAAAAAATGTCCCGTTGCATAACAGGAGAAAAGCACCCCCTAAAAAAATATTTTAAAAAGGCTATTTCAAGCTGCTCACAAAATTCAAAGCCTGGCAGTCCACTTGGAAGCAGATAACATTCCAGTCACATTCCCCGGGAAAGGCCAGGGATTGGGCAGATTCATTGGTCTGGCAGGCGACGCTGCACACAGCACAGGAAACAAGCCGGGAGAGCCCTCGGCATTCCCCTCTCATGTCAAAGAATGCCACTGTGACCACACTAGAGCCGGGACAAAGGGGTATTTAAAAATCAGTTGTGTATACCTTTCTGTAGTGCCAAATGATGGGGTTTGCCAGACCAGACAAAATAGGCAATGGAAGCTAAAAGAAACAGACAGGCGATAGTTAATAACTAAACAATGGGATCATGGCGTTTACTTTGTCTGGTGTGACTTACTTCAAACTATTTGGTGCTTTTGGGAGGTTTAATTAAATACGCTACACTCCTCAACATCATCAATCATTTAAAAGGATTATTATTATATTTAAAATGCTTAAAACTATTACATTTCTGGCCACCTCAGTAAATATACTAAAAATAGTTTAATTTCCATTGATTACCCTAAACCTGCATGTCAAACCAACATCAAGACATTCTAATAAACGATGTGGTAAAGAAAAGCCACTGTTATTACACTATAGAAGTTTATAAATCCATATAATTGTGCAAACATTTAATACCTTTAATATAGTTGTGGACAATCTGGCTTCGTAGAGCAAATGAAATATTCCACCATTGCCTCCTGCGATTGGCAAGGCTAAAGTGAAGACAAAATCAATAATGTAATTTTTCCAATGTCCAATTCAACCGACATGCAAAGACTCAAACCAGGGGACAATATAGATGTTTTGGCTTATTCTTTGCAGAGCTGTCACTTTATATCTTTTAACTTTATATATTATGAGTTTGATTTTTCAGGTTGTAACATCTTAAAGGGATCGTCCATAATTTTGTAAACATGGGTTTGTGAGATACTTAAGCCTCTGTCACACTGTACGTTTTTGCCACAACAAATTGGTCGCTCTAGGGTGATGGCAAAAATAGCAGTCCTACAGGGGCTTAAGGAATAGGTAACTTATTCTCTACAGTAGATAATTGTCAGTGCATTCCAAGTTTTCAGAAGCAAACAGGAACAAAGACACAGACTTTGTGTTATGCGGGGCTGCTAATAAAATTCATGCTTCTAAGACTTCTTAGTCTAGTAATCTAAGATTAATGCAAGTGTTTCTTACATTAGGAGGTAATACGACAGCTTTGAATCATGGGAACTAAACTGTGGGCTGTTTATCAACAGCATATATTGTGAGAATATCCTCTATGGACCTCTTTAAATGTCAAACGTTCTATTTACAGCCATACATAGTTTAGTCTTTCTTCTATTAAGTGATATTGTGCCAACAGGTATGCACTGTAGGGAATAAATTAGTGATGGCAAAGTGTCTAATAGAACCACATTTACACATTCTGTAAATATCACTTCAAACTATTGCTCAATTGCACAGTCATGCTGCAGAAGGAAATCCAGCCAAAAATGAACAAAAAAAAAAAAGCAGATTGCTTTGCTAACAGTATTTCCTGGCACCTTTTTCACAGCGATAGGTTTTTGGGAAAGAGGCCGCCACCCCAAATAATTCCAGGAATATGTGGAGTGTAAAAACAGTCCCCAACAAAACCCAACTCTATTCAAGAGTGTTGCATTTTATTTATTTCTGTGATGCTTGAGCATGTCGTCCATTAACATAACTAGTGTTGGTCAAGCATGCGAGCAACTGAAAGAGACCCTTTTACATAAAGGCACAAGCTCGGGCCTGTTCCCTCCGTTTACGAGGTACAAATTCTTATTGACTCGGCGGCTGACACTGACACTGAGACACAATAACGTCTTTGTTCGGAAAAAAGGTTTTCGAAGGTTAAAGCTTTGTGATTAGCCTAATAATCCTGCTAACAAACGGAGCAGCCTGATAGTAATAATTAACTTCTTGATAAGAACATGGAGCATTAAAAAGCATTCAGATATTTGGTTAATTAATTTGCCCTGGCATTATCAAAATGCCCCTCGTTTTTGTAAGGTACATACTTTCTTGTATTAATTTAAGCAGATTTCTTTCCCCACATTGACATAATTTGCCATAGACATTATGCGTATCATTGCCATTGGCTAGTCAGCTGTCAGAAGGATGAAATCTTCACTGTTGGGACTCACCTTCCTCCTCGGGTGAAGTGGGACATACTAGAGCTGCTTCAACTTTCACTCTGTGCTTCTTTCGGCAAAGTTAACTTCTAGGCCCTGACACAGCAGAGATTACAGTTACAGCAACAGCCAACCTTTTATTTGGGAGAAAAAGTGTATAATTTGTTAGAAGTGCACAGCTTTTAACCACAGTGATGGGTTCAAAATGGGATTGGAGACTTATAGACAATTGTACTACCCAAAAACACCTTCTTGTTCAATGTTGAGGACATTTAAATAATAATATTTAATTAGTAGAATTGCAGACCTTGTACAAAATACTGGCAAATTCTATTTATGTTATTGTAAACTGTACATAATGGTTAATAACTTGTCAATATTGTGTCCACACTGACCTATCTCTCATTAGATTTAACCATACATGTTACATTATAAAAATTTAATGATACTGAATTTTAATAGAGAATAAGCTACCTAAGAACAACTTGGATATGAGTCCCTTAATTTCTCTTTTACCATCACAGTGTAATAACTGAAAATAAATAAATAAATTGAATCCTTCATTCATTTTCTACTGCTTAGTCCCGTTATGGGTCGCGGGTGACTGGAGCCTATCCCAGCAGCTTTGGGCCTGAGGTGGGGTACACCCTGGACAATGGCCAGTTAGTCGCAGGGCTAAAATTTGAATCCAAATAATTAATTAATACCACAAAGTGCCTACCCCAATGCCATGGAACTCTGAATTACAACCAAGACATTCAATAGACAATAAAATATCTGTATTAGGGCAAAGTTATAACATCTACAAAAGGTAAAAATGTTTTTTAAACATTACAGTTCAGTTCAAGAGTTTCTCTGCTTCAGGTGGTTAATATTATTATTGTGGTAAGGTCTACATCATTTGCCTTATAAACAGATGATAGATTTAGACAGTGGGTTTGAAATTTCAAACATTTAGAATTGCCATAAACCATTTCTGGACCAGAATATTAGCCTTAATAGAACTGATGATTATGTTTGTGACTGTCCCTTACTTTAATATAAGAGATAAGATAGGTCTTTATTGATCTCTAAAATAATGAAATCCACTTTTAATGGCACAATACCCTAAGTGCAAAACATGTAAGAAATTACCAAAATGTCCATGCAATCAAAATAGATACAATCATAAAATTCAAAATAAAATACCAAAGCTAATAAGTAAAAAAGCAGCACAGGATTACTGGATTCTTGCTGTACGTAGGTTACTCATGCATGTAGTTCAAGAGGACTAGTGAAAATGGCCATCTCATAGTTTTGTTACATTAGCTATTTTTTTTTTGCCACCTCAAAACTTACTATTTATCCATACAAGCACTTCTATCAGAATATGCTTAGTCTCTTCTTAAATTATCCCTTCTCTTCCTTAGCCATTGGTTTTCAAACTCCCCATCCTCCTCCCAGTTTTGCGCTTTTACTTGTCACACTGGCATTTGTGGTTAGATTGACTGACATCTTATCCATGTCTTGTTTCTAGAAGTTGTCTTGGAGCTTTGTTGCAAACACATCTAGTATATAGTCTGTACAACTTGAGCCTGATGCAAAGTGTTACTGCTACAAATTTAAACTCCAGTAGCTTCACGGTGGAATATGTAAAGAGTAACACGGAGAGTATAGGAGAATCCCCGGGAACAAGAGCAGAGCTGACAGGTACCGACTTCTCAGCATATTCTTTTCAGTTTTCTCCACTGTCACATCACCTCCTGTGGCTTCAACTCGACGTAACGAGAGACAGCACACATTAGCAATGCAGATCTTCCTTTGCGGCTCTTAAAAATAGGACATTTAATATAGCATTTGTCTAGCTCAGCATTTTTGGCTTGCCCTCAATTCCCTGCAACCTCACAAGTGACAAGTGATGAGTTATTGCCTTGTTTATTTGTGTCGACACGTAAAGCCACAAGAGCCATCCTCTGATAGTTATGGGGCTTGCCACAGTTAATGTCAACAGAGGAAAAAAAATTTGAGAAATGGAGATGATTGAAATGTCTTGGTGGTTTATTCCATTCGCAAATTCTCATCGAATCCTCACACATTATCTTATTGGCTTGATAAAATATTCCTTGCAATCGCAGCTGCCACTGTGCTTTTCACAGATGACCAAATTAAAAGTCAAAGGTGGTGACCGGAAAGAATCTTCCACTTTTATAAATAACCAGCTACGGCTTTTGGAATGTTCATCTCCAAGACAGAATCCAACTGAGGTTCTTGTAGGGGTAATAATCTGGACATGTTTTAAAGCGTCTTTTGTGAGTAGTGATTCTTGAATTTTTGGCTGTCAGTTGTAAGAACTGGAGCTGCCACTCTTCTGCCAGAGCTGACGCATAGCGCTCCAATTAGAAAATCCTGATGAGTTGTTTTTGACGCTGTGCTTTTCCCATCCTCGCCGCATCAGTCTTTGTAAATCAGTGTCCTGGGTGAACTGACCGCGAGGATGCAAGTGGATTCCGTAAAAGGCTTAAACAGTCTACTTTTAGTCCCCTAATATCACTGTGCCCTTCAGAATTCACGCCAAAACAAGCTGGAATAGACTCCTTTTAGGATTACAATTATAACACAACATTTAGACAAAATACAAAACACTTTCTGAAAATGATTTGTCAATTAGACTTGTAATCTAGTCTTTAATATCACAGATTTTGATTGATGAGAATTGGATGAGCATTGGCTGCTGGTTTACACCGCTTGTCAACGTTAAATCAATGGCTGCCAGAAATACAGAGGAAGCGTCTATTCCAGCACTGGCTATGTTTGCTTACATAGAGAACGTGTACAAACAGGCTTACACTGTGATGGAAGCAAACTTTTTAGGGAAATCCATTTTTAGTGGTCAGTAACTGTAGTGCCTCTCAGCTGGAAGTTGTGCGGTCGGTTGTCACAATAAAAATGCAACAGATAAGAGAGAAAAATTATAAGGCCGGGATTATTGATCAGGTGAGCCATTATAGACAGAATTAATTCACTGATGCTGCCTAAACCAACAACTTCCCCAACTAATACAATAATAATAATAATAATACAATAAACTATTATATTTTTAAACGCCCAATGACATAAAATATAAACATCCTTGAAAAAGCCTGGCCAGTCATGCCTTTTCACTTCTCTGTGAAATGGGTCTGAAATCCCTTCCCTTCTCCTCAACTTCTACTCTACCTACATCCCATAATGTTTTCACTGATTAGTTCAGAGGCAGTTTATTTTGGAAACCAAAATGCAAAAATGTCCAAAATTTCCCAAAACTTGTCACTGTAAAACCACAACAAAAACACAGGTGGGAAATTTGATTGGATATAAGCACCAACATAAAATACATAAAAAGAGATTTGGAATTAGCACACTGCAGCTAGTATTAATGAAAAATGTATAAATGTAGTGTTTTGGGCAGTAAACAAGACCCACCACTGTTATTTGATGACTTTACCTCAGAGTTCAAGCTCAGACAATTGACTGCAATCAGCAACAGGCAAATGGTCAATACATCATGTGAATAAAAGCTAATGAGACAGCACAATGGTAGAATCCAAGGCTTTGACCTCATCACACTGAGAGGCATTTTAAGGCGGTGGCTGCATTTCGAAATTTCCGAGGAAAAAAATTAGAGGCATTATACAAAAAAGAGAGGTACAAAAAGCCACGAGTTTGTTCCAGCAGCTTCGGGAGGGCGCTTACAGTGGTGTTTCTGCTGTCGTTTTGGGTTTAATTTCAGCTTTGTGAACAGCATGCATGCTAATTATCTGATTAAGACGTTAATTCAGCTGTAGCAGCACAAGGAGCTGTTAGATTTGAGGATTTCCATGGAACTAATAACACTTAAGGACACGCGGGTAGAAAATATAGCGCCTGTCCATCTGCCAGCTGTGAATTCGATAGAGAATAATATCAATCTCTAAGTCACATAGAACCTGGACAAGATGTAGGAGAGTGACTCAATAATGTGATTTTGAATTATTTTGAATCGAGCATGACCAAGTTTTGTATCCACCAAGTCTAAAGTCAGTGTGTCATACCAGAAGGCTCCCACCTGGTAAATTACTGCCGCGTTTGTTAAGTCATGTTTTTGTCTACTTTGTGGTCACTGAGAAAATTGGAAAAGGCTTCGTCAATAAAAACAAAGGCAGATTTTTATTTACCGAGTTTCCCTGGAAATTCACAAAATAGAAGTGAGTGAGGAGAAATATGAGATACTATAAAAAACACTTATTTCTTTATCAGCCGTAGGGTGGTTGTTCTGCGGCTCTTTTGGTGTTCTTGTACAAAGACGTCTTTTGCCGTTTTTCTGTTCCTCTATGACCGCATAGAATGACCACATGTAGTTAGTTATCCAAATAGCATACAGAGGACGGACCATGTTGTTTAGTATAGCATCCATCTTACTACAAACACGCCAAACTTTAGTTCCAGTTTTTGCTTCTTTGCAGTGTTTTATATTTTTGGAAAATAATGGACATAATGTAAAACAGCAGGCATAATAATATTGACAGAAATGCACCACAAGCTAAAAGAAAGACCAAGTATTCTACAAGTTCTCCACACAAAACTCCAAAAAAGGAGCCTCTCGGTTTACATTTAGTCATTTAGACGCTTTTATCCAAAGCGACTTGCATGAAGCTTCCATTCAACAGTGTTACAGCTGGAGCCACTGCGTCCCAGTTTGAGTTGCTGTTTATATTTTATGGAGTCAGTATTTATAAAACCTGTCCTATTTATTTTATTCAATAACCATAACATAGTACCAAGTCAATTCTTTATAACTGTTAACTTTATTCAACTTTTCAAGGGTGTGCCATTAAACGTAGACTAGCAATAGCCATCTGCCTGTTAGCAAAGCCACTAATTTTGAAAGATGAACTTCCAAACTTGTTTTTAGCAGTTTTGAAAGTAGGCTGTTGTATTGAAAGTTGTCCGTTTGTGTTGTTAGCATAGCCGCTAACTTTGGCGATAATATAACAGCGAGAGAAAAGAAAATCTTTTCAAAGTGTATGTTTTCTTTTTTTTTTTTCAATTCCTGGCAGCCCAGAATGGCTAGCAATTATTTATTTTTTTACAAATAGCCCCAGAACCTAAGTATTTTTGTTGTAGTATTAGTTTTAACCCCCTAAGTGCACTTCTAGACACACTAGTGTCAAAATCTTTCGTTTTTGTTTTGGGTTTGATTGAGCTAGTCACAGCGATATTGTGGCCTTTTAAATCCATAGTAGATTGTATTATGCTTAAGGCACACGCTAATTAGCTGCTATAGATTATCATCACCAACGAAAGAATGTAGGGCCTACCTTTTTAATAGTAAAACACCCCTCTCATGTGAGCGGAACTGTCCTCCATTCCTAGTCCAAACTAATAAGACCTACTGACAGAATACAATTCACAGATAAAATAACACTCAATCCAAGACCATATGTTTTTATTTCAAGACATTTTAGACAAAACACTCAAAAGTAAATTATTTAACCCTAATGAGTCTCAAACTATGGTCTCCTACATCTAAAGCCATCACTCAACCCTGTGAGCTAATCAGACACAACAATTTCCAAAGCACATCAGTAATTAAAACAAGTACTATAACGAAAACACAAACTCTGGGGTTCAAAAAAACAAACTTTTTTCTCTTGCTGTTCACGGCTTCCGCAATTTGAAGATTGATGATTTTGATTGAAGATTTTTTGTTGTGACTACAGTGTGACCGATCCCAGCATATCCGCTATAATTTTGAAGACAGAAATTTGGAAACTTTGTAATAATTAAACTGGAGCTTCTTTGCTATGATTGGAATTTGCATTTGCATTGCAACTTAGACATGCTTCAAGCTTTTCTGACTATACTAGGGTGACCATACGCCTCGTTTTAGCCGGAACAGTTCCGCTTTTAAGCCCCCTGTCCCAGGTCCTGGGGATATCTGCAAAAACACTAAAATGTACCAGTTTTCCCCTCCTCCTGAGGTTTGAAAATATGGTCACTATACTAATTTGCTAACGTCTGCCTACCTTAATTCAACATGACAGCAGAGATTCATTAACAATGAGAAAGGTGGACGTCATAGTCTTTTATCAGTCTACTCCTTCTTACCAATGTCAGTGATCCAAAATAACATCATTGAGAGTCCACTATTTCATTGGCTTCCGCTCTATTTCCCATCTGAGCATTTGTGTTCAATTAAGTGGACATTACAAATATACTGGGTTATCGTCATTCTGCGTGCCACATATCAACTCTGGAGACACAGCGCTGGCCTTTCTGCCTCTTATTAAACCCGGCCACCTGGACAGCCTTTGTTTGGCGCTAACGGGCCGAGACCAAATGATCAAATATAACCTTTGATTGACTGTAACAGAACCTACACACCCCCAAAAGAGATGTGGACAAAAGGCACGTCTGGGAGCGGTGTGGGCAGGTGCTAATGGGCAGTCCCTCAAAAGTGTGAATTTTCTGCCTAATTTTTTTGCGTCTGTGCTACCAAGGTCACCATCTGCTGTCCTCTTTTCTGTAACAATGATTTAATGAATGCTAGGAAAGTAGGAGCAGGGTGTTTCTTAGACCACCAACGCTAGCTCCAGGAGAAAGCTCTGTTTGGAAAATAAATATGGATTTTCTTTTGTACGATGTTATTAAATCTGCGGCAACACTCGTCCTACTCCATGCTGCGGTCATTATTATTGGTCTGCCTGGGTATTGACACTCAATTACCTTGTGATCTTCCGAGAATAGAAGCCATTTTGTCTGTACTATTTACTTTCTACAGGGCTGCAAAACAAGTGTATGAGTAAACAGCAGTTCTTTCTTTGTTCTTGCATAAACAAAACAGTATTTTCAGATGAAATTAATGAAATTATGTAATGTTTTTGGCTCTTCTTAAATTGTAGTATATCAGACTAGATAGAGCACAAGCTTCTATAATTCTATGTGCATGGTGAATTTTTTGTAAAATAGATTATTATAGATTACTGTAGCTTTAAATTGATGTTCTTATCTGGACAATATTGATGTTTAAGGCTTCATAGCCCCCAATGGAAGGAGCAATTTTATTTCAGTTTTTTCCTGTTCCTACAGGTGCCTAGATTGGTCAAACGAAGCACAGCGTTGTGAATACACTTTAAGGTTTAGGGCATGTATGAAGTAAACTGATTTTGTTCCTAAATGTTTTCTATTTCCACCAAGTTTGTTTATATTCAACAGCGTGTCCCTACAGGGCTACTGTAGGTGTACGCAGGTTGTAGAAAGGAGTTGACGGGTAGAATTCTGCTATTTAAAATTTTTTTGCACCCAGACGCCATCAAAGTTTTAGATACCTTTTTATTAATTTTGTAATGGGTCTACTACAATACATTTACAACACAAAAAGCTATTTTAGACCATTTTCATATAGAGCTTTTAGTTTACTGGCATCGATTTTCTAATTTGTGAGCAGAACTACTTTGTACATACTACTTTGCAACATTCCTAATTTTATTTCACAACAAAATGCACAGTGTCATTGTTTTGCCTCCTACCCAATCAAGTCCCACCCAAACTTTTTTCTTATTTTTATAAATTTTCTTAAGTAAATTTTAAACATGGTCAATTTACTTTTGAAAAACTACATTGCAATTTGATTAATCTATTTAAACCCTTTAGGTAAAGTCTTTTTAGGCCTATATATATGACCACAAGCTATTAATAAAGCAAAGAAAATGGTGAAAAATAACAAATTACAAATGGTTCACAATTATTACTATAGATTTTGCCACAGTTGTACTGAATGCAGTCATGTCTGTTGGCTCCTTGGTCTTTTCTAATTAATGTCCCTATAAACTGAGATATCATTCAGGCCCAAGTATTTGACTCAAGAGAATTAAACAGTAGGCGGTCTCTTTCAGGTGCTCAAGCTATGTGAACTCTAAATGATCCGCCGAGGCAATTTGGAACGGTCTGAATGGTACAAATCCCTGTGACTTGGTGGTCAAGTACTGTAAAATAAAGGCTTTTCCTTGTGACAACTCGCTCGCAGCTGGCTCAGAAAGGACATTCACAGCATGTATATATAACAAGTGGATATTTATAAAAATGGCTGTCTTTTCAAACACTGGATTTTCTCTAAAGATGTGCCATGGACGCAATCTACTTTAAGATGATGCATTAAGAGTTTGGAAACTTTTTATTTTCCACTGGAGTATTTAAAATGTATGTATGAGCGATTCAGAGACTACATTTCCAATAATTTACTCCCCAGTTTGTGTGTAGCAAAACAATTTTCCTTTGAGGCATCCAAAGGGACATTTTACCTTTGAGTGCCTTAAAAAGTGCTTTATAGGTTGATTTCATGTCTAGCTATGTTGTAATTGTTCCACATTCATTTCCATGTCTTTTTTTTTTTATAACGCAATATCTGCAATTATTGCTTCGACCCGGCAGCATTTTGATCTCTTTCCAAACTG
Source organism: Perccottus glenii (assembly GCA_024416835.2). Classification (NCBI taxonomy): domain Eukaryota; kingdom Metazoa; phylum Chordata; class Actinopteri; order Gobiiformes; family Odontobutidae; genus Perccottus; species Perccottus glenii. The sequence continues at coordinate 22,329,580 of CM044546.2, forward strand.
GTTCTTATGCAAGTTAATGTGTCAATGTCCGCTCATTGTCGTAAAAGGCTTTGGAAATTCATTCTTGTTGTGAAATCTCGCACTGGGCTGGGCCTAATTAACTGTTTTTATTGTTTGTTCTGTGTTAAAAAAAAAAAGATTTATTTCTGTATACGGTATGTGAAAATGTTTTTATTTCTTTGAACTATTACAATAGGTTGTACCTGTGGAAAAAAAAGATCAAAAAGAGAAAATATCAAATAAAATCTAACACTCCTGAATGGTGTCCTGAATGTTCTTTTAGGGTTTCTCATTCTTGTTTACTTTTGGACATGTATTGATCAGTGGTGGACAGTAACGAAGTTAATGTAATTCGTTACTGTACTTAAGTAGTTTTTTCCAGTATCTGTACTTTACAAAGTATTTCCATTAAGGGATACTTTTTACTTTAACTTCACTACATTTCAACGTCAAATATTTTACTTTTTACTCAATTACATTTTGCAAAATTAGTCGTTCCTTGTGTTGCCATTAAAAATGTTTTTTATTAGAAGACCTCAAAGACACGTCTCAGTGGGAGTGTCAGGACCGGCTCAATAGAAGCCTCATTCTCTACACGCGAGCTGATAAACATGAAAATAACAAATAAAAAACACCTGTGATGAAGCTTTGGTATTAGTAATGGCTGACTCTGATTCTGAGGGAGAACATCTACCTTTAGAGTCTTTTCAGCTGAGTGAAAGTGAGAATGAGTGAGAGTGAGTGCGTGTGTAACTTGGACAGCGGCGCCGCTGCTCGTGCCTTTCTCAGTGTCTCTCACAAAGCACACGCTGTTTTTCCCACATTTTGCCAAACATCAGTGAAAGAAACGGTAGGAAAACTAGTCGCTCTGGCCGCGGTAGTGAAGGGGAGGTTGGGAAGGGAAGCCGTGAGCGCGTAGCACCTGCAGCTTTACCTTTAGCACCTGCAGCTTTACCTTTAGCACCTGCAGCTTTACCTTTAGCACCTGCAGCTTTACCTTTAGCACCTGCAGCTTTACCTTTAGCACAGGTGATAGGAGCCGGGGCGCGTGTACTGCCGTGGCCGCGCTAGTGACAGGGAGTTTGGGAATAATGCGGCTTCTATTGACAGCTGTTTGGGACAAATACGTGTTGTTCATCCTGACACTTTACCCAGTCGAGGAGGGAGAGGCAGGGGTAAACATAGTCAGCGAGAATGCGCTAATTAAAGCAGCGATCGTAATAAAAGTGATGGCTGTGTGCTGTGCTTTATGAGAGGTCCCACACTCTAAAAAACTACTAACTATGCCACATGGATGGATAAGAAAAGATAAAGCAACTGCAACCACACACATACAGTACATGTGTATATTTCTCATAACTATTTGCATACGTTTTACTAGTTATGGTTTATTAGAAGTTGTAGTTATTCTTTATTTTGGTAATGTTGCTTTTACAAATTACTGTTATAATTTTTTTTTTTCAGAAAAAGAAAAAAAACTATTATAATATGTTCATTAGTGTGTATGTACTGTAAATAACATAACCGCCAATATATAATGTCATGGTATGCAAATTAGATGCAACTTAGATGCTTAAAATTTATTTACGTATATACTTTGGGTCATACCTGACATTTTTCTAGTTTAGAGTAGGACTCTATCTCTTATCGTTTTCAAACCACAGCCTTTTGAAATTTGGATCTCAAAAATCTGTATTTTTTTAAATAAACCCTGGCGCCTAAAGGGGGCAAGAGACTGACAAAAACTATATGGGCATTATAGCCATAATAAATGATAGTACTTGGATACTTAAGTATATTTGAAGGCAAATACTTTTGTACTTTTACTCAAGTGAAAGTTAAAAGGGAGTACTTTTACTTTTACTGAAGTAATATTTTACCTAGTGTATCTGTACTTTAACTTAAGTACTTGATTTGTGTACTTCGTCCACCACTGGTATTGATTGGCAGAAATTATATTATAATTATGTTAATTTAATTCAATCAATTAAATGTTAATAAAATCTTAAGCTCAATAATGATCAATAATGCATTCCAAAACTAAGATGTGCCAAGACACTTAACCCTCCCTGCCTCCAGTGACACAGCACTCGTGTATGGATGTGTGTGAATGTCGCTCTGGTGTATGAATGTGTGAATGTCGCTCTGGTGTATGAATGTGTGAATGTTGCTCTGGTGCATGAATGTGTGAATGTCGCTCTGGTGTATGAATGTGTGTGAATGTCGCTCTGGTGTATGAACGTGTGTGAATGTCGCTCTGGTGTATGAACGTGTGTGAATGTCGCTCTGGTGTATGAACGTGTGTGAATGTCGCTCTGGTGTATGAACGTGTGTGAATGTCGCTCTGGTGTATGAATGTGTGTGAATGTTGCTCTGGTGCATGAATGTGTGAATGTCGCTCTGGTGTATGAATGTGTGAATGTCGCTCTGCGGCAAGAGTGGCAAGAGTGGTCTTTAATGAACCGAAGAGAGCGCACGTATCTCCTCTATTCATTAGGTTACACTGGCTCCCGGTTGACGCCCGCATCAAGTTCAAAGCTATGCTCTTGGCCTACAAGACCACCTCTGGTTCTGCACCCTCATATCTCCACTCACTAATACAGACATACGTTCCTACCAGATCCCTGCGCTCTGCAAATGAACAACGTCTGGTGGTACCGTCCCAAAAAGGTACAAAATCACTCTCACGTACCTTCTCTGGCTCTGTTCCACATTGGTGGAATGATCTACCTGCTGCTACAAGATCAGCAGATTCTGTAGCCATCTTTAAAAAACACCTGAAAACACATCTCTTCCGTCAACACCTGACTGACAAACACTGAGTTCTACTTCCTTTCTATCGATTCCTTTCTTGAATGTGTGTGAATGTCGCTCTGGTGTATGAACGTGTGAATGTCGCTCTGGTGTATGAATGTGTGTGAATGTCGCTCTGGTGTATGAATGTGTGAATGTCGCTCTGGTGTATGAATGTGTGTGAATGTCGCTCTGGTGTATGAATGTGTGTGAATGTCGCTCTGGTGTATGAATGTGTGTGAATGTCGCTCTGGTGTATGAATGTGTGTGAATGTATGTCCATTAACATGCACTGTCCCTTTAAAAATAAATTTAAAAAAATTCTACTTTCTCTTGTCTAATTAATTGTACCTGTAATGTAATAATGCATTATGTAATAACTGCAGAATCTCAATTTCCACTATGCAATAAAACTACAGGTAATTGACACAAAATAAAAACAAATGAACCACACATTACATAAAATTACTGTTTTATTGGCTAAACATTAATGACTGTATTGTTTTTGTCTCTATCTTTGTGTGGCCTGTGAGCAAGAGCAGGACGCCCTGTGAACCACTGTGGAGCTGTTACATGATGATTAGACCTGTGTCAAACCTGCGAACGTGACAAAGAAGAACCTGGAGCAGCTTATCCTGCAGCTCCCTGAAAATAAAGATCATGTCTGCCACACCTCAGGATCTGTGTTTTATACTCAATCGTTAGAACTAGACACTTTATAGAAATAACCACACTATATTGGCGAATAAAAGCTACTTGAAGGGGTCCGGTCTTAACCAGCACTGGTCAGATTTGTCTGGATCACCTCCTACATGAACAACACACAGACAAGTCAAATACAATGGTCCCAATAATACTGACAGGTTTATTATATTGTAAGAATGTTAGCAATATTCAATCTTTATTTCAGACACAAAGTTGGTCCATAGCAAACAAAAAACCTCCATAAAGTTAAAATACTTTGTAGTCCATTATATGTACTTAATATGAAGACTCTTGATGGAGTTTTCTGATTCCTCCAACCGCCTCATAAATTTGGAAATTGTTTTAGCAATGTCTCACAATTCTATTAATATAGATTTAAATCAGTCTTTTATTATAGGATAACTATATTGAAATGCAAAACGTTTTTCCCTTAAGACAGCAATAATAAGATTTAACTCTGCATGTGAGAGTAAAGCATCATAAACCTTTCTCTCAATTTTGTCTTTATTTACAAAATAGTGTCTGATGTTCAGAACATATAAACCACAACATATATCAATTCAATATTAAAGAAGTGTCACTAGTCTTATTATAGTAATGTCCTGGCTTTACATCAACTACTTGCATTGGTAACCACATTTTACTGTCTTCATAAACAGTTAAAATTATGCCACCACATATTTATATGAGACTTCCCACATATTTAAACTGCTTTAGTATTAGCCTTAAAGTCCTTTAGCATAGCTCTTAAGACAAGCTGTTAATAAAGAGGCAAAAATATACTATTTGAATTTTTCTCACCAAAAAAAGTATGCCATGCTTCTTGGCCGGTCTACAGCAAAATATCCTGGTGGTTTTTGTGTGAAACCTCTCTGAGCAGCAAAAAAAGACGCAGCTAACAACTAGAACTCAGTGCTTGCAAACATTAGCATCCTTAGGCCTAGTGGCCAACCCACATGCCAATCAAAGTCGCCCTTCCCTTAATTATGCATAATTATAAAGTGGGCAAACCAAAGAAATTTTCAAAAAATTCACTCCTTCCAGACATGTCAGATAAGAATAACTTAGCTATAGAGACCAGAGCTATCTTTTGTACCAGGCTGTAAACAGTTTTTTTTTACACTTGTAAAGTTGCCATTGGATTTCGCCTTATATTTCCGCTTTTGGAGCCTGCCCTCTGGTGGATGGAGGTATAGTATATTGTTGTATGGTGGCGCCGTTACTCGAAGCCCTTTTAATGGGTTCCATGAGAGAGGCTTGGTTCAGATGCCTTTGCTTTAACCTTTTCTTCCATAGATTAGAATGTTCAGCCCGTGGCTAATCACATGCTCACATACCCAAGGGTCTGCTCTTTTTTGAACAAGCTTCCATTGGTTGTTGGTCCACATGGCTTGTCAACATTATAGCTGCAGCAGATCCCACTGGGAAAGTGTCTATTCCAGCACTGGCTACACCTGCTAAACATAAGTGAAACAAGTGTAAATATTGGCAAATACATTTACACAGAGCCCAACAAGCTAGGTGTTTCAGGTAAGCTCCAAACCTGGCTTTGATGTAGTATATTGGAGTTTTTTTAAGCGGCATGTTGGTTCAGTTCATTCATTCATTCATTTTCTACTGCTTTGTCCCGTTAGGTTTTTTTTTAACATAGCGCTTTTCCACTTAGTAGGCACTCTTTACCAGTGTTACAGCTGATCACTAGAGGCAAGGTGGGTTAAGTGTCTTGCCCAAGGACACAACAACAGTATGAACTGTGGGGGATGCTTTACTTGTTTTTTTTAGTTGCATTTAGTTGGACAAACACGAAAAAGTGCGACTAATTGTCTTACTCTAATTTACAGGACGTAAAAAGTATTGCTTAAAAGCAAAGCTGTATGAGGACGCTGCTGCCACTTCATAAGAAGGTTCAAGTGAGAAGGTTTCATGCAATCGATGTGTAGAACACAGTCAGCTGAAAACCACAGGGATGACAATGTATGATAGATAAACTGTCTGCTTCAGCCTGACCCTTCCTCGAGCCCCCAGTCTCCACAGCTCTCGTTGCCATGGATACCAATGAGAGTCCGCCGGGTGATCTGTTATGGCTGCGGCGCTGTAGACAGAGTGAAGAGCAGACGAGCACTCACAGTTTATTTATGTATAAAGGTAGATGTGCATGTAATTTACTTGTGCATTTCATGTTTAAAAAAAGTAAAAGACTCAGTTTTCAAGGTTCCAAGAGACTTTATCAATTCTGAGATCAACTGGTAAGAGAGCTGAGCTTTAATCTCTAGAGGGAGGAGTTTCCCCTGAAACTAAACCTGATGGACCAGGCTGTTCTGGTAGTCTCATAGTTGTTACCTTGAAAGGACTGTGTGACTCCTGATGTCTCTTGGACAAGAGAGAAAACGTCTTCACTTTGAGAAGTCCAGATGCCTTTGCTTTAACCTTTAACCTTTCCTTTTACTAGGAAAAGCTTGACAATAAAACACCCAAATTAATAAATGTATCTCAGACTAGAGAATTGATTTAGGAACTAGAATAAAAAGAGTAATGTGTGAATGTTTTTACATGTTTTTGTATTTATTTTAATATGTTATGTTTTGGTTTGTAGCAGTATTTGTACCCCTTCTTTTGGCTCTGCTGTCTTGCAGATGTTAGTGCACCTTGGGCTTGGGTGTTGGAGATTAGTTGGAATCCCCTGGGGAGCATCTCTAGCCAAATGTCTCTGTGCCAGTCTCAAGCCCGGGTAAATGGAGAGGGTTGTGTATGGAAGGGCATCCGGTGTAAAAACATTGCCAAGCTACTCATTGAGGGGAGTAAATTGAATAAAATTAATTTACCCTTTCTTTTAATGTGCTTTTCTTTATTGGTAATATGTGTATATGTTTAAATTAACATTTATTAAAAAATTATTCTATTATTCAACTGATTGTGAAAAGATTTTTAAACTCCTTGCTATAAAAATGTAAATAAAAAAATATAAAGTTGGATATAATTAGGAGAGAAGATTTTTGGAGTGAAATGTCTTGTCTATAAAATATTAAAAGAAAATTTCTATTGTTGTCTCTGTAGGTCTTTGAATAAATAAAAACGTATGTATGCATGTAAAGTTAATTTAGGACAGGGCAATCATTCTACAAATAATTAACTTTGAGCCTTATGTCACTAATAATAAGAGCTCAAGAATGTATACATATTTACTGTATACATGTTTTGAGTGTGCTATAATTTCATTCAGCAAGAATAATAACTTGACTACATTTTTTTTAAATTTAATCTTAAAATCTAAGACTTGATTTAATCATTAATTCCATTTCAGTCATCAAACCCCACAAGTCAAGGCTTTTTATTCTCCTGAAGAGAACGCCTTATCAAGTCTATGGATGAGCGAGAATGAACTCAAAGCCACTTGTGGTCTGATTATAAGAAAACACAAAAAGTAAAAAAAAAAAAGCTCAATAGCCAAGCGCAAAAGTGGAATTTCTGAGAATTGCAACGCCATTCCAGAGACACCCATCGCCCTGAGAGAAGACAGGAGGATGACAGTGTCAAAAGCAGCAGACAGATCCAGATTTCTCTATATACTACACCAATTTACCCAATGCACCTTTTACTGTTGTGTATTTCTCACGTAGCTTACAATGATATGGTGATTTGCAACTAAGATGTATGTATTGAGACTTTAGATAATTGTACAAAAAATTATCATTAGGTTAATCAGAAAAATAATAAAATATACTCCCTTTACAAGTGTGCCAATGAAAAGAGACAGTGTATAGACTGAATATGAGCAAATAGGGCAGTATAATTAATGTAGCTTTTAATAGAATCCTCATTTCTGATATACAGCTTAAACCTCAACGTCCCAATGGCCCCATCAAAAAAGCAAAACTCTGACTGACAGCGTTTCCTCTCATTTTCAATCCAAGACTTTTGGTTTTGAGACAACTGGCAGTGTTTCCCGCAGATATGCAATTAATTCTCCGAAGGACACCAACCCATTCTCACACATTTAGGTGGTGTTAATCAAATCAGCCTGCCGACACTAAATATAAACTAGTATGAAAAGATTCTAATTAAGCTCAAAATTTATTCCTTTCAAAGCCGACCGGGGATGGGTTTGTCTTTGCGGTGTGAAATGAAGGTTTGCATCATTACATTTGCAGTGTGTGAACTTTGTGCTGGATAAAAGAAGTGGTTGTTTACGCGTGGTGTTTGTAGCAGCTTGTTTATGTCAAAGAAAGAGAAGAAAAGATATGGTAAGTCAATATTTAGAAAATGAGGACTTTGTAGCATGAGATGTGGATTTAACATTTTCAAAAGTAGGTTCATTTCCACTTACTTGCTCTTAATTTCAAAGTTGTTTATAAAAATAATCACAGTCTCTCAGAGTTTTACTCGACATATTAACAGTTTAAGTAACCCCAAATCCTCAATTAGTAATTCAAAACTATGACACAGTAATGCAAATATTTTGACTAATTTTGCCCATATAATGAATTTAATTTTGATTTGTAAGTTGCAAGTAAAAAAAAATCAAAAATGTAATTTCAAATTTAGAGTAACAAAGTTCTAAAATATTTAATTTAGTAGTTTTTATTCTTAATTTTGTGGGCAACTCAAGTTTGACATCATTTTTGATCACTGAAATTGTTCACTTAATTTCTCAATGGAAGTACCTAACTTGAAATGTTGACACAATACAATGTTATTTTTATTATGCTTTGTGGTGTATCTATTCTCAAAATAACATGGACAACTGACCTTTTTGCTTATATAATGACATTGAAAATATAAACAAAAAACAAGTTTTGCATTTGTGCTGCAGAAGCTACTGAGCTTGTTCTGGCCTTTACAGCAAAATCCTCTGCACGTTTTCTGTATAGGGTATAGGTTGGTATAGCTGACAGGTTTCTCTAAATTATTGAAGAATAATAAAAACACAGCCAGTGCATTTAACAGCTGGTCTACTTTATTTTGTAATTTGATCAAAGTGGATGCATTCTTCTCGTACATCTTGTTTAATCTTTTTGCCTTGTTTTCATTGTGCACATGTGTGTTGAGCATTACAATACATTGACTTGAGGGTGACACTATAACATCAGTTATTCCTGCCTCAGAACGGGGTCAGTGTTTGATAGTTCATCAACAGGTTCCCATCCTAGAACCAGGAATGCAGCACTATCCCCACAGACAAATACTGGTTGATCTCTGAGTTGTATCTACACAATGTTTGCTTTAGTTGTTTTCCACACACCGCTGCATACACAATGGAAAAAACAGGCTCCTTATAAAAATGTAGCTTTGACAATGGGACACTTTTGTGCATTAGGGCCAAAGGGGCAGGACCTCAAGAACCCACAGCACCCCCCTCTGGTGATGCTGACGCTACAAATTTTTATTCATTTCTCCAAATGCCTGAATAATAGCCTCTGACCAGGGCTTGAACAAAAGTGCATTTTTAGTTTCTCTCTAGAGATAGATGTTTTGACTTACCAGATGGTTTCCTAAAACCATTGAAGGCTGAGAACATGGTTCCTGTGGGATGACCAGTTTCGTCTCTTTGGCATTTTTTTTTTTACGACACAATGATCTGTGTGACTGTTGTAAAGCCCTATTCATTATTTCCCCTCACTGCAAATTAAATTTTTAGTCAGCATCTGTCACCATTCTATAAAAACTAAAGCTGCAGTGAGAACAAACTGCATCCTTGGAATTCTTTTATTATTTTTTTATACAGGTCTCTGTTTCCAGTGCTCCTATTAGGAAACTGAACCTCGGGCTTAAAATCTGTTATGTGCCAATCTGATGTGTGATATGTGCTCACACGGCCAAATTACAGCGAGTCCTTTTGAGTGGAACAAGTGAGGCAGAGCTCAGAGTAAGCCAGTGGTGTGATAAGGCAGGCTTACAGCGAATTGACACTGAAACAAAGATGTCCCCAGTGCAGCGTTGTGCAAAACCAAGACCGGCCTTGGCCAAAGATAACAAAGCTCATTTTCACTGCTATTGGACATTTTCATTAAACACAGTACATGATTAAGCTGAATGTAAATCTTTTGTCGGTCTGACTTGTAGTCTTCCTACTAGAGCTATTTATTATGAATGGCAGCCAATTATGATTGTAAAGAAACAGAAACTCTTAAGACATGGTTCCTAAAGAAGAACCAGCCAAATGTTTGGGTTTGTCTGGAGGGTTGGGAAGGGTAGTTTTAGTGAATATGTAATAAACCTACTGTAATTACTGACTTTCAGCACTAGAAAGATTGGTTCCCAGCCCAAACTATACCTTGACAATAGTGTCAAGTTGTGTTTTCTAGCTGCATAAAATACAGTTTTTAGCAAGTTTGAGATAAATGGTGTTATAAATTTATTAGGTGTTTTACATCCACATAGCATTTGTGTTCTGTACAAAATTAACGTTACACAAGCATTATTTATTTTCAGACAACTGTCCTGTCCCATAAAAGATAATGCTGTTCTTTAATTATCTGCAGTGGATAGTTGGAAACAAATAAAATGCTAAAAGTCTATACCGACATGTAGCTGGCTGTTGTTTCCATCCACTGTGCGTTGATTGTCTTCCAGTAATGACAATGTCTGGAATGTTGTTTTTGCTCAAGCTGGTGTGAACTCAAGCCAGTTCAAGAGACAGTACCAAGGGTCTGAAACCAGACCCTGTGAATGACTTTCTGTCAGAAAAATAACAGCATTAACTCTACAGTAAATTAAAAGTTACCACGTCAATATTTAAACTATAATCTGGAGGATACTTATTGAATCTTTTTCTGAAAATATTTAGTTTAATCAATTTCATACATAAAATAACAAAAGCTAAGCTACCTATAAAAAATAAGTTAAAGAATGTTTTTATAAATATTGTAGCTGTAGATAGATCTGTGACAACATTAAATGTATAGATCGTAATAAAGCCCCTTATTATATTAATGAATAGACATATTACGGTCTGTTCATTAGACCGTAAAATAGATTATTTACTTTAATGTATTTAAGTAAAAATAGATCATTACAATTTTTAGGTGAGAGATGTCGAGGCTGAGCAGCTCAATAGCCAAAGCAAGTCTCCAAAAGAAGCATATTAAAAGTTTTAGGTATGTAGTCAGACCATAGATTGTAAAAAAATGGATGTCCTCCACCCATTGGTCCCCTATTCATCGATATTGTCGTTATGAAAGGGCAGGAAAACCCCGAGTTGTCACAGAGTAAAAAATTTCCGGTCTAGAGACCGGAGCCATCTTTTGTACCAGGCTGTAAACACGAGTTTTATACTTGTAAAGTCGCCATTGGGTTTCTCCTTATATTTCCGCTGTATTTCGCCGTATGGCGGCGCCCTTACTTGAGGACCGTTTAGGAGGTCCAATGAGAGACGCTTGAGTCAGACACAAGTATGTGGGACTGAACAACAGGATGTCTGGAGGTCCTTCCCAAAAGATTTGAATCAAAACATTTTGGGGCATTTTAGATGATGTTGTATTTTAGCTGGACACTGAGTGACACCAACATCAGACTGAGGCTTTAAAACAGTAACAATCAAGGTCAAAAAGTGTTTATAAAACCCACCCTTTACTCTTTTTATGCCTATGGCATGGGCCCCTAAATTGGAGTCTTTTACCCTAAAATCCCATAACATCCGCCTCTGTTTTGAGACAAACCCCTCAACAGGCTGCAGCTTTGGCCTCTTTACAGGCCTTTGTATGAAATATTGATAGTTAAGGGCAGTGGTCCCTCTCTGAGGCCTGGACTTGATCTATTTAAAAAAGAAATGAAAATAATAAGTGCGGCTGTACCACAACAGTGTTATCACACTAAAGCAGGTTTACTTATCACCAGAACAATAGAAGGCACATACTTCTTGCAAAAGGAAGAAAAAACCTGCACACACGTTAATCTGGAGACCATTGTTCAAAACATGGTTTATATTTACAAATATGCTCTATGTTTTTGAGCTCTATTTCTGATGGAAGCTACTTTTCACTCGTCTACATTAAAGAGACTGAAGCTCAAACAACACAAACAGACCTAAAATTGAAGTGAGAGCTTTTACTTTTGACTCGATCCTTCATGTAGCACAGACTTTTTAGAGTGGACTTCAGGTTTAACTGGTCTCGTAGACTGCTGCAGGAGAACTCCAGGTGACCTCTGCTTAGATGTGCACTAGAAAGTTACAATGGGGCCATTGTATTGGTGTTATTGGTGTTGATAACTTAGTGTTGATTAGTGGCTTGTCATTTCTGTGTAAATCCAGTGATTAAATACTATGTAGTGTACATGACCCAAAGTATTTCTCCTGGTATCAAAATAGTTCAAGAAAAAAAAAATCCAAAATGCGTAACATTTTGCATTTCACCACTAATAACAAATTCATTCTTCTTCTTCTTTTTTTTTATATACTGTAAGAATGAACAACCTGGCATGTTCACCATAATACATGTATGTAGCAGCTCCATATTTCATACTTTGGTTGACTGTAACTTTACTTATTAATTATTTTTAATTCACAATGGCAGCAATTAGCTTTAATCTGAAATAATATTCCACAGACGCTTTCACCAGGATCAACTGAGGAAGTGCATTATGTTCTCTCTCCACCAGAGGCCAATGTGTAAGTGCACAGCTCTTGTGGGCAGCTCCTGCAGAACATCATCATGCGTCAAGTGAAACATTTTTAAAACATATCTGAAGGTACATTTTATTTTGTGTCTCCATACAATGTATAATTCTCTGTTTACAGAATCCAGAAGTATGTTTGTAATAATGTAGGTGCATATGATGAAATAGTATTAGGTTATAAAGATATTACTAACATATTGAGAGATTTAGAAAAATAGACCTTAGCATCCATCATTAAATATGCTAAAAGGAACAAAATAATAATATGGCACTTATAAGTACATATGAAATGTGGGTACTGCCGTGCCCGCTTTAGTTTCCCTCATCCCACCCTGAGAAGATCCAAACTCTGGTGTATTGGGTCAGAGGCTGAGCATATGTTTCCTTTCTAAACTCATCCGGAGTGAGTCCTCTGTTAGGCTGCTGTCGGAAAAGTGTAGCAGAGCGGCGCCGGGGCAGACTAATGATGTTTTTAGGGAGAGTGGGCCCTCCCACCCCGGGGAAGGCGAGACGTGACTGACGGATTGAGATCATGGAAATTACAAAACAGTCTTTATGAAAATGTATGCAGCTTTAAAGTCTTACACAGACTCCTCTTTATTGTTACAGACTGATGATGGAGGTGAGGTGAGAAGAAAGGTGAAAAGTATTATTGGATTATCTATTTGTATTTGTTTTTTTGCCTTTATTTACCTAGATAATCCAATTGAGATCACAGATCTATTTTTCAACAGAGACCAAGAGGCAGCAGCAGAGAGTTTCAACAATCAAACAACATAAACATCATACACAAAGACAATCTGGATTTAAATGACCTCACCAAAGACTTAAAACTGTTTAGGGAAACAATATTCTGAATCTTCAAATAATTTTGAAGATAGTTCCATGCACAGGGAGCAGAAAACCTAAAAGTAATTTTTCCCAGTTCAGTCCGTACTTTCGGCTGTGATGTCTGGGCTTCATGGCTAACAAAGATGACAAGTACTGCATAAAAATGCTTTGTAAATAAAAACATACCAGTGAGAAAGTCAGCGAGCCTGTAAAGAAGACCAGTTCACTTTAGAATAGAGCAAACAAAGATGAGTGAACAGCCGACAGTTTGTTATAAACCTCAAGGCACTAAGATACACACTGTCCAACATGTTTAGACATTGCGCAGGAGCTTTCATGTACAACACATCTCAATTAATAACAGGCATAGATGAAGATTCCACCAACCTCTGTTTTACAGTAAAAGAGAAATTATTTTTTATAGTAAAATCCTAATAAAACTCTCAGCATTTTTATCACATGCAGAATGTGTGTCTTAAAAGACAATTTATCATCAATTACAAAACTTAAATACTCAAAACTAGATAGCAAGTCAATTTGCTGACCATTTAAAGTCAAGTTTATAGACAAATGTATGTTTTTTGTTGTTGAGAAAATCACAAGTTTGGTTTTCTCTGCATTCAAGACAAGCCGCAGGTGACAGAGCTACTCTTGTATTTTGTCAAAAGCAAGCTGAAGGATCTCAAGTTTTTGACCACCATTGGGTCAGTGTTGACGAGCTCATGTAGCCCCACAGCCAGTGGAGACAACCATTTTTTAAAGTCTACATTCAGATCTTATGCTCATAGCTTGGGACGGAGTGGCTCAGTGGTAGAGCAGTCGTCCTATAACCGGAAGGTTGGCGGTTCGATTCCCGCTCTGCCCTGTTCATACTGTCGTTGTGTCCTTGGGCAAGACACTTAACCCACCTTGCCTCCAGTGTCCGTAGCACTGGTGTATGAATGTGTGTGACTGTAGAGGTGTGTTTGGTGGTGGTAGGAGAAGGTTGAGCGCCGTTTGTATCTCTAATGCTGCATTTATGTGGTCTTGGTATTTAACAGCCCTCAGCCTTTGTTAAAAAAAGAGAAAAGAAAAGTTTAACCTGACTTATCTGTAGTGCTAAATGCTTATGAACTCAGCTAATTTGCTAGAATCGAGATTCAGTGATTAATATCAACGGTAACACGTCAATTTATAATGTTAAAAACATGTTCAAAAATGACTCTGCAGCTGCACTTTCCGAAAGGCTCATGGAAAAACTGGTTTTCATGTTATTCTCATGTTTTACTCTGAGCTGCCCAAACCTGGAGCATGCTCAGTGCGTTCTGTCTGACCTTAATCACAGTAAGCATTATGCAACCAATAATGTGACAATTATCCAGGTGTGCATAAAAATGTCAATGATTGCACCCCCAATCAGCGTTACTGTAGGTGGTTATTTGTAGCGCAAGGCAAGAATTTTTTATTTTTTTATTTTCTACTTGCATGTAAACATACTGCATGTGATTGGCCAAAGCTTGTCAGTACGAGCTGAACTCATGTTTTAAAATCCTTGATAATGAAGTCTTGTTCTCTTGGTGTAATATAGATCATTATCACAATTTACTATAGGATTTAAATTAAATAAAATATAAAAAAATATTACATAATTTCTTTAATTATTGTATGTCATTGTTATTTTATATTCACACTCATAATGTATTGGTGCAAATTACTTAATTTTAGGACCTCAGTTAAATTTAATAATAAACACTGAAGAATATGTAAAGCTTAAAGACCCCAGAAATGTCTAGAAATCAATTTAAACCCTGGAAATTTCACTAAGTAACTGTCTTGTTATGGACCAAATATTTTTTTTTTATCTCTTACAAGTTGCTTCCATCTAGTGCCAGTTGCCCCCTAGAGTGCTGGTTCCCTTTCACTTGACACGCCTATTGTTACATTTAAAAAAAAAAAAACAACACTTGTCCTTCTCCTTGATTTTTACAGCGGAGCAGCTTCAAAAAAGGTACATGTCGGAGCCTGTGAGGAGCTTTGCCAGCGCTGCACAAACAATTCCACAGCACAACACAGCCACCGAACCTGAGGCGGCCGATAAGAGCCTGCATGCATGAAAGCCTTTCAGGAGGAGGAACATTCGCCGGGGTAAATATTGTAGTTGGCCGTCGCGCATGTGTACACAGCAATAACATGCTCCACTGTAAAGACAAAAAAGGACCAAGACAGATGCTATTTGCTGCTAATTTAGCATTAGAAGTGGAAACACACGGGATACTGTACTACACAAACCCTTATAAGTGCATGTAATCAGATCTTTATGATAATGTATACATAAAAGCAAGCATGCCCGTAATATACTCACAGCATTAAAGCCTATTACGTTGAGCCAAGTGAATCAGCTTTGCAATTTTAAGGGAAATGTATCCAAAAATGCGAAGTCTCAAGTGTAATAGATGAGGAGCAAAGAGTGCCGATAAATCATACTGTCGCCCATACTTGTCTTGTTAAGATCTGATTTTCCCACAGTGGTTTTACCTGACTAAGCATATGTCCAGGGGCACTTTTTAGCGAGACTCAAAACGTACTGAACAATTAGCAACACATGGCTGCAGTTCAGTGAACTGACCCCCAATTTATAGCATATTTTTCCACAAATACTTTCAGAGCAATATCCTGCGCTTTATTTCTCAAGAATACTTTCAGAGACTAAACGACAGGGTTGCAGTGGACTGACTTGTGACTTTTCACTCAACATGTGCTTGTATGAGACTAAAATAAAATGTCTGACTTCCTGTCACTGAGTATAAATTGCCTTCAAATAAAGTAAAACATGGTCAGAAGATGTATTTTCCAGCTTTGTTCTGTTTACATTTATTCATTTAGCTGACGCTTTTATCCAAAGCGACTTACATTGTTCTAATGTAATTACCAGTGTTACAGTCAATGGAGGCAAGGTGGGTTAAGTGTCTTGCCCAAGGACACAACAACAGTATGAACAGTGGGGTGAGCGGGAATCAAACCGCCTACCTTCCGGTTGAAAGACAACCACTCTGCCCACTGAGCTACTGCCGCCCTTGTTTATGTAAGATTGACTAAAATGAAATTAAATTAATATTACTTTTTAATTTTAAGCTGAATGCTAATAAACACTCACATATTGCTTTATCTAATGACATAACTCAAGCAAATGTTGTTTTATCAGTAATCATTTGCTTTTCTATCTGTTTCAGGTCAGTCTTATGGAGGCAAGAACTCATGGTGAACTCAATTGTATTTTTGACAAGGGTCAATGTGCAGTGCTCAAATTAATAACACAACTGTTTTGCTCCATGTTGATGAAAGTTGGACAATAAATCTGAACCTAATGGTTGCACTTTTTTCATGGCAAGATCCTCTTTTGGCATTCAAATTGAATTCAGAATTAAGTTTAAAATCCTTCTTACTTATAAGGCCGTCAGTGGTAAAAGAAAACAGAGCACTTTGTACAATGGGATGTAGAGCCTTTAGTTACCAAGCTCCTGTTCCATGGAATCAGCATCCAGCTTACATTAAAGAGGCAGCCCCTTTAAAGTCTAACCATTAAAGGTTAGACTTAAGACTTTCTATTTTGATAGGGATAGTCCCACTGAGATTACAAATCTCTTTTGCAGGGGAGTCCTGGCCCCATGTGTGTTTGGTAGGGGAAACCGGAGTACCCGGAGGAAACCTACGCAGACACAGGGAGAACATGCAAACTCCACACAGAAAGGCCCTGCCCTGGATGGGAATCGAACCCAGACCCTGGGAGAAGTATGACATACTGAGTATCTATCCTATTCTCTGGCTCTGTCTGACTTCACATTTATTACAATATAATTTACAATTCTGTTTAATTCATTGCTGTTTAGAAGTTGTCCGGCCCAAAGTTAGATGTTCCAGTGCTAAACACTGCACAGTCAGGGTTGAGTTTTTCCTGATAAAGGGTCTAAGGACAAGGGGTGCTGTCTTGTCCAGTCTGTTTGTCTATCCTTTTGTCTTTGTAAAGCATTTGGAGCCAAATTGTAATTTTGATACTGGGCCATATTAATAAAATGTAATTGAAGATTCCAGAGAAATATCCAACATTAGCCACAGGCTGCTCCACTTTTCTACTGCTTCAGGAGAGTCAGACACAAAACAGTAGTTTATCCACTCAGGAGAAGGTCAAAGAAAATCAGAAATACAGTAAGTTATATTTGTATTTCTTTCCTCTACTTTATGTTGCTGCTAACAGTGCAGGTCAGATTTGAAAACACTGGTGAGAAACTGGAAAATGATAAAACACAAGAACACAAACAGAAAATAGATGTTAGTTAAAATCAAAAATATTGACATATAATTGTTGCTTTTTCTCAACCTTCTCTTTCATTTGGTAGCAATATTGGTTTGCCATCTTTTTAAGATATGCCATTGAGCTTTAGGGGCATATGTTGAATTGAATTAAGCAACAGATGACGCAAAAGATAATACATTGGGGCACAAACCATTAAAGCAGTTAAATGAGGTGCATATTGGAGGATCTTTAGAGCTGATCATTACCAGAAGTCTGTAGTATTGCACACGGTTGACGGTGCACTTCATTTTTCTCTCGGCGACTTTGCCCTGAGGGATTTGAGAGTCCAACTCCTGATTCATGACCAGTGGTCGAGCAATTGAACATTTAAAGAGGAACCGAGGGTATATAGTGCTGCGTATACCCTAATAAATAGTGTTCCTAACAGCCATTCATAGCCCCGTCCAGAGCACTGAGGAATGATGACGGATTGGGTTTCCCGGCTTTGCCTCATTTCTTATCCAAATGAAATCCAGGAAGTCCATTCATCCCGTTTAGGAGATAATAAATTGTTTGAGTTGTGGGCTGTATATAGACCTCAGGAGTTAAACCAGCTGGGTGCTTACTGTTTGCTCATTTACTCCTTCACTTTGGAGTCCTGCTTTTTATGTTTCCGCAGGCTTCCTCTCTTGAAAGCAAAAGTATATTATATGAGAAATAGTCTCAAATATGTATAGGTTAATTGGTAAATCTAAAGTATCCTTAGTGAATGAATGTGAGAGTGAATGGATGTACAGGCTGTACCCCGCCTAAGGCCCAAAGTTGCTGGGATAGGCTCCAGTCACCCGTGACCTCCACCAGAACTAAGCGGAAGAAAATGAATGATTAAATTAGTAATCTCAAATATACTAGGGGTGTATTGATACACATCAATGCATTGATATAATATTCTGTGATTTATTCGCATGATACAAAATGTTAACATCGCACTTGTCGAGTGAGGAAAAGCTGCTATATTTTGAAATTGTGTTTGTTGGAAACGTCCTTCCACTCAGGCTGCACGCACTGTGCAGGAGTGAGATGTTTGCGGCGCTATGGCTAGTAACCATGCAGAAATTAGGATTTTCTTTCCCTCTTGGGGTTTAAGTTGGCCGTGTGGAAGCATTTTGGATTCCAAAATAAAAATGGCTCAATGGACAGGTCACAATCACAGTCACAGTCGAATGCAGCAGCAAACAAGTCCCCACTTTGGACAAGACACCCACCTTTTTTGCTTAACAGTAAGTAACAGCTCAAAATGAGCAATGCTTATTATATAGGGCACTATATCTGAGTGTGTATTTACTGCAGGTGACGTTGTCCGTTCAGACACTGAAGCATGTTAACTATTCAAGAATACACATGTAAACACTTGACTGTATTTACCAAACATACCAACAACGTTTTTGGCATTACAGATAAAATTTAATTTCATTTGTATTTTTATGTGTGTATCTCAATTTGTTTGTTCAAAGAGTAGCAAGATGTAATGTTTATCACCTTTACAAGAAGTTTCTTTACAAGAAGTTATTTCAGTTTTCTATAAAGAGATTATACTTAAGAGTTCAAAATATGCACTCTGACCTTTTATGAGGTTTTCTTTTGATACATAAGAAAGTGGTTCTTATGTATTGGCAATATTTTGACATGATATAAGTCCAATAAAGAGTTTACATTGCAGTACCTTGTGTAATTTCATATTTTAAGTTGTTAAATCAGCATATTGTTAAATATAAATTGCAGACTTTTGTATCGAGCAGTATTGTGATTGTGTTGCAGCATATTTTCTAATATCAACAGACATTGTATATTGTTGGTCATATGTATTGATACTATATGTATTGTGGAAAAACTGGTGATATACAACAACTAACAAGTGTTAGTAAAAGGTCTTTGACTATGATTTTTAGTTTATAACATAAAACACATGTTATGTGGTTACAAGTGTATTTGTGTTTTCCATAGTAAAGTGTGTATTTTGTCCCTGAATCGTGAAATGCAATAAAAAAAAAAAAAAAAAATATCAGATATATGTGAGCCTCAGAGCATTATGGTCATTATGCTCCAGTGTCTTATGTGAGCAACATGAAGAACAAGTAAAAAGATGAATAACTCTGATATCTGATATCACCAGCATCACTGTTGGTTATGATGAGGTATTAGTGTGTCCACGTGGATTAAGTCAAATTACTATTACTGTATAGATATTTGAAAATATGAGTAGACTGGGATGTGGCAGCCCAAAATGTGAGAGAGTTTCTGCCACAGAACTGGTGGATTGGTGTGCAGTGCATTGCATAAGCGTATGTGCTGGGTTTGTTTTGAGTGCATGATTTGAGCTGTAAATATTCCCGTAATTGTTTACTATCCAGATACTGATGTTGAACCTAGACTGCAAATGGGACCAGCATGTTATCGGGGAAAATGTGTTCAAGATTGGTGATACCTTTCTCAATCGAAGGGTGGAAATTAAGTGTTTTTTATTGATTGTGAAGTCGGGCTGTTCCATATAGGAGTGTATTTGGATGGTGCCAAAGGGGTATTTGTGATCTGATGAAGTTTCCACCAGTCTGCCCGAGCTGATGCAATTGTAGGAGCTGTATAACATAGATGTTACTTTATTGATTGACTGAAGACTGGTAGGTCTAATATCAAGATGTTATTACATAATGTTTGCTCTACCTTAAGCATAAGGCTTTCTGCAGAGTGGAATGAGTAGTGGAGGGGCTGTCACATCCCAGCTGTAAAGAATGGAGGCTTTATTCCAGTAGAAACATCAATCATCAAGTGATTATATTCTGTGTTCATTCACTTGTACCATGTAATATTTTTGAAGTATCTTTGAAGAGGTACAGAAAAGATAACACCAGCTAAGACCCCAAAGGCATTTATTATTTCACTCAGTGCCTTAATGTTGTGATTAAACGCTTCATACCTTAACCCTTTTTGTGAATTAGATACCATTGTACAAAATTATACTAATGCACTAACCCACTTATAACTGCTTGTTGTGTCAAAAAGTCAAGAGGTGCTGTTTTATTGTGGTGTAACTCACACGGTGGCTTCATCTTTAAGTCAGCAGCCACTGTTCTTTCATGTTTAATATCATTGTGTTTTTCATCTGGAGGGCATGATCAAATATTTGTCTAAATGAGATCCCAGGAGACACGTTATATGCCATTGTTAAGTGCTGTGCTCATTTATGTGTTTTTTTAATGAAAGAGTCTGACTAGGATGATTTTGTCCAGTGATTTGTTTTTAAAAGTGACTGGGTGTGGCTTAAATTAAGAAATGTATTTTTAGGAGATGTCTATTTGTAAAACGGACAACACCAAAAGTTGGAACCAAAAGTTGAGAGGTAAGTGTGACAAAGTGGGTATTAGTCTCTTTGTCCCATTTGATAATTTAGCATTTTATTCATGTTCTTTAGTTCTTTATTTACAATATAATTGACAGTGATATACATCTAAGCATTTAGAAATTGCTATTCTGGGTTTGAATTAAGTTAGTTAAGTATAGTTTACATTTTTATTTAATCACCACACATCCACATCCATAAAAAATCCTTAGTTCTTTATACTGTGCTGGGATTTAACGGACTCATTTTTGGTGCACTTCTGCTTTGTGCTACATGTTATGTTGTTTTAATTGCTTCCATTGTTTTCCTCACTTGTAAGTCGCTTTGGATAAAAGCGTCTGCTAAATGTAAATGTAAATGTACTTCTCCAGTGGAAATGAAAATATGGCCTTCTTGTTATCCACACTCCTCTCTGCAGCGTCCACAAGAGCTTCAACATTTGGCAACAAAATCTCTGCCCTAACATCTCCTCCAGGTAGAGGCCAGTGTGCCCTTTCCTCGTCAAGGCCTCTGTAACCACATCCAGATCCTCTGCTCTAACTTCTACCACAACCTGACATAAATGCATAATAAGTAATGACATTTCTGTGTTTTTTAATAAGATGAATGTAGGTTATATATTGGAGTTGTCCAAAAGTAAGAGTATTACTCGCACAGCATAGAGCTTTGAACTTAAGTGTTGATACATTAAATTCAATGTTTCTAGTAATAGAGATATTGTTTTTTTATTTCAAAGTACGGTACAGTCGAGCCAGAACCATCTGTAAAGTAAATAATAAACTGATCTGAGGCAAAAATATATATAATCCTTTCTACTCCTCTGAAACACATTCTGCATGGGACCAGATTTCACCCAGACATGAATAAACCAGACAATAACACTTTTTATCATATATATTATGATATATTAAAAAAAATATATATATATATGTAAAAAAAGACACCTCAGGTTGAACTGTTCCTGCTGATATTAAATGGACTTGTATTACTCTTTATATGATGGACTCGATGTTAATGTACTGTAACTGTTATGTCAACATCACGACCTGCCTGGGAGTTGATTCCTTATCTGTGGTTCTTTTGTTTTCCATGATTTTGAAATTTCCCAGTTTTTCCTTTCCAACAAAAGGTCTAAGGACAGAGGCGTTGTCTTGTACAGTCTGTAAAGCCCTTTGAAGTTATTGTTGCTACAATTCTGGGTTATAGAAACAAAACTAAATTGAACTCGGCCTAAAACAGTTTTATGTGATTCTAATGACTAATGTTTTGGCCAAATCTTGTCCTGACTCAAACTAAAAACATGCACATAAACTTGACACTAAAACAAGTCGGACCATTGTTCATTGATCATTTATTCAAGACTCTTAAAAAGCTCTAGCTTCTACTGTCTAAGTCTCTGAGTGAGGCCGGCGGCACATTACACTCACAAACTGTATTAGTTATACACTACTTGTCTCCAGACCCTTTTGATGATCTACAGCCTTTACAGTGACAGATCCCTTTGTGAATGAATGCGCATTTTCTCCAATGAATGTGTGTGTATACATATATATATATATATATATATATGGACAATTTCAGTCAACTGTGACCTCATTGACTTATTAGTCGACCAGAGGCGGTCAGTCTTAATGGAGTGGAGCATTATAGCTGAACTCCTATAGAATAGAACGTTGCACACAGCACATTTGGTCCACAGCATGCAACTTTCATGTTGTACTTTAACACACTGCATGACAAGATTAGTTTTGGCCTCAAGAGTTAGTGCAGTTTGAAAGTTGTTGTCTGATAATTATTTTTGACTTGTCCAGTCTCTGCCCAAGCCCTTTCTGCTGACTGCGTATTCCCAAGGACTCTAACCTAAATTCCCTCCTCTGCGTGTGCATACAGTCGTCTTTGAGCCGTCCACGTCCTGTCACACAAATTAGTCTGAGTGCTGCTAAATCACTTCCCAAAAAGCTCTTGATCCCCCCACACACTCATTAGCCCAGAGAGTGTGTGTGTGTTAGTAATGAGTGGATGGAGAGGCGCTGAGGTCAGTCGGAAAGCGCTTCAGTGCCACTGCACTTTAATTAGAGTGCTCTATAATGGAACTCTATCTTAATGAGCACCTAGTTGCTCTATGTGTGCTTCATTTGTTCGACCCAACTGAGGCCATGAATAATCTACAACTGTGGGTGATTATCTGAGGCCTGTGGGGTCAGGGTTAGGATTATGCCTGTTTTTAAGACATTGTTGATATAAATACGTCAACCTTCATACTGTTAACAGTGGAACCTTCCTGGATAAATACACATTAAATAAAATAAAAATAAAGAAAGCTTCTTAGAAAATTATCAATTTCTTGGGAAAAAGTAACTTTGTAATCAAATTTGGAATACTGAGAATAAAGTTCACAGATTACTATAGTCAGAATTCCTCTATAGGTCTAACCAAACAGTTTTCAAAGAATTCTGAGATTATAGACATTGAAGAAAATGAGTCAGAAATTTGTAAATTGCGATTAATGCAAGAATCATGAGAATAAAGAATTTGCAGATAAACAACATATTATTATCAGTGTCAAACTTCTTTAAAAACATAAAACTTAACTCTGAGGAAAAAAGTCAGAAATGTGTATGAAATAATTAAATTCAGACACCGTATTTATATATATATATATATATATATATATATATATATATATATATATATATATATATATATATATATATATATATATATATATATATATATATATATACACTGATGCACTATACAGTGCTGCTTCAAGCTTCTGCAAACCTTGACTATGACTTCCCCAAACACACATCCAAGCATAAGAATGATGGTTGCCATGGCAACTGGGCAAAAATAGTGCAGGAGGTAAGGCGGAGGGTACACAGACACATTCATCAACACAAGTCATCGCAGAAACACTCCACGTCGGCCTCCTTGCTCCGTCTGGTGTGCCTTAGCCCCTTCTATTCGACACACACTTTGGGGGAGTCTGTCCGACAGTGCAGTCTGCTGACAGTCAGATTGATGCATGTGTGCTGGGGTTGTATGGCTCCATTCCAGCTTCGGAGCTGTAAAGGCAGCTACCTGTTCATCCATCATCCTCTTCTCTCTGCCCTCCGGTGTGGATTGTTCTCTGCACTGATAACACACACCACAATACATGAAACACATGGCCTAACAGAGATGGAAAGTGTAGCCAAATTTTGTTTTCAAGTAATATTATTGTTACATGCCAAAATAATTGAGACCCAACTTCAACCACCAGATATTATGTTCTTTTAGTTTTGTTCTCTATGTAGTGCAATTTCATTTGGGGAAAAAAAGAGTGAGAATTTTCCAAAAAACAGTCAGTATCTGGTGTGACCACCATTTGTGAAGAGAACACCTTCCCAAAGTGCCAGACGCCATTGAATGTGAGCATTTTCTCCACTCAAGTCAGTTACGACAACGAACTGCAGTCAGGTCAAGACCCCGACATGCAGATGAGCTTCTCTGAGACGGTTTTTGACAGTTTGTGCAGAAATTCTTTGGTTATGCAAACCAATTGTAGCAGCAGCAGTCCGGGTGCTTTGAATAAAAATAGATGGGTAGAATTTAATTATTGTAATGTAGTCAAATGAAAAGTAAAATGTATTCAAAAATATGGAGTATACTGTATACTCCATATTTGTAACCGCCACCTCTGCATATCAAGTCAGTTCAAGCTACACTTGTTCACACATACACGCACATCCATATGTTCACACAGCATAAACACATTTATTCAGTTGTTCCCCGTGACTCTCCCTTTATTTCTGAGGAGCTGCTGCGATGCCCCATTTTCACCCTCAGCTCCCTTCTTCTTGTATCCACTGCTTTTACCCCCCCCAGTCTCTTCTGTGTTTGCTGCTGTGCCAGGCTCTCCTCCGTTCACGCGCCTCTCCTTCTACACATTTGACTTGTAAATCCAGGCTCTATTTGTGTCATGCCCAAGAGGTGCTGTCAATTAGTTTAAACAACGTGACACATCTTATGGCGAAATAAACGCAAGAAAAAGAGGTAACCAGAGGGAGTTATGGAAGGATGAAAACATGTAACACATTGTTAAGTGAATGCATGGCACCATGGAGAGACCCCCTGGTAGGTGATCATGTTGGATATCAGCGCCAGTGTCATCAGACAAAACCCTACAGTCCAACCTACTGAGTGTTGGCTCGACGCTCACCCCTGGAGAGCTCTGATTGAAGAGGAGTGAGCACGTTCACGTCGACTGTCCGGGCATATGGTGCACTAGCTTCGGGGCAAAGCAAATATTTATGCTCAACAGTGACTCATACCGAGGCAGCAGGCGAGTATCTGGGAAGCTACAACGCTAACTGGAGTTGTTAAGTTTAATTTGAACCACATTTTTATTTAATTAAACTTCTTATCAATATGTATAATGGAATATGATTGCATAATGCTGGCAATTCAAAGTAAGGCCTGAAAACTAAAGTATCAAGGAGGTCCTTTGAAATAGTATATAGTAGTTTATTAATAAATAACATGCCTTGTTATTTATTGAAATTAAACAAAAAGGGTACATAGTAAAATAGGCAACATGTGTGTAGTCAACTGAAGATGCCATCAACACAGCCCTCCACACCGGCCCCTGGGAAAGCCGGAGAACTAAGTATGAATGCTGTCCATCAACTACAGCTCTGCATTCAACACAATCATCCCTTGCACACTGGTGGAAAAACTGCTACACCTAGGTTTCCTCGGCTCTACCTGTGCCTGGTTTCTGGACTACCTCACAAACCGCCCACAAACTGTCAAGATCGGCCCCCACTCCTCCTCCACCATCACACTCAGCAATGGCTGCTCACAGGGTTGTGTGCTAAGCCCACTCCTTTATTCCCTGTACACCTACGACTGCACTCCCATCCACTCCTCCAACACCATCATTAGATTTCCTGACACCACAGTGGTTGGCCTGATAACGGGAGGAGATGAGTCGGCGTATAGTGACGAGGTCCGGACACTGTCCAAGTGCTGCACCAACAACAATCTGGAGTTGCAGACAGACAGGACGGTTCTGCAAAAGGTGATACTGTCTTCAGAAAAAGTCTTTTCCTTCTCTGGAGGACATTGCCAACCCCAGGTGACTTGGTTACTCAGCAGGGCCAGGAACATTATTAAGGACAGAAGTCACCCTGGACACAAACTGTTGGCTCTCATCCCATCTAAGAGGAGATACAGGAGCCTGAAAGGCAGTCCACTTAAGAACAGTTTTATCCATGCGCCATAAGAACAGTGAATTTTTACAGAAAATTTACAGTTTCCCACCTTGGCCTCTGAGATAATAAAACATTTGATGTGCTACGCAGAGATTTGACCAATGCAGTGTGATTCTGAAGTTTGGCACTGCTTAGAGATTAGAGGCACTTTAACATACTGATGTAGAATGATAATAAAACTAAATCTGGCTTCTTAAATAATAATAATGTCCAAAGCAACTGATCACTCACTATCACTAATTCTGAGCCACATGTGAGCTCTATTTTGTCCCAGTTCCTCCTTTAATAGCAATAATACAGTCTGCCACTAGATAAAGACAGATAGACACTTCATCACATTTGCCTTTTTTTTATTCCAGTAGTTATTCAGTGTTTAGGATTTTTTTACTTTATTTGTGCTAGAATCAGTTTTAAGGACAGATGGTGGCTGTGAAATAAAACATTTCCAAAAACTCAATTTTCAGTTTAAGCTAGCTTCTGAACAAAGGAGGCAGAGTTTATGCACTGCAGCTGTGGGTGATTTAAAATCCTATTCCAGACCACACTATACAAAGGCCTCTTGTGGGTGTGGTTTACAGAGCCCCAAAATGTAGCCTTAGAGGACCTTGTATCAGAGACATTTTATATTTGCACAGCAGACGAGCTCTGGTGTAAGTAACTAATAACATTAGCAATGGCTGTGTCCCATTTAAAGAGTGAGCCGTGCCAGTGAGCTGTGCAGTGAGCAGGCACAAATAACCAAACCATGGCCCCAAAGGCACACACTGGATTCAGACCATTTTATATTTTACTGTAACACTGTCCTCCCTTAAGGTTTACACCACCGACTAAATGGTTTAGCTTTATTTCTTTATTAATTTGGATCCCCATTAACTGTGCCCTATGAAAACAACTAATTTTCCTGGGGTCCATTAGAATTTAAGTTTACATGATTTCCACAGTTACCTGATAGTATATGTTAAAAAATCATTACATTACAATATATTGAGATTAGATACCATATTGAGGATACATTCCAAGAACCTGTATGATATAGAAAGGTTTGAGAACACGTTTTACGTTTGAATAATTCAATTGACACAATTATACATTCAATTAAACAAAAACGGTCTCTTCTTAGAAATAGATCATGTCAAATGTAAAAAAAAAAAGATGTAGATATGATCCTTCATGAACTGTTTAATTTGTCTTTTAAAATTGCAGCTTGTTTAATTTTAATTAAAGTTAATGGAAATTCCATGCTTTTATGGCTAAAAAAAAAACAGCAAAAAAAACAACAACAAAAAAACAGTGTGTTTGAAAAAATTGGGGATCAAAAACCGACCTTCAGTTGCCTGTCTTGTTGCATAGCCATGTGAAAATTATTATTATGACTTTCCATGTTGTCATAATAATCTTTAACCTTTAACCAGTGCATGCTGTCTTTGAGTCTTTCTGATTTTAGCTTGTGTTTTCTTGCTCCTAACCTTTTCAACATTTATTTAATTTTTTAAATTTAAAATTTTATTTATTTTTTGGCAATTTTGTTGTTTATTTTAATAAAGATAAAAAACTTTTGGGTACCCAAATAAAATGTAAAACTACTTTTGAATAGGAAACACTAATCTAGTTACTAAAAACGGTGGCAGGTTCTTAATTGAAATCCAAGTTATTGCCATCGTGCACCAGTCAAATTTCCTACCATGCCCCACAACCCCCTAAATTCAGGTGAAACACATCGACTTACAAGTGCATTTAAAATATTGGAGGAAATTAAGTGAGTGAGATTTTGTGGTAGATTGATGTCTGAGAATTTCTAATTGTGAAAATTAATCATTTTTATTTAATAGGTGGCTGCAGTCAACAAAATCTGCATCAGCTCCTGAATTGGGATTATAGGTAGACATGTGTAACCGGTCCGTGTAAATAGCGGTCAACAGACATTTGTCATGATGTGAGAAAAACTGTGTATCGTTACACAAAGTTGTTTATTTGGTTCAGTTACTGTTTATTTATGGCTGACATTCAGATCACCTGTGTCCTCCAGCTACTTGTTTCTTCTTTGTTTGTCCCAAAAATGTCATACATATATTGTATACTGCTCTGCCATTTCCTCTTCCCTTTTGATATGTCCCACTGGGACACACAAATGATGACTGTTAATGCACTTACACATGTACTGTTATAACGCTGTTGTGGCTTTGTTCCGACGCTAACATGATGTATTGTTTTGTGTAGATTGGACTAAGGATCTGTCGGCATATGCTACTTGCTGATTGTTGTTTGTTTCATGTTGTCAGCCAATAAACAGAGTCCCTGTGTTTTGTGGGTCCTTCAGCCTCCACACACACACACACACACACACACACACACACACACACACACACACACACACACACACACACACACACACACACACACACACACACACACACACACACACACACACACACACACACACACACACACACACACACACACACACACACACACACACACACACACACACACACACACACACACACACACACACACCATTAAAACACAACGCAGAAGTCCATGGAATGGTACGGAATTGGTCACTCATTAACAACATGAGCTGTAATAATTGCAGTCTGCGCATAGATTTATTGTGACTTTTACCTTCACAGGATTACACTGATGACACCAAAGATGATTATTTCTGCATGGTGATCAGGTGCGTACTAATTTAAAAAATAGTTTGACATGATGCTTTTGATACAACCATCACAGTAGGCTGAATAAGACACTGCACCTAAACTCTAAAAGCATAGTATCTTGATGTTTTTGTGTGACCCCAGCAGAGTTCCCTGTGCCCTGGGCAGAAACCTGTGGATTTGTTTTCCCCTTCTTGTCTTTTTCCAGTCAGGATTACCGTCTGCATGTCTCTGGGGGGCTTCAAACAAAGTGTGTTTCTCGGGAGCCCCCCTCTGTCTTAAACGCTGCCTTGAGGTGCACGATCACAGAAGATTAAACACTAAACAAGAGCACACTGCCTTCTTCAGCTTTTACACACACATATCCACAATTTAATTCTGGCTGCCTAAAGGGTGTCGTATCTGTCACATTTCTTGTTGTCAAATGTGTTTACAGCAAAGTTTGTTTGAGAAAACAATGCTGTTGTTTTGTTTAGCCCTTTCTTCTTTAATTTATTGAGTGTCAAGCAGAATGAGGAAGAAACATAGCTCTCTGTCTGGATGTAATTGCGGAAAATGAAAAGAGTTTAGCCGAGCAATAGTAGAGATTTTTGACGATACAAGCACGTGTTTCTGAAGCTCGTTCTCTATACTGCGTAGTTAGACGGGAGAGTGGATGATGCAATGGCAAGTAAACGCACCACAAAAGGAGTTCACTAAGCTCTGCTCCAGATTCGTTTTGTGATTTGATAATACGCTAGGGTGATAGTGTTCATGTGCTGATTTGGTCCCATTGGAGGGAGCTTTATGGGCTTTGAAAGTGGATTACAGAGAAAAACAAAAAGTGAGTTCAGTGCTTGTGACAACTATGTATATATCCACAATCAAATTCATAACTGTAACTGAGTAAAAGAACCACCATAAGATACTGTTACAAGGCAAAGATAAACACATATCTGCTATGATTAGTGCTGTTTAAGGCTGTGGCATTTATGGCCAACCCCTTTGTGGATGTGAACATAAGTAAAATTTCAGGACAGATGGCTGAACGTTTCTGTGTTGATCCTGTAGAAATGGATATTGAGATTATAAACCTTTAAAATAATGTGCAGTTAGTCTCAACAGCATTGTCAGCTTTTTTGGAGTTTTGTAGCGCCAGATACCTTTAAGAAGCAGCTCTAAAAATGTTTGCTTTGTTTGGGTCTATCTTTGTGTCCCCTTTCTGACATAAACATGTCAACATCTTATGGACTTTAAATTAGTCCATAAGAGGTTTACTCATTTATGTTTTTATTTTATAGTGTGAGATAAACAGGAAAAAATGCATTTACATTTACAAAATGCACATGCAGATTATATAAATGTTTTTGTTATGTTTTATTAGAAAATGTGAAATGTTTTATTAGAAAATGTGAATTTGTTACACCAAACTTTCTGAACAAGTTCAGGGTTAATATTCTGTTGAAATAATCTGAGATAAATGTTACAACATGAGTAGCCATTTTCATTTTGTAAAAGTAGCCCTCTGAGGAAAAAAGGTTAGAGACCCCTGGTATTAGTCTTTTGTGGAGAAAAATTGGTCCAGTTTTATTTTTTTAATAAAAGCAAAGCAATGGAGGTCCAGGGGTTGTTTTTTGGGGAGAGTGGAATGAAACTAATTAATGTACAAGTATGTTTGGAGGTCGGAGAGTCTGTAATCGCAAAATGGCTGCTACGTCTCCAGTCCAGTGTGTGACTATGGAGTGAATGAATAATAGACTCTGTAAAGCGCTTTGAGAGCCTTGAAAAGCACTATGTAAATCCAATCCATTATTGTTATTATTTCTCAAGCACAAGTACCGAATTTACTGTAACAAAGTTACTGTGGACAGTGCTCTTGCCTTGGTTTGATAAATGCTGTAATGGACTGTTAAATGTCCATTTTCATAAACCTTAACTGTCAGTCTGTAAGTTTACCTGCACTTTTGTCACACCTTTATAAATTCAGTTTAGGATTTAAATGCATCTTTATCGGGTACAATTTTTTTCACTTTATTCAGGTACAATTTTATCAAATCATATTTGTTACTTCCACCCCTCATGCATCTTCAAAATCGACCTGCACCAAAAATATGAGAAAAAAAAAGTACTAGTACTAATTGTATGTTTACAATTGTGCATTGGTAGCAACAGTCCTGTTTCTTAGATGACCAATTTCAGGCTTCCATGACTTGAGGTCTTCTTCAGGAAATCCAGGTAGGTCATGGCCGCCAACGCGCACGGTGAACAACAGCTCTCAACACCAGTATAAACCTGTGTTTTCAGAAGTGTCATTGTTGCCTAATGGTTTGAACACACGGCTGCAGTGTTAGAGCACTTACCTCTGACGGACAGAGGTAGAGGAGCTGGGGCTGCATGCTGTTACTGATTGGATGGCTTTGGAGGGCTGTACTCGAGTTGTGTGACCACATTAGATATCAATATGCTAATAGCACAGTTTTATAAAATGTATTCACAAAGGCGATTGGCTTTTGGTGATGATTTCTCCTTCACTGTCCAAAAGGACTTTCATGAAGAGGCGTGAGGACTAAAAAGGACAACTTCAAACCCACTAATGAAAGCTCTTGCAACACTGAATGCATTTTTAAAAAGCAAAATCCTCAACATAGAAAATATAATTCTACAGGTAAGTGTTAGAATTTTGCTTTCACTAAACCCATGCTACTTTGAGGAAACAGCCCTTCATGTGAATGGTTGGCACATTCACATGAAGGGCAACAGCTCTAACTCCGCTTTAGTGTATCAAGTATGGAGAGCCCAAGTAAATATTGCCCTTTTCCACAGCTTCATTGATCAAATAATTTATAGATTTATAGTTATATCTAGTACACATAGGGCATTGTCTTTTATTTTGACAAATAACATACTGTATGTGGAAATGACAGCATGGGATATCATTTCGTTTTCACATTGACTTTCATCCAATTTTTCTGATTTGGAGGTCTATGGGAGTCTCACAACTTTCTGCAGTAATCAAATAAGCCCCCTTCAGACCTGGCATCATCAAATAGGATTAATGAATAGAAGTAATCGGCAGTAAGGTGGCCAGGTTTAATGGATACTGTGAATGCACTAAAAACTGAATACTGTATATCCTCAATATATCCTGAGAGATCAGATCTGAGGACACATTTGGAGAAGGCCTAGGTCCTGTATGTATCCAGATGAGTTAAGGACTCAAAGGGCTAGATCTTCATAGAAACACAAGGGACTTGTCACGCTTGTGTTTTACTGAAATAAATGAAGAGCAATAATAATGTACAGGAGTGAAAACAGGGCATAACCTGACATGAGAAGTAGCACATGGATGAATGAATAGATAATAAATTATGAGATGGTCAGACAAACAAACCCTCACAACGTTCAATTGTGGATCTACTGCAGGAAGCGGTCTGGGCACGGAGCAGGTGTGTAAAGGTGAGTAAAGCCGAGCGCGTCCTTGTTTTGGACATTTAACACATTTAACACACAAAATCTACTCTGTGAGATGCTATATGCTATTGTCTTTGCGTAAAAACAGCTGTTATGTCCTTTATGCGGTTAAACAGTGTTCCTTTGATAAATCAGTCACAATGACAGTAGACTAAATACAAGGACAACAGTTATCCAGCTCTAATGCGTCTCATCAGCTCATAAACACACTCCAGTGGGTAAACGCCCAGTAACTGCACGCCCCGTCAGTCCACGTTGTCCAGCGCCTCAGTAAAGTCTAAACATGGCTTACTTCTTTCGTTATCATTTGAAAAGTCTGCACTGCTTTTTGTGTTCAACCCAGAGTTTAGTGTCCTGCTGTGATCAGGTGGACGTTCGCGCACAATATCCATCTCAAAATTTTTGATACATTATTAATGTATCTATATTATAATTGTTTTATTTATAAATCTCAAATAGTGCGCTGCTTCAATGTCTTAAGTGTTATCAGGCCTTTGTCTTGCGCCCAAACCCCTCTTCACAATACCCACAGAGGTGCATTATGGCTCGTCCACACATGAACCATGTGGAAGATGTCAAATCAGCCAAGCGTCACTGACGTTGAACCTTTTGCCATCCATAAGATTGTGTCCAAACTTTATTTGTACATGTCATTTACAGTATGTGAATGAAAACTCTTAATTTGATAAATGTCTCTAACCACGCTAACCCCTACATGAGTTTGGACATTTAAAAAAAAATGTATATGTAGTGTCTGTTGTACCTATTCGTGGTCTTGGTGTAACACGGTCTCAATACACTCAAGTCTCCTTCATAACCTGGTCTTGAATCACATTATCTTGACTACAGAACTTTTTTACCTTCATAAATTGTTTTTTTTTAAGTCCTTTACAATGGTTAATTGAGTTGTAGTGGTGTGTTTGAAGCGCTCTGGTGCATCTAAGCCAAAAACAACACTTGCAAGTGAGCCACCGACCCAACGCAAGTCTCGGTGTCATGTTCACATTAACGTGAGAGTGACAAATTGCTATACGGTAATTCAGTATACACATAGACCTCCCACAGTATGATGAACGTATGAATGTCTCGCTAAGATCATAACAAAATGGCATAAACTTTTGTACTGTATTTGCTGTTTCTTTTTGCAAAACTAGTCCGCCGGAGAGTGTTGTTGTCCAGAGCTGTTCACTGAAGGAAGCTGTAGGAGGAGCTGCACAAATCTTACTTGGTTCAGCTTTTAAAAAATTGGTTTTGCATTTGAAGGAGAAAAGTAAGAACCCATCTGATGTTGACTGAATACCAAGTGTGAATACATCAAGTGGAGAGAATTTCTTAAGGGGGCCATACATTTGCTTTAGCAATGTATGTAAGTGTGTTGTTGTTTGATTTGACTAAAAAGGAAACTTTTCCTCCCACATGTGATGTGTCTATGACAGCAAATCTCAACCAACTTTACCTGCTCCTCTCTGATTCAAGTCGTTGGAGGTCCTTCTCACTTGAATGGTGCAGGCTTACAAATGTTGAACAGATCTTACCAAACCCATGGCAACATAATCCTTATCAATCAGATATAGCAGTAGCTCATTGATACTTTGCATGCAAAATCAGAGAAATAAACCACGCGACACAGGAAGTAAGAAGTATATAACCAAGTGTATTCCCTCTGTTAATGTACACATATTTAGAGTCATCTCACTGGAACACTTTACAATAACATTTAGAAAGAACAGGAAGATACTGGGAGGAGAATGTTCAGAAATGGAGGGAGTAAAAAAAAACAGATGACAGAAGTGACTGGAGTGGCTGTTGTCTCTGCTCCAGCCAAGAATAAAAAGTAAGAGCAAACTCAAAAAGATGGAGGATGTGTCTGGTATACAATATCTGCTTTCTTCACAGGAAATGGAAACATAGAGAAAAAGAATAGATGTAAGACAGAAAAGAAGATTGAGGTTGACAGATGGAGTTCAGGAGTAATCTCTGCATGGTTCAAACCCAAATCACAATTCCTCGAAAAAAAGACATTTCCCAGAATCATCAAGTCATTTTTTTCTCCTCAACAGGAATGAGAGTAGGGAAAACACATTTGTCTTAGTAATGGGATGAGAGTCAAATATTTAGACATTTCACAAACTTTTTTCAGGATTTTTCTTCTTTTCATGGTACAGTTTTGATTTTTTTTATTAGAGTCGAGAAAAATTGGAATACTAGAGTTCGCTTCGTACACGTTCCGGGGAAGTGTTATTCACCTTGTGTGCTCTTTCGCCGAGAGTTTGCTTTGCCCATTGGCTGCCATCAGTCCAGACAGACGCGAGGGGGGTGGCAAAACAGAATCGCTTTTCACTCCATCACGGATCTCCAGCAAGAGCCGTTTCACTATTTCTCTAAAATGTCTCAATTCACCCGAGAGAAACTCAGATAAAAAAAGAGCAAAGCAAAGAGGGTCTTGCAGCGAGGCTTTTCACTGCAAAGGGAAAGTGGGGTTTGAATGTTCAGTTGTCAAAAATCCATTTTATTTCTCGTTCATTTCCACTCATCATTTATAGGTCCATAGGTTTCTGTAGCGTCTATACATATATTTATACTTATATAGAACAGTTCTGCTGGAGGTTTTGATGTTTTTAGGTGATTAGTAATTGTAAGGACGAGACAGTTTCTCGGCTTGTCCAACCAGAATCACGGTACAGATCTGCTGGAGCAAAAGAGGAGTGTTTTTTGGCCTCAGTTTTTTGGCGGCTAAAGATAGCATCCATAGATCGGAGTGGTGCGTCACATAGTTGCTACGTTTAAGGTTGATCAATTGTATATATTTTTTTGAACTCCACAGAAAGGAAAAGGAAAAAAAAACTGTTTTCGTAAATGAATACTACATGCTTGAAACACTGCAGAGAGTTCACTTCGCAGCCGAGCACCGGAGACAAGGAGAGAATTGCAACTAACGAGCCGAGAGAGATGCAAGGAGATGACACGGTGCTTGTGGAAGCTGGCAGTAAATTGATTCTACACTGGGACGTTGAGTTGGTCATTCACCTATTTTGGAATATGTTCTCATCTCGATACAAATACTGACAATGGTGTCTTAATCCACTTGATAACAACTGGCCATAACCCACAAATCAGTTTTATCTGCATGTTGTACACAGGTGTTGGCACAGAATGGGTAAAGTTGTACTATACTCATTTAATAAACCCTCTGTTTTTAATAAGACTGTGTTACGATACTGAAATGTGAGATGACTGTGTGAATTTTCCCAACTCTCTCGTCTCTTTCTGTCTCACGGTGCGTCTGCTGCTCCCTCTCACACGTAGTACTCTTTATCCTTATTCTTCTTGTTCTTGGTGACCGTTTTAGCAGTGCTGGGCTGTTTCTCCTTGACCAGCGCCCCGTTGCTCTGCGTAGCTGAGTTGCTGATGTAGTTGCGGCTCTGATCCACCTGGTACGAGCCCTCGTCCCGGTTGCGGTACTTGTACATGGCGTAGAGCAGGATGAGGATGCAGAGCGCGGCAGCCGCTACGATTCCGACCACCATCCCTGTGGTGCTGCTCGACTGCTGGACCTCCACAGCTCCAGGAAGGCCTCGTTCCGGAGATGTCGGATCTGGAGTGGGGACATGGGGGAAATTTGGAGGGTGAGTGATGCCAGGGTTTCGGCGGTGGCCTGGGTCGGACGATGGATGAGTTGGGGGAAGCAGAACTTGATCACGGGTGTTCATTTTGCCTGCGGGGATGTTGTTGCTATTGGGTTTTAGGCGTGGGGTTAGCTGATCAGGCAGGGCTGTTGGGGTACTCGACTGAGGTGGGGTTTTGGAATTGGGGAAACGGGAGAAATGGCGGTCACGGGGGTTCTGTACGCCCCCTTCTGCGGCTGGAGGCGGGGGGAGCACCGTCCTGTCGGTGACCAGCGAGTTTTTGTAATAGTCCTCGTCGTCAGACTCTGTCATCTCCCCCGAGCCGTAAGCCGATACCTCCAAGGTCTCCTCGCAGTCTTCCTGATCCAGGGGACAAGGGGGGCGGCCGTTGGGGAGGGGCAGGGACTCTTTGGTGGTTTCGAGCAGCGTGAGGAAGGGGCGGTAGGTGGTAGGGGGCGGGGGTATTACTGGGAAGCGAGTGGCGATGGATGGGGGGTCTAGGGAGTCCACAGTTATAATGGGCAACACTAATTCACCTCCTAGGACAAGAAACAGACAAGGGAAAACAATGTTAGAGACTGTTCTTTGAAAACCGCCTTAAAGGTCAAAGAATACAGAACACCAGCACTTAAACTTAAGTTTAGTTACACATTAGTCTTTTCTATTTAGGTTTATAAACTACAATTAAACAAGATGTCAATGCTATTCTATGCTGCACCACTGACTGTTCTGACCCCTGTCCTACAAAAGCCTATGTGCTATTTCAATACATATTCATAAAATACAATAACATTTAACTGTACAATGTCTAACTGGCCTGTGCTGACTACACTAGCGCTCAGATCATTGTGCTGTGATTGGGTAAATAAGATAGCAAACCACGAGGTTCAGGTCACTTACATCAACAAATTGGCCGCATGATTTTTGCATGAAAAAAAAAATTACAAAAAGAAAGCTGTGTAAGATTGTTCTCGGATAGTAATAAACAACCCACCCCCGTTTACTGTACCTCCTTCTCAGTTTAAATACTATTGCATTATTCATTTTCCCCTTAGAAGTATAGACTTAATCTCCCCCATTTGTCTTTAGGAATAATAGGTTAATCTATATGCAATCCCTTTAGCACTTTGAGAAAGTAAAAAAAGTACATGTCCCCATATTCATTGGCCAACATTTGAATAAAACATATGCACAAGTATAAACAATTTGAAATATCATCTGGTTAAGCCACTTATAAAAATGCATGTTAAAAACACATTAGTGGGAAGAAAATTTCCCATCATAGGAATGTCAATAGGGTAAAGTGTTAGTGGCAGGTTAACACATTAAAGCAGAATATGAAACATTTAACAGTAGGGGTGTCACGATCTTGATCCAAATTGAAAAACATATAAGAATATACGCTATGGTCACAATTATCCAAATCAATAGGGGCGTCATCGATTCTTATTTGCAGACAGGGTTAACCACAACTACAAGACTTTCTGTAATTTACAAATTAAAAGCTCTATAGTGTTTAAGCGGTATGCCTGTCTTTATAGGAACCTAAGCCACGCATAGAGACCCAAGTTTCATTATATTTTGAATAGAACTCAATGGCTAAACTATTTTGGGCCGTTGTCTGTTTGAACAAATTTGATGCCACACTGATGACATCACATCTGGCTACAACCTCAGCATTAAATGTCATCCTGATATTTAAAGCAAAACTGACCAAAGTGGCCATCACTGTTCTGGATATCTGATTTACTGTATATTTTGCTAGCTTAAATTAGCGTGCTGGGTGGTGACGTTTATTGTTCTCCCCACCCAACAACACACACACAAATTGATCCCACCTGATAGGTGACAAGCCCCTGGGGAGCCTATTTAAGGTGCAGGTGTGCGGACTACTCTGAGATCCCCACTACATGTCACACTGCAACTTAAATCTATATAAGCTCTGGGTAATAAAATAACTGTTATCAGTTATTGAGAAAAAGGTTGAAGTGAAAGCATCTGGACTTTTCAAGGTGAAGAATTCAAAGAGACTTTATCAATTCTGAGATCAACTGGTAAGAGAGCTGTGCTTATATCTCTAGAGGGAGGAGTTTCCCCTGAAACCAAACCTGATGGACCAGGTTGTTCTGGTCTCATGGTCATTGGCTCTGAAAGGGAAGTGTGACTCCTGATGTGAGAGTCGTTAAGGCTCAGGAGAGTTGTTAGTAACACTGCTCCATTCAGGTGCTGTGTTTGTTGTTCTAGAGTGCAACTCTTCTGTTTTAGGTTTCAAAACACTGTTATAAATACTAGGCAACATGAATCTGAGGCCACCTCCTTTGTTCAAAGAAGGCTTTTCCATTTTCACAAAAGGTATTAGAGACAAAATGTCTTCACCTTAAAAACTGAGTCCAGATGCTTTTACTTCAACCTTTTTTCAAGATGCCCTGGATGACTGAAAACCTTCACAGACATGTTATCAGTTATTATTATCACTACCAATATTTTACAAGAAGGCAAACTCTCACGGAGTAAAATATGTTTAACTAGTGGATTAAAAATAAAACAACAACAATTAAAGAGAATTAAACAATTGAAACTAAAATCAAATTTAGTTATATCGTGACACCCCTGTATTTTAGTATACCTACACATTATTATGGTTCATTAGTTGATAATTTGACAGTTAAGGAAACAATTTGGGGTTAGACTCATACTTAAGGGCAGAAAAGGGGCAATAGAAAACATAAGCAACATAAAACCATGTCTCTGGCCCTAAATTTAATTGATGAGGTAAATCAGTGAGACTCGGGGAGAGGGTTAGAAGTGTAAAGGGGAAAAGATCTGGCACTGTTTCCATTTTGCCTTTTCCCATTATTCAGTCCCCCCACACAGTGTTACTCAGAAAAAAAGACTTTGTAACAGCAGCTGAATACAAAGCCATTAAACATTATAATATGACACAGTTCAATAAAATACGTCTTTGGAATGAAGCAAAATGTGAAAGCTGTAAAGGGGGAAAAAAATGTACTTCAACTGAAATAACTTGTCATTTCAATAGCTTTGCATAAAAGGCTAGTTTCTATGGCAATGGCCAAGTTATTTTTCTCCATTAGCGCTTCGTTCTGTGTTTGAGGGCTATGGTTCACCTTGGCTCAAAGGACAGCAGAGTGGTGGCACTTTTGAGGAACAAGGACGAGCAGCATGTGGAGCGTTTAGCGTGTGGAGTATGGTAAAATATATATTTTTCTGGACCCTTTGAGATACTTGCAAAAGCATGCGGCTTGTCTACACACAGGGACAATAAAGACGGTGCTATCTGTTCTTTGCCATCTGTCTGTGCGTGAGAGAAGCTGCAAATGCAATTTCAAGCTTTATACCTGCTTCTGGTGTACAGCCTACTCATTACAGGGGACTTACATCTGTTTACACTGTGTTCCTTTTGAAACTATATGTGGCATTGTTGGCATTGCAATTAAGATAAACACTTTGCAGAATATAGCAATGCAAATCTGTATAGTCTGTCTCACAGGTAAGAAAGCGATATATCATACAGTCAGACCCCGTTGAGCATTTGAATCGCTCTTATTTCTATGTGGACGCATGTGGTCACCTGGACTAGTATTAAGATGTGTCCTACAGAGTCCACAATAGACTAGTTCTTACTTTTGCCTGATTGGTTAAAACTGTGCTTGATCATTCTAAATGTGGAGAGAGTTCATTTTACCGTGTCTAAGCTACTGGCCACAAAAAGAAATTTGTATTGGACTCAGCGCTACCATCAGTTGCCATGAGTCTCTCTCTGTAAAAGGCTTCAAAAATAATCACTTGTTAATCCTGCAGTTTGCTTATTCTCGACTCTATTATGAAGGATTTTAATGAAGACGAGTAAGTTCAGCTCATGGCAGTAAGCTTGAATCACATAAAAGAAAGATTTCTCCAATTTGAACAAGGGGCGCTCCCATTGGCTGTTGGGCAAACACCACTTCCTCACTTACATGTTCATATTATCAAATTTATTTTATTTTATTTAACCTTTATTTAACCAGGATAGTCCCACTGAGATTACAAATCTCTTTTGCAGGGGAGTCCTGGCCCCATGTGTATTTGAGGGGGACTGTTGTACATGTTTTTTGGTGGTAGGGGAAACCGGAGTACCCGGAGGAAACCTACGCAGACACAGGGAGAACATGCAAACTCCACACAGAAAGGCCCTGCCCTGGATGGAAATTAAACTCAGGACCTTCTTGCTGTGAGGCAGGCGTGCTAACCACTTTGCCACTGTGCCGCCAAATACTGGTTTATTTGCAAATTGCAGGTAAACATTTGTAATGCATTTAGGGCGTTCACACCTGCCATTAAGTCTGACCACATTAATCACTCTGTCTGCCATTTTTAATGCCAGATTTGAAGTCTTAGTCTTGGTCTTAGTGATTTTGAATAGAAAAAGAAGAAAGGGAGACAGAGTGAATTGTTAATTATTTTAGCCAAACATTTCAACATTACAATAACATTTAGAAAATTTAAAGTGTTGGTGATTACTCTATTTAGTGCAATGTAAAACCTATTCTGTAAGGTGTCATGGTAAAATCCTTGCAGCTGTGCTGGATTGCGCCATTAGGAGAGACATTACGGTACATACATGTGTCATCAACTTGTTTTTATGGCACAATACTAGATAAGAAAACAACACAATATGGCCATATGTTTGTTTGTTGTACATTGAAATGCAAGAACAGCCTAAATGTGTTATGTTAATTTTACAGCAATTACTGTAGTTTTCTACAAATCTTTCCAAATGTTTTATTTATTTTTTTTTTTACATTTTATGTGTTTTGCAAATTGTACTTGAACCTATTGTGGTAAATAAGGTATGCATAAAAAGTAAAAATATTATTGTTTTAAATATTTAGATGGTCAATGTATTTATGTTATTCTAGTTTTTTATTTTATTTACTGTTTTCTATTTATAAGTATTATACCTTTAATGTTGCAATTAAGACCAATTTGTTTACAATTTTTTTACAGTTTTTAAAGTTTACCATTTTACTCTGCTTTATCCTCCTTTACTAAAATTTAACATTTATGGCATGTGCCCACATCAGCATCATTCTCTGACTGTTCTGAAACTGAAACCCAGCCCTGAAACCCAGAATGAAGCACATTTCATGTCTCACCGTCTTTTCATTTCCTGCTGTGCTCCCTACTGTACTGCTCTTTAAACCAATCAACAGCTTCAATTGGCTGTGACTTTGCCTGTGACTGCGCCCCTCTTTTCTCTGGATGCAGGATGCAGCTCCAATTGGACAGTTAGCACCAGAGGCTAACGTAGTCGGTACCGATTCAGGAAACATGTGTAAGGTTTCGGCGGTAAACTGTCAAGAACCACAGGGACATGGTTGAGCACAAGATACGTAGGATTTGTAACAGCTCCAAAGTGAAGAAACAGACGTGGTTTCCAACCGTGCAAGTTTGTTCCTCTGCAACGAGACACTGTTCAATGTGGACTGACTGCTACTGGGAGTAAAAAAGGCACCAGTTTTCTTCCAAAAGGTTTCTAAGAAAAATTATTCAGTTTTCAGAATAGCCAAGTTTGACACGGAGCAGTAACTCCAGTCCAGAATGTTCTAACTGATGATTTAGAATAGATTAGTCTATGTATTATTCCTTGTATTTGTTACCCCAATCAATTTTTAATGATTTCTCTGAACTGGGACATAACAGTGGCAAGAAATGACTCAGTTTCTCTGTAAGAAAAATAAATAAATAAATGGGGGTAAAACTGGGATCCTCTATTTGTATGTTTTTAAGGACAGCTAAAAGTAAAGTGCCATATCTACAATGAAATCAGTGGGAACCTTTGTATCACTACTAACAAATTTTGGTCTTATTCTGTCTTTATTTGTAAAAACATGACATGTTCTCTGATGAATTTGTTATTTTATTTTTAACCCATACATTGTTGTTTCTTCTGCTATGTCTGTTGCCTATAAACAGTGGGAATAAATCTGATGGTGATTTGGGTCAATAAAAAAAAATGCTATGTAGGAACCTCGCAGGTAACACTGTAACTATTTCATGATTTTGCTCTACAACTCTATTTACCAGCTGAGTGAATGAAGGTGTGAGTTGTTTTTCCTTTAATGTGCAAGCCATTCCAACGACTGCCTACATGACTCATGTATTTAGACAAACAGAAGAGGCCAACAGTTAGCAGTGCATCGACAGTGGTCTTCTGACAAACATCATTACTGTGCTCGTCACATCGCTCGGCTCACGTATATTTGAAATATTTAGAGCGAAAAAGGTTGTTTGGAGTGTAAGCATTCCATGATTCAACTTTGATTAGGCTGCAGATGAAAAATTCAGCAGCTCGTTCATGTGTGTTATAGTTTACCCGCCCTGCTTATGAATCAAAATAAGAAATATGGGGTCGCAGTGATTCAAATAAATGTATTTTCAAGGACTTAAACATGTAGGTTAATGCAGAGCAGGTAGAATTCAGTGTGTCTGTACTGTTACCGTTCTGCACCTTTTTCAGGCCTCACAATCTTTTCACAGATGTTCCTTTTGTTCTCAAGTCTTTATACCAGAGACTTTCACAATTTGGTTGCTTTAAGAACGCACTTGAAATAGAAGAATCTCTCACACTCAGCCTGTAACTAGGTCATTTACCAATCTTTATCTGAGATGAATGTTTGTTGGAGTGCAAAATTTTACAATAAAAAAAACAGTATTTGGTAGTTGTTTAAGGCATGTGAGGATCAATCCCTTAAGCCTTAAGCCAGGAGAACTAACCACTCAGCTACCATCATGTTTCCTCAAAACAATTTGGGCAGTTTTCAACCTACTCAATACAAAAAAAATATTTAACTGATCTTCTCTTACACATGGGCTAAAGTGGGAATGTAGTGCTCTTCTTGTTTTGTAAGAAAACCTCAATCATTTTAAATTTAGTAAAAATCTGTCCTCTTCACCAAAACTGGAATTGGACAGTTTGGTGTCTATTACAGTGTGTCGGATACTGGTTCTGGTCTTGACTTTGTCTTGACCAGCCAAGGTCTTTGACTTGACTTGATCTCGCCTTGACATGGCCTTGGTCTCCAAAGCTCAAAATCTTGGTCTTGTCATGGTCTCAATACTTTCTAGTCTCAGTAAATGCGGTCTTGACCACAGCAGCCTGAGAGTATTACCTCACGCCATTATCTTCATGAATTACTGTTTTAAATACTCATGCGCATAAGAATTAATCAAAGTAAAAATACTTTTGATGCTTAAGCTGTCCAAATGCACATATATCCGGGTCATCTGTCATCTATAGGCCGGTTCTTTTTACTCCTC
Organism: Perccottus glenii; assembly: GCA_024416835.2. Lineage (NCBI taxonomy): Eukaryota > Metazoa > Chordata > Actinopteri > Gobiiformes > Odontobutidae > Perccottus > Perccottus glenii. The sequence continues at coordinate 22,372,500 of CM044546.2, forward strand.
ACCTCAGGTCGCCTCTATAGAGAATCGTCATGTGATGAATTATTGAACAGCAGCCTTAAGCTCTGATCTTGTAAGAGTAAAAACAATATAGTGCCTAGGACATCGTGAGAATGAGAAGTAAGTGAGGTCGTACTGAGGTAGATTACAGATTAAGCATGAGATCTGCTTGTTATAAATAATTTTCTCCATTGTCTATATTTAGTGTTATGGCGTTCATGTGTAAATCGGTGTTCAGATTCGGGAATGAGCACACATGTTCACTCTGTCCGTCAGTCCTCGCTCGTGTTTCATGTATTTAATCCAGGTCCCCTCTTCTGATGGAGCTCATTACCAGCCGCTGGATGAGCCAAACCAGAAGCTGTAATTGGCTGATGTAATTAAGCTTCCTAACAGAGTCAAAGTTTAATTAGCCTGGTGGGAAAGGCAGGAATTTCACTAGGCTCCCAATTTCACATCCTTCTTTCGGCACTTCCTCCTCTCTTCTCTGCTGCGACTCTCTGCTCTGCTCCGAGTGCACGGAAACGTGACACAAATCTCAATGAGTGTTGGAACTTGCGACCAAATCTTTTCCACTCTGTCCTGGGCTCCTCTGTTTTCCTTATTGAGCAAATCAGTCAAACGCAAAAGCAACACAGTGCAACTCTTCCTTGTAATATACAGCCTCATAATCAAATAAAAAAAATTCCTTCATATCAAACACAGTGATGCTTATGACATAGTTCCAAGTTTACTATCCATTCGTCCATCCGTCCATTTTCTACCGCTTAGTCCCGTTAGGGGTCGCGGGTGACTGGAGCCAATCCCAGCAGCTTTGGGCCGGAGGCGGGGTCCAAGTTTACTAGATACTCAAATGTGACTTGGCTGCTGGGCTTCACAGATTCAGTGTTGCATCTTTTTTATAACAGAAAGGCAATAATCCAAAGCAGAGCGTTTCATTCTGCAGATATTGTTGAAATAAGTAGCTTTAGCAGAGCTGTGACTTAATTTAAGACAAGTACCTCTAGAAAATTTATTCATGAGGTGTGACTAATTCATCAACCTGTAGACATACTGTTTTTTGTCTTGTGTATTGTTATGAATAAATACAAAATCAATTGTAAAAATATTAGAAGGTAGGAATTGTAATGAAAAGTGAGCTATGACTTAGAGACATCATGTCCAACATTAAGCTCACTGTACACCAGAGATGGGTAGAGTAGCCTAAAATTGTACTCAAGTAAAAGTAGTGTTACTTTAAAATACTTTTACTCAAGTAGATGTAAAAATTAGTCATCCAAAAAAGACTCGAGTAAGAGTAAAAAAGTATTTAGTTAAAAGACTACTCAAGTACTGAGTAACTGTTTGATTGTAATGTCTGATTTGATTTATATCTATTTGTGGTAAAATCACATCCCCTTTGTTCTTTTTTCTCTAGGATCTGTCATGTGTGCTTCAGTAAACCCCAAACCTAACAATATTAACTTGATGCATGTAATACCTCTGTATGAGCTACTACAAACAAATCCAGTCGATTGCAACTGAAAAGCCGTAGTCATGTGGCCTGTCTAGCGCACAATTCAAAAGCGTGGAGCATGTTTTCCACTTCTCGATATCCTGTCCTTGTCACCTCTAATTGAAAAGCTTCAGTCACTGCCATCGTCCGCTGACCACAGGCAAGTGTTAGCGCGAGCAGTAATGGAGAGGCTACACATTTTTACTGGACAATGGCAACTCTTCTCTCTCTTCTGCAGCTTGATCCGAACCTTATCCGACCCTGCCCGGCCCTTCTCGCTGGAATTCTCTGGACGGTAGTGATAGGAGCGTGTTTGTTGTTCGTCACAAGCTGCAGAGAGTGAAAGTTTCCACCCACAGAGTTGGAGAGACAAGCAGCTGTCTGGAAAAGGTGAGCCGGTCTAACGCTGTATGTGTGTGTTTGTGTGGGCATATACACACACACAGCCATGTTCCCTCCTGGGAGATTAAGCCCTGGCATCGTATCCACCAAAAAAACTCTCATTTCTCCTTTTTCGATAAGAAGGGAATTGAGTCTCTATTTCAGTCCCTACCACCTACAGAGAAAACCGCAGGAGAATGCCACACTCCAGTTCCTCTGCAGCACAGGTACAGAGCACTTTCTCCTTGCACAAACGTTGCCAGCACCATAATCTCCTTCCATTTACAGTGCAAAGCCTACACTACATTATATCAACACCACTAAGCCCCAATTCACAGATAAAGGGCTAGACTTTGAACGGTAAGAGAGGTGAAATTCAGGCAAACATTATGGTGATGGTGTTTAGAACTCCAGCCTTAAAGCATAAAGGTCTTGATGTCAATCCTTTTTATTGCCATTCTGCGTGCTATATGTGACATGGCTCAACATATATAATATGTATCTTAATATATTTTTCCCGAACTGTTATAAAAAGAGAGGTCCAGCTACTGTCACACATATTTTGAAAAGATAGATGCTAAACGTATAGGCTATATGAGAAAATGGTTTTTAAATTGCACAGTTAAGGTGCATATAAACCCATAAGTAGCTCATTTCTGTGCTACCATGGGTTATCTGTAGGGTTAGAAAATAGGCATGGGACGTTTATTTGGGAATCTTTGTACCCCTTTTGAAAGAAAGAAAAAAAAAGTTCTAAGACTATGCCGTACCCAATATCTACTAAATCAGGGTTTTTCAGACTTTTTGTGTGTGTGGACCACTATTTGTAATCAAAACATTTTGCGGACCACCTCATAACACACATAATAAAATGTCTACACACAGTCTTAGCTGAATTAATCCGCACCTCTAAATAGGCTTACTAGCACTACTATAACTAGTCATCACATCAGTGTGCAACAGGCTTGTTAAAAGAAAGTTTACTGCACACAACGGCTGCCTCTTTTCTCTTCAGAGAACCTGTTGCTATCCACCGATCCATAACGACACTGAACTTGAACGTCACGGCCGAACACCACTGGCCTATTTTAGTAATCGCACAATAACTTGACAATTTAATGCAAATGTTATATCAATATAGGCCTACATATTCTTTTAATTTTTTTATGGGAATTTCCTGGTAAAATGAAGGTAAAATATTATTTTATTTTGCCTTTCCACGGACCACCTGCAGTACCCTCACGGACCACTAGTGGTCCGCGGACCACAGTTTGGGAATGACTGTACTAAATGATGTGCTTTGGTTGCTTGATTAAAACATGTATTTTGCGAGCTTAAATTGTAACCTTTATTCTCTTACATATACATTTAGTGTACATAGCTGGGTGGAGAGAACAACACTTCACACTTAGCTCATGCACTGGCAAAAAGGATGTCCAGAAAATAGTTAATTATAATTTGTCTCATGGTTGGAAAAACCACAATCCTTTATAAAGTGTAGATTCTTTAGACAGAATTCATAATTGCCAGTGCTGTACCGTTTAATTGTTGGTTAGCAATTTTACCGGGGTTGAAACTTATTTTTAGTTATCTTAATTGTCAATTGTGAATTAACGTGTGTATTTGTCTCTAAGTATTAGCCATGCGACTAACGGTGTGAGTTTTGAACATAATGTTATTTCTTGATCATTGCACAACAATTCTATTAACTGTTAATGGTTTTAATGCAACCCCTAAAGGATAGTAGATTATTGTCAGTATATTCCCAGGATATTTGGAGAAGCAGTTGGGAGCATTGCCAAAGGCTTTGGTTTATGTCTGTCTGTTAATGGGGCCAGTAGAATATGCACTTTTATAACAACTAACAAAGCTTCTAAAAGAGCATCAGTAGTGTTTTATCATAAATATTCTGTTCTGTATTGATAAAACATCACAACCAATTATTCATTTGCACAGATGCTTCAATGTGGTTGTCATTTGGAACAATATTGTCTTTCAGTCAGATATATTTGTGGCATTACTCTTGTTTGCTTCTTGTGAGCAATAAATAATAAATATCCTAAAATATATAATACATCCACTATTACAAAATACTGAATTCGTCATTGTGACAGTTGGTTGTGTCGCTGTATGTGGTTCTTGACAGTTTCACAGAGGTTGGCCTTACAGAGCTCAAGCCATGTCTGAGTGTGAAAACCCTGGCGTTTGATCCCTGGTGTCAGAACACAGTTTGACCCGGTGTTCACACTAATAGAGCCCAAGCAACAGGAGCCACCAGCTGTGGACTGCACCCAAACAAGCTGCATTTTCACACTTGGAGCTTGTTATATTGAGGAGCGGAGATTGGTGAACAGCTGGGTAAATGCTACACAACACCACTCGGATCAACAGTTGATCCCTGTCTGTTGAGTTAAATCGGCGGATTAGACGCTGGAGGGTGCACATCTGTCCAATCAGAGCTGCATTCGGAGGCTTTTCAGTCATAGTAAATTGCGTCAAATCTAATTTAGCCACACCAGTGCACTCTGAAATCTGTAATCTGCACTATGCTTTTTAAACCCGACGCCAAAATCCCAGAGTTGACTCACCATTTCCAGGCTCACACTCCTCCAAATCTTCATCATCGCTAGGACACTCAGCCGATGCTACCAAGAGGTCGTCTGCGTTCTGGAACAACACACACAAGAGACACAGAAAAGAGTCAAGACATGTTTTATTTAACTGAAGGATGCAGACGTAGTACACATAACAAGCATCTACGATGATTGTCAGTGGCAAGGTCATTCCAAATCTATCAATATCTACTAGCTTCTTATATGTAACCAGGAGCATGTTCCCTTTGAATATTCACATTATCCAATAGTGAGTGCACGAGGTTTTAAAAATCATGTGTATGTCCTTGTAACATTGTATAGGTAACTACACAACCGTGTTAACTTCCTGTTAGTTCAACTGATATTTAAAGACTAGAGAATATCTAGCTACTTGTGACATGACATCACTCAACCCCAAATTCAGCAGTTCACTCTATGTTAGCAGAAAGGTGCCACATCATTCTAGGATCTGTTCTGAGACCATTTATGAACAGTTTCAAGTAAAACATAAAGCTAAAAATGCTAATGTCTGCCTTCCCCCAGAGCCACTTCAGCTGGCTACTCATGATGTGGAGGAGCAGCGACTCTAATCCGAGCTCTTCCACGGTCACCAAGCTCCTCCCCTGTCTTTTGAGGGAGTGCCCAGCCACCCTGTGGAAAAAATATTTTTTGGTCACTTTGTATGGTCAGCGTCTTCTTCAACCCTACAGACTGGTACATCTTTGCTCTTCACTCTTTTCCGACTAACAACCTTAATTCTCATCCAATTCGTGATCATCTCGACCCCTTAATAAACATATGCTTTATATATTTTAATGATCAGAGATATGTTCATAATTTTGTGGCATATAGCTCAATGTGATGTCTGGAGCTTTATAGAGACAGTGGTGTAAATTAGAACAAAATAGCATTATAAACTGCACCGCAGAAACCATCTAATGAATATCCCGCTGCCCCCGTCTACCTAACACAACAGCGGCAGGAGACGAACCGGGGCAGGCGGAAACCCAAATTTCAATTTCTGCAACAGCTCTGAGCTACCTGCCGCTTCGTAGCTTTGATCAGAGCGGAATAATGCGCTTTGATGCTTAGAATAAAAGATGGAGCGTTTGATGTGTGAAAGAGGGCTCCTGTTCCTGCAACTCGTCATAGTGGAACTGTCGGAGTTATCACTTGTCTCCCTCTGACCCAAATGTGATGGCAGTGTGTTAGAAAACTCCCAGCACTCCCACGTGTCATGGCTCCTGAGTGGAGTGTTCTGAGAAAATGTATTACCTTCTGACCTGGGACAACTAGAGTTCACTGTTTTTACAACATGTTTTTCCCAAATATTCCTCGAAACATCTGCTTTGAGTTCATTGCCCCACGAGTCACTTAAAGCTTTTCCATCCTCTGTGACATATTTTATCACATTTAATAACAATTCAACACAGAATTTTAGGAACATTTTCTTCTGTTGACTGTCCACAAACGGCTGTATTGACAGATGATACATTTTAATCACTTTGCTAACTTTTATCCGAGGGTTCACAGCTCTGATCTTCTTATGAGACCATGGAAATGTGACAAATACAGCTCATCGGGGTATGTTCCAAAACCAGTTGGTTTCACATTGAGGCTAGTGGAGCTAAATCTTTCTGGCTATGTTTATTTGGTGAATAGTAACCACTTCCATGAGAGCGTCCTGTAGGTAATACTGCTCAACTGATGTGGTACAGTATAAACTGCAAAGAGCCGGCAGCTGGGACCTCTCAAAATCACCTCTGGAACAATAAAGCTCGGATTTTTCATTTATGCCATCTGTTCACCTAAACAGATATATCTTCAGATAAATGTGATTTCTACCAATATTAATACCATAAACAAAGAAATTGGCAGCAGGATTATTCAGTTAAAAACAATCCACAATCCAGGTGGCACTGAACCCTGGCACGAGTGAAATTAAACTCAGACACCTGTTGGAGGTGTGATAGAAATGGCACCTCAGTCTGGAAAAATATTCCCACGATTATTTTCACATCTCAGCAAACTGCTGAACTTCTAGATTCTCACTTCGCATCTTTTTGAAAAGGCTCCTACAACAGCCAAAACGATTCTGTAGAGACATTAGAGGAAAAAAAATGTAGAAATGTTCTGATACTAGTACTCGTCAATACTGAACACATAAGTAGATAATATTTATGAACCATGCACATATAATAGAGTTTTCCAATGTTTTTTCGCTTTATTTACTTTAACAAAAATACTAACATGCCTCCCAAACTTTAGTTCCATACAAAACCCAGCTGTGTTTCCTGTTGAGTTTGATCTAAATCTGAGTCTTTTTCACACCAACTTTTCTTTTTCTGTTCTGCTGCCATGCACACCACTGCTCAGGCTAAATAACCCTTGCCTCCCATTTATTATGAACTGTCACTGGTGCCATTAAATAGGAGCACAAACAGCAGCATGTTCCCTGCACCATAGGTTTTTTCCCCAGGTCTCTGCAGCCACAGTGTTTACAACGACAAACAGGACGGCTTTCAATCAGCGACCAGTGCCTTTGAGCTGTTTAGGAAATCAATGTAACGCACTATTGTTCATGTTACACAACAGCTGTCTGAGTACACTCAATTGTCCGACTACACTCAATTTCTTTTTCTTCTTTTTTTTCAGCAGCAAGAATTTCTTTAGTCCGTCAGTTAATGTGGACAGTTTCTACAACAGCCTCTAAGTCCAATTCAAACACTTTTGAAGCCCTTTCAAGGTCAGTTAAGTTTGTCTAACACTGGCTGAGGAATAGACTGTGCTTTGTTGTCTGAATATACCCACACATATGAGCACTGGTAAAAGCAGAAAACCATGTCCACAATGTTTCCAGATAACTGATCAAATAGAACTGTCGGTGGCTGCCAGTTTCTCTTCTTCTCATCGCAGGCAAGTGCTGTAAATGCTTACTACACAGAGACGGATGAAGAAGTGTTTCTGTCAAAGTCTGCAGGCTTAAGGTACGACACTGAACTGAGTGGATGACTACATGCGACATCTTAGAGTCCTGGTTTTAAAGATATCATGGAGGAAGAAGACAAAAACTGCAGAATCCAAACAAGTGATGCCAAATGGACACACTCCAAAAAAGCAATGTCTAAAAAGCTCTCGTATTCTGCTTGGGCTGTAGAAACCAATGAAGGTTAAAAGTTAGACAGTCAAGTAAATAAAGTATGTCCTCCATTCATGAACTAATGGATGGCCAGTGACAATACATAATAACACTTTCTGTCACAGCAGCTGCCACTTGTTCTGTTAGTCCTGGTCACACTGTTCAATTTCTGTGCGACTTGATTTGGGTACAGCTAGTATCTGATACAAGTCACAATGTCCGATTAGAAATGCCTAGTGTGTTATACACTAAGATTCAACTATCCATTTTATGTAAGACCATAAATTTCAAGTTGCATTGTGCAATGTTTGCTACAAACAATCATTTGCTTTTTGGCGATACCTTCAGCTAAATGGGAGTCATGTCTACAATATAGTATATACATACCAAGAACAATCAAGAAATTGGCAAGAGGATTATTTGGTCATGGGATATTGAACTCCTGCAGACACCTATTGGTGCCTGATTATTGTTTAGTAATTAGAATAATTATTTGCTTATTAGAGAGTGCAAAAATGACAGTGTGACAAGAGCTTTTATAAGGGCTCTATTTCAAACTTTTGTCTTTCTCTGCTAATAGTCTGTAGCACACAACTGAGCGTGAAAACCTCTAAATTAAAATTCTTCACTAAATAAAATCACCACCTCACAGCCCCCACTGACACATCCTGATACTGTGCACTAGCATAGGAAGAGTTTTTACGCCCAATTCCATCCATATGTATATATCTTTGTCCTGTGGGGCATTGTCTCACTTTACGCCACAGACCAAACAGATTTACACTTATGCATTTACACCAATCAGCAGACCCCATGATGCACGGCTTGTGTTTGAGCAAGCTTCATTTCAGCACACATCTGAGGCAGCGTGTTCATTAACCACGTTGGTAAAATCTGTTGATTAACTGGTTTCTGACGTCACCCCGTCTGCATTTAATTTAAAGTAAAAAGTAAACATTCAGTCACACAATACAGTCAGTCATGGACACACAATCTGTTCAGAACTGAAACTGTGCTGCACTGAGTGCAGATAGCCTATAGCTATGCTAAACAAAGATATTAACTAATTAGAGTGTCAAGACTACATTATTTGACTGTCCCATGAATAGCTGCATGAATCAAGCTCAAAGACAAGTTCTGGCTTCAGTATATGAAGGAAAACTGGCACCAGCCCATCCTTTCTTCACATTATCTCTGACGGTTACAAAGTGGACCAACCACCATCCTCTGACTATATTTTAACCGGCACTGCTGACTTGATGAAAAATGAAAGATGACATTCGGCAAACATTGATCTAGTCTAAATATATTGCCAGTCTGTGGATTATAGCTGTCACGCAAAAGGATGAAAAGGCTTTCTGACTGCTCTATGATCAGTCTCAGTAATCACAAACAGCTCTAATGAATGAACACAAGTATGAGAGGTTTGCTGTAATTGGCACCCTTCCTTACTGACATGTTACATTATCAAAGTTTGCTGAAGTCTAAAATGTGAAATGGACATCTGTTTAAGGCACTACTTTAGAAAAAAAAGTTAGCCAAGCAGCCACTGGTATACAGCACCAAAACTTTATTAGAAGTCCATGCAACACTGCAAATCCAATGTGGCATGAGTTGCATTGTGCACAGCTTGTAGCTAATGGAGACCTACATGTTAGAGAGATGGAGCATGTTATTAGGTCTTTTTAGCAGAGTGGGGAGCCTGATGACCCACCTACTTCATCTTCCAGTACACAGGCGCCAACTGCTTTCCTACTGTTCACAAATGTTCCTTATATTGTTGGTGATGGTCCCATTAGCATATCCGGCTATAAATCATCTCCCTGTACTTCTATGTCCTGTATCAGCCCCTGCTCAACTGCCTCTGTGCTCTGACAGGGCCTGACTTCCACTCTGCTCCGAGTGTAAAATGTCCAAAAGCAGGTGTCTGTAACCTTGACATATTTGCCTACTGTCTAGTATTTTACTGTTTGAAGCTACACAAACTTTATTTTACCAGAAAATACACCGTGGCCTCCACTGTGTCGCAACTCGCTACCATCTGGTGAAAATACGTATCTCGGCAGATCAATATTAAAAAAGATTTACTGTGACAGGCTAGTGGTGGTTGATTCCATTAGCCTTAGTGTTTTTGTGCATTAATAGAGACTCTTTCCAATAAGGATCAGTTGTACAAAGGTCTTCAGGTGAAGCATATATTAGCCTTGATATGAGCCTATATATATATATATATATATATATATATATATATATATATTTATTGGGGCGCAGTGGCTTAGTGGTAAAGCGGTTGTCCTTCAACCGAAAGGTTGGTGGTTTGATTCCCGCTCTCATCACAGTTCATACTGTCGTTGTGTCCTTGGGCAAGACACTTAACCCACTTAACCCTTCCCTCCAGTGGTGTTTCAGCTGTAACACTGGTGAATAGAAGTTGAATAGAAGTCGCTTTGAATAAAAGTGTCAGCTAAAATGACTAAATGTAAAAAAATGTAAATCTAAAATGTAACACTGGGGAATTGAAGCTTCATGTAAGTCGCTTTGGATAAAAGTGTCTGCTAAATGTAAATGTATTAATTTCTTATTTGTATATGTCAGTAATTTTCCGGTTATAACATAAAATATATTATATTTTTACATAATTTCATTCTGTTTATTGTGTTGTTTTAACAAGAAATAGCATGTTACAAAGTAATAGCTATCAAACATATTTTACTGACCTGGCAGCAATATGCTTCTGGTGAAATATAGACATTTAGACATTTAATCTAAAAAAATGTATCTACTTCACTTTTATTAGCATTGAGGGTATGGTTAAACTTTTATAAATTTAAAAATGGAGAATTTAGAATGGAGTCTGTTTTGAGACAGTGCACCTATATTTTTGTACAATCACAATAAAGCGTCTTGCACTTGTTGAATCCAGTTGCATTATGTTTAATGATCTCAGGCAATGATTATAGCATATTATGTTTCACAAAATCTAGAAAATGGCATTCAATGACACTTATAATTTTGCATTTTATTTGTTTCAGTAAATCACATAGACCTTTTGTATAAACAGTTGTGATGCAATGATCATATGTAAGAGGGGATGCAACAGAAACACTGTGTTTAGGTGACCTTTTATTTGACCTTGAATAGTTTTGATGTTGATTAAATAAGTCTTGACTTCAGCCTACACCCTTTCAATCATTGCTTATAAAAGTTTTGTATTGTTTTATGTTTTTTGGGGGCTAACATAAACTGAATGACCAAAGAAGTGAATCCTTTGTGCTTGATATTTGAGCCCACCTGTGTGACGCTGTCCCTCATGGTGGGCGAGCGCGTCTTGCGGGTGGTGGTTGTGGCCATGGTTGTGGTTGTCTCCATGATGGTGGTGGACATATCGGCCAGTGGGGTGGTGGAGGTGGTGTCAGTGGTGAGCACTGAGGGCACGTCGCCCACCAGCCGCAGGTTGCCCTGTGTCTGGACATTGGGGTCGCCCTCTGCGGCCAGTTTGAGCACCTGCAGGCCATTGTAGTACAGGCCCGAGATCTGGCCCTGGAAGTGACGCCCCTTCTCCCCACCGCCGCCGATTTTGATGAACGCCTGGCTGTTAAATATAGTGAGCTGGCGACCTGGGGTTTCAGAGATGATAAATGAGGATAGAAATGGGTAGTAGAGAAAGAAAGTGAAAATAAGGGGGACAAAGAGAGGGCAAAGAATACAAATCAGTCACTGTTTGCCATAATTAGAGCTTTACATCAAACACAGGTAATAAACAAGCACATGTACAACACAGGGGTTTCTAGCACATGGGATCCCTGCTAACACTTGAGGGAGCTTGAACCCTGGTTTGTTGCATTTGGGGACCGGGCATGTGCCACTTTCTCCGCCTGAATGTGGCAGACAAATAGATTGCATGGACAGTCACAGCTTGACCCCCAAGTCTGAAGGTTCACAGCCAAATGCATCTAATTTGCCCCGAGATGGAATACATTAGAACAATGCAGGGGCTGTGTCATTGACCTCCAATGCACATGAGCTGCACAATGATAAAGTACTTCTGCCGGCGGCAAAAAAAAAAAAAAAGTCTCTGGAATCCAAGGAGAAAATGAGATTCTCATTGGAAGGAAATGTTTAATTCAGTAAGGGCTCTCCTCAGCGGTCATTACCATTCATGTGGATGGAGAGAAGGATGAGAGGAGGGAAAGGTTGTCCGTTTAACCAGGGTCCAATGCTACAGTGTTAGCAGGGTGAGGGAAGGGGAGGGGGAGCATTTACTTCATGGATTTTCCTCAGCTGATGTCAGGTTTTATTTCGTTTTTAGCTTTTCTTACATTTCTCCTTGACTATCCTATAATAACCTGGACTTATGCATGTGTTGACCCCTGACAGCGGCCGGTTTAATGTGGAATACCGCTGGAAGGAAGTGGGTTAAAAACAGAATGGATGAGGTAATTACTTAGAGGAGAAGGACAAGAGGCCAAGGAGCTTTTTTATGGATTAATCAATTGTTGAAAAGAAAGAGGAGCGCGTGTTTGTGAAAAAGATACTTCAGACGTGTGTGTGTGTTTTTGAGCAAAATGCAGTCTCCCAGGGAATGGCTGACTGCCAACCTCAAACATTGGAGACCACTCTGGACCGATAGGTGGGATCTAGTATAATTGTAATTTATTATAGACTACAGCTGCATTAACGTTATATGTTTTTAATGTTTAATTGCTTTATAATGTGTGAAATTGGAAATTGTGCAAAAAGGAACACTAACTGTTCAATAGTGCAAATAAATAGTGCTCAAGACACTAGGGACAAGCCCCGAGTCCCATTTGTTCTCATTTAGTAGAACCGATAGGCTACTTTATTATTGTAATTATGATTTACTCTCAGTGAATACCCATGCACTTGTTCCACCATATGTGCAGCACTCAGGTGGATGCATGTAAGTAATGGCCAAATGATGTCTGCTAATGTATATGTGTCTGGAGTGGGTGTCAAAACATGTTTTCTATATATGCTTCTGCAAGGTTTCCTCACGTAACCAGACAAATCTATTTTGCCGAGATGGGTCATTACAAGTGTCATCCCATTACCGGATCGTTAGGCTTGCCAGGGGCCTCATGAGGGAACTAGCTCCTATCCCCTAAATTCTTAATGATGGGACGTAATGTCTGGCATATGCACTGTTGACACAATCCGACGGTCTCAGGATGATCTCATCACTAAGCCTCATAAACGGATGGACTCGAGACATCAGCGAGGAAAATACTGAAGGATAAACATGCCGTGTACATAGAGAGACAATGTCATTAGGAGAGAATACACACACACACACACACACACACACACACACACACACACACACACACACACACACACACACACACACACACACACACACACACACACACACACACACACACACACACACACACACACACACACACACACACACACACACACAGGGCTCCTTCAGTGTCCTTGGTGAAAGGACATGTATCGTAAACACACCAGCCCAGAAGGTCTCCTGTTTCAACAGCCTCCCCAGTGATCGTTATGGAGAGTGGAGAAGGTGAGGACACATTATCGTATGTGCTCATAAACTAGCTTCACTAACAATGCCAGGTCTTCTCTGTGGAAGGTGAAATATGCCAATGACAAAGTGAAAGTAAAACTAACCCTATAATGTGGAATAGTTAAAGCAGAGGTGCATACATGTGAATAATAAAACCAAGTGGCAATTGTTTAATGAGCCCTGTTTGTTTCACGTTTGCTTTTTGTCTGGGAATGGAAGTCAGTACAGTCTATACAACACAATAGGGACCAGTAAAATAAATGTTGATACATTTGTCTCTGGAGTTAGGTTATTCCTTGGAAACCATAAACAGTTAAATTCAGCAAAAATTAACATGCTCCAAGTAATACAGTAAAAGTCGGCGGCGTGGGAGAATCAGCTGACTCACGTCCTAATATGGCAGCTAATATGGAAATGTGTTTCCAGTGTATATTTAGGAGGGAAGATTACTAAACTATGCAACAGCACTTATAGCTTTGTAACCTTACTTCCTTTCTATCAATTCCTTTCTTCAAAAAAAAACAAAAACAAAAAAAGATTTCTCTTATCCTTAGCTTTGTATACTGAGCTGGGTTTAAACTGACTAGTTTTTGTGTCCTTATGCTTTTTGTACCTTGTGTTGTTAAAATTGCTTCCATTGTTTTCCTCACTTGTAAGTCGCTTTGGATAAAAGTGTCTGCTAAATGACTAAATGTAAATGTAACCAAGTGACTATTATTGTATGAACCCTCTTACCACGGCATGCGCTGCAACAACCTTTTTGCAAAAGGGGCAGCACAGGAAGTGACATGTTTACAGCCGACAACAAAGGATTGAGCTAAGTTCTTCTTTGATGACACTATACAGTAAGTATACAGTATCTGTATTCACTATTGGGGTGCAAAATTGACAATATGGTTACCACGCCAACCTGACAAAAAGAGATGAAGCACAACACGCATCCACTGCATAAAAATGCTCCTTAATATAAGGCACTGTGGAACATGAACATTATAATATAATATTTCCACCTAAACAACAAGCATAACAACTTTTACTTTATCTGATATTTATTGAGAGGCTGAATTATTACAGTAGTTCAGCCTTTTGAGCATGTTTATACTGGAACACCCAGAGAGCTAGTCTATTCATACAGCCAAAATATTTATTTTTGTGTTTTGCAAATGTTGCTTGGAGACATTTTAGATTAGAAATATGTTTTTAGTATTCTGCTGGAATTCAGTTTCTGACTGTAAGCACGAATAAAAGTCAAGTCAGGGTCCTGGCTTTTAACACCAGATCTCGAGGAGAGCATTGATAGGTTCAGTAAAGGCCTTTCTGTCTGTGTCGGTTCCACTATTAGAACGTGAGGCAATACCACACTTTTAATGTCAGATCTGGAGTTGCTCCTTGATGGCTCCCGGTTTGAATCAGTGTCCTCCTTTTTCTCTACCCCTTGTTTCAGTTTTATGATGTCACCTCTCTTCGTTAGAACCATAATGAATGTGACAGCAGGTAAAATACAAGACCACATGACCAAAGTGCTCCTTCTTTATGGACAAGATACTGCAGAAATAAACCCCAAACTTATTTGCCCACTGCGCCCATTGGCAATGTCACTTGAACATCAACAGATGTTTGGTTTATCTGGATCTTCAAATAAAACATACTACATCTATGATTTCTACTGTCTTAGATTGCAGCATTACTGTCATATTCAAGCGGTGTTGGCCTTCTGTGCTCCTGACATTGTGGCGAGAAACAAAGGGAAGACGACAAAAGGTGCCCTCCAGGCTGCATGACGGGAAATCACTGTTTGTTTTGCTAGCTGTCTGCTCGGGATGAAAGCCTAACAGGGCCTGATGAAGTTATTGTTTCAGGGTGTGCCGGGTCAAATCAAAACTGACATATGGGTTTAGAGACAATTTTTTGGAGGAGGACATTACTGCAACGGCGCGGCATAGAAAGAAGAGCGCACATGACAAGCAATCACGGCACGTAATACAACCAAGCTGCAATCTATAACAGCTTATGAAATCTGTCAGTGGGATGACCTTCTTTGCATGTGAAAGATGCTGTATCTGCCAAACATGTATTTACATTTATGTCACTCCCTCTGTATGTGCACCAGACAGTGTGATTGCACATTAATGAGAGTCTATTGAGCCAAATTGGTGAGATTGCAGAGCTGGTGCCTTGCCTCTTTCCCCCAGAGCCTCGGAGGTGATAGGTATTTAATGGGCAGACGCTGGGATGGGAGGGGTCAGAGGAGAAGATGATGAGACAATGAAGAGGTGGTGACCAGCCATCTAGACGCTTATGAAGATCGACACTGGTGTTGCATTAATGAAGAGCAGGGCTGGTATAAGAATGTTCAGGCTCTATGCATCTATATGAAGTGGTTTCAACTTCATCTTGCAACAGGGAGTGGAAACAGATAGAGATGGATTAAGCATAAACAGATGATACAGTAGGTGCCAGTGTAGCAGTAAATGCACAAGATAATAATTATAATATATATATATATATATATATTTATATTTATTATATAATATATAATAAAATAATAATTTTACCAGTGTGTTCCAAGCATGGGGAGTTGATTTAGTTAATAAGCTATAAGCTATAGCTTATTTTTAGTTATTATTTACTTATTGTTAATACCAGAGACTAGAAGGTTATTAAATAAATAAGAAAATAAATAAACAAAAATGCTGTCTAATAGAGTATGACAATGCATTAAAATGCAAATTCATTATCATTATCAACTTTGTATGTTTCAATGCATTTCATATACTTATATATATATATATATATATATATATATATATATATATATATATATATATATATATATATATATATATATATATATATGTAGGGGGGATGTTGTCTAGTACAACTTATAGCTGCCTTTTGTCTTTGTAAAGCTCTTTGAGTTAATACAATTTAATTGAAGTGTTGGCTGTTTTCTGTTATTCCTTTTGCTTCTTGTTTTCACTCTAGTAAGGATAACTTTTTGTCAAATCACACAGACTGCTAGCTCCACCAGTCTTCCCAAAGTCTTCCTCCACCTTAATCTACGTCTTGTCTAACTAGAAGAAAAAAAAAAAAAAAACTCAATCTGATTTGTCAGATACTTTGTATCTTACACACTGCATGTAACATTATTTTTACACATCTTGGGGAATACTGGAAACACTCTGAGACTGCATGGTTTGAGAAAGAGAAGATAAAAAGACTTGTTTGGACGGGGACTGAGTGAATGGGGACATGAGGGATGAGAGCAGCGAGGAAGGATGACAGACGAGCACGAGCAGTAGCAAGTGAATGTGTATGAGGGTAGAATGTCAAAGAGACGGGAGCGAGGGCATGCAGCGGGGGCACCGCGGGAGGGGCTCGCACCCGCAATAAAAAGAACAAGAAGAATGACACAGTAGCGTCCGAAAAAGAAGTAATACACCTGAGTGAGACGCTGAGGGAGAGCATCGAGACAAACGACTAAGAAAAATAAACAGTGGAAAGTCAAGTCGAGTGCTGCACGTATGGTGACTCACTGCTGCCATCCCATTCAGCAGCCGGCTAATTATACGGTTAACCTTGCCTTTAAAGCTATAGTCCATCATTTTCTCAAAATCCAGGAGAGAGAGGAGCGCTTTGAACAATTACAGCCTCTGTTCCCTCCCTCTCTGACTTCCTGCAGTAATTACTAGTTGGTCTGAGCTGAATCGTGGCATGGGCTGGGCTCGGGCCATGCTCTATTTGCTAATGCACAGATTGCATGTTTGGCAATAATAATGGCTGTGGAGGGATGGGAGATGGGTACTTTCTCCTATCTCTGTGATTATTGCAATTTGTACTCGAAGAAGGATTTCATGCCCCATAATTCACCTATGTCCATATAACACTTGGACTTTATGAATGTGTGCTCAGTACTCCTTCATATCCCTTCATTTCTTACATTACTACATAAAAAAGCCTTACATATTATTTCCCTTTTCTTCTCTATAGGAATAAAAAGTGCAGAGGAAGAAACCGGAGAGACCTGGTTCATAATGAAGGAGGGGCAGGCTGCTGACAAAGTCGATTATGAAGTGTTCCCAAGTTATCTTCTCCGCACAAAACCCTCTTCGGTAATTAAGAATATTTTGCTTTTTTTTTTTTTGCTCCTCAGAAGTTGGGAGGAACAGTATGAATTAATTGTGTTTGACAATGGTGCATGAAGTCAGTGTTAAGAGCTTTGAGAAGCAGCACAGAGCCCCAAGGTTCTCCAAGGCACACGTCTGAGGTAGTGAGTCGACTGGAGATGGGACTCTACGGCTTTATCTATGATCCAGTATCTCTTTAATTTTATCTCTGTGGATCTTTAACAACTGATAGTGTCAAGGGAGAGACTTGGAGATAGCAGTGTGGTTAGCTGGGGACAATCCTCTTTTTTTATTTTTGCTGCATGGCCGTTCTGTTTTTAGTTTATTTAATGGAAAGAGAGCGTGAAACAAAAGCTGAGTGCTGCTTCTTTGCATCTACAGAGCGGCCTTATAGTCAACACAAGAAGCCTTTTTCTATCCTGCTTTCTGTGAAACTGGTGGGAATTTCTTTCAGCAATATCTCGGACAGCTGCGTGTCCCTTTTATGCTCCATTAGTAACACAGCAAAAAGACACAACCCCTTTCTATGCTTTACCTTATTGTTCTAATTATGAACAAGTTATAACTAACTAACATGTCTTACACACATGCTAGTCTTGTTGTTGTGCATCTGCGTTAACTTTTTAATAATGATTTTAGTCTGAACCTGCACAAGTTTTTCCAAATACCCTTAATTATCTACACTTTATCTTTTTGCATTCACTGTTATGCACAATCCTAATAAATCATTGATGTTTGTGCCATATATGCTCAAGCCATCTTAACTTTTATGACTCCCCGTTGTAGGATAAACAAGATCACTTTACTCCCCCCATGCCGGCGTAGCACCTTTCAGGATGGGGCATGGCGTTAGAAAGAAAGGAATATCCCTGTTTGCAAATGTTTGGTCTTTAATTTTAACTAAGTAATGCATTCCCTATCAAAAGCTACACTCGATGCTGCATAGCATTATGCTATGCGGACCATTCTTTAGCAAGTGTGTCAAACACGCCAAGAATTGGCTTATATAACCTCTGTTGGTGACGCAGCTCATCAGCGGCAGCATTTCTGATTGAGCGCACCTGAAATGTCTATGACGAATGATGAAATGTCTTGCATGTCTATGACGCCTCATCCCTGCCTTCTGCGGGCGCCGCTGCCTCGGAGCGCTCCTCCTGCTCTAACGTGGCGTTTGAGGAGCTGCTCGAGGTGGTTACAAGAGCAGTGGCGCAACTGATTGAGTGGCCGCAGGAGCAGGGCCCCCCTAAACACTCAAAACTGGATGAGATAAAAACAGGTTCTGTCAGGTGGCCCAGTAGGAGAGTGTGGCAAATTGTACCATACATACAAAATGCATGGATGCAGCCTTGGCTCCTTTGCGACTCCAGGGCATCCACATTTTGAATTACATAGACAACTGGCTTATATTAGCTCAGTCTCAGGAGCTAGCGCTTCGACATTGGGATGTTGTCCTAGCTCATCTCGAATCTCTAGTTTTGAGACTCAACGCCAAGAATATTGTTTTCTCTGGCTCGCAGAGGACAACATAGGCCAGGAAGTGACTGTGCACTTCTTTCAAAGAATATTGGGTCTCATGGCATCTGAGACCCACGGTGATACCTTTGGGCCTTCTGCACATGAGACCGTTTCAGCTGTGGCTCAGAGCCAGGGGGTTTCATCCAAGGGCCAACCCCCTGAAGCAAATAAGGTTTATGCTCCGAGGGCTTCGTACCCTATCTATGTGGTTCAGACCCCAGTTTCTCACTTTGGGTCCCACTCTAGGTCCATGTTGTTGTCGCATGATGCTAACGACAGATGCATCCCTCACAGGCTAGGGTCTTAGATGGCTGTCCAGCCCAAGGGATACGGAGAGGCCATCTTCTTGCATGGCACATCAATTGCCTCGAGAGAAGGCTGTATTGCCACAGCATAAAGTTCCTAAGGTTCGCTTTTGGGGGGCGAAGCGTACCAGTACCGTGTTTTTCCGTTCGGCCTGGCCTTGTCACCCCGTACATATACAAAATGCATGGATGCCGCCTTGGCCCCTCAGCAGGGTTGAGGCTCAACGCATGGCACATCAATTGCCTCGAGATGAAAGCTGTATTTCTGGCCCTGAAATACTCCCTCCAGCAGCTATGGGGCTACCATGTCCTAGTGCAAGTAGACAGCATGGTGGTGGTCTCTTACATAAATCATCAAGGCGGACTGCGTTTGGGCCGCTTGAACAAGCTAGCGCAGCAGGTTCTGCTTTGGGCTCAGGACAAGTTCCTGTCCCTCAGGGCAATTTATATCCCCGGGCACATGAATGTGGGAGCAGATTTATTGTCCAGACAGGCTGTGACACACGGGGAATGGAAACTTCACGCTGAGGTAGTGAGCCAAATTTTACAAAGCAGAGGTGGACCTCTTTGCTTCAGAGCAGACAGCACAATGCCCCTCTACTTCTCTCTGACTCCTCCAGCTCCCCTGGGTCTGGACTGCGCCATTATGTGTTTCCTCCAGTGGCTCTGCTCCCAGGAGTCCTGGCGAAGGTCCATCAACACATGACGTGCCTCTTACTAGTAGCGCCCCGTTTGACAACCAGAGTATGGTTCTCAGACCTAATATCTCTCCTCGACGGCTCGCCATGGGCGATTTCGGCCAGGAGGGATCTCCTTTCTCTCCTTTCTCATCCCCCTTCCTAAGATCATCCGGAAAGTGTATTTTTATGTTTTTATGCGGCTCAGTGGTAGAGTGGTCGTCCTTCAACCAGTTCATACTGTCGTTGTGTCCTTGGGCAAGACACTTAACCCACCTTGTGGAAGTAAGTGCTGTAACACTGGTAAAAAGAATCTTAATGTACACTCACCTAAAGGATTATTAGGAACACCATACTAATACTGTGTTTGACCCCCTTTCGCCTTCAGGACTGCCTTAATTCTACATGGCATTGATTCAACAAGGTGCTAAAAGCATTCTTTAGAAATGTTGGTCCATATTGATAGGATAGCATCTTGCAGTTGATGGAGATTACACCACCACCACCAACCTGCACAGTGGTAACAAGGCATGATGGATCCATGTTCTCATTCTGTTTACGCCAAATTCTGACTCTACCATCTGAATGTCTCAACAGAAATCGAGACTCATCAGACCAGGCAACATTTTTCCAGTCTTCAACTGTCCAATTTTGGTGAGCTTGTGCAAATTGTAGCCTCTTTTTCCTATTTGTAGTGGAGATGAGTGGTACCCGGTGGTCTTCTGCTGTTGTAGCCCATTCGCCTTAAGGTTGTGCGTGTTCACAAATGCTTTGCTGTCTACCTCGGTTGTAACGAGTGGTTATTTCAGTCAAAGTTGATCTTCTATCAGCTTGAATCAGTCGGCCCATTCTACTCTGACCTCTAGCATCAACAAGGCCACAGGACTGCCGCATACTGGATGTTTTTCCCTTTTCACACCATTCTTTGTAAACCCTAGACATGGTTGTGCGTGAAAATCCCAGTAACTGAGCAGATTGTGAAATACTCAGACCGGCCCGTCTGGCACCAACAACCATGCCACGCTCAAAATTACTTAAATCTCCTTTCTTTCCCATTCTGACATTCAGTTTGGAGTTCAGAAGATTGTCTTGACCAGGACCACACCCCTAAATGCACTGAAGCAACTGCCATGTTATTGGTTAAGACTGGTGAATGAAAGCGCCATGTAAGTCGCTTTGGATTAAAGTGCCTGGTAAATGATTAAATGTAAATGTAAAGACAGCACATTTACATTTTTTCTGAAAAAGAAGAATGTCGCAAGGAAAAAGAAAAAAAAAGTTGTGAAATAAATGAATAACTGACATTTGTGTGACTTTTTTAAGTTGCTGAAAGTATAAACAGCTGAAGAAAAAAAAAAAAAAAAAACAAAGAACATAAATATAAAAATAAAGCAGAATTTTGAAAAATTTTTCCACAACAAAGGAATAGTAAACCGAAATATCTAAAAAGTTACTTAAAGTATAGCCACAAAGTATTTTAATTTAGACAAAACTTGAATGGTAGAAATCAATTGAACAGATGAAGAGTTGAAAGCTTGGGAAAAATGGTGAGAGAATACTTAAGATAGAGGAGAACTTAGTGGTTTCTAAAGCACAAAATTCCCCAAATATGACGCAACAAAAGTGAGCATAAAAGGGTCTAGAGACAAAGCTGGGCTCATACAGATTTGCCTTCCACTGAGAGCAGTCTGATGAGAGAGAATATCTGAAATGAGCCAGGGAGCTGAACCTGGACCATGGCCCGGCCTGGACATGTAGATTTGGGCTCTGGTCCCACACCGAACGGGAGAACGGGATTGTTTTTGATTAGCGAGTGGAGAGCTCTCACCAGGTCATTACACATTGAAGCACTAAACCTGGCCACAGGGAGCTGAAGTCCAAATATTCCTCCCTCCTGTTTATCACTGGACTGGAGAATGGTCACAGTTTGGTCAGTCCTCTCCACAGAGAACGTCTCACGGCCAGACAAAGTGAAGATCCTTCAAGGAGAGTTTACACTTCCTTGCTCATCTGTCAAAAGCAATTACTTGAGGAAAATTGATTTGTGTTGGTTCTTTGTAATCTATATTCACTACTGAGGATTCCCAAAGAGACCAGACACAACTAAGACAGAGCCGAAACTGACTAGTCTCTAAACAGAGGGGTGGAAATAATTGTCAAGTTGTATGTAAAGATTCAACAGAGTGATCAAATAGAGTTGTTGGAACTTTTTGGTGTTGGTCTGACAATGAGAGTCACTGACAATGAGTGCTTAACATTAGGACACTGCGGGCTTTGTGACTTTTATTATTTGCTGGACATGATAGCACTAATTTGCACATTAACCTACAGTGAGCGCTGTTTTAGGCAAAATAAGAAATAATTGCCTTAGCTTGACTGTAATCAGACTTTTAAAATGAAAGTGGACATTTGTGTCTGACTACAATGATAGTATTTCAAAATGATATCTGAATCTGGGTCCAGACCAAAGTTGAACATCTTCTTAGTTTGTCAAATTTCATTTTTCTTTTTTTTCTTTTTATTTCGGGGACAGTGCAGATTGATAGACAGAAAGAAAACTGTAAATATGCCAGAGTTAGCCAACAGGCTATTTTTCATCTGTAGTCCCATGACAGATGTTAAAAGGCAGGCTAAAATCATAAGGAATAAAAATGTTTAGTTACAAAACATTACAAAGATTTCTGGAGAATGTAAGGCTTAGCTCAGTACAATTAATTTTGATGGACAGCTATCACACAAGTTCAAACCCTACCAACAAGGGAACCAGACTTAAGTTTTAATTATCACCATCAAGCTCCCTTAGTTGGACTAACAAACCCGGATAATGTGATTTTTCATAACTTAGTCGATCTAAGGTTGGACTAACACTGTGAGCATGCTGTTGAGCCAGACAGTGGCATAGTGGAGCACATGTAAATAAATATCTGCAAAACTTGTCAGACAATCGTTTTGGTCTTAATTACATGAGAGAGTGAGAAAGGAAAAAGCTACTCGACCCTAGTTTATCTGACTTTCTGACTTGCACAGAGCTATCTTTGAGAGCTAGATGGTCCGGCTAACACTCATGTTCCCTGCATAACATGCACCAGCATCATGTTCCCTGAGTAACTCTGCAGTAAACACATGACAGGTGACAGGAGACCTCATGGGCTGAATCATTAGTTCTCTCACTTTGAGACCGAACCATAAGTGGACTCCAGAAATTATCACAGTTTGCTCCATTCATGTCACACAAACAAAACAAATACACCAGCACATTCCACTTCTTCAGTCGTGAAAACAATAAATGTTAAAGGGACCTTATTGTCATTTTTAACACCACTTGGTTTAGATTGGAATTTATCCAGAGCAGGTGCGACTTTAGCTGAATTTGATGTTTGGTTATTTCCTTCATTTTAACCCTCTGAGTTTGGAGAAAGGTGAAATGTTTTCCTTTTAGTCATGGTTAGATGTTGGTTAGCATATTTTTATGGAGGTTTTGTCCAGAAAGATCGCGCAACCTGTCCAAGTTCTTCCAAATACTGTCATTGGGTCCAAATGTTAATGATGGTTTATAACAGGGTTAGAACTGAGGGCTCTCTGAATTTGTTGCCAGCGTGGGCACAGCTGGGAAGGGGGGCCAATGCAAGTGAAGAGAGAGGCCCTCAGTGGTTAGTATGGGTGGAGTTTGATTTGCTGTTAGGTGGTTAGATTCTGAAGTTAGACAGCTTTCAGGACTAACTTATCAAAGCAATAAACAGCCTTTAACCCTTTGAGCTGCAATGTCCGCTAAGCCTCCTCAAAGTCTAATAAACACTCCAGATAAATGCGTCTTAGCTAAATGCTTTCATGACATGTTTGTGACATCTCCAACAAATCTAATCAGATGAACAAATAGGAAGGCTCCCTGCGTAAAGACTGATCAAAGCCATCACTAGGGGTTGACACATTATCTGTTTGTGTTTCCTGCGTCTGCCCTGCTCTCATCTAAACGAGTGGATGCACGCTCATTTGGAACTTCAGAAGAAAGGGAATATTACATTTGCTTTCAATCTCATTCTCTTTAGAGTTTCATATCATGCACAAATCATTTCATAAGTGGGTAAGTCATTTCTTATTGATCCACTTTTTCATTCAACTTTTATCTCCGCAGCCTTTTTAATTCTGATTTGTGTTCTAACTATCTATCTTTAGCTTATTGCTGATGCACCGCAGCACAGCACACAGCTCCTCATTAACGGCATGATGCTTTTGTTTCAATGAAATAAATAAACGTGTTGGCTTTATCCTGTTTGCCTGTCACACATACTTTATTATAGCATATATAGCAGATAGCATACTATCTTCTGAATGCATCCCTGCATGTGCTTTTCATTCACAATACTTTTTCAAAAGGAGCTCAAGCCCTAAAGCTAATGGCTAATGCTCCAAACCTTTATTATCTCAATGCATCGGGTGCAAATGAAAAAGCTACAAGGTTAGATAATCTGCAGCTAAACGGGCAGCACTGAAGCATACCTCTCCATCATTATTGTGCCCTCCTGCATCTAAATGTATTCAAGTGTGTTGTTTTGGAAGAACCAACCACCTTCAGCAGCACAAACACACAACACAAAGACAATGTTGGGACATTAGGCACTCAAAGGGTTAAAGAAATCATCACTTTGATGCAACATTCAGTAGTAGTGGCTGAATAGACATTAGGGGCAGACTACATGCCCATACGTTATGATATAATCACACTGTAATGTGATATTCAACAGTCCCTTTAACTTTTAGTGACTTTCAGGGGATTGTTAAAATCCAGTCATCCTGAATTTGATTTGTTTCATGATCAACTTCACATCCAGCCAAACAAAAGACACAGGAAAGAAGCAAGTGAAGTCTGTTTGCAGGTACTCATGTATTGGGGTTATGTTGGGTTATTTAAGGGTTAATCCTCTGAGGAGGTGCAGCCCCGGTCCCAGGTGCTTTAAACATGGGCCCCTGGTCGTGACCACTAATGAAGCACAAGGCATCCATTGATACACACTGTACAAACAGGTGCATTGATCTCATATTCCAATAATCAATAGTTTATCCTGTGCACACTAGGCTTCTCTAATGTTGTCTAATGCACAGGAAAAATTATCTCTTTCTTCTTGTAAATGTGAAGAGTGAATATTTTACTGACAATGACTTGTCCATTGCTTGGTGGAACTGCACCTCCTGCAGAGTGGTGTTAACGGTAGGTTAGGCAGTTCGATCATTAGTGCAGTTAAAGGGGTTTTATTACCTTTGTCGAGTAGCCACTCGTCAACTACCCGACCAAGTCGGTATGGGATTCTTTGTCTAGCAATAGCCAGGCGATCATTATCAAAGTTCCCTTTAAGAAATTTGGAGAGACAAATTAAGAGAGGTTACACAGATCTGGAAGTTGAAAGGTTAGAGGTTAGAAGGGCAACATGGCACAAGTTTAGCAAGTTATGTTCCTTCAATTAGCTTTAGTTAGGAAGAACTTGAGAATGATTTTGGTCTGGTTTGGTTGGTTAAACAGAGTCTAATTACCTTGAGTTTAAATGAGTTTAAAATACTATTGTTAAACAGATTTATGAAATATTTAGATAGTATGATTACATTTTGTGTTGACAAAGTCAGAACACTTCATTAGCATCATTAGATAAGACACAAAAAATCAGACACAGAAGCAGCAAGCATTAAACACAGTCATAGTGAATGCATCCAACAA
Organism: Perccottus glenii; assembly: GCA_024416835.2. Lineage (NCBI taxonomy): Eukaryota > Metazoa > Chordata > Actinopteri > Gobiiformes > Odontobutidae > Perccottus > Perccottus glenii. Next base: position 22,397,991 of record CM044546.2, read on the forward strand.
TAAAACATTTCATTATCAGAAATAAAGCAGTGATATTTCATGTCAACATCAGTTCATAACCATAGAATGCACATTCAAAAAGACAGTGGTTGTTCAAAGGAAGACACTTTCAGTTGCAGTATAACAAAAAGAGCAGCCGATAACACATTCCCTCAACCAAGATGAACAGCCGCTGTGGTAATGAAACTTTGTGAAGAGTGTTGTTTATAGCTCAAACTGTCAGAACACTGTTTCCTGTGTGTTTTTCCCAGTGCATTACTACACCTATTACTGGCACTTGAAAATTAGTGTCACTTCAGCTTGACACAAAGGACCCATCAGCACCTACCCCCTCAACTCATTTGGCATGCACATGTCTGTTACACTGTCACAACAACCCGGCCTTTGTTAAATGGCTCTATTCATTGACTACAGTCTAAATATTTATCAATTCAATGATAATAAATAGTATAGTCATTATGTGAGACCATTTTTCTGTAAAGCACCAAACTCTGAGGGGCATTTAGCCTGAAGTCCACAATGTACTTTAACTCGTGTGCTTCCCTTTGCTCTGTGCTGCTGCAGTGATCTAAAATAGACCACCTCCCAGCTCTGCAGTACCTCCATGCATTCCCCAGGGGTCCCTCTACCCACGCCCGCTTGTGCAGAAACAGCTCACAGCTCACTCTACATAAGGAACAGGCGAGGCGACGTGGACAGAGGAGCGGAGGTAAAGAAGGATGAGAATGGAGACAGATGGCTGGTAGATGTAGAAGCATATGGATGACAGGGGGGTGGGGGGTGAATGTGTTAAGAGTGGGCGGCTTCCAATGTGCCGTATGATTCACTGTCACTTCTACACTGCGCACCTGGAGATGTGTTCATCTGGACGAGGGGTGACTCATGAAGGGTGTTGCATTTTCCAGAACATTCGCTGTGATGGTGCACGAGTTTAAAAGGAGCCGTAAAGACACAGGGCTCGAACCTTTACCGTCCTTTTTGTTTAGAAAGTAATGGTGTCATGGTAGATTTAGAAAATTTTGAGCAATTTTAATCTAAAATTTTCTACTTGCATTAAAATTGTGACCCCAGATTTACACAAAATGTGTGACCTTTGATTAGCAATGATTAGATATGATTGTAAATCCTTTTATTTTTGACTCAACACTGAAACCATTAAATGTGAATAAAAAAGATTCTGTAGGCGGGTGCTTCATGACTGTTGAACTGTTTGAACATCATTCTCTTAACTTTGTTTTGTTACTTTACATTGTGCTTTTTTCTACATTGTATACTTTTTATGTCTTTCTTCAAAACTTTTATGATGTTGTTCTTATTTTAAAAATTATATATTATATTTAAGTTTTTTTTTGCTCCGTAAAAAAAAAAAATCCAGCAACCTACTGTTTAGAACACCTAGTGTAAATGGTCTCAAAAGGCGTGTGGTTTGCAGAATAAAGCTCTTCTTAAGTCTCTGGGTCCGGGACAGAAGAGAGGGTAGCCACTGAAACAGATTATAGCCGTGAACTCTTTTTTAAATCATTCATTTAAACTAAATTACTGCTAATATTTAACTATATATCTAAAGCGTGTGTTAATTCAGAGCAATTACTAAACTATTTTAGCTATTGCTCCTCGCAGTGTTGTAGTGCATGAGGCAATCTTGGTCTTGAGATCGGTCTTAAGATTTGCAAAGATTTTGGTCTTAATGATCCTTGTCTCGGATGTCAACCGAAACCAACCAGGACCAAGCAAGATTGCAAATGGCTTGTTTAAACTCTGCCTCCTTCACCAAACACTAACACTAACTCTAAGACTCTGGTGCGATTGCTCTGTCGGGCGCGGTTCACGTGGATAAGTGTGAATGCTCCAAGCAAGGCAAGGCAATTTTATTTATATAGCACAATTCATACACTGGGTAACTCAAAGAGCTTTACAGGAATAAAAGACAATTTACAAGATTTAGATTAAAAACATAAGAAAAATTAAAATTTTAAAAAGAAGAGTGCAGATAAAAAACACTTTAAGTTGTAGTTTAGGCGGAGCTAAAGAGGAAGGTTTTTAACCTCTCCTTGAACATTGTTTAAGTTGAGGCTGTTCCAGATTTTTGCTGCATGAAACTTAAACGCTGCTTCACCCTGTTTAGTTCTAACTCTGGGCACGAGCAGAAGGCCTGTCCCAGATGTTCTCAGAGTCCGAGGAGGTTCATAAGCAACTAGCGTGTCAGAAATATATTCTGGTGCTAAACCATTAAGACAAACCAGAAAAACCTCAGTGCACAACAAACACGGACTCCGAGACCCCTTCAAATCAGAGACCTCAGAGCGCTTCCAACTGAACTTTGGTATGGTTCAATTCAAGTGTGAACCTCAAGTGGTCCATAGACAATCTCAAACAAGAGCTTCATAAATTGGCAACGGAAACATCACCTAACGTTTAGTTTTTTCTGAGGTCGGAAAAAAACAAACCAAAACAATATAATCCAACTAAATAAAATGAGAAGCGGTCAAATGTGGAACTGAGAAGCTAAAATGCAATGCCTTATTAGCATTTGGGCTAACAGCACCATCTGGTGTATTCCATAAAAAATGCATGTTTCTCCGTTTGGTCCACAGTTTAGAAAGTGGACTGGGGAAAAACGGAACTAAATAGATCGTTTTCTGTTTTGGTGAAAACTAAATAATGCGGAATACAAGTCTGAATGACTGGACTAACTCTCCCTCCATCACCATACACTAACCTCCATGAGTTATGGATTAGTCAAAAACTGGACCTGCTATTTTTAAATCTATCTATTACAGTGTACTGTACACTGGTTCTGGTCTTGACTCTGTCTATGTAGCTCACTTAGAGGAGATGACCCCAAAATAAGTCTGTTGTCATGGTATGATTAATGACCTCTGTTATGTAACATGTAAAATAAATAGGTCATGTTTTGTCCAATTACCAATTATACACCAATCACAGGGCATTTTAAATCTGACAATGATTCAAATTTAAAGACAGAAGAAAAAAAGTGGAAGCCTGGGGGGGTCTAGTGTGAGATGAATCAGTCGAAGTGTATATGTTCTCCACCTACTGCTGTATTTTCTCTGACTGATTCTCCTCCCTCCTCCAAAATTACACTTTCAAGACAGCCGCTTAATCCCAAAAAGAAGCTGTTTATGTAATCCATGAGCAAATAATGTGGCTCGCCATCTACTGGCCAAATGTAGACACTGCGCTCACTGATTCCATTACAAGAATTTTCTTTCTGACATGCGTCTCATTGAATTTCCATTGTTTGTCGTTCAATCTTCCCCCGGAATCCTTCTGGCGCTCTGTCCCCCGTCTTACCTCCTGTCACAGTCCATTATCATGTTCGACTCCTCAAACGCACTTCCATTTTCTCTCGGCCTCGCTCTTACTCTCTACCTAAGACTGCATGTCCTACTTTCAGAAGGTAGCCAGCAGCCGGATTATTTTAAAACTCGCTCCATTTTAGAGCAAGTTCTCCTAATCCCTTCTTTTGTTTTGTGTTAGACTGACTTCCTTTTAACCCTCCCTTTTATTTTCACATTTATCTGTACACACCGAGCCTGGCTGCTTTTGTGTCATGGTAATGCAACTTGGTATGTTAATGATTGGTTAAAACGATGTTTTATGGTTGTGTTATAAATTCTGTTTTAATTATGTTTAACCATTTAGCTTTTATTTCATAGAGCTAGACATAAGCCATATTTGAACCAAGGTTGTTTTGCTTTTGTGGTACATTGTGAACAATTGAACAGACAATTCTAATTCTATTTTTCTGTTTTTTGTTTTTGTCTTTCATCTATTCAAAGCAGGAATTATTGGCATGTGGAATACTGTCACTACAGTTAAATATGTTTTACTCTGATTCCTAAGTGTCTAAGTTAAGGTTTTTACTAAATAAAAAGGAAATGTTAGACCTTGTGGATGTTTCTTCTGACATCATTTGTAAGAGGATCTACATTATATACAAAAACACCATACTATTGTAGCTGAATGTAATGGCATCTAACATTAACAACAAGCTAATGCCGTAAAATTAATAACTACGTGACCATGATACCTTGACATTAGCAAAGTATGATCCTCATATACATTTACAATAACTCACAAAAACTAAATGGAAGCCTGTTGACATTTCACCTGGCATGTTGTTTGGGGATTGGAACAGGCAGGCTATACAGATGAATAATTCATGCTAGTTTTTGTGTACAGTATGTAAATGTGCATCTTTTCTACTTGCTGGCAAATATAAGCCGATGACAACATCCCAAAACAACAGGCAAACAGTGTTCTAGTGTATTTACTTTCAGCAAAGAGTTGGACAAGAAAAAAACATGTGATCTGAAGTTTAAATTCTATCTAAACTGATGCAGAGCCACAAAACCGCTGCAGGACTGGTTTTGGGATGCATCTATACCGCAGTGTCATCAAATCCCCATGTGTCCCGCTTGTTTGTTTGCATGTGTTAGCGCCGGGATCCTTGGAGAAATAAGTGATACGGAGTGAACCAGTTCTCCGGAGCAGCTGAAGCCTGCTCTGCATCAAAATAGGATGGATAGATTAAACAGCTGGGCCTTTCTCCTGTCCCTCAGCGCCATTATCGTTCTTGCTCCGTTCCCTATACTGGCTCCCTTTGCCTGATATAAGAGATGGCAAAACAATGCTATCAGACCTGACGCTTCGAGAAATCTGATACAACAGGACGGAGGAGAATAAGCCGGTAAATTAAACGTGGTCCGAAAGCTGCAGCGGCTTTTATTTTTATAGACTGACATTATTCAAGGCATATACTAGAAGTTTACTGGTTGATTTTACTCCTTTTCATTTAGAAGTGGCTTATCAGGACTTTGGAGCTTCAAGTGAGTTGAACATGAAGAAAAGGTTAAAGCAAAGGCATCTGGACTAAGTTTTCAAAGTGAAGACGTTCCATCTCTTAATTCCAAGAGACTTTGTCAATTCTGAGTTCAACTGATACGAGAGCTGAGCTTATATCACTAGAGGGAGTGGTTTGTCCTGAAACCGACTCTGATTGGACCAGGCTGTTCCTGTCTTATAGTCGTTAACTTGAAAGGGCAGTGTGACTCCTGACGGGAGAGTTGTTCGGATCATGTGACATGTACATTTTAAGTGGTGCACTGACATGGAACCTACTGTTTGATAAATGAATGAATCATAATAACTTTGTGTAACATGGGCTATTACACAGCATTAACAACACAAAGCAAGTGTTTACTGGATAGCCAAAAATAAATTCATGGCCAAAATTAGGCCTTATGTTGCAGGCTGTGAGCCATGGCTGACAGACTCTTGTTTTTACCACATTATCACCACATTATTTCTTTCAATAACTGTGGCAGGTGACACACCCCTTTTTGTCACATTTGTAAGTCTATTAGTTTTTTGAAGTGTCACAATCCTACTTTTTTACAATATTGTAAACCTAAAACAGTAATAAAATTGTCAAAATGAGAGGTAAATTTCTAGAGCTGCTGTTGGGATCCTCTCTGCGGGGTCACCCTGGTTTGTTGCCGGAAGCCCAAACAATCATAATGGAACCATTCCAGGAAGGTATCACAGCTGGTCTGAGAGGGGCAGGGCAAGGGCTCAATGATTGACTGGCACCTCAGGGAGACACAATGCCAGGTGGAGGACAGATTAGTGCATGGCATGCTGGGAGAGTCTGTTTTGGTGTCTCAAGACTGTAGACATAATCCGGCATGAATCTGTATTCGTAACAGGGTCTATGTGTGAGGACATGGCAGCGCAGACTCTCCAAGGAGCCCCCTGTATATCATGTAGCTCTGCAGGCAGCCAGATGCCCTTGTACAGGACACCCACATCGGAAATCCATCCACAAGAATGGAGATTACATTGGAGACGATTGGCTGGAGGCCATCCGGCTCCCCTCCCTCTTACAGAAACATCTCTCTGTCAAACTAGCCCCATTCTACTTTTTGTTAGGTAACTTTGGATGGATTGTTCTCAAATCCAATGCCTCAGTTTGAAATGTAAAAAGTGTAAAAAGTAAGGCACAGGCGGTGTCTGAAATCACTTGTTGGTTCCTAACCCCTCCAGCACTACATAGGGCTCTACTGTAGTATGGACTTTATAGTGGACTCACAAGGGAATTGTTTTGGACACCACCTATTTTTTCTGTTGTGGTTTTATGTGATGCTGGTTTATTTGTAAAAAAGTCAGCTGGACTCCCCTGATAATAGACTTGCATAATAAACACATTGCAAGGCTGTAGTAACAAATACTATTGGGACTGAGCCTGCAGGTGGAAATTGGATAACCAGGCATATGCAATCTCCAACCTAGCAAGCTTAACTTAATGGGTATTGATTCCCTTTCAGTCTGACCCATCACTTAGGACCTGTTAACCTTTGGAGACACTTCAAGAGGCATTTAGCTTCCAGCATTGTAGTTCCTAAGATCATTGGGACTTTTAAACCCAGTCCAAGATGTAGGTCATCTAACGTGGCTTGGTTTTAGTTGCACCTCCTTGGGGAGGGGTTCCAGGCATGTCACTGTGGGACGAGGCCCCAGTGCTGACCCAGGACACATTGAAGGCGTTCTGTCTATTGACTGTCCTCGGAGCACTTTGGTATTACCCTGGGAAAGCTGGAGGAAGTGTCTTGGGAGAGGAAAACTGGGCATCTCTGCTTAGAATGCTGCATTCAAGAAGATGGATGTATGGAGAATAAGACCGTGCTTTCACGCAGGAATTATTAAGTACAGTGTCTGGTCAAGACCAAATTATAGCTTGTCTTTTTCTAGCTTGAACAAAAGGTATTACCTTTCGTTTACAAGATAATACCTTTAGGTAAGGTAAAGGATTTCACTTCAATGTGAAACCAATTTACAAAATGTATATGGCCACAACATTAGATATTTGAACATACAGTATACTGTAACTCAAACATGGTCAAAGTCAAGTCAAAGCATTTTGGTCTAGTCTTGTGATCGTCACTGTTCCCAACTTTGAGTGTGCTACATTTGAGTTAGTAGACAATTCTACAAACTGGCATAACCATTAAAGAGTGCACTATAGTTACTAAGGAGCATTTTCAGACATAACCACAGACTTTGTCCTTCACTTTTTTGCGAAATGTATCTTAGTAAACATCTCATCCATTTGTTCTTCACATGTCTCAAACAACATTTAATTGTAGTGTATTCATTGTTTTGACATTTTGAGATTGTTTCAGGCTTCAGTAAACAAACGACTCCCTAAATGGTCTTTGCCTGCAGCCCCCTTTACTTAAAAAAATGGATTGTTGGCAAGTATGGTTTTTATATGAGGCGGGCGAGGAGAGAAAGCGATTTACCTCTGCTCCACTCTCCTTTGTTCAATGTAAATAGCAAGCCCACCGCGGGTGCAGCTGGAGCCGGCGTACATTTCAAAGCGATGAAATCTGGCTGTTTTAAAGATGAGCCGGCACTCATCTTTCATCTGTGCAGCACTTATCAATCCTACAGCCTGCTTTCAGTGCTTCCACTGGAATCCCTGCACCTTTCATCTCAGCCACGGTGGATTTGTGCGAGGGTGGCTCTCGGAGCGAGCCGCAGAGAACACCCCACCCCCCTCCACTCTTGAAACTCAACTTGTCACTTCTCTAATTACCTAAAGCAATCTTTCTCCGCTCTGGCTCTGCGCTACTTAGTCCTGTCTCCCTTGTACGCTTTCCCCTCATCATTACTTTCACCATTTTTCTGTTCTCTCTTCTATCTCACTTTCCATCATCCCAAAGCCACAGGCCAATAATTGGAGCTACCTTCCAACTGTGCACGATCCAATCAGAGCGTGCCACAGAGCAACAGAGGTCCAATAAGAACCACGCAGAGAGGAACCTGTCGGCAGTGACAGTGCCTACACTGGCTGACTTCACAACTCTTTCAGACATTTCTGCTGTACTGAAAATAATAAAACTCCAATGTTCAATTGTAACTCAGTAACCAGGAAGACTCTGAGGATTTTCATTGTCATTATATTCCAAATTCTTGTTGGTAAAACATAAAACCTTGAATAAGCTTGAAAATATCTTTTTGGGGGAAAAATTATATAGTAAGAAAATACATTCTAAAAAGAGTACATCCGGATGTATCTTTGGTACAGTTTCTGTTATACACAGATGGCAACCAGTTCTGAAGAACTAATTCTGATGGGCATGGTTTACCACAGTGAATTATGAATGTAGCGTTGAAATGTGTATGCACCATGTATATTTTGAGGGCTTAAAATCAAATGACCAATAAACGGCTGTTTAATTGTTGAGTAAAAGTTTTTAGCCACAAAACTATGTTTCCACTTCCACATGTCCAGGTCACTTTAAACAGACGTTGTTTTGGAATAGCTCCGCAGCACAGAGAGTGTGACGTTGCCCACTCCAATGCTGTGATTGGTCTGCTGAGAGATGGGATGGGCTTAAGGAGAGTGCCCATCCTCACTCTCTTTTGCTCAGAAAGGAAGTGGGTACGGCTACGGCAGGCTAACAAATACCCACTTTGCAAAATTAATCTAGAGAAGTCAAGTCACATTTTCTTTGGGAAAGAAAAAGAATGGCAGACATGTTAGGCTGGAAATTGCTGATACTTTTAGATACGTAGATCAGGAAAAAGTTTTGTTATTGAAAATCTTGGGAAAAGAGTCTGTGTATTGGTTATTATGTTATTTCTATTCATTAGGAAAAGTGTAATAAAAGCAGCTGGAATTGTTATATTTTGCTTTTTAATGCTGTTACACATTTAGATGTCCAGGTCTACTAAGACTGTGTTAAGGTGTCTATATAAGACACTTTCTTATAAGGACTTTCTAATTTACAAATATCACTGAACAGTGAAGCACACAGGACTTATGCCTTAAATGAATAAACCTCATTGGATTACATTGTAAAATCTTATTATTATGCAAGTCTCCAGCCTGTGATACAACAGTAGATGTGCACTGTCCACCTTTACTCTTGTGTTGGCTGCCCGTGGTGATGGAGATGTTTTATCTGACAAAGTAAGACAGGCCACGGGGCCACTGTATGTTTTCTGCCTCAGCCGGTACACTCATCTTTCATCTGCTGCTCAGTGAAGCGGCAATCGGAAAGCGGCGCTTGGACACTTCTCGCTTCAAGGCCCTGGACACTCAGGTGAAATCTAGTCCATGCTCTACTCAGGTTCATATGCCCTGCAGCCATTTGTCTGACTGCACACCTCGTCTGTGTTGTAATTCTGTTACTCTACTACTTTTAGGACGCTAACTGGCATTGCAGAGTGCTTTCATATTGCTTTGGCCGAAGGGAGAAGAAGAAACTTCTACGGTCCCTTCTTATGTCAATGATTAATATTAATTCAGTAGTCTGACAAGGCAATGTTTTGAAATTTCAAAACAATCCCACTTCAACTACCACTCATGTTTTCTCAGTAGTCTAACCTATCAAAAAGATCTTCTTAAATCCTATTCTCACATGCTCCTTATACGATGTCTGAAATATCACCTTCAAAATTCTGTCTTGAAATGTGTGCAGGATCTTTGTTCATGCAGGAAATAGTCCGGGTAGTTTTACTGAGTGGTGGGAGGTGGATATGACTTGTGTACCCTGACCAATGTTTAGAACCCTAAACTGAAGGCCGAGGCGCACACTATTGACCTAATAATAATTTGTGTATCAAAACACTAACTATACTTTCATACCTGAATAAAGTTAAGTAAAGCACACCCACTCCTGGCATTCCTTCAGAGGATACAGGAGGGTTACATTGTAATCCAGGCTCTACGACTGGAGAGATTCTCTATTGTGCATGTGTATATTTAGAGTGAAGAGATAGGAGTCCGGGGACCTCTCCAGATCTTGCGCCACTAACTGTTCCTAAGTGCAGACTACAGTGCATCTTTTTGTTAGCTGGGAACCCAGAGAAAACCCACCCAAGCACATGCAAGAGAACATGCAAACTCCACACATAGAGGCCCACAACAATACTAACCACTTGGTGACCGTGCCAACCATTTACATATTTGGAAACGTTACTTTTTCCTCCAAAATTTGACTTTTTACGTCAATGTTCTAACCCTAAGTCTGCTTTTGCAATTTCATTGTTTCAATTTGAACACATTGATTTTCAGTAGAATATTGCTGCATCACTAGACATTTAAAGGAAAACAACATTCTGCTTCTGCAACAGCTGCAGTAGAAAGCTTTGTGGACCATTTAAATAAAGATCAAGAGCGTTTAACTAGACAATAGAGACCACTTCCTGTCACAGGTCAGCCTTTTCAACTAGACTTCCCTCTAAATGCCTTTGTTAAAGTCATACAGTCCCTGACAATAGCATCTTGTCTACTATCAGTCCTCTTTTCTTCTGCTTGCTTTGATTTATGATGTGTATTAAAGAGTTTGCCGTCTTTGCAAAATGAACACCGTCGATTGAATTTTATGCAGTACATGTCATTTGCGTGTTATGAAATCCTGTTCGGTGCGTGTCTTGTGTATGTCGCAGCCGTGCACGTACATACTGTAAGGTTGTGTGTCCCGCTGTGATGCAGTCCAATTTGTTAGGTACTTATTATTCAGTAACATGCAAAGGCTCATCCATCACTGAGGTGGCACTTTACAGGCTCTGGCTCGAGATTCCTTCCTCTGGTACTTTTTTTCTCTCTTTTCCTTTACCTTATTAATTTAATAATGTGACCATAGCATTACTTCTTCATGGGTTAAAATGTGGGCAAACTTATATATATTATTATATTGTTTTGGTAAACTTGTATATATTATTGTCAGTGAGATCATGGAACTAGGGGTTTGTTGCCATTCTAAACACAATTAGCTTTTGTTACTTTACTGTCAATAATATATTATGCCCCACATTTTGATACTAGATACTGACACTTTTAAAAGGTTTTAGCTTTGTCTAATATTCCCTTTTAAGCAATCTTTACTTGTCTCTGAGTTTTCAATCAAGACTTGCCAAGATCACGCCTGCTTATTTGTCAACATCATTATTGTAATAAATTGAAAATGTCTCCCATGTCACACTAAATTTTAAATAGAAATCCATTACCCTCTTTGTTCAGACTATGTGCCTGTAAAATTCTTCAGATCAGTATACACACTACACACCTGTCTGACTTGATTGGACAGACGAAATGGCAGCATCGTCTACACAAAGGTTTGAAATGGGTGTTCAACAGAAACAAGTGCTACAAGGTGAAAAATAAATAGTACCTTTCCTCCCACTATGCATGTGCTCTCATTTTTTAAAGCAGGGGTTCTCATAGTGGGGGTTAGGACCCCCCCAGGGGGTTGCGAGAACCCGACAGGGAGGTTGTGAGACAATTTCCAGAAATCATCAATAAATGGAAAGAAAATTGTATTAAATAAATAGCATATGGTATTCATGACTGTAGTTTATTTCAAAATAAACCATGCAAATAAAAAACACTTTACACTGGCATTTGTAATGTTTTGTTCTTGAGGTGATTACGACAGATCAGTTTACAGCACCACAGTGACACACACAGCAGGTACTTTTTTGCTGCCAGCTTTACAATAGATTCAGGTGTAGGTAGTATAAAACATGATAAAGTATAAGATGTTTCTGTTTTTGTCCTGTACCTGCATACTGTGTTTATTTGTGAGTATTTGTCAGTTTTTACATGAGGATTATTTTTGCTAATGTTCATCACTTTTGTATACATAAAATTATAATATGGTGGGTCATTTGTGTTTTGTGTTGTTGCTATATGCCTGTTTATATATAGACGTTGAGCCCTGTGCGCAGCTGTGCGCAGCAGCAGGGCTATCGCATTGTTATTTTGTGGGTCATGATCTAAAAAGTTTGGGAACTCCTATACTAAAGCTTCTTTCCCTATCTATTGTCCTGTGTCCTATGTACTCAGTTGGCTATAACTCATCAGCAGATGAGTACATAGGACACAGATACAGTATTTAGCCCTCTATACTTCTGGTTTGACATGAAAATGGTCTGACCAACTAAGTTAGCAGTGATTTTTGGCAATCTTTACTGTTTGGCTTGATGTACATTTTATTTCTGTACAGCTATAGCCTAATTTGTATGCATGTCTGTCTTGAGTTCCTTTAAACCATACAGTTCCTCTGTAAATCTGTGAAAGCTGTAAATCAAGTATATGGCTGTAAATATTGCTAAGTGAAAAGCCAAGGAACAAAAGCCACAGAGGCAGTACACTCCCAATGGTCATAATGGCAGTGTTAAGAGGCAGCAAAATATTCTAATCACAGCCAATCTGCCGTAATAGTAATAGGCAGTGTGATCAAGTCCAAATGCCAAGCGAGATATATAAACCCCAGGAAATTGATGGATTTTTCCAGGGGCTCTGCTTACTGTAGTCTCATAATTTGCTGTGCTAAATGACTATAATCACAAAAAGAGCTTATGATGGGCGATTAGACGAGTGCACAGACGGTCACGAGATGGGAGGGAAGGGGTTAGCGCTAAGAGCCAGGTAGCTATTATGTTGCTATTTGTGTTTGTGCTTACAGGTGCATGTGTAACATGGGAATGTGCAGCTTTGTGTCCATGTGGTTTGTATTCAGATGGAGCAGCTGCTGGTAGTGGGGTACCCCTGAATAACTGTGATCAGCGAGGAGGGGGGTTGTGGGCAGGGCAAATGAAGGGTAAGAAAACACAGGACAAATGAACCATGCGTTAGAAAGAATTGCATGTATACAGTCTACTTATGAAACTTATGTCTGAGCTCATAGAAAACTGTCTATTGAAAGATATATGAATGTCTTGCTATTGTATAAGAAAGTCATTGCTTCAAAGTATTCTATTACAAAACCTATTACAAAATGTCCTAGAAGTAAATGGATGTGTTTTAATTACCAATGTCCAACCACTAAATTATCAGACCACAAAACTTCCTTTAGTTCATTCATCCGGCATCGGTTCCATCACACTGTATAAATAATGGACCAGAGCATTGTGATATCACCTTTAAAAGCTCAATGGACAGATTTGTAGAAATAGATGACAAAATGTATCCATTATTGTTTATTCACAAGGCGCTGGTTCCATCAGACTATAAAAGTAATGGACCATGTGACAGTAATGTCATCCATAAAAACCCAAAGACGCGAAGCCTCAGAAGTTTGTAGTAAGATATGGTAAATGGTGTGCATTCATGTAGTGCTTTTTTGCACCTTTCTCAGGCACTTCACGACATTCACACCTGGTGCAGACAGAGAGGCACCATACACAAGGTATACAGTACACAAGGAGCTCACAGCCTTCCCCAGCCACCACCAAACTCACCTCTGCAATCATACACATTCATACACCAGTGCTGTGGTACTGGTGTAGACAGAATACTGGAAGCAATCCAATAACAGAGCTACTGCCTATGTTGCTAGTGATGCTAACCCACAAAAGCACTAAACTTAAAAAAACTAAACACATTAATAAGGTTGTTGCTTTGAATTATTTGATTACTCACTGCTTTATAGTCAAATAGATGTCAGAGATGTCATAATTAGCCATCTACAACCATTATCATCAGAAATTTCTGTAGTATCATATCAGACTATAAAAATGATCGGCCATGCAGCTGCAATCTCATCATCAGGGGCGTCGGAATTAATTAGGCAAATTTACCTCGCGCAGTACATGCTGTGTTGTTAATTATAAAAGAGACTTAGGCCAATGATATGTTTGATTTCAAAGACAGAATATTTCCTTATCTACACATCATTAACATTTGTCATGTTAATGATGTTAATGAAATGTTTTTCCACAATATACATAAACATGTATATAAACACTATAAACACTATAGAATGCAGGGTTTCAAATGGAACGGAAATGAAATGAATAAATCAGTGTTATATACCAGTCAGTGCAAGCTATGAACCAGCAGGGAAATAAAGTTAAAATAATGATAAATAAACTAGACTGTACAAACTTCCAGAGATAAATTTTAAATTTGTGTTGCTCAAGGTTATTTATACAGAACATGTTATAAGGGCCCACCAAGATGGTTTGTACCTAGGTCCTATAATTCAGTGCTACACCCCTGCTCAACCAAACTCCTTATCAGGTTAATAGAGAAGAAATAACTATCTTTTCAGATGACAAAATTATACTGTAATTTTACATTGGTTCTATCAGATTATAAAGATAATGGATTATGGGACTGAGATCTCACCCATAAAATCTAATTAATTGAAAGTTTATGGAGCACTAGGCTAATACTATATTTGGAAAAAAAGAAAATCCAATTTAAAAGCTACAGCCTACGTTGCTAGTAATGCTAACAACCAAATGGAAAATAGCATGGAAAACACACTAAAACATTCCAAAATGTATTAATTCTATTTTCAGACCAAAGGTTCTTACACGGGGTAAAGAATAGTATGTTTTAGAGCCTAAAAATATCCTGATACTAAGTCCTAGCAAAAATAAAACCATTCTTAGTAAATAAACATGTTGATGATAATAGCAGATGACAATTGTCTCGCTCAGTTGTGCTTTGTTTCTGCAAATAACTAATAACTGAGGAAGTGGTACACTTTCAGCCTGTGTGGCACTGTTGCCAACATCTGCTGCTGTGTCTGTGGCCAGGTTGAGGTGCGAAGCCCATAGGAATGTTTCTATTGAGCCGTCTGCCATTTCTGGAATGAGAAGGCCTGGGGTGGGCCAGTAACTGTTGCTGTACAACCCAATGGGGACACCTGACACAGTGGATTAGCTGTCCCCGTGCTGCACCGACACTTTTTGTCTGCTCTCTGTCCATCAAATGCACACATGTATACGAATGCATAGGCACACAGATTCCCCAGGGAGCACAAACATCACTTTGTGGGACATCAGGAGACGTGTTGCTTTCCTGTTGAATGTGGCTGACCCATGACAACTATGTTTGCTGTCAACATCCTGTCTCTCCACATCATCACCTCGCTGTGGCCGCCTGCGGCTGGCAAGTCTGGGCCTTACAGCACATTTCATTCAGAGGAAACGTAAACACAGCCACATCCAACAATACTTTGGACTCACGGTGTAATTATAATGTGTGCAAATATGTGGAAGAAACACACAGCCATTTCCATTCTCTTTTATGTTCACTGTCCTTGGCCGTCTCCTCTGGGATCTTTTGAATGTCTTGCGTTGTGGAGATCCCATGTGTCATCCTCTGTATGCACCAAGCACCAGACAGGACTCAAAAATGCAAGGGCGTCCCAAAGAGACAGCCTGATGTGGGTCAAGACAGTCCCTTTGGGGAAGGGGATTTCATAGAAAATGCTACAGAAACACTGACGGACACATTTGGCACCTGTTAAACCTACAGAGGGCCCTCCTGGATGTATCATTCATGCCAACTTGTTGTTTACTACAGATTTGTGACATTTTAGGCTTTGACGATAAATGAAGTAAAGAGTGATGTCATCTATTGGGTTAAGGCTTAGGGGCTCCAGGATTTTATTTCATCCCTAAATTTCAGAAGATGGTTTTACAGAAATTTGTAGATTTTCTGTAAATTTTACTGGAATTTTGTGGGGTATGTGTATGAGGGAGCGGCTGTAATTTTCACAGTTTACAACTTGAAGCGGCCGGAGAAGTGAGCCGACTCGTTTGCAGTGACGTTTATTGCACATATTGATAACACATATACTTGTACACTGCACAAATAAGCTGAGTATGAGGCATTCTCACAGCACCGGCCAGCTGGTCCTGACGTTGTTTATACATGCCACCCCTCTGGAAGTAAGGTATACTCTGGGTGACTCTACTCGAAAGCAATGTTAATGGCTCAGTAGTAGAGCGGTCGTCCTTCAACCGGAAGGTAGGTGGTTCGATTCCCGCTCTCCCCACAGTTCATACTGTCGTTGTGTCCTTGGGTAAGACACTTAACCCACCTTGCCTCCAGTGGTGTTCCAGCTGTAACACTGGTGAATGGAACCTTAATGTAAGTCGCTTTGGATAAAAGCGTCAACTAAATGACTAAATGTACTTAAAGTCTCTGCACTTTCCAGATGTGTCAGAGGTTTCATCTGCTTTTCTTTTAAGTAACTCTGTTAAACCACTGATGCATTATTAAATTTAACGCTAGCTAGCACAATCCCAAGGTACATGGCACATCCCGAGGTCACGACTATTTTGATACGAGACAGTTGCAGTGTCATAAACCTGTCCACTGCACAGCTTAAGTCCGACAATACCATAAAACAACCAATTTAAATATGTTTTGATTTTACACACTTGATTTATATACAAAACAAAACACCAATGTCACGCGCAGACACTTTGAGAAACTCTGTATTTCAAACCTGATGTGTTATCATGGTCCATGTAACCATGAACATTAGGGGGTGCTCAACAGCTCTTTGAGAAATGCTGGAACACTGTGGAACACTTTGATGGCCTGGTTAATAAAAAATGACAATTATAGTCTTAGTGAGCCATATTAAATATAATTGCCATTATCCTTCCAAAAGAGGTCCTTAAGGCATATTTTTAAAGAGAGTGGTTGCAGTGAGTTTTGAATAAGTCAGTTGTCAAAATAATGTCTTCAAGGCTAACAGTAAGCAGCAAGAAAAAAACACTAATTTGTTTGGAGTGCAGGTTAACTTGACAAGTAAAGTGTGCCAAATGTGCCAAAGTATCAATGGTGGTCATGCTTACTTGGTGAACTTTTTTCTTTTTTTCTGACAATGGTTGCCAACGATGTTTTGTTTGTTTCAATGGAAAGCTTTTGCGTAACATAGTTGTCAGGAAACAGGAGCAGGTTGTTTTGTTTACAGTTGTTATTTTTTCGTCCTATTTAGAGAATCAGATGATGTTTAAATCTTCAATCTGGGTCACAGGAACTATTTCAACAGGGAACCCCTTTTCTTACTCTCTGCACCCCTCTGTCTTCATTTCTTGGTAATATGTAACCGTCTCCCTCTTGTTTTCCTCCGCCCCTTTGTGTCTGATCATCTGCAAGGTTTTTGCTTTGCTAATATGCAACATCTCGGTTTCCCCAGGACGCCGGCCCCACCAGACGACGACAACTGGAACCTTCAAAGCCGACGTCGATGCCTTCAAAGCACACATCCCAAAATAGTTGGGAGTGAATCTAGCTCACATAAATGAATCAAAGCCATTATCCGCAGCCGTCTCTCATCGACTTCCTCCCTTTATTCCCTCAAACTAAACACGCACCGAAGCTCCAAGCAGACAAACAATCGACTCGTCAAGTAAACTTACTAACAGCAACAAAATAACACTCTGGAATTCTGCGTCAACAAAAGAGAAAGTGAAGAGTGTTCGACAAAGACAACAACAAAGAGTGTGGAAGGGAAGTGGAAAAGAAAGAATACAATATGGGCTGTGCATTCTTGTTTCTTGATGAAACAAAAGCGATCTGGATGATGACACTCGCTCGCCGATGTTAAAGGGCTGTTATTTTCGGAACAGTTAGCGCTATTGTTAGATGAAGGCTCCACTTTAGGAGGGTGGCACTGAGAAAAAAAGGGGCCTTCATTTCCATCATAATAACGAGTGAAAGGAGTGAAGTGTCACGGGGCGCTTCTTGTGCTGCGTGTGATGCATGGCCCTCGGTGCAGCCGTGCCACTCTGATGGATGACTGGAGAGGGTACGCCCTCCTCAATGCCAAAACAAAAACCCAAAATATGGAGGACTGCTGTGTTACTGCTCTATACAGCTTTGTTTTCACTGTAGCGGGACAGTATGGGTCAGTATGTGTCAGTTTCCATTGTCAATAAGAGTATGAAGCATTTTGAAAAAAAATGATGTAGTGAACTACCTTGGTAACCCTTCAACTTTTGGTTTCATCAGTGTGGTTTGTTTACCAAAAAGTGGAGTGTTGATTGGAGAACAAAAAATCTACACTTGGGGAAAAACAAGACGCAAAAACACTAAATAAATGAATAATTTGTCAACCTGACTGAAAGCAGTTGCAAAAGGGCAGGTATTTCAATATTTTTTATGTCACCTTCCAGTAACTGCCCATTATGGGGTAAATCTATCCAATCACTGCAAAATTGCAGTGGTGTGGAAGTACTGGCATTGTAATCACCAAACATCAGAAATCACATTGCCCGGAGCAGGAATGGATAGATTTAAGAGGGTTTGTGCTTGATAATTCAGATGTTAATACTGTTTAGCTGCTCAAGAATCAAGAATATAGCCAAGAAAGTTCTTATAATGTAGGGAAACTATTCAAAGATTCAAATCACTTTGATTCTCTGTGAAAACAACCTTCTTGAACCACACTGTGCTGTACCAACCCAAACTGTACCACTTAGTGAAAAAGTTAGTTCAGCATTCACACCATCTAGAGTCTTTAGTGCCTGTCAGTGTTGCCAAAATATCCAAGTGAGCAAATCTGTGAGCTGCCTGGGAAATTTTGTCATGGGAAACAGTGGCAGACAGTAAGGTAAATTTAGCAAACACTGCACACAAAAAGTCTTCCTTTGAACAACCAACAAAAAGGGGAGCTCAGTGGAGAAATAAATAAAGCACAGCTGAATTCATAATTTAATTCCAAAATAAGGAAAGGAGGTGAAGTTGCATATTTGTAATAATGGCTCATTGTTTTGGAATTCCACTCTAAATTTAAATCCATTACAGTTGAATTTATGTGCTTTTTTCTCTCTCCAAAGTGCCAGTAATAACAATATTATATTGCTGGTAAAACACAAACATGTCCAAGCAGCGGTGTTCCTACCTGATGGGAAGCGCTCAATGACGGGCTGGTTGTCCACCTGTAGTGTTGCGTTCCCACCGCTGCGTGTGAATCGCACCACATGGTATTTGCCGTCGCTCACCATCACCGCGCTCTCCTCGATGGCAATGTCGTCTGTTCCCACGTTGAAGATCACGCCGATCTTTCCCCGCTCCTGGAAGAAGAGCATCACAGTTGTCGTTAGCAGACTATAACTTTGGATGGTGCAAACGTACGTCAATTTTTAAAACCACTGAACAGGCATAGTTGAAAAAAGAATAACACACTGAATCAGGTTCTGCAAATATTCCACAAAATGTTTAAATCAAATAAAATCAAGACAACTTTCCACACATCTTATTTTCTTCCATATATTCAGTGTGTCTGGACCTCAATTATCAAAATCAAAGGTTGCACTGAGTCATGCAAAACCCTAAAAATAGTGGCATTTATTGTAATATAATGCAAACATGAAATTGGTAGAATATTAGCAGTGAAACATGACATAAATGCAATTTAAGGTAACGCAACAAATGACAGGACTCCACAGGTTTTAGAAAGAGAAAAACCAAGATCAACTGGAAAAATAACACTAAACTCAAAAACAACTCACATTAAAATTGTCTCTGTCCAGAAACTAAAACCATGCTTTGAAATTGAAAGCATCTAAATATATTAATAAAAAAAAGGGATTTAGTCAGCTGTAATTACCCCAATATATAGAGTGAGATATTGAGGTGTGTAAGCCCTGTGTGAGTTTGCAGCAGTGCAGTTGTAGATGCGGTCCTTTAGAGGGCAAATTATCATTGTGTTGTTTTAAAAGGACTCAACTTGAGGAAAAGGTAAATGACTGAGTGAGGTTGTAAATTACTGATTAAAGGATTCAAAATGATGCCTACTCAAGTAATGAGTTATCACACCAAGTATATTAAATAGATAAATATAGATAGAAATTCAGGTGTTGACGCATGGATGCAAATAGAAGCAAATGAATCTTGTTGCTACCAACCTCTGATAATAACAAAACTTGATTATTATCCACTGCAGTTTGTCATTAATGTCAGTATTAAAGTTAGATCAGCAGACCGTTAATGAACCCTATACTTGTTGCTTATAGAGACACCTTTAGTATTCATCAACCCCATGACCCCTCCCCTCTGCCATCTATTAGTGTTGACAGCCGCCCACTGCTCACAGTTTATCACAGCCAGCCGCCTCCTCTGCTCTCACCCAGCGTGGTCTCTCCCTCCTTTTCCCTGTGCGTTGCCTGTCCTAAGTCCCAGAGAAAAGGTCAAAGTCATTTACAGCGTTACAGTCTGCTGGAGAAACAAGAGGCTGAAGCAGACAGACCCAGAAACCAGACACAGTGATGCAACAGACAACACTCTCTTCTGCTGCAGACTCATCCACAGCCCTGGCAGGACACTTTCTCAATAGTCACTCTTGTTCAGACTTGTTTGCAGCTGGAGTTCACACCGCTGTCTCACCCACTGCAGCCCCGACAACTCCCCTGACTTCTACCGTCTCATTAACTATGTGCATTTATTTCTCCACATGCTATACGAGGTGCAGCGGTGCTCCATTATTTATGGCTGGTTAAGGATTTAAAAAAGGGAAAATAAAACACCTCGATGTTTAACAGAACTTTTAAGGAACTAATTAATTGAGTAAATAAGTGCAATGGGTGTACAGTTAGTTAATGAGCAGTGTAATCGCAGCTAAAATTTATGTGGGTCCCTTCCACTCCTGGTGCCGTGCAAAGTGGCTCCACTCCGACGACAACCGTGATTAAGATATTAATTGAGCATGCTCAGATGGCAAGTGCTAGTAGCTATGATTAATACGATGAATATAAGACAGAGTTTAGTAAACAGGAAGCAGCTCAAGGAAGTTTATACAGAGTTAACATACAAAAGCCCATTTTTGTGTTGTTGTTACGAACCGGAGACAACAGTGCATGTTTTTTTAAGTTGGTGGGGGAAACTGGAGTACCTGGAGAAAACCCACCTCGAGACCTTCTTTCTGTGAGGCGACAATGCTAGTCACAGTACCTAGGCACCAAGATTCAAACCTAGTTTAAATTAAACTAAGATTAAATTGAAACCTGTAGTATCAAAAGTAACTCAATTTTAACTATGAACTAGGTTTAAAGATTAAACCCACTGTTGCTGTGACTGTAAAAGATCTGTCCACTGCTGTGACCATCAGGGATCTGCCCATTGACAGCAAGCTGTATAAATGCTACAGGCGTGACGATTACGGCTCCAGACGTTTAACTGTCCGTTACATTTGAAGTGAAAAGCTAGCTAGCATGTTAGCTTTAGCTTGTAACCGCAACAGGTGGAATAGCTACACCAGTTAGTAATTTTCTTCAATAATTAAAAAAAAAAAACAGGTAAAAAAAATATAATTTCAGTTTAATTTAGTAGTGTAAAGCAACCCCCCTAAAACAACTTCACTTAACTTAAAACTTGTCATTGATCTATATTCCTTAATATAATGCACATTTTCTAGTTTTGCTAAACTCCTATTAGCACTGATTTAAGTCTAAATTAAACCTTGTTGCTGAAACTTTATGAACTCTCAACATAAGATCTAATTTTGCAGAGATGCTCCAACATCTCAAATGGCAAAGTGCTTCCAGGCATTTAATCAATTGGATCTTGCCCTGGTCCGACGCTATCCTTCCATATGAGCTCAAGTCCTATATTGATTGTGAAACATGAATATGAATGTTATCTACTCACCAATTACCCAGCCCCATGTGTCTAAGTGTTATCCAAGGTTCGACTAGTGATTTTTCAGAGGTACTACAGCAGTAAAGGCTGATTGCAGAGTGCACTGAGCAGAAAGCCACGATCATCCCCATTACAGGCCACGAACCAGAAAGCTTAGACTAATCATAACACCTGGAGAATTAATTCAATTTGTAGAGGTAAAGCAGAAGGAATCCATGCTATTCCACGTGAAAAGCAGACAGCGGGGTGAACTTGAGTGATATTTACAGAGAGATTAGCATTTGTGTTCTTCAACATTAAGGTTTTTCCCGATGCTGGGGGAATGTATTAAGCCCATTACGTCAGGAAGCCGCTGGGAAGCCGTGCTTTTTAAAAAATGATTTTAGTGCAGCTGTAATGACATTTTAATGGCCATTTCCCTTAAGCGAACATATCTCTGGAAACAGAAGAAAAAAAAAAGCTCAGGAATGACTGGAAGCAGTCAAGCCTGCAACGCTGAAATGAAGGGACTGGTGGGTAACTGACAATAAGCCGTGCTGCTCTTTAAACATCACTGCTCCTAAACTACTGCTTAGCTGCCCTTAATCTGCTGCAGCTGTCGGCTAATGTCACCAATGAGAATGTTATGATTCTGCTCTTTTATCTGGAGATTAGCTCTTCTCGCTTTGTCTCTGTGGGTCAATCAGTGTGAAGGTGGGTGGCTCACCGCTCACTGCACATTTACCGTTGTATTTAAAATGGTAAGTACATCAAGCTATAGTTTGATGTTTTTTCCCTTTACAGACCTTTAAAAACTGAGCTTATTTTGATGTTTATTAGAATGAAAACAGGTGTCGCTTGGGCTGCACTCAGACAGGGGCTGCACAGTATATTTAAAGTTTCACAGTATTAGCTATTGCAATATCCACGCCATAAAACTGAACATGACTTGAAACACAACAATATGGTATGATAGGCAGATATTCACCATTTGCAGCTCAAAATAACTTCATCAAACTGAACTGTGAATGAAAAGTCACTGGTATGACCAAAACCTTCCTTCTTGATAAAGCCTACAGTCAGGACATATTGAGAGTAAGTCACTCTTCATCAGCGCTCCTCCAGGCCTGGGGGTCTGACGATTTGATTTCTTCTTTGGGAACTGCGATTAATGGTTCAGTTGTCCCTCTATCTTATTTTTCAGGACCTTAGCGCCCAACCCCTTGGACCAGGACCATGGACCAGGCCTGGACCAAACCTGCCCTAGCTCTTCTCTCTCAGATAAAGGGAACTGACTTATATTCATTCTTGTCTATTTGAATATAAGATGGACTACATGTGAAATGTTCAGTAAGTACCTGTCATGACTCTACTCCTCATTTAACAAAATAAGATGGTGAGGAAAGAGGCAAATGTTTTCCACACATAATTTTGCTTCTGATAAAACTTTGGCTTGATTAGGACATTCTGCAGAATTTCTTTTAGTTGTTTGCACACATAGATGCACACAAAATGTCACCCGCGTCCACAACAGTTAGGGACAGAGCAGAGCTGCTATAACGTTGGTATAATCCTCATTAGAGTCCCTCCATTTGATTTCAAAGACAAGGAAAATTTTCCTTGGAATCTAACGGAGAGAGGATGAGGAGAGCTGCGCCAGAATTCCGAGAGCACTTCCGTCTGAAATATATCATGACCTTGCAGCGAGTGAGAGAGCGGCGAGGTAAACGCTAACTGCGAGAGTGGAATGAGAATGAGTCCTTTGTGTGTAGCGGGGGTTATCGGGCAGCCGTACAGCACCAGCTCATCATCGGCCAGCAGGAAGCATTGCGCCATGAAAGGACACGGAGGACCTTGATGATCCTCCAGGGCCTGAAGGTGCTGCAAGATCAAAGCTGCTTTTGAAGATCTGGTCTCCATGTCAGCATACACTGACAGTCAATTAAGCACCGGTGAGGAAGACAAAAAGAAGGACAAAGAAAATTCACAGGGCAAGACACTCCCTGCAGTGCCCCCCCCCCATCTCCTTTTTGGGACATTTACATTTTGTCAGTTGTTTAGATAATTGAGATTTTTTTAAGCAGCAGTGCAAATCAGACATTGCCAAGATGCTTCATTTTCCAGGACAAAGCCAAGACATTATTAGTGGTGCCCAACTTGCTGAATCAAGTGATAGACTGGATGTAGACAATAATATGTAACTGCAGTTTTTGTCACATTGTGAAACTTAAATCAGTAAAGGCCAACGTCTGATTAGTGATACTGAGTGTGACTTGGCAGGGCCCGGGACAAATGGTAACAGTGAGGCACCTAGTAAATTCAAATGTATCCATTTAGTTATTTCTAAGTATAAATGTTGAGGTTTAAAGCCACTTATCACTGTTTTTAACTCACTTAAAGTCAGTTAAAAACCATTTAAAACACAAAGACATTTTTGTGTGCTCTACCACTGAGCAAGGGGCACCCCCAACAATACTACATTTCTTTAAGATAATTTAAACAAAAAGCATCTGGACTCGTCTCTAATTTCAAGAGACTTTATCAATTCTGAGTTCAACTGATAAGAGAGCTGAGTGTATATCTCTAGAGGGAGGGGTTTGACCTGAAACTAACTCTGATTGGAACTGTTCTGGTCTCATAGTCAATAGCAATGAAAGGACAGTGTGACTCCTGATGTGAGAGTCTGTCTCTGTGTTTGTTTTACTAACCAGTTAATGGAAGTACATTGTGTGCACACTACGTTCTAGCAGTGCAACAGTCTCCTTCTGTAGACGCTCTTTCCTCTGACTCTTGTGTCTTGATTGTTAGTGGCTATATGTGGGATAATTGTCTCGCTGTTCTCATTGGCTGTTAATACTATGACCTGCGGTAAAACTACTTTTTTTTTTCAAATAGATTGTAGCAGGATTATCTACAATTGTCCTAAATTTTTGACAGATTTTTGTCATGGGCAATCTTTGATCAACTAATAGCAGTAGTCACTATCAATTATCAGGGACATGTCACTAGTGGGACACTCTTAGATTCACTGACCAATTAAAAAAAAACAGCAACAAATGACATAAAAAAAAGGACTCCTAGTGTCTGTGACTTTTCCATCACTGTAAAACTGGTCAGCTGTGTTACTGTGTATGGTTTCTGGTTTGTTCCAGGATGTACTGTATTTGAACCCCAAGCAATGAGAAAACATCTGCTAGAAGTACTAGAAATGATAAAATCATTCTGTACAGTATTTAGCATTTTGCTATATCAATGCCACCCAGTGATCCAGAGTCATGTCTGACCAAAACTGTTGATGCTGCACATTCGCTCCAACAGACTCCACATAAATATTCCCATTGCATCGGCAAATGTAAACTATTCATCAGCTTCTTTCATATTTCCACAATAATCATCTATCTGAGCCTGCACAGAAAGATGGAATGAATATCTACTAGAAACACAACAAAAAGCAATCAATACGCTGGCCCTTTTCTGACGCTGTAAGGCTTTTATATTTTATACAGTGTTACAGCTTGAGTTAGCACTTATTCCATCTCCTTGGACTGATATGAAATTATATGAGCTATTTGCAGTTACAGATCATTATTGGTGAATTTTTTTTGTAATATATCCCGCAGGCTTGTGTATCGGAGCTGTCACATGGTATCTCGGTATCTGCCTTTTGAGGGTAATGAGCGTTAGCTTGTCATCGTGTATGCATAATGGCTGCGAGGAGATAGGCTGTGGCATCTGCTACAGTGCAACAGAAGATAGAATAGAAGGACTAATCTTGCTCTCAAACTGCAGCGTTATGTAAAGGAAAAGTCAGCTGTTGCATAACACGGAGACATGAGGAAATGCACGGCTTCATTCCGCACCTTTCTCCCCGACGGTGCCCTCCGCTGGCTCATTTGTATGTGCTCGTCGTGATCTTTCGGCAGTCACCTTGAGAGTGCTGGCCCCATCTTCTCATCTTAATAGCACTTTATCTCCCCCACGTTCCACGCTCTCTCACCCCGTCTGTCTATTCTTTCAGCGACAGTGGTCATAGGCGCACATTCTTCCCCGCTCTGATGGAGAATCAGATCTCATTGAAAAATCAATGAGGTGGACAGATGTGTTTTGTGTGTGCCGCTGAATCTGAGGCTCCCATCTCGGCGTGACTCATACAGGGCTGGCCCATTTGTCCCAGACTAGATACACATATATAGATGGGTGCAGGATCAAAATATTGCAAACAGTAGAAAATATAGGAAAAAGTGTGACCTGTGTTTTTAAGCATAGAGCCTTGGGAGATTGTTAATGACAATTCTAATTCCCCACGATGCCCTTCCTGATGGAACACTCTCCATTTATCAGGGTTTGGGACCAGCATAAAGTACAGTGGCTTGTTTTGTATGAGCTGGATTGAAGTAAAGTCATACTATGAATGTCCAAAAAAAGGTAATTATAACTATAGAACCTTTAACCAATTAAGCTTTACTTCTGCATGAGCTTCAAAGCTTGCAACAAAAGGATGGTAGTGTCAGTTAATGTGGTAATTAAGGCATCTTGGAAAATTAAATTTCAATTACAGTTAGTGAGCTTTATATACAGTAGATAGTTTGTGAACTGCTAAGTATGCTTTAAAAAAAAAGCTATTTGTAGCTAGTAATGCTAACAGCCGTTTCCGAAGAAAGTAATACGCACTGGATGTGGTCTGATAAACCACAGAAAACTATCACAACAGTACAGGATGTCTTGAATTTAACTGCTGATTACTTAAAAGCTATCTTTGAAAGTACGACTGTAGAGCAAGGGCTATTGTGTCAGTTCATTTTCTTGTTATATGCCAGTGTTTATTTGAGACACAAGAACTAGAGTTGTTAAGGAAATATTGCTCTAGTATTTAAGATGTCAGGCCTTGTGGAATCAAGGCGTCCTTCTGCATCAAAGTTAGTCACCGCTAACTCCGTCCACTAATATTTTCTGTCAGTGTGAGGCGAGCTGCGTTAAGAAGAGCAAAAACAGTCTGAGCATCCTCCTCTCTTAATCCTGATTATGTTGTCAGCTCACACCAAAACTTTTCATTTAGCCCTGTGTCAGCTCCCCATTTTGTGATGTAACATAACATATAGACAACACCAGCACAAGCATCGAGAAAAGCTGCACCTCTGAGAACGTTGATGGATGGAGTCCTTCAGCACAACAACCATCATACCTCACGTTGGTAGTCTTGCACACATGTCCCTGTATGCAAACATGAGTGTGTCCTTGAGCGGGGTGAGGCCACACGTCACACCCTTGTTTACAAAAGACCACACACATTCGCACGGACATGATGCTTCGGCGTGTTGTTCCCCTGTGGCTATGCGCCAAGTGATGGAACACAGCATGAAGCATGGCCTTGATTCAGACAAAGGCCACATGCACCCGCATGCATGGACCAACATCGTTTACATTGCATCATCCTCATAGAATACGCTCTACTATTAAGCTTATAATGAACCTTTTTGATTCATATTTGTGTTGCATTTAAATAACCTTCTGAAAATTGCATCGTTCAAAAAGCTTTTTGTAGATTTTTACCTGTGCGGCCTCAAGAAATACATTTTCCTATTGTGGGTTCAATAAAGTTTATCCTGTTTTGTTTTCAGTTGGATTATTGTTTCAGAGACACTTTCACAGACTGACAACAGGGAATTTATACAGTGTCATATCTGTTTTGGGTCTGTTTGTTTGATGGGGTTATAATGTACTTCAGTGATTTAACTATAGCTGTGGTATGTGTGAGCAAAACCTCTCCACCATGAGTGACGTCACATTCTTTGCCACATTATTCATGCAGCACTGATAAAATCGTTTGAAAATCTAAAATCTGTATTAATGCCTTCTGCATGGATATGCAGAAATGCAAATCTTACTTAGACAGAACAATAGGACTTATAATAAAAAACAAGGCTCTATCTCCAAATTAAAAAATTTGCTTTTTTTTTTGTTATGACTTTGTTGTGACTGTTGCCTAAGTAAGTGCTTTTTTGGTGTTCAGATACAAGTTAAGAAGAATTAAAGAAATTTTCAACCCTACATACATACCCTTCGCATATAATTGGATTTTAAAACTTCCAGCTGAGACTTTTTTCACTTACAGACAGTTAGTGGGCCTAATATGCATTATTCCTCCTGCACATTCGAAAAGTTCACTGCATATTCACCTCAAAACATGACTTGACAAGGCATACATTATGCTCAAATGGAGTCTATTACCATTCATAATACCTAGCCTGTCTGTTTCACTTCTCTACACTGAATAGACCTCCCTTAATGCCACCAATAAAATTCAAGCATCCATCAAATGCTGCCAGCACCTTGTCATTAGGAAAAATGAACAAATGTGAGAGGTAATATTAAGAGAATATGGCACTTTGGTGGCAAAAATAGAATCATCATTTACATCACACGCTCCCTGTGCCAAGAGATGTCTTGACCGATGGAATATATCATAATATGGCTGTCTCCTGTCGAGTATCATTCACGTTGCTAAAGATGGAGATGTACGTGACCCCACTCTTGTGTATCCTTGTATGAGTTTAACTCATTGGGTGTACAGCGAATTGTGTATAACCTCTAGGAGTGCTGTAGGGCTCCAGGACACCAAAATGTAACAACACTCAAAACTCAGATGGCATAAAGAAAGTCAAACAGCGGCTAAAACGTAACATTAATTACTTTTAACTGACCCGACAACCTAAACCAACCTTGACTTTGGGCATTTTTTTTTTATCATTGAAATAATCAGTTTACACTCCACAAATCTTGTACCTATGTTTTTGCTAACACAATTATTTCACCTGAAGGTTACTGTTTTTCTTAACCAAACACACATGCCTGTAGACCCTCGTCTTTGTTCACCAAAAAGGAATTAAAAGTTATTCTTAGATCATCTGGAATACAGTTATTAGCTCTATTGAGAGGTCTCTTTTATGGACCCAGTACAAATATGGTAATTAGAACATAAACAGAGCATTTTCCAGGGGTAGTTTGGGCATGTATGACACAACTAGTCTCAATATGAGTTTGATAATAAAGAATCACATTTTGTCAATCTTGTAAAAAATTAAAAATAGAGCGTTGCACCAAATGAAAAGAGAAATTTTTACTCCCTGTTCCTACAACTGCCTAGAGGGGACAAACGAAGCACTGCTGAAGAAGAACCACACTCATCTTTTATTTTTAAACACACATCCTTAAACCAAGGTTTATTAACAAATTTTATTTAATTTCATATTTTTAATAGTGACTTTGCACTTATTTCCAGTGTTCACAGAAAACTGCATGGCCCTGCAGAGCTACCACATGTTGTTCACATGCTAAAAAAAAAAACGGTGTCACCAAACTACTACTGTCATCTTTAATGCTAGGGTATGATAATGATTTTGACTTCTCCAACAAACAACTATATCATCAAATCCTTTTCAACAGTCTTTTAAAACCCTTCAAATCCGTTATGTAATCCTGAATGCTACTTTATTCTGTTAGAAGCTCAAGGTTGAGGCAAAGTCCTCAGAATATCCCCCCACTTGCCCAATCTTCCAGAGTGGGATAGTAGATAATCAAATGAAAACAAGCCAGTCTGGTGTGATTACCCGTCTGAGTCCTTGCTGCCTATTACAACAACAAACGCTTCAAATCAATTTGTGGATTTCCAAAGGCAGCCATGTCTTGTGTTTCACCTTCAGACGTCCTCCATTATCATTTCCCTCACTCTGGACTCTACCTTTTTCTCCTTTTTCTCTGTTTTATAACATGTCTGGCCTCATCAGTTGCTCCTTCACTCCCCCAAGGCTCATTACAGTGTTGACTGGAGATGTTAGCGTGGATTTGGGAGAATCCAATTGATCCGCGCGTTCCTGTGAGTGATCCGAGAGAAAGAGCATTCTGCGTGATTTAAAAAGAAGGTGGGCCAACTCAAAGTGGGTTTCTGGATCATTCCTGCCTCGGGCCTGAAACCAAGTCAGCAAACAAATAAATCTGTCTTCTGTTTAGAATCTTTTCAGAATAATAATCCAGAGCGGGTCACTCTGAGGTACATTGTTCAATCTGTGTGTTTTTTTCGTGATGAGAAAATACTTGAATGAATAAAAGTTGACTTGAAGTTAATTGTAATAGACTTATTATATTATTATATACCTCCTGCTGGGGCCCCCACAGTCTCTATAAATGCTTCTGTTCAATGGTTGTCGGAAAAATCCAAAGTGGACTTGACCAAGCTATATCTGTCTCTAAGTATATATATATAATAACATGCTTTATAAACTCAACTTCAGACCTATTTTTACTGTGTTTGTCCATAGACAACAGCATGTCCCTGCAGGGCTACCGTACATACTCACATAGTTTAGAAAGAAGGGCTAAAAAGTGTAAATCAGATTCCTGCAAAAATTACACACCTTACCTTCAATACAGAGCAGTCTGCATAATAATCTCCATTACATTATAATACTAGAATTTTATTTTTATTCTAGTTGTGAATCAACAAGAAGCTATTAGAAACTATTATGTATCTCTCTGTAAGGAATGCATGTGATACTCTGACATTTTGATTATTATATCCTAAGTATATGTATTAGAGGCTTTTGTAGCTGACCTGAAAGCATAACCCGTCCCAGTAAGACACATTCTTTACTTCTATCGTCTTTTCCCCAACTGCACTTTGCTCTCACTATTACCCAGAATCCACTTTTGTGCTTTTTGGATGTTTTTAGACCTGGACAAGACATGAGTGTTAATGCACTTGGTTCATGTGAACGATGGAGCAGCCTGTCCCTCTGCAGCCAGAAGAGAAGTGCAGCAGACAGGCGGCTGCAGTACAAGGAATGACTGTGACCTTTGGAGAAAATCAAGAGCAGAGTGTTGTGTGTCTCTATTGTTTTTCCTCTCCTACACTCTCTTTCCTTCGCAGCCTCATTTTCTCCTGTCCTCCAATCTTGTTTTCTCTGCACTGGTTTCTTATTTTATCTGCCAACAGTTCAGCCCTGCTCGTTTCAAAATGTGGTATGTAGTAAAGTCTGTGGTTAAGAAACTGTATCTTTCATTACATCAACACTATATTCTTCAATAACAGGGTTGCTCCTCTTTACTAGACATGTTTTCCTAGACCTTCTCTCAAACTTTAACACTGTAGCCCTGTCATACTGTACGATTTATCTTAAACGATTATTAAATGCCACACTGTGCGTCTTGGGTCAACTTCGACATAATGTCTGTCCGACTGTGAAATTGGAGAAGCAGAGCGGGTCGTAGGCCACAACTTAAAAAGTTAAAAAGTGTCCAAAAATAGACAGAAGCGGTAATTGTCAAGTTGGTATAAAGTGGATTTACTTTTGTTTACAGGACCTATGCACAAAATTATATCACATTGTATCACTGTGAGTCCCATGGATAACATCCAGTCAAAGCTGCACCCATCTCTATCTACAGTTAGGTCCATAAATATTGGGACATCGACACAATTCTAATATTTTTGGCTTTATACACCACCACAATGAATTTGAAATGAAACAAATAAGATGTGCTTTAACTTTAGCTTTAATTTGAGGTTATTTACATCCAAATCAGGTGAACGGTGTAGGAATTACAACAGTTTGTACATGTGCCTCCCACTTTTTAAGGAACCAAAAGTAATGGGACAGATTAACAATCATAAATCAAACTTTCACTTTCTAATATTTGGTTGCAAATCCTTTGCAGTCAATTACAGCCTGAAGTCTGGAACGCATAGACATCACCAGACGCTGGGTTTCATCCCTGGTGATGCTCTGCCAGGCCTCTACTGCAACTGTCTTCAGTTCCTGCTTGTTCTTGGGGCATTTTTCCTTCAGTCTTGTCTTCAGCAAGTGAAATGCATGCTCAATCGGATCCAGGTCATGTGATTGACTTGGCCATTGCATAACATGCCACTTCTTTCCCTTAAAAAACTCTTTGGTTGCTTTTGCAGTATGCTTTGGGTCATTGTCCATCTGCACTGTGAAGAGAATTCTGAACTTGGCTGAATATGTCTGCAGTTAAAGCATATCTTGTTTGTTTCATTTCAAATCCATTGTGGTGGTGTATAGAGCCAAAAAGATTAGAATTGTGTCGATGTCCCAATATTTATGGACCTGACTGTATACTTGCTTATTTTTAGTGGTAGAGCGGTTGTCCTTCAACCGGAAGGTTGGTGGTTCGATTCCTGCTCTCCCCACAGTTCATACTGCCGTTGTGTCCTTGGACAAGACACTTAATCCACCTTGCCTACAGTGGTGTTGCAACTGTAACACTGGTGAATGTAACCCTAATGTAAGTCGCTTTGAATGAAAGCGTCAACTAAAAATGTAAAATGTAACACTGGTGAATGGATGTGTAAAGTAAGTCGCTTTGGATAAAAGTGTCTGCTAAATGACTAAATGTAAATGTAACTCTGGTGTTATAATAGAGACCCGCTTTTACTCACCAATATGGTTTATTTTTGTTTGTTTTGGTGTAATTTGATAATAAGCTGCCGTTGTATTGCTAATGTGCTACTATGGAGTTTTATTCATTAAAATTAAACACGTTTTGGACCCTTGACCAAAAACCTGGTTTGTTAAATGAAGGTAGAGCATCACAAACAAATTATGACATGAATATTATGAATAGAGAAAATTGAATTATCCCTCTCCTGATATTTTAGGTTCACAGTTCAGCTTAAGAAAATGTGACTTCACAGGGAGAAGAAAAGAGAGCTTGAAATATTTTGTCTTTGTAATTGTTAGTTATTAATTATGAATTATTATTTATTTTACCTAACTCCCCAATATACACAGTATATACACATATGTGTATATATACATACATACACATATACACTGTACTGTATATATTGGGGAGTATAGTTAATTTCAAAAGTAGCTTGCAAGCCAAAAAAGTGTGAGCACCTGTGGTCTACTATACATTTACTCTATTTCTTACAAAGTAGTGAAGCGCAACGTGAGTCCTATTCTTCTCCAAGATGAGCTAATATTTTGCTTATTCTGATGATGAGCAAGAACCCTGTGTGTGGTAACCTTGTCTGAAGTCATGACAAGACCACCT
The DNA here is from genome assembly GCA_024416835.2 of Perccottus glenii. Classification (NCBI taxonomy): domain Eukaryota; kingdom Metazoa; phylum Chordata; class Actinopteri; order Gobiiformes; family Odontobutidae; genus Perccottus; species Perccottus glenii. The sequence continues at coordinate 22,430,470 of CM044546.2, forward strand.
GCTCTTATTTGGCAATGCTGTTTTCACTGAGTGTGCTTTGACGGCGAACAGTGGTTCGACTTGAACTGAGATGACTGAAATTTTGCTCTTGCTCTAGACCTTTTTGATTGCTTTCCCTGTATCTCCCCTTCGTTTGCTCCCGAGCCTCAGCGGCCTGGGTGTGGGGTCGGAGCCCAGTAGAGAAGAACGTCAGCCGTGCGCTTGGGCTAATATTTGCCCGGCGCTAAACTGAGCAAACATGGATAAAGCGAACACAATCTCTTCTGTGTCCCTGGCCAGCTGCCTTGTTGTCCTTTCATTGGCTTCCTGTCAGTCCCGAGCGGCCCCGGAGCCCACTGCTGGTTAACGAATACAGAGCTGTGTACACGCTGTATTCAAGCAAATCATTGGCTCAAAGGCTAAATCGGGTGTTTAATCCTTTTATCAGCTGTCCGTTTCCCTCCATCAGTTTTTGCAGCCTATTAGCCACGTCTGTACAAATCTAATGTAGCAGACCACACATTTATTAAGCTGGCCACACTAAGTATATTTACAATCACATGTGTTTTATCTTTTGATTTAATCTTTAAGCATAAAACAGAGGTCTGGCCTACAATAACCACAATTGCTTTGTCGACTTCACAGATTAAGTTGTGGTCATATACAAAGGTTATGCATAAACAATGATGCAACACCAAGCAGGAGATCAAGAACCATCTGGATTTCAGTCTTTTGGCGGAAAAATACTACAAGAGGCACTTTAACTTTTGATGTTAGTTGAGGTGATTTTACACTGCAGTATAACGGGATAAAGAAGTCATAGATTGCCAGCAACAAATCTGATTAAAATGTGGACAAACAATGATAATGATTTACAAACACAAACCAGACCAGACTCTGTTCCTCTTTTGTTTTTGATTTTTTTAATCATGTAAATGTTACACCGCTGCTGACACTAAGATGATCATGTGTCTCTATTTAATGGAGCAAAGAATAGCTTAGATGTTGCAGTTCCCAATGCATTCAATTCAAAGTTGGATTGTGTTTAGTGTCATTGATGGAGGGAATGTCCTAACATGCTAATTCATAACATATTCATGCGTGCCGGCCACCTTCACCCTTAATCACCCCTGTTAGAGTCACAACTGTCGCCTCGGGTTGTTGGACTCACATCTGTCGAGTGCAGCTCAGGTGCACGTTATGAGTTCATGTTGCAGTCCAGATATTGAGTTTCACCAACTTTTCATTGAAGGGTGTTGGTCATTGACAAGAAGAGAGTTGTTCTTTGGGGTGGCATTGTTTGTTAAAATTGTTCCATTTTTCAAAGATCGATTGAAAGTGTGCAATAGATAGTAATTTAGTGTTTTGAACTGCTTTTAACTGCAAATGTGACATCCACTCAAACATAACAGCAAGACAGAACTCCAGCAACCTGCTAAAAAAAATCCCTGCTGGAATGTATTGTGGATTGTCTCAAATGATTCATTCACCAAATCTTCCTGTCATGTCTTTTTTATTTATTTCATTAGTCCTTGCCTATGGAAGGCAGCCATAGCTCAGTTGCAGTATTTTCAATCCAACGCGACAGAGCTCTGGGCGTCATGGCTGTTCAATCCGCCATATTGGCAGGAATAGCACTAGAAAAGATCTCAAGCTGTTGTAGATCATTATGCACTTTAATTGCACACTTACTGTGCATGACAAACTCCGTATAGTAGAATATCCCTGAACTTTATTATACACCCGAGACATGTTTATTAAAAGAGCTGAGATGATCACATAAACCCACATTACACATTGGTTAACTACAGAATTACAGTATCCAGCACTGTTCCAAAGTCAAAGGGATAATGTCTCAACCAGACTTAGAGAAACTTATCCATGCTTTTATCTCCAGCAGGTTAGATTACTGTAACGGCCTGCTCACTGGTCTCTCAAAACGAGGGTTAAGACAGCTGCAGCTTATTCAGAACGTGGCTGCTCGGGTTCTCACCAAAACCAGGAAGTACAACCACATCAGTCCAGTTTTTAAATCTTGCTCTGGCTTCCTGTTGCTCAGAGAATAGACTTTAAAACAGCACTGCTGGTTTACAAGTCTCTAAATGGTTTAGCACCAGAATATATATCTGACATGCTAGTTGCTTATGAACCTCCTCGGACTCTGAGAACATCTGGGATAGGCCTTCTGCTCGTGCCCAGAGTTAGAACTAAACCTGGTGAAGCAGCGTTTAAGTTTCATGCAGCAAAAACCTGGAACAGCCTCCCAGATGAAGTAAAACAAGCCTCAACTTTAACAATGTTTAAGGGGAGGTTAAAAACCTTCCTCTTTAGCTCCACCTACATTACAACCTAAAGTGTTTTTTACCTGCTCTTTTCTTTAAAAATGTTTTAATTTGTCTTATGTTTTTAATCTAAATCTTGTAAATTGTCTTTTATTCCTGTAAAGCACTTTGAGTTACCCAGTGTATGAATTGTGCTGTAAATATAAATAAAATTGTCTTGCCTTGCCACTTTACCTTGTAGCTAATACACTCAAGACTCAATAAAAAGTAAGGCCTGTAATGTTTTTAATGCTTGTAGCTCTCTAAATTAAAATAAAGAGTTGTGAGCACAATGGGTTGTAATTCTTCTTCACAACAGCCATTTCTTTGCTTTTATTGTCTTCTGTAACTAGGAAACAAAAAGAGGGCTATCGGTGGAAGACATTCCCACAAATCCTGGAAACTGAGAAAACAAGCTCAATGCTTTTGAATAAATACTTTTCAATAGTCAAGATACATGTAGAGATGTAACACTATCCTGCCAACATGTCTGAAAACAATTGAATTCAGGGTTTATGTGACGCAATGCTGCAGTGCTCTATACATTTTTACTTTCACATAGATCGGCCACACTTTGGAATAACATGAAGAGGCATTGTTATCTTCAAAGCCTTGCCAGAAAGAAAAAGAAGAGCTTCTTAGATCAACTTCAGGAGGCAGAAGAACTCTTTTGCTAAAATGATGAATATTAATCACTGCAGCAGATTATGACTGTATTACAATTCCAGCTCCTAGATCAAAATAAATTGCTCGTTAGAACTGCCAGGATATGAAAAATTCAGTGAGCCATTTGAATCCTCGGAAAGAGTTATCACACCGTAGTCAATTAGAACATGTAGATAATACTGTTTCTTGGACAAAACAACTTGTCTCTGCCTCTGCTTTACTGATAGCAGCAGAAAACCATAACCGTGTACATTAAACACTAATGTTCCTGGCGCATGTTCTAAAAATTTCATGTTATTAAACTCCCAACTGCTGTAGATAATGAATAATTAAATGTTTAATTTACTTTGCGCTCACCTTTGGCTCGTGTCTTATGAGGTGTTCTTGCATGAGTAGAATGAAAAATTAACACTATTGTAAGAATCATTTCAAGCAGACGCTTCAGCGTGACACCAAATAAGACTCGCAGAGGCGTTGTGTAATTAATGCACGGCTGAGAAATTACAAAATCATTAAGACGATAAGTACATTGTATGGGCGCAGAGCTGGGTTTGTGATGTGACAGGAGTTTACTTAGAAGCATTAAGGTCGCTCCAGTTGTAATTGCTCCATTGGAAGTTGTTTGCGATGCAGCTGTAGTCCGCACTCCTCCGTTTAAACTAATTGGAAACAAGTTGCTCTCTGCTTCTGGAGACTCAACAGGAGGGGACACATGGGCACTAAACAGATACAAAGTGACAGGATTGGAATTGCACAGCTTTAACCTTCCAGCTTGTTAACAATACACTACAGTTCCTGTTAGCATTTAAATCCCAAGTTTAGTCCCTTTTATTGGAAGTTATCTAGTGCAACGTTTAAAGAACAGAATAATATAGATTACCTTGTGTCATGGGATCACATCATCAGTGGGTCACTTCACTAAAGTGGCTGAGACTGTCATGTGCTGTTTGTAAAATGTGCAAAGGTCAATAATCTAAACTACAATGTAAAATGCTAATAGTTGACTCAAAGGTTTAAAATCATGGCATTAAAGCTTTGTGATTGACAATAGATACTGATAGCTCTTTACTACATACATAACAAATCCAAGAAAAGTTTCAGAAGGAGGTATTTGGACATTATTTTGGCAATGTACAATCTAGGTGAGTCTAGCAAATGGGGATTGATGCTTTTTCTAAATTAAGATATGTTTTTGGAGCTTTAGCTAAGTTACTCGTATTAAAAAGAGTCTATATCTAAAACATTCATGTTGTATTTTAGGTGTGTTTACATTGAATTGGTAATACACACTCTTTGTTTTCACAGTGAAATGAAGCATCAAAGTAATCTGTAATGACCTTTGCATCAGCCTTTGGACACACTCTAAAAGTGAAGGCCCTTTACTTCTTTCATCTTGCACCTAAGAAAATCTGGCTTATAGCTGCCTCAAAGCTTTGTCCTTAATTAATTAATTCATATTTTTTGAGGTGGTATGTACTGGGAAAAGTTTGAGAACCATTGAAAGAAAGTCATGAGGTTTGATCTATAGGATCCTTGTACTGTATGTGGAATTATATTTTGTACTGACACACTCCAACCACCGTTTCATAAATATGGAAATCACTCAAATCTAATTCCACTTATTTCCAGACTGCACAGTTACACCTTAAGCCCTCTGAATAAATGTGTGCACACGTGTGGGTGGCCAGCGAGCCAGGTGTGACCTCAGCCCCAGCAGGTGATAAACGCCACTGTCTCGCCAGCCCCAGGTGCTCTTCCTCTCCAGCTGTGTCACCATGGCAACCCGTCGCACCGGTGCGGAGAGATGTCCGTAACGTGTGATAAATCATGACGTTGGGAAAATGACAGGGCAATGAGACTTTCACTAACTGCACTTTCACAAGACTGCTTTAAATGATACTTTCGACGTCAGTCACATGTTAATATTTTGTCAGTCAAAGCTTTATCTGTTCTTACGGGCTGAATAAAGCTGCCTTGTGAATGGCCTAGTGCTACCTTTTTGCTTTTTGCAGAATCTATTCTCCCAGTCCAAGACACTGTAAAAAAAAAAAAATCAATTTTAGAGCCCAATCGTTCACTACTAAAATCAGCCTCCCTGACTTATATACTACACTAACTGTGCGAAAAAAAAGGAAAGGAAAATTTTATTATGTTTACTCCTTTCGGTCGACATCCCAGTGGTCTCTTTTCAAACCTGTAAATAGCGCTGGCTTTTAACGTGATACAACCGTGACTCAGAGCAGCTGCCCAAACTCTGAAACCATAAACTAAGAACTACATCATGATGAAAAATCTAAAAACACTTTCATTATTTAATTATGCATTGAGCTGGAAATTTGATCAAATAACATGATTCCCACTTTATTTGCTTGCTCTGACAGCTATAGTATTATGTCAATAGCAGACATTCGGCAGTTCCCACCATGTTGGCAGGCAAGTGCCTCATCTGTATACAGTAGATCAGTAGTCTCTAAACGTGTATGTGGAAATGTGTCCCACCAACAGCACCCGGCCTGCGCCCCATTTAAACAGGAAGGAGTATGCTGTATTATTGACACATTAATTGACCTCAGTGGTTATTGTCTCTAGCACTCTGATTGTGTAGTGACAGACCTGAATAGAAGGTCTCACGGTGCAGTGCTAAACATTCTCTTCCTTAACTCCCATGAAGGCAAGAAATCTCTAAAATGTATTTCTTTAAAGTTAGTTTAAATGACAAATCTAGGGGTTTGTTACTATCTTAAGAAATGGCCATCTTGGTATTAGGCATCAAAATCCTTGTCATTGCATCTGCAATCTTCTGACTTGGAGATCCATGGTGTAAAATACAAATACACGGTGCATGATTATAGTCAGGGATTTTTATTCTCTTAATAAAATAAACCTCAAAAACTGAAATTAAAATGCTCAATTAACTCTAAGGCTGGCTTCTTGCTCTTTTTTGCCTGCCAATATGGCGGACAGTGCATAACGCATGGAGTTACACAGGGGCTGGAACAATGCTTAAAAAAATAAAAAGACAAAGAAAAAACATGTGCACACTGCTTCCTGATTTATGTGCCAGTGAGCAAACAGCTGTGGGCTCATGCTACTGGAAGGAAGCCAGCGGTCAGTGTGCACACATACAGTATGTATCACAGAGGGACAAAAGCTCAGAGGTCATCAAGGTCCCTCTTCACTTCCCTGTCCTTAACCATAATATCAGACATTAATAGGTATTATCTTTCATATAAATGTCTATTTTGTTTGTTGTTGAAATAAACTTGAAATAAAAAAAATAATAAACTAAATAAAAAATAAAAACATTACCTGTTATGATTTATGGATCAACAGTGGGATACATATAAACACACATAGGAATTGCTTTAGAGCCATTCATCAATTTACAATTACAACGGCAGCCGCGCAATTATACATCTGTTTAATTAAATACAGTCATAACAGAGACAACTAATCTGTCTGTGTTTACAAAATATTATGATAAAACCATTAAAAGCTTTACAGAGATATACAGAGAATACGATAGACCGCCGATGATGAGTTTATTATAGCACAAAGGGCAATACTGTCCACCAGAGTGATAAAGCCAGCGTTCAGGGGCCTGCGGTAGGCCCTTGGTGTGTGTTGGTGTTTGCTTGAGTGCAGTGAACCGGGACACACAGGATTTATGAGCTTGTGTTGCTGGTTATTTACAGGTACTGCTCTGCACTATTTACTGTCCATAACTGGACCGCTGGCCTTGTTTAGCACTGTTGGGGCAGAACCACTTATGGCGCTGTCAGGACACGCTCACATGTGTGCGGGACATGGCCTGTACCTCCATAACGCACAGCGGGTCTATAAATCTGCCGTGATTTCACATGAGGCGTATTTACAGCCCTCCTGCCGAGCCAGCCTCTGCTTCACTGCACGGCAAATTCTTTCGGAAACGGTAATCTTAAACCTTTTTTTAAATACTTATTTCAGAATAAGCTCATAAGTGGCATGAGAGACAATTGTTCAGATACACATGATTATTTGTAAATGCTATAAGCCAATGGTTTGAACAGCTAGTATGCAGGAGTCTGTTGAAGATGAAATAACAATTACAGAATGGGTAAATAAAAATTAGCTCAAAAGTATTATCAACGTAATTCCAAACAAGACTTTGTGATTCAGCGTTTCAGTCCTTCCATAATAAGTATTTTACCTTTTGACCTTTAATTGATAGTAGACAGTAGATAGACAGGAAACAGGGGGAGAGAGAGGGGAGTGACATTGGGAAAATGACCCAAGCACGTGTTTTGTATGCTGCAAGGACGTCCACCCCCTACGTGTTAAATCACTTTAACAGTGACCTAAAATCTTTTTGGTAAAATGTTCACTTTTGTTTGAAAAAGCATTCTCTCTACAGAAGCGCTTTTCTGACAAGAACAAGAAAACCTCTAACGCAAGTGTGTACAATACTTTCCAACTTGTTCCTGTATTGTGTTGTACATGTGAGCGTGCATGCGGAAAGCAGATCCGTGCTCAAGCTCATATCTGTGCGACCACATTCGACAAACCGCGGCAGAAAAATGTGGGCTGTGGAAATCCAAACATGCAAGCATTACTTCCACAGACGACGTTCACGCTCGCCGCTGACATCCAGAAATAATTGAATTAGAGATGTATGCATTCCTCATTCTGCACAATAACAGTGTCTCTGTGCGTTCAAGGCTATAGCAAAGACCCAAGTCGAGTAGTGCTTCTATTTGATTGTGAAAACATAAGTGAGATCAGTGTCAGCTGTGATGCATGACAGAACAATACACTCGGTTGAGTTGATTAATCTGTACAACGAGCGACAGGAGTGGAGCAGAGGAGTGATGGCTTTTCAAATGACAGCAAAAAGAATAAGAGCTCCAAAATAGATCCCTCGGGGAGTGAGTGTAAACCAAACAACTTCATGTGAGCTCAGACGGATTTCAAGATCAATGGGCCTGTTTCAACAAGCAAGTTTAGTATAAACTTAGAATATGATAAACCTGGAAAGAGGGAAACTCTTGAAATGATTAATTTCCTCATTCATAGCAACACAGTAAATACTCAAGTTTAACACACTGATTGTACAACAATGAAGCATGTTACTAATGTTAGTTTTATTTTTATAAGTCTAGATTTTTGTTTACGGTATATTTACTCTTCTTCCCCTTCTTTAGAAAAAAAAAACTTAGATGAAGCTCTCTGTATACTGCTCTAACTATAAAATGTTTGTTATTATAACAGGACAAAATATGTACAGTATATGTCTGTGTGATACTTTACCTTATAGGACACGATACTGTCTATGTAGAAAAGCATATAATACACAGGTACACAGTGTCTGCTGAACGCTTTTACCTGGCTGTGAATCTGACCCGCTTTAAAGACTCTCTGTAACAATCAGGTTTACCACATGTTGTACTGCTTTCAACGGTTATCAAGAAGACTTTTGTTTAATAAAAGTGACCACCACTAAAAGTAAAAGTGCCTATACAAATTCTTAAGAATACAAATCCTTTTCTATACACAATACACACATATGACAGTCTCATGTGCTATAAGAACTTAGAAAACTAGAAATTATTTTCTGTGCAAGATGTGTGTGTGTGTGTGTGTGTGTCTGGATCACAAACAGGCTTTGTACACCTACCTATACAGTTACCTAAAACTAATACACGTTCAGAAGCAAAAATCTAATTAAAAAGCGTCCTTCTCATTCAAAGATAAAGACTAAAAAGTAACTTCAGTTGACATCACTGGCACTATGCATCATTGCATATCTTTCACATTAACTTCACAACACCTCAACCTTCCCCATAGCCTGATGCACCTGACACCTGCCCCCCTGCCGGAATTGACACCCCGACGCACACACACCTGCTGCCTGCTAACACAAATGCACACTGATGAAGCGTGACAGCCAAACAACCAGTTACATCTAACCAGAGGGAGCGCTAGCTACTCTTATTGCCATAGAATTTCTGCTTTTTTCGAGGTTCGATTCCCGCTCGAAACATCCCAAAATATCATAAGATCCCACTCTCCCCCACATACTTGTCCTTGGGCAAGACACTTAACCTACATTGCCTCCAGTGAGTGTAACACTGTAAATTGCTTAATGTATGTAAAGTGCTTTGAGTGCTTACTACAGTAGGTGGAAAAGCGCTATATAAAAATTATTATTATTATTACTTTTGAGAATAGTTAAGAATAGCAGAACCAACATCACTAATTCTTTAAGTCTATCCAACTTAAAACCAACAAATTCACACTAAGAAAGGATCCAAGTAACAACCATAAGCATCATACATTTTTGACATGAAAAGTTTAGGTCATTAATAATTTGAGTCTGTCTGTTGCTCAGTGAGGTTAGAATGGCAGCATTAGCACGTATCCAGTGAACCACACTAACAAAGCATTATAGGCCATTTCTCCGCAGCATATATTCTGCCAATAATGCTCATGCATCAAAATGGATATTAAAAAACTTTAATGTTTAAATGTTGGCTAAAATTAAAAGTGGCTAAAATTAATTTTACTGCCCCATTTACAGCAGTGCATGATTTATTCTTCTCCAAATGTGTCCAAATGTATCCAAAGTTAGCGTACAGAATCACTTTTACAAAAAAATGCAGTACTATTTAAACATCTTTCACTCACACATGTACTGGCATGTGGATTTAACTACTTTCTCAACCACTACCGTCTCTCATGGACTGCAGTTTAGTGTGAAAAAATAGATATAACATAATATTTTGCCATTTATTATTGGCAGTGCATGTAGTTCTAGTTGTTAAACAGAATCCCAAGATAGAGGTGTTATCATCGGACACATTCATTTTGTGTACTGGAAGAAGATGTTGAATATAGCAAATGTGTGTGCATAACAAATAATAATTAGCTAATTAAATGTGCAACATGTTTATTTGAACAAAATAAGTATGTTGGTTTAATTAGTCAGACCTTTATGGGTGTAAGTGTGTGCACGGCTGTCACACGTGCACATAACCTAGCACTGCCGTCGAAGGTGAAGGCTAGTGGGAATGCCACTGCAAAGAATGGGGTATTTAAAGAGCGGCGAAAATAAAAGTGCATTGAACAACAAAAGTTTCCGGCACGTGGTAACTGCAGCGGCATTGGCATGTGTGTCTTTCTCATTAACACGTGGCTTAATTAACGGAGCAGAAGCAAAAGCAAAAGCAAAAGCAGAAGCAGCTCTGCCCAAAAGTGTCCTAATGAGCCTCCTCCTGTTCCTCCTCCAGCCGCTTGTCATATTTTTTTGCTTCACGCACCTGCACCGATCACATTTTGTCTGAACAAAGTACGGCCAGATTCCACAAAGTTTTCAAACTCAAATGCTAATTGGCTACTTTTGATCAGTTTGCCTCATATTGTCCCCTTGGAAATATAAGGTTCTATCTGACATTTATGCAAAAAATGTATTCTTATTCTTGGAATTTCTTCATTCATAGATAATAAATGGTGTATTTTAAACGTTTATGCACTGTGCACTCTGCTTTTTTGAAATCTTCATCTGAGTTCAATGTTTCCTTGTTGACAAAGTTAGCAGGCTAACAGTAACTTGCCAGTTTTAGTTTAGTAATCAGTCACCTTTTTCTTACATTGGAGGCAAGTGCTAAATAATAGAGTTGTTATCATAAATATAATTTTCAAACCATTGAATGTGTATTATATTATCAATGATTACACATCAGTTATGATCTTAGCTAGCGAGGAATCTGTGGCTTACATTGTAACCAATGTTCTCTTGGTGAAGAAACTATCTCTAGAGATATGATCTCAATATGATAGAATACATGTTTTATTGACGCTGTCATGACATTTTTATATGCAAGTAAAAAGAACATTTGTGAGGTGGGAAAAAAAAAAAAGAGAGTATTACACAAAGGAACAGAACTCAACTCATGCTCAAAACACACCTATTCTCTGAATGTTACAGTTCTTAGTGGTTTTTTTTTTTTCTCACTTACTGTACTTGAACTCTCATTTGCCTGTTGTTGTCCTGTCTGCTCTCTTTGTCAATTGTCCTTATTGTTGTTTGTTTATTGTAAAGCGTCCTTGAGCTCTGGAAAGGCGCTATATAAATAAAACTTATTATTATTATTATTATTATTATTAGAACAGAATATAAAAAGAGTTAGTCTGAAGCTACAAAGATAATATGTAGTTTGCACCAGTACTTTATTGTAATGTGGGATGCCCAGTGGTGGTGAGCAAGAAGGTTGTGAGTTTAAACCCCAGCCGACTCAAACATCCTCAGCCAACTCAGGCCTTTTTGTGAGGAGTTGCATGTCCCCTCCCCCGGCTTCCACCCACCATTTAAACACGTGCATCTGTAAGTTAAGTGAGAGTGAATGGTTGTCTGTCCGTGTCTGTCTCTAAGTGTCAGCCCTGCAACTAACTGGCCACGGTCCAGGATGTACCTGGGAAAGGCTTCAGTTACCTGCGACCCCTCACAGGACCAAACAGAAGAAAATGAAAAAAAAAAGTATTGTGTAGTGTTGCAGTCAAGACCACATAGTCCGAGAGGCGAGGTTATTCTATCGAGTCCGAGTACCAAGATCATAGCAAGTCAAGACTAAGTCAAAATCAAAGCCAGAAATAGATACCAGAGTTATAGAACAGTTATAAAGTCCAAACAGTCCCAGTCTTAGACCAGGTCCAACCTCATAAACAGGATGATGTTTGGTGAAGGAGCCATAGTTAAAGTGTGATTTTAACTGAATATGAAAGGATTGAGGCTTTCATAATTCAATCCCAAGAGAAGACAAACATATGAATTAACAGATTTCCTGAGCACTGTTGAAGGTTATATGATGTTGTGACGGCACTATTTCTTGCTAAACAAACCCAGCTAGTATGAATTCATCAGAACCCCTTTTAATTCCTGTTTCTTTTGTATCACTAAGACCGTTCCCCCATTCATTTCTTATAATTGCTAAATCAGTGTTTGCATAAGCAGCTGTTCGCCCTCTCTTCACTGTTCACGTCGCAGCTAAACTCCGTCCCCCTTGTGTTTATCTCGCTGGAAGCCTGTGTCTCTAGGTCATCTGCCTTTGTCTGCGCCGTAAACATTAAATAAAAAGAGCTCGACTGAGTGTAAAAATAGACTTGATGGGCCAGACGAGGTGAGATTAAACACAAAACGTGTACTGTGGGAGAAGGATAGTCCTTTTCTGGGGTTCTGTTTGGTTTTAACAGACGGTGCTAACACTGTTTTAATACCTCCATGTGCATCATCCCATTCATTAGACATAACAGAAATACACTCAAGACACTGACTGCATTTATTTTAATGTTGATAAACCCCAATGGCCGGATCACTACTTTAACCATTTTTGTGGACATGCTAAATCATGGACGTTAGCTTGTATAGACAGATATATATGAAAGTGTATCCCTTGGGCAAGAACAAATTAAGGCAAGTGGCAAAAAAATAATTATGTGTTTACTTAACAATTATTTGTTTTAACACTAAAGACTCTCCGGAGTGTTGTATTCAAGTTCATTATCAGAGTCATGTGGATTTTTTTTACAAGGACAGAATATTATGTGATTAATGTCTAGCTTAGCCTAGCTTCACATTAGCAATTAGCAATTCTAGCTTATTTACTGAAGTCTAAACACTTTATTTTATTGTTCATGAATGATAAAAGCTTGACAGAGGCTGAACTAAAGGCCATTGCATACTCTGCAAGAACAGAGAAAAAAGCTAGTTCCAATTCATTAACCACACCCATTTCAAATTTCTGACCAATCACACAATAGTTCTTACACACCCACAAGAAAGAATTTCTGCCCAGATGATGTGCCAACAATAAGCTCCAAGAACTCCCTAACAAGGGATGCAAAGAACAAAAGACGTCATTTTGTTCTTGCTATCTCAAGAACAAGAACACTTTTTTTCTGTTCTTGCGGAGTATGTATTGACCTTTTCGAACAAGCTGCAAGAACTCCCAAAACATTTTGTATTTGCCACCTCAAGAACAAGAACAAATTTCTCTGTTCTCCTGGAGTATGTAATAGCCTTTAGAGCCTGATTGCAGTATGTTGCGTTCGTAAAAGAAGATTTCGTTTGTAGACAAAGATGTTTAATTCTATGTAGAGTTTGCACAAACTAGGAAGAAAATAACTGTTATGGTTTTATTAATACAAAAAATACATCAAGTCTGACAAACTATAGCTAAAAAGAAATCCATGCACTCCTGATTATACTACACTACATTGTGTAGCCATATAACGTGATAGAAGGGTGAGGGACTGGGGCTGGGCTTCAAACGCAGCCATCATTCTTTTGTGGCTTTCTACTTCATATTTTTGGGATCCAACAACTTTGCACGGCAGAACAAATTCCTCAATTTATTTCAAAAGTTTTAAACTCTTAAAGAAAAGGGAACAAAAAAACTGTGCTATTGGTTTTTTAATTGCGGGCTAAGATTTACTCAAATATTATTATTATAAATTATTATTATTATTATTATTATTATTATTATTATTATTAGCAGTAGTAGTAGTAGTAATAGTAGTAGTAGTTGTCTTCAAAGAAATCAATTCATGTGATGGGGGGCCTACCAGTTATTTTTAAACTTTGTACGGCAAATACTTGGCTTTAACCAATGATTACAAATGTTCTTTAAAGCCTTGTTATAAGTTTAACATTACATACTCTAAATATTAGATTAGATTAGATTAGATTGTTTATTTAGCCACACGACAATGCCGGTGGAATTTGTTTTCGGTACAGTATGTTCAAGCTCTGCATCATCGTACATTTACAAACAACAAATAGACAATATACATTAATAATATATATATATATATATATATATATATATATATATATATATATATATATATATATATATATATATATTTATATTGTATTTATATTTACTTTTTTGGTTGTATCCCATGGGCCCCTCCTTTATTGTTCCTGCATGATGCTCCTGAAATGGACCAACAGCATGTTTCTGACATCTTTCCTCCAGCCTCAAGGCATATACAGCTTGCTCTGCTAACTTTTATCTACCTCTGTTCTGCACTGGACACATTGTGGAGCTGGTCCGAAGCTCGAGTTGAGTCTGGAGTTTGCTTTTTATTTGTGTGTAACAGAGCGGGCTGTGGTGTTGGCGAGAGAAAGCAACACAAAGTCAGACCCCTCTTGACAGACATGAGCTATCGCTAAGGCTCAGTTGTCACTTGGCAACAACATCAACGGGACATGTACAGCATTTCTGAGGCTACTTTCATCCTCTGTCACGATAGAACGAGCCTCACTGCACTCTCAGACATTAGTGAACGACACAGTCCCAGACTCTGCTGTGGCTTCAGACTCTATTTTAATTCAGTCACAGTCTTTAGTCTCTGCTTTGCCCAGGATTTTGTACTTGTCCTCAATTCTGTCTCACAGTGCCGTCATAATGATATAGTGCTATAGTTATTTTCATAAATTACGGTCTCATTATTTCAATAAACAAGGTTACCCACAAACGTTCTCTATTATGGGACTTGTAGTTTGAGTGGGGAGCTATATTGTATATCGGTGGGCCATTATTTGTGAACCTGATCTGGCCCACAGGCCTTGAATTCAAAATGTGTGATTTATATGAATAATATTGGACTGTATTACTCGTGCTTTAATAAATACTATATTTATGATAAAGCTGCTCATTGTGCTCAGCTTTAAGGGTTCTGTCCTACCTGGGAATACACTGAAAACGAGTGTGTTGTGGACGTGCAAGGACACACACCAAGCCCATGCGGCCGTCACTGTGACGGGACAAGTGGGTCGGGCCATCGCTGCTGAAAGCCGTTCCACGCACAAGAAAACAGCAATGTTATGTGAGGCTATGACAAGCATGAGATAAAAGTGCTGTATCCCGATAACCAAGATGCCTCAGATCTGGCGCTGCACTGCAAGTGTTTTGACAGCGCCGTGTGTGTCAAAGATAGTGTCAAATACTAAGACAGTAGCATGTCAGAGGAAGGTGTTGTGCACTGCGTTGTGTATATGTCACTGTGCGCGCCACATTAAAGGCCTTATCTCTCAGTGCGGATTAGAAGGCATAAGCTAAGCCTGAGGGTCTGATTCTCATATCAAACATTAACAGAGGCACTGGGCGCCGTGCTCAGCTCTATTTAAGACCAGCTCTTATCCACAAGACCACCTTATCCAAAAGACTACTATCCATTAAAGGTAATAGGCCACTGATAACTCCTCAATTCTAACACTGTTATTATTGCACACCTTTCCAGAGGCATGTTTTGTTGATGGCTGACAATGGTTAGAAAATATAGATCACATGTTTAATGCTAAGCCCACTGATAACAACAATAGGCAAAGACATTGCTAGTTAAAGAGCACTGAGTCGAAATGTTTGGCAAATGGAGAGTTGAGTTCTTGTTCTCTACAGCTTGTAGTCCTAGTATAGTATATGCAGATGCATAAGGCATAAACATTAAATTATAGAGTAACGATTGCCTGAAGTTTAAAGCACATTTTGGATATTTTTACTGTGTGGGCCAAATTAAATCATTTTCCTTTTGGGGGGAATTTAATACAAACACCCAATGAGCATAAAGAAAATGGCTGATTTTATTTAAACACTGTGCTTTTCATTTCTAGTGTGTAACCAATCATTTAGGACCTCCTTATTAACTTCCATATTTTTTTCTATTGAAGCACTGAAACCAAAATGATAGATTATAACACTTTTTGCAGAGTGGTTTGGTCATGGGATCTATCCATTTTCAGTGGGGTGCTATTCTGCGAGAATTACATTTGGGTAAGTGAAATGGCTCTGGTGTTTTGAGCTGATTGTAGCTGCCTTGAGTCAGCTAGAATGCAGCTTGTACACATACAGCTTATTTTGTTCTTGAATGTTCTTGGTTAATGCATGCCACAGCTTGGGTTAAACCCTGCCGTTTAAGGTCTTATTTTCTTGTACCGTATAAATGCATACAATGGCTCCATACAACCAATGTACCAAACACTCTTGTAAGTTTATCTATACGGATCGGTTTGTCCCGCACACAAGATTTAAAAGCAATGAGACCGTGGAGTTATTATTCCTTAACAGTGGGACGCTCAGGGCTCAAACAAGTTGTATTCAGTAGAGTCATGATGCCAGCCTTGCGCCTCCTACTGAGGCCAGAGTGATCACAACAGTACAACTATTCACAGTTTTTCTATAACCCACCACTGCCCTCCAGTCTCACCCAGAGCATTCAATGCCCAGGGCGGAGAAAACCAGCTCATTTTAGCTTCGAGAGCCTTTGGTAGCACCCACACCTCTGCGACCTGTTCTGGCTCTTTATTAAAAACAAAAAGAAGAGGTGAAAATGCAGGCTCTAATCCCCCAGGGGCAGAGCTGTTTGTGTGAGGATGTCTTGGTTATAAGTGGAAACTGACAGAACAGATTTATCCCGTTTTGTCGATGCCGCCTGTCTGGGACCAACGCTGTCCGATAAATATTTCAGCTGCCAAAATGTTAGTTTGCTGTGCACTGAACAACTTTTAAGGCCGTTTGGTGTTTTACTTTTGATTTTGTGAGATGGGTAAACCCGTCAGAGTGAGTGGCATGTTCTTACAATTTGTATAGTACAGTGAGTATGTGAGTACACACAGCAGAGGGGCTTCATACGTACATAAGTAGATATGGTAGTTACAAAATAGCAACCCACTATGGTCTGATTGGTTACATTTAAACTGGTTTAACTGATATTTTTATTGCAGTAAAATTCTACACCAGATTTGAAATGGTGACCTTTTAAATGGATTCCTTCTTTAGATGAAATCTCCAATATAATATGTTCATCATGGTTTTATAATGCTACTAAATATCTCACTTTTTACAAACGGGACTGTAATAGGTGACAGGAAATAGAGAAATGCAGCTGGTGTTTCACTTTACTAAATCAAGTTTAAAATTTTAACAACACAGTGCATTTAGTAATTTTCTTCTGCTTATTCCTGTAAGGGGTCGCGGGTGATTGGAACCGATCCCAGCAGCTTTGGGCCTTAGGCGGAGTAAACCCTGGACAGTGGCATGTTAGTCACAGGGCTTAGATTTAGACACAGACACAAAAACGCAGTGCAACTCCACTTCATTTTTCTTTAGTCATTTAAGGACATTTCTCACCACACTAAGAATTTACATTTTGTTACGCAGTATTTGCTTGGTTCCATTACTTTTGGTTTCACACTACAGTTTTTAAAAGCGGACTATCAGACTTTCCCTGGTGCTGTGATTACTGTTACCCTGACGACGGGGGGCATGCCACCTGTAGATGGCTTTTACTGTAATGAATGTATTGTCTCCTCAAAAGCTCATTTTACAGTTCAACTGAGAAATACAATAATCAGACTGGAGTAGGGCCTATAGCAACATCTCATTATTAATACAGAATTAATACAAACAGCTGAAACTTCACTGCACTGTTTAAGACATGATTTAAATCACCATAACGCCCATTAGAAAAGGGTTGGTTTCACAGGAGGCATCTGCTGTAGCATAGCAAGAAAAATAGAGCCATACAAAACTTAAAACAACATAATCTCTCTTATGTGTATTTAAAATCAACTTCCTCTTTCCTTCCTCTATTTGCTCTTCTTCATGTGTTTTATTGGCTGTGACTTTTGGCATTTGGTCCGGAAGGCAAACACGCTTCCACACTACAAATGAACCGGACCTTGGTTCAGTTTAGTCTGGACAGAGCCCACCTAATTTTGCTGAACCAAAGAGCAGCCGTTTGGTCTGAACCATGGTCTGTTGAATCTTTCGGAAGATTTGGTTTGAACCAAACAAGAAAGTCCGAACCAAACAGTGCAGTTGGGAAAGCCCCCTAAGTCAGTTTAGTATTAATATACATTTAATTAAACCTTTTTGGGACAACCAAGCTATGTCTTGTTTCCAAAACGCTGATTGCCATGTTTACAGTTACAATTGGTTAAATGGAAACATTGGAACTGTAGCGTTTCTTTTCAGTAATAATAGGAGGAAATTCACCAGGACTTTATTAGGGTTATGATTGGAGGTGTATGCCTCTCACATTACTGCTTTAAGTAAACAGAACTTCAGAACCGATCGCTGGTGCTTTGAGGTAAAGCTGCAGTAACCCAATATTTGCCTTTTGCTGTAGGGACAATCTTGGGAAGCCTCAAAAAACTTACAGTGGTTACTTTACAAGTGAAATAAACTTGTTTACAGCCTGGTTTTACAGCCAGACTGGTGCATTCATTAGTCCTATTTCAGTGTTATCACCTTATTCCTCTTCCGTATGCTTTCTAAAAGACCTAGTCTGGACTATTAAAGTGTAAGACCACATTTCTTTGCCTGGCTTGTGTGCACTTTTATGAATAGGAACTTTGCCAATCAAAATGCTACAGTACAGTTTAATTTGCCCTTCTGAATAAGTTGGAGTCTCTCACAGGAGGACTGAGAAGGTTAGACAAAGGCCCAGTCTGCACAGGTTGCTGATATGAAAGACACTTTTGATACCAGTCTGTGCACACACATCATGGCAGCAGCTGAGTGGCCATTAATGGAGAGTTGATTTTTTTTCCCCTTCTCCTGTCTGTATTATCATTCTCCCGGGAAGTGCAGGTCTGGTGATAAATGAACGGCCACCTGGGAAATCCTACAGCCGATGGGAGCCATTTTGACTCCATTATCGTCGATAAAGAGCAGGTCAATGCACCGCCCCTCCTTCTTGAATCCCCACCACTCATGTGTTATTAAAATGGCTCCGATGAACGAGACGGGGAAACATTATTAAAGCCGTGATGAAAGGGGTGCCGTGAGGAATGGAATCACGTGTAAGCCAAAAGTTATTATTTTTTTGTTCACAGGTTTAAATTAAGTTTCCCTGTTCTCTGTCGCATGTCAAAGATCAACAGTGCTTCTCCGTGTGACGCATGAGGTTCACTAAAAAGCTAAAGTTTAGAGAATCATAATTTTCTACCATTTATAATCCCCTTAGTATAAACTGGACAAATACTAGTAATTTGAATGATTATTTAAAGACTTATAATATTAGAGACTATATTTCTCCTGTACTCAATGCTCCTACTCTGGTTAATTGTCACATTTAGATTTCAATTTAAAATCCTTTTCTCACATACAATGCCCTAAATTGCTAGAACACATTATAACTTAAGTGAGCCCCTAGGCCCGTCCAAATAGCGGCTAAGTGGCTTACAAGTTCCATGAACACACTATTTGCTTTCTTTCACAGCTGCATATATATATATAAAAAGTAAAAAATCTGTTCATAGTCTGGTCTATCAGACTTAAAACCTTCCTTTGTGGTAAAGCTTATAGTTAGCACTGACCGATAGACGCTACTATTTCTAACGCTTCAAATACTTATCGTTGCTAATGTTTCTTGTGCTCTGCTACGATTGTTCTTGCTGTGCATTGCTGTCTGTTTGCCTTCTGTCTCTTGGCATCTCAATCCAAATGGTCAAGGCAAAAGGCTGGCCACCTGGGTCTGCTTTAAGGTACCACTTTGTAGCGATTTGGTGCTATGTAGATTAACAGAAATGCATGTTTTGCAGGGCATCTCGATGCCATAAAAGTGCATGCATTACCATTCAGTTTGTCAGCTTGTTTGTTTGTGATGCAGACCAAGAGTTGTTGAGGTTAGCTCCATCCACTCAGCTTCTTGCAGGCAGCTGCAGCTGGAGATTGGAGTCCTGACCCATTGTCGAGAGGACGGTCTCTATCTCATCCTGAAATCTGACAGGCAATAATGAAAGGATCTGAGGTCTTCATGTGAGCACTCTTTCTCGCCGCCTCCTTTCCTTCACTCTAACACTGTGTTTTTATTTTTTTGTTTCATCTTTGTCATCCTGATCAGGCTTACAGCGGCTGACATCTCGTCTTTCCATCAAACAGTTGTAAGCCTTAACGGTGTACTCGCAGATAAAAAGGTCCATCTCGTTGAGAGTGTTCTCTATCAAGGCTTGCTGTGTGGTAGACGAGTGATGGACTGTTCTATCAGTGGCAGAGCACATTGTACATCGGTATACCTTCGATCTGTGATGGGCAGTCATCTCTAGCTGTGGCCTTCAACACCTCTCTGACATCTACCTACATGAAGGAACCTCTAGGCTCTGCAAAGGGTTTGAAGCTCAGCATTACAAAAACAAAGGTAGTGTAGCAATTGTTCCAAATGCACAGCAGCAGCCATTGCAAAATTGTGGGATATTTTGGAACCCAAGCAAGTTTGTGTGTGTTTTTTTTTTTTACTTTCTGCCGCCCGCTGTGTGGTTGTGTAAACTGTAAATACAGCATCAGTGAAAACAATAACATCCCAGACAGTCCAAGACAAATACTGGCTGCTGGCTAAACACGACAAGTAGAGAAAAAATGGCAAGATAGTTTTATTAGCATTAGATGCAAAAAGCCTTTCTGAGAATTTAAAGTTTATCAAGACTCTTTTGGTTCTTTTTTTCTGGCATTGCTTATGGCTAATAAGTGTAGCATTAGCAGCGGGGGCGGATACAGATCCAGCAGGCGTACTACAGAGTACAGCTTAATTTTTAAATGTGATTGCAAATTATTTTGATAACCTACCAACCATGCTTTTTGCCATTGTGTAAATTGCCCTTTATTTATTTTGGAAGTGTGGTGTCTGTGCACTGCTGTACAACAGTACATCACAGAGTCTACAGAGCGAAAAATATGATTACTTAAGCAGGCACATTAGATTTATGCCATGCAAATGCTGCATACATGTGCTTTTATGTATGCATTTGTGCTATACCTCAGCCCACTTCTTAACTATGCCAAACCCCAACAGATGTGCTGATCTTGAACACAATTGTGAGCACCTTGCATTAGTCAAACCTTCCATGCATTATGGTGTTAAACATGCTTAAGCACAGTAAGAATTAGCAGTCTGTGTGCACTCTAACTTAGAGCTGCATTGATTCTCACAGGTTTCAACTGGGTGCATACACTTGATTTTAAAGTGAGATGTGAGGCACCTACTATACACGTACCCTTTTTACAACTACAGGCTGGGGAGTGTATGTAAAATGTAAATGTAAAATAAATATGCATATGTAAACACCTCATCTTTTACTTAAATATACAACATGGCCGGCAGCTGTATGCAGACTGTAGGTGTGTGACATCATTAGCAGATGAGAGGGTTGCGTTAGGTGATGCAGACATGTTCTCTTGGCTGCCTTTTCAAACCCGTCAGTGACAGCCCTGGCCCCAATCATGGTGATGTTTTGCTTATGTAATGAGCCCCCATCTACCCCCCTTCCTCCTCCACCACTGCCGCCGCCGCTGAAATGCAATTATCATTTGGCTGACACCAAAATGCGTTTTCTCGCCTGTGGCCACTCATGATGCTATTTAAAATTTCTCAACTTTAGGCGAGAGGAGGGAACGGAAAAGAGCTTCCTCTCGTGTCGTCCTAGTTTTAGGGGGGAGCCGGAAAGAAGGAGGGAAGTGAGTCTGGGGAGGGAGGGGAGGGCGAGGAGAAGCACAGGAGGGATGGGTGACGGAGAAGTGAGCGTTTCTGGGAGGATGCGATAATGAGGACAGTTAATTCAGAAACAGGGTGTGAGAGGCAGAGATTAGCCGCTAGCAGGCCGATGCAGTCCACAGATTTTCTGCTCTGAATGGCTGTCAGGGAGGGCTGAGGGGAGGGGATCGGCTGCCCAAGCCCAACAGCAGAGCAGTCGTACTTTTAATTAAGGAAGTGTTTGGGTAAATATGCTTTTCAGCTCAACTTTATTTCTTGCAAGGGAGGCAGATGGAGAAAGAAGCACTGATGGAGGATGATGGGAAATGACAGGTGACAAAGACAACAGCAAAGTGACCAAAAAGTGTAATAATCAATTATACTATACAGTATATAATACAATAAAAACTACTTATGTCCTATATGGAATATTTTTTTCCAAAACTGTATTTTAAATTGACTTTTAAATCTTATATTTGTTATATCATGCAAATGAAACCTAAACTTGTGAAACAGCGCTATTTTGGTGGCTCACTTGTTAGCACATGGATGGAGTTGATCGGGTTCCATTTCTGACAAGAGCCGTTTCTTTTATTTTGTCCGGCCATCAATCCAAGTCTACTTTTTTAACATCACAACATTCCTCCAAAGCAATACGTTTGCAACAGGGTCGTACACAGGATTTTGAAATTAATTAGTTATTATAAATTAATTATTATTAGTAACTTTAAAAAACTAAATGGTTGCAATAAGCAAAATGAATTTAGTGGAAAAAAGACAAAATCCATTATATAAAAGTCATGCTGTAGTAGAGTTAAACCATATATTTATTCTTTTCAGCTAAATGGACCAGATCATAATAAACCAAATATGGTACAGAAAGTTTGTTTGTATTGTAAACAAACTTAATGTTAACTTTCCAACTCTGTACTGCAAGATTTGATCTACTTTCAGGCACAGCTCTAAAGATAAATGTACCAAATTAACAGTGCATAAATAATGTGCGGCCTTTTCCGACTGACAAAGGGCCATTTCTGAAGCCGGTGTCATTCTGTGCAATTCTTATCATTGCCAACAAATGACATTCAATCATTGATGATACATAGCAGAGTGTGACAGGATCAAAGATGACCAAAAGAAGATTGATATATCTGTCAGTGTGACAATTGCTGAGAATAATGCAATGGCTAATGTCAAATAACCATAGAACCATATGTTTTCAAGGTGGTTAGGTAGATGGCTACGTCAACAAACCAACGCTAATGACTTACTTCCTTTTCCCTCTGTAGCACAAACTCATTCTGACTCCATTCCTTTTGTGTTTTCTCTTATTTCTTACCCCATGATGCTTGACACACACCATCGCTTAATTAAAACCTACAACACACCTTGCCTTTGTAATAGCACAGTGTGACCTGTGTCAGACGCTGGTTGTAGCCAATTCAAGTTGCACTGTGTGTGAGTTGTGAACAGTGAGAATTTTACTGCTTTTACTGAATAATGTTACTTGTCACTACAAAGTTTCACCTGTACCTTCTCTGCTTTTCCCAAACTTTCTATCAGTTTCTTTCAAACGGTGCCTTGTGAGGCCAAGCTTGTTGCTGTCAGTGCCTGTGCTTTTTTGGAAGCGAGAGGCTAAACCAGCCTGGTAGGGTGCGGAGGACATTTTGACAGTCTGATCTTTTATTTACTGCAAAGGCCTAAGATGCGGAAGATGCAAAAACGCCTCACGCTGAGCTTATTATTTTATTTAGCAGAGAGCATTTCTGAGTGTTAATTTGTTTTTCAGCTGGTTTATTCAGAACGTGGCTCTTCCCAATCTTTAACACTGAACCCTGTGACCTTGACGAAAGTTGAGGACACCATATATCTACATCTGTGCCTCTATCTCTGGCCCAACCCCCCTCTCTCCGCTGGTCTCTGCTTTTTGTCCCGGGCCTGTGCCTAAATGCAGCTCTTTCATCTTTGTTTTTATCTGTCAGATCAGTGAGGCGCGAGTCCCCTTCCACACAACTCCTCAAAATATAAAGTTAGAAAGTCTCCCAAATCCAGGCAGATCAATGGATAAGGCTTGGCAGGCCTAGCTAATGGAATGTAGCGCTTGCCCTAGATTAGGATATTTTCTTTCTCTCCCTGGCTGTCCTCAAACCACCACAGAGTTGGAGATGAGGCAGGAGGAGGGAGAAGAGGCTGGACAAATGGACAAGCAAACAGGTTGTCACACGTCTTAGTCCAACAATACAGAATACAATAATCTGATCAGTCAAATATGTGTGTCATCAAAGTAGCCTACATACATAACATTGAGGTTACATCAGATTCATACAAATTTCCAAAAGCACCTTCATCATCTTTGAAAAGCTCACATTCACTGCCTTTAACTGATTATGTGGTGTGTGGGCATGTTCTTTTGAGAAGTTATTTTTCTTTAATTGATAAAACAATAAATCCCATTCTCTTTCATTCTCCAAACCATCAACTGCTAATACCCATTCAACAAACTGGTCCATATTTTACCGTGTTTCTAAAGAACTGAACATGAGGAACTATGGAGTTGGATCTTCAAGATGGAGACCATAGAGAAGGACAAGGTCTTTTACCTACTCCGTCTGAGGTATATAAATTTCAGCTGCCTTTGTTAGAACCTTTTCTTGCATATGTCCTGGATGAATAACAATCTCCACAGACAAAAGAAACAATGACAATGACCCACAGTTCTATGTTTTGGTCCAAGACTAGGACCAAAACATAGAACAAACGAGCTAGAATTTCTAATGAAAATTTGTGCTACTGTAATTGACCATGTGCCAGTGGATACAATGAGAGAAACCAGACAAGTCTGAAGTAAAGCTGAAAATAAATTTTAAACAGGAGAAATACTAAACTGACTAAAGTAGAAAAAATATGCTCAGTTTGAAATATAGTTTAAATATAGGAAGGCTCTCCTGACAAGTGACTGTGAGGTGTGAGACATGGCTGGTACCAGAAAGAACAGGAATAGGAGCTGGCCTACAACAGACATTGACAAATGAGTATGCATCTGTTCGAGGAGAAGCAGACTGTAGTCTTCTGCTACAGGATTGGACAGCTCAGCCCACAGTGGTTTGTCGAGCAGCGTGGGGGACAACCAGAGCAGGTGACTCAAGAACAGAGCGAGGAACAAGTCTTGTAAGACTAAACCCACACAGGAGAAGAGTGGAACACAACTGGATTAGTCGAGAAAGTGCATGGTTTAACAGACTGAACTGCACCAAACCTCATGGAAGAAGTGGGAAATACTCATTAAAGATTGATATCCCCCTCCGTCTCACAGTATATACGATATAGCTAATGGCATTGCTTGAACAATGAATGTGTCATTTCTTCTGCACTGTGAAAGAAAGAAAGGGATATGGCAGCGGTTTCCAAACTGGAAGGTTTAGAGACTTCACAGGGGTAGGAGCGAAACAACAGACTAAGGGCATTGATAAACCTGGAGAAAAAGGGGAAAAATCTTTGAAAAATTACACCCTTACCGTCAGGACTGAAATTGACTGGACTGTAAAGGTGCAAAACTACAAAATAAAAAGGTGCAAACTAAAGAAATAAGGAATAATGAACACAATTTTGTTTTGTTTACTTTGTTAAGAAAGACCACTATAAATTCCCCAAAAAATAGGATGTAATGCACAGAAAATACAAATCACCAAAATATGAAGCCTGTGAACATAATAATAACATTGAATTTATTCTGAAATTTTATTGAAATGTAAAACTTTTTTTTAAAGACAGTGTGTGTCTAGTTTGACAGAAACTTGACTATGCAACACTGTGGGCGCTACACTACAGTCTGGTGAGAACACATTGCCAGAACCTCTCAAATAAAAGCATATAGCTATCTTGCTAAGTGCTATAAAAATACATTATACCAAGGAGCATATAGTGAAATTTCTGTCGTAGGCAACCTTTGAGATTGCTTCTCCTTTGAGTCTAGCCTAAGGGAGCAAAGGAGAGTTATGTTATATGAATAAAAAATAAATAAACAGATTCTTCCATTCAAGCACAGTATTTTTATATGACCAAAAACAAGACCATAACCAATAAGATCAAGTGCTAGCCAGCAGCATGATCTAAAATCTGCAACGTCATTATTTCAGTTATATTACAGTTTACTCAAAAACGCAGCAGGTAGAGTTCTCAAATAAAAACACGCCACAGCCGTCTTTAAAGGTGGAGCAACAACACCGTCCTCATGTAAACCAGCCAATAAGCAATCTTTTTTTTTTATTATTGTGTAAACAGCCACAAATTGTCATTACTGAAACCTTTGGGGAGTAGAGCTCATTGCCAAGACATGTGTGGATCTTTGAGTAAATCGCACCTTGCAACCACCTACCTACCAATCGGTACTCATTAAAATGGTCATTAAGGTAGTTTATTGTTTTTAATACCAACTACTGTGGGGAATTAATCAATGTCATCTAAACTACATCCACATCTAAAACCAATATTTTCACAGCTGACTAAAAAATACTTTTTAAAAGTTACAGTGAGACTTTTCCGAGCACTGTCCTCTGAGTGACTCACGGTTCTGCTGTATTAATTAAAGCTAAATTAAACAGTGCAGATGAGTAAGGAAGAGCGTGGCCCGACGGCTCAGTGAGCAAGACTGGCAAGGGAAGACAGTAGCAGCACCGACTGGTGGGAGACCCAGCTCAACAAAACACTAAATTAAAAGCTGGAACAATTTGTCTGAGGAGGGGGCGTGAATTACACCAGAGCTGGGAACCGAATACTGCGGCAGTCATTTATAGCCAAAACACCTACAGAGTTATAGTTAGAAGTCATATCAAAAGAGACAGGCATGATTTAGGGTGTTGAGATTAATGATACATTGAAGATATATTTTTTTACTAAAAACTAAAAACCTGATGAGAAAACAGCAAAGATGAGGAGAGGCAATTGTGAATATTGACCGCAACTAGTTCTGCAACTTCTGTTTAAAGCCCTAAAATCCACAAGTTTAAGCATGGAACACCTTTGTGAAAACATCTTTTTTCTCTGTCTATAGTCCAAACATTTTTTTTTATCAAAGAGCATCAGTATTGATAATATAAAAACGTATGTTCACAATAAAAAAAAAAAGTTTTAATTCTTTAAACTAAAGTCTAGCAGACCAGACAAACATTACCAAACTCCATCTTCTTAGGGTAAATATTTTACACCATTTTTACAAAGCAGTCTTTGTCTAAACCTCCAATAAAGATTTGCCATCTTTAACAAATAACATTTTGGTCATTTTGTCGCTTGCTTTGGTATAGTCAGACCTGCATGAAGAAGTGCAGTTGTGACACATGGCCAACTTTTAGCCCTGTTAACTTGTCAAATGCATTTTGTCCTACTAGGGAACAGTCTTTTGGCAAATAAGGCAAACAGTTTCTGTTTGCTGTAAATACAAGAAAACATCTCTGACCAAAGTGGCAGCCCTAGCTGTGTGTACTGACTGGTATTCACACTGTCAATCTAAATAATGCTTTTTTCCAGCCCATTAACCTAAAATGACACATAAAGAACCATTATCTTCCAAAAAAGATGTGTTATGAGAAGAGTGAAACTATCTGGGCTTACACATACCGAGAAACAGAAAAAAGAAACAACTGCGGACACAATCGGCACAAAGCAAAGCTCACCAAGGTGCAAGGCCTCTTCACATTTGATTATCATCACCAATCAAGTAAATGGCTCTCCACAGAACAGCCACGTATTGTTTCACATCGAGTGATGATGGCAGAAGAGAAGTGGCTGTGGAAACTCTGATAATACAATATTGTAGCAAACAGAAGGGCAATAAAAGACATTGCAATAACACAAATTAAACAATAAGAGCAAAGATACTTTCATTTGTATTATGCTTCATGTTGTAAACTGCAATCACCTCCCAACTGTGCACCTTTTTTGATGCAATTATGCAAAAGATGGAACACTTTGAAAGTAGGCTGCTAAAATGACAAAACAGTGAGACAAATTATTAGTAAATGTGACAATAATTATCAATCTGTTTTATATCTCTAATACATGCAGTGCTACTTGAGATGAATCTGTCAGACAGCTAAAAGTTAAGTTAATTAACCACAACATTTTGATATCAATATTTTCACATGCCACTAATATGATTTTCTATGTTGGTATAAATAGCGATTCAATTCTGCTGGAAACTACAGTTGTAGTGTTGAAGTGACATGACGTGGTGCTGCTGCTGCTGCTAAATTCAGGCCCTAGAAGGAGCTAGCTGTCACCAATAACCACTCATTATTTACAGCCTGCAGTATGGAAACAGTGCAAATGCAATCAGTGTATCATTATACCCAGTAAAACCTCAGGGAGAGGTTACCACTACCACAGCCGTCCTCAGCCGACAGCCTACACTATTGCAGTAGTTTCCAAAAGTTCACAGATTGATTTGGCTTCAAAAGGAAGACCACTACTGCATGCTACAACATTACAAAGCCACTCAGAATAGGAAATGCATGTCATGATTTTGTCATGTAGTGAAGATAGGTTTGCAGTTGAAACCTCTTCCATCTATAATGTGATTTACCACATTTCCAGCAAATAGAAATATTTTTTTTATTTAAGTACAGGGCTGCCACTACTGTTGTTTTGGTTGAGCAATATATATATATATATATATCTTAATGATTAAAAACATTTGCCTTTATAAGTCAGCAAGAGCAAAAGATAAAAATATAAATTGTCTCACCCTTAATTTAAAGTGAAAAATAAACTGTCTATGTTTTGGCCATTTTTAGACTCCATTTAATGTCAAAAAGAGCCTGTGATTGCAAAACCTGACTGCCAGATAGACCTGCTCCACAGTACATAGTCTGCTCCACAGTACCATCTGGGAGGGTTCCCGCTGAATGAGAATGTCGAAGGGGAAATAGTTTGTAAAATTTTTAAACTTCCAAATCTTGCAAGAATCCAGTTGCAGCGCAAGGTTAACACCTGTATCATGAGTCAATACTTGCACATTTTTATAAAACAAAGTTCTTTGGGACTTTGACCAAGTGAGAGGAAGCTAAGCACTTGAAGCATGTCATTCTATAACATTAAAGAGGCAACCAGCAAAATGTTTGACATAAGTAATCAAAAACTGATTGCATTTATCATATACTTTCCATCATAAACCTTACCAGTTTAAAACACATTCTCTTCCAGTTGTGAAAAGTGTTGCTTCCAAGAACGCTTGTGCAGTGTTTGTAAACTCAACTGTTTTCACATGAAATGAAAATGGCACTGATTTATGGGAGAAGACCACCCTCGGGGCACCATTCACATTCAAGCTGCGAGCGGGAAAGGTTAGGATTTATAACTGAGTGAAGAGCCATTGTGGCAGACTCCCTCCTTTTTCTGACCCGCCATTCTGGACTTATCTTGATCCAAAAACTATCAATCAATGTAATTAAAAAGACATCACGTAAATGTCAATGCGCCGCAATAAAGAATATTAATAGTTGCTGCGTTTTGTAGTGGAGACAGTGAATGGTTGGCGAGACCGCTGGAAACAGAAGTGGCATTAGTCCTTAGACAACCTTTTGACAACTGGCTTTTGGGTTGCACTTCAATACTTTGATGTATCCAAAAAGTATCCAATCTTTTATTCCAAGAACCTAGCACCCCATTTGATACGTGGCTGTTGGTGAGTTTAGTATATCACTTTTGGAGTTCCTCAAGGGTCAAACCTTGGTCCCCTGCTTTTGTTCTTCACATATTGCCACATATGCCATCCAGATAATTCTGCAATGCATTTTTTTTAATACATTTATTTTATCTTTATTTCACTGCTACCTGTATTCAAGACCTTTTTATTTACAACCCACCAAATGCAAATTTAGTATTCCAATGCAAACAGGTCCTAGGAGCCAGGACTGGGATTAGTGTGTGGATGCAAGCACCTCACGACGGTCCTCCACCCATGGGGCCAGTGAAATCACACTTGCCACAGCTTCGATCAGTAAATGCAACATAACTATAAGAACCAGTTGTCATGACAACGGTAAACCGCGCGTCAGACAAAGTGCTTTGTTCTGGTTTTAAAAGTGTACCATGAAGTCCCAATGCATTGGTTCTTGGTGCACATATATTTAAAAATCCAACTTACAACAATGGAAGGCGGTGAACTCATTCGAGGGGAATCCTAATGTCCCCGTCCTCATTTGTCTGAAGACTGAGTCAGGCCTGTCACTCTCTCGGTCTAACAGAGGACTGACGGCTGATTTACTTTTTAATAACGTCTCTCTGCCCCAGGCGTTTTGTTCTATAACCCTCCACAACTTTGTCCCTTTTTGCCTCTCGTTTTAGCTTCATTGCTGCCTCTCCCAAGCCCCATTCTTCTCCGTTCTCCTTTGGGAGCCCTGCTTTTAGATTGAGTGTGTCAGTGTGATATTGCTAGTCTCATCATGTGGCCCACCGGGCTCGTGAAGGACACTAAGAGAGAGGCTTCTACTGAGCACTCCGAGGCCCGGAAGAGGGGGCTTACATTAGGGTCACATGCCACCTCCCCTTAACTGCCATGGAATATATCAAGTTTATTTTTATGGCTTATCTGATATGACAAGCTTTTCAACATAGTCTTCAGGTATATCTATCTTTTCCTTTTTCCTTCCATCCTTCCAGACCTTTAGTCCAGACCAGGAACATCTCATTTGTCAGATCAAAGGAAAAAATGGTGTCCCCATTTGACACACTGTTATTTCCAAATCAAAAAAACATTTATTTTACTAATTAGAATGTACTGTAATCTTTTTATTGTTGTTTTTGTGCTACAGTTTTACATTTTTGCATTACATTAGTCTGGACACAGCCAAATATTGTGTAATCTGGAATGAAAGTTGCACCATCTTTTGGCAAAATGGCTACATGCAATACCACACTGTGTGAGCACCTATGGCAGCTCTGCAGGGACATGCTGTTATCCATAGGCAAACCCACTGGAAATAGGTTGGCTGATGAAGTAACATTAAAAACATAGAGGCAAATTCTAGTTATGACAATTATGCAAGATTGTGTGCTTCTCCTCTAGCAGTGCTCAGTATTCCTCCTATGGACAGTTATAGGAACACAAAGTAATAGATCTTCCAGTAGGTCCTGCAGTATTTTTTCCAAAGGCATAAGATTGTTATTTTGAGACTGTTTAACGTTTTGACTAATGCGTTCCATTTATTTTGACTGTATCTATCACAGATTTACACAATGCATCTTTAACTAGCTTGAAGGCTGGTTTTAATTTTGTGTCATAAAGACAACCAGACAGCAAACACACAAAGCCTAATGTATCTATATAGTTTTAGATCCTAAATTACTAAAGTAGCATTGCAGCATATCTTCTGCATTGTACTAGCGTGGGCAGTGCTGCATCTCTTTAACTTTTCATTTTCATACAGACTTCTTTCCAAGACACTTTGGTACAACAATGCTCACAAGTTTAGTAATATCAGATAAGACTCTAAGGCGAAGGCCAACTTTTGTATTTTTCCACACACAGTGAAGAAGCAAAAAAGTTTAATCTTACTTGACAATTTAAGATTCAAATGCTTTAAATAACTGAGAGGTTCTTCTGTGTTTTTATAGACTGAGTCTACAGACTGCTGCTGGCTATGGCCCAATTACCAGCCTAGTAAATATAACAGTGTAGAGCCTGTGCAGAGCCAGATGCTTTCATTTTGGCAGCGAGTGTGTCCAGGCAGGACAAAAGCAAGGCAGGCGACACTGAGCCAGGCACCATGATGAGGAAATCAGAGCCAGTCGGAGCAGGGCAGAAGGGAGGGGGTTAGAAGTGCGCTCTATGTTGAGGGAGTTCAGGTTCAGACGATGTAGCCTCACAATCAGCAGAATGGAGCCTGATGTTGAGTTCAGGTTCAGACGATGTAGCCTCACAATCAGCAGAATGGAGCCTGACACATTTGGAGCACGCAGATAAAGGTTGAGCGGGACAATGGGATGGGAGCTGACTGAGTGGGTTAAAAATACATACACAATAAAAGCAATATGTGGCCTCATTTGATTCAAAATAATAATTT
Source organism: Perccottus glenii (assembly GCA_024416835.2). NCBI lineage: Eukaryota > Metazoa > Chordata > Actinopteri > Gobiiformes > Odontobutidae > Perccottus > Perccottus glenii. The sequence continues at coordinate 22,462,001 of CM044546.2, forward strand.
CATAGAGAGTGCGTGCATTCTGTGTGTGGCTGCGGGGGTCTGTCATTGGGCTCTAGTATTAGCATTGGTTTGCTCAGAAGTGACAATAGCTCTAACACAACACATTCCCTTTGCTAACATGTAGAGCAATGACTTGAACATAAAGATTTGTGTGTCTTAAGGCTTTGTTGTTAGTGGATCTTTGTTTAATCCTCAAAAAAATTCAACAGTCCGAGTGTAGTTTATGTAAGATTACAACAATAATGCTTCAACCATATTTTATCTAGTGCTGCAACATTATTAACTCAATCACCTCCAACTTTCATTACCTCCTAACAATAAAGTATTTATTTTTATACAATAAAATATTTTTTGTATTTATTTCTTTTTGTTTTTATTTAATTTATTGTATTTTAATGAAATACAATAGATTATATAAAGATACATTATATATACAAATATATAAAATACATTTTTTATAAAATACAATAAAATATTTATTTTATTGTATATATTTCTCAGTAGGTCCAGTGATATTGGGTGTGCACCAATGACAGTATATACTATGGACAACTTCTGCCCATTGGTCCCCTATTCACCGATATTGTCATTACGACAGGGCAATAAAATAACTGTAACTGTAATAAAACATAGTGAGCGCTATTGGGCAATATTTTCAATAAAAAAAAATTGACAGGTAAAGATTGTATTTTTCTCCAAATCCTTGTTATAGTAAAAGAATAGGATACTCTTGATTTGTGGTGATTATTGTCATACTACTCGTAATATCTGTGTAATTATTTCTTTGACACATGTGTTTGGTTATGCGTCATTTACATTTACATTTAGTCATTTAGCTGACGCTTTTATCCAAAGCGACTTACATTAAGGTTCCAATCACCAGTGTTACAGCTGGAACACCACTGGAGGCAAGGTGGGTTAAGTGTCTTACCCAAGGACACAACAACAGTATGAACTGTGAGGAGAGCGGGAATCCTACCTTCCGGTTTAAGGATGACCGCTCTACCACTGAGCCACTGCGCCCCATTTGTTTTAGTTATGCGTCTTTCTCACGGCAACGCACAGCAACCAATGTTAAACATAAATAACCATCCTGCTAACCATCTTAGTGGGATGGTTATTTATGTTTTGACATAAATAAGGTTGTTTATATTACTGTGATGAGACAGGGGTATTTCTGTGTCTTTACATTGGTTCTTCTTCTAACGTTACTGTGGTCAACAGCAGCAAACAGACTGTCATAACTAAACAGCTGGGACGTGAACAGGAATCTTTTTTTTATTTTTATAATAAGATCTTGTCTCATCTAATCTGATATCTTATCTGTGTCTGGTACGGCTCTTGGTTGAACTGTAACCACAACGACGTGTGAGGACTCTCTTCGGATAAAGTATGGTCTCAGTACCACTGAAAAGAGCTCCACATACTGAAAGTGAAAATGGAATAAGCAGTCCAGTAACTTAGAAAGTGAATTGGTTAGATGAAGTGATTTATTTAATGCCAATATTCTGAGGAATGTAAAGTCTTTATTTCTTCATTAAGTGATCAAATCTTAACTTAAATGATATGATGTGTTGAATGTACATTGTGCTGTGATAATCACACATGTAAAAGATTTGATGGTACAATGCTACAACTTTTAAAACCATTTTTTCTTTATTGTTTTATTGTTGCCATCAGTGTTGGAAGTAACAGCGTTAGAGTATAACGGCGTTAGAGTATAACGGCGTTAGAGTATAACGGCGTTACTAACGGCGTTCATTTTTCAGTAACGGAGTAATTTAATTAATTACTTTTCCCATCGTTGTAACACCGTTATTGTTACTGAGAATGTAAAGTGTTGCGTTACTACAATTTGGTTGAATAAAGCGCGAGGTGTCATGCTTTGGCTACACATCAGCTGCTGCTGGAGAGAGCAGGGGTGGGGATGATGACACCGCTGCAAAAGCAATGATTGGCTGACGCGGTCTCACTGCGCGCTCTGACTTCCACTAAACACAAGACAGCATCAGTGACAATGGCAACAAGCCGGGGAAAATCAAAGGTGGCATTCTCGAACTGGAAGTACCGGCACTACTTCTCATTAGTTGAAATTATAGGCAAGAATGTTTCTGTAACATGCTATGCCCAGGGAAAAAAGACTTTATCCACGTCTGCCCTGAAGTAACTCAACTTAAAACCAGCAACGCTCGATTTTACGTGTCAGCAACAACCACTGGTTTAGTTGTTAGATGAGAGGAGTATTTTAGAATAGATTAATGTATTATTCATTTTCTTTGAGAATGAACAACATGTTAATCTACAGAAAGAGTTGGATTGTGTTTTGTTTATTGTGCAATAATTTACAGGTACAGAGATTTGCACTACTTAATGGCCAGGTCTCTTTTTGTTTCTTTTTAGACAAGTTTACATTTGTGTGACTTAATTTTGCCATTGAATTTTATTTTCAATATTTATTTTTTATATGTTTTTATTTATATCATATGGCAGACTGCAATCCATTGAGTTGAAATAAATACCAAATGTTCTAAAATACTTTATATAGTGTTTTTATTCTTCAATCAGTTATTTTAAACATCTTTGATATTTAAGCTGTTATAGAACGTAATACCCTTATAGAACATAAAGTTACTTTGCTGAGTAACTGAGTTACTTTTACAATGTGGTAACTGAGTTACTAACTCAATTACTTTTTGGGAGAAGTAATTTGTAACTGTAATTAATTACTTTTTTGAAGTAAGATGACCAACACTGGTTGCCATTGATACTGAACTCTGCCGTTGTAGTGCGGAATAGTGTTTTGGATACTATTTATTTTAGAAATTTCTTTTAGATAGTGGACTATCGTCCACTTAATGATATTAATGTTAAATAACTCACTAAGCAAAGAGGAGTGTTGTGCATTTTTTTTAAAGAAAATCTGGGAGCTTAGATTTACACTGACAATTCTACCTCAGACGATGATTACTTAATCCATAGAGTGAGCATTTGAGGAAACTCAATGAGAAGTCCATAAGCAGCATTTCCAGGCAGAGCAGTGCACTGTAAGCATTCTTGGAAGCAATAAAAGGATTGTCCGACGTCTCAAACCTACAGTTCTCTTTGAGAACAGACCCGATTCATACACCACTTTAATATTCTTTTGAAGAAGTGAGTCAGAGTTTGCACACACCGAAGATAAATGCAGGTTCCATATGCGACCGGCTCGTGTGCAGTCCTCAGACACTTCTTATTAGAGCATGTGTTCTATCTGAGGTGGCAGCGGTGAAGTGGCAGCCCCGGGCTCATTTATTTAAGAGCAGGAATAATGAATTCTTTGTGGCATCTCATCTCCCCATCACGATTAATCTGGCTTTCTGCAGGTAGCGGCGCAGTGATCTATACGGCTCGGGCCTGTCGACTGGCGCCTCACACACACTCACCAGCTGTTCCCCAAGGCAGAGCTAAAGCCTCTTGGCCCCGACGACTATGGGAGACAGCCGGAATATTGAAGACGCCTTACCCAATGCACAGTAAAGCTGGCGTATCGATCGGTTCAAAGCTCCTAGACTCCATTAGACGGAATGAACATAAGAGCGACTGATGGACAACTGACTTCTTCTGTTGTGTCTGGGTTGACCATAAGAGATAAATGTCTATTTACTGACCTCTCACAGGTGCTGAATTTGAAGTATAACAATAGAAAAACTTTTTGCAGTAGTCAGGTTGGGACTACTGTTTAATCCTGCCAGACCTAGTTGCACTAACGTTTGATGGGTTTAAATGATCCAAGTTAACACTTAAACCTAGTTTAATTTAAACTGGGGCGGAGTGGCTCAGTGGTAGAGCAGTCATCCTATAACAGGAAGGTTGGTGGTTCGATTCCCGCTCTCCCCACAGTTCATACTGTCGTTGTGTCCTTGGGCAAGACACTTAACCCACCTTGCCTCCAGTGTCTGTAGCACTGGTGTATGAATGTGTGTGACTGTAGAGGTGTGTTTGGTGGTGGTAGGAGAAGGTTGAGCGCTGTGTGTATGGCAGCCCCCATCTCTGTCTGCCCCAGGTGTGAATGTGTGTGAATGGGGTGAGTGGAAGCACGATGTAAAGCACTTTGGGGGCCCAAAAAGGGTGCAAAAAAGCGCTATATAAATAAATACCATTTACCATTTAAACTTAGTTGGAGTTTATTTTCCCCTTTAAAACAGGTTTATGTTTCTTCTGTTGTACAAGTTCAGAATAAACCTAAACTTAAACCTAGAATAAATAAGGCCCAGAAGGGACTGGCTTCATTTTTGAGATACATTCAGATTATATTATTATAGTTTTGTAATGCAACTGAATGTCTGTCAGTGATTTGCATTTTTTACCAGAAAGATTATATCAGAAGCCAAAGGAAAGGTAAAGAACTGCAGCGGGTGCTCCTATTCTCCTGTGACTGTAAGGGATCTGCTCACTGAAAAGAGGCAGAGAGGACTATTATGGCTCCTGTCTTGCCGGTTTTGTTTTTTAGGGCATAATACACATTTTACACTTACAATAAGTTGAAATAAGACTCTCTCCAAGCCTGTTACAAAAAAACGACTCCCTGCGTGGTAATAACACACTACGTTCCATTGTAAACAATGTAGAATAGCCACCGGTTTTCAATTTAGTTTCAATTGATAGTGCAAGATCACCTTTACCTCAAAGGGCTATTACAAAGTAAAACAACTAGGTAATTGGACTAAAAACAGGGAACTGTGCCCTCTAGTGGTATAAGGCCTTCAAGGCCTTATATTTTGTGTATTGATGTTTGCCTCTGCCTCACTTTGACCACTACATTTAGTGTTTTCCCCATTGAATAAAGGCTCTGTAGATTGCTACAAATAGTTTTAGCATGTACCTACAAAATAATGAGAGTCAACTGCGTAATAACGAGCTAGAGGCACAGGTTTGAAAAGGAATAATATAATCATATGTAAATTGGTATTAAGCCACAAGATAGGTAAGTCATTACATAATTACACAAAAATGTACTTTACTAAACTGAGTTTAATTTCAAATAGTGGAACATAATTAAACTGAGATTTATTTAAAAACTGAGGTTTTATTTAAAACCTTGTTGGGGCAACTGGGCCAAAGTGTATTTTTCAACCCCAATTAAAAGAGATGTATTAGCTTTTTTGAAAGCTAGCTTTAAATTGTCTTGTTCTAAAACATCTGTCTCTCTTCAAGCCAGCATAAAATAACATTCCAAACAATTGGAGTAGCATACTTTTTTTTTCTCAAACAACAAACCCAAACACAGCCCTTAAACCAATTTGTGCCACAGGCCGATGAAGAAGTCATTTTGGCTTTGAATGAAAGTGGCTAAAAAGAATGACAGAGATTAGCCGCAGGCCAATTACAGAGTTGGCTAAACCCTGTCTAACTGGAACAAATACATGGCAGGCCCGGGCTTTGTATTAAGACGCCCATTTTTAGAGAAAGCTAATTATAAATGGAAAAGAAAGGGTAGATGAAAGGCAGCAGTCAATAGAGAGAAAATAAAGGTAAAAAAATAGTTTTCTGTATTGAAGAATGCACTGATCTGATAATAGCATCTGATACTGGTTTTGATACAGACACAACAGCTCAATTAAGTATTTATTAATGGGACTAATACCTGGGGCTGATCTCCATAATTGTAAATCTATGTTCCACAGAGCACACTGACACATCACTTCAACACGTCAAACTTACAGTCAGCAGTTTGGATGTGCTTCAGGCATCCACTGGGAATGTTCAAGCCCTGTTGCTTTAACTTCAATTCCCCAAAGAGACCAGCTCTGTCTCGTCTTGTGCATCTCCACAACAACATAGACAGCGTCGGTTTGATTTTACAAGTCCTCCTTTTGAAAAGACAGCACCTGTGTATCTACTGTAATCTAGTGTTGGACATAAACCATTGCCACACAAACATTTATGGAATGGTCCAAAAAATTGGCCTTTTGTCTTGTATTAAAATCATCTTTTTGTTTTCCTATAATCTTTTTGTTTTCTTAAAATCAGACACAATGTTTTTTAAGCATTTACTGTGACATGTTTGGACTCCTTAACCTCCTGCCTGTAAATCAGCTGACAAGACATGTCACAGTAACATCACGTGACTCTTCTGAGTAAGACTGCAGGAAGTTTAGCAGTTAAAACCTTAAAAACATTGGTCTTATTATAAGAAACCAAAAGTTAATTTACGGAATGTTACACCAAAATCACACATTGAATACATTTTCAAGATTGATATGTTTGATTAAAGCACCACAACTTGATTTTGTTCTTTCCATAATGGTCTCACCCACCCCCAAAAGCAGATTAGAGACTTTCTGTCAATAATGTGTCATAGTCCTAAATTTATTCCTTTCATTACAAATGGTTAAAAAAGACCAAACTAAAGTTTAGTGCATACCTTTAAACCTTTGCTCTGAGTTCAGAGTCAGACCAATGCAATTCTGCAATTATCTTGGCCTCGTTAAACATTGGGTGATTTCATTGCCAATATTAATCTGCATTTCACTTTGCTTTCCTTTTCCTCATTAATGTTTTTCTTTTTCTGCTTTGCACAAAAGCAGCAAGGCACTCAGAAGAAGCTCAGACAGTAACTACAACAGATTGATTCTGCCACTACTGCCCCAACCCTGCCACAGAACCACTTTACAATAAAGTTAGCAAACACATATCTGAAGTATTAAAACAAAAATGTTAGGTGGAACTCCTTGTGCAGGAAGCTCAGGTAAAGGACACCAAGATAAAGAACTACTGCTGAGAAAAGCTGAAGATTTGTGGCGACAGTAAAGTCGGTGTAAGTGACTCGGGGCGGGTTGTATCACGGTGACTTTGATACGTCGGGAAAGGTTCCATGACACGCTGGCTTTGGCTGACACTAACACGGGCAGAGAGACATCGCAGGGTGAGGCAGCAGGAGGACAAGGCTCGCTGGAGGCCATGGCAGGTCATGTTGTGTTACACAGCCCCATGACATGAAGGTCAACGACAGTCGCTCGCACAAGACACTGATCCGGCCTGTTTGTGTGCGTGGAGGGGTTCTTCTCCTGATAACGCACAACATATTGAGACGCTCCATTGTAAATCAAGCTAATGTCCTCCCTCTGACAGTCCAGTCACCTTACATTAGCAGGAGAATGGATTCAGGTGTTGAGAAAGGATGGTACACTGCATTCCAGAGCTTATCAGACGATTCCAAACACCACGCCGCTGACATTACACGTTCCCCATCTGATTTAAAGTCAACTCTCTTGACATTTCCTTCACTCTCATTTCGCTCGTCCAATGACCGCCGTGAACAAATGCCCAAGAGCATGAAGTCCAGAAATGATCACACTTCCCTGTAATAAAAGTACCATTACAGCACCAGGACTTCTATTATAGCTTATAGCTGCAGAGAGACAGAATTAAAAACTTGCTGTAGGACGTTTACAATGTGATTAAAGCTAGCTTTGTGTTTGATCAGGGAACTGGCTTTTTCAGAAGCCAGTGGGGAGTGGAAGAGATCCCTGGCACATGCAGCTAATATCATAGTGGAATAAAAGAAGCCAAAAAGTGCTTTGTGACTGTATATATTTATCGGCAGTAAAAGTATGAGATGGTACCTGGAGGATAGCATAATTAAGTATTTAGAATTTGCACCTGCTTCTAAGTGCCCTCAATGTGCTGTTAATAGAAAATTGGCTTACCACTGCTTTAGTTTAGTGTGTGGCAAACTTTGAAAAGACAACATACCCAACTTTACTAGTATTAGGGATTATAGTATACAGCTTTTTTGCAGAACAAGTACAACTAGTTAAAAAGGGTTGTACTCCAGTACCAAGTGCAGGTACAAGGTGATTAGCACTGTATTTCTTCTGTCAGAGTTGCATTTTCTCCTCAAGTCTGGGTTAGTCTTCCAGTTTTCGCCACTACTTTAAAAACTTTATCCTCCAGTCAGTACCCATCGCCTAGATACTGGCGATGGCCCACATTGCTGCTCACTGACTCCCAACTGCACCTAACGCCAGCACCACTGGTTACTAAATGAATGCAGGGAATGAATTTTCCTTCAGGGATAATAAACTTATTATGTGCTAGGTTGATTTTGCAGTTGTTAAATCAAGTGACTTGAACTACATGAGCCCCTTTTGAGCCTCTTGACACTTGAGTGGATCATTATTTGCAGTTTGCTCTATTATGGCTATTCATTCATTCATTCATATTCTACCGCTTAGTCCCGTTAGGGGTTGTGGGTGACTGGAGCCTATCCCAACAGCTTTGGGCCTGAGGCGGGGTACACCCTGGACAGTGGCCAGTTAGTCGCAGGGCTGACATTTAGAGACAGACAGTGACAGACATCCATTCACTCTCACATTTATTCACTAGGGACACTTTAGAGTTGCCAATTGACCTAAACATGCATGTCTTTGGACGGTGGGAGGAAGCCGGAGTACCTGGAGTGAACCCACGGTAACACGTGGAGGACAAGCAGACTCCTCACAGAAAGACCGGAGTCAGCCGAAAATGTTTGAGTCGGCCGGGTTTTGAACTCACAACCTTTTTGCTGTGAGGCAGGAGTGCTAACCACTCTGCCATGTGCACCCTATTATGGCTACTTACAGTGAAATTGACAATTCAATGCTACAGGATATACAGAAGCTGGGTATGGAAAACTCATAGCCTGGTCAGCCAGACCCTTTCAAACTCTGATCAACGTAGTGTGGGTCTGGAACCTCTACCACTGGCAAAGCTAGGACTGCAGTGGGTAAAGTACTCGTAAGACGAAGTCAAATGAGTACAAGAGGCACCAGTAATGAGAGCTCTGTACTATCTTTCGACTCATTTATTTATTGTCTTGCATGTTTTTGTGCATCAAATTGTATATTTTCCCCCTGAAGCAATAATTAACTCTAAATGACATCATATCTGAGTACCAAGTACAGTACTGATATTTGGACAAATTTATTTTGGCACAGTGATTATTCTTTATTTAATTTTTTCCCAAATACATCTTCCAACATGCTTCTTTTTTATCTACAACTGCAACCTAATTAGGTCTCTATGACTATTTGAAAAGCAATTGTTGCTTATTAAATAAAATCATGTTAGTCTAAGGGAGTTTATACCTGAAATGATGATAAATGACAGTGTTATTGTTATAGTGACAGATGATAGTGCAGAAAGACACGCTGACAACTGTTTTCTATAAGTATTTGTCACTGTCTACTGTCTCTTGTCTAATCTCTGATAGAATGTAATATGAGTTAGTAGGCAGTTGACAGTTTTGTGAATGAGGTGCTACTGTCTGTGACCACACACACAATCCGCCGCCCCTTTAACTGGCAGATTAGCGCACCCTTACCTTTTTTATCTCTCCAGCCAGGCATTAGACCTTCTAATACGGCTCAAAAGCAAGCAGGGAGATCTAATTTCCTTAAGACCTGGATAAATGACCCACTGGCCTTTCCAGCTTTGGATTCTTTAGCATTTCTTTGGCTTTCTGATCATTCCGGGGATAATTAAAAAATGGAGAGCTGTCGGGGCAGGGACAGATTTTATTTCTATTGTCTTTTTGAGGTATCTGATTACAGTTTTATTTTGGTACATTGATTTTCTTTCTCATAAAAACAAAAAAAAAATTACATAAAAAAGATGTAACACACTGTGTAACAAACTGCAATTACATGTAACTACATAGTAAATACATAATGGGATTATGTGTACTTATTGTAGGTAGGGTTAGGGTATGCATGTTCTATATAATTACATTTTATTACAGTATGTTACACGTGTGTTACATTGTACTTAATGAGGAATATACAATGTATCAAGTGTAGTGTATAATAAAGTGCTAAACATTTGTTTCTACATGTAAAAACATTTTTTTTTTTTACCTCTTGTGAATGCTACATTCTTCCATACGTATCTTCATTAAAAAAACAAATTGCAAACCTGACTTACAACTACGACAATATTTCAACATTGTGTTTTATCCATGTCGGATTAATCTTTTTGCTTATCAAGTTTACACAATGGCAAAAGACACAAGAGTTTCAGGGAGCCACAGGAATGCCTCATTGCGGATTAGAGTGTAGATGTAACCACTGCCATAAGGCATCATACAATTTACCTACTCCAGCATGCTTCAACTTCACTCCCCCCACTTTTCCTTTAGCGTCAGATTCACTTGCTAACCAGCAGTCTCTTCTTACAACTCTCACTGTTCCAGGACTCTCCAGATTTTCAGCACTAAACGCTGATAGTGCTGTAGCAGCTGTCTGGCTCACTCGCTCAATCACTTGGCCAGATGTGCAGCTAATTGTCATGGCAAGCCTTGAATCTCTACGCCCTGCCGTGACAGCCTCCAGCACCCAGAGATTTATGAAGCATGTGTTTGCATCAACTGAAAACTTCCTCCCCCTTTCAACCCTTTAACTTTTTGGAAAGTGGCTTGTCAACATCCCTAGTGCTCTGCTCTAAGTGTTTGGAATAAAGGAAATGCCTGTAGCCTATAGCCTTGAAGACCAAAGTGGGTCACACACAGCTGGAGAGCCACTTCCCCTACGATCATTTGACCCAGGAGGGTGCTCACTGATGTGGGCCGTGTAAATGCAGCAGGTGGGGCTCTCAGAATAACTTCTGAGTAACTGGCAGCACAATCAGGCTCACAACATTGCTCCCCGGTGGGCTCCGGTTTGGAAATTTACATGTATGTTTTAAGGCTATGTCCTTACAAACAGGGCAATTTGTGGGGCGGAGTGGCTCAGTGGTCGAGCAGTCGTCCTATAACCGGAAGGTTGGTGGTTCGATTCCCGCTCTGCCCTGTTCATACTGTCGTTGTGTCCTTGGGCAAGACACTTAACCCACCTTGCCTCCAGTGTCCGTAGCACTGGTGTATGAATGTGTGTGACTGTAGAGGTGTGTTTGGTGGTGGTAGGAGAAGGTTGAGCGCCGTGTGTATGGCAGCCCCCCTCTCTGTCTGCCCCAGGTGTGAATGTGTGTGAATGGGGTGAGTGGAAGCACGATGTAAAACGCTTTGGGTGCCCGAGAAGGGTGCAAAAAAGCGCTATATAAATGCATGCCATTCACCATTTATTTTGCCAGAGTGTTTTACAAAATACATCTATCCTCATGACACAGCTGTAAACCCTTTCACCCGTCCACCAACATGCCAGGTGAACATTATGCCAAATTCAGTTTATTCAGACTGACATATAATGAGGTTTTTATTGTTTTCATCATTGCTCTAAAAACACAAAGTGATAAAAATGGTAAACCTAGAACACAAGGCCAGAAAAAGCAACGCAATTGTGTGTACAGGCTGTACAGTGTGATTAGCACAAACTGCCCACTGTTTACATAATTTTTTTTGAAGATATCTTGAGAATCGCCTCCAGACTCTCTCCTGAGCGCTCACATACCAAAAATCTGTAGTGTCCATATAATTTGTGTTCAGTGGAGATACTCATGAAATGAGTTCGAACCTAGAGGCTTAACTGACAAGAGCGGTCGTCCTTCAACCGGAAGGTAGGCGGTTTAGTTCTCGCTCTCCCCACAGTTCATACTGCCGTTGTGTCCTTGGGCAAGACACTTAACCCACCTTGCCTCCAGTGGTGTTCCGGCTGTAACACCGGTTAGAAGCTTAAAGTCGCTTTGAATAAAATCTTCAGCTAAAATGACTAAATGTAAATAAAAATGTGAACAATGTAAATGTAACACCGGTGAATGGAAGCTTCATGTAAGTCGCTTTGGATAAAAGCGTCTGCTAAATGACTAAATGTAAATGTAACACATGCACAGCAAATCTAAACAATGTACAAACAAGCTCCAGTGGCTTCCGCACTCCATGCACTCCTCTTACAGCACCAGCCACATGGCATAGGCGCCATCAGCTTTCCCCATCTTCTGTACCCCTACTCCAGCCGATTTCCTGTCATTGTTCTTACATCACACATGCATCCGATAAAGTCTGGATAATATCAGTAGGATAGTGCATGTTAGAAGAGGGCATCTTTGATGACAGTACATCTGCTGCTGTTGGAAACACACCACTGTACACCATTATATCTGTTGATTAGCTATACGATTGCTTTTGATCAAGTGGATTCACAGAAAGACATTACCAAAGCTCCATACATCTGCCTTATGAGCGCAGTGTAAACAGCCCTGGGACGCTGCTGTAAGCAATCGTTGTTAATCCATCAGGGAAATGGCTTCAGCGGCCTCCACTATTGCCTTTTTCTAATTATTGGGACTGCCAACTTTGATAGCTATGCCCTATCTGTCACATATGTATGGATTGCATCCCGCTTGACTGAGTCGAGATTGCGTGCCAATGTAAACTGGCGAGCAGGTGAAGTAAGCAAGATGTGGAAAAGCGTCATTTATCAACATCCATGACTGTGGTCTGCCTCCTGGCCCATTTCTCACAGCGCCGGTAGCCACGGTGTCAGCTTAGTTTTTAACGGTAAACCCTGTACGAGAGGAGACCACAGTAAAGTGCACTATGACATCTAACTCAGTTACAATAGAAAAGGCTCGAGTGGGTGGGAGTAGCTAATTGTCATCCGTGTATTAATCAAACAGACATGTGGGTCCGGCTAATTGCTCTGGGAAGACATCCAACTAGCAAGCATTTTTGGCCCGGCGCTTTGCAGACAAGACAGCAGCTTGATGGCTACTGCAGGGTCTTGAGTTGTGTAGGAAGTTTCTGCCTGTACCAAAACAAGATAATAGTCTGAGTTAGGGGTACTGTCTTGTAAGCAACTTGTGTCCTAATGAGCCAAGTGGCCTCTTCAGCCTTCCAGATCTGCAAAAACACGTCGCTAATTTGAACATATCTCATTTAAATCTCTCAACTTTAACAATGCCGCTATTTTTATTTTAGAAAGTACAGAAAATATTCCTCATTATAGTCATTCTGGTGACTTGTCCCAACTCTCCCTCGGCCTTTTGCTACATCAGCTCCCGATATAAGGCCACTTATTCAGCGTATTATTATTCATCCCATCTCTGTAGGTACATGCACCCAGTCAGGAAAGTGCCATTATTAAGAATTAAGAGCGTTCCAAAACAAAAACGAGAATAACCTCAACCCAACAGCCACAGCCGTCCGTTTTGTTTACCAAATTAAAGTTTCATAAAGAAGCCACACAAACACGTTAATGATGTCTGGCAGCTTAGCGTTTTCCTGATAAAGTGAAGGGGATTACCTTTTCTATTCAGTGTCTTTCGGCGGCAAATTAGTTCTTCATCTAACATGAAAAACAGAGGCTAATCAAACAAGGCGTGGTTACAAACTTGGATAATTCTGCTCTAAACCAGATAGAAGTGATGGCACACAAAACCCCAGCAGCAGCAGCATCAGCATCCAATGAATGAATAATAAACTTCCCTGTTCCCATGGCGCAGGAATAATGACGACACCAATCTTTCAGTCACTTATTAGATGCTGCTCCCGAGTGGATTTGGAATGAGAGTAAATAAGTGCGGCAAAACTGACACCCAATTCAAATTTCTCATCAGCGATTTTGTTTCAAACTCATAAACAAACACATGCCTGCCTTTTTACGTCTCCAATCTCCAAACATGGCTCTTTTCGATGGTTGTTTGCAGAGTATTAGTTTATTGTGGGTTTCCCTTTGACTGACCCCCTTTGAGGAAAACAACGGAGAAGCTCACCAACGGCTTGAATTAATCTTTTTTTTGGTCTGATCCTAAACAGGATATTGTTAATATTGTGTATTATATAAAACAGGTGAATACAAAAGGCACCTGGACAAACTCTTCAAAGGCTCTTTGTCAGTATCTGTCTAGAGGCCTTATTCTTTAATATTGTTGAATTAATATTACTATTCCATACATAAAAATGGGAATATTTAGCAACATTTTGAAGGTTTATATTGTTTTGGGTGAAATTCTTTTAGAAAATTAGGGTTGTTAGATTATGAATAATTAGAGCCTCTTGTACATGTTTGACCCAATAAACTGTAATACAAGTGCCACTTCACTATTTTTTTACTTTATGCTGTTTGAACAAATTTGACAATAACTATTTGTTAAGGTCTAGACACTCAAAAACTCACTCCTTGAAAACATTACACTAAAGCATCCAAAAATGTAATATTTGGTAGTAATGATAGGTGAGTAATATATTCTCATTATGGAAAAATGCACTGTTGAGGCATCCATACTCATGTAATATATACTATACATGTAATACCATACTAATTCTAATAAGAAATGTATACTTTTGGTCGATAAGCAAAGGGAGACCCAGTGGGAAAGACATTTTTTTTTTTCTTTCCTTGGTCAATCCACCACCCCAACTTCTCAATATTAGGTCTGACAAAACAAGATAAAGAAAAAGTTATATTTCCAATATGCACATTGCATAATTTGGGGTTTTGCTTATCCAGGAAAATTGGAAATATAACAGTTATGTCCCATTTCAGAGCAACTAGAATGCCTAATTAGGATAACTAGGATGCAACAGCAAGGTAACTGCAGTCTGGAATGTTCTTCGTTCTAATTTGAATTTGCATTAGGTTTGACAAAACAGGATAAACAAAAAGTTATATTTCTAATATTTATATTGCATAATTTGCATAAGTTAATTTTGCTCATCCAGGAAAATTGGAAATGCAATAGAAATAATATTTGATAATTATGACTGAGCTGGTCATAAAACAGCAATCTGTTCCCACAGTTCTTTCAAAACAGCACCAAAACCCTCTTGTACTGCAGATTCATGAGAGCACAGCAGCTGAAGCCTGTGCATCCTATTTGCACTTTATTGTGTGGATGATAGAACATGAGAGATACAACAGGGAACGTCCTCGGGACCACTGTGCAACGGGTTAGCGCAAACCCCGGGGCCCGGCACGCATTGGTTATCATTGGCCTGACAACAAGATTCCATCTCTGGGGAACGGGAGTGAGGAAGAGCGAGACACTTGACTGCTCGCCGGGCTTAGACCTCAGTCACACTTATCAATGGGACGGATTACTGCTGAGAAGTACATGACCTATCGAGGAGTGGAAAATTGAGATTACCACACAGGATCTTCAGAACTCTACAAAACCCGTATAAATTGTTCTGAAACACCCTCTTGAAATTAATGGTTCATTATATTTGCCCAATACAATAGACCTATGTACTGTCTGTTAACATTAGCTGTGTGCGCAATATTGCAATAGAAGCTCACTAGCACATAATACCACAATAAAGTGTATTAGCTACTAAAAGTAACAAATTCTGCATAAAACAGCATGACTTTGGCAAATGACAGCCAACTGACTACGTGTGTGCTGTCAGTGAGTGGTTAAAGAACATTAGCAAGTGGCTTATTATTCTGCTGATCTACATACACACGCATTTATGCTTACGAGATGAGATTAGCATACAGTACACATTGCCAAAGCTGAGAAATGAAAAACAAGGTAAAATGCACGTTAAAGATACGGACCTACTGTAGATATATTCTGACCTTCGAGAAGAAGGTTTCAGAGTCTCTAGGCCCACTCCACGAAACTCTCCAATAGCTTCATCCAACAGGCTGTCGGGATGTCCATAACCAATTACTCAGTACCTAACTAAGGTTTTCATTAAATCCTCTTATTTAAGTCTACATCTTTTACCTCTACTGAATTATAGAGGTTGGTAGGTTGATTTTAAAATAACATTTTTAAAATCCAACTACTGGCAACTTTGCACCTTTGATCTTGTTTTTTTCTCTTTCCAAAATCAATCTCGCACAGTTGACCACAAAGAATTGCAACCTCTGACACCACCGGCCTTTGCTGCTGTCCAGCAGTCGAAATAAATGGCCATGTTTATCTAATTATGCCCCAGACCATCTGCTCAAATGACCACGAAGAGTGTAAATAAACCCAGCCTGTGGTTGCAGACACCCACAGGCCCACATACTGATTGTACAAGACTTTTTCAAACCTGAAACACAACCACAGATTTCACTTACTGCATCAAGAAAATGAACGAGCATCATGGGACAGTAACCGCCATGTGCCGAACCAAATGTCTCTCTGTCTTCTCTTTAGAATTGAACTGACTGTTCAACACTGCTGAGGCATTTGTCAAGAGCGCCTTTATTCCCCAAAATGAATTACAGTTTAGAAAAAGTGTTACTTCTTATCTTTGCTCCACACTAGTTGCTATTTAGGGGCTTTAACCTCAATTGTGCCAGCCTCTCGATTGGTGTTCCTTTTCAGAATACGGAAAAACTGTTGAGGGACTTGATGAGTTTATTGTGGCAACACTCAGGAAAGATATTGATGCTTTCTGTCGAGGTTGTAGTAACAAAGAGTGCTTTTACACCTACACTGTTTGGTACAGATTTTTGGACTTTCCAGTTTGGTCCCAACCAAAATGTCAAGTGAAAGCTTCAGTGGACCATGGTTTGGTCCAAACATCTGCTATATGGTCTGGCAAAATGTAGTCTGGGTCTGGACCAAACTAGACCAAGATACAGCTTGTTTTTGTGTGATAGCATGCTAGCACGATAGTTCAGAAATTCAGACCAAATGCAGGAAGTGAAAGACACTAAAATAAATACAGCAAAGCAAATAGATATGGGAAAAAAAAAAATAACACACATCAGTTGGGTTTAAAAATGTCCCAGTATGGAGTGAGAAGAGGTTTTTAAAACTAAAATTGTGTTTGGAGAGGTCAGGGCTTAATTTGTACCTGTTTTTGCCAAAAGATGTTTTGGTATGTCCCAAATTGAGGCCGTGACCTGCAAGACTGAATTTGTGTCAGACCAAATTTGGGATATATTTAAAATGGGCATAAAAGAGCACACAGAGAGCATGTAGGGTCAGGTTGGTAAAGCCAGACACAAAGAAACAACTAAAACTTGACCTCAGAGCTGCAAGGAGTAAAAAATATTGAATTACCTAATGCCTGGTCTGTACTTTTACACACTACACTTTTGATGCATTCTATGACCTTTTTTTCCTGCTTTGTATCATCGTAACACGCCCCAAACTAACTTCTGCATGTTCTAGGACCCCAAGTAACAGTTAAGCACTGGGAGCAGTTCAGTGCTTAACCTTTAATCAAACCAGCAAATCTAACTGTTTTGACCTCCTAGTAATTCAACTGAGAAACATGTTATGGAATATTTTCACAAAAAAAATTGGCCAAAAGTGATGTAGAACGCTCATTTGGAGGTCGACCGAGATATTACAGGGAACATGCACTCGCTCTGCTTTCGCAATCGATGGAAAGCATAAGCTTTAAAAAACAGTGCAGAACGTCAATAGAAAAACTTTTGCGCGTAAAGGGCAACGATGCATTATGGATGTAGTGATGACTCTCCGGAAGACGACAAGGGGGTCAGCCGAAGTACAGGTGGTAATAGATGGGCAGCTTTTAATGCTGCACCTAAGGCAACGGGAATGTGCAGCCAAAAGTCTGCGTGGAAGAAAGCATTAACTTGCAGCTGCTTACTGGACTAGTGTGTGTGTGTGTCAGCAGCGTGAGTTAATCACAGCGGAGAGAGAAAAGTTTTAATGAGACGATTCCGAACAGTGCAGACACCTGTGCGTTCAAACAGAAAATGAGTGTATTAGTCACAATGAATCGTTAATAGCAGCAGCGATGGTAGCTGTAGATGAATCAGCATGCAAATGAGCGCATCATTCCTAATGAGTAATGTGCGGCGCCCGAGACGTCAGATGAATTCAGAGTCGTGTTAAGTGAGGTTGTCCTGTCTGGGCTCTCACAAAAGCTCAGTGAGGTAAGGACACAATAAACGTACGTGCAAGTCAAAGGGCTTTTGTCAATCAATCATCAGAGGCCTTTGTACAGGTTGTTGCAGTGGTTCACCAATGGGGTGTAATACTTGAGACTAGCCTTTATACATCTGTAAATGTCTTTTCGAGGACATTCTTCTTTTCTTAATTCTTCTGGGCTTTCCTGTACGTAGGGGATTCGGTGTTGTAATTAAAATGAATTATTAATGCCCTCAGATACAAACAAGAAAATCACTCAGTTCTTTAATTGTATTTACTGTTAACTCTTCTTGCCCTCTTTACCAGGAAACTGGATCATGGGTTTGTCTTTAGTGTGAGAACATAAATGTATTTATGTACCATGCACTGACATGAATTCAGTTATTAAAGGCCTTTACACATCTTTTTTTCTTGGACTAAAAAATATTTAGTTGGGTGTCTTGTCTAAAAAGAGAACTATGAGTAAGAGGTCGACTAAATTTTCTCAATGACAGGGCTGGGCTGAACAATGCGTATGACGTGGCATGCACTGCTGGTTTAAATGAGGAATGAAAGTCTGACTGTGAAATTACTTAGATTTAATAGTTGCGCTAGGCATTGATTTTTGCGTCAAAAACCATCCAGACTGCATGATGATGCCATGGAAGTGCATCATTTGGCACAGGATCAATGTTAGAGGCTGATCACTGATGCAGTTTTAGCGCCTTCACACAACATTTTGTTAATGCCGCAATAATAATACAGAAATGTTTACTTAGAAATCTAGTTAGTTCGATATTGAGTTAGTGCAGATGTGGAGCAGGCTGATTAGCAACTTGTTGTGTGTACTCTTGGTGGAAATATGTACAAACCACAAAAAACAAGAAGAAATAAATTCCCAAACAAACCCAGAACAGTGTACTTGTGTTAAAAGCCCAAGTGGAACCACACAGACAGGCGTACTCTCCTGCACCTTAATAGCTTATTGATCCGCGGGGCCCATCCACTACTTTATTTTCACAGGACACACATAGAGCAAGTCTGACCTACAACTCCAATGATCTATCGGTACTAAAGGTAGTTGTTAACATATGTATTGTGTTTCTGAGGAGTTATTGTATGCAGTAAAGAATAGTTAAGTGTCTGTGTGATTAATGTATGCAAGTCTCTGTAAGAAACTGATGGGTTTGATTGGTAAAGGGCCCGATGTGGACGCCTGTGGGGATAACTGACACTCTGTCACAGGACTTGATTGTAATGCAAAGCTCACATGCTGTGGAAGCAATTACACCAATGTGTAACAGTCTAAAGCTTGTCAATACAAAACAGTGTGCAAATCTATATCACAAGATGATACACATAAATCTATACTAAAGCATTTTCATAAATCTATACTATAGCATTATCTGCACAAAACAACAAAAAAGGCAAGAGAATGAGCTTTTGGCAAAGTTGTCAATACACTCACAACACACATCTACGCTTCATAACTGAAAAGCAATTTTTCAGATGCTTTTTGGTCAACCCCAGTAATGTTTGTGTATTATATCAGCTGCAGATATGATGAGAGTTGTTTTTTTATCTCGTGGATATATTGACTGCCTTACAACTGTAGTTTCCGGTTTCCTGTGTGTATCCAGTGACTTCAAAATAAGATACATCATGTTCCTACGAACATCACAACCCCCTTAATTTTTCATTTTTGATGACCACTACTAACTTCTTAAAAATCCTGGCTGGTTTTTTGGTTGGTGCAACACTAAACCATCAGCAAATAGACAGCCAGACAGCTTTTTAAGTAGCTTGCCCTCCATTTGAATTTCACATCACAGCATCTCCAGGAAAGAACCTCAAGCGCAAATGAAGCATTGCACAGGGTTTGGTGCAACCTCTAAGTCACTTGAAGTTGTTATGCTGATCATCTCGTTGAAAAACTCTCCTCCCCAGGTTGGGTTCTGTGAAAAGGGAATTACCACAAATACAAGGTCTGTTGAAAAATGCACAAAGTTGCTACAAAGTGCTATGGCATTGTAGTAGTGCAAAGCCTTAGTACATCTGGCCCTAAAATGCACCCACAAGCACCACTGATCAACCCCTGCTGAGAGGATTTGTGTTGTCTTTAAAGTCTCCTCTTGGTAAAGGAAGACGTATTTAGAATGATGCAGCTCCTAATCTGTTGTTCATCCAAAGTTAGCCACCCATGATGAAACCTCTAAGGCAATAACCCCCCCACCCCCACACATCTGCTGTCAGTTTACACCTAGGAGCACCTCCACCCGCGAGGACAATTAATTAGCGATGCCAAAGGTAGGATTAATCGATATGCTGTCAGGCTCCTGCCGGCTCAGGAGAGGGACCCTGCCAAACCCACCAGGACCCCATCTCATTACTGACGGTGGCCCACGCTCCCCTTTGCGAGGCAGCTGCATTTATCAAAGCCATGCCTCCCTTTCTCCCTCAAATGTTCTCTGCTTCATCCCTCTGTCCCTCACTGCATGTTTGGCTTTTCCCAGCTGACAAGATGAAGGAGACCGGGATGTTCGAGTGACATCGTTTAAAAAGGAGAGGTGGGGAGGGCGTTAGTCAGGGATAAATAAGGAAATTGCAATGTGTGCAGGTGAATGTCTAAGGCTGCTCAACAGTGGAACAGACAGCATTATGCCAGTTTCAAAGTATAGCCCGGTTTTTAAATAAATGGAGACTACTAAGTGACATAGCTTAATACAAGCTCTAAGACAGGACTAAAAAGTACCAAATACATACATTCGCAAAACAGTCTTTCAATCTCTGTCTGTCCTAGGGTCTGCCCTTGAGTTGAGTGTACGCAGAGGACTCAGCCACAAGCAGCTTGGGGGTGGAATGAAAGAGCTGCATATGTTGTTTTGGTATTCTTTCCCCAGAAATCCAGCATGTTAGATTGTCCGTTCCGTACATCTTGGCATCAGAATATAGAATCTAATTGTATGTTGGGAATTTACACTTATCTATAGGCGGCAAATGTAGCAGCAATGCCAAAAAACAATATTAATGCTGTGTTACTGTGTCATCCTGTGTCCACATTTTCAAGGTTATCATAAACAGGATCTCGTCTCATGCCTAGAGGGCATCTAGAGTGTCAGGTCTAAACCCTTCTTCACAAACTGATTTCCGATGTTATTATTAATCTTAGGAAAATCCCACTGTGTGGCTTTAAACTAAGGTCGTAGGTCACACACACTGACTGTCAGTCACATTGTAGCCCATGATCCTCTTGGCATTTCTGATTGCACATGCATCATACTGCAGCTCATAGCCATTAAAAAAAATAATAATAATAAACCTTCCAGTGTGACAGGCTTCCTAACATCCCGCTCTCCCCACAGTTCATACTGTCGTTGTGTCCTTGGGCAAGACACTTAACCCACCTTGCCTCCAGTGGTCAGCTGTAACACTGGTAAAGTGCTTTGAGTGCCTTCTAAGTGGAAAAGCTATATATAAAAGAAAAGAGTAATGCTGCAGTTATTGTTATGGCTGGACATTATGGCCTTAAAACTTTATATTGTATATGCAGTGGTATGGACAAACGATAAATAACCTCTTTTTAAGGGCTGCACTGAAAAGGTTATAAATCATCATTGTAAGCTGACGCTGCACTCCCAGACATCTTTGGGCTTGTGTTGTGTGCACTATACACCAGAGGTAATTGGAATTGCTTTTGACCTAAGACCCTTGATAAAATTATTATTATTATTGCACCTCAAAAATCTTGCAGAGTGCAAAAAACTAAACCCGAGCATCACAAATTCTCAAAAGTTGTAGATTTAGTCAGATGGCTTTTCGGGGTATAAATTACATTTTAAAAAATGTACCTGTGGTGCTGCAGCTCTGTCCATTTTCATTTACCATGATGCTGCATGTCTTATGTATGCACTGCGGCACTACATGTCTTCTGATGTGCATATGTCCTTTTGGATGTATCCAGCTGTAATCCGAGGAGTGCAGTGTATGACTTTCGCCTGACAGCTCCCATTTGTGTTAATGTGAGCGCACAGTAGATCCACGGTTGAGTTGTGTGTGTGTGTGTGCGCATAAGCAAGTCTAGGATAAAAGCTTGTGCCTCTCTGACAGTTTTATCCACATCACCATCTGCCTTTATCTGACACCAGCATCTCTCGCCTGAAAACTCTCCATCCAGCCTCCTCGCGCCAACTTCCCCCGAGTCGAGCACGTCACGTCGCATTTATCACCGCGTAATTAAACAGTTGCGAGTGTTAACCCTCTGCAGATAAAAGCCGTGATGGTAGTGTATCTCTAAACCGTAGCAACAAAAGAACAGCGATAACAGCGGCTAATAAAAGCGGTGCTGTACAGAAACTGCTCTCTTCGTCCATTGGCATCTGTCACACGCTGGGCCAGTGGCAAGTATGGGGTCAGGAGAGGAGGAAATATAGCCTTGTCCCTTGCCCCACCTTTTCTTATACATGCAGTAGACAGTAGTGGTAAGCGATGGCCCCCTAACGGGTAATCAAACACAGCCCCTTATTTAAACCTTAGAGTCGGAGCTGGACAGATAGTGATGGAAAAAAAAGTCAGGGCGGCCCGCTGTGCACTGAGCAGGGGCCCATAACTGCAGATGAGACACTTCCCACGGAGCAGTTAGCGCCACGACTTCACCAGCTGTAAATGTAATGACTGCCGAATGCAAGCGCCTGAGCCTCGGCAATAAATACAAAGTGACTTGTCGGAAAAATACCCAAATAGAGTTTTGAAAGGTGCATCCAAGTGGTACAACTTCACGCAATCATCTCTTATGCAAGGCATTTTGGGAGTTTATGAGCAGCTCACAAAGAGAATAGCTGGTATTTGCCCCTTTCTTCATTAATAACTTATCTCTTTAAGCATTTTTTTATGCAGTATGTTAGATTGTGTGGAATGACTGTATTAAATTCCTTTAACAATTCTACCTAGGCCTGGATAATTTCAATTTTATACATAAAGGTTGAAAAAAAATTTATAGCCTCTAAGTCATTTGGAAGTTTAGTTAATATGAAAGATGGCATAAAATATCTCTTCTTGGAATTCTCTCTCTCAGAAGGTCTCTGAGAAACTGCCTGCGTTGAGAAACTCTAAACTAACCTTGGCATATACCTGTTTATCTGCACACACTACACTTACTGTTCACAGGTTGCAAACAATAAACTAAAGACAACAAAAGTAATATTACTGTCTACTGTCTACTGCCTTTGTCAGTGTTGGAAACAAAAGTGTGCTGTGTATGAGCTGTGGACATGACCTAAAATCCTATTGTGTGTATGTTGCTTTAAATTCTGCTACAAACAGTTTCCTCCACACTGTGAGGTACAATTGGAAAGTTTCTCAGAAAAAAACTGGACAGCAAACAAAGGCAGAAGTCTCTTTGAATATTCATACATGCTCAAGAAAGTGATTTGGTTTGATCTAAAGATATCCTCAGTGTGTGTGTGTACTTAATAAGCTTCCCAACTGGCTTATAATAACCTAAAATATTTTTGTGGCTTATTTCCCTTGAGAACAGTCTTATTCAAAACAACTAACATTAAAAATGGCAGGACATCAGTCCCAGGCAGTTTTTACTCACTTTAAACTAAGTTGGAATTGAAAGAACCCAACTCTCAAGGTTCCGCAAGGACATCTACCTTTTTCCATCCGGTGCAGATGGAAGATTTAGCTATCAGTCCACTCCCATATCAGTGTGTGGCACTCAGTCCATACACTCTCACACCCCAGGCCCTGATGGCGATGGTGGAAATGTCAGGGAGATTGGCAAAGATGATGCCCTGCCCTCCCAAATGACCGTTTTTACTTCTGTGGAGTTAACATCGTGTGAAAGACAGCGGCAACTGGGGGACATTCTGTCGACCAAATCAGGGAATGCTCAGAAATGCTCAGTGAAGTATTAAAAGTTGTGTCTGTTCAGATTTAATTCGTGCCGTGAGTGGCGAAACTAAAGGGAATATTCCACACCGTCGGACAAGGAAGTGTCTAATGCAATGATATCAGGCGTTACAAGTCACACTAAAGCTCAAGCAAATCCAGTTGATCAGTCTGTAGCCCTTTTGTGCTCTGTTCCTGTGATATTGGTGGGAATTTCTTTCAACAAAATACCATCTCAATCTGCCCTATGTGCATTTTATGTCCCAAGCTTAAAGCAGCAGAACACAAGCCACTTTCTCATTTTAAATGCTGTTTCCATGCATCTGGAAAAAAAGCTGTTTAGTTTCCAGTTGGATGTTTTCTGTACACCACACAAGGTCTGTTCCCAATGGGACAAATAGTCAAATGGCAATAAAAGTGTGATCAAAACAAAAATGGCTAATTTGCTTCAATCAACACAAATGCTTCGATGCTATTCTTGTTTTTGTGCATTTACTGCTATGCACACACAAATATGACATTATTATAATACAGACCTGCTGTATTTACGCTTGATTTGTCTAGATCTGTCTCTGACTCTTTGTCAAAATTAAGTTATTTACTATGCTTATTCTTATACAACCACTAAACATTATTTATGGTGTATTTCAAAGTTGTATGCATTTTCTGACTGGCTCCTTGCAATTTCTGACGTGCTCTTCCCCCAGTATTTCCAAACTGCACAGAATGCAGACATATAGAAGTCTCTATACTAGCAAAAAAGAGATGCAGTACTGTAGTTTTGATTTTGCTACAGATCTGTGGTTGCATTTTGACTTTAAGTAAACAGCCCCAAACTCATTAATCGGACATCAGTGCCCAGATAAACAGCGCTTCACCTTTTAAAACACACAGCAAGAGCCATCCGTGCTTGAATATTGTTGAAATGTTCCAGCATCCATCCCGGGGCCTTAATTACTCCTCCTGACTCTTAGGGACTTGTGTGGTATTTAACTTCTCTGAGTGATTAAATACAGCGCTGCTCCTCACCAGTCAGCGGAAATAATGAAGTCTGCTGAATTAACAGTACATCTTTTCAAAATCCTGAAAGGTAAATCCAGACTACTCCAAATTCTCCATCCTCTTTGGCTGAAAATCTTTACAGGCATCGACGTGCTGCAGCAGCAATATGCAGCGTCATGTTTGTTCTTCGCAGCAATGATTCATTCCTATGGCATTTTGCAGATAATGAATTTCAAAGCTTTTTCATCTCAAACTGAAAATGTCAACTCAAAAAGTTTGCCACACTTTCAGACACACCCACAGTAAATAATTAGGAAAGTGCGAGAAAAGAGGTCATGTGGGGATAGGCTATGTCCTTATTAAAGCGGGTGTCTTGTCCTGACTTCAACCCTTCTTCGGGCCAGAGCTGGTGACAGTGTGTCAGAATGATATAGTGAGTGATCTCTGCCCCCTGTCAGGTAAATAAAATGTGCAAGGACATGGCTCTGGAAAGGGAAGACGGAGGCGGATAAAGAAAGCAGTGCTTTTTGTGAGATAAGGAATAATGTTCTATTACATCTTTTGCTATCATCCATTATTGGCTGTATGTCAAGGGAGACTGAAAAGCCTTCCACAATCATATGTCATAGCCAGGGATGACAGGAAATGGCATTCTTGAGCACAGAAAGGATAACAAATACAGTATTGTAAAAATGCAATTCAATTGTAGTTGTTGCAGGGTTTAGTATGAGGGAGCTATAACCTCAGGTGAACAATATATAACCTATTTTAAACTGCCATTATAAGTAAAATGAAGCCAAAAAATAATAAATAAGCATTGTGGAAAGAACCTTTGGTGCATTCTTGTGGTGCTCAGGGAAGTTGATCTTCTGACTTTGGTGTGTTCATGTGTGTTTGGCTCAGGAAAGTGCTAATGTTATTTACAGTTAATACAGTCAAAGTAGCTAGCAAATATTAGCCTATTAGTAGTGGTTCACATAGGCCAATGTTGAAATACTAAATAGCGGACCTAAATAAATACGTAAATACTAGGAATGTCAAATAATTCCAATATTTAATCGAAATAATTGCATAATTGTCTATAGTTAACTCACAATCACAAAAAATAAATTATATGATTTTTTTTTAAATTTGTTATATGGCACTAATGGCACTAGGCGGTAAAAAATGAATGAATGAATGAAAATTGCAGTTTTTACTTTGCCTATTAGACAAAAGGTCAGAAATGTACTGTTTTAGGCAAACAGTTTATTTACACTATCCAGAAAAGCCTTCTGAATAAAAATACAGTATAACATAACACTATTGACTAGTCGATTAGTTCACTGGTTCTCAAATGGTTGTTCAGGGCAAAACAGTGTGTTGAAGATTTTATTTGGGTAAACAGAAAAATATATATCTCAAGTGGATAAAAAATAGCTGTTTTGGGAAAAAGGAAATGGCAGAACAGTATGTCTAAGTTGGTTCATAATCTTTCTAAAAAATAAAATAAAATAATAATAATAATAATAAAATTTGGGTCCCCTGGAAAAAGTTTGGGAAACACTGAAGTAGAATTTTTTGTCAACTTAAGTTTTTTTCTGTGGATGTCTACAGCCTTAGGTTACACATAAGCACATTCACTTTCAAGGTATTTCATAGGACAATGTTTATTCAAATACATTTCTGTACATTATTGTTGAACTATTGAAAAGCACCATTCCGAATCCGAGGCCTTCAAATCCTGTTAGACTCAAAGCCGTGAATAAACCTGGAATCAAAAGTGAAAGCTATTTCTGCATCACTCGCTAAAGCAAACCAATAATGCCTTAGGTGTTGCACCTCGAGGTCCAGGAACGTGGCTCTATTTGGTGCTTTGATTAGGTCCGTGAGGCCTCCATCAGCCGGGATGATACGGGGCCACGGCTCTTGGGTTCTCGAGCCTAATTTGCCTGTACTTCTCTTCTCACAGAGAGACGGGCATAATTAACAGGACCCAAACACCCACCGCGGGCTCAACAGTGTCATTTAGGGGAGCGACTCGGGAGGAACGGTGGCAAATGAAATGTAATTGCAGTGGGAGCCAAGGAGCCGGGCTGGTGCGTCGGAGCGGTGATGTGTACGAGAGAAGAGAGAACGGGCCCAGACTGTCGGGAATGAGGCACTAAATGAAAGACACACAGCCCAGATAGAGAATATGCTCCTGAGAGAATGGCAATGATGAGGAATTGTGAGCGACAGCCTCAGATATGAACTGAGAAGACGTCCCTTCAAGTTTGAGGAGAAGACTAATGCACTGTGCTGATGCTGTCTGAAGGGTGGCTTTACAATATCTGTTCAGACTCTTGTCTGTTTGGAATTTAATTGTAAAATTTAGTTAAACAAAATGGATTGTTTGCTTGGGCAAATAGACTTTCAAAGCTCTATAGAAACCAGTGGAAGTTCCATTGTTTAAGTTCTGCTGCACAATTTTGGCTGAAGTTTTTAGATATCGATGCAAATATCAAAGGTTTTTACAAAATAATTGAGTTGAACTCATTAACTGACCTTTTTAATCGGTAATTTTGAAAAAACTCAAACTACGCTCCACATTTAAACTTTAGCTAAATGATTTTAACATTACAAATTTAAATTGAGTCATTTTAGTAAGTAAGTTGCATCTGCAGGGTTTGATTTTAACAGGCTTAAATTGTGGTATAACTTATTTTAATGTATTAACCTAACTTTATTTTTTCACCAAGGTTTAAACATACTTTGCACTAGTAACTGATACTACTCAGTAAATTGAGATACTTTCTTAAAAAAATTTGGAGTCAATAATTTGTTGCTGTTTTTGAGTGCATGATTTTTATCCTGGTTGTGTATAGTGTTGTTGCATTTATTGTTTTATGACTGAAATCTGTGCTGCTGTCTTGGCCAGGACTCCATTGAAAAATGGAACCTTCCTGGTTAAAAAAAAAAAAAAACGTAAGTTTTTTTTAACTTTAAAACTATATTCGCACTATTATATTTCAGCACTATAGTACTATCTTATTTTTGTCATAGTGCTTCCAAGTGTCTCCACTGTTGCTTCTCTGCTGCTGTGACTGTAAGGGATCTGCCCGCTGACTGGACCATTCCAACTCCTGCAGGTCGAACTGTCCATTTTGTTTCCAGTGGAATATAGAGTTTTGTCCCACTGTAGACAATGCACTGAGCTATTGTTCGGTTTAACAACGACAGATGGAATAGCAGCAGCAGTTAGAGCTTCCACCTCCATAATGCTTTTAAGACATGTATGTAATTAAGCTAGTTCATTTATTTTATTCTATCACCTCTGTTACACACCCCCTGGGCTTACTTTTGCCACACTCCACTTTACTGAACCGTGATGCAAAACAACACCACCTAAGTTCAAACCTTGTTGGTGCAACAGGGCCTTAAATGTTGTCTCTTGTTTATCACTTATCTATAATATCCCGTAGTTGCTCAGGGTTACCGGCTAATTACTATGTTTATTGACCAGTTTAAACATGTAATGAGTCATAACAGAAGTGTAAAAGCCAGAGAGTGAGTTCAACTGATGCGATCACGTCTGCAACGTAGATCGAGCCCTCGTCTGTTGTGTCCACTTCATTTCGAAGTGTAATTTTTCATCATTACAGCCATTAGCAATGTTTTTCACAGATGTTGGGAGTATTAGCAATGGCCTTGACCTACTTGCTGTATCCACCAACCCCCCTGCACCCTCTCCACACCTTTTCTATTCCATCTACACTTTACTATCCCCCCTCCCCTCAAGTGTGTCGCTTTGAGTTTACAAAGCAGTGGATGAAAACTGACCCGGGGTCAAGCACGTTCCTGTCCCTTCCAGACACGACCGCACCAAACAAATTGGGGTCACTCGACTTTCGGAGTGGTTCGACGGTACACTCACAGGGATGTGTGTGGGGGTAAAGAGTGTGGAGGGATGTCTCATTACAGCTGCAGTTTAACAGACTGACATAGATCTATAAAACAGTGCCACAACTTCAATCGGGCTAAGGGTCACTGAGCTGTAGTGCTTCCTGGAAAACTGTATTTAACTAAAGAGTAGCTTCGAATAGAATATTGCACTTATGAAGCCTAGGTCAACGACACAATTACCGCCCCGTGTAAATGCATTTTTAAATGCCTGCTGTTCCCTAATTGCTTTTAAAAGGTATCATTAGAGGTGATTTTAAACAACCTTAAAAGCCCAACATATGAAACCTATAAAAGCAGATATGAGGCTAATAACTTGTGTGGCAGAGGATAAAACGACATGCCGTTGGGTAATTAGTCACTTCCTGGGCGACGAACACAATGCTTCCTCAACGACCCCATCCTATGCTGAGTGCATTTTTGCGATCTTTGTGTTGGAGTTAATTAATCCATTAATTTAGATAATAAAGCTTGGCTGTCATTTTGTGTACAGTATGTCTACTTATTAATTATGCAGACTACACTTGGCCAGATAACAAAATGTGATAATTAGCTTGAGAAATATTGAAAACCTCCAACCTTTAGAAGGCTTTGTGTGTGTGCTAATGCTGATTTTGCTAATCCTGTTTCAAAATTTCTTGCTACAAAATAGAAGACACTGCTTTGCTTTGTGACACAATATCTGTTCTATTTATCCATCTAGGGATTGTCCAGAAAAATGTTTTCTCTAACCCTGCACACTGTGGTGGCTGCTAGCATTAGAGCAGCTTAAATCATATCTAGAGTGGCTTTGTAAATACTAAAAACACTAATAATCACCTGAGAAGAAGTCATGTTATCTCTGGAATCCTTTGGTTTAGCGAAGTGTCAGGAAACTAATCAAGATTCAAGAGTTCTTTTATTTGTCATAAGGAGATTTGTATTGGACACACAGGCTGCCACACAAAGAGTGCATATACTCACTATACACAGACATTAAAAATGACATACATTCAAAGGGCAAAACACAGACTCCATAAAGACATCACAGCCCTGCCCTTTAGCCTTTAGGAGATCACAGATATATGGATAAATAGGTTCCTATACATGTTTAAGTATCTTTTCTTGTTTTTAGATGGAACCCTATAGCGTGGTCCAGATGGGAGCAGCTCATACTGAGAGTGTAGAACATGTGAGGGATCAGAAAAAAATGTTTCCTGGCCTGTTTGATTACAGTCTCCCTAAACATCTATTGTAACATTGAATATTCTTTTACTCCCATCACTTTAAGCGCCGTGCGCCCCAATCCACTCCATTTAGATTGATTTTTTACAATTAAATTACCAAACCAACAGAAACAGTATCGTGTCTGTGCAGTGCATGGCGTACTTTGTTGATTTATGCAAAATAGCCATGTGGTTGGAGTGCTTTGTGTGGCCTGTAAAATATATTTGACCTGGTTTATAGAGTCAGGGAAGGCTAAGACTAAAAAGTACCCAACCTAAACTACCTTAGGTTCAAACTTTCTAAAATGGCACACCCATCATAGAGATCATAGTAAATCAAGCCCTCACTGTCTCCTCTTTAAAGTTCAGTAATACCCTTTCCCTATATTGTTGAATAAGCCCTGTAAAAGACAATGTATTTATTTATTTTTTTTTGCTGTAGACACTGCTGCATATCCACCATGAATGCAGCTTATTAGCAGCGAGTGCACAGGTCGTTACTCAAAATCCAACTTAACAATGTGAACTGTCTAAATAATGGTGTCATCACCAACATTATGGCCAAATCCCATGAGTTTAATTTATTTATGTTGCATGTGTCAAAGAAGTTATATTCTCACATGGTTTCTCATAAAAAATAAGCAGCACATGGCACAGACAAATGGCACAGACTATTTAGCACTAACTATTTGACATAATTGTATGGAAATCAGGCTCTGACTGTCTTTAACAATCATTTTTCCAAAGCCTGCTCTTACAAAGTTCAATTCTAGTTTATCATCACTTCCTCATCTGATCCCTTATCAAACCCACTGAATATCGGGGGAAACGGTGACTTACTATGTGCAGCTCCAGGTAGTCCCCGAGTCCCTTTGCGCTCTCTACCCTGACCAGAACGGCTTCCTTCAGCTGTGTGCTGAAGCCCACTGCCAGCCGGTCTGCCCGTGTGCTCGGCCGGTCGTTGGGTGGCCAGGTGTATGTGATGAGGGCTCCGCCGCGCCCGAAGATGTACGTTGTCCCAGCTGCACAAGACAAGAGAAGAAAAGGGGTGGTTAGCATAGGCATGTGTTAACATATGTCTAAAGAAGAGGAATAGCACAGTGTCTGCACAAGAGGCACAGCTGATTGAGGTAAAAAGTGTTATCCTATCAAGATGTGCTAGTATATACAGATTTTGCTGTTTTTGTCTAAATAGCACAAACTCATATGTGACAGAAAGACTTTAATTGGTAAGTAACTGCCATGACAGGGATTTTTAACTTTAGATTTAAACTGTAGACTTTAAACTTCTAATTGTTGGGCTCTGACTTTTGTTCTGTTCATTCAGTCTTTGATGTTGTTCATTTTGCAGATGAGGATGTAGTCTTTATTTTAACAGCCTTGACCTCATGAGTGTAATTTGTCATTTAGTGCTGACGGCTTGATTCACATGAACATGCTCACAGCTCAAAAGACGAGATGGTGCTTCGATGGGAGGAACTAGAGCTCAGCTCCCCCTTGCTGAGAGGGGGTTCTGCGAAAAATTGGCAGCTGTCAGCAGGAAGTAGCTGCCACTAAAACCAGATAGAAGTGCCTCCCTCAGATGCTGGATGACGCTACGTTTTATGAAAAACTACTAACCTTAACCACAGTCTGGCTTCGGCCCTAACCCTGACCAGGGATAGTGGAGTTGTCCGTGAGTTTCTCAGTAGTCAATAATTTCTCTTTCTGCTTCAACAATTACATTAAGCCATTATGTGCCCTAGCTCCTCCCATTTAGAGCTCTAGCTCCTCCCATCCTCCCATTTGGCTCTGCAGCGAACCCATTTGGCTCAACTGGCTTCGTACTACAGTTCCCAGGTCCAGTGAAACCAAAACACACTTTGCCAAATTAAGGCTTTTAGGATTGCACAAAACCACTTCTAAATATCACCTAATAGATTCCAATTTTATGGAGCCTTTAAAAAATACATTTAGATAATAGTAGAAGCAGTAATATATTACATCCAAAATTAAGTATCTTGTGTATTAGCTGAGTAATCTGCCAGCAATATGATATCATTTATTTCAAAAGGTATAGTGCACTTTCTATTGTCTTAACAATGGATATTTCAAGTTAGTGCAGTTACCATGCTAGTTTAGCTGCTGTTTGTTTATGAGTGTGATTTTTACAAGAGGTTTCAAACAAAATAACTTGTATCACGCGCAATACAATAATTATTAAAAAGAAAAGCAGCAATAGTTACCATTCTGTACTTATCATACTATCATAGCTTGCAAATAAGGCATGTACCTACAAGGGTCAACAGAGGGAGCGCCAAAGCCCAGTCGTTTTATTATATTTTATTTATATATAAAAATGCCTCCCTGATCAGATAAATCAACCTAGGAATTTAAATAATACTTGACATTACAGAACATTATTTCCTGACCTTCATGAACGTCTAACTGCATATCACATCCACCAACCCTACAACCCGGTTACATTGAAAAGAATAGAGCTTATAAATTAGAACTTATCCTCTAGACTAACCTTATGAGTCAACATTAGACATTCTTGTGAAGTTCATGTTACAGGACACATGGCTGTTGACGTTGGTTTATACGCCTTGGTTGGACAATGGAATGGGCTAACTCATGTTAAAGTGAAAAGAACATGACTGGCAGTGCATGTTCTAATTAGTTTCCACGTTAATAACCTTAGCATTAGCACCAGCGCCGACTGTCACCGTTCTGTGAAATGTTAATCTGCCAACCGCTGCAGTTGCTCTGGCCTCAGTTTCCTGCAGTTGCCTCGCATTAAAACTAGGCCAAACAGACAAACTCTGGTGTTGGCTCAGCTGTCAGTAAATCCACCACCTTTCAACGTCGACAAAAGAAAGCCTTCAGATCTCGCTGTCAAAAGAACTTTGCCTCAAAAGTATATTCAGCTCCAGTCTAAAAAAAAAAATAAATAATAAAAAAAAATATCTGCCCGCCTTGTACTCTTAATGTTTTCTTGTTTGAACTGGAGCAGATGAGTTGTTCGGCGTTGGCTTGGCTCCAATAAGCCCAGTGGTGAATTTGAGATGACGGGCGTTGGCTGTGATTAGCATACAGTAACATACAGCCTTTACAACCCTGTGGGCTGTCTTCTCTCAATCATAAACACACTGCATATGAATGGGACAAAATATTTCAACTGAAATGGGACGTGATGCTTTTCTTTGATATAATATGCCCTGAAAAAGTTGGTCAAGTTGACTCACACAAGTGAGTTGAATACAATTTTTATTTTAAAGGTATAGATCAGTAAGGAGAGTATAATTTTGTAAAAAAAATAAATAAAAATAATAATAAATCTTCAGCACAGTGTAGTTAGAAATATAGAAAACCAGCATCTGAGAAGTAAATTTAAAAAGTTTTATTTTCAAATATCAATTTACATGAGTTTACAGCTTTGGACGTTTTGTGATGTAAGCTGTTTTGTATTTTGTGAATGTTGTGTTTGTTCGGGCACGTGTGCATGTGTAAATGGGCATATGTGGGTGTTTAGGTGTTATTAGTCAATTAGTCTTTGCATCTGACGCTTGAAGAGTCAACAAAACAGTGAGACATAAACTTTTTTAGTTTCAATTCTGATATATGCCACGGCACTGTGGTCTTGCTGACAATGAATTTTCCCACAGGGATGATAACCTGACTCTGCCCCATATAGAACTGCTCACAGAACATAGTCTGTTTCACAGAACCATCTCGTTGAAAGCCTTCTGTCGGAAACTTGGTATGTGATTGGATGAAGCACTGACTAGTCTCCGTCGAAATTTGTTTTAGCCAATCATAGCAACAATTCTTTAACAAGAGTAGGGCAGATATGAAAAAACAAGAAACCGCTGTAACATTAACAGTGTTTGCAAGGGGAATCTGAAAATAAAAGAAACGTTAAATAACACTAAATTGGTAAATGAAACAAGGATGTCGGCCGATGAAAAGGCGTATTAAGACTACGAGATTTTGGGCTAGCTTTGGCATATCCTAAATCTCATATACTATATATATATGTATATATATATGTATATATATATATATATATATATATATATATATATATATATATATATATATATATAAACCACTACACAAACTTAACATTTTTCAGTCATAGTTTCACAACCATAATTAAGCCCAGCAGAAAAAGCTCATGCACCAGAAATGTTTTTTTTTTTCAAAGTTTAAAACTGGTCAATTTGGCCTGCAACATAACATCCTGCAGAAAGTATCCTAATAGCCACCTGTTACTGTAGTATTTTGGCTGCATTGGTTGTAAGCTTTAGGCAGAGCAATGTGTTTACAGATATCTCATCTAATAGAACATTGTTAAGGGCTCAAGGGGAGGGAAAAGGTGGGTTAAAGGTGTCTAAGGATTAACATAATGCATAATATGTCACGTGGAAATTCTGTAAGTGTTGCTCCATTCACCTCCACATGATCATCTGATCCAACATTCTGGAGTAATTCCTACCCTATACCTACAAATCTAAATTAAGTCAATATAATCGGCTACAGAAACCTACAACAAAGGAGAGATTTACCAGAATGCAACTTGAGCCATACTGCATCCCGCAATAGTCATGTAGCATATGTATGTAGTACAATATGTACACTTTCAAACCTGCACTGTTTATTTTTGGAGCACTCAGCATGTAACACTGTATAGCACAATACAAGAACATTTTGACTGGTGATGTAATCCTACATCGTGGTAGAAACTGACAGTCCCACATGTAAATGATTCCTCGAAGAAAACAGAAAGTAAGGTTTCTGAAGACCGATAAACAATGGAGTGGTCCTGCAAAGCCACAACTGCCTGACACTTTCATTATCTAACAATCAAACCAGTAGCCATTACTATAACCGCCTGACACCACTTTCCTCTCTTACTCCTACAAACCCTCCTTCCTTTTTCTCCTCTCTCAGTGGAGCTAAGCCCTCTGCTCAGCTCTTGTTGTTTTCCCGAGGCTGTATTTTTTTGACTAATTATCGCAGCGTGGCAAAGGGGCTATAAAGAGGTTGTTCAGCGGGAAGGAAAAGAGGATGAAGCAGGGACAACAGCGAGTGGAGGGCTTGTGGACTGTGGGACAAAGTTGGCAGGGTTTGATTTTTTCTTTTCTTTTTTTTTTTGCATGAATTTGTGCAGCAGTGGAGAGGTGCAGAGGCTGGATAAGAGAGAGTGGTAAAAGAAGAGTAGGGCAGATTTGTAAAATGGCCGACCAGGAGCCATGTTGTGATAGATGAGTGGACCCATGTTGAGGATAAGAGGGATGGGGTCTTGATTTGGTGTGCAGCATTGATGTTAATGCATTCTAGGAGACTGTATGGATCCAAAAGTCTTAAATACAACTCAATCCTGTCTTTGTCGTGCTATCCTTACATTTGCTGATTTTTGAAAAGAAGACAAATATGCTAACCCAATCTTTTTCCTAACTCTATTTGAGTTATACAGAAGACATAGGCACAAATATGCACAAAGTAAATTAATATGTAATGGCATAATGTGCCATACTGCCATTGTATTTGGAAAACTCATTTATTTATACCTTAAACCAGTGGGGGGAAAACTACAGCCCAGGGTGCCACATGCGGCCCATTAACCTGTTAAATCTGGCCCTCCCGAAGTCCAGTCAAAGATCATTTGTCTTTTTTTGTCAAGAAACCTTTGGAGCTTTCACAGAATACTGTACTGTACTGTTCCACCAATCACGCTACTTAGGCTAGGGGTGAATCGGTACATTCTAATAACCAATCAATGCAAGGAAGAGCCATCTCAAAAAATAATATGTGTCCAGAAAGCAAAGCCAAATTTGAAAGAAAATAAATAAAATGAGGCAAAACAGAAAATGGAGATGATGAATACTTTTGAAAGTTAAACAAAAAAAGGGGTCATATATGTTCTATTAGTTAAATTTCCTATATGAACGTCCACAGCCCAGTCAGTCACACTTTAAAACACAATGTGGCCTTAAAGTTTGCCCTCCCCTGGCTGTAAGCAACATGCAAAAAAAAATGGCAATATTACAAAATAATAATATCTAAATGAATGTAGCAAAATGTTGAGTGTACTAAAGGTTTTGCATTGTGCATTCATACTCACTTGTGTTGATGTGTCAAATGATAAATCTATAAATGGACTAAATGCCTACAAAAGTGGGAAAATCTTTTGCCACAGTCCTGCCATGTCTGTGTGAGTTTATTTGCCCTGAGTTTAGACTTGCAGGCTGTGGGCCTGTCAATGACACTGATGTGCATCGACCAGTGCTGATGTATAAGATTTAAAGTGTAAGCTTGTGTAAAACGTTTAGCCTTTTATTTGTGTTTACAGACTGGCCCATACTCTTCAGCATTTGCTTAATTTATTGTGACATAAACATCCTTCTATCTTATTGCATTCACATCCAGCAGTAATGACACAATGGAATCAAACATCTTCACTGTTTAAAATCTTCTCTAAATCTCTCTCACAATGCTGGAGCGAGAAGGTCTCCCTGTGGCCACCTGCTGCTTTGTATGAGATGTTTACATGTGTGATATGTCAGTGTGTGCATCTTGTTCACTTCTCCAAAGACGACAAAGGAGGTGTCGAGGCTCTAATGAGGAGTATGACAGAATGCATCCGTGTGTCGCAGTTTCTCCTGCAGAAACACCTGCTGCTCTAGTTCTCAGTGCTGCCATGGAACACGCTAAGAGAGCGCGGGAAGTGGAAGAAAGATGTTTGTTCTCAATAACAAGTCTGAAGGGTGCTTTTACTTTGATAGTTTGTTCTGTTAAAGCATGGAATATCTTCACTAGGGGTGTGCGGTGGAGCGTTGCAGACTAATAAGAGGGATGCAACAGCTGTGATTGTAATCGTGAAGTCCTTTCGATCAATCTTGGAATCAAAGCCTGGACTATTGATTCATCCCTGCCATCTAGGTCACATTCTGCTGTAGTGGGACCAGTAAGTTATCCTGCAGCTGCATGAAGCAATAGTAAAGACCTTTAAGGGTTGCTAAAACCTCCAAGCATAAACTCCTCTTTGCTCATGTGTGGAAATGTTTTTTATTGTCGGTGGGTTGACAATGTTGACAAAAATGAACACGAAACAGTGAGATTTTTATATGGGATGAATGAATGGCATAGGCACCATGTTGTTGTACAAGCAAACATAGTGAGAATCTTATCAACATTTCAACAAGTCAAGACTGAAGACCTTCCTATATGGCTCCATTGTGTCCAGTTTCAGAGAAATCTTTATGTTAAATTTGCGGCATTTATTAAAAATTAAGGCCTAGAAAATGCCTTTCTGTGTGGAGTTTGTATGTTCTCCCCGTGCTTGGGTGGGTTTTCTCCGGGTAACAACATCAGAACATGCTGGGCGCCCCCCATGAATTTCCACATGGGGATAATAGTAGTCAGAAAAAAAAACAATTATTTTGTAATCTTCTAACAGTAATTTTGAATGCTTTTGCCTCTCTCTATTAGTCAACTTATAAGTGATTGTTAATGTAGTATTAAAATAAAGGCTAAGTTTCCCATGGGAGAAATTTGCCTTGAAACAGGGGAACTACTCATAAAGTTCCATATCTGTTATCTGTGGTTGCTGGCAATGCTGACATGTCTGCATCAGCACAAATAACACTGGGACATCTGGAATGACATTAGAAAGCTATAGTTCTTAGTTTTACTGTTACCACAGAAACTACACTCTGGCACTATACACACGCATGTGCTGCACAACAAATGTATAATATGCAAATATAGCCAAATGTTTGCTACAGATTGAAATATACATGTGCACCAGGCTGTACTGAAAACTGGACTTGAAAGCAAATGAACACCGCCTTGGGAGTTGTCTGCAAACAAAAAACTTGAGCGCGTATGGATTCCTCTGACCTTCAGTCCGCTGCGCTCTAATCAAGCAATCTGCCCGCTTTCACTAGAATAACAATAATGATGGAAGTGCTCTCCCTGCCATTCCTGTTTATTGCAACCTCCTCACCCATCCCCAAAAAACGAAATATTTATTACTTTTGTCCAATTAGCTTTGGCAGCATTGATCGGCGCAAATCAATTCTACCTGCGGTGCTGGAGGCAAGAAGAGTGCACCGAGATAAATCAAAACACGGCGCAGCGAGCCTTGATTATTTCTATTTGCGCAGATCGCATAGTAATTTGCTAAGAATCAGAACGGACCAAAGAGATACTCCTTTGTCCACTCAAAACAATAAAAGAATCATGAATTATGGCAGTAATGAAACCATATCGATTTGACTTTTTCGACAATCTCCATTGTACGCCAACGTAAGCTCTATTTAGGCTTTTATCATTTCAGCTCCACTCTCTCTTTAAGGAGCTATTGATTTGATAAAGTGGATTTGGAACCACAACCATTTACAGCAAGGATAAAAAGGTCATATTGGAAATCACAGAAGCTGCAATATTTTTTTTTTATGGTGGCTATTGGTCATTGAGCATTAGATGTCAATTGCGTTGCCTCGTGGGAGCCGACTGTGTGAAAACAAAACTGCCCAATAATATGGGAAAGCTACTTTGTGTTGTGTGTTGATTCAAGCCAAAAAGAATAAGACAAATATTGGAAGCTGAATCTAAACCAGTATTACTGCAGAAAAAGGTATTGTGTATTTGGTTGAAAAGGCGCAGTGAGACATTTGGAAATGAATTTTGTTTTGTTTTTGTATGGAATTATTTGATCCATACCACAATTTATAACTCCCCAACTAGTCTGATTTTTGAAAGGGCTGGGTCAAACAGCATAAGTTTGGGTCAAAAAGAAATATTTCTTTCAATTACATGGAAAAGATTTTTGTGTTTGGCCCGTGTCCCAACATTTCTGTTTTAGCCCTCTGAGAGAAAACATTTGGGCACCCCTGATTTATACAGTAAAGAACAACTTTATTATGGTGTTAAATGTGATAGACAATCGCAGTTGTCTGGGTGCACTGTGACAGGATCTTATTATCACTGCATGTTTTCCCTGTATGTTTGTGAAAATCTTGTAAATTGTTATTTATTCATTGTTTTGTTCATACAGTTCTTTTATTTTCTTATGCATTTCCATTCCTGAGTCCCTAAGCCGATGACAAATTGTGGATTGGGTAGTAATTAGTTGTCTTTCCCGCTGGCCCTTCTCAATTCATTTTTGAGATATTTGTCATTGTGTGGGGACCATGTGGGGATGTATAGGGTTTCTTTAGTTTCTCTTTCCTTTATTATGTTGTCACTGGGAAAATATATTGAAATAAAACAATCTTGATTTGCAATAAGAAATAAAAATAAAATAATCTATTAGTAGTTTTACGTCTAAACCAGGCTTAAAAACAATAACAGACACAGTTCCTCCAACCTTTCTCTATTGCGTCAGTTCAGGTGGATTCTTTGAAGCGGCTCTATTGATTCTTTTAAACGAGCAGACTCACTTTCTTTTTTTTTTACACAACGTATATTTCAGAGACACTTACAAAGAGGAGCGCCAACTGGGAGTAAAAAAAACAAAAAGCAAAAAACATGTCTGAGCCGAGATGAGACATTTGCCCAAAGTTTCCAGACATCTGTTGATCTTTGAAGTATGGGAACACACAGCTCGACAAGCACTCTGTGAGGAGCGCACATCCTTTTGACACTTTCTAACTTAATTCATTCTAGCTCCTGTGCCCCCCGCCTTTTCAATACGTGACTGTTTTTTGTTTTTTTTTTACTTTTTGGACGCTGGGCCAATTTACTTAGATTAGAGCGGGACAGGTTTAGTCACAATTTGCAATCATGGCACACAGACAGTTCACATATGACATTTTATTTTTGCTAAATATATGACCCATGACCAGTAATCAATTAAAAATTATGTTACTGTAAAATTAGAATAAATGGAAAATCTCCTCTACTATAGGTTTGAGTTAGCCTAACTGTCCTCAAATAATTCTAGTCCAGCATGAAAACTAACTAAACTGTTAAAATGTTTGTTGTCATCTGGGTAAATGTATTTTGAAAGCTAAACCAAAAAGAACAACCCAATATATGGTTTCTGTTTATGAACTCTTGTGCAAAATTAAGAAAGGAACAGAAGAGGGTAAGTGCTTATTTGTTTGAAAGATGACAGGAGTATAATTATGATCTGTTGCACCATTAAATAATAGGCTATAAACAAAAGGCTACCAATTTCTTTGACAAAAACAGATTTTAATCCATCATACTTCAAGCACTGGGCCCAATAATTATAACAAAAAATCTGTTACTCTATAAAATGTACCTGTCTACAGAAATTTCTCAACCAAAAGTGTTTTGAAATCACAAGCCGTCAGTTGTTCTCCTTCTTTAAGTGCGGTAACAACAATTTGATTTGCTCCCTAAACCTTTCACCGAGCTGGAATCAAATAGTGCTGCTATTTTCCTTTTCAGAAGCAGTGAATGATGTGCGCGCAGGAGTTACTTCAGCTTTTTGGAAATGCATGTTACGGCCCTGGAGGGGATGCAACTATCAGAGAGCAAGTTTTGAACAAATACAAATTGTAGCATTCAAACGCGCTGCTTCTTGTCTTTTTTTTTCCCAAACAGTCTTCCAGGCATCCAGAGGGAGCCGCACAAAGAGAGACGTGGGGAGTGAAATTTGTAAAAGAGAGTGGCGTCAGGTTTCTAAATGTTCTGCTTATGGTCAGGATTATGATATCAAATATAATGCCAGTAGGAGTGCCATAATGATCCGTTAAACTTTCCTTTTATTTACACTATGTGGTAATAACCTCACTGTGTGTTAAAGAGATACATATAAATATCTTGGGCATTTTATCACTGAGAATCTGATGGATGATGAGGACTTTTACAGACAGTAGAGTGTCTGCACGAGCTAAAATTCTCTAATGTAAATGTTTTTTCTGTGTTGTGCTGTCTTTAAATCTGGATTTTGAGTCTGAAAAGAAAAGTTTAAGGATGATGATGCAGTGAACATTTTATGTGTTAGGGTTTCTGTTTGTTAGATACAGTATATATACTGTTGAAAAGTATATACCGCAGAATCATGGGGTTATAATAATAATAATAACAATAACAACAAAAATAATATTAATAATAATAATACTAATAATAATAATAATAATAATAATAATAATAATGATGCTTTTGATTTATGCTTTTTTCCTCTTCCCAAGAGATTCAAAGCGCTCACATTATTCATTCACTCCATAGTCACACACTGGTGGTGGAGAGCTACAGCTGTCCTGGGGCATACTTACAGAGACACGGTAGCCATATTGCACCTACGGCCTTTCCAACCACCACCCAACATTCTCACACAATGATATAGGAAGGTGGGTGAAGTGAAGAACCTTGTTCAGCGGGAGCAGTTTCTTGGCTGGCCAAACAGGTAATCAATATGATAGCCTGTGGTGTTCCGTTTTAGTTTGAATAATTACCAAATTAATATTTTACTTTTCTACTCTGTCATGTCACTCTAGAGAAACTGGAGACCGGCTGCTGCACTGTGATTGGATGTTCACTCAGGGAGGGGGTTCAATTCTATTCTATACAAGTGTGGGCTGCCAGGAGCACTCATAGTCTGCACAACCGGAATACAAACATGCGTAATGAACCGTATAGTCTATAACAAATCATTCAAAAGATTACATTGACAATTGTTGCATCCCTACACTCCTATTGAATTTTTCTGCATGGCACAGCACCACATGCATTGAATATCTGTTTTGAAGAAAGGCTGTAAAAGAAGAAGCAACTTTTAATGTTGGACAGATGTACTTGAGAAATTATTGTGAACAGAGACTGAGGAGATGTGCAGGGCAGTGCCAGACAAAGGCGTGCAGATGAAGAAACAATATGAGAGCATATTTCCCATACAGACACATTAAACTGTAATGTTCTGAAAAGGTCAGCTTGTTTTATAGCCTCGTGATCAGTGCAAGCACAGGTGTGTGTTGGGAGGGTTCATACAAGGAAGCCACTGTGCACTCTTTGATAGTGTTTAATAGCTCTGGGCCCCATTAGCTTTAACATAATTCTAATTGCACTGGAGTGGCCTTTGCATATAAACAAACCCCGACTAAAGGCGCTGCTAGCCGCTCCGTCCCTCAAGCAATGGGTGCAACTTGGCTGAAATTGTAAAAGCAAATGAGCAGAAAGCTCCGCCGCATTCATTCATTTGACTCTATTATTGGCAATTTTCAGAAATGCTTATAAAAAATCTTTCATAACATGGCCTTTGAAGGGTTTTTATTCATCCATCTGCCAGTGGAAATCGAGCTGGTTATAAAATATCAGGGAGGCAGTTATGAATTTATTCATTGTTTTTACTAGAGAATAGTACTCAGAAAAAAAACATTCGTCCACGCCAACATCAACTCCCACTTTACCAACTTGGACTTGAAATAGACCTCTGCTGCCCACTTGACCACTGCAAAAAAAAACATTCTAAATGGCTCTTTAATGAAATGAGCTGAGAGTGCTGGAGGGCTAGGTTTACTTGTTTTGCTGCTGCTTGAGGTGTAGCAGTGGTCGGAAGAACAAAGACTCTGAACAGCTCAGGGGATAATGACCTTCTTCTCAGTTGAGAAAGAAAATATGTTGGGAAAGGCCAGATGGAAGCTGTGGAGTTGGGGGAGCCAATGGGGATCAATGGGAAGCATAGTCCTGGGAGTACAGGCGAAGATCCACTCACTCGGCTTCACTCCCCCACAACTGGATTCTGGACTCAAGGGTACAGCACATCGAAGAACGGAGGCAGATCAAGTGGGGAGATGAAAGAATGACAGTCTGAAGTGGAAGTGTGAGGTGCATGCATTAAATATTGGGACCATGTGTGTGTTCTGGGTCAGGCTACAAGGCTTCAGACTCAAAATTAAAAAAAAAAAAAAAAATACCCGTAATTTGTTTAGGGTAAAAAATATTCTGGTGTTTTTTGCATTTCAACCTATTTGCATGTGCAAGTGAGGAAAAATTTTAATAACACAAGGTAGCAAAAAACATAAGTGCACCAAAAACTAGCCAGATAAAACACAGAACAGTATACAAAGCTAAGGATAGGAGAGAATTTTTTTAAAATCACGGGTAAATGAAAAAAGTTCCTCCCGTGGAAAAAGGGCTAATGTGAAATTTTACTGTGAACT
This sequence comes from Perccottus glenii, assembly GCA_024416835.2. NCBI lineage: Eukaryota > Metazoa > Chordata > Actinopteri > Gobiiformes > Odontobutidae > Perccottus > Perccottus glenii. Next base: position 22,504,857 of record CM044546.2, read on the forward strand.
CAAGGAGGATGACAAAAAAAAGTGTCATCCACATCAACTTGATGAGATTCCGCCAATAACAGCATCTACAAGAGCAATTGTTTTCACTTTCATCACTTTTTCTCTATTTATGTTTTTCATTTTGTGCCATGATCATCTGTGCAAGCAGACATAGCTAGCTCTTGAATAGACATTTCTATAAAAATATTTCATCTTAAAGCCTAGATGACGTGTTAAGTATGACGTGTAGATACTGTATGTTTCTAAATGTGAGTGTAGACTGTGATGAAAGGATGTGTAAAATGGGATTTGAGAACTTCTGGTTGAGAAAGTTGCAAGTTTAAATTTTGAATTGTAAAGAAATACACACCGGTATCAAAATATTGTCTCTCTACAAATAAAAGCCACCATTTACACACATAGATTTCATGTACATGCCTTTACTTTTGACTGACAACTTCAACTAATTCAAATCAGCTGCTACAAATCTGACAAACTGCTGACCCAACTTTTGAAACATTTCTTGCGACGCATCAGTCTCTAAACAGATTTTCACTTGTACAGAGTGGTGGCGGGGCCTGTGGAGGCATGGGGTTAATAGATAGGGGATTAACAAATCAAGGAGTAGATAGTGCTCAACATATCTGCCTTTTGGTCATGCAAACAAGACAATCAACATATACAGTACCTTCATATTAAAGTTTAGCTTTTTTTTTTCACAGATATCTTCTGTCTTTTTCTTCAAATTCAAGAAGAAAAAAAAAAATCATACTTTCTGTAGGAAAACAAAACTTGTGTATAATTCAAAAATCAATCTAACTATTGGCTTAAGTTATGCGCTTGGGTTTAGCAAGTGTTTTATTGAAAATACTGGGCCTGCACTACTTTGTACAATTGATTTCCACTTTTAGCGCCTCAGCTTCTACCTCAAAATACCAAAAAGGCAAGCCAAGGAAGCAAAAGTGTAAATGTATCACAAACAGATTGTGAGCTTGTGGGTCCAGTTTGGTTCCTTGGCTAATATGATGCACCAGCGAAGCAGTGTACGAGGCCTCCACAAGTCGCCCCCAGTGTTTGCTCTCCATCTTCCTACAGTCTGTGTCTGTTTATTTGTTTGTACGCTCGAGCATCTGTGAGTTACACTCCCCCCAGTTAAGGGCCTTATTTGCAGCTAGCTCATGGGCCGCCAAAACAGTCTCCCCACAGCAGCCGCCGCCAACAAACGGATTGTTATGTAACGGCCGCAGCCTGCCTCTGTTAGACTGCCAACCTGTTCCGAAACAAGAGAGAGGATGGAGGGACAAAAGGAGGGTTAAAGATAAAGTAGAGAGGAGGGAGCAGCCAGTGATGAGCCTCTGGCTAAATGTTGTGGTTCCAGACATGGCAAGGCAAATCGCCTTTTCTGTTCTTTCACTGTCGGGGTAGGCTTTTGTCCTCCTTTCATTTGTTTGCCACTGAAGAGCTCTTAACAAAGTACAGACGGGTGTTTATTTAGGATTGCCGCCTGCTCATCCATCATCTCCTCTCTGGCCTCATGTGAAATATCAGTATGACAGACGGGCTCAGACAGTTGGCCCTGTCCAGGAGTCCCCCGGGCCGCTTAGACAAGGGGCACAGGAGACAATACAATAGACTGTCTGCTGGTCTCAGACACTCAAACATCAAAACAGAGAAACCAGTGACATTTGAGTGGACTACACAGGTCTTCTGAGATTATCCTGTGGTTGGACTTCTTGCTGTTTTTTTTTTATTTTTTATTAAAATTATAGGCCCTTTTCTGATAAAACCTCATATTACCGAAAATGAAGCATTTAGGTTCCCACACTTTCCTGATTTACAGTTGAAGGATAAGTCCAATTCTAATCACAATTGCAATGTTGGGCTTCTTTGGCTCATACAAAGAAGATAATCACCATAAAACAATTATTTAACCTCACACCGTGTTGCAGCAAGTCAGGTCGGCTACTGTATCCAGACGCTGCAATGCCTTAAACGCATTAAGTTTATCAGTTCAAATGAATGTGTAAATGTTAAAGGAAGCAGGCCCCTCAGGTTTGTGGTGGGCTTTTTGAGAGCAGGGGGCTTCATCACACGTTCAGTGTCCAATAGAAACTGTGCCTCTGAGGAGAAACTGTGCCTCTGAGGAAAAACATCTCTGAGAGTCAACAGTCAGTCTGTTCAAGACACAGCTCTATGGACCTCCTTGACTCTGACTGGGTTCATTTTGAACTTATTCAAGAAAGGTTAGTATGTGTCTGTTGTGATTGTTCAGTGATGTCTGTGCTGTTTTGTAAAAGCCCTTTACTGCACATTAGCCTCTCCCAGAACTGCTGCCCTTTGCGACACATTCAGTGAAACATTCTTGTCTTTACACATGCATACGCAAAGTTCATGTGGCTGTTTTTTCCGAGACTTCTGTTGACTTTTCTCAGCGTGCTCCAGGCAGTCCCACCTTCATTTTCTATGCACTTGCCTGGAGGGGCGCTTGAACCTAAGCAAAGTTGATGAATACAAAGAGGACGCATTTCCATGAGAAAAAGGAACAGTTGGGAATAACACAAGCGAGTAAGTGTTACGCTCGGGGCTATTTCCGAGCCTGTTGAGAGTGCTTGGGCAATGCACGGCAGTGCTGCTCAGATGGGCTACAGACAATTCTTTAAAAGTCACCCTGTGCAATTCTGGAACAGAGACAGAATTACCTGCTCAACGATGAAAAAAACAAAGTGGTGCTTTGACCATATGAAGACATTTGTTCTCAATGCTTCTTCATTCAAGTGGCTTTAAAAGGTATGGATTTTATATAGCGCTTACTATAGCGCTATACTAGACACTCAAAGCGCTTTACATTAAGCTCCCATTCATCCACCAGTGTCACAGCTGAAACACCTCTGGAGGCAAGGTGGGTTAAGTGTCTTGCCCAAAGACACAACAACAGTATGAAATAGGGAGAGCGGGAAATCAAACCACCAACCAATTGCTCCTACCTGAGCCACTGTGCCCCAAAGTACAGAAAGTGTAACAGCAATGGGTTGGACTCAATGGAGAAATTGGAAATTGGTGCTTGGAGGCAAATGAAAGCACAAATCTGATTTTGTCTTGTAGCATTAACAGCTGACAACAGTGTAGTTGCCTCCAAATCATAGACAGAAATGTGATTTAATGCATCCGGGCAGCCATTTTACCATTCACACACAAACAAGCCCAAATCAGTTCCCATGTCTATACTTAGCATGTACGCTACAGCTAATGAGCAAATTAGACTAATACATATACAATAACCTGGATTTGAGTCAATACATCTCAGACAGCAGACAATCTGGGGGCCCACAGTGGGAAGAGAAATTAATTTTGTGAGCCAGCTTTCACTGGTAAACAAGAATGAAACATTATATTTTGTCTTGTCTCCTCGTTGTCTCCTGCCAAAATGGGTGAAATATAAAAATGAAATTAAAAAAATGGAGCACGTTGTTCCATGAGACCATAAAAGTACAATTTTAGATAAAGATGGTATCTCATTAGTATCTTTATTTATATTAACTAAATTGGTGCTTTTGTGTAAAAGAATCAAAGATGGCTTCTCTTCTTGTCGTGCAACCAAACATGGTCTGGAATGAATATAAGACACTGTCAGAAATTTAAGACAATCGTAGAGAATCTTGCTGTTACCTATATTTAATAATAGTATAATATTTGGGGGGTGCACAGTGGCAGAGTGGTTAGCACTCCTTTGTGTCCATTCCATGTTACCTTTGGTTCTTTTCGGGTACTCCGACTTCCTCCCACGGCCAAAGACATGCATTCCTAGTCAATAAGTGCATGCTTCTCTGTCAGTTTTGTAGTGTTAACCCTGCAACTAACTGGCCATTGTCCAGTGTGTAACCCGTCTCTGGCCCAAAGCAGCTGGGATAAGCTCAAGCCACTCTGTGTACCTTACCAAGAATAAGTGGGAGAAAATGAATAAAAAATATCCTTTTATAACATGACTATAAAAAAACCCTATGCTAACCACTTTATTATTCAAAATATTCTAAACCCCAGTGGGTATCTTCATCCACTTTGTTTGGTTTTCTATAAAGGAGCTCTTAATTAGACTGAGAATGTATTTTATCGACAAACAACAAGAGGTCCCACTCATGACGAAGTCACAAGTCACGTTTCCACAATAGGAATTTAACTGACATGTTAAAATATTAGATTAGAAACATTTTAAAGAAATTGTGAAAATAGTTCATAATAAAGTTGAATATTAAAAAAAATACTTTGATTAACTCTGACAGTGAACGTATATGGCGTTGCTATTTACAGTTCTAGAGACTGCTTTTTTGGAACTTTCTTTAGGCAGAGTGAAAAAATGTGCTACTTTTCTTTTGGTGAAGATAAGACATAGATATAGAAACAAAATTGATGGAAAACAGTAGTGACATCCACCTCTGTGATGATCCTGCTGTTGTGCTATATCCATCGCTGCATGAACTGAAATCAGCGCACATTCTCTGCTACTGAACCAAAACAGAAAGGCCAAACAAAACAGACAATATCATACAAGATAGTCACACACAATGGCTATATTTTCCTTAAAACCACGAGTCTCTAAAGTTAATTCAAAATTTGATATATTTATTTTAGTTGTAATTCAAAAAAATTGCTTCAGATCCACGTACATTCACATATTACATATTTCAAAAATGCATAGGTAGGATTTATAGAGCCACAACATGAGATGTTGTTGAGTCAGCAATAACACCAGCCGAGTAATGGCCCCTTTGGGAGAACGTACTTATTTCTGTATGTCGAAGAGCTGTGCCCATAACACTACTGGGCAAAAAGACAAACATACAAAGATGTTAGTGAAAGAAATACACTGAAGCAAAGTGTAAAACGTTGATAAAAGATGGCAAAGCTGTCTATTGCTTCATTGCCTCTGCTCCATCCTGCTCCATCCTCTCTCAGCTCTAACTTCCTTAGTCTGTGGCAACGTTTTCTGTGTGCAGAATCCGAAAGGGCTGCAACTTTGCCAGTAGGCTCGTCAGAGGTATTTCGGAGCAGACCTTGCCGTTTCAAACTAGATACTCTCGGTGAAATTTCAAACCTCAACTGCGGTCCCTCGCCTTTGGCAACAGCAGCACAAAGTGTTACAGGGAGACAGGATGGAGAGAGGATGAAGCATGGCAGAGGACGAAGTAGTAGACTTTTTTTTAAACCTCAGACAAGTCAAGTCAGGTTGAATCTGGATCTTTGCAAGAAAAGAAAGTGGCAGCTTCATTGAACAACTCCCAAAATAAAGTCCACATCTCCAACTAACAACTGTTGAAGTCCAGAGCGTGTTATCTGCAGCCAAAAACAGAGATGTGAGGCTGCAGTCAGCTCAAACCGGGTTCAGAAGTACACTGTATAACTTCAGGGTAGGACCTAATTGAGCTTGAAAAATTGATCAATGAAATCTTCAACTAATACCCGAGAGGCATCTGCTAAAGAGGCACCACCACTAGATGAAGCCATTCCAAGCTTCTGCTGCACAATATTGTCTGTGATATTGTCTTACCATAATCACGTCTCGATCAACCTTATGTGCCATTTATGCTTTACGAGTGTCACACAAGTGCTTTTTACAACAGGGTAGAAGTAATAATGAGGCAAAAAGAGCAATAGTAGTAGTAGCACAAAACATGCTTTAATTTTGATCACTTGTACTTGTGATCAAAAGACTTGAGACAAGAATTGGATGTTTCTGTTGCTACTATCTACTGAGGCATGAAGACAGAGACAACATAGTCAGCTAGAAGTGGCTCAAATAAATGCACAAATTTCTAAATGTGTGATTTTGCCCGGGTAGATTGCACCAAAGTTATTCCCAGTCTTGTAACTGTGTGGTTTGAAACTTTGTATAACATGTCCTATTCTCTGCAGCCTCTGTTTATGTCCCTCACTTCATTCTCTCAAAGCTTGTTAGGCACGGACAACCGCTGTGCAGTCCAGTCAAATCACTGCTTAAATAACATTCTGGCTTGCTGCCAAAAACGACATTTGAAAGCGTGCCTCGCTACTGTCAACCTTCCCTGGTACAGCCCCTGGTTCTGATACACAATTGTCTCGAGTAGGCCGTACCCAAATCGAGTTCTGACAAAAGACTGCACTGTTCGCTGAGAAACCCCACGGAGAATAGAACTGCTTCACAATTTACTGACAGAAGCCGAGAAGCAAACTCATTTTTAGTCTTATTAACTGCTATTGCAAAGACTAATGCAACACTCCCAATTCTCAAACATAATTGAAATGTTTAATAGGTGCGACATCAGCCTCTTTCCCTGCACCGTCCAGCAAAAACAGTATCAGCTCTGCCTATAACTCAATTTACCTCCGTACCGTTGGCATGTCAATAAGCTGACAAGTTGGAAACACAAACATGATTTCTAAACTAAATTTCAAGTAGATATTCTGGAAATAACCTGGAACATGGAGCAAAAGTGATTTATAGTGGTACACGGTTTGGCAGTGACCCACTTCTGAATTGGCAAGGGGGCAGAGAGATGTGTAAAAAATGCACCATGGCTTACACTCATCTCTATTCTGCTAACGCCTCAAGTCTATGGGTTCTACATAGATCTGGTGGCGTATTAAACAGCATGTAAAAAGTCTGATAAAACACCTGGAAGAGATGTTGGACGGTGCATCTTTCAACTTCACTTCGTCAAGCTTTGTTCACGGTACTACTTTTCAAACTTCTAAATCTGAAATTCTTTGGTTGTATCGTCTATTTGCCATAAGGTGTAGCTAGTTAACTGAAAGGCCAGGTAAGCAGGACAGGGAATCACAGGGTGTGAGCTCACTGAGTTGTTGAATTGTAAAACCAAAACATTGCATATTATCCAAACTTGCAGTTTGAATGTATCTTGTGTGCTCAATACCAACACTGACAAAACTATATAAAGCACTGGGTTAGATAATCAGTTGCAGAAAATAAGAAGCAGACGAGTGGGCTGGCTCCTAAAACAAATAGGAAACAGACTGTGACACGCTCGATGAGACGGTGGCAGGACGCCGAAGTAAATGACAGCAAACAGCAACTGTGAGTCAGAAGTTTCCATTTGGAGCATTGTTCTGTGTGCGTAAATTAATTCATGACTGGGCTAGATGTGCGAATGGATAATGAAACAACACCAGATACATCACTCATGCAATAAGTGAGCGTCTGTCTCTATTTCTGTCGCGTGCCTCTATAAGTTTGTCAAACTCCGCAGTCAACTCGCTCGTCTTTAGCTCTAATCAACCACTTTCCATTAAAATCTAGTCCGTCCCTGGTGAAGTACTGGTGACAGGAGGAAGAAGGGGAGTGATGAAAATTTCTCTTAATAACCAGCACACAGTGTAATCACAGAAAAGCCACAACTGAGAGACTATAAAGAAACTCTGACCTTTATAAATGGGGACGCTTGTCACTGAGAAAATGCAGTTTGATGCAGCTCGACCACTAATCTCAAAACAAAGTCTTGGCATATGGAGCTGCTTCCAAAACCTCCAGACCATTTTTATAGTGGCTCCAAATGGCGGAACAAAATGACGCAATGACAAATGTCCTGCTAAATATTATTAAGGTCAAAGTAATGGATCACGCCGATGTAATAAATCACCAGATGTAGGTCATGAAGCTATCACCTGTAAAACGGCATGTACTAAAGCGCCCAATTTAAATGGCCACTTACGACAGATGGAAGAAATATTCTGAATGATGAAAGAGCGCATTTATGCTTAAAATACTCAATGTCAAAACCATTAGACAGTAAGAGTAAAGTTTGATGATCCTGTCCAAAACGTAAGTTCTGCACTGTATCAGACCTTTGCCTTTGTCTTTGTAACTCCATGTTTTTCTTAAAACTTCACTGGTAACAATTTATTGTTTCTGGTATCTGCTTCTGTTGACGCCATCCATAAAAAAAATATCACTTTCTGCCTGTGGCCTTGCATTTTACAAAAGCATTAATCTAAGAAATGTTTAGTCGTTGTCTAATGAGCTACTATCAGCTTGTTTGTGGAATTTCCACATCAACATTTTATTACTAACAGGCTTGTTGTTAGTTATGTCAAACTGATACTTTTCACATTTGGTTTCCTTGGATTCATTGTTACTGTCTCAACAAATTAACCTCTTATAATAGTGCTTTCAAACAAATGAGTATTAATTAAACATAAGTACTAATGGACTGATCCAAATCAGAATCTATTTTGCTAAAATGAGAGACCTAAAGTGAAGCTGTGAATGCAGTTAATAAATGATTACATTTCTTTTATTTCCACTGTGCATGGCTACCAGTTCAAAACCCACTTTCTAGACTAGCTTTGTCATTGTTTGGCCATTTTTTGTAATAGGTTTGGTCTTTCTTTAATATGATATTATTTCCCTCTTGAAGATTTTTTGGTCACATACCTGATGATTCGGTTTCCTGTCAGTGTTATTTTAATGATTGCTGTAATAGTGCCCTTCCTTCAGATCTGTCTCAAAGCAGCATTTCTAAAAGTAAATGTCTATGCACTATCATTCAATTTTTACTTAATTTTTGAATTACCTATTTTTTTTTTTTTGGTGACCATAATTTAATTAAAAGGAGTTTAGAAACTACTGTTCTAGAATAAATGCACAGTTGTACTTTGCAAAATAAAACACCACTCACTTTTAATGCCATGCTTTGTTTTTTTCTTCTTTTAGGAAGAAGAAGGGCATCCATTTTGTGTCTCTGCCTACTAAAAGCCTAGGAGCTAAGTGAATAAGTACAGAGTAGGGCTGAGAGCCAGGACGGCGGTTTGGCAGCAGAAGACTTTGAGGCCAGCGCATGACAAATGAGTGTGTCATGCATCGTGTTTCGGCCGAGCAGAGGCCTGTGAGGCTCGTCTGTTTGGTGAACACACCACGAGTCAATTCCACTACAAAGACCCCTTCTCTCCTGTATCCAGACACGAGGCTGCGAGCCGTGTTGATTGGACTCCAAGAAGCTGAGAGAGGATGAAACGAAAGGTGCATGGGAGATGGCTGAGGAGGAAGTGAGAATAAGGCGAATAGTAAAAGCCTGTGAAGCATCCTCGGAACAAAATAGACAAAGGAGAAAAATACACACTGGCTGACTGACAGAAAGTTATTGACCGCAGAATCATAAAGTGACTTGGGCATTAAAAGAAGTCGGTCAAACTGGAATTTCAATTTGTAAACCTTGACCACTTTCCCTTGTGATGGGTATTACAATTTCATGTTGAAGAAATACTCTTCGGTGGGTGGCCACAAGTCTATCTGAACACATACAATATGCATACAGAGCAGAGGCTTGTTCTCGCAGCAACAATAAATCATCCCCCCCGACTGTTTAATGCTCCACCGGGCACTGGCTTTGACGACAGTTCATTTCATGCCAATTGTTTGCTGCTTTTTTTTCCCTGTCCTCTTTCTCTCTCCAGTCCACACACTCATCAGCCACACACATCTGGCTCTTCATTTCCCTTTGATATGACAAAGACGGCCTTCTCGTCTGCATCTGATTAAAAAGCTGATTTGGACAAGATTCAAGATGTCACTGAGGGAAATTGAGCAAGTGCAAGCAACATAATCAACATTTATAATTACTATTCAGTGTTTTGGGGTAAAAAAATGCAACTTTAGACCCAAACCTGTCTACATACATAAGATTCTATAGATACAGATAGACAAATGGTTGGCTGTTGTATTGTTTACCAGTAGCAGATAGAGCAAAAATGCTAAGATGCTAAATTTAATATAATATGCATTTGAATAATGTCTGTGTATTTTACCTAGAGTTACCTGGTGTTGCACATTTACCTGATTGTCCTGTCTTTGTCCTTTTCCATCACAAACTTTTTCTGGAGACTCAGATGTCTTTTTAAGCATGATTTCTGGTAACTTTTTTGTGTTTTGGATATTTTTGGGATATTCTTAGTTTTTTTTATTTCTAATGTCATTTAATAAAACCCCACTTTTGGGTCCCAAACCAAAGTTTAGGAATCACAGCGTTAGACTGTATATGTCAATAACACAGTTGTCATGGCTACGACAATTTTCAGCAGTTATCAACATCTACAGATGCTGCAATACACTTGAGTCTTCATGGAGAGTATGATATTATGCTTGGTTGCATGGTTAAAACAATTTAAAATGTGGTCACCCTAATTTTGTGACAACAAAGCCAATGCAGGTTTCAGGGCCTTTGCTATGTTGTTGTTTTTTTTAGTTTATGGGAGTTTTAGGTTTAAAACAAGGCATGGTTAGCCAAAATTTACAAAATTCAACAAGCCGTAACATTAAAGTATTTGTCCCAGACAAATGGAATCTATGGCATTGTTCAACTCTATGTGAAGGATTAAGAGGTAAAACTTGTGGCCTCCAGTTGATACGTCTTCCTTTTAAACATTTAAAAATGTTTCTTATAGTTATACGGACAGCAAACTAATACATTTTGATGCCATTCCAAGATGGTCAAGAAGGAGGTCTCTGTTGATTATCCAAGGAATGACCCTTTCAGAATGAATGACTCGGTGGTTCTAGTATTACGTTAACAATAAATTCTCATCAAAGCAAACATAAGGCAGTCCCCTTATTTCTAACTATAAAAACGTATCAACAAAATGCAAGAGAACATCACTTCTAAGCAATGACACCAACCATGCAGTGACGAGTCTTTTCAACATCTGTCATTTCGAATATGGACAACAAACACTCAACACTACACAGTGGCGCTGAGCACTGAGCCGAAGACGGACGACTGCACATGTGGAATCGGTTTGGATGGCGCTGGCAAATCAATTCTGCTCCTCCAGCTGTCTGCGCCCCCTGTTAAATCAGCCAGTCTATTTGTGTTCAGAAGTCTCATCGGTCCTGCATGTGGAAGCTGCACTGACGGGACGTGGCAGTAAGTCCCGACGCAGACATTGAACAGACAACTATCCATTAACTGTTTATTATGTGAGGGACAATGGAGAAAGCTCGACGTCTTGCCATTTTGTTTTCCACTTGAGTCGACGAGCCACAGCACTTGAAAAGGCACCACTAACTTAAAAGCATTCCATGCTGTCAGCAAATTTAACATAGTTTTTGACCTTGTAATGGAAAGCCTAGACTTAAACAGCAGCGGATGAACCAGTCGACTGAATATCTGACATTGCAGTGTTCTTTTCACCATAAGAAACTTACAACGGTGTCAAATTTTACTTATTGCAGCCTACACACTGCTAATTTCCCATGCAGTTATATTTGAAGGTCAAACAGAAAGCTCCAGTTATATTCAAAGGAAATACACCAATGGGAAAACAAAGAAAAGAAGAAGAATTATATCTTTGTATAGAGGCTTGTTTAAAGACTGTTAGTAGCAGTTTAGCATTTTTATTAATCCCGTATTGTGCATTCAGGCCATTTTAGTGGCTAATTAAAGCAACTCGTTGTCTCTAGAGAGGGACACTGGGATTCAGCTTCATCATTATTTATATTCTAATACTCAGTCCAGCGTAGTTTTTCTGTTTGAAGTCTAATTAGTTGGAAATATCTGTATGTGCAAAGCCTTTGTGAGTTAACCGCCTAACATCTGAGCATAGACTGTAAAAAAGACAATTGTTATGGACCTGAAAGTTCATGTGGTGAAGGTTAGCTCCAGTGATTTTGGGTCCCATAAATCCCAATTCAAAAATGTTTATACATACCATGTACACACGTTCCTGATGAAAAATACAAGTCAGACGCACCGCATTCCACGTCTGAGATTCAATGACTAGTCAAAAAGGTTTATTTGCATTGCCTGTTTGTACATTCTGAGATTTACTTCCAAAACCTATTTAGAGTTTAACTGAAGACTGGCATTTTACAAATGGAATATTAAGTTCATGTAATTAAGTTAGCATAACTTGGGATGCAGCTACCAGCCAAAACCTTGAAAAAGTTAAAAGAATAGATATTTGTCCATTGCCTGCACCTTCACTCAGAGTTTCAGAGTGGAGCAATTGTAGCTGGGTGCCTTTGGACTATTAAATTTATTAGGGGCACCATCAAAATATCACTGAAGCTATATATCTCTTTATTAAAGATTTTGAGTTGGATGTGATTCACCACATCCCTATTTTATTTTTCAACTTAAAAAAGAAAACTTTATCCACCAAATTCTAAGAAGCGGACGCTCTCCAATAAACAAAGCTCCAACAGGTGAGTCCAGCGCAATTTTACCAAATCCAATTAGTTCTTTTTTTTCTTTCTTTCAAGAAGTTTGTAAAGTCACATCAGATAAGTTAATTTCAAATGTTTTGCTAATTTCCAGTTACCATTACACCACAGTAAAGTCCTGCCAAGCCGCTCAAACACCAGGGGTTTTAATTTGTAACAGTCACAGGAAGTCACCTCTACTGTAGGATTGTCAAATGGGTTAACCTCCTCAGGGTTCACAATAGAGAGAATGAATGGCAGTGATGAATCAACAATGGCTCCTTTTACTTCAGTGTTTGACTCTGTGATGTTATTTTGATTTTTAGATGTTATTTTGAAGATATATATTTTAATTGTTAAAGCTATGTTGTAATGGTTAGATCTAGTGTTTAGACAGTCATGCTTTTCTCTTCCCAAACTGTTTGTTTTCCAAAATATGGTGCATCAGCTTATGAATTTTAAGGCCCATTTCATATGGATGACATCACTGTTTGCACTTCTCTTTTCAATGAGCTCTAATCTGCTCTAATACCATTTATTGTCATTGGCGGAGGAGCACCGACTGTGACAGACACCATAACAAAGACCCTAACGATGTGCTGCTAAGTTAAATACCTGTAATTGCAATCCCGCCAGATGGGTGCGCTTAATGTAGCATTTGCTAACAGAGGCGATACACATTATATCGAACTGCACTGAGCTGACGAGACATACTAATGGAGGGATGGTGGAAGAGCTGTGAGTCAGGTGAGGTGAAGAGCATTTTTGGGGCTTGCACTGGAATTGTAAAAGTGTCTCACAGCAGCCCTCCTCATGAGACATTAACAAAAAATGTAGCTTCTGAAGACTGCATAATTTATTGATGTCACTTCAAAAGGGATTTGGGGTAATAAAGTCCTTAAAGAACGTGAGAGGCGCACAGGGGTCGCCCACAGGCTCATCATCTTCGAGCAGTCCTATCTAATTAATCAAAAGTTTTAGACCTTAAGGTAAGTTAATTAAAAACACATTCTGTCTTCAGGCTCTATTAAGTCTTTCTTATATTCCTCAATGTTTTAATGGACGGAGTGGCTCAGTGGTAGAGCAGTCGCCCTATAACCAGAAGGTTGCGGTTCGATTCCCACTCTGCCCTGTTCATACTTTCGTTGTGTCCTTGGGCAAGACACTTAACCCTCCTTGCCTCCAGTGTCTGTAGCACTGGTGTATGAATGTGTGTGACTGTAGAGGTGTGTTTGGTGGTGGTCGGAGAAGGTTGAGCGCCGTGTGTATGGCAGCCCCCTCTCTGTCTGCCCCAGGTGTGAATGTGTGTGAATGGGGTGAGTGGAAGCACGATGTAAAGCGGCATTAAGTGAAAAAAGCCGACTGCTAATTTAGAGCTATTGGAGGCTAAGCGGATTGCACAGAGTGAGGCTGGAGGCTTAGCGCAGATTTTCGGGCTGGTAATGATACACATTGTGCGTTTATTTTTTTAATAAAAAGGTTTTCGGGCAACCGTAAAAGAGAAAAAAACAACACGACCACTGCCGACAGAGATACTCAAAAAAGAGGCAGGAGGGAGAACGACAGCGTCACTTTTAAACTGTGCTTTTTCCAGCCAAAGACATTCTGAGTCACATTTATTCAGCTGAAGTGGAAACACAAACTGCGGAGAAATTTATAATTGAACAAGTCTCCAAAAACACACACACATAGACTCTAGCTCTTTCTCAAATGTCTGAATGTGGCTGAAAGATTAAAAGTCTGAGTCATTTGACCTTTGTTGCTGTACACTGTCCAGGCTTATTTTTGAGTCACAACGAGATATAACCATTTATCCACACACAAATAAATTAAAAAAGACAGCCGAGCCAAACTCAAATTTATTGAGGGCAGCACTTGTTAATGGCCAAAATAAAGTCCACATTATTGGTAGTTGCTTAAAATCTTGTTCCAAAAAGGCATCATATGCTATTTGCTAAAAATCTAAAAACCCTTGAACATCAGTACATGTCTAACTCTATTGAATATTCAACAGAAGCTATTGGTGATGAAGCCATTTTACTTGGTGCTGTTGCTATTGTTTGTTCTGGATTCCCATTACAACACTGTTGTAGTTATCATTTTGTACAAAGCCAGTCTTTTTACCATGTCTGTTGCATTGTTTGGCAGTTGGTTGACTAACTGAATGGTGTACTTTAAACTTTTGACAGTTTGAAAAGTCATGTGTAGTATAACAAACCAGGTTTTTATGTTCATAGCATATGTTCTCTATATATAATGTATTTTATAGATCAATTGATTGAGAATGCTGCAGAACTCTGAATTTTAAGACCAACTAGTCTTTAAGTACCCTGCATTAATGAAACGAAAACAAGAGCATCCTGTAATAAATTACCTTTATGGACTAAAATGTCAGCTCAGCCAAGCGCCAGATCAAATTTTTCCATTAATAGGTTTTATATCTCCCAAGGACTCTTTCCAGTACTGCATTACCATTGTGTAAAACTAATAGTCATAACTGTTACTTTACTGCACGGTAATTGGGTAACAAACACTTCAACAGCTTACCCACAACAGTCAACACCATATTAGTGTTGTCACATCTGTGCTGCACATTATGCTCAGTAACAGTAAACAGCCTTTTCTCACACCAATAAAGACATACACCTTTATCCTGCCAATGTCAAGACGGTCCGGCCTAGCATTAGCATTCCTCACTGATGTATGCAGCAAAGACTAATAACTATTACGAGATTATGCAAGGCCAGGAATGTAAATATTAATGAACCTCATGGGGCTGGAAGGCAGATAGTCGCCTCCTGAAGAAAGTTTTAAATGTTAGGATGTAAAAAGAATAAGTTGTGACCTATCAATACCATAAGAAATAATAAAAGCAGTGAGAAAACCTACACGTTCTAACATTATCGTTTTTTAAGCCTCTTCACACTTTCATAGAGAAAAAGTCCATGCTGCTAATATTATTTGCGCTTGAAACAGAATGTAAAAAAGAAATGACAGTTTGTACTTGTTAATAGCTGGATAAACTGTGTAATCAGTCTGCGTAATGCCACACATCATGAAAAAGTCACCACCTGACTCCAATTAAACATGCAGCAAGCACTTCACTTGGGTTCAGGTTAACACATGCCTGCCACAACTGCATCAGCATTTAACAAAGTAGACAGTTTACATATTCCATATTAATAAAAGTTAGAGTATAGTATATAAACTATATACAGTATATATTACGGCTGCACAATATTAGAAAGACAAGTGCGAAATGTCTGAAATTTTGCAATAACAATATAAGCTGCGATATTTGATTGCTCTTTGACATAGTAAAAAAATATTAATGAAATTTGGTTTAAAAATTTTACAGAAATACAAGGTTTTGGACAAACTTCCACTCGTCAAAACAAGGTCTACATTAATATTAAACACTAAACTAGGACTAAATCAAGACTAAACAGGACTAAAGCAAGACTAAAGCAGGATTTCTTTATTTATTTAGAAGAGTCATAGTTTGATTTAATTATTTGCGTGATGATTTTGAAGCAAAACATAAATGTTCATCACAGAGAATGCAATACTGTTATTGCGATGCAAGTCATTCTTTCCGGTTCGGATATTGTGTTAACAATAAAAACCTTATAAACAATAATTTATATTATTAATATATAATATATATATAATATATATATATATATATATATATATATATATATATATATATATATATATATATATATATACATACATTGTTTGATTGGAACTAACAAACTCAGAGACCCCATACACCCCTCATCATGGGCTGTTCTTTCTGCCCACCTCTGATAACAGGCTTTCCATCATCCAGTCACAGTGACTGCTATAATTGTAAACTGTACACTGGTCAAAACAACTGTGAATGGTTTATGTGCAATCCCTAGTTATCTAGTTAGATATTTGTTTATTCTGCAGCAGTATAATGAAAAAAAAATCTGCATACACTTGGTAAAATTTTTAAATGTAAAAATTACAGTGTTTCCACTTTGGGGTAAAAATGACCCCCTGGTAGTTGTAGGTATAAATTTTCAAAATAAACTAAATGACTGAATAAAACTATTATATACAACATTATAAAGTGGGAGATGTCAGGGTAAAGGTCAAATACAAAGGGGTCAGAATGACTCCCGGTGGTTCTAGGATTACGTTAACAATAATATTGGTGGATGAAAAAAACTGTCTCAAATGTTGACCAATTCTGCACAGATTGCCACCAGAGTCAAGAGCACATCCTCTAAAAACCCTAAGTGCTTCCAATTACAGGAGGCACTAGGTGACCTCATGGATTTAAACAGGCTCATGTATTCTGAATACAGCCATTTGACAAGATCAAATGAGAAAATGAAATTGGAACACAAGCTCCGGTTGTACAGCTCGCTCTTTCTGCTGCGTTATGAGGCGTGAGCTGAATAACTGCGATGGACGGGAACATAGACAGTGAGTGTGGAAAAAAGGGCCGTGGTTATTATGTGAGGGACAATGGTGAAATAATGAGGAGACAGAAGGGAGGAATAAAGCCTGAAAGACCGATGAGCATTTGCCTTTGTGGCTTTGAAAAAAATGGGAAAAAAGGAACAAGGAGTCACGTGTTTGTCTCTAATGCAGTCTACAGTGACCGCTAATGAGCAACACCCTGATCCTTTATGGAAGCATTTAAAAAAATAGCAAAATAAATAAATAAATAAAAGTTAAAGCTAAATCCATTCCCTCCGACTTGTGTCTTCTTAACTGGCCCATCAGGACTCCTAAAGTGGTGTTATGGTCTGCACTTGTTTCCAAACGTTAGCCTCCAAAATGTGACCCACACACTTTTACCAACTCCATTAATACTGCAACGTCCCTTGACTGTTCAAACATGATCCTGATGAAAAATACAAGTCAGACGCACCGCATTCCACATTATTAAAATTTCATGCACAAATTCTAAGAAGCGGACGCTCTCCAAATTTGCATTTAAGAGCTAAATGTGTAATTAAATACAACCGCAGGCCGAATCCAAGCTGCTGAGTTTTTTGGAAATAACCTGGTCAGTGCATTGACTTAATTAAAACTAATGTTGTGTTATTGCCTCATCACAGTGCATATTGCAATAGAGCTGCATAAACTCTGTCATCCTCAATGGAGAAATGCATTCCTTTTGGGTAATTCTAGAGGCCCATTTCTGCAAATCTATTGTACCTTCTACCAAAGCTAAGCACCAGAAAGCACTCAAAAATGAACCAGATAACTCAATTTGACATTTTAGCATGCAAAAAGGGATTCTGTCACTTACCTATTAGGTTGTTTTCAAGGAATCAAGTGGAAGCCAGCAAAGGGGAGAGCATGAGAGAGGAAAAAAAGAGAGAGAAGATTTGTTAGTTTAAATGTACCTCGAACCAGACTGTACATTCATCACCCTCTGATAAAGTCATCACTCATTTATCATACTTAGCCATGGCTTCTCTTTAGAGGATGTAATAAATGCTGTCCTTTGCGCAAAGTCATTCATCCAAAAGGCCGAAGAGAAAATGGAGGCAAAGATCAGAGGCCCACCAAAAGAATGTGAGCCTCGACACATGACGTAAAACGCAGGTGTCAGAACACGTTATGTCGTCTCATTCAAACGCTAATGGATTGTCAAATGGGTTAACCTCCTCAGGGTTAACAGAAGAGAGAATGGGGGAGGAAGAAAGTCATTGGAATATGTGAAATGTCAAGAAAGACATGAAGGAATCAGTGAGTTTATGGAATAACACGTTTCCAGTACAAAACATGTCCTGGTTACATTTGAATATATAAATAATTGTGGTTCAAGTATATAAATAAATATTCTTTTCAATAGAAGGTCAGCTGAGGTTTTGAAAGGGACAAGCCAATGACTGTCCCACCAAAGAGTGGAATTTTTCAGTTTTTAGTAAATTGCAAAGTAGTTTTTAACTTTACAAAATGGCAATACAATACATGCTGGAAACATGCTACAGGACTGAACCCACCACCTTTCACCACCAACGGTCTAAAATTGGGGTGTGCAATTGTTACAAATAGATTTGCTAACAGGCGATACACATTATATCAATGGTTTTCATTATGTTCATACTACAAAGCCAATAAATTATCCACTAAGTTCTCATTAGCCAAAACAAAGACACTTCAAGGTTTGTTGTGGAAAATGCTGGCGTAACAGTACAACAAAAAGAAACACACCAGTTAATACTATTCTTACTCTAATAGTGTATAGCCATCCCAGAATATCATCTTTGCATTTGTCTAAATCAAACTCAATGAAAGTTACATTTCTTATATTCCTCAATGTTTTAATGACGGAGTGGCTCAGTGGTAGAGCAGTCGTCCTATAACCAGAAGGTTGCCGGTTCGATTCCCACTCTGCCCTGTTCATACTTTCGTTGTGTCCTTGGGCAAGACACTTAACCCTCCTTGCCTCCAGTGTCTGTAGCACTGGTGTATGAATGTGTGTGACTGTAGAGGTGTGTTTGGTGGTGGTCGGAGAAGGTTGAGCGCCGTGTGTATGGCAGCCCCCCTCTCTGTCTGCCCCAGGTGTGAATGTGTGTGAATGGGGTGAGTGGAAGCACGATGTAAAGCGCTTTGGGTGCCCGAGATGGGTGCAAAAAAGCGCTATATAAATGCATGGCATTTACCATGCCATTTACCATTTAATAGTCAAAGGGAATCAACACCAGGCTATATTTTGCAAATCCAACGTAATGATACACATTGTGTTTATTTTTTTAATAAAAAGGTTTTCTGAGAGTAAATTTAGACTAGAACTGTTCATAAGTCCATTTTACTTGTAACTGCAGGAACCACATTTACAGTGACACCTATAACCAGAAGTGCCAGTGCAATCCAATTGCAGATCCACATGAATATGCATAAATAAAGTCATTCATGTGAAACTTAGGTTGGTTCACTTTCCAAACATGGACAAAAATGCCATATAACACTAGGAATGACAACTAGCCTTTTTCTTTACCTACTTTTTCTTCAGGAGGCGACTATCTACATTTGTGAGACCCACAGTGAGATGACCTAGTTTGGTAGCTCTGGAACACTTTATAAGCAGGACACACAGTCTGCTGGTCTTTCAGTGCTCCTCCATGCCTGGCGACTGCTTTGGCAAAGCAAATACTTCACACTCACAACCTCGCAAAATAAACTACACTATGCAATTTCCTCCATCTTCCACAAAGTCAAGTAGGGCTCCGTCTCTGGCCCACTTGGCATAACAGCATAAACATTTGGTATGCAACCGTAAAAAGAGAAAAAAACAACATCCGCTGAGTATTTGGAACAAGACCTCTACTCTAAATATTGCTGTCAAAAATAAGTGCCTATCGAGATGGATAACAAAAGGCCAGTCTGCAAGTGCGTCGAGAAGCATTTTGATTCTGCTGAAGTTGTGTTTTGTTTTTTTTTCTCCTCTCCTTCACTATCTAGGTCAGCCAAGGGAAGATACTCAAAAAAAGAGGCAGGAGGGAGAACGACAGCGTGTGGCGTGTGGTTTTTTGATTGCGGCCCATCTTCTTGTTGATTGGGTGTGCAGATGGAGAAGGGGATAAAAAATGGGAGAGGCGGCTCTTCATGTGAGAATATCTGGCATATGTAGGCAGACAGGCCGTACTTCATTGTTTATTAGCAGCTATCTGGATTTCCATATCAAACCCAATGAGCTGCTTCAGTAAACATTTTGGCCACGGTTCAAAGGAAGGAGTAGGAAAGCCGTGTGAGTGATTTAATAAGCAGGAAGATGCTGATTTACCTTTATTTTATATCATGCTATTTACCAAACGGAGATGGCAACATTGTATCAAAAAACGATTTTATAGACGTTATATATAATGTATTTTATAGATCGATTGAGAATGCTGCAGAACTCTGAATTTCACCTAACAATGGCATTTACATCTGAGAGGTATTAGCAAAGAAATATTTACATAAACTGTAGTTAAGCCTTTAATATTTAATAACATTTGCTTACCCTTACCTTACCTGAAGTTTAAACCATTAAACAAGAATAACTGTTTTGGTGGATTATTATTTGTAGTTCTTTTATAATGGTGGCTGCAGAAAAACTCAAATGAACTGTGTACGAATGCATTAATGAATCATCTTAATTAATTGATATCTTTATGATATCAATGTAACTAGGATTGTTACAGTAATTGGTTATGCATAAAATCTGCATTCAAAACTTGTCTTATAAACTATTTAAGTATAACATAGTCACCTATATTTATTTATTTATTTATTTTATTTTTTATTTAACCTTTATTTAACCAGAATAGTCCCACTGAGATTACAAATCTCTTTTGCAGGGGAGTTCTGGCCCCATGTGTATTTGGGGGGGACTGTTGTACATGTTTTTGGTGGTAGGGGAAACCGGAGTACCCGGAGGAAACCTACACAGACACAGGGAGAACATGCAAACTCCACACAGAAAGGCCCTGTCCTGGATGGGAATCGAACCCAGGACCTTCTTGCTGTGAGACACTTTGCCTCTGTGCCGCCAAATAACTTAAAGCAACCCTGGGTAATGTTTAGCCAGCAGAGGGGCGTGATTCCTTCTCTGTGCAACCATTGGATGTATTACTGTCATCCGACCACCAAGTCCAAGTCTCTTTGTGTAACTTAATTTAAGTACTTGAAGCATAATACTGCTGTCTTATTAATAAACATATTCATAACATATTCATTTACATTTACATTTAGTCATTTAGCTGATGCTTTTATCCAAAGCGACTTACATTAAGGTTTCATTCATCAGTGTTACAGCTGGAACACCACTGGAGGCAAGGTGGGTTAAGTGTCTTGCCCAAGGACACAACGACAGCATAAACTGTGGGGAGAGCGGGAACCTCCTTCCTTCCTGTTAAAGGACAACCACTCTACCACTGAGCCACTGCGCCCCACAATATGTGTGCCCCACAACACACACATAATCATAACATGAATGTAGCATTGTATGTATCCTTTTGAAAAAGCGGTATAGTTAATTTCAAAATAGAAAGAACAAAAAAAAGTTAGTATTCTTAACTGATATTTGTATTTACAAAATACAGTTATATTTAATTCATACCATAACAAACAACCTTTAGTAAAACTATGACAACAAACAGAACAAATCCAATAGAAACAGGTCTCACCAAATAAAACAAAATCTTTTGTACTCTTCTAACTCACCTATCCGAGTGTGTTTACAAGAAAGTGTAAAGTTTGAAGTTGTCGTCTTGGCGTCCTTTATTAGTCCTCCACAGATTTGGCTCTGAATAAACTGTTTATAAACATAACCTGACTACATGACAACAACATGTCCCTGCAGGGCTACTGCAGATGCTCGCAGGCTGTAGAAAGGAGAGGTTTAAGGTGTAGAAAATCCTCCTGAAACATCACTACTAGATAATTCCAAAATCTCCCTACTGGATCTTAAAAGATAGGGCTTAAACGCTCTTGTCACAAAATGCGGAGGGCGAACTGTTCCATGTCGCACCTCCTTTAATTAAAACCCCCATCTCACACTCAATCATCCACGCACACCACCTGCTTTACTTTCCCCGGCCGCTTTAATAGAATCAAGTCTGTGTTCTATCAGATACCTGCTATTTTCTCCCTCTAAATCCAATTTGCTGATATTTCCAGAACGTCTCTCCCTCTTCTTCCCTATCTTTCTGTCCCCCCCTCCCTCTCTGGGTCATCTTTCTTATCGGATTGCAAACAAACTGCCAGCTCCATGTGCTCTGATTAGTAACACACCGACGTACGGATGGGAGGTGAGCGGGATGGATGGGAGAGGAAAGGGAAGGAAAACAGAGATGCATTCTTTGGTGTATGCAAAGATAGAAGAGATGAGCGTGGCCTACTGCAGTGGCGTGTTGTCAAGATGGAGAGAGGCAAGGAGGTGTGGAACTTGTCACATCCAACAGAGAAATACAAATAAATATTTAAAAGGGGTACATGTAGGTTTGCCATTTTAAAACTCCCCAGTCAATGGACAGCAAAAGCAAAGATTAGGCCAATTATATGTCTTATATTGTATGTTCAGCAACAAAATTTAAAACAATTGACAAAGCTGCTAAAATTTCTTAAAAGGAGCACCCAAATATAAATTTTGGTTTGGTGCAATGATATAAATATGTTCTTGTTGCTTTACTGTCACGGCACAAATATGTTCTTGTTGCTTTACTGTCACGGCACAGTTTTCATGCCTTAGGTATCGTTTCATCTAAAACGGAACAAGCCAGAGGAGTGAAAATTGGTCCCATCTTTATCCCCACATCCGGGGGTCAGAAAAACTGACGAGGCTCATGCATAAATGGAACAGGTCAACAGGTGTGGAGTGGCAGTGTATGCACAAAAACACAAAAAAGAATACCGTATGAATATGACGTGTCTGGCACATCTTTCAAATTTATTACAAACATTTTTGCCGTCTGTTGTAAAAAAATAATTTCTACTGATGGAATCATTGATGTTTTTATGACATTATGCTATTGCTCAGACTTGCAGGAAGTTTTTATTTTTTTTCCTGTTAAGCTGAATGTTGGGGTCGGTTTCACTCTCCACCAAATGGTGCAAAATGTTACAGATACTCTCAGATCAACTGAGTTCAAAATGGCTAACTGTGGTTAAGTGGCTATCTGTCTGCAACAATACCTTCTGCTGTTTTGTTGGGATACAACACAGTATCATCTTTGGCCTACTGACTTTAATCACTAAAATATCATGATTTTTTTGGCACATAAAATAATACTTGATCCTTGGCAAGAATTTGAGAACAATGGATTTTAGACATCCAAACCCAGACTTCTTTAAACCCCACCTTTGCAAAATTTCACAACATGCCATTCAAAGTCCTGTTATAGTGTTATGTTGTAATATGTTATTTTATAGAGGTGTTGCAATGGAATAGGTATACAGTACAATGCAATTGCCTGGGACCCTAAAACGGCAAATTTTTAAGATTATTTAATATAATAGATAGATAGACAGATAGTATATCCAATGATATAATAAAATATAATTGAAAACTACACCAGACCATTCCAGTTTATTAATCATTAACACAATTCCACTCGTCCAAGTAATATAAATTAAATTCTCCCCCATTCCATTTCAGAGCTCTGCCGTGCTGCATCACGTCTCCATTTTCCCACCCGCTCTAATCCTCTCTCATGTTAACGCCTCATCCTGCAGAGGTGATATGACTCCACGCCAGGAGAGCCCTGTGTGCCCCTGCCAACACCCAGCAGCTTCAAAATCACAGCCACCCGAACAATGTGAAGCAGCAACGGGCCCCGGCCTTATCCGCGTGTGTATGTGTTTGTCACGCCGGGGAGGAGCACTGTGAGGCATGCTGGGATTGGAGCGGGGAAGCAAATAGAAGGGGAGGGCTAGTGGGTGTGTGGAAAAGCACAGTTTGAATGCTAATCAACGTGTTGTTTTTAGCGAGGATGCATGTTTAGTGATGCTGCCTGCTAGTTTGGCAGTTTATCTTTATTAACTTTTCCCCAATTAATAAGGCCTGTCAAATTTTAGTTGACAAAGATACAAGAATTAAATCTGACAAATCATCTCCAAGTTGCCCAGACCTCTTGCAACATATGCTCGTCTTATTTCTTTCTTCTTTTATCCAGGTGAATGAACTCAATTACAATAATTACACAAGTGGATTTTTAGACAGTAGTAATAATTATCAGATGACAGCTATTTGCAACAAGTTAAAAGATAAAATAAGGCTATAATAGTAAATACCATTTGAATTCATCTTCCTTTTATTAATATGGATTTTTTTCTGCACTATAAAAAGTTAACAGCCTGATGCTATGGGGCTTCTATTTGTAATGTAATGTTTTACGAGTGCTACATATTTGAAAAGCTTGTAAAATATACTGGATATGTAGCCGCAACCACAAGAAACAAAATATAACTTTGGGCGGGCATGCAAGAAAATGGCTTTGCTCATGCTAATTAGAGGTTGCTGCAAATGTGCAAATTTTAAGTGACATAAAGAAACAGTTCTTTGGCAGTGTTACATAAAGACTTGAGGTGACTGAACGGTGCTAAATTCAACACTAAATGATAAATAACCTTGCCTCCAGCTGTCATACTTCCAATTAAAAGACTAGAAAGGTAGAGAACTTTGATAACTGTTGGCAACGTATTCTTTCATGTTTCTAGAGTGAGCTGTGTTTAATCCAACAAAGACACGGAATGCAATGGTTTTAATCAATAAAGCGAGCGCTGTGAAAAACAGCTGATGTGAAATAAGCTTGGCTTCCACTTTGTCAGACATTATTTAGCAATAGGTTATTGATTTCTCTTCAGCTGTTCTTTTATAGACATTACAGCTAATAGACCGGATGTATCAGCGCAACTGTAGCTGTGTTTCCATAACTAAAAACACATAAGATAAGAATCATTGAACTACTAAAAGAAAAATTGCAGATACTTGCTAAGTGCCACTAACCTTAGACAGTAGACAAGGATTTTGACTGATTTCAAATCAGAGTGGATTACACCACAATGACAGAACATAGCAGCTCTGTATCAGTTAGTACAATTACCTGCATACTATACTCATAGCTCAATTTAACCCTCTCAGCTGGATTTTATACTTTGCCTGAATTAACCGCATGAGAGAAAACCAAAGTACTGTGTCCAGTCAGGCTAATAATGCATTTATGTGTGCTTAGTATTTGACTGCATTAAGCCTGTTAAAAAGAGGAAGCTAAGCATTTCTTACTCGTGCCATTCATAAGAAAATGGACACAAAAGCTACAGTATATAGTAGATGTTTGTTCTTCTAAACTTTTCCCGACATGACAGAGCAAAATAACAGGATATCCAGTGGCAACGTGGGACAAAATGTGTCTTCGCTTTTCTAAAAATGTGTGTCTGTCTCTAAACACTGCTCTTCATGTTGTTCTCATCTCTTTCCAGTGTTACTCTGTGTCTCTGTCTGACTCTGGAGCATGCTCAGTGGGCTATGTCCGACCTTAATCAGAGTAACATGCAGCAGTAATCTGACGATGAACCTCAGTATCCAGTTGTGTTAGTCCGATTTTTCAAAAAATCGAATTGAGGTATTTACAGCCGTTTAAAACTCTGGTTATAATTGGACTACGCTAATTATTGGAATTCCTCTGTCTGCATTTGAGTGTTGCAGTTCGCTATTGTTTTCATACCAACAGTGCAAGTCAATGACATTCCGCTTCGTTCCCGCCTGGAGCCAGCTCAGGTCACCCCTCGTCGCCTCAGGTCAGTGGTCATCCGCTAATCACCAGCAGCTGTCCATCGACCGCTGACATTCACTGAGTCTGCAGCAGAACTACCATGTGACATTTTGTCTGGCTCAACCATGATTAGCCTGGTTTTACACACTCTTTCTCCTCTATTCTCCACCCTCTCTCCTCCATCCACATCCTCCATCCGCCTCTGCTTTCCTCCTCCATGCTAAATGTCAGTGTAATCCTTCTGGGAAGCACTGTCGTTTTCATGCCAGTGACAGAGTAACTATAAAACGCATTAACAAAGTTGCGAAGAGAAAAAAAAAATAAATAAAGAAAATGCTGCTCCCCGAGGGCTTTCGAAAGCACAATTAAATGCTGTGATGATAATAACAAACAACTAATTTGGTGTCAGCGCCCAGGCTTTGTGCAGCAAGAGCTTTGAGAACATCAGCCCGTGGTGATGTGAACATGCATCCAGATCTTAGGTAACAGGCTGTTCAGTGGAGCGTTAAAGGGAAAATGGAAAAGAAATGAGTGGGAGAGCCTGTGCACTCACTGTTGACCTTTGCCCTGGAGTTACAGGTGCACTAGACAGTTTAATTAATGCTTATACAAACAGATTAAAGTGGTTTAGAATATCACATATAAAGTTTATATGGGCTGTGTCATGCATATTCAGGGAAATGCACTGTTTTCATTTTCATACATATTGTTTGACAGTTTAAAAGAAGAATTTTAATGCCAACAAAGCCCTACTATTAAATCAATAGAAGAAGAATCACTACAATTATAAGCAAACAGGATTTTATTTAAATGATTTTGGGTTTAAGTGGGTTTATGACACTATTGGTTAGGTAACTTATTTATTTATTTATTTATTTAAAAGGGACAGTGTATATTGATGAACATAAAAATGTAAATATGCCAGAATAAGCACAGTGGCCATCTGTAGTCCCTGGCAGGTCAGGACAAGATAACAGACAACATATAACACAATAAAACACACATTCAATACAAATTACAACATTAGACTTACCACTTAAACAACACTTAAGCAACACTTAATCAACACTTAATCAACACTTAACAACAACTTATTTCCTAGCTTCAAATTTAGTTCAGATGGCCTTATTGTTGAGGCTGTACTGTGGAGTTTTGATGCTGCTTTAATAAGTAAGTATTATTTTTTTAACTATACATTCAAATAAACCAAACAGACCACCAGTGATCTGTGCCGGTCCCAAGCCCAGATATATAGAGAAGGTTGAGTCAGGAAAGGGCATCTAGCGTAAAAATCATTAAAAGCAATTTGCTCCTTCAAAGCCTTTTCAGTCAGTTGTAAAAAACACACACTGCATGTATAGATATACAGAAAGATAATATTGGGTCCTATTGTTGTCCTAAACATAACTGCACTGAAAATGCTCCTGAGATTGCCGTTATCAATACACACTAAAAAAAAAAACAGCACTCAGGATTCATGCACACACCCCATGTGTTACATTTTTAAACATTTGACTGAAATTGGACTGTTTTCTAGACAGTTATAGGAAAAAACCTGACCGCCGTCTTACCTCAGCTCTCCCTTGGAAGTCAGACACAATTCAAACACATTAAATAAAATAGTAATGCGTCTGGCACTCCCGGAAGGGCCGGAACTAAAATGGCCTTTGTCTGTATGTGCAAACAGACAAAGAGAAAAAGTCTGGGGCTCGGCAGAGTGTGCGGCGGATATGTGTGTGAGCTGGTGAATTATTTACAGTCTCAAACCCCTGACACTGCCACCACTGAGCCGGGGAGCGCCGAGGAGGGCTGGGGAGGGCTGGGGAGCGCCAGTGCCTCAGGCAAACAAGCCTGCTGTACTTTCTACCTTTTCTCGCCGTATTTCCTGTCTCTCCTCTCCTCCGTGCCACCTCGATCCTCCTGGTTTATCACTCCACAAAGGCAAACAGTAAGTCCTCGTGAAAATATCGAAGGTTGAAGTGCATTCGACTAAAATTAAAGCCTTCAGAATGTGTGCGTATATTTCACAAATAACAACAACAACCCATATTGCCTAAATGCAGTAACAACATTGAAACAGTAAGGCCACAGCAACACTATGTAGCCTTTTGCCTTCAAAATGAAGCCTCACTCAACAAATACCCCACTATGTTACTTTCTTTAGTAATTGAGCACATAGTATCTTGCCAGAACATGTCACTTTAAAATAAAAACGTTACATCACAAATTGAATATATCGCTCAAGATAATGCAAATTCTGTAGATACTGCAGGTTTTATGGGACGTGTCAGAAAACATCATTAAATGTTGAGAAATATCAGTGAGACAGAGATTGTTTGCCTGATTTACTTTCCCACAACAGTGATGTTATGGGGAAAATGCTAACTTTAAAAAAAGAACCCAACATACACAGCTGCAACAATAATATATATATATATATATATATATATATATATATATATATATATATATATATATTAAAAAAAATATATATATATATATATATATATTTTTTTCAAAAAAATTTAGAATTCAGAGGTTGTCTCATTTGGAACAGACATCTGCCACTGTATTTTCCTCAGTGGTGCTGTTCACAGTGCTGCCTAAGACCCTCACAATTTGAATACAGACTCTTTAAGAAACACACTGGAAAGACTTTTTAATTTTATGAAACTTTAGATTTTTTATGGAATATCTTCTGGTCTAAATCATGGGATCACTAATGCATTTCATTCTAAATAGTATTTTTGAAGGCTTTTAAAAACATCAACAAAAAAAATGATGTCGTCCATAACGTGCAAAGGCTGTGAGTGAAAATAATGGTCAGAGAATGGTTTCTTTGGTTCAATTAGAAACTGGTGTCTATAATCACAACAGCATTCTCATTGTCTTATGTCTAACCTATAGCAGAGCAGACATGAGCCTTTCAACATTACCTTTTGTCTGCCGTTACTTCATAAATGATTTCATAAATTATCACAGCCGTGGAGATACACAAACATACTGTAGGTAAGTGACAGAGCTGGCAGGAGTGCTCCATATCTTTCCATATCTCTCCATCAAACCTTGTGCTATCTCTCAAGTGCACTCTTTCCTGCTCCTTCCTGGACACAGAGTGGAGAGAAGGTTGTGCGACAGTACAAAATGAAGAGTGTGAAGGCAGCAATGTGACCGAGCAGGGGTCCATGCAGGTCTTTGATATGCTGGGGACACTGCAGTGAGCAAGTGGAGAAAGCTGTGGGCTATAGATGTGTGTCGACGAGCCGAGGACGTTCCATTTCTGGCCAGCGTGGGGTTTCTCTCCCGGCAAATTGGTTGCAGCGATTGAAAGTCAGTGAGGTGAGTGAGAGGAAACAGGGTAGCAGAGATGGCGTGGGAGAGATTTCCCTGGGCTCTTTTGTCTCTTCCTTCAAGTTTCTTTCACCACCTAAGCGCTTTTCTAGCAGATATATTACCACAGTCACATCAGAGCCTCTTCTGGGTCAAGTTTCCCTGCCGACTTTAAGGTCAGAGCTGTTTGCAGTGGTCGGTCGAGAATGTGCTGTTGCTGCAAAAGCGACTGTCATCCCCTGTCACAATACAATCTCCCTGGTCACATACTGAAGAAGTGTACTCAAAATGGCTTCCTATTTGTATGTATATGTTCTCTCATTGGACCACATTTACTGAGCCACATGTGTCAAATAAGACATTCCATTTCCCAGTTATAAATTCTTTGGGATGGCAAAAGGTGCATAAAAAAAATATGATGCAAATATGAGACACTAACAAATATGTAGTGAGCAGACAATGTCATGAACACAACTCCAGTGCTGTGTTAAACATACATACTGTGTTCACTGCTACGCCACACACACTAAAATAGGAAGAGCATGACGAGATGCAATGTAAAATTCATGTCTTCCCAAGTGTGGAAGGAGTAATGTCTGTTGAAAGAAAATAGAGTTTGGTGCAGTTTTATGAGCACAAAAGTAAAACCAAAGTATTATGTAAATACATAATGAATCTCAATATCAGCGACCTTTTCTCAAACTGAAAATAAAGGAATATATTCAAATAAAAGAAAATAAAAGTCCACAAACTAACACACTATGTACTCATCTCATCCTCAAAGCCAAAATACCATTCTCTCATGTTTTAGCAGCGAGACATGCCACATTCCCAGCAGCGGCAGCAGCGAGATCATCACTTCAGCACCGCGGACAGCTCCCACGGGCCTCTCTTCACTCGTCTGGACCTCGCTCAGGTCCTGACCAACAGCCCCGTCGAGGATCAGCGGTGTTTAAAGGCCTGCACACTTATTACACGCAGCTGCTCGGGGGGACACAACACAGCTTTTCCATTAGGAGAAGTGGCGGCGGCGCATGTTCTCCACAACAAATCCCCAGCTCTCTTCGGACCAGAGAGGCACCACTGGAGATGTCGCGGGCTTAACATCAGGAAACAAGAGGCTAAGAAGACATTGGATTTGAAATGTGATGCAGAAAGCAGTGTTAGGAATCAATTAAAGATAATCTATGTGGGTTAATGACGGTTTAGTAGAACAAGACTGTAATGTTAAAGTTTGAAAACAACAGCTTAAGACATTAGACAAATTTAAAACTGAATAAAAAAACGCACAATTCAAGTGACGCCATTGATCTCATGCCCAATTTAGATTTAATGGAAACCGATATATTGAGTAGAAAAGCCTTCACAAGATCTCGTTAAGTGTTATGATGAGTAAAAAGAAAACATAAAACATCTATTTGTCCATTCAGGAGCAACAGCAACGTTGCCATTATTGCCAGTATTCTGCTTTTCATACGACCATTCAAAGACATGCATGTGCAGGGGAATCTAAATTTCACCCAGTGAGTGAATGTGAGAGTGAATGGTCGTGTGTCACTATCTGTCTCTAAGTGTTTGCCCTGCGACTAACTGGGATAGGCTCCAAACCCTTGTGACCCCTAACAATGCAATTTGCTAAATGTAAAAAATTGTTGGCATCATTTAGAAAGTTGGATAAACCCTCAAAAGTATTTTGAACTTCAATTTGAAAGATCATACCACCACCACATTGTTGTGCTATTGCAACTGTTTCCATCTTATGGCAAAGACATCCAGTTTCTATTGTCTGTCACTAAGTCATGAGTGTCTCAGTGTCTTCTCTTGCTCATCTCTTTTTAATTCTGCACATCCATCTCTCTAACTCTACTAAGCCTGAGTACACACACTGTATACACACATATTTGAGATTTTCATTAAATATACGAATGACAAGGCTATGACAAGCACTCCCGGCTTTTTAATTTAGCGCCAGTGTCCGCCCACTTCCTCTGAGAGCTGGTCTCAAACCTGTCACTGCCAACTGTCAAGGGATGACAAGGTAATTAATAGTGCTTCAGTACAATGCAGCCAACTCTTTCAGGAGCCGGACGGAGCTGAAAGGCTTAAAAATAATCGACAGAAGCTGGAAGAAAACGATTCAGAAAAGTATTGATGGATGGGTCTCTTGACTAAAAGGACGCACTTATAACTATTTTTGAGGGAAAGCAAACAAATCTGATGGAAATCTGAGTTGTCAAAGTCAAGATGAGCCGTAGCTGTGGACATTTTGCAAAACCATTCATCAGCGGGGCAAGCACCCTCAGAAATATTTAGTGTCTCTAATGTTGACTGAGCCTGCCTCTGCATTTTCATCCATCTTTCTTGATAAAGCGTCATGCGGTGATGTATAGCTTGTATATATGCACATTCTGCAGAGTGGAGAGATCAATGGTGCTAAAAGGGCTGTCCTCCACCTCTTTGATAGATCGCCCATGTCGCTCATAAAGCCAGCCAACTGCCCCAGCTAAAACTAATTTAGCATGGCAAGAAAAAGGGCAGATTCTGAGGCCCAAATAAAGGTCTGCTGAAAGTTTTATAAACACACAAAGGATGAAAAGTTGGAGGTATCAAAAAAGGCTTGGAGACAGTAAACAACTTTAAAAGCTCTCCAGTCCTTTTAGTTTGTATCCTGAGAGTGGAGGTATTTTCAGGAACCTGATCCAGAAACATTTTACGGTAATATACAGCTTTTTCAGTAGAAAATGATTTACTTAGTTCCTATAAGGCTGATGTAATCACTGTGGGAGGAGCACCTCTGTTGATCCTTCCTGCAGTTAGTGCACATCAGAGTTACCGGTCTCCCCTCGCTGTTCCACAGGAGAGCTATGAGTCATCTGACACGTTGTAAAGGCAATGTAGAAACTAATCTAATTGCCTCACAGTGGTGATTCATTGCAAAAGTAAAAGCACCTAAGTACAATAAGTAGTGTACTGGAAGTTTGTTTTTGATGCACAGCAGTTTGTTATGGGTGCAATAGGAATGGTTTTCAGTAAAATAGAAATTGATGCTCACACTGATGGCCGCCAATATTAACATGGTAGTGAGTGGAACCTTGTTAGCCCTTTTCTTGTTTACATCCCATTGTGACATGTTTAATACATCAAAAATCTATCTTGTACTGCTCCAACCAAAGCGTCTGCACTCGCACCGTTAGTGGTTTGATCAATGGTGTGGCTGCTGTGTTGTAGGTTTGACAATGTAGCAATCATTTTGCTGCATGGTAAAAAGCTCTTATTGGATGAAACTGTGGTTACTTACAAATGATAAATCCAATCACCAGCCAGGTATTCATTTAGTATGTGCTCTTTGCCAATGGAGCGCCACAGAGTCAGAGCTTGTGCCACGTTTGTGTCATTATTCAACTCTGGGACACAGATGCTGTGAGAGATGCCAACCTCAGCAGTAGTCACTACTACTACTCGCTGTAAGTAACAATTTTAAAGTTCCATAGAACCTTCCACAGTATATAGTGCTTTTCAGTTTGGAGCTGAGTTTGGTATACAGTATTTGGTATAAGTTGATAAGATTGGTGGTACCACTTGAACTGACTTAGTTAAAAAGTAGTAAAATCGTGAAAAGCCAATAAAAATTAGAACCTTGTTTTAAATCAGAACATGCAACTACAATCCTTTTAGGTAACACACTACCTGATCTTTCACAACAAAATGGCCCAAACCTGTCAAATCCAGGCCAACGCTCCTCCTAATTCCTCCCCGACCTGACAACTCCCATCACCGACAGGCCATCAAACTTTGCAAACACACATCCCAACGCACGATAGCCTGTGTCTTCCAAATGTCACAACATCATTATCATGCAGTATCGATCCCGTGGCCAGGGCCATCCATTTGAATTCCAATCAGGATGGATGCGACAGCTCTTTGGCTGCTTTTGCACCGCTGCTTCTGCTGCCTTGGCTGTTCCGGCCAGTAAACACGACCATTGCTAGTCCTCTCACACCAGCTGGAATCTCCCTCAAAAACATCCACTGATTGGAACCGTGATACCTGTCTGTCATTTTACCTCAGGCTTTTGTAAAGGTTGCTTTTCATGACAATAATTCTGCTGTTAGCTTTATGTTGTTACTCCTAACCTTTCCCCTCTGGAGCTAGACACTATCCAAACAGCTTTAAACCCTTCCAGGCATCTGGCTCTATCATTAGGACAGCACAAAAGGGAGCTAATCATGCCCAATTACATCCACCCAAACGTGTATGGAGTGTGTATATCTGTAGAAGGCATCCATTTGAATTTAGCCATTAAATATTTGACCTTTCAGACCGCTGTACACAATGCCGTCTTGTAATTTTACATCATCGCGTTTAATCAAAACCTATACTTCTCTGCCACATAACTCAGGCTGTAATGAGTTTAATTTAGCCCAGTGCCCATCTGATAATAATGTACATAATCAGAGATAATCTTATCACTAGTCTCAATCACTGTGATCTTGTTCGTTCAGTGCTACTAAGAGCCCCAAATCTTTTATTTTCTTCAATTGCTTTAACCATATCCGTCTTCCCTTCCCTTGCTCTATCAATGCATTAGTATAGCCACTTGAGTTGGAGTGCTTTCACATCCTCAGACTTTCCCTGAGTCGTCTCTGGCCCTTTATCTGTCTCCAATTGGCGGCCAATGATACGCTCATCGAAATACATAGTATAGCAAGGTACCACAGCAAGACATTATAAGAAAACAGAGGTTGCAGTTAAACCTAAAGTAACTATAGACCAAGTCATGACAGAGACCGGAGTGGGCTAAGACATGAACTGGTCAAGACCATGACCATAGCATCGAGGATCAGGTATAACAACACTAGCACAAATTTCACAGTTTCACACTGACTGGTTTATGCTTTAATGTTTATCCTTTCTTGAATCAAAGTTGCAATAAAAAGTTTGTGCATGTGTATTAGCACATCTTCCTAATAGAATTTAGCACTATGTTTCAACTGCATTCTACCATAACGCAACTTTATAACGTACATTACTAAACCTAAAACACCCTCACATTGTCTTTGAAGTCAATAATGTTATCATTGTGGTAAAGCATGTGCATTAAAGCAGTGACTAAACACCTGTAAACCAACTGACAAAAAAAAAATATATATATATTTCAACAAACTACCCAATGCCTGAAATATGTGGTATTCCTAAATATTATTGCTGAGTTTATAGTTATAGTTTATCAGTTGCAGAGAAAATAGAAAAGCTGTGAGGACATGAGCTAACACTGTTCAATGTACCAGGCAGCACTTTTTCTCCCTGCACACTATTTCTATAATGAATCTTTTTGTCAGCATGTTAAAGCCAAACTTCTACATTCCCGATGACATATTGGATTTAGGGAGCAATAATAAGCCGCTAATAAAAAACAGTGGTGAGTAATGTTGGGCATATTAAAAATCAAACAAGTGCGTCAGTCGCCGGCGAGGGTTAACCCACCGCAAAAGGCGACGCATGGATCGCAGCATCTGCTTCGCATCAAAGGCCGACGCGCGGAGACTCTCATTACGACTCCTCTTCCGTTTCTCTGCTTTCATCCCAGGGCCATCCACCTCCCAAACGCAGATAACACAGCCACCCCAAATATGTCTTTAAAAGGAGCTACTTAAAAAATCTGCCGTCAAAGTGAGAGCGGGGACTGTGAAGAGCGTGAAGATCCTCTCGAATAATTACTGAGCGGAGCATGCATGGCGGATAATGAGTTTCTAGCATCACTGGCTTCACAGTATTCCCCAGTCTTATCACCTGCTGCTGTCACTCACTAATGAAGTTGCTATTTCCAATTACTGCTCCCTATTAGGAATCATTATTAGGCACGGGCTGTTATTGTGACTGCAGCTCAAGGCCGGATACGGAGCACATGCAGGCACACGTTAGACATCAATCAAAGCACACCTCAACTCTTAAGTGTAGAGAAACTTTGGTGGCTTTCATATTCTTTAAACAAAACTGAGAGTGCTTTCATAAGCCGACCGATGTACTGAACAATGTTAAAATGTATAACAGTGGAGTGATAGTTCATACACAACCCGTTCAAAAGTACAGTATATATCAGAATCAAGTTGCACAAGAAAAGATGGTTAAACTTCTATTCTATTCTATTCTTTACAAAAGCGTACAAAGAATCCCTGCAGCTTGTTGTATGTCTAAAATGCATTCAAAGGTGGTTTAATCTGGAAAACCAAACTCAAAAGAACCAGACAAATTCTTTACTATTAAACAATGATTTTATAGAATCACATCTCCACATTTTTGCTCCTACTCACTATTTTCACAAATTCCTACTTTCCTACTACCACATCTAGTTACCCTTTTGTGTTCAAAAACAGATTTCTGTCACGCCGAAGAACTGGCAGAACCCAAAGGTCACGCTGTCAACCTCTCCTGCTGCTGCATTCAAAAGGAACATGGCGTTTGATAGTCATGTGTCAGTAAAGTGGTGACAGCTGACATCGGGTTCAGATATCAGACATTGAATACGCCGGCAACATAAAAATCCATCCAGACAAGCGTTGTGGCCAAAGCTTTAAAGACGACAATGAAATGGTATTCCTTGAGGTTACTTTCTCTCTACTTTTAAATCGACTTCGACCTTTTGGTGATATGTCATCTTGATATTTATATGTAGATAGTGGAGATAAATGCTAAATGCTGCAGTACATTAGCTGAAAGCAGCACATAATTTGACATTCTTTTTTTGGAAGTGGGTCGATTCCATGTGTCCATTTTTACTGCTTTGTCAAGGTTTATGCAGTCTGGGCGAGGTGTGCATTGTCACGACATGATGCATACGCAGGCACATGTGGCTGTTTGCTCCGAGCGCCCGCTGACATGTGTGATCATTACTGTCGCCAATCAGTGGCCTGTCCGCTCTGATGCTGCGCCTGATCAATCTCGCTGCCAGGAACTCTCCCCGAGCGGTTACACACACTGTGTTGTTCCAGCAAGGTGTCACGCTGCAGACCTGACACAAAAGCCTGGGCTGGAGACATGATGCAGGTTGTTCAGAACATTAACGCGAAGGTTCTTTTTTTGAGTAGCCGTGGGAGCTAATCTTACTTTTAACACAATGAGTACACTTTTGAAAAACAACCCAAAAAATGGAAACCTTTTTTTAATTTGAGTTGTATAAAATATTTGCTTTGAAGACTCTCGAACACATTGTACTTGGGGCATCTGTTATGAATCCATGCAATCCATGCACATTAATGGTTACACAAATAAAGTATTAATCTCCAATAGGAATTGCATTAAAATATTGATGACAATACAAAATAAAACATTCTGAACTACATTCCCACTTGGAGCCTTAGGCAAATGACATTGTTACAACCCCAGACCTTACTATACATAATATGGGCAGTCCAAATATACTGTGTACATATATCCTTATATTTAAAAACACTGGGTGTGTGATGGTCCCATACTATTTTCTCTATATGTTACACCATTGGGACAAATCATCAGAAGGTATTGAGTAAACTTTCACTGTTATGTCGATGATACACAGCTGTATCTACCAATAAAAGCGAATAATACTACTGACATCAAGCGTCTAGAGGCCTGCCTCGTTTCAATTAAAACATGGATGTATCAAAACTTCCTCCATTTGAACTCAGATAAAACAGAGCCCTTTTACCAGTAGTATTTAGCACTTTTTTTTTCTTTTCTACCTCCTCCTAGGGTGGACGCAAACCTCTGACCTGCTGGGTGATGTGTACCCCCCATCCTCCCCCTGGACACTGCTCCAGGATGAGGATCCCTATCCCATCTGTCATTTACCTTGATGTTGGCTGCGGTCCCATCCACCCTTACACACTCAGAGTGGACCCTGGACACACCCAATATCCTTTTTTTTTTTGTAAATATGTTTTGTGCATTTCTATGTATTTTTAACTGTCCTGGACACATTCCTGCACGGCCTGTCCGTCCTGGGAGTGGATCCCTCCTTCTGTGGTTCTCCCTGAGGTTTCACCTTTTTTTCCCGGCTGGTTTTTTTTGGAGTTTTTCCTTACCCTGATGGATGGTCTAAGGACAGGGGATGTTGTCTAGTGCAGTCTGTTAAGCCCTTTGAGGCGACTGTTGTCTTGTCTAAAATGTCAAAATAATGAACCATCCCTTAACAAACATTCATTGAGTAGACAGTTAACAGGTAAGGTAGACAGGTTGGTGCAAGGTAATAACATATTCAAGCTGGGCTTTCCAAATTTCAACTTTGCTCAGTAATTACACTGACCTTTAGTTTATACTCTTGAGAAATACCAACTTATAGCTGTGGCCATATGCTGCATTAATTTGCACTTGTATATTTGTTTTGCCTCCAATGCAAAAATATACAACAAAGTAGTATGAATGCAAATGAGCCTCACCAGGGAAAAAACAAAACACTTGCATTTGAATTAAACAGCAAAGACCGGCACATGCGAATAATGTGTGTACAGTGTGTCAGCCAGCAGCAACCACAACAGTTTCTTTACACCGTGGACCAATCTTGCAAAGTCCACAACAAGTGCGTATTATTTATCAGTCCACTGCAGAAGAGCACTCTGCGTGTAATCACTGTCCGGACCCCCTTTATTCCAAAGCATTTAAAGAGAGAATTGTGCGGCAAACAACTGTGAAAGGAGGATCAGTGCGTCTGAGTGCACCTTTTCTTTGGATTTGAACATTTTATAAGTGTCATTTGTAACGGGAATGTTCTCTTTTTAAAATGCGAGCTATGACTAAGTGCTAAAGTAGTGGCAGCGGATGTGGGGGAATTTAAATTAACCTGTGTTCTACATAAATCTCCCTGACAGTAGAGGAAGCACGGGTAATCCACAAAAGTGTACAAAAGGAGCCGCGGGGAATTAGTCGAAACAAAACAGAGCTTCGTAGAAAAAGGAAGTCTTTAATAAATGTACCCTTTGTTGTTGTACGGTAAACAAAGGTCTGCAGAGAGCTGTGGCCAGCGCTGTCATTAAACTTCAACTGGAGGCTGACGTTCCCACATTGGCTAATCCAATATGGCAATAGCGCTAACAAGAAAACGGCCATTGTAGCTGATAATGTAATTAAACACTGTCGAAGAACAAACAGAAAGAACAAAGGTACTACTGTTTATGTGAATTTTGCGAGGATACTTAATTTTAATAAGAGGGTTTATGAGCTATAGTTAATGTGTTTGTTACTCTAAATACTTTGTGGAAGCTGACAGTAGCAAGAACACTGAGATTAAACTTTGCATTTGCTAGGCCATTATCCACTATAAATCAGGACCCGTTTAATTGTGCAGAGTACAAAATATATATTTAAACTGATTAGCCTTAGTAACAGATGGTCACAGAAGGGGTTGTGAGTGAGATTAGTAGATTTCGAGGGTTGTAACACAATACTTACATCAAACACATGAACATGGGCAGTCATGACTCACTTTGGAAAAATCCAGATTAAGTGCTTTCAAGTTGGTTAAGAATAAATTACTGCAGAAGTGACATCCAAATTACTTTACAAAAGGACATTATTGAGTTTCATTATTGAAACAAATTGTATACTACTTTTATTATGTCTGTGAAGGTTCTCAGTCATCCAGGACATCAGGACATCAGGACAAAAAGGTTTAAGTAAAAGCATCTGGACTCAGTTTTCAAGGTGAAGACGTCTCTTGGAATTAGAGACAAAACGTCTTCACCTTGAAAACTGAGTCCCGATGCTTTTAAACTACTTTTATTACTTTTATTTTATTACTGGGAAAATAATATTGAATAATTTTCCAAATTGGGGATGCACGTGGCAGAGTGGTTAGCACTTCTGCCTCACAGCAAAAAGGTTGTGTGTTCAAAACCCGGCCGACTCAAACATTCTCAAAAAAAAAAAAAAGTGAATAAAATAAATAAATAAATAAAACAAGAAATAAGAAATCCAGAAAGGACCAGTTTATCAAATCTAACAATCAAGTTAATATTGAAAAAATAATTTTTTTAACGGATTTCATTAAAATGTTGTTAAAAGACAAATTGTCCTTTGCCTTTGCACTTTAGAAACGGGGTGACAATTTAGGATGTTTGAGAAGAATTTTCTTTTTTCATACATTTAGTTACAAGACTTTTCCAAGATTAACTTACCATCAGCTTGTATAGGTAACATACAATTTAGAAAACCCAAATTCTGGCCTATTTCGATGGAGCCAATAGAACCTTAATAAAATGGTAAAAAAAAAAAAAAAAAAAGATAAGTTGGATGAATTAGATTACACAACTGGAATAGTATTATTTTAATTGGTTTATAGGATATTTTTCTATGTAGTCAAAATCTGACTCTGACTTTGTAAATATCTACTTGTATATATTTACTTGTATATGTACTACAACTATGTTGTTGTTTAATTTATCTTGCCCTGCTCCCAAATTATTTGCTTTATTGTATTTTGTATATATATATTATATATATATATATATATTAGGGATGCACCGATACCGATACTGGTATCTGGTATCGGCCTCGATACCACATTTTCATAAGTACTCGTACTCGTTAAAAGTCCCCCGATACCAGGGGCCGATACCACGGTCTGAGAAATGTCTATGTTTGAGCGGCGTGTAAGGGTTTAATCACAGGCGCCGAGTGCCCGCCCCAGGCCCGGCTGCAGCTCAGAGCGGGAGAAGCGAAGGAAAGATGAGACATGTCAGCCTTGTGGAACTATTTCAAAGTGAATGAAGACAAAACAAAACAAAGCGGACTGCAAATTGTGCTCAGCTAAATTGTCCAGAGGAGGCTCAAAAGGTAGCGCATTTAACACAAGTAATTTAATCAAGCACCTAAAATCCCAACACGACCAACACAACTCACACAGCAAACTCTTGCAAGAAGAGAAAATGTCCAGAGACAATCCGTCCACAGCCTACTGCAAGCCTCCTCTTCGTTTAGTTTCACCACGGATGTTTGGACAAGCAGTGTTTGCCCCGTGCCTTGTTTTTTTGTTAAATTATATGACTAAAGCTGTTACATGTAAATTTAAATCATGTTTTTTTTATTAAGTACTCGGTATCGGTATCGGCGAGTACTGAAATGCAAGTACTCATACTCGTACTCGTTTTCAAAAAAAGTGGTATCGGTGCATCCCTAATATATATATATATATATCATTACATGCACAACTTATTTTACTTTTTGCACTTGACCTGTCTGAGAGTGAATTTCCCCTTTGTGGGATCAAAATGGCTGATTTATTTATACTGATCCAAGAACTATTTTTACGTCTTGATGACAAACTGTATGGGTCTAAATCGTTTTTTCCTAATATTAATTAATTAATTTTCATTTTCTTTCTCTTAGTAAGATCCAATAAGGTCCACTTAATTGAATAAGCAAGTGCTCAATACAACACCATTAAGAAAAATACCGGTTTAACATATATAAAAGAAATATATAATTACAAGAGAAATAAAACGCCAAGGACAGATGCCGGAGATGACCCTTGACAAGTGTGAAAGGTAATCAATGGTGTTGAATTTCTCATCCAACCTCCTTGAATACACATGCTGTTATTCCCATTATCACATTGTCTGGTGCCAGAGCTAAAACTGAACCAAAGTAGAAAAGAGCGTGGGAGCTGCGGGGTGGAAGGGTCAACGCGCTACTCTCAGAAGGCTAGCTCTCTCGCCTGATATTCACAACCCTTTTGTTTGAAAAGACAAAAGGCGCTGGAGCACGAGAGAGTGATACATGAGAGGCTATTTCTGGGCTGGGTGCCTCCAACCACCCCGCTCCCCTGAAGGACGTGATGGAGGATGTTGATGTGGGCACAACGCTGCGAGGAAAACCAAGGAGCAGAGCGGGATCCGCAAAGAGATAGCAGAAGCCTATTACATTATCTTGCAGGTAGCAGTCATTTAAATAGGGCTTAATGGTTGTGTTTATGGAGAGGGTTAGACACATTTGTTTTGGTGGCACAGCTGAATATATTTATCATGTGTCAAGGCTAAGTGCATACAATAGTGAAAATGTGGATTGTTTACTCAAGTGTCAACACTGCTGGTGGATTTAGAGATGCCACAATGGCCCATTTTGTACCCTTTTACATGAAAATGGGTGAAAAATTCCCCCATTTGGTCCAAAGTGCAGTACAGTGAAAAGATCAGCCTTTGTTCAGTGTCAACTCTTAAAACCATCACTTCTCTGGTGAAGCCCACAACTCAGAACACAAATTATTTTTCTGTCTTTATTTACTCTAAACTTGGCTGATTTGGAGCAAATGTCCATCAACCAGGTAAGTAGAAATGTGTAACGCAAATCAATGTGACATGTAAAGGAGTTGAAAAGAACAATATTTGCTTTAAAATGTAATGGCGTAAAAGTCAAAGTACCCCCTGTTAAATCTACTGAAGAACAGTACAGATGCATGAGAAAATAGAGAAAATGGCACTTCATGACGCTGTAACCAAAAAGACATAACTAACTGAAATACAATAACATTTATAGTTTTGTTATAAAAATGAGTTGACTGTATACAGTAGAAGCCATGTTCTGTTGGAAATGATAGCTTGGATGAACTAACACACCACACAAGATCATTGTTATCTGCACATTCTTCGTAATTGCTTTTTCAAAAAATTATGTATTTAATACCAGGCAGTTATATGATTTATGGAAAAAAGGAGAAATTATACCCATTAAAACTGCCAGAAAATGTAATATGAGTTCCATGATGTAATAAAATCACTAGGGGTGTCCCCGACTAATGATTTTAATAGTCGAATGAGAATCGTAAAGCCTTGCCTATAGTCGACTAATAGTCAAATCATGCGTGGCACGTTGTCTTACCCCCAAATTACACTGCATTCGGGCAGACTGTGATGTACAGAGCCCTACACATGGCATGCAAGAAAAAAAATATTGTGCACGATTTAACATTACTGTGTTTCCCCCCAGATTGATTTACTAAAACGTGCGCACAATTTACTATTTTGCTTCCTCAATTTATAAATTATGTGCATGATTTTGAAACTCGAGGGAACGAATTAGTAAATCGTGTGCACAATTTAGCTTATTTCTTTCCTGCATGTCATGTCTGAGGCTCCGTAGTAATCTACTTTAGGAATAATTTTTAAATATATCACTAGATTATTATTATTATATTGAAATCAATTACATCTTTGACATGCAAAAAGCATAATAAATTATTTTAAGTAAGAGACTGTCAAAAATTATAAGGGCATTATAGCCATGATAAATGATAGTATTTGGATACTTAAGTACATTTGTAGTCAAATACTTTTGTACTTTTACTCAAGTGAAAGTTAAAAGTGAGTACTTTGGATTTTACTGAAGTAATATTTTACCTAGTGTATCTGTACTTTAACTCAAGTACGTGGTTTGTGTACTTCGTCCACCACTGGCGACTAACAATAAATCCTAAAGCACAAAAACAAACCGTTAAATGCAAAAACAAATGGAAAATGCTAAAACAAATTGTCAAACAAAAAAACTAATTGCCAAATTCAGAAAAAAATTTCCTGTTTAAGATCTTTCAAAATGATAAATGGCATTCAGATTTTTCTGTCACTGCTAAAAGATAACATCAATGATGGAAAATATTCAGTTAACGAGACCTCTGCCTATAAACCACATTTAACAGACTGCATCTTTAAATTGCCAAGTAGTACTCCAATCCTTTGCCATTTCTAGGACATTTTTTGATTTTTTTTTTGTGTGCAACTGTACCCCATCAGTATCTGTCTCATTTCTCCACTTTTTCTTCTTCCTGTCGATACACCCTACATGGATGACTGACTCTTCCGCCTCACGTTGTTACGTTTCTTCTCTGGGCAATCCGATAATCATTTATACCTGTGATAGCATCACCCGGCCAGAGCTAATAAGCCGCTCGATACTGGCATCGAGTGTGGCCGGCGCTGTCCAGATGCAGCTCAAATCAATGTTAGCCAACGTCTGTGATCAGCGTCCATTGAGACTTGTAGAAGGCGCATAATGAAGGTCTACAATCAAAGCTGGGATGTTCTGATTGAAGCAGTTAAAA
Organism: Perccottus glenii; assembly: GCA_024416835.2. Taxonomy (NCBI): domain Eukaryota; kingdom Metazoa; phylum Chordata; class Actinopteri; order Gobiiformes; family Odontobutidae; genus Perccottus; species Perccottus glenii. The sequence continues at coordinate 22,547,662 of CM044546.2, forward strand.
AAAGAGTCTGGAGCAACTTTGTGGAGACTTTGTGGTTTACTTGAAAGAGATTATTTGTGATTATGATCGGTCAACTGCTGTGGTTGGCCTCTAAAGCTAGAATAGAATACCCCTTTCCAATTTTATATTGTGAAAACAAACATGTACCTTATCATCAAAAGGTGGGAGGAGGTTCTCGCTAACAATGGAAACACTGCTCATTTCCAATTTTCTTGTTGGCAAAGCAACTAGATGAATCACTACAGCATTGATTTTTTCCCCTCCTCCAGCCTTCTTAATCATCTTATTAGGCTTTTCCAAGATTAAAAATACCTGCATAAGAGTTAAGCACCAATAGAAAGTAAGCCAATAGAATACTATTCATGCTACACTTCAGTGGAACTAATACAGAACATGTTTTTATCAGAAGCTTTGGTTAATGACATACGCAAGACCGTAAAGGACCATAGAATTGATTAAGAGTCAAAGTCATGTGACTGAGTTGGTGTAAAAGCTGCTGGTGTAGTAAATAAGAAAGTCTGTAATGTTGAAAATACAAAAGACCAACAAAAATAGTCCCAATCAAAGATGAAGAAACAAATCAATGCCATGTGGCTAAATGTTTGCCAGTTGGGGCTGCCGATGTTAGAATAATTTGTTAGTGGTGGTAGTAAGGGTGTAGTACACAAGTCTTAAGACCATATTGTAAATGTCTGCTCAGTCTTCTCTTGGTCTCAGACATGACCAGAAATTGTGTGTTTGTCTATTCTTGAGATTGACTGAACACCTCCTTAACTTTAGATTCAATTAAAAATCTCCCTTTAACTTTGCCTCCTTCAACAGCCACTAACTGCCATGAGTCTAGATCTGGTCCAAGACTGGACTCATTGGATTTCAGAACTGTTCCCACGTAACAGTTACATTCTATGATACACTGGTCTTCATACTCCGTCCTCATACTCTCTGGTCTCACACATGACTTTGACTGGTCTAGGTAAATGCGTTCTTTACTAGATCACAAGTGATTAGGTTAGTGTATATATTATAGGCAAGGCATTTTAATATGCTTAGTAAAATGCCAATAGGGTCATGTGTCAAGTCTTTTACTGGCTTTGGAGAGTTCCTACAGATCATTCTTCCTTCTGTATGATTCAATAGTGTATAACAAATCAATGGGTTTTACAGATTATTGCTCTTTAGCATTGTTTACCACATGATTTTCTATACCAGAACTGGGATGGTCCACAGTAGAAACAAAATTATGTAAGTACATTTTAATGAGGTTTTCAGCAAATCAGCAAATTGTATCTGCATTGCAGTTTCATACAGTGCTTCCAAGAATGTGTTCAAGCGGAAAAAAACAACCGAGTGTGTTTAAGTTTGGAACACAACTGCAGCTGCTGCTATATTTGGTCCATGTGGGCATATTGTATGTGCTTCAGATCAGGAAATGTGCTTGCCCTGCATGGTGGGCGAGATATAGTCATGCAGTCTACCCGTGTGCATACAGTACAAGTTCTTCCCTGGTACACAGCCTCGGGGAACCTCACAGCGGTCCAGTCCTGGGGAGAGCCCAAAGACCTGCCTCCTACGTTCACAACATACAGCTAAGGCACCAGTTTGCGGCCTTTATTGACTCAAATCTAGATATTTCCCTTCACCAACCAGCCTTCTTTGACCAAACCATCACCTCCCCACCTTTAAAAGATATTTCTATACAAGGCCTGCTTTTGAGAACATGTTATAGAAAAAACTAACCTTCCCCGGCAGAAATTATTCCCAACTTTGCTTTTGTCAATATTTTCCAGATACTTCTTTATCAAACCATTTTAAATAGCCTACATGTTCATACTATTTTCCTTCACCTCCTACATCTTTATAGCACATAATACATCAGCCCAATGTTCTATCTGCATCTCCTTAAAATAATTAACCTCATTGCATTTGAATGCTAGCTAACACACATCCTTGCCGTGTGAGTCATTCTAAAGCCATAGCGATTATTCTCCACCTTTCCAGAGAAAGCTAATGAAAGCAACTAAAACCCGCAATAGGAACGAGAGCAGAATGAACCTGCTGCAATGTATGCATTAGCCATGGCTGTATTTGCCACCTCGGGCTGAAAACCAATGAACTCCAAAGAGAAGAAAAAAGTAGCCATGCAGGTCTGTAGCCAAAGGGAAGCCAGTGTGGTGGTCAATTATTCACCAGGCGGCTTCACAGTTGACTCTGTGGCAGCGGTTGAAGAGGAGACTTTGGACAGAACTCTGTTGGATTTGGCTAAATAATAAATGCTTGCAATCAGCACATGGCCTATGGTCCGACACATGCCAGAAGTGAAAGCTGTCAGACCAAGAGGAAATGAGACACCTAAGAAATAGAGGCAAGCTCCCGAAACAGTGAGGTAGGACACTAAATGAGTGTTTTTATTGTAGAGATAGCTGCAGTTGTACTTCTACTTGTACATTTCATCAGGGAATCAAAGTCTGTTTTACTTGACAAACTTCACTCATTGTGCTTGAATTTCATGTTCCCTCTTTTCTCTGCACACATGTGTTGGGCCAGAACAATATTGGATCTCAGTATTGACCATAAATTGAAAAGTATTCATACTCGCAATTGAAAAAGGTAATGTTGGGTTGCCCCAAACTTTTAAAACTATTAAAATGTATGAGATTGTCTATACTTCAAAAAATATTGCAGGTTAACTGAAGCAGGTTCACTTGTGGCAAGCAAAAACAGCGCAGGAAGTAAGCCTCATCAGTGCTTAACACACTATTTAAAAAATTATAACACTTTTGAAATATAAAATATGTTGTTCTAACTGGCTGCAAGAACTTATTAGCAACACTAACAGGTCTCCAAAATAATGGTTGTTGTGAAATAATATTATGTAAAATTGCCAAATGTGCCAAAGAGCAGATTGGACTTACTTTTTGTTCTCCATACTGCGACATATAAAAGTCAATCTATTAAAGTAACTTTGTGATGCCCATCTCATATCATACAAGCTAATGACACCATTCCCACTGCTCTGTCCCAGTTAATATTGGGGATGTCCTAGTCCCACTGCCCGCACGCTTCATGGCGTGCCTTCTATGCCATTTCCATTTTCTCTTTATAGTGCGTGGACAGATCGCAGAGAGGAACCACATAAAGAGCATCTCTAGTTTTACAGTTTCCCCCATTTGCAAATCAATTTCATTTTAACAGTGCAACATTTCCTGGTTTATGAGAGCTATAAGGTAAAGTATGGCCGAGGGGAAGACACCCTCTCGTTTCTTCCTCTTTGATACTGGATCAAAACCCCTTTAGGTTTCTCGGAAATTCACTTTCAGCTAAAGTCAACACTTGCCAACGTGCACAAATCTATTCATATATTCCAACATAAAATTTTTAATAGAAGATTTTGGATGTCTTGTAGAAGCCTCAATGACTCTTTCCTTCCTCTTCTTTGCTTTCACTGATGGAAGATCGATTGTTTAGTGCTATTTTCAGCTTTCCCTTTTCTTGGTGATTGCAAGACCTAACGTCAATGGTGTGTTATTGAGGCAAGTGAGTTCATAGCAACAAAAGAAAGTACACGCTCTGAGAATAAAGCCGACATAGTGACCTTTAGATAATTAAAGAGGGAATAAAAGATGAGGGTAGGAAATATAAAGAGAAGACAGTGAGAAAATATCATCCATACTGAGGCTAATCAGCCAGCTGGACCAGACAGATGTGTTAAAGAAGCTGCCAGACTCCAGTACTGTTGTGCAAATGTTGGGGAAATGACAAGGATAGTCTAATCCAGCTAAATCCCCCAAAGAAAGCTCTGCCGCAGAAAGGCACCTAGCAGCACTCGCCGCTCAATTACACCTGATGAGCTCTGCGCATCTGACAATTAGACGTTAAATACTACAGGAGACATACAGATAACAAGGAAGTGGCCAGACAAAGTAGACCAAATTCTGACCAGGAGTGATTCCATTGCCCAACACAGTGTCGCCGGATGGTGATATAACACACAGAGAGCATCCGAGTCGAGTGACAGTGCATACAATGGCCTATGTGCCCAATTACCTTCATTGACAGGCAATTTTGCCCAGAGCTGGCAGCTATTAGCAAACCATCACCTTCTGTTGGTTCCCCCCCTGCAGAGATTGGGTAAGTGTAGTGACCTCCCGCACACTCAATTATGAAACCATAATCCTGGATGGTGGGCAGCCCTGGCTCACTCTTAATTGGTGGGCTCTTTATGTATGAGGTTAGCTTTACGAAACCGCAACGCCGCTGTGGGGAAATCAACGCCTCACGCCAGGCCTGTCACTCAAACAGAATTGCTTAAGTCTGAATTAATTTACATCCTCAAACAGACTTTGCTTTGCATTTTGGCTTTGCTCTTCTGCATTTCCCACACATTTATAAAATATATCCCAGTGGCATTAAATGTGCCATTCTATGTAACTGGAAATCAAGAAATTTCTTTATGAACTGTGTAAAATATTGTGGTATACAGTTGAACAAAATGGAACACATACTAACGTGAAGACTATGTCAAGACTGTAATATTTTCTCAAAATAAGACTTCTTTGTTTGTGTTTGGTTTTTTTGGGGGAAAAAATAACATTTAAAGCTCCATAGAACCTACTGGCACATTCTTTGTGATATGTTCTTTCAAGCTCTGAGGGCTGCCACAACCAAAGTTATGGAAAGGATATGTACATCTAACAGAGAAACTGCCCAAAACTGTTTGTCTTAGTTTTTTCCCTGTTCAAAGTAAAATCACCAGAAAATCTGGAGTGGTCTGACCATGTCTGGTATTATCAATTTTTCCACTTGGCCTTTTTGGGGCAGTATAGTGTGTCCTGAAACACTCTTAACCACACTCCACTTTTGTCCTTATTATACCCTTCCAACACGTGTAGACCTGCCTTTGCTGAAGCCTTTAACCCACAATTTTGATATTTTGCCATTTATGTTTCTAAGCAACGAGAGCAACAAGTAATCAAACAATTAAACCAGCTGTCAAAAATGGAAAAGAAAAATCAAATAAATATACTGTTTGTCTGGAAAACAACATTGTATAGACAAAGTGCCTTTTCTTTCTGTAACCCAAATTGCCAAATGATGATTTTCTGATAAATCAAGCTGCAATTTAGCAAAAATTGCTGCAAAAGACAGCGGTGTGTTTGCTCTTTTTTCCTGTTTGGCCTTGTAATTGCTGAGGATGTCAGCTAGTACAATTATGTATTATTTTAAACTGTTAACCAGCACTGCATTATACCAGCCATATTCAAAAAGTTGCACTTCTGGATATAATTATGCAACTCACACACAAGGACACCTAATCATAACATTTATAATAATACCTTTCACTTAAATGCTCTATAATTGTAATTGGTACTTAAACTAATTTTTACCCAACACTGTAGTGTCAACAAATTTGGGTATGTACACCCTACCTACTTCAACTTTTTAGTGCTCATTCAACAGATGCATACTAAAAAAGAACTTAGGGCTAGTATTGGGAAAAGGCCAAACTGAGCACTGCTGAAGTTTGCTCAGTTTGTTGAAGGTTTGAGATATTTAAAAATTAAATTGATTTTATTTAATTATAGAAAATAAAATCACTTTCAAAACCATTTCTACTTGGTTTGTTCATAGTCAACAGCATGTCCCTACAGGGCCACCATAGCTGTTCATGTGCTCTAAAAAAAGGAGTAGTATAAGGTTTGTAAACCTTTAGGTGAAAAAATAAATAAACCATGGTTCAAATAAACAGGCAAAACAAACAAACACTGATATCGATATTCAAATCTAAGCCCTACAGGATTTTTTATAATAAAAAGCCTATGTATTATTGAGCTCGCTGGCAAAAGCAATATCCTTTACATCACACTGAGAGATAAACTTGATGGAGCTGGCTGTCAGGGCTAGAAATACACCAGTGAGCTGCAGGTGTTATATGCCCAGCACTGTCTGCCAGTGTGTGTTGGATTGTCAAAAAACAGAGCTACACCTTTATGCCAGCTGTCAAACACATTGTCCCTCATAACATGACAAACTACTATTTTTGCCACAACATAATCACCCATTAGTAAGTTACTAATTAAGCTACTTTAAATGAACGTGACAGCCTCAGCGACATTGATGTAGGTAGTTATATTTGCACCGTAATGAGGTATAACACCCACAAACTGCGGCAGAACAGCATACTTCCAGCTTCCAGCCGACTCCTACATTCATCATTATTATAGCATGAGCTTCTCTATAGTGTCCAAGCATAATGCTGCATAGTGCTGCCTACAGCATTTGGTCAAATTGAGTTTTGTTGTGCAACATATAATGAAATAATAAGGAAGGATTCTGAATCTGAATCTTGATATACTGATAAATAAACAAATACAAATAAAACAAGCAGGCATTAAAACAGGAATGCCAAAAGGTTTTGTACAATACAAATTTGATTGTGCCAACACAAAGCATAGGTTGGCATAGCTTCCTATGCTTCATTCTGCTTCAAGATGCTTCATTGCTGTACCGAATCCCATTCAAGAAGTGGCTTTGTGGTTTGTGGCTGACACAGTTTTATTGCGGGTTGATAAAATTGTTGTATTACTAAACAATTTAGATCTGGACATTTTGTTGTTCACAAATTGCCCCTCCATCAATGTCACATGGTTAAAACTGGACTTCTTGGAATGTATGGACACACCAAACAATGCAGTGTTATTGAATGGGCATCTGTCTTGAGCCTTGTGCTCAAGACAGATGTTGAAACGAAGACTCTGTAGTAAAATTCTGGTATGTCAGGAAATATGTGCCTTCTACAAAGGCACATCTAGCCTGGTGCAAACAGTTTTTGTCCTTTTTGGTGACATCTTACACTTTTTTAGAGCATGTGAACAGCTATGGTAGCCCTGCAGTGACATGCTATTGTCCCATCCAGCAGAAATGGTCAAATGGCAATTGTTATTTATTTATAAATGTTTGTATCAATGATTATGTGTTCAATAGGAAACATAACGGGAGTCTCCCTTGGATCATTTGCCTAATATGTATTTATCATATTTAAAAAAAAAACAGGACACTGTTGCATCTACATTATTGTCATTTGATTCAAACTAGTCTATGTGGAATGTGTTTGAATGCTCTAGTGCTTTCACAATGCAGCACATCTATTTACTCTAATGCGAACTGTTTATACCCTATAGGTAACAAAACAACGCCTTTATCCTTATAAGTATAAACTGTCTTGAGTTCTTAAGGATTTGTCTCAATCCCCCATGTCCAACACCTCCTTTTATCTGACGCGCCTTAATGTAATGTTTTTCCATCAGATATTCAAGCATCAGTAGATGACTGTAAGACAAATCCTTGCTGTGCACACATCCATCACGGCGAAACAATCATCAAGGGACTGGTGGTAGCTTTAAAGAGAGAAAGAAAACTGCAAAGCACCATGAAAGACTGACAGACTATCAGCACTGCAAATCACCAGGGAGTTCTCCTAATACACCCAACCGCCCAACTAATGGAAACCGTCTAGCGGCCAAACTGCTCCTGATTCCATGTATCAAGAAAGAAGCGGGAGAGTCAATGCCAACAAAATGTCAGCTTCAATCAAACGTGAATGACAGCCTTCGGTCTTCCACTGACAGGGCATTTACAATAATCTGACCAAACAGAGCCGGGCTATCTCTAACCGCTCAACGCCGAGAGAAAAGATCTTTCCATTTGCCGTAAGTTCTTTTTGTATTGTGTGTTACTCACATCCCCTACTACACTATGGGGCAACACACTGCAGACGCTGAATAATCCGTGAAGTGGCACTTGGCAGTCTGTAACCAGCTAAACACTCAACCACAGCCACTCAAAGCTGTGCTATGGTTCAACATGGCAGTCCTTAAAGGGAGAATACACTCCAAAACTAAACAACCGTATGTAGGTCACTGCTTTTTTTTTTTTGGTCCATGAACGGCAATGAATCATAAGGGATATTCTTGTGAAATGGTACTGACTACAAGACTACTTTAAACAAGATTAAGCCATGCCATAGACCGGGGCAAAGGCTGACTCAGGATTAACATCAGTAAGCAACATGAGAAAAAATATATCTATCAATTCCTAAACTTGGAAATAGTAAAACGAGAAAAGAGCAATAGGACTATTAGTATATGATATGCATATGAAAACTTTGCAGATTTCCCATTTCCCAAAACAATGGGTCAAATGTATGAATATTATTTGTACATAACTACCTAAAATCTAGACAAGTATTTCTAAAAGTCTACTAAGAATTTATCAAAATTTCTGCTTTGTGCATGACTTCAGTGAAAGTCCTTATCAATATAGCTTTCAAATAGCATAAGCATAAGAAAAGACCTGTTGATGGCCAGTTATGGACATAAAAACAGAGGTAAAAAGTCATGTGACTGAAGGTCAGTTACTCAGCCAACTGTAGGACTTCTGTAGCACATTCAATGGCAGTTTTAAAAACAACTAAAACACAGTGAAAGTATACTCTTAAAAACTCGCTAAATTAAGTTGTGTGCTTTTATACCAAGAGGGCCGACAGGAGGAGACGGGTCAACAGTGACTGTACAAATCTGAAAACCTATTACATCAAGTGTTATCTTTGTGCATGTTCTACTCTATCATTTATCATTGTAATTGTTATTAATAAACTATAAATAAGTACTATTCAAAATAAAAGTTATTTAAATCATAATTGCTATAAAGTATTTCATCTGTAATTGTGGTTGATTTCATGCTAAGGGCTGTGTATATTTTTAATGGATTTGTTTTTCCAGGATTTGTTCTTCTTTTTTTAATGAAGAAGAAATATATGCTAAATGCTCAAAATCTTCCAAAGTGGGGCTTAAGAAGAAATGACTTCTTAAAGCATAAAGGAGGCCCAACAACACAATAATCAGTTAAAGTCTTGACAGATCTTGACATGAAGTCCAGTGTCCATTTTTACATTTGAGGCCAAGAAAAGAAAGTAAAATGAGTCAGTTTCCTATAGCCTGACCATACCCATTCCTAATGGTAAGTGAAATGGATCTAAATCTCTATTTCCATGCTTTATGTGATACTTCTTATATCGAAATAGTGGTATATCAATCCAGTTGCATCTAGATGCAGTTAAATTAGCGCTTGTTAGTTCTTCACTCTGACATCCAATTGGAAACCATAAAAACCAACTACATTTTTTGGTTCATGGGTTTTACGTGATGAAAAAACAGGACCGTTGCCATAGCAATTAACAACATTGCTGTTCTGTCTTTTGAATGGTCAAAAGTCCCCAAAATGGTGTCCATAACTGGAAAAAGTCATGTGACTAAAACCCACGAATAGAATAGAAAAATAAATGGCTAGCCAGTTTAGAATTCTAAAGCATAATTAAATAAAAGTTGTCTCATGACTCATCTCAAAATCAAAGTATTCTGTTCTCTTGTCAATTACCTTTTTAGATAAACACGGACAACTCATTATCATTCACCAGTGGAGGTTCTGTAGTTAAATTCAGTAGGGGACCGGCTTGTTTATCAAACACCACGCTGCGCATTGATTAGTCTAATTACCTAAAAGATATACATCACATAAATTACGCCGCAAGTTTTTGAAAAGACTAAAACATAGCATGACAAAGGTCGGAGTGTATTTTCTTGTAAGAAAGCTACAAAAGTATATTGGACTTTTCTGTCACTGAAACTTTCCATGATCAATTGACAAAAGGGGGAAGTAACTCTGAAGAAAATGTCAAGGGATGTAAAGGCCAAGAGGAAGTATATACCTCATCACTCGCTGTTCCACTCACACCTACAATATATTTCAGTCTCAGCAGTCATACGCTCAATGCTTTTTCCCATTTTTTTTTTTTTTGGGACGGAAATATAATTGCAGGCATGTTTATATTAACCAGAGGCCTAGAGGGATGTCTGAATGTCCTTTGACGCTCCAGTGTAAGGCAGAATACTGATGACGACGCACACACCACGTCTCTGTGTAAATGCAGAGGGATTCGCCTTGTGGAACACATTGCTTGGTGTTGAATGCATATGCAATGAGATATGAGCATGATGGCCTATATCCATGTCAAACAGCTGCCAAGCATGAGTACACTGTCGGAATAAAGGACACGCTTGTACCTGCCATGTGCTCGCATTATGCAGGTGTAGTTAAAACAAACAACCTCGGCTAATACAGAAAACACACACAAATCCATTCTGTCAGGGTATGATGCATCAGTGATTGGTGTACAGCAATATTCCTGTACTGATTAGCCAATTAGGTTAATTTATTGTTTAGTGATATACAGTTTTTTTATGAAATAATGGAGCAATGCACTTACATTACTTTTAGATAAATTGTGGGTATGATTCCTGGCAGGGGACGAGCCTGCATGCCCATCCTGTGCTATTGAAGGTTCTCTTTTGAATTCTGGCTTTCTCTCATTGCCCAAAAACATAGTTTCAAATAGAGTGTGTCTTTCTATCTGTATATATATCTAATTGCTAGCTTTAATTAAGTGGCGATTGTACGTGGAACAGGTTAAGCAGTTGAAAATGCATTAATGCTATTATACCATATAATGTCCATTATCCAAGGCAAGGTGGTGTGTCTTTCAATAAGCCACCCTACCAGTTTCCTTGTTCAACTTTTGCAATTTAAACAAGTACCTCTAGCAAAGATACTATGCATAAAAAGGTAGACTTTGAATTTAAAATCATGTTCATGGTGCAGAAAAATTGCGCATGTACTGCTTCACTGTCTGGTTCTGTGTTACTGTGTTTGTCGAATGGAGATGATGCTGTGAAGAACAATTTCTCTAAGTCTATTAACCTGTATGAGTCAAACAAAGTAACTCTACATCAGAATTACACTTTGGGTGTTTTTAAAATAGTAAGTGCATGTTGTGTTAACAGCTGGTAAATAAGGATGCCATAGCAGCTCAATTCATTGTTCGGGGTTGTGATGTGTATTAAGAGTGAATATGGTGCCTTAAGTATGACAGACTCGTCTGTGTATTTTAGTAAATGGGTAACAAAGCCATTGCATTGTGTTCCTATAAATGTCTATAGGATAATACTACAGTTCAGTAAATTAGGTAAATTTCACTTTTAGTCATAATTTGTACAAACCAACAAAACAACGAACCCTACATGTTCAAGAACAAGACAAGCGAATACCAACGATCCTCAGTCCAGGTGTAAGTACCTGTACAGCCCTAGCTGTGAAAATATCAAATCCACAACGCAAAAAACAACACAGGATTTATTTAAACATTTGAATCAATGTCAACAGGGCTCCTTTCGCATAAAAAAAGATTAAAATGACATTGGTATTTCACAACTCAATCCTCACACATTGCAAATTCACAGTTTTTAAAAGCCGAGAACATTTTTCAGCTTTCTATTTCTAGAGCTATACACCAAACAACACCTACTTAGGGTAAGTGCATCTACTTATTATACATGAGTGTCAAAAATAGCATCAGAGCGCTACTTCTACTTTTATGCTTTTAAAATCATATTTACATGATATTTCAAAAACAAAACAAAACCTTGTGCTCAAGACAGATGCCCATTTTTATCTTTGGTGTTTAAAAATAAAAGCGGAATAATAGCGAGCACTGATAACAGCTCATTTTCTCAGCAGTAGCAGTCAAGTACACAGTCAGGTGGTGCAAAGAAAACTAAATAAATAAAGTTGTCCAGTGCATCTGGGCTTCTGCGGACCTGGTCATTCTTATGACAAGCTGTATAATTGATGTAGTGTATCCTTCAAAGGCAGTGACACTAATCTCCTGTGACTGCACCCAGAGTAAACTGATGTCCATGAGTGGGAGGTGATGGTGCCACTAACATATAAATGGAACACTAAATTAAATCAGCTGCATTGTGCTGCAATAAAGCTGTCAAATGTGTTCGATTTATGATTTTCAAATGATGATATTGCATGCATAAACTTAAAAAAAAAAAGGTTTGGATCTTTTTGTGGAGAGAGAGTGTAGATGAAAAGAAAAGATGAAAGAAATCAAGCCTGTAAACACACTTTTCAAAATAAAAGCTCCTTTTCTCAGTGTATGTTTAGTGCAAGTGTAATCGCAGTTTTTTTATACTTCTATTTCAGCTCAATTACAAAAATAGAAGAAGAACAGATGTCTGGTTGTGTCGTGGACAATAAGACAGGAGGCTGAATGGGAGGAATACGAGCCAGAAGAATGGGTGAAGTCAGCTGGAAAGCCAGCGCTAACCGCCGACAGGGGAGCCAGCCAAGCCTTGGCTTGGGACATCAGCACGCGGATTTATGGGCTGATTTACCTTCGCTACTTTATGCTGCATAGGCCATTAAGTTTGGCTCCAACTCATAGCCTTTCTACCAATCTCCTCCTCATCATTAAATCTGTCAGAATGGACTGTCACTCATTCAGCTGTGCTGTATTGTTTTTATTTTTATATTCTCTAACTTTAGGACTAAAGATATTTTCCTTACATTACAGTTATTTCCATTTTCCTATCAAAATACCCATTTGCACACCAGTGGCTCTCTCGACAAAATGGTGCACAAAACACTTTAAGCAAATGCAAGTCTTTGCATCAAAATTCACAGTTTCCATATGTTTTCACATTGGTTATCACTTATTTTCACGAATCCAAAGACAACGTATAACACCCCTCTCAACATGGAGTTTACCGTATAGATAGTGCTGTAAAGAGTGTGTTCATACTTTACTGAGGGACATGAACAACAGTATAACTCCTGTGTTCTACAAAGTAATAAAACACTGTAAATACAGTGCATTCATTTTTATTAAAATATGCATTTTTAAAGGCTGTATTATCTGTTGCAGTGTATTTTTCTAAAGTTGACTCTCAAGTCAACAGTGAGGACATACAGTAGTCAAGGAAATTACCTGGTATAAAGTGTCTACTGTACTATACTACTGACATACTTTTCTCAAATTTTCACCACAAATCACAACACTTTCAAATCGGAGAGTCTCCATGTTGGATTGACAACAAATTATTTGTTTCAGAAACCTGAAAAGTTGGTTCCACCCTGCATTTTTTCATTGAAGCTTTGATACACAGCTTCAACTGTTCCTAACATCTGCTGTGCATTGATTTGTGCCTTCAGTCAATAATGAACATCTTTGGAATGTTGTTTACTCTAAAGCTTTTAATTCATAAAATATTTTTGGCCCCATTAGGAGATGGCACGTTTAATTTAATCTAGTACTACTTTTGCTTTTCACAGTACTGTGTCAAAAGCCACCTCACAATATTCCAACCACCGCCCGTTCCCACCTCAGGGTGCCCTTCAGTTCCCTAAAGGAACAGTCATTACGGCAACAGTGCCCCTCACTACTTTTTTTTTATTGTAATGAAAATGCACGAGCCACTGATTACACTAGCTGTTGGGAAAATCAATTCTCCTTCCGATGGGAAACATTTGTCTTTGTGCTCTGTCGGCTTGTGCACTTTTGACAGCAAAGTTTAAGTGTGTAAAAAAAATAAAATAAAAACGGGGGGTTGGGAGGCTCAGGTGGACGAACATAAGAAGAGGTGGATGTACTGTACATGGGGGCATTCGCTTTTGATGTGAAGCAGGAAGGAGAGAGGTGCTGAGACGATCGAAAGTCCCCTTCTATCTTTATCGATCGCTCGAGGACCACGAGGGGTTTGGAGGGCCCGGAGGCAAGCCGGCAGAGTGGAGGAAGTATTCAGAGGCAGAGAGGCTGTGTGAGTATATTAGTCGAGGATTCACAGGGGGAAACACTCTTTCTTAACTTTGTGACATTTAACGTGACATTCCAGCTTCATACAACATCAAATAGTGTTAGAAGGCACGAGCCAGCAGGCGGAAAAAAAGAAACTGAGGGGATTGAAATTCAAACACATCTTTTCAACCCATTCCAAAAGGTTTTGTTGCAGTAGAAACAACAAGGCTTTCATAAGATGGCCAAGACATTTAATGACTGCATTTGAAAGGATTCGTCAGAATATGATGATTTTTTTTTTCAAGTGGATGGGACATAGAATCTACGACTACACCATGGGAGCCCCAGGTTTGTGGTTAAGAATAAAGTTAAAAATGCAGTTTTTGATAGAGACGTTAAGGTTTCAATACTATGGTGTACATTTTATATAATGCTTTTTTGCACCCTTCTCGGGCACCCAAAGCGCTTTACATTGTGCTTCCATTCACCCCTTTCACACACATTCACACCTGCAGGGACACACAAACCCAGTGGAAATAGGTGAAAGAATGAGACAATATATTGTGGATTTACTTACTAAGAACAGAGATGTTTTAAAATAATAGGGTTGTGACAAAATTTAACTAAACTAAAACTAAACTTGAAACTAAATTTGTTTCCTAAACAAAGATCAATTAAGAACAACAACTGTTTTTTACCAAATAAAGTCATATACATTGATGATTTTTTTTTTCAATAACTTGTAAGTTATTTTTCAAATATAGATTTGAAGTAAAAAAAACAACATTGTTTGGACTGGGAAATGTAAATTGTGACAACAGAATTATTTGTTTTTTACTATAAAATTACCAATTGCAATGTGTATATACTGTAATATGTTTTATTATCGTCCCATATTTTTACACCACAAAAAAAAAAACACAACAGACTGTATTATTTTTTTAGAATCTATTATTTCACATTGTGTGTAAAGCTCTTTTGGGTTCTGCAGTTTCACCTAGTGCCAAAAACATGTAGAACATGTTCACCATTAAGGACAGGGCCCATTTAAAAAATAGATTTATAATGTCCATGAAACTTTCCAGGTTACATTTTTGGTCACACCACCTCTGTTCTCGTTTCTCAAGAGACACTCCAAGAAAGTGGGCTCTTGGTTAAAATCCAAAAATTGTTTTTGAAATTACTCTCTCCACTTTGCCGAGAAGTAATTATTATTGATGACCGGGCCCATCAGCCACCTGCAGATATATGACGGTCATTATGTTATGAGCACAAATTGCCACTTTAAGTAGAATGAGAGTTTAATGAGCGCCTTGCTAGTTTCCTGACCGCTCCCCCACTGAGCAGCACCTGCAGCTCTCAAAAGACTCTGCGGCCGTCGATGGGGCTCGTGTCAGCTAATCATTTGAGGCCGTGTTGCGAAAGATGCATTCTTTTGACAGGGCCTCTTTTTTTTACCCTGGCTTCTGCAAACCATCACAATGAAAAATGACAGAATAGAAAGAAATGACAAGAGAAAAAAGACAAATAGGAATGACAGGTGCATTGGTGCCAAACACAGCAAGAGAAATAGCAGAGATTTCTTTTTGTTTTTGGTGCTTTTGTATTCACTTTTTTTCCCCCCAATTTAACTGATGGTAGCTGAGGCACAACAGAAAAATATTTGAAAAATTAGCTGATGCGAAACAAACCGGGGCTGGCTGGCTGGCTCTGAGAATAAACATTTGGCACACATTTGGATGAAACCTGGACATCAACACTCAGATTCTCATGCATGTATTTACCGAAGGCAGTTTGAAACTAAAACATCTTACTGTGCCGATCTGTGTATCACAAGGACTAGACAAATGTTCTCCACAAATCTATTTTACAATCAACTGCCATTACTATTGCTTACCATTTTTTTTTGTTTTCAAACCCCTGCTGAAACGATCATTAAACCCATAGAGCTTAGAAAAACAGATGATAACATGTTTCAGTCAAAAATTGGTTACTTAAGTTCGACATGACATTCAGAATAAATGTCTCAGACCCTTAACATGCAGGCACATTTATCAAAAAGCCATGTTCAATGACAATCACTAAGGGGATTTTAAGTACATCCAACCCAATAGTTTAATGTTGGACTTAACCAATTACTCTATACAACAAACAGCACAGCATTGATCTTTTCAAAACCTTTTGTAAATTGTTCCAACTTTTATACTTTTATGTCCATAAAAATAGCTACCTTGTTTTTTCCAACTACTCTTAAATTAGGCACAGCATTCACAAGCAATGATCCAACAGTTTACTGTAAAATTAATTGTTTAAATTAGATTATCATACTACTGTCCAATTCTTAACCACCTAAGCAAAATTTAAAACAAAACTGATGAATAAGTTCCTATGTTTTCTTCAGAGGCAAGTCTGGATACCTAGTGTGTCTCAGTAAAAATCATTTATCTACAATGCATACTGTGCAACTGCACCAATAGTTTGTATAATGCTGAGTTTGCTGTCATTTCTATGCAAATTGGTTTCACAAAGTACCATTTTTATCCATTAAACATTGCTATATAAAGACCTGTGTAGCTTGCGTACCCTATATAAACTATACAAGGGCTTTTAACCTGTTCCTATTATAGTTATCTCACTTATTCCTGGCGCAGATCAGTGATAAAAACATAAAATGTTTCTTTGCTTTGTCTTCCATTCTTTTTAAAATGTAAGGAGAGCTATTGGTGTATATCTACGGCCGATTTTATGGAAATGGTCTCAACGCTTTTATACATATCATTTTCAGTTGTACATCAATCTGTAATTGTGGTGCTTGCAAACACTGGTTGTTTGTTCATCTTCAACGATCTATGCCACAGCAAAACCCCACAAATTCTGTTGTGGAACTCTGTTGTGCAGTGAAGGTAAAGCGAAGGAGTCACAGTTCCACAATGAATAGAACATTCAGTACATTTTCCTCCATTTACGACTGCCTGGCTACGACTACCCCCTCAGCGTGCTTCTGTATGCTGCGTCCTTATATGAGTGGGGATAAACAGCGACTAAATTGGCTGCATCGGCTTAGAGCAATAACTCACGTCGGAGGTGGAGGGGTGCAGCGTGGCGGGCTCCAACAACCTGACTATATCACAATCCAATGAACAGCAATATCATTGCTATATTCCATTATGATGCGTGTTATTAGTCTGCTGTGCATTCTGGCAAATCCAATATTTCAGGAATAATACAAGCTGCCTCTAAATCTGGCTGCTACAATATAAAAATGACTAAGGGCTGTTTTATTTCAGGGTGTCATTCTTACTATTTAGCAAGTAAGAAGAAATGAGTTTTCAGCCAAAGGAGCTGCACTGGTACTACTTATGTTAAATGGGAAAATATTATCGTTGGGGTTTGCTTTGAGATATTGAATGTAATAAAGGTTATAAAGTGCTTCCCCCTGTGTTCCCAAGTGAATAAATATTGCTCTATCAGCTTGTAGAATGAGCCTGTGTGGCAAATTAGGACGAGGTGTTAAGACAAACACTAAAGTTCATGTTGGGCAGCTGGAAAAGTTCTCAAAATGTGGACAGAAGCTAGAAATGTTTTTTTAATGCAGAATATTTGTCAGAAGCACAATGTTTGTTGTCTACATAAATAAACGTGTGTTATTCCTTATAGTGTCAGCTATCCAAGGCAGGTAGTGGGACTTCATCAGAACCATTTATTATTCAACTTCTGCCATTAAAATGGACTTCACAAGCAAAGATACTATGGTGAAAAATGTCAAACTTGAAGAAAGAATTTATGATCCACCAACAAATAAGTTTAAGTTAGCTGTTTAAATAATTGCCTGTAATTTTATGTCAAGGATTCTATTTCATTTAATTTTTTACAGTAAATATTATTTTGATATAGATTTGATATTTGGCCAATTATTATCAATGCTATTAATCAAATATAATCCCATATAATCCTTAAAAATGTGTTCCTGCACAGAGAGTACAAACTAAGCCTCTCTCATTGAACCCCTTAAAAAGGCCTTATGTAAGAGCGCCACCATACAGCGATATACCTCCGTCCACCAGAGGGCAGGCTCCAAAAATATAAGAAGAAATCTAATGGCGACTTTAACTTTAAAAATGAGTGCATATAAAAGTCTTTAAGAGGATTATTGCATAATTTTATATGAAATAATATTATATTTTTTTGACTGAACTATTTAGTATTTTGTTGACTTTTGGATTGGTTCAATTGTACGCCATCTTGAAATTGTTAAAGTAGTCACAACAGTGCAGAGGTGGGAAGACGATGGAGATGTAAAGCTGACATGGAGAACTCGGCCTGAAGTGGGCTCTAACCAGGCATGTTGTTGCGGTGGACAGAGCTCAGCTGGCTGTGTTTCCACTAAATTAGGTATATGTTTGTGTATTGGATGTGTGGGCACCAGCATGTGTCTTCTTCTGCAGCACAGATCAGGGTTTTGGAATGTGTTTTCTCACCATGACATCCGCAAGCACAGTCAGTGCGGCCTTTGGAAATGCATTGAACTACAGTGATGGTGTGGAGCCCAGTGGTGTTTAGGGGGCAGACTGTATGTGTATGTGGAACTGCTGCTGCTAAAGACCCCAATAACTGATAAAAAGTCCTGGCCAAGAGACTTCTTTGGAATGTGACAGTGGGCATAAAAGAGAAAGACCTAGTCAAAACCAACACCATAAAATATGGTCGGAAATTTCAAGGAACAGTTGTAAAAGTCAAACGGTCCAAGGCCAGTCTCTGACCAACTCATTAACGGTTAGCTAGTGCTTGCTGAATGAGGGTAGTTTTTCCATCTAATCACCAGAATTCTACAGTCAACACTATAGTCTACATTAAAAATCTTATGTAAAGATCAGTTTGAGATAGTAACCTAAAAAGTGGTCATAGAAGTAGAATGACACTTCATCATTATTTGCATGTATAGTGATAGTATTAGTAAATAGTCCATTGTCAATGCATTCATCAGGAGCTGGATAATCATTTTCCAAAGGGACCACCTTACACTGGCAAATTTGTCCATTTAGTTTGCAGAAAATTATTAAATTATAATCCTTAGACATTTGTACAAATAAAGCACAAGGGCATTAACATATAAGAGGGTCTGATTACACCAGAGCATTTCTCCTGACTGCACTTTTCAGTACTCACACTCATACTTATATTAGATGGTGTTATAGCATCATTACTTATAAGTTATAGGCCACCTGGTGTGTATTTGTTTGTCATTATACAAGTAATTCTAAGTATTTTTAAAGGTCTGCTTGATCAACTAGATTTTCAGACAATGAATGTAATGTGAGTAAAGGAACAAAATGAAGGATATGAGCAAGGATAGAGAATGAAAAGTAGTATGCTTTTATTTACCAGAAAATTTTGTGACAGAAAACTCTTTTTAAGATTTAAGTGTGACCCAAAAAGCGTAAAAACAAATGGCAGCATAATCATATTTACACTTACACTGTTGTAGAGCGAGCCACTCCTGCTGTAGCAGGCTTACAACATCTTGCAGATTGTAAAAATATACTGCGGGGCCATTCATTTTTACAGTGTGTACAGTGTGCGGTGATCCGTCACATTCCCCAATAGTGGACAGTTTAACAAAACACAGAAGATTTAACCATTATGTAGTAAATAAGGTGTCTACAATATGCCCCCTATTCTCCCCAACAGCAATATTTTTTTTCCGTGTTTCTCATCAAATGGCTTTCATAGTAGATGATTAAAATGATCCCCCGCACAAAAGGCCCTCACAATCTGGCCCCCGTGCTTTTATAGGCAGCTTTTGTAGAAGATGACAGCACTAATTGGACACGTGATAAAGTAGCATTGGCAACCCTGTAACACCCTGTGAGTTCTCGTGATGGCACCTGCTGCGTCTGTCTGCGTTGGCTCTTCCCATTCTTTCATCTCCCTGACCTCTGTTTTAACCCAGAGCAGAGTACAGTTCAAGAATATCTATGCTGGAAGACGCAGGAAGGAAAAAAAATGTGCATGAGATTCAGTTTAGCATAAGGTTAATTGAAAAGATGCCATCTAAAGAGAAGAAAGTGAAATAAAATATTAATGAAAGGAGTTTTATTTATTATTTGGTCTTCAGTGTTGATTATTTTTAGGAATTTTGAAAGATTGAGATTAAGTTCCATTGGATGACAATGATTATTGAAATGCAGAAGAAACGGTTTTAGCCTGACTGCACCCTGTGGTGAATCTTTTTTTGGCCTGTGGGCTGTATGTTTGACACCCCTGATATACAGTATACAGTAAATTGTATTGTAAAAGTCAGAAGAAATTAACTAAAATTCAAACGGGAGCAGCAGACTGTTTTTTTTTTTTTTTTTTAATTCATTGTGTGTCAAGCAATAAGGTTTTTGTCTTACCTTGACAAAAGAGAGGAAAAGGTTTATAGGCACAAAGATGACAGGAAGGTA
This sequence comes from Perccottus glenii, assembly GCA_024416835.2. Taxonomy (NCBI): domain Eukaryota; kingdom Metazoa; phylum Chordata; class Actinopteri; order Gobiiformes; family Odontobutidae; genus Perccottus; species Perccottus glenii. The sequence goes on from CM044546.2 coordinate 22,567,801, forward strand.
CAGTCCCCCAAAAAATAATTATATAAATTAAATAAATCAAGTGGGATTTTTAGGGAACAGTACTATCAGACAAACTGAATAAACATAAAACCAATCAGATAAACAAAAAAAGATAATGAAAGCATAGCGGCTGTAAAATGAAAGAGGTTACAAACCTGTTTATTACACAAATCTGGTATCACAAGCTAGGCTAATGTATTACATGTTTACAAAAATCATGACTTTGCACCATTGCTGTTGTAGACTAAACAGCATCTAAGAGACCAGAATCTATTTTTGACTTGAGTAAAGTGGGACTCAGAATAAAGGCAGTATGTAAAAGTGCCTCTTGTGTGCAGAGCCGACATTGTGCTCCGGTCCAAACCCCCCCACCAGGCTCCTGGATGTGTGACTGCTAACAACTTCCGTGGGTCTCCTCTTTGTCCCATCTGCACTGAAAACCCAGCCGACCCGCTGTGTTGAGCACCTGAGCCAGTGTCAGAGTCCAGTCCATTATGACTCTCCTGCACCCTGTTCCTCCCCAGCCTCAGTGGGGGCCCACACGGGTCAACAGGCATCAGGCAGCGGCCCGGAACGGAGAGGAGAGTGTGGGTGATACAGCCTCGAGAGCAGGTCAGACACGGCATCCGATTCAGGATGGAAACACGGAAAGGAAGCCAACTGTGGCCTTGGTAAGTCACTGGCCTCCGCTTCACTTTAAAGTCGCAGCAACCAGAATTTTAAGTTGTAGAGGCGTAATCTTTAAATAGGACATAAAGTATGGGATAGAAGACAGTTCTGACACAGCACACTTGCAACTGTAAATCTGTACAGCTACTTTGTTGCTAATTGACTTCATTTTGCAAATTTATTTTGTTTGACTTTAAGTTCATGTTTTTTTTTTATTACAGTTAGCTCTAGCATTTGTGACTGCTTTTGTGTAAAAATAATCTATTGTTTTTGGTTTTACAGGTTAAAAGCAATGAAAGATAGCTGCACATTATCCTTCTGTAATAATAACTATGTATGTAAAGGATATAATGGATTTGGTAACATTTACAATGATCAAATAAGCATTGGTATTGAGAATTTAGAAGCAGTGCTCCTTTAATGAAATCTTGCTCAAGTCACCTAAAACGGTCAGGTAGTCATTTGTTAACACTTTAGAATAAGGGGCACATTTTATTATAATTGCATGCATTAATTCATGCAGGACTGATGCAAATAATAGCAAATGTTTGTCTGCATACTTAAAGACATACTTTTGAGGTGTGTTTACACAGTTCAAGCCAAAACAGGAAATGACTACTAGTTCACAATACAAGCTGCCTAAAGAAAAACACAAGAAGAAATGTGTTTGACGGGATTGGGACATGAACAAACCAAACAATGACTCTTTAAGCCTTGGGTCTCGCTCTGCTTCCAAATGAACTGTGGTCATTGTTTGACAAGCAGACACTAAACAATGTGGCAGGTCTGTTGGAATAAAACTAAATGAACAGAAGGCAGACGTTGAGCAATGAGGAGGTATAATGTCTTATTAGTGTTTGGTGTAGACACACGTTGAGTTTAGGGCATTAAGCACATTGTGCCATTATTGTTTTGTTTCCTTCACAGAACTAATATTGGTCCAGTCAGATGTAGCCCTTATCCACACATTCTTCTTTGGTCAAGTGCCTTATAAAAAATGAAATAAACTGAATTGTATAGGATTTTACAAACAACAAAAATTGCCCACTCCATCTTCACATAAGTCACAGAAGCCCCTCCTGGAAACATGAAGCCAAAGTAAACACCAACCATATAAATCGCACAAAGAGCTCCTGAGGTCTGCACTGGATGGCTCATATCACCAGTCATGATCCATAAATATAGAAAAAAATCGATATCTGTAATATTCTCCAGATGATTTTCAACGCTCCCTAAATTCAACAGCGCTAGTGAATATCGACAAATAACTTGAGCATGAAGGAAATCTATGCGAAGCTAAGCGAATATACAAATCATCAATATTAAAAATAAGAAGGGAGACATAAAGTGATGGAGCGCAAAGACAAAGAGCGATTTGAGAGGTGTATAAAATCCCTGTCACATTTCATTTGGATCATGGCGGGAAATATCGAGGAAAGCCTGCACGCGTGTCAAAAAGAGCCGACGCAGCAGCAAAGTGAACTCGTCTTGAACCAGGGTCAAAACGGGAATCAACCTTAAAACAACAGCCTGGTTTTGATTTAATAAGAGCTCGATGACAAGAAACTCAAGGTGCAAGATGAAAGGGAAAAACAAACATGAAGATAAGATTTAGAGAATGCTGAGGTTTGGAGGCAGTGAGCTTTTTGATAAAGCGGTGTCCTGCTGGTGAAACAGCGGGGGGACAGAAGATGAAACAATTAACTGTCTGCTCGTTTCAAATGCTGCAAAGAGTGCCAAACCATTTCAAGATTAAAGGTAGTTAGCATTATGATCTACTTTTGTAATGTCTGATTTCTGAGTTTCAAAAGAAAGGAGGAAATGAACGAATGAAGGCATAATTAATCATGACATTTCTAAAAAAAATATTATTGTAGTCTAATCTATGCCACAACAGTTCATCTTGCTGCTCAACAAATGAGCAGCAGGCACAAACCAACTGTGACAAAAAAAAATATTGGTCTTAAATTGCTGGAGGAATTTAGACTGGAACAAAACATGAGAATGTTTAATGTTAAGGGAAACCAAAGCTGCAAATGTGGCTTAACTGCAGTAATTTAATTTATCAAAAAGGTACTGGCTAGTTAGTTATAGATTTCATTAAGGTAAAGGTAAACCTTCTAGTCCCAAACATGGGAAATTTGTCTTAGGCTTTCCCAGCCTCCACAATTAAATCCAACAACATTCATTGTAAAAATGTTGGATACAGTACTTAATATTAAAGTTCCACTGTGCCATTCACATACAGTAGAATGATAGTGCTACAGGCTACTGTTTAAAAACCTAATTCACAATGGGACAAAGGAGTTTTTGAACAGGTTCAGTCGGCAACTGTGGATACAAAACCTCCTACAAGAAGGCAGCAGTTTGTATTCCGAGTGTAGTGTGTGAGTAGGATCATTTATAATCCTATTGGCCAGTTTAATAGTGGTCTGTTCAAATATAGTCTGTAGAGATGTGTGTTCCTTCTGATGACTTTCCAAGCTGTATTGATAATTCAATATATATTTTTTTGTTGTACAGGCAGGTTACCAAACTAAGCTGTAATACCATAACTGATTACCATGGATAATAAATGATAGTGACATATGCCACACTCTGCACAAGCTTTCTCATTAATGGGGTATAAGTATTAAACACTGCATTAAAAGCGCTAAGCAAAATTGAAATAAAAAAATGGCTAATTTGCATAGAAACAAAAATTTGGCAAAAGTCATGGTCCTTGCACTACGACTTCCACCCACACCGTCTGTTTAGCTATGGAATTAAATGTCGATGTGTATACCTACTAGAGATTTCTGATCTGTGGCACATAAAGCCAGTGTTTGTGTGGTTCACATATGTTAAAAACTTTGATTTTTGATCTCAAAGTACCAGAAATAGTGTGAGGATGAAAACCTACAATAAAAGGCTTGCCCCAAAAATAGCCCTGTGTAAGTCAAAGTTACACAGGGCTCTTGGTGAAATAGAACTTGCATAAACCATTTCTGAAAAGTTTTAAGTCTATATGGTGGCACTACACTTTTTGGGATGAAGCGAGACACAAGAAATCCATGAATGTCCCACAACAAAAGGGAGCATACAAAGGGGCCATTGCTCAGTGTCAAATAAAATCCAAATATAAATGACTGCAGCTTCTTGAAGTCCAAGGGTATGTAGTTGACTTGATACTAAAAAAGACACCCCCAGCCGAAGGAATTGCTATTAAATCTCAACTCTCAAATCTCTGAACAGATAAGAGAAGGAGGGAGCCGCACACTGGCAAGCTTTACATGGAGACTCTGCATATTTATTTATACCACCAGCCCTGTGGCCTAAATATTTAGGAGAGCCTGCTTCAAAAGGAGACCTCAAAAGCGAGGATCTACTCAGGGCTAATGCTCACACTTCTCATTAAAATAAGAATAACCTGCACAAAAAAACATTCAAAGAGCCAGGATAAAAAAAAAAAAGCACACCACCAGTTTGAGAAAGTGCCAGTTCACTCTCATCAACAGCCAGACAACTCTATCAATTTATTTCTCCGATGTGGGTTGGTGCAGCTCCAGGAAGAGGAAGAGAAATGAAATAATGAGGCCTCCTCTGATCCGAGCCGGGGTCAAGTGTTACAGCAGTGTATTGATTATGCCGGCAAGAAGCAGGGATAAGTAAACAACCTGATTGGCCGTGAGAGTTAGCGATAACGGAGGGAAGTATTCTGCTCATCAGTCACATAGTGGATCAGAGAGTCTAATTGCCACTTTTAAAAGTTTCTCCTTCCAAAAATGTCTTTCCATCTGGGGCAGAGAGTTCCCTAATTACGTCTATATATAGCCCCATATAACAAACAGTCCATACAGCCAGACTTTACATGCAGCTGCTGCCAAAACACTGCCAAGATTAAATATTTAAACTTAGCCTGTTCTATTCCCACTTTGTGACTTTAAAACATAGGTCAAGCATTCAACCTAAACATGAACTTTTTAGAAGAACTGGTTTCCTCTTAGGTGCCAATCATCTTTCAGGAAGTTGCATTGATACTTTTGACCAAACCATTCTTAACCATAAACGTCGGGCCAAAAGTCACACCCCCGGCTCAAGACAGTGACAAAAACTGTTGGATGTCTTGGTCTGGACCTCCATTTGGTTTGGTGTTGACTTCTTCTGAAAATTGGTGTCTAAAAAAGAATTTTCTAACACTTATTCCCAGGATAAGTAAAAATAAAATCCCAGCTGTGCCAATCAATTATCAGCTTTTGCGAGACACACATTTACAGGATTCACACCATGTCGTCTCAAAGCCTTTATAACACAAGACGACAAACAATCTGACACCTGAGATTACACTTTGATTTTTTTACCTCCGACAAACACAACATTTAATTTTTCCCCAACCTCAAAATCCCTTTGAATACTTTTTATATCACAATGCTGTTATACAAAACATCAATAAGTGAGTAACCCTGTGTAAAGTGAATTAGCTGTCTGACCTTGAGTGTTTGAAAAGAAATTGGTTCAAATATGGACAGAAAAAGTAATAAAATCATGTAGATAGCAAACAGGCATGGGGGGCAGCTGCCAACGACTAAAGTCAATATGAGTGAAGGTTAGACAGAGACAAGCGATAAAATAAACACTACCGGGATCAGATATTTGGTGTAATGTGGATTGCAGAGAAGATTTTGATTATTCAAATTTCCAACACTGTGTATGCACATGAAATTATGAAACACTGTTAAAAAAGTAACATTAAAATACTAAGCCAAAATAGTATGCGGCTGTAGTAAATACACGGAATTACCATAAAACAAAAAACTACTACTGAAACTACTTTTATGGGTAGATGATAAACATAATATAACCATTAAAGTGCAACATTTTTTGTAAAATAGAAAATTAGCCAAGCCAGTTTATTTGTATAGCACATTTAAAAACAACAAAGTTGTGTCAAAGTGCTTCACAAAAATGGAACTGAAAATCAGAAATGAATAGCAACCACATTGAGAAAAGTTAATTAAAAAGTTCAAACAATTTTAAAATGCATACTTAAATAAACAATGAATACATAGGATATGATACATATGCAGTATATGATAATATTGTAATATCGCAAACATGTAATTGCTGTAAATGCATATATACATACATTTGAGGTAAAACATATCACTGGCGTTATGTGCAAATTAATAATAATAATATTTGTTTTACCCTATGGTCTCTTATAAAATATTGACATTTTTGAGTTTTGCATATTGGCACATATTAAAATATATTCCTAAACTTTTATTAGCTTATGGACTATAAACATCAGTGTTTCCCAATTAGTGGGTCCAAAGGTCGGTCGCAGTAGATTTTATTTGGATCTTCCAAACCTTACCATTTGCATTATTTCAAAACTCCAGAAGCAAGTTTATGACAGTCCATTTGAATGAACAAAAAACCTGTGCATCAGAAATGGGTTAAAATTGTTAGAGGCAACAAAATTAGAGTAAAGTGGGGCAAAAAAAAAAAACAAGAACAAAAACAAAACGCAATTTTATAAAAACATACATTATTGGTCGCAAGTGATTTGGCTTTTGAAATACAGATCCCTTGAAAGAAAAGTTTAAAACCCACTCCAAAACTATAGAGGCTAATTTGAGCCTAATGCATACCAAGAATGGTATAGCGCACATTTGCCCGACATATTTTAGAATAAAACAGAACCAAATGAAAGCTTTTTCTTGTGAATTTGTACTAGATTCCCCCTACATTAGTCTCTACCTCTCTCTCAGCTGAGGACACAGTATGCTCACTTAAACTTTAAGCAAGAATACAAGATGACTTATTTTCTTTCGCCGACCTATTTCGCTCTCTTAAATTCCCTCAGCGGTGCGTCTATTTCCAAAGACTTAGTTCGGTCTATTCTGCCTTACACACCACCTGAAAGGCAATGCATTCAAAAGGTGTGAGCCGCTAAGAATAAGAACTCAAAGCACAAAACATCTTTTACCAAAAATGTAAGCTAATCTCAATCCAACCTGCACCAACCGTTTCCCAAATTCGCCGGTGTGCAGTGCAGAGATAGCATTCGCCCCAAACAATGCACCAACTCTCCAAACTATCCAGAGACAGATAAACCTTTTACTCTGTCCCTTCAATGTGATAATGGCTACTTAAATCACACAAACCGGCACTTTTAACACAAGGCAAAGTCGTAAACACATCTCGAGGTTGCATGTATTTATGAAAAACTGATTGTTGAGCGAGATGCTAAATAGAAGGGGTACTGTTTTGCCTGCATTATCAAGAGTTAACAGAACCACACACAAAAGTACTGTTGGCAAAAGGGACGATGAGATTACTGCGTCTGCTGAAAGAGTCATGCAGCTCATTTGGCCTGCCAACCGCACAACATAATCAGGAAGCATTATATGGCTGTTTGTACAGATAAGGCCAAAGTGAGGACTGCATCCAAGAAAATGGACCCCACACGCGTGCCTAAATGGCTGTGTTCATTATCAAAGAGTGCTTTGAGTCTATATAAGCGAGGTTGAACAATATATATAGAGCTCCCAGGATTCATCTGTTTTGGAAATGTTGGCAGGAAAGTAAGCCGCAAACACACAGTGAGCCCAAACAGTTTTGAGAAGATTTGTGGTAAGTGTGCCACCAATAGCCCTCTTTGCATGTGCCCCATTTATACAGATTGAGAGACAAGGCAAAAAGTAGCAGGTTTTTGTGTTGTAAACTCCAGAACTCGCATGGAGAAGTATAAAAAGGACCACACGTGACTAGAAGAAAACCAAAGAAAACATAGCTATAAGATCCTACCTCAAATCCTCTATAGTTAACACCAGCTTACCTTACAGAATACACAGTGTTGATATCTGTTTGTATTACATCTATAGGTAATGCATATTGGACTAAATATCAGCATAAACAACAGTACCAGCTTGAAATCTATGATGATGATGTTTGTTTTTTGTTAATTTTTCCATGTCTATATGACAGATAGAAGGTGCTAAGTAACATGCCATTCTAGGGCTTTATATTCCCACTTCTGTAAGGTCTAATGTTGCGGACGTCAGCATTGTTGGCTTGATCTTATTCCTGGCGCTAAGAGGATTGTCTAGCTTAACACCACTGACTTTGAAGCCGCAGTTAATTTATTAATTTATTTCAGGGACAGGGCATATTGATAGACAAAAAAAACTGTAAATATGCCAGATTTAGCCAACAGGCTATTTTGCTTTTGAAGTCCCAGGACAGCTGTTAAAAGTCAGGCTAAAACAGGAGGAATAAAATTGTATGATTACAAAACATTACAACAAACAGCACACAATCTGGCCTGATGTTGGTTTGAAATAATAGCCAGAAGGGTCAATCACTCACTGCAGGAGACTGACGGACAATCTGATTGGTGTTTAATTACCTGATGTTTGCCATTGAACTCGAACTAGCCTGTTTAACGCGCTGTGTGAGAATATCTTCAGGCAAGGCCATTCCCTTGATCAATCCACAGCCAGCGATTATTTCTTTTTTCTCCAGGGGCTGCACCAAATTCCCACCTTGTTTTTATCTTGAAAGATTTGGAAAAAATCAGTTCTCTCTGTCAGACAATAACTGAATAATCATGTCACGCGCTTCACCTTTAGATCCAACACCGTTTCCTCAGGTGGTATCAATTTTCTAGTGAATACCGCCATCAGTCAGAATAAGACTCCCCATTTTCAAAGAAAACGGTGATTCAGTATGACATTTTCCAACTGCAAGACTGACATAGCTTTTTAAAGGTGTGAATTCTAAAGATGACAACGGGGCACTGAGACTGTGCGGTGTCTACAATTAGAAGACGGCAGTTTTATACCACAAGTTGCAGGTGCTAATGAAAAACAAGACGTGCAAAGCTGTCCATTTTTATTGATATGAAATTGGTCTGTTATACATTTTTTGCTCTTTAACCATTCCTTATTACCATTCTTTAGTAAGTCAATTTTGGGACTGTTTAAAAATATTGAGCATAGTGGACATGTTTACCAGGGGGTAGTTTAGGATAGTTGCAGATACTCTCACTTGCAGTTTAGAGAAGCTGACAGGAGCATTGTTCTCAAAGAGACACTACACTTTCATTCTTCTTCTTCTTCTGCTTATTCTTGTTAGGGGTCACAAGTAATATATATAGCTTTGGACATTCTAAAACATTCATGTCCTTTAAAGTAAGTAGCAGTAGCATTGTAGCCATTTACTGTGAAATTGGCCAGGAATCCCTTCACACATAGTTCCACTCAGTCCTGTCAGACCATGTAACCGTTATCTGAAATGCTGCGGATATTATGTGATGCTTTGTTTCTCTGATTCCTTGCATATTCATACATTGAGTTAGGATTGAAGCCAAAAACATTTATTCTGCATGAATTTCATACTGGTCACGGGTCACAGGTTCAAATCCCGGAGGAGCCAGCATTTCTTTTAGCGCTGCACCAGGCAGGGAAACGCCGGGCACAGGTCTCTGTAATTACAAGCTCGCCCAAACACAGGAAGACAACAGCAGTCAAAATATAATAGAAAAAGAGTAGGATGACACATAAAATAGATTTTCAGAATATACCGAGGTGACTGCAGACATTTTGATACGCCTAAAGTTACTTCCATACTGACTGTAATTTCTGGGGTTTTATACAAATTAAATAAGAGCCAGATGTCAAACTTAATAGCTGCTACTGTATGTACCACGTACTGATAAGAGTCATCCATTCTTTGTCAGATTTTATAAATGCACATTTTTATTGTCTCCTTTGGTAGCCATACAAAGCTTTAGGTTGATGTCATTCCTGTCTTTTTCTCCTGAATAGGTTTATGCTGACAATATTTTTTGACTATATCTCCCAGTCCCCTTTTTTACTAACTACTATTCCTTTAACTGTACCTAGATTCATAAATGTGTTCTGCGGCAGACATCATGTATTTCTGGCCACACCGGTTCTATTTCTTTTTGTAACATGGCGCTGCTAGCGATGCACTCATCAGCACCGACTCACCTCGCTTCATGCGCACACACAGATGGGTGCTTAGTGCAGCCAGGCATTGCAGGCATAAAAGAGACAGGTACAGATCCACTCCCACCGGGGCACTGAACCATGCCTTCATGCCATGCACTGCTGAACTTACATCTCTTTCTGCACAAAGTGACTCGAAGCATATGCTTATACTGTACACAAGGTCACACATTTTATATAGAGATGTAATCTATAGCGCTCAATGTGCTTTTACAACTGAACAATTGAATTATAATTGGCAAATAAACAAGTATATATATGTATTATTATTATTATTATAGAACTTGCAAAAAGTGCAACATTTGACTAAAATATTAGGCAATGCACTGATTTTTTGTCACTTTTTGCTGTCATCAGTACTTTTGTGTTTTAATTACAGTAGTTTATGTACCTCAACCAAGTACTTCCAATCAAATAAAATTCATCCTTATTTGAGCAAAAATGTAGACACCTTTTTATCCTTCAATGTGATTCAACATAATTTCATTTAGCCCAGTTTTACAGTTTTTGTCTCTCACAACAAAGTCTGGGTTAGAACATAAGACACTGAATCAAATAAATTACATTAAGTGTATTATTGGTCTCTTCCACTGTGAATGACAACATTTCTTAAGTTTTCTCTGGTTTCGGCCTAACTGTCATATAAACTTTCCATTGAGCGGAGGGTGTAGAACTGGTCCTGGTATCAGGGCCACTCTAGGACCGCACCTCTTGTCGTGCTGGAGTACAGTTATCAAAAATCATGAAAGAAAGGAAAAGTGGAAGCATCTGGGTCTTTCAAGAGTCCAGTGATCTGGTGCTATATTCCACAATGCTTCTTTAAATGCTAAAGTCACACCTATAGTAACATTTACAACTAATACAACCATGTGCACGTTTGTGACGGACTGACAAGAGAGAAAATACAAGCCTTTGGATGAAGCAATCCAATCCAATGCAAATGGTAGCTCGATGAAAATACACCACTCATATTACTACAATCTATATGTTCCAGGAATAAGGCATGGCATGTGTATGTATTCATGTATTCATATTTATAATTTACCACAGAGAAGAAACCAGAAAGTCTACATTCTCTGGGCAGAACAAGAATCAAATTGTAAATGTTGCTTTCTGCACCAGAGCTCTGTATTTTCCCCATTCCCCCATCAACCCTCCTGTTCCATATGGTTATATCCATCAAGCACCTAGCCATCGATCAGCCTCACCGTTACTTTCTTCTCTGTCTGCTTGCTAGGTCTCCCACATAAAACATCTAAGACATTATTGTGCATTAGACAATAAAGATGTGCTGCAGGGAAAATCCATTAGCTTCTCTAGAGAGGATTGGCATGAATAGGAACGTCTAGGGTCCCGACAGAGGCCATTCATCTTGCTCTCTTGGGTCGACGTGCAACAGCTTTTGTGCTTTAGGTGAGAGAACATGTGTTACGATGGATTTGCATATACAAGCTGATAATGTCTTTGTACGTCTGGGTTTCATTAACATGACACGGGAGGGAGTTATTGTGGATGCTTTTCTTTCAATCTGTTTACTTGCGCTGCAGATTGTTCTTTTCCCTCTCCCATGCTGTGTGGAGTTAAGTCTTTGACTCTGTTTGCAACAGTAGCAAGACTAAATGCAAGTAGAAATTTAGCACTACCTTTGAGATCTTTTGAGAAGAAATTTCTTAGTTTTTATTTTGTTTATGAAAGCAAACTCAAACTCTGCTCATTTGGCTTTTTTGGAACATGCATCTTGCAGTGTCCACTTTTTGTGTTGTAGTTATTACCTACCTTTTTTAAATTATGGCAAAAATCTCCACTGTGGAATAAATATATTAATATAGCATGTTTTTTCAGGACATTTATTCTTACCATATGGCCACTAGCAGTGTCCTATGAGTTTCACCCAAATGTTTGTGAGGCTCTAAAAGCAGACAAACTTAGCAACAAGCTGCGCTGCGTTTTACATAATTAAATTCACAGCCTCAAGGGGAAGCAAGCACAGTTTAAGACCTTTAGTCTTGCTAAATACTATTTATGCAAGATAAGTCAAGCGCAAGCTCTTCACCAATGATGCACTGACATTCATACAGTACTATTTGGGATGTGGCCACAGAGATCAGTGTGTTCCAGAGCTGGTCACTGCCCACACTGTTATGGTTATGTGCCTCGACTGCCCCCCTCTTGAGATGTAACATGGCTATTTTCTCCAATGTCACAGCTGAGATTCTCTAAATGCAAGGTCAGAGAACCTCTTCTCATTCATCCACTGGTCATTCTCTCAATCTCACTCCTCATTCAGTCAAACTACCCTCCTTTCCGCTTCTGCTTTGCCTATTTCTCTGCTGTTCCCGGTCTGCCATTGTGAGGCAGATGTGCTATAAAGGCAGCCTAATGCACAGCGTGTTCTTTCCTGAAACTGCGGCTGGTCTCAGGAGAATGGCTCTAGCAGGCTAAAGGACAACTCACTCTCACTGGCTGATATATTTTTGATGACTTGGGACGTCTACACAGTCTTTTTTTTTTCTCTCTATCAGTGTTTATTCCTAAGGCTACATATGAGGGAAAGAATATATAAATCAAAATAAATCAAACTCAGATGTTTTAAATAGGGATTGTCTGTGAGAATATGGACCGCATGTACAGAGTAGACTGCACTACTTTTCATGCCTATGTCGAGTTTCAGCTGCGGGTTGTATGTGGTATTTTACAATCACAACCTTTTGCCTTTCCACACATTTGACTCAGAAATTGCATCTGTACATAAACATGGGTAACTTCTACAGTTTATCTTTTAGGTTTCCCACTTTTCCGGGCATCTCCAGCACGCTAAGTCAACTTCACAGTTAAAAAGCCTTCCTGCCACAAGGCCCTACTTCAAAGCAGCTCTCATTCGTCTGATCACGCCGAGTACAAATTCTCTTTCATGCTGCGGTCCAAACTTTGACCTTTTCGTCCACCATTCCATCTGATGTGTCCTTTAATATGATTCCCTCATCTGCCTCTCTGTGGCTGTCTGTCTAAGTGGCCATGTGCCTGTCAGTCTGGAGTTGTCATCGCTTTTCATTTGAGTCAACACAAGCCTCCGGAAAGTTGATAGACTACTACCCCCATTACCAAAACTTGTGGGACTGGCCTGTGTCTGAGTTACAGTATGACTGTTTAATGACTTAACATTTATTGGTCAATAGACTGTTTTACTGTTTGTTGTGTAACCAGACAACAATAATACTATTTAAAGCAGAACTAAGTAAACAACAACACTCACCAGCACACTAGTTTTGAAAAAAAGAAACTGCAAAATTGTCTTATAAAGTCATAATATGTACATTGTTTGATTGTTTTATTCACTGTCAACCAAAATGTTATATGTAAAAAATTACTTCTGAAATATTATTTTCTCTCACATGTATTTTGTTGTCTAATTTATTGTAAGTTTTTTTGTCTCACTGATTGTGGCTTTTTTACGTAATCAGTTTGTAGTCCTTCACTCTGTTTGAGCTGACGTCTTTTTGTAAAGCTTGGACAAAAATTATTTGAGAACGTGCTCTCTTTCGGTCTAACTGAAGTTTTCTCTTTTGGAATGATCTTAGCAAGATCATACGCTCATCATACTGTGGGAGATTGCTGTGTCTATATAGAATTACTATAATTATTAATTCATTATTATATATTATTAAAGCAATTTGTCACTCTCGCGTGAATGTGAACATGACCTGAGACTTGAGTTGGTGGCATCTCAACTTGCAAGTGTTGTTTTTGGCTCAAATGCAGGGGGATAGTATGCACTACAAACACACCCCAACAACTCAATTAACCATCATAAAGACTTGGAAAACTATTTATGAAGGTAAAAATGTTACTTGGTTCTGCTTTAAATAGACAGAAGGACATTTGCCAGAAGTTAAATGTCCCAGCAGAGATCTTTTCATTCATTCTGTTAAACATATATGCTACATCCAGTTTTTCTGTTTCCTCAAAAACGTGCACTGCATGCTTTTTGAATGCAGAAAAACTTGCAGAAAAGCTGCCATTTACTTTGAAGTTTACCAAGCACTAGTAATTGTCCTAGAATAAATCCAAACACAAACAAAACTCCAAATGAGTAGACAGAAGACTTTTAAAAAACGAGCTCCTGCCACAGCCCATTAGCTTTTCAGATTAGCCCAAACACATGAATATTCCTTGCAAAAATGAACATGCCATTTATTAATGCTAATGCTTGCTAACATGTTTAATTTTCAAGTGCTATTTTCTAATGGGTTTTGTTACCAAAACAACTTTTGATTGACTTTTGCCTCAAGAGTGTACAAGCGCACAATGAAGCCAGGAATTAATGCGTTTGTTACTTTGGAAATTAGTGAAAGTGAAGCCGCCCATTCATATGGCTTGTTGCGCACAGCAGACTTTGTGATGTGACTGCTGGGGAAAGACAAATTATCTGTGAAGAAAAACTAAAAAAGAACTGTCCTGAGGTCACGTGCACTATTGACAGAAGTAGTATGTTGTTGCACTAGACTGTTGGTTTAGTTCAGTGACTCCTCAAATGGAAATTTGAATCATCCTCTAAAGTAAATAGTGCAAAGGTAAACTAGATGGAATAATAATAAACACAGCACTGGATATGTACCGAGCAGATGTACAATGGGAGTGCAATAAATTTGAATCATCCTCTAAAGTAAATAGTGCAAAGGTAAACTAGAATAGAATAGAATTAACTATACGGTTAATTAAACCCTCAGAGGATTCACCTTATCAAACAAAGCGCAGAAAAAGACACTGTACATGAGAAGAATGACTTTTTATTTCTTATATACACTGTAGACTTTCTTTAAACTTTTTTAAAATCTATTTGTTAATGGCTTTATTTCATATACTGGTTTGCTCTAGATATTTTCATCTTTTTTTGAATTATATGATAAAGTATATGACGACATTGACTCAAAACCTTTGACTAGGTGCATATAAATTTTAAACCCCACAAACAGCCGTCCAGGCTCTGGTGTCGATACAATTTGAAAAATGTTATAGAAATAAATTAATTGTCAATTTATTTTAGGTGCATGCACTCTAAAGACACGATTGGGAACACACAGAACTACATTTACCAGGAGAGTTAACATCTCTTCCTCTGTATCCTAAAGTTTCCAGCAAAGAAAAAAATAAGTTCTGGAATAAAGGTTGGAGAAAAAGTCATTGAATGTTGCATTGATCACTTTACAAACATTGCATTACACTTTACAAATTTACAATTTTGTCAAGACTTAACAGTGACAGGACGGCTTCTCTGTGGGCTCTGAAGACACTGTTCAAATGGCAAAAGTTTCAGGTACACTCAATATAAGCTGCAAAGTATTAAAATCTCAGTTTTTAACAAGTTAATACTTTTATGATTCATGCACCAGGCTTTGGAAGTTTGACACGTAAGACAGATATAAAACTGGAGATAAAATTTGCACTGCTTGCGTGAGACAGTTGAGTTGTTTTCTCCCAAATAATTCATTGTCCAGCAGCATGTGCACTTCACTGTGGGATTTCATTGCATCAACAAAAGCTCCATGTTGTGTTGCCGTGCTTTAGAGCCAGTGCACACCTGCTGCGTGTGCCCTGTTTATCCACAAGAACAGACACGGATCCAACATTGAGTTGCTGTGAGCGTGCAGGCCTGGACACAGTATAATTCAGACCTTAGGATATCTCTCTTTGTTGCTTATTGGGCAAAAGGGAAAACAACCCCCGATGAACCGACAGTTAGCAAACAAATTGAGCTAAAAGGTCAATCACCCCCAAACCCCCTACGATATTTTAATTACCAAATCAGGTGAAAATGCCAAGGAACCAGGGGCTATGAAAATATCACACGATGAAGTTGCCTGGTGCTCGCTGCTAATTAGGGCTCATTTAATTGACCTGTGGGTGCATGTTAATCATTTGTTACGTTAGCTTTGTTCTATTAGTGCAATGCTCTCACTTGCCACTGCAGATCTCCATACCCCATTGTTCTGAGTCTGTGCAAGGCCATTTTGTCTGTCTAAACTCAAAAAACCTCAAAAACTCTGCCGCCATATAGACAATCTCTGATTTATGCTGCGACACATCCATTAGTGAGATTGGCAAAACTGTGTAGAAGTCCCAGACGCCACATTGCTTTATGCATCTCTTGTCCCCTGTTCTGTTTTTCTAGCCCCGCAGTCAACTCGCACTTCAATTATTAGCAGGAGAAACAGATTTGCACTTTTGCTTGTTTGGAGTCTCATAACAACGCCACCTAATCAGTCTGTGCTGGACCAAAGTGGGGTAGGAGTCAGTCGGAGCAGAGTTTTATTAGCTGTAATGAGGGGAGCAGATAATAAAGATGAAGCCTCTTTGTTCTGGCGGCAGAGTGGAGGGATAAAAGCGGGTCGGAACAGTATAAAAAAGTGCTGCTAGATGGGAAAAACAGAGGCATAAAGAAAAACGAGTGGGGTGTATATACGAGGAGGAAGAGGATAATGTATAGCAAGAGGCGAATGGTAGAGATATCAGGGGCATGTGGCATAAAGGGGGCCAGGCTGGATAGCAGAGGAGAGGAATAAAAATGAGGAAGTGGGAGCCAGAAAAAAGCAGATGTCTGATTCACAGAGACATCCTCTTGCTGTGGCGTCGAGTTGCACAATGCCACAGGGACAGAGACAGATAAACTATTGAAAATATGAAGGTAGAGGGTGAAATAGTAGTAAAAACTGCTATTAGTAGTCTGCTCGAAACCTTTATATACTTGTAATATAAATTTAAAATAGTGATGTTGGGTTTTTTTTTCCACTAGTACAGAGCATACAGTGTATATATATATATTATGTATGTATGTATTTCAATGCCTATGTGGATGTGTTAAACTGTCAATTGGCTGCAACACAGCCCTGGTTTACACAAAAATAACCACAGATTATGCCATGTTTTCTTGACTATTCAGAATTCAGGCATCCGACATCATCATCTCAAGATATTGTCTACGGTGAATTTAGAGCCCACATAATATGAAAACTGGAGACTTCATTTTGGAATATATTACAGACTAGAATAGTCCTGCCTCATTCCTATTGAGAATGGGGTGCATCAACAAATATTGGCAAAAGGATGATATTGGCCATTGGGTTGAAAATGGGTTGTTAGTGTAGTGGGATATAATTGTCCAAAACAAAATTATCTATTTGGGTTTCAAAATGGAGTGTCAGTTCATTACCTATAAGCAACAAAACTAATAATGACATTGGAGACATTTTAGTCTATCAGCATCTAACACTTAACACCTAGGTCCATATCAGATTTGCCAAATTGATCATGTATATCTATTGTCAAAGCAAACACTGGGTCTTGACAGCTCAGGGGCATGTCCAGCCCGAGCTCAGGTTTTCTACAGCATACCTCTGGAGGGCTACACACTGTTCCACCACGGGGACTGCCCCAAGGGAGCCAATTATGAGTGTCCGCTGTGCTGGTGACAGCTGCACCAACCCTAAAAGCCTACCAGAGTTCTTCATCAGCAATGGGAACAATCCAACAAAAGTGACCGGAAGATGATGAGACAAGTATACTTTAACACATGCAGGATGTTAGGGGCCGTTTACAAGGAGTGTGCCTTCAGCTCATGTAGAGATAATAAAGTTAGAAGTAAAGGGCTATATTTCAGAACTTGAATACTTTAAAGTGTATCCCAAGCTCTATAAGCCAAACCCAGATGCCCTCTTAACATTATTGCTCTTTTGTTTTCTGGTTTATTCCGAACGCATAAAAGTTGATCGTAGTTCAATTTGCAGCCAATGACACACT
Organism: Perccottus glenii; assembly: GCA_024416835.2. Classification (NCBI taxonomy): domain Eukaryota; kingdom Metazoa; phylum Chordata; class Actinopteri; order Gobiiformes; family Odontobutidae; genus Perccottus; species Perccottus glenii. The sequence continues at coordinate 22,585,281 of CM044546.2, forward strand.
TTGCGTTACCAATTGCACAGTGTGAACTGCAGCACTGTAGCTGACCTGAGATACATAACTGTAAAAGATTGCAAAACTTGTACAGTTTAACAAAAGCTTACAAGATGCAAAACACAGCTTATCCTTTATAGTTCTATACATTTCATGTCAAAACACAATTCAAACTTAGGTGAAGAAAGTTTGAGTAAGCAGGAAAAATGTAAGATAACACTTATGATGCAGATCACCAGCAGGTATCGGAATCGTTATGTATTCCAAAATGCACTTCTTTCTCAATTTAGATACCGCAATTGAGTATGTGTCTTGCAATGCCTGACTCATTGATGCTTTGCAAAATGGGATACTGGATCTGCTTTGCTGTAGGTCCAATAAGAAATTCTTTCCATTTTTTTTTCTGTGCAAATTCCCTGATGCCTTCTTTTCTTCACCATTGATCGCCTAATGCAACACAAAGCCTCAGCGGATTGCGCAAGGTCTCATTAATTGATTAAGCGCTGACTTGTGCGAGTGCAATGGTACTGCTGCACATTCGTCTAAGATCCATGCTCCTCAGTCTATTTAAACACTGATGTGTCCAGCCTGAAATGCCACAGCCTTCAGATAAAGTCACAGTGGCAACACCTGTGGGCTTGCAACAGGATGAAAAGCTCCCTGTGTCATGTAGCTCGATCTGGGGACAGTGCCAGCAGCCCAGCACACCTCCGTGAGACGTACGGTACCTCACTGCTGGCTGTCACTGAGCAACAGCATGACTGAGGCCGCTGTCAGTCAGTGTGGATTTAGCTGCAGGCACAGTTATGCATCATGCATTGCATTTGCATCATGGACTGTTACATGAGTCAAAAAAATGAATTATGATAACCAAACACTGAAAGAAAATGTGCAGTTGGAACTCTGAACAGCAGTAGATCCCACTTTCTGCTACTGTACATCCACACTGCAGCAGGAGCAGTGATTACTATATAACTATAATAACTTAGTTTCACAGCCTGGCAACACAACTGCTGAGATGTGTTCATTTTACTTCTCTACTTGTTCTTTAGTTCATCTTTTATCAGAAATTTGACTGCATATAATAACAGAAACCACAATAATGCATGCATGTAAAAGATCAGCAAGGATAGTTCTATGGCTCATAAAATGGCCACTTGTAATGGATGATCAAACATGTTTTGTTATGAAGCGTGTTCCTTCTAATGATAAAGGCATCTCACTTGTGTTAGAAACATGCAAAATGTAGAGGCATTGGCAGATACAATGTTCACTCTTGAAGGAAAAAAAAAAAGCTTGCTTGTCCACATTTGGAACACCCCCAAGGCCTTCTATAATGTTTCCTTAGTCCAACTTTAATGGGACTAACACACTGTGATAAACTGATTGTACCATTACTGCATGTATAGAGCTTGGCTAAGGACAGACTGAATGTTTATTACATGGTCTTTCATGTAATAAAATAATTAAAAGGGGTAAAAGCACTGTATGTACAGCATATATATACTGACGCAACACATTTTTTATGAGCTGAACTCAAAAAAGACTTTTTCTATGTACACAAAAAGTATATTTCTCTATTTCTAGTGCACAGTAACACAGATTTGGACAGATTTGTGAAGCATATTTGGAAGAAATAGACCTTTTGTGTTCATAGAAAAGCCTTCGATCTTACAGTTCAGTTCATATGAAATGGGGGCAAAAACAAGTGTTGTGTTTATTTTTTTTTTGTATATATACTGTGTATTATAATACATTTAGGTTCTTATTAGAAGGAACCTTTTCTGAGTAAGTATATCATTTTTCTGTCTTTGTTGTGTTTATGTTGTTTGTAATGTCACACAGTACATTAACAAGCTCAATTGCTTTTATTCAAAGATTTTGTCAGACTCAACCTTAGCACTCTGTAGCAACTGTAACCACAGTACTTACTTAAAGCACCACAGCCAATTAGTATATTTAGTATAATTTGCAGTATACTAAAAATGCCCTACCAAGAACAATCCTACAACAGTAATCTATGGCAGGCAATTCTGGGTAAAGCATTAAAATCAAGTAAATAAGACACAACATGAAACACAGGTAACTGTTCAAAGTGGATAAAGCTAATCACCTGTCTAAAGCTTGGCTCAATAATCTATTCAATGTGGAGTTGAAAAATGCCTTTTAGACTCCAATACATGGTAATCTCTTGTTTTATTGCTTCTTTTATTGTAGAAGACGTCCTTGAATCTCGGGTAAATATGAGGAAAAGATTATCAGTTATCTCTTGCCGCCCATGCAACAAGGTATCTGTTCACTTCCAGCGAGTGCCGCTTAAACCGTAATCAAATAGCAATGAGAGTAAAGTGGATAGCCTTCTGCCAATCACACACTTTCACTTCTGCTGTTTGTTTGTTTGCAGCTAAAGTCACCTTTCCAGATGCTGGGATGCCAGCATGCTGCCACTCACCCACACAAAAACGTGTGCACAATACATAAGTGTGCACAAACCTCCCACTCTGCGTAGTTTGAGGTGCCTTCTGTCAGTTTTAGCTCATTGCAAGGTATTTGCATGACACTTCCAAACAAAAACAATGTAAAACTCCCTCTGATTAAAAAAAAAGAAATAAAGTAGTGCCAATATGCATACAGTACCCACACATTATTCTGGCTCTGTTAAACATATTTGCTATTCCACAAGTGCATGAAGTAAACAATAATACATTTCATGTTCCCAGCTGTATACATATAGTGCTGCCGTGTTTTCCGTTTGTTTTGTCCAAAACCTCGTGTCACCTCGCCTTTCAAAGTGTCAGACTTGACAAGCTTCTGGCAGCTCTCCTCTAAAGGGACCCACTGTCATTTCTGACATTTGCCACCATTAATCACAAGCTGCGCTCTGTCGCAGAGTGAAAAGCACCAACGTGTGATTTTGAAGATCCACTTGCACTGTACGAGTTATATAAAGCCATGAGAAGCGCTCAGACTGAAGAATATTGAAGGTCTCGTATGAAGTGCAAAGCCGCGGTTGTTATCTGATGCCGGGTCTGACAGGTAATTACAGGGGTTGGGCTGAGGGGCAGATTGCTTTAATTGTGGCAGTCACAAAGGAAAACTTGTCCAGCAGTCAGCAAAACAGCCATATTACACATAATGACGAGCAGCCACAGTATAGAGAACTGTATAGACTGTATCTTTTCTAATACAGTTACATTTTCTGCAGTCATCTTCTTGTTTTGTTGGACTTCCTGGGTCCAATTTCTGCCTTTGAGGTGGCCAAAGATATGGAAAGAATTTTTGTGAACCTTGTATCACATTTTCTCACTGACAAGGTGCAGAACTGGGCGATATCTAGACCATGATATCCGGGACTTTGCCAAAAGAGCCCCGCTGGCTTCCCCGCACTAGACCTGGACTCAAGTGTGAGGCAAAGTAAGTTTCTAGGCCCCACCTACACATCTGGAAGTGCTGTTCACTTAAGTATGATAACTTTGGCGTTCACCTGTGGTGCAAAAAGCTAGGTCTTGGTCAGCTTCCAAATAAACTCTGGTTAAGTGAACCACAGTGGACCACAAAGAGGAAGAGTGTCACAAGTGTGATTGCTAAGACCAGGCGCAAACTGAACTTGAGGGAACTTCTGCGGACTAATAATTACGAGGTAATTTCTTAAAAAAAACTGCACCTCTTTTACAAGGGCACCTCTGCAGGATCTTCAATCCAAAATACTACATACCTAAGGAATAAAGATGGTTTTGCTTATAGTCGCCATATACAAAGAAAGTCTTTGTAAATGGCCTAACAAAAAGGCTGTATTCTGTATCCATGGGCTGGCTATTTTCTTTAGAGATAGAGGAAGTAGACCCATTGGGGATCTACCTCCCTATAAAGCTAGCAACCCCTTTAGAAGGCAGGTCAGCTAACCAATGAGCGCAGTTTAAAGGTTTTGTCCTATGGAGGTTGGCTGGGGACACTGTGGTCCTACTTTGAGCCTGTCACAGTCTGATTAATACATGTGGCAGTTGCAGAATATGGCAATGCATAACCTGATCCTGTCTTTACTGCCGACTTGTGCTCCGGTCGCTCGAGTAACAGACATTAATCAAAAAGGAAGCGAATTGTTTTCTCTGCACAGTACGGCGCGAAAAATAAAACTTCAACCGGGGTAAAGGGAGGGGTAATGTTGCGTGACATTCTCTTCATATCGCCGCGCTAGAGGTCACCTCCCGGCGCGCTGGTCGGAAAAAAAACAAAAAAAAAATGCATGCCATTCCTCACCTGCCTGTGCGTTCATCAATCCTCCACCTCCCCACTCTTGCTGCTCCTGTCCTTCCATCTTTCATCTATCTGCTCTCCATTACACTCACACACATATAGCAACCAAGCAGCAGTATTACACGCTGCTGTATTCGCTGCAAGCACAAATTGACTCCTATGGCCAGTATATGACATCAACTAACCGCCACTGCTTTCCGTAATTACTTCTTGGGACAAATGAAACTTCACATGGGCAATAAAACTGAACCTCAATATGGAAAACAGAGCATCAGGACTCTCTTTGTAAGCACACACTGGTGATAGTGTAATTACTTTGGCTTTGACACCACATAACAAACCTTGCACCGGTTAAGGGAGTAATTATTAGAATTTAATAAGGCCTTCCACTCCGTATTGTTACAGTGACTAAAACTGAAAATTGCTCACATTAAAAGGCATTAATGAAGCTATTTGTAGGAGAGTTAGAGTTTGGGAACAGTAACAACTGCGCAATGGAATGAGTCATAACCAGGCTGATGGACTACAGTACATGTACAGTCACCTCACATTTCAATCTGTGAATCATCTGCCAACTGACATCTCCGAAACAGAAATAGTCGCCAGTGCCCACATCTTCCACAAGCGACAGGGTTAAAATTACCATCCTAGATGATGACGGAATGTAATGGCTCTCTAAAGGAGGAGTTGAAGTGGAAAACAGACCAAGAGTGCATCCATTATCTACCACTTAAAGGCCTCGAGCAGAGTCAAACATCAATCAGGTTTATTAGTTTTCAATAGCGGTGACCTTTTGATCCCCAAAGTACAGTTTATGGACAGTATCTACCTGTACCTGTGAGTGAAATACAATCAATACCAGAGGAGCTTCATGCTTCTGCGCCCAGTTCATGGGACCGCAGAGCCTGTCCGGATAGGAAGATGTGGGGCTGGTGGCGCAAGACTGACGGGTAGAGAGCAAGTCAAGTGCACTGCTGGGAACTCCACCCCAACACACAAGACAGCCATGCATCAGTCCAACCAGACAGATGGTCTATATTGACCATGTTCTACTGCAATAAACAGCAGTAGAAGACAACTGTCCTAGATTGGCTGCCATTAAAATTCAATGGCAGTTTCCTACATTTTAATTTCCTTTTACGTCAAACTCTTTAACATCTCAAATTTGGTGAAATGCCTTAAATGGCCATACCTTTTCACCAACTTCATTTGAAGACCATCTATATTTTCTGGTATCAGAGTACTGGACCTTTTAGATAAAGTTAGAACCACTTGTCCACCAAATATGAAAGCAAAGGTTTGAGTTTACAGATATCACACAAAGATGTCACAAACTTATTTATCAACCCATTGTGTTTTCTATTAAAAACATCCAGACAGAGATTTATATACAAGACATATAAGCTGTATATAACATATGGACACAGGGTCTACGTTTTGACTATTTTTGTCCAAGATGTATGGTGCTCTATGCTTTGGTTTATACCCCTGCTGACAATGGAAACTGACCAGTGGAAATGTGGCTATAGACTCCAACAGAAAGATCATGAAAATGTAGTCAGGTTTAAAGAAAGAGCTATTATGCCTAAAAGGTAGCATCCAAAAAAAACATTTTCACAGGTGTTTTCTGAAAGAATTAAAAATGCAGAGAGACAGTTGGACAAAGGAAGGTCAACTACCCTCAATGTGAGAAATGGAGACTCATGTCGATTTGTCTGGTAGAGCTGGGGCACAGCTTAGATTAGCTTTATGCCAACTATCCATCTACACTAAACAAAATATATCTACAGTTCATCTCAATGTAATTGGGGGCAATTCCTCGTGGTCCAAATGGCTGGGGCGGCCTCTGTAAATGAATCTTGCTGCAGTTTGTTTGTCTTTGTCGCGATGCCAGGATGTTTGTTTGGGTAACTCTAGAGCGGGCAGGCCAGTAATGCGATCATTACAGCAGCCAGGATGACTAAAAATACATTGTAACCAACGCAAAGGCACATTGACAGCATAATAATACATTATCCCTGTAGGTTCTAGTTTCACTGTGACAGTTAGTTGTAATGTAACCCAGTTTGTGGGGTAAACCTAGACTTGCATTCAGTCTGAAAAAGCCAGGACTGCTCATGTACTGGACAGCAATTACCCTGAATGATGAATATAAAGGCCGATAAACGCCACTGCTACATGCTGCTCTAACCTAGGAGAGCTCTAATGTTTTAGGACAATGAAATTTTAATTGGGAATATCCTAAGGAGCCCTAAATTACTTTTGGGAAGGCAAACCAAGTGTACATTTCCAGAAAAGTCAGTTTGACGGTAATTTCAGATTGGATGACTTGCTTATGAGCCATTTTCTGCTGCTGTTTTAAGTAGAGCATGGAAAAGTGCATTGTGTTTTATGTTGTAGTACACAGTTGAACAAAATGAAATCCTAGAAAAGTAATTTTGACCACTACTTCCACATGACCCAATTTAGGATCTAAAACAAGGGTCCTTTCAAGTTTAAAAAGATGGGTTGAAAAAAAAAAGGTTAAACTGACCGGTCAGTTGACATTTTTTATTACCATAACTTTATGGTACTATATTCTACTTAGCTGCCCTATAAAAAAAAGGAGCGTTTGTGGGCTTGTATGAAAAAAAACACAAAGGGGCTATAAATGGCTCCCTGGTCGTCATCCTTTTCCCGAAGATAGATTAGCACTCTTAGTAGACACATGTGGCATGGCATTGGCAGCCAATAATCTCCCCAGTGAGGAACATTAACCCGCTGAGGAGATTTGCTTAGGATGAAGACGAGTGTGGATGGAGAGCGACCGAGTGATTTCCCTTACATGGAGGCCATGAGATAAGCCTCTTGGTTTCCCTCTTTGCAGATAAAGACCCCCACATTACAGTTATCGTCAGATTATAGACTTGCCTCTCTCTATAAGTACAAGATGATGCTGGACAGGGCCTAACTTCACCAACGCCATTAGGATTGCTCTGTCTGCAGTGTTCTCTGCAGCAATCCATCTGGTTTACAGCCACTTCATGTTATCACATTCACCTGACTCTTCTCGAGTAGATATTGACCTAAGCCGTTCCTCCAGCTCACGAGAGACCAAGCTGCACCTGGTTCACACCAAATCGGAATGTCCGTTAATCCCTTCTGAAGATTTCAAGCTACCTCAAAACATCGATACTAGCAATGAAAAAATTACCCCAGTTGGCAAAATGTCCTATATTGTCTTTTAAGGTCATCAAATCAGTGCAGCAGAAGTGATGAAAAGAATAAATGTCAATGAACATCCTCATTCTATAGCAAAAACCATTGGACTGAAAAGCCAAGGTTTAGAGCCTCGTGGCCCAGAACTGTGAACGTGGCTGTGCTTGGCCCCAAATGGGACCATCACCTGGGTGCACTCCTGGATAACCTATTTCCGCAGTAAAATGACTGATGGGGCTGGGATAAGATGGCAGCGATGCAGAGAGTAGAAAGTAGCGGGGGTTTGTCTATCTCTAGTTCTGCTCCAGTAGTGCCCCTCTTCCAAAATGCCCCCGGGAGGAGATTTAAGTGTGTCAAGGCTCTGTGTGCAAGAAGATGGCTTCAAACACACCGTGCCGAGACTTTATCACTGTGTAGTTCTAGCCTTCTCTGATGCTTTCCAACCTTTCTTTCCCTCCCCTGCCGTGCTGCTCTCCTTCTCCATACCCAACTCTATTAATCTCCAGTCTGTACGCTAGGGCTGTGCAATACTGCTAAAAAATAAGAAATATGAGAGTTTAGGTTTGATGCCTTTTAGTTTGAGCTCTAAGTACAACCGTCAGTGGCAAACTGTCAGGTTAATCAAGGTATTATTGAGTCCTCAGTTTAACCACTAGTCTCTCTAGATGAGGTAGTGTAGTTTACACGGCAAAGGATGTATTCAAGATGTAAAAACTGCTCTGTTAAAGCAAAACACATGGCAGATTTGCATAAATAAACAAGCACATTATGTGTCACACTGACAATGGGCTATTTAGGTTCATGTCAAACTTCTGATGTTTTGAGCGGGAATCGAACCGCCCACCCGTCGGTCGAAAGGACAGCAGCTCTACCAGTCGCCCCAGTTTACTCAAGATTTACTCAAAGATGGTTCACCAAATAACCAACCTGGAAATGATTGGAAGGTATCTGCCTTTTCCGACAAATTCCAGATTATCTGGCCTGTCAAGTTAATTTTTCATTGTTAAAAATCATAAAACATTATTATTAATAAACTGAGTTGATTTATTGGCCCGCCCTATTTCACTCTATTCTTCCTTCTTTACACTAAAATCTCATCTTCCCTGGGTAACGGAACGCAGCACACAGGGAAAACTGTGGGCACGTTAGCTGTAAAGACGTGGTGATGGATGCTATCCGTCAATCACCAAATCCTTGACATGGATGCGTTAGAAAAAACATCCTCAGACACTTGAAGTTCAATTGTACCTTGTGAAAGAACTTTCAGTCGGAGGAGCATGTGTAGGCGGCGCAAGTGTGTATTTATGTGATACACAGTACGCACAACAACAGCGGGAGGTTGCTGTCTGTCAGGTTCCTCAGTAAACCTTTATTTTTTTAGTGTCTGACATATTATTTTAAACTGCAAGCCTCTGCAATCCATCACCTTTTAGCTCCGGTATTGAACCTCTGCAACTGCACAATGCGGCTACAAGGAATAATTAAAGCGAGAAATCAGCGGTCCCAAAGGACTGCAGTAAAAATAAATCACGGGTATGAAACGAGCCAATACACCGGCCCTTCCCCGTGGGCTGCTTCTTCTGTCAGCCACACGGAATAAACAAAAGCCGGCAAGTAAAACCCCTGTTGACATCCGTCTCGCTGTGAGTGCTTTCAGTCAAAGAAATTAGATTTAAATATTTGAAGGCAGCACAAGGAGGAGGAAAGTTCCTTTTTATAATAAAATGAATGCAAGATGGGGAGCCAGCTGAGCAAAGCTAGCTCTACACATCAATGTTTAATGGGCCGTGACGTGTACAATAGGTGGGAAGAAATGAGAGGAGAATACTACTGCGATTAGCCAAAAAGAAAATAGATGAAAGTTGTTCAAAGCAACTGCAAAGGACATTCAGTTAAATCACAGTATAATAAGCTGCAGTCATAAATGATTGACTGCATTTCCTGAAATGACTATGTGCTCAGCAGTTTTTATATGACAGCTTCCACTGAGACAGAGGCTTTTAATATTTCATCATACAATGGCCACATATAAAGCCCTGTGACCTGTTGAAAGTGCTATGCTGCATGTTCATGATTGGCAAAACCTAATAAAATTGTCCTGAAATAATGAGACAGTAGGTCACCCTTTTGCAATAACTAAACATCTTTCTTTCCGCTCTTCCTTACACTCTTTTTGCAAAAACTCGGATTTTGCAAATGTCAGACTCACTTTGTCAGCTGTTGGGACTGCTATTTGGAAAATCATATTTAGGTATGTATGTAGGCTTTGTAATGCTACTATTGCAGTTCTGGTCAAACCTTCTTGCCCCCTTTCCTGCTTCCATCAATAAAAAAAAAATAAATAAAAAAATACTTAAAAAAATAAAATTCAGGTGTAATTTTACTGACATTACATGAAAACTTAGTGGATGGTAACACAATCAGCAGTAACAAGTAACAGTAACAAAAGTCAGCACTAATATGGAGGTGTGCAAGGGGCACACATAATGGTGTTGGTTTAGTTGCACAAATTGCTGCCAACATAAAATGTACAAAGTGCATTATAACCAACATTCAAGTCGTGATTGTGAACGACACACTTTTGCAACAAGTCATTGCCTGTAGCTGCTACAGACCAGTAACAGCCAACAACAGCTGCCGTTCTGAAAGTGCTCAAACCTAATACCTTATACAACAAATGGTGCCTTTTTTTTTTTTTTTCTAGCAAACACAACATGAAGGACAAGCTGTTCACTTGTATATTTTATCCCATCTACAGACATAACCATGACAACAATATCATTCTAACACTTGACCTCCTGGCTTACATAATGGCCAATGGTGAATTAAAAATTAACACAGCAATTATTGCAACAGCTTTGAGTTCAGCATTGTTTTGCCCTGTTTTTGCTCTTTGCAGATGAGGTACATCAAAGAAATGTTGCACTAAATATGCTCAAACCCAGTCCTTTGCCTTTGCCCATTTTTAGGCTTCATCAGGGTCAAAGAGAACTTTTTAAGTTATTGTATTTTTTGTATAGTATAGCCCATCAAATGACAGTGTTCATGGAAACTCAAGACCAGTCTTGATATTTAGACTGGTCTAAAGACTCTTTTGGTCTTGGTCTTGTCATGGTCTTGATTTCTCAAACTCATTTTTACTCAGTCTTGCACATCAAGACTAACCAAGCACTGGTGCATTAGTCTATTCTTGGGACTGAATGAAAATTATTAATATTTTTATATTAAATTGGAAATCTTGTTCTAAATCTGCTTTGTTTCACCAAACATTAATCTTAATGAGTTTTAACTTAGTTGAAAACTGTTAGCTTGATTTTGATTTGATTTGATTTATTTAGATGACGCTTTTATCCAAAGCGACTTACATTGTTCTAATGTAATTACCAGTGTTACAGTCACTGGAGGCAAGGTGGGTTAAGTGTCTTGCCCAAGGACACAACGACAGTATGAACTGTGGGGAGAGTGGGAATCGCCTACCTTCCGGTTGAAAGGCGACCACTCTACCCACTGAGCTACTGCCCCCTTGTATCTAATACAGTGTATAGTGCACAGATTCTGGTCTTGACTCGGTCTTGACCTGCTATGTCTTGACTAAGTAGGTTCATAAATAGTTTGTCACAAATTAGTCTAATTATGTATTTATAAATTATTAATAATGCTTATACATTAAAAAACAAACAATGATCATATGGTTTGCTAAATAGTGAGCCGTCACTTTACCCATTCAGCATAAAATCTCAAACGCTATTATGATTATTTTCTTATATTCTCTTCCAGCATTTAAAGTGTCAGTGTTGAGCTTTTCTAACATAACCAAACTATAAATCTATGATAAGGGGGACCCTTACTCTAAAGCAGTATCAAGACATTTAGATACAAAATGAGACTATATAATATATATAGAATATAAGGAAGGGCATAGTTTAAAAGCTCTATGAACGTAAGGAGACAGGAAATGTTAGCTGCAGGATGGATGTGTAATCAGGTAGAAATAAAAGCAGATGAAAACATTTTCCTCTTAAAACTCTTTCAGATTTCTGAAGTGGCAGAAGTGGCGGTTACTCAAAGCATCCCCTCCATGCATAATATACGCCATTTTGTTTATTAATGTTGCACTCTCCCCGGTGGAGACTCCAATCCATGGACACAAACCTCTGAGTGGCAGGGCTTTAATATCTTACGGTTTTAAATAATTAAAGGCGGCTTACATCAGTGCGCCCCTCTGAAGATGTGTTCCTCTTGTCTCTGCCAACTACAAAGCCAAGGTGTTTGCCCACGCCATCGTTCACTCCCACTGATGTGCTCACGCTGCTTTCATGTGCGGCAGGCAAAGAAGGTGGGCCAATGTAAGAATGTTCCCAGCACGTGCAACAGTCGGTGCATGTCACCTCCCCTGAGCTCTTTTGCCAACCTGGAACAATTTTTCTTTTTTTTTTTTTTTGCGTTTAAAAACTTCAAGAAGAAAGTGTTTCTTGGTGAAACCCTGGAGAAAGTCTGAATAAATAACACCTGCAGTTCGTGATAATTCTGTAAAGAATTTAAAAAACAAACAACGTGGTGTCGGTATCAATATCCTCCTAAAGCATATGTTTATTTTAATATGTGTGCTCCCATTAGAATCACAAAAGTCTGACACAAAAATTACACTAATAGGAACTAAACGCCATTACCATTCCTTTCTCTTATGTGACATATGGACTTGTGCATGTCTTCGATTGCTTTAGAGGGACACTCATCAAAAGCAAAGTGTGGAGAATCCAATGGCGTGGTGGGCAGGCAAAGAGCTATCTTCCATTTCTTTACGTGGTCATTCATTTTAATAGAAAAGCTACGAATGGCTGTGTCAGAATGGAGCGCGTTCATCTGGTCGCCGCGGTGGTATATGACACCTTATTTCGCGGTGCTGCTTACACATGCAAGCGCAAGACACGGAAAATCAATTTCACTGGCAGGATGGGAGATGTGCTCGTGAGGTAGCTGGGGGTCTCCTTTTTACTGATGAATAGCAACTATTCAGAGCATTACTTCCAAAGAAGGTCCACTTTTCCAGATAAATGAAATGGTAACATTTGTAGCATTTGAAATGTTTGCCAACATACATTTTTTTGTGCATCCTAGTTTATATTACTAGGTGGGCAAAGGATTGTAAATATTGATTTTTTATTCTTGTTATTAAATGTATATTGTTTATTATTTAAAGTATTTGTCATATTTTATTGTTTCTTAGTAGTTGACTGGTGTGTTGCCCCGGCCCCTTAACATAACAAACATTTGGGCGATATTTGTACAACTTTGAATTGGCAATAACTAAAATGTATGGTTTAACAGCATCAGCATAATCTGATGCATTTAGCCTTACCATTATTTTTCCTGAGGCCGTGTTGAACTAAAACTAATTTGGCTGTAACTTAGTGTCTCAAATGTGAAATTACTGTAGCTATCTATATTCATGTATTTGTTCACCCCAGTCAGTATTACGACCAATCACTGCTCTTATCACAGCTACCTTCTAGGCAGATTTATGGCAGTAAAATTACTCTTTTTGTACTAACCTTACTAAAAAGAACTGACCCAAAGCCAACAACTTAGAGAAGGATGCAAAATAGCACCACAATTGTTAATTCAGACATTTGAAAACCATTTTTAGCCTTGGCAACTAACTGCAGGTATGTAGCCTCGTACTCTTAGTATGTACTTGTCTGCATTTGACAAAAGCACAAATATTGAGGTCTGAAGGGAGGGTTGTAAGGTGGGGATGTTTGGGCAGGACAGAAAATGTCAAGCCAGCGAGCTTATCTTAACTGTCCAGAACACCTGAGGCGTCCTTTCTGTTTCTCATCACGGGGCGTGTGTCCATGCATGCGCCTGTGCGCCTCGGACGTGAAGGGAGAATCATGAATACTAATGGTGTACTGTGAAAGAGAAGGGTTGTGACTTGACTCTCAACGGAGCGCGCTGAACAGCTCTCCCCTCCTTCTGCACACACGCTGCACCTGACCTCTCCCTGCAGCCCGCAGATAAAGCTGTGATTATCAAACACAGCAGCTTGTCATTAGCACAGTCACCAAAGATATAGACCATCGGCAAAAAAAAGAACAAGACTCAGGCTGAATGGCCGCACACCGGGTTGGGTTTTAGCCACAATGGTACTCAAACCTTGGGAATGGTAAGGCTAGTGCCCTGTCGGTCCAGTGTGGGGCGCGTTGATGGTTGGAGGCAGCAGCTGAATTCATCAGTATGCATTTGCAGCACAGCCAAGGAAACCACAAGGCTCACAGGACTACAAGCGGCGACTGTTCTCCCAAAGGAAGAAGTGAAACATGAGAAAACATAGCAGAAAACAATAACAATCACCATCAAGGTTTAGAAGATACAAGAAAAAGGAAAGTTTATTGCCCTCAAGATGCTTTAAAGTGCTTCGAAATATAGGCACAACCTTATCAGGTATGTCAAAGGGGAATGTAGACACCTTGTTAAGATATATGTGACTAAACAATATCTTTCCAATTACTGCTAGGCTTTTAACCCACACGAGTAAAAGGGCACATATTACTCCAATTCTAGCTTCTCTTCATTGGCTACCAGTGAAATTTAGAATGCACTTTAAAATTTTGGTTCTAACTTTTAGAGCCTTACAAGGACAGGCGCCCCCATACATCTCTGACCTGATACAGTTGCGTACGTCCTCACGTAGTCTGAGATCAACAGGCCAGAGATTTTTAGTTGCCCCCTTTACACATTTTAAAATTAGAGGGGACCGTTCGTTTCAACCTGTGGCACCTCGGTTGTGGAACGCTTTGCCTCCTTCCATACGCTGCTTGGATTGTATGGAAAATTTTAAAACCCAGTTGAAAACTCTTCTTTTTAAAGAAGCTTTTAACTAGACAGGTGGCCTTATGTGTACTACTGTTTATCTTGATTATGTGCTGTAATGTATTGTATGTAAGTGTTGTGTATTCTAACTATTGTTGTGAAGCACTTTGTGATTTTTATCTGTGAAATGTGCTATACAAATAAATTTTACTTACTTACTTACTTACTTCAAGAGCAAAGGACGCTATGATTTCCAACGACTAGAGCTATCTGCATCCGCTACAACAAGCTCACAATTAAAATCAGTGTGCAAGCTGAATTACAGTACAGTGCAATTGCTTTAGTGATTCCTGCTTCAACAAAGGGATAGAATTATAAGTTTTCCTAATGCTCTAGGTGCGGGAATGATATGAATATTTTATTATGCGATGATCTGAGATGATTGAAGTCAATGCACGCTCATTTCCCATCTACGGTCCTTCGTTCTCCTGCTCCTACAATCAGACCAGAGGTTAGGTCTGCTTTCGAGGTCCTGAGTGACCAATTATGATGCAAGGGCCAAAAGGTGAACAATGGCGATTATTCTGGTATTTTTACCGCAAGAACTGCTCCAACCATGTGTTTTCTTTGTCTGCAATTAAAAGGAGCAAACAATATGTGGAATAGAGATGCAAAGTGGACAAAGTGATCCACCCAGCTTTAAGATCACTTGAAAGGTCTCCACTTAAGACATCAATGAAAGCCTGAATCAACATGCACTTATTAATCCCTTCAGCCCTATGGGGAGAGTGATCAGGTGTTCATTACCTCACATCCAAATTCATGAAAAGATGTGTGACTGCAAGCATAGATGTGTTAACAGGTAAGCCATGAGCAAAAGCAGACACCTATGAAAATGGTGTTACAATGTGTAACAAGCTTATTGGTGTGCATTTAGAACAGTGTAGGGCAGTGATTCACAAACACAAAGTATTACGGTATACACAGTTAAAGAAGAGACTATGTTATTCCTACATCAACATTATGATTTAAATGATTTTCATTTAATCCCTTTTCCTGGACTAAAAGTAACTACAACAAGGCTCGAGTGACTATACCATTTACACATACAAGGATTATTAATGGCAGTGCTTGTGAATCCATGCTTATACTGCCAAAATATATGGGACAGTTTAAGAGCAGCCCACATATAGCCCCATAAGGCTGAGACTTATAGAGGCTTTGAAGACAATCCTTGCCATAAAAAAAAAAAAAAACATTATAATAACTATTGCTTCTCCTTCAGATCTTACAAAGAAGTAAATATGGGTCACTTATCAGGAGACATGCAGTCCAGTGAAATGTTACAGTTCAGCGGTTAAGACTCTCCAATTAGCTGTAATCAGAGAAACATGTGTGACACTCGGAGTCATCTCAATAGACAGTAATGAACTGCTTTACATATAGAAAGCTGCAATCGGTTGCTGTCTCCGGCAGCCAGTAAGAACCTTCTAAACCGGGCAGCACTTCATCCATCACAGAGTATGATGGTAACAATGGGCATAGTTAATCAGAAGAGGATGAATACTGGCCCCTTGTTTGCTTATGCTTATTAAAACCCTTTCTATTTTGAAACAGTTTGATTGGTTTGTCATAACAAAAAAGTACTGACCTTATTACCAATGTTAAGATGATTTTCTTTCTTACATTACTTTTTTACAGCTGTGAAAAAGTCCCAGTGTTAATATGTTCACAATTTCTATCAAATGGATAATGTTTTTTGTGGCACTTGTAAAACTGCACAGTTGACATTGGATGTCATTGAAATGGGGAGTTGTTGCCAGAATGCATGTGAAACATTTTTAACCAGTCAATTACAAAGTCGAGCCCAGGGGGAAATCACAAGGTCTAATCTTATATAGCCCTCACTCAAATTGCTATCAAATGAGTTTTAATGGAATGGAATTGATTTACTTTATTATCAAAATATTAGATCATGTACTATATATAATTGACTGATACATTTAGCATCTCAACAATATAGTCTAACACATGTGAGTGACTATAACAAAGACCAAGGTTTGGAACAACACAGTTGTTTCTCACTGAGAAATTCAGTTACTGCACAAGAGGATAGGCGATTGACTAACCTCTTGTTTTTTAACTCGGAACAAGGAGAGCACTCTAGTTACATGGCCGAATCAAGCTGTGTGTAGTGTAGTCTGACTCAACAAAGTAAGCATCATGGATGGTTTTTTGCTCATTTGTTGAGAATTGTAACTTTTAAACATCCATACAGTAAGTGTTCCTTAATGTGTGAATAACTTAAATCTCAATAAATATGAGATTGTAGCAGTTGTCTCTGAAAGTTACACAATTCTAGTTGTTTGGTGTTACTTAACATCCAGTATAATTCCATTTTGGCCAATTTTGAAAGACTAATTGCGCCTCACAACATATGTGCAATGCTCTAAAGGACTGAAATCAATCTCTCTGCTGCACGGCATGTGTGTATGCTCACGGATGCGCGGGTGTGTGTGCCCGCCAGTGAGTACAGCGTGGCCCTGCAGGAGCTCATCCAGACAGATGTAGCATAATAATGACACTGTGGGAAGAGAGGAGCCGATAAGGCCTGAGCCTTGAATCGCATAGACCTGATATGCTAAAACCCAGGGGTAGGTTCAGGGCCACAGTGACAGCTTAATGGATGATAGGTGCCTCCCTTTCCAGCAGACTCTAAGACTTACTTGCCTCTCCTCCAGCAGGCAGGTGGAAGGTTTTCCCAGAGCTTAAGGAGCTGACGTGAGGTCTGACCAGGTTGGTGGTAAGTGTTACAATGTTGTGACAATGACAACAGAGTGGAGAAACTGCCGACAAAACGGGCCCCAAAGCAAGAGGGCTCTTATCAGTAAGTGGAGTATTAGTGCTGGTAATAAGCTGTGCCACTTGGTTGACAATACACGGAGCGCTGGCATTCTAGGCAAGTACTTGATATGCCATGCTGCAATGGAAGTATTTATGATGGCAATTGAAATTGACTCCCGGAAACAGAGAAGCATTCTAATGTGCGTGTGCTGTCTTGTCAGAGATAATGAAAATTCTGGAAGTGTGCTGCTAAAAACAACGCAGACCAAATGAGAAAACAGCAGCGTTTGTGGTGTGGGCGGACATTAGTAACCGCTACAGCATACTGCCAGAGTAGAAAAAAAAAAAGATCCAAACAGAGCCAACCAACTAAATAACACTATGCATTGGCTGGGCTGCTTCTCACTATAGATGTTTTTTGTGCAACACCTGAGTAGAAAAAAAAAAGTCTGGGACTTGTTGGGCAAGTTCTCAGTCCTAAGTTAGAGAAGCAAGTTTACAATGCAAATGTTGCCTTTTCTTTTCTCTTTACCAGTGCAAACAGACCATTTCTCTAACAGGCCACTATCTTCTGACAGCAATAAATCCACGAGAGTCAGTGAACATTTTTATGTTAATCATGTCAATTTAAATAGCTTAGAAACTTGAGATGTGAGAGGTGCAATCCAATTATCCAAGCTTGACGAAAGAGAAGGCAGCAAAATATAAAAAGAAACGCCAATAAGAGGAGGACTTTGCCATTTTATAAGACTCAGTTATTGAGTGCTCTCTCTGATTAACTGGCCCACCTTGGTTCCAAATAGGAACCAACAAAGTATGCAACCTTCCTTCACTAAACCTTGATGAAATGGCAGTAACACGGACTAAAAGGAGACAACAATAGAGGTAGGTGGACTAAAATGGCATTTTTGGCATTAAAAAAAATGTTTTGATAGATTACAAGAGTGTCAGGTATTTCAGCTTCAAGTCTGTGCAGCTGATATCACAGAGAATTCTGAAAGCAGAATGGTACAGGCCCTGTTTATTGTTGCATTCAAACCCAAGCTGACAGTCAGCCTTGCTCTCAGAAAGGAAATCAATAGATGAAAAAGGAAAATCAACATTTTATGTATTTTCTTCTGGCTTTATGCAGCTGTAATATGTTTTAGAAAAATGTAAGACCTAGGCAAGGCCATTTTACATGACAGGACACAACATTTAAGAGTCCCTGTCAAACACGCCTTATCCTCTGACCTTTATCCGGCTGCATATACAGTATAAGCACAATTGTCAGAAGTAAGTTGATTCTCCTGACATCCTCCAAATCATCTTCTTTAATGCATGTCTTCTGAAGGATGTAAATTGTGTTCATACATGCAGCCCAGGTTAGCAGACAGTGTTGCGTTGTGTGTTGTTGAGGCAGGTTGAGTGTGTGCAACAGTCATCACAAAACCTAACAAATTCCAACTCTTTTCATATACAAAAGGTCAAAATTATTGCACATTATTTACTCTTTATACACCAATAAGTCAAGTAACGGAGCTGCGGTATCTAAGTGCCTTCTTCAAGGAACTTGATGGCAGTGACAGCGGTAGTATGTGTGTTCAAACATATGTGCAGCCTAAAATAGTACAAAAAACAACTGGACCTGCAAACATTTTTTTGCAAACAGGATTTGTATACTAGGTGCCCACATGGACATCCTGTGAGGAAAGAAATTGCTTTTATACATAGCACACCAGGCAACTGAGAAGTGGCAAGGAGGCTCCAAATATGGCCTCAAATGGTTGATTTGATTTTGCCATAGTTATTGCTGTTTAAACTACAATTAATGGCTGTGCAACTAATTACACAATGTCTTTGTTTGTGTGATTATGTGTCATATCTGTTGAGATCCCAGGTACTACAATCACCTTTGCACACATGCATGCATGACTCGAGGATAGTACATGAATCAAAGAGGCTTAAGATAATAATTTTCTGACAGTTCCATAGAAATAATTGAATGCACTTCAATACCCAAACTCAATATGACAGCAATATTGACATCACTTATTTATATAATTTAACAAAAAAAAAAAAAAAACTGGAGATGGCCTTAAAATAAGTCATTACAGTCTAGTCAGCACCATTAAAGGCTAGCTCATGAATTTGTCATTGACAGAGACTGCCCATACCTTCCTGTCTCCTCTACAGCCAGGGTTAGCCCTCATTTATGTGCCCAGTCACATTTTAACAGTGAGAATGTGTGCATGTAGCTGCATCTAGGGTGGAGAATATGGATAAGGAAAAATCCATCTCAGGCGAGCAGCCGGGAAGGGCTTGATCCTTTCTGTAGAGGCTCGCTGTAGGCGCAAAAGGCTAATCATGGCTGCTTTACCCATCAATTACTGCTGACTGATTGATAGAGAGATTACATGTTTACCGAGTCGAGAGAAATGAGGGTGGAACGGGAGGTACCAACGGAGATATGGAGAGAAAAGGGTTGGTGGAAAGTGAAATGCAATTGGAACAACGTGAGCATACTGAATAATCAATATATGCTATTAACGTCCCCTGTCAAGTAATGCATGTACAGGGTGCTAAATAAATTTGCAGAAGAAGTAGGAAAGGGAACATTAAAGGAATCGTCAATGTGAAACCCTGCCTTGTCCCTGACAGCTTAGGCGAAGAACAGCACAGCAAACCGATGCACCGCTGAGCAGTGAGCCAGAGACTTACACTGGAGAAAGTAGGACAACATAACCACAGCTCAGGCAATTATCAATGGATTTTCCCCTGCACACAATGTACCATGATACACAAACAGGCAAGGTTTAACATCGCAACAAGCAGTCAAGACTATTCTCTGTTAGTGATTGTCAACACGCATCAATAAATATAGTGTGGGTGGCGATTACATGATTCTAAATTGGCCACAGTTCAATACATTGGAGGGCCCAAGACGGCTGCAGGGCTTGAAAGGCAACAAGCATAACCCAGCTGGCTTGGGAATGTGCTGCAAAAACCCCGGATGGGAATGACTTCTGGTAACATCATGCGTCAATTTGGGGTCATGAATCAAGACTGTGGCCTATTGGGAGCATTTCGCCTTGCCCAGGACTGGCTCCTCTTAGCCTTTCCAGAAATGACAGAGATCAATAGATGAATGAAGCAATTGGCCAGTGCTTAACTTAGAGCTTATTGCCAGTATAAATCATACCCTTGAAGAAAATTTACTCTTGTTGACCTGTTAGATGGTAATCATTAAATTCTACAGCCATTTTTAATCATGCACTTAATAATCATCATCAATTTTAGTTAAATGAGTCATATAACTACAAAAAAAAAAAAAAATAACAACTAAATTATATCCATATGACACAAAACTGAAAACACAAATTAAAAAAAGAAAAAAATAATCATAGCATAATGGAAATATTGTCTACAACAGAAGTGAGTTGTCCTGGGCGTTTTTGTGAACCGATAGACGAGTTCCATAAACTTCTGTGATTCATGCAAAAGTGCAGTTATCACAAAGACAAATATGTTTTTTTAGTGTAATTTGTGAAGGTTTCTTTGGTGTTAGTATTAGCTGATAGAAATCTGTACTTGTGTATAAAGACACTGGTAATGTTAAATTACTTTGACATTGAAAGCTGAATAGCTATTTTAAAGATTTGACACATTTTGTGTCATCTATGGGTATACATGAAAGGCACACATATCTGTCTTGGTCATTTCTCCACCATGGCACAAGTCACAGTAGCTTATGTTACTTTGTCAGAATACCAAGACTTCTGTTCTTTTAAAATTTGTGGAGATGTTTTGAGCCATCTGGGCCATCGTATATTTGGCCAATTCCACAATCCAGCCAAGACCCATCGAGGTGAGCCAACACAAAAGATGAGAGTTGTGGCTAAAGTAGGCCTTCCTTTATAGGCTTGGACAAGACAACTGAATTAAAGAAAGAGCAATGCTAACACAGGCTCTTACCATGACCCCCACGAGTAAGAAAGGGCATCCTGTTGATAGCAATGGGCACTGTGCCATGCTTGTTGTGGAAGTGGTGGACGTGGTGAGTGGTACTGAGTGAGGAGGAAACGCGGGCGGCTACGGCGGGGCAAGGAAACACCAGCAGGGCCAGCGAGAGCACAAGCCGGAACAGGAAAGCCGGACTGGCCCAGACTGCAGGTGAAGCCGCCCCTTGGCGGGTCTGTTGATGTAAACCTCCGTCCACCTCCTCCACTTCCACTTCCTCCTGCTCCATGGGGGCGGGGCCTAAAAGGAACAGAAGGCCCCTCCCCCTCAGACGACACAAACAGGAAGTGAACATCTCAAAGAAATCCAGGGCCCATGGTCCCCTGCTTTCCAGCGTGGGGAGTGAAAAAGAAAGAAAATGTAAAAAGCCAAGAAAAAGATCCGTTAAAAATCCCAAAAATAATTGAAAAGAAAAAATAACGAAGAAAGAAAAATACAAAATCCTTCCAGAAAAAACAGACCCAAAAAATCCTCCAAAAGTCTACTGTAGAGTGTTGTATCCGAAAGCTTCTGATGAGATCCAAAAGCAACCAATCTTACAGCGATCTTACAAATGTTTATCATCAACTTCCTCAGCCCCCTTTTACCCAACAATCACAGCCTTGCAGCATAAATTAAGTAACTACCAGACTCCATCTTAGCTCCGTCACAAAATATCTTGTTTACAGCTCTTGAAGTTGATTGCTTGACCAGGGGAGATCTTCACAGGGCTCCTCCACCCATTATCCAGGATGCTAAGACCAAGTATAAGACTCCCACTATTCCTTATTCAAATGGTGAGTGCTTGAATGGCAAAACACATAGGAGTGCAAGGTGCCAGAGCAGAGGCGTGGGGTGCTGTGACGAAGAAGCAGTCAAATCCTATCTCGGGGCTTGGGATCCCTGAAGGAGCTCTGAGTCTGTTCAGTCTGGAGCTCAAAGCGGGAAATGGAATTAAAAAAATAGCACTGTGAAGAGGACAAAATGGTCGGCTATTTTCCACAGCAATGAAACCTCTGCCAGTAAAATAAAATCAATAAGAACTGAGGAACGCAGAGCAAGATTAAATCAAATCCAAAGAGTGTGGACTGTCCAGTTCAGTCAAGCAATCCTCCGATCCTTTTAGACTTGTACGTCCCACTTCTGATTGCACTTCCCTCGCTCAGAGTATGATCCCTTTTGTTTGCCCCCTCAAACGGATCGGTGTAAGGTGGGATGCAGATGAGAGGCAGCCGCTGGTCCTCTCGGTGGAGCGCCGACACAGGGCACTGCTGCTGCTACTCCTGGCTTGCTGTGAGAGTCTGACGATGCTACTGCCGCTACTGGCTCTGCTGTGAAATTCATGCTAATTGAATCAGAAGCTGCAGCAACGAGCGCATCCTTCCTGCCCGCACAGTTTTCTCCCTTCTCCTTTTTCCTCCGATCAAGTCAGCCGCCCCCCTCCTCCCTCTGACTCTACTGCTTCTCCACAGAGGGCAAAGGAAAAAGAAAGACAAAAAGAAAGAAAGAAAGAAAAGAAACACACTAAGAGTCCGGCGGAAGGAAAGATAGAAAGAAAGGTGCTGGACACAGTGGGATCTTTTCAATGCACTGTCGATGATACACAGGGCAGAGCGGAGACAGGAGAGTGTTTGTGTGTCTGGATGGAGCGCGAGCTGAAGCGGGAGAGCAAGGGAGGGTGAGAGAGAGAGAAGGAGGGGTGCACACACGCAAAAAATGACGGCTTTACTGTTTACACAAATAGAAGCCAATGAAACCAATGGAAACCTGTGTGGATTTCTTCCTGGGTATGTAAGGGCGTGACATGCTTACAGTAAGTGGTGGTTTAACCAAAGTTATGCAAGATTTGCAGATGATCACGTTTTAAACCCAATCTCCTAAACAAAAACCTTTCTTTCTTTCTTTATTTTTTTAAAAAGAATTATGTTGTCTATGATGTTTCTCTAGTAAGCTATCCAGCTTAAGTGCAGACATGTTCATCATCATTTATCATTGTGTTTTTTTGGATTATGGATTTTTAAGTAGTCACATAAAGTTGTATTTCTGTTTGACATTTATCGAACCATAAATTGTATATGTTAAGGATTGATGTGAGGTGACATCGCTGAACAACTTGTAATCACATTTTTTGCAAATGTTTGCAGTTCCTCATGAGGCTTATCAGTCGCAATATTAACATTAAGCTAATTTTTATTATCAAGAGGTGAAGAATATATACGTAATAAAATATATTTGAGACATGTACAGTATTATCATATTTGTGGAAGTAAGGCTAACTTTTTAGTTTTGCAGTGATTGGATTTGTCAAGTTAATAAAGAAAAAAACAGTAAGTCATTGACTTAAGACAAGTAGGTGCAATACAATCAGCCACCAATCTAACCAACTGAGAAAACAAACAGAGTCAAAAACAGCTCAGTATCTGCTGCAGAATGCCATTGTTGGAACCCTGTGAACACAGCACACAGACTATTTGCAGTACTATCTCTCAAGTACTGGAGAGCAGACAATGTATTTGCAAAGTAGGGGAAGTGGGACCTCTATATTTCAATAATAATGATATCTTCTTTCTCTCTTCTTCTTTACATTCTCTATCTCAGTGCCACATTGGGTTTTGAAAAGGATGATATAAAATGACCTCAGTACTTTCAGCGTCATAGGTTTTATACTTTCAAAAGCACTAATAGCATGGATGTGTTCCCCAAAACCAATGTCAATCATGCTAAGTGTGATCAATACTCCACATGTACATGCAAAGCATTAGCAGACACATCAAACAGCCATGACATTTCACAGAGTCAAAACCTGTGCACTATTTGCAGATGATTACACTTTTTACACTTAAGGAAAGTCATCTCCATGGTGTAAATTAAATTATGTATCAACTGACCATTTTAATTCCAGATTCCCTTTATTAATTTCATCCTCCATTGCCTCTCTTTCATTGTCAGGATTTAACACAGTACCGTTCCAATTTGGACCTAAATTCCTCTCCTCGGCGTGTACTGTATTTCATTATCCCTCATGCACATTGTGTACTCATTCTCAGCTATTCTTGTCAAAAATGGAGCATGCTGCTTGTGTATGAGACGAAAGGGTGACATGTAGGGACAGACAGAAAAAATAGCCGGGAAGTGGATGTAAAAAGACAATAAGGCAGACTTCGAAACGGAAAAAGATGGAAGAGACCAAAGCAAAGTGCAAAGTGAAAGGGAGTAAAGATTGTGTATCAGATAAATCACAGCCGATAGAGATCTGGGCAGGGACAGGAGCTGAGCACGGGAGGACAGGAGGCAAGAAAAATGGCCGAAACAAGGAAAGCAAGCGGCGGTCTTCTGCACTGATGGAGAGAAGAGTGTGGCAACTATTACTCATTTACTCAGACCTGGTCCTCACAAACACCTCTGCCAGGTAGGAGCATCTCAAGGGAGGCAACAGAGGCTGTGTTTGCTTCTGTCAGCTCGAGAGAGAGAGAGGGAGATATGACACTTGTGCTGACTGACTGCCACATATGACCTTGCACTAAGACTGAACTCCAGGAGTCACAAGGAAGAATTTCAAAAAGGGAAAGTAACAAAACAACAACCTTTGTCCGAACACTGTCCAAAGCTATTTTTTGACTTTATGCAAACTTTTTGACTGTATGATGCGTCGTAAATGAGCAATATGTTTTTAACAGAACAAGATAACATCAGCAAGTTGATATATAGTGTACCAGAAATCATATTGGAGTTGGCAGGAAGTCTGCAAAGGTGTTCAACCCTTAAGGGTGCTGTAGTAGAATTTACACATGGCAATTGCTAATTGTTAATTAAGTGACATGCATCCATCAAAGATTTGTTGGCAACTTCAAAATCTGTCTTGTTAGTTTAGTCTGAACAATTTCACCAATACACCATACACAGTAGCACTGTGACCAGTATATATATATATATATATATATATATATATATATATATATATATATAGAGAGAGAGAGAGAGAGAGAGAGAGAGAGAGAAATCTATAGAAAAATCTGAATGCCGTTCGTCATTTTGACGTATTAATTAGAGGGGGATTTATTGTAAGTCCAACTTCTGTCCAGTTGGTGGCGAATGTACAAATTAATTAGTAATTATCTTGAATAGTCGAATTTGTCACGCTGCATTCAGTTGCAAAATTGTCACACCGGCTGAATGTCAGTAAGTTCTCACAGATCTACAGAACAGCCACTGAATTAAGTTAAGTTCAGCCTTTTGTAGTGGGTATCAAATTGTGTAATATACAGCGTTCTATACCTGCCTGTTCAAGCACAAAATATACTTCTGCTGTCAGTGCAGAAAAAAAACTAAATTTGCTTTGTGTTGAACATGAAATACCGTTTTTGTTCATCTGTTGCTCATACATATAACGAATAAATCTGTCCTGCTCGTCTTGTAATTTCTTAAAATGGGAGTTAAACAAAAATCTATTATAAGTATTATTCAAGTATGACAACTAAAAATGACAGGTAATAATAGATTATGATGGAAATTGTACGACTCTGTCCGTCAAAATGATTGTTAGTGAGAAAGGATTTTCAAACTGCTTTACTGGAACATTTAACACATTGCCTTGACTCTATGGTTGTCTTGGGATCTGCATATCTTCAAGAAGGCCTCTTTTCAAAAGCTAGCATTTGAAGCACATCTCTTGAATTTAACCTTTTATTTGATCCGACAATTTAATGGGCGTCTGAATAAAACCCTCAGATAGAGCGAGACAATTGAAAATGTCACATATTTTGAGAATGAACATGTGGACAGTGAGTGGAAATACATTGCACTAGTTAAACTTGAAGTATGAAAAGTTGCATTTATGGTTTGTTTAAAATAAGGCAACTCCTAAAATCCAAACACATTTGACTGTAAACTGTGCTGTTTCATTACAAGACTGTCACTGACACTGTGGATGTTTCCTTCTGAGGACACAGCGTGGACTGGGAACTCATTATGAAGGAAAACACAGAGGACTGCCAACACCTGCCGCTCTACTCCACTTCCCTCCGGCAAAGGTAAAAAAAAACAAAAAATAAAAAAAACAAGGAATACGGAGCACACTATTTCACAGGGGTAGGCCGTCTCTCTGAGCTCACATGCACTTGTACTAATTGCGCTGCCATGACAATGCTACTACTGTCTGATGCAACGCGTTGCTTCCCAGAGGTGCACAACTTACACTTCACTCACAAAATATTCCCCAGAAGAAAGCACTAAAATCCCTCAGTGCAGGTCGGGTCACAAAAGCGAGATTGGTTTTCTGTCTGATGTAGGATCAAAGGGGGCCATCAACAATTTAATCCAAAACAAGATGACACTTAATTTTAAAGTACTCAGTCAGATGCTAAAGGGAACAGACTCTTCTATGAGCAACAAAAGAAAGTATTTTTATTTTTATTTTGATCAGAATAGGTTAAAAATATTTAATTGTTCACTTTAGAGGCAAAATGAACGAAGTGTTATGACAGTGGATAGTCTTAATTATCTTTTTTATTTGACTTATTATGTCAATAATTGATGAAGGTGAATAGAATTGTTATGCAGATAAAAATAGTTACCATACCATAACATTAAACATTTAGAAATCACCAGTAGATATACATTACATTTATATTCTAGTGTTAACGGCATAAGGGGTGCACGTGGCAGAGTGGTTGGCACTCCTGCCTCACAGCCGTCCAGACAAGACATGCATGTACAGGTTAATTGGCAACTCTAAAGTGTCCCCAGTGAATGAATGTGAGAGTGAATGGTTGTCTGTCACTGTCTGTCTCTAAATGTCAGCCCTGCGACTAACTGGCCACTGTCCAGGGTGTACCCCGCCTCAGGCCCAAATTTGCTTGGATAGGCTCCAGTCACCCGCGACCCCTAATGGGACTAAGCGGTAGAAAATGAATGAATGAATGTTAACGACATAACTATTGTACTTTGTTGGCTGCTGTGTTTTTTTTTTTACCATTAGCAAATATAAGAAGAATGCCAGGAAGCTATAGCTTTTATATATCAATGCACAGCCCTCATATGGTGTTTGTTTCTTTACCGAATGTGTATTAAGGTAACTTTATGTCTGTAATGCAACACGCATTTTACATTTATGAATGTTTTATGGCTTTGGCAATGGCAATGTCATCAGGTAGATGAGAAATACCGAGTGTTAAAAGTTGATGTACAGTATAACTCTATTTACTCAATGTGATGTTGTTTGTGTAACTTATATAATTTTAGCTTGTGTAGCCTAAAACCCTGTACAAATACAGCAGCTGAAAACCTGCTAATGTTCCCTACCCACTCATCGACAGCACAAACATTACTGGTCGGATGTTTGACACAAATCAATTATTTTTACATGATATGTTGTTTTAAGTTGGTGACACCTTTTCTTTTACTTGAAAATCCAAAATAGTGCATGCGGCAAAAGGGACTATATATGCTACACCAGTTTTATGCATATATAGACTATGAAAGATTCACTTGCACCCAAAGAGGAAGTACAAGAGCACATAGGATTTTTCCACTGGGTGAGATCAGGAAAGTAGGACATGCTCGCGCAGCAGGAGAAAGGCAAAACACAAAAAGCAAGTCATCAATTTTTTAACTTCTGTCTCCTGTTTGTGCATTTCAGTGGCTCTCTCCTGTACTGCACACCCAATGCCAGCAACTTATGTAAGACCACTGTAGGGAAACTTTCTCAGGACTAAGCCCCAAATGCTAGGCTCTATGTATAAATAGACCTTTTGACTCATGCTTAAAGTGCTATTAAATTGTCAAGGCATTGTCATTGCGGGATATTTTGTGCCTAGTTAATTTCTTGCATAATATGATGTAACTATTGGGTAAGAGCAAAGTGTTATTAGCATTATTGCTTCTGCATGCTCTTTTTTAAACAAACATTAGCTCAAGTTATTCTTAAATAGCATCCTGAGTATCCTTGCCTCCCATAAATTACATGTGTATATGACTAAAATGCAAATTAAGTTGCATAATCAAGACCTACATTCTGCTCCAAAGCGGCTCCATTTGTGCCTCCCACTGAGATGGCGGTGTCATCATCTAAATGTCTCTGCTGCTAAAACGCTCATTATAAGAAGAAAGATTGTTTCTTATTAAAAACTGAAGATACGATGTTCAGGATGTGTCACAATGCGACCACATCCAGTTAACATCTGTAGTAGAAATGTGCTCATAAGTTTACATACCCTGACACAATTTGTGATTTTTGGGCGATTTTTCAGAGAATATGAATGATCACACAAAATACTTTTTTCACTCATAGTTAGTGGTTGGGTAGAGACATTTAATGCCAAACAATTGTGTTTACTCTTTTTTAAATCATACTGGCAACAGAAACTAACCAAATAAACCCTAATTAAAAGTTAACATACCCTGGTGATTCTGGCCTGATAACATGCACATAAGTGACACAAACAGGTTTGAATGGCTACTAAAGGTAATCATCCACACCTGTGATCCGTTTGCTTGTAATAAGTGTGTGTGTATAAAAGGT
This sequence comes from Perccottus glenii, assembly GCA_024416835.2. Lineage (NCBI taxonomy): Eukaryota > Metazoa > Chordata > Actinopteri > Gobiiformes > Odontobutidae > Perccottus > Perccottus glenii. The sequence goes on from CM044546.2 coordinate 22,613,878, forward strand.
CAGTGAGTTTCTGGACTCCTGACTGTTTCTTGCATCTTTCATCCAGTGCTGCACTGACGTTTCAAAGTCATGGGAAAAGCAAAATAATTGTCAAAGGATCTTCAGGAAAAAGTAATTGAACTGTATAAAACAGGAAAGTGATATTTCATTTACATTTAGTCATTTAGCAGACACTTTTATCCAAAGCGACTTACATTCACCAGTGTTACATTTACAGTTGATGCTTTTAATTTAAAGCAACTTACATTAAGGTTCCATTCACCAGTGTTACAGCTGGAACACCACTGGAGGCAAGATGGGTTAAGTGTCTTGCCTAAGGACACGACTGTATGAACTGTGGAGAGAGCAGGATTCGAACCGCCTACTTACCGGTTGAAGGACGACCGCTCTAACACTGAGCCACTGCCGCCCCCATACTGCCAATATAAAAAATATACCCAAGACATTAAAAATGCCAATCAGCAGTGTTCAAAATGAGGGACTTTGTGGAAACCAAACCAAGGTCAGGTAGCCCAACAAATATTTCAGCCAAAACTGTCAGGAAAATTGTTTGGGATGCAAATAAAAACCCACAAATAACTTCAGCTGAAAAACAGGACTCAAGATGCACAATAAGGAGGCACTTGAAGAAAAATGGGCTGCATGGTAGAAATGCCAGTAGAAAGCCATTATTACGCAAATGCCACAAAGCATCCCACTTACAATACGCCAAACAGTACAGAGACAAACCTCAAAACCTCTGGAACAAAGTCATTTGGAGTGTTAACCAAAATTTAACTTTTTGGCCACAACCATAAACGTTACATTTGGAGAGGAGTCAACAAGGCCTATGATGAAAAGTACACCATTCCTACTGTGAAACATGGAGGTGGGTCGCTGATGTTTTGGGGATGTGTGAGCTACAAAGGCACAGGAAAAGATGAATGCTGCATGTTATCAGAAAATACTGGAGGAAAATTTGCATTCATCAGCCCAGAAGATGCACATGGAATGTACTTGAAAGTTGCAACATGACAACAATCCAAAGCACAAGGCCAAGTCGACCTGTCATTGGCTATACCAGCATAAAGTGAAGGTTCAGGACTGGACATCTCACTCTTCTGACCTCAATATCATGGAGCCACTCTGGGGAGATCTCAAACGTGCAGTTCATGCAAGACAGCCAAAGAATTTACAGGAACTGGAGGCTTTTTGCCAAAAAGAATGGGTAGCTTTACCATCTGAGAAAATAAAGAGCCTTATCCACAACTACCACAAAAGACTTCAAGCCATCATTAATGTTGAAGGTGGCAGTTTGGGTAGTTTCTGTTATTATGATTTAAAAAGCGATAGGCAGCAAACGGCAGCTCTCTTTCTTCATGTATTTATTTATTGTTGGATTATTTAACATGAGTGAAACAATTTTTGGTTTGTGTGTTTATCTTAGTTGGAGAACAAAAATAGAGCTGTCGGGACTTGTTTATGTGCCTGAATGAAGAACACAGTGAATGTGTTGCCTGAGTTACAACGCTGTTTACACAATTGAACAACAGCTAGCTGTAGAGCACAAGCCTGCTAGGCAAGAAACCTGAAAGCCCCAAAGTTCAGAGGAGACAGATGAGGGACTGCACATTGAGATGACTAGTCAAACAAGATCCTTTCTCTGGAGGTTTTGAATTCTTTTTTTATGTATGCGACAAACTGCCTAAGATGAGTACTCTGGAGCAAGTGCACTGTTCTTTGCAGTTGAGTGCTGAGAAATTGGTGTCAAGGCAAGAGACTGAACATGACAAAATTGGTTGTAGAGGCTGGTGGACATAATCAGCACCATTCTTGACAAACCCAACCAACTGTATTGTACTGTATGGAACTGTTGCAAGTGGGGACCTTATTTAGTCACAGATTATTTAAGACAGAATTTTAAACAGACCGCTTTGTGCCGACAGCTTTAAAATTACACAACATATTCTAAGCATTCCTGTGAAAAGTGAATTTCCCTTAGGGGTTAAAAAACATACTGTTTTTTTTTTGTTTGTTTGTTTTAGTTTTTTTAATCTAAACAAGCAAAGATTGCACATGCCATTTGTAAACTATGACTGAATATAGTTTATCTTAGTCTGAATCTGAACTACACTGTGAAATGCATATCACGTTTTATTTGTGATGCAAATCTCTCACAAAAAGATTAATGATTCAGGCAAACTAAACAAACAGACATGACCTTTGATGTCTCTAAATACTGATAATTGTTAACCATTCATAAACTTAGTGAATATTTGCTCAAATACTGTAAAACTCTGCTGTGTATCCTGAGCAGAACGACGGTTGTTGTGGCTTGTAATTCAATTCACTTTGTTAATTCACTTCTTTGAAAGTGGATCATGGTTTTGTAATTAAAATCCTCTGATTTTCTCTCAACCCAACATCCATTATCCCAACAATAATCAGATGCATATATTTACCCCACAATGCCTTCAAAGCAAGCCACGAATCATACAACCGCTAGCCAATGAATGGTCCAGAGCTGATAGATGCATTAGAGAAAACACGGATTGCACTAATAGCGTTGTAGCTTGGGCTGCTTTGAAACCCAAGAATTTAGAATGTCTTTGGTGAGAGTTCTGAAAGGGTTTTAATGCACTCGGTTGTTCCTGGGGTTAGGAGGGAGGTTACATGATAAAGACCGGATGGTGGATGAAAAACAAAGGTGTTCTGTAATTAAAAAGGAGGGTTTAAAGGGAGGTGTACATTGCGTAAAGCCTGGGTTTAGTTGAGGAGAGGGAAGATAGTTAAAGGGGGGTGTCTCCTGTTTCGCTTGAATGAAGGAGCAGGTTGCACACATCTTAATCACATGAAATGATATATCCTCAGGGGAGAGTGGAAGTGAGACAGCAAAGGGATGGAGAGAAAATATAAATCACTTTTTTCTACCCCGCTTTCCCATCACAAAAGCCATTTTCTTGCAGATTTCATTAACACCCTGAATGACATTGTGTGCCAATCGTATGTTTGCGATTCCCTGTCCTGGTTAATTGGCTGAATGGTAATTACGAAGATCTGTTATCTATCACAAGCCGAGATGTTGAATATTTTAGCAGCGCAGGTATGGCTAAGCCCTCAGGGATTTTCTACAGACCACGCAAAAGCTGAATCAGTTTTAGTGCCGTCTGGGCAACGTGGAAACAGATGAAGCTGTGTTTACCTCGGGGTAAGGTCGGGGTTAATGCTCCAAACATGCTCAGTGCTCACCTCTTCATTGAGCTGTCTTGTAGAGATCTCCACAGAGAACTACAGGTGTCACAATCTGTGGGATCTTACATGGTCATTAACACTTTGAAATTGAAAAGGAGCTCGAAAAAGGGGGAGGTCCTGGTGTGGGCTATGAAACAAACTGCAGCTCAGTCTTAACAACCAAAGTGACCCCAGATAATAGAAATCAGGCATTACTTCTAATAATACGACCTGATTATCAGACATACAGCAGGACTAGGTTACTTTCTTTCAGATTTGCTAACAAAAAGGACTTTCTCGTTACGTAAATGTGCTCACTCACATAGAACTGAGCCTTTTTTCAACAGGAGCAGAACAATCCAGTACATATCACATTTGGCTAGTTTGGCTAATCAGTCACTATTACCACTCAGTGGTATACCGAACGATCTGCTTTTAGTTCTATCCGTGTAGTACACAAAAATTTATGTACTGCAATGTGAACACATTATATTTCTATATTTTCATTTTCAAGCAAATTTGAATGATGCAACTTAACATCAAAATAAAATAAGATACTTAAAATGAACTTGGCATTTTCTAAAAAAAAAGCTGGGATGAATCACAATTTGTTTGCACTGGCTTTGTATAGTTTGGACATCAGTTTTAAATTCAAATTCATTGAGATCCAAGTTGTTTGTGAAGGTTCTCAGTCATTCATGTCATCTTGAATAAAAGATTGAAGCAAAGGCATCTGGACTCAGTTTTCAAGGTGAATGCGTTTCATCCCTTGTTCCAGGGACTTTGTCAATTCTGAGTTCAACTGATACCAGAGCAGAGCTTTTATCTCTAGAGGGAGGGGTTTGACCTGAAACTAACTTTGATTGGACTAGGCTGTTCTGGTCTCATAGTCGTTACCTTGAAAGGGCAGTGTGACTCCTGATGTGAGAGTGGGCTCATTTGAACCATTAGTATCACTGCTCCCTTTAGGAGCTAGAGGTCCAATTTGGAAAAAAAATGTAATCAACTGACAACCCTTAACACCATAGTCCAATGCTATTTTAACACAAACTTGATTGGCTACTGAATATGACATGAGGAAACACTAAGAGGACGTTTAATAAATTCTGTAAAGTATGCAATAGAACTTACGGTAGAAGCATGAAAAAAAATTAGTTTAAGACTAGTTTGGAATAAAGGTGAGTACATCATTTGTTGGGACATGTTTGTCAGAGGTAGTAAGTCACTTTATAGAATTTCCTATCCAAATTCCCCTTCAGAGTGAAAAATGCTGAAATTCTGAACCATGCTCATCTTTGAAATACTAAATAAACGCCCTGCTGGTTGTCTGGCAAGCTCTTCCCATCTCTCTCTCTCCGCTGCACTTATCTCCCCTCTATTGACTCCTTCCTGCCCCTGCAGCCATCCATCCATCCATTGCTGCAGCTGAGTGCAGTGTGGTGAGTCAGCTGTCACCGGGTCCCTCCAGCTGTGGCCCCAGCTGTCGAGGCCAGATGGGCTCATCTCCACACCGATCCGGTCTCATCTATGATGTGTATGAGGGGACCCTAACTGGGAGCCACGAGGACTGAGCCTGAAGGCTGTTATGAAAACTGAGCCAAGACCAGTGTTGGAAGTAACGGCGTTACTAACGGCGTTACTAACGTTACTAACGGCGATAATTTTTCAGTAACGGAGTAATCTAATTAATTACTTTTCCCATCGTTGTAACGCCGTTATCGTTATTGAGAATGTAAAGTGTCGCGTTACTAGAATTTGGTTGAATAAAGCGTCATGTCATGCTTTGGCTACACATGAGTGTAGCGTGAGTTCCACTGAAGGAGACAGAGCCACTTGTTTAAACAAGCAACGCTCGATTTACACAGGTTTATATTTGTGTGACTTAATTTTGCCCTTGAATTTTATTTTCAATATTTATTTTGTATATGTTTTTTATTTATATCATATGGCAGACTGCAATCTATTGAGTTTAAATAAATACCAAATGTTCTAAATACTATATATAGTGTTTTTATTTTTCAATCAGTTAATTTAAACATCTTTGATATTTAAGCTGTTATAGAACGTAATACACTTATAGAACATAAAAAATAACTTCAGTTACTTTGCTGAGTAACTGAGTTACTTTTACAATGTGGTAACTGAGTGACTAACTCAATTACATTTTGGAAGAACTAATTTGTAACTGTAACTAATTACTTTTTTGAAGTAAGATGACCAACACTGGCCAAGACAATATGGCAGAGGCATGTTTTAAACAGAGGAATAGACCATTACAGAAGCAACAACATTGAAAAGATATATACACACTCACCTGATAACAAATGTAATATTTCCCATTAATTTATATGCACAATGTGCAAGTTCAAAATCACATAGACGCCTTAGAGGCACTGATGGCCTTATTGAGTAAGAATGCAAGGTAGCAATAGCGACCATAATATTCTTCTGTTGTGTATTTTGCATGTGCGCGTTCCTTTACCTAATATAAATTTGTACAATGTCTAAAACGCATTTTACATAAGCAACTATTGTTTCTGTGCATGTACCTATAAAGTTTGCTACTGCAAATGCACTTTCTCAAACAAACATTGGGCTGTTGTTGGGCCTCGGTTGCCACTCCCAAACAGCACTCTTTGGTTGACAACACCAACAAGTGAAGGGAAAGAGAGTGTTGACTTATACTTTTTGGTGCCAGTATGTTATTGCTAGCAACCAGCCTTTTAGTCCAACCTTTTCAAACTGTCTAGTATGATTAATTAAGAGATTGTAAAGGAATGAATTAAGCCATCTGTAATTCTATATTGTACAGTTTTGGTTTTTGGTGGTGAGGGAAACCAGAACTGTCGGAGGAATCTACGCAGACACAGGGAGAACATGCAAACTCCACACAGAAAGACCCTGCCCAGAAAGGGAATCAAACAAACCAACCAAACACCTCGCTGTGCTAACCACTCTGCCACCGTGCCGCCACATACACATTGCAGTTTCTCAGTGTCCGGCCCAAATCTAGCTCTAAAGGCCCTGTTTCATGTCAAGGAACCATCCAAATAACGTTAGCGTTAGCACTGTGTATGCTAAAATTGTCAGACAGATTTAGATTCAGGTTTCTGCATTTATTTATAGATAGAATTGTTTTGCATTATTGAAGGTGCAGGCTCCAGGTTCACAGACATTCACAGACTATACAACAGAAACAATGGATGAGGAAGCACAGGTCCCAAAACCATCCGTGTACACCTTTGGTTCCTCTATGTGATGTTATACACATGTCAGTGACCAGCCAAAATGATTGTACAAATGGGACAGCTAAATATCCATCCATTTGATAATCTCCCCACTCACTGACAGGACACACATACTGTAGCCAGTCAGTTGCCATTTGTCAAAACCATCTTACAGTTTTTGGTTAGTTTTTTCTGTCTATTAAAATTGTATTGTGGTCTGCTTAATTTCTTTTAACAAAATGTGCCCAATTCTAACCCTAGACATTGAACAGGTAATAATGAGTCAAGTGTGTGACTTACAAACCTTTAGCACTGCCACTCATATGCTCCATTTTATTCTTCGCCTTGCAAAACTTGCAAAGGTGATTTACAGGTTAACTAAGACCTGAAAGCGAGCCTTTCTGTGTGCCATTGTTAAGGTAATAATTGGGGTACAAGCTCAAAGGTTGGCAGGGAGGGAGTGCGCCGGCTAAAGCCATTCCAGAATAATACCAGCTTGCGGTAATCTCTTGCACACAGGGAGAAATTTTGACAAGGATTTACGGATTTTAAATACAATTTCTATATGCAATGAAGGCCCCGACAATGGCACCCGAGAGAGGAGGGGCCGGGAACAGTGCGGGTTAAGAGAGGCGAGTGTGCATGCGAAAGACAGAACGAAAGAGTCATCATGTTTCCGGGGAGCCAGATTGCACAGCTCTAGGGTATGAGACGCCCCAGTGTTTAAAACGCCTGCTGAGTCACATCTAATTTATCCAAAGCCTACGTGAAGAGGGAGAGCGGTTTGTGTGAAACAGAGAGCAAAAGGGAAATAGATATCACCCCAACAGACAGACAGATAGACAGACGACTCCTTCTGTTGCACTGTACAACGGCTTATTTAAGACATAAGCCGGTTTTGAAGCTCCGGATCAGTCTATGTTCGATAAATGGAAGTGCCTATTGATTTAGACTCGAGATACGGAGCGCTCAGTTCTGACTGTTTTCACTGAGATTAACACACAACAACAATGAGAAAAGATTGGGCAGAGAAATCTTTGGGGCTTTATCCTCCATAAGAGAGACACAGTGTCATCTAAAGCCGCACAGTCGCTGATCCTGGTGTAGAACTAAAGTGGGAACAGGCCACCAGGCATGTTGGGGCCATGGCTAAATATTTGCAAAGCATCCGTGCATGTATGCCTGGAAATGTGGCAGCTGCAGGTTTATCGGAGTATCTTTTCCGGCTGAATTACAATGCTTAGTGGGACATAAGTGGTGCACCATACTCACTGTGTCTCATGGGAGAGTTCACAATGTTTTATGGCAAGGAGAAGCAGCTGTCTAATAATAACTAAAGAGTTCTTCATGATAACAATAAATATGGAGTGTCTACACATAAAGCTATAAGCTAGTTGTAAGTTTTGAATGGTCATTTGCAAAAAGGCTAGGTGTCATGCCGAGATGTATGATTGATTGGAGCAAAGTATCAATCAGTCATATATCTTAAAATTACAAGAAACACAGCTGAAATTCAAACAGTTGGTCATAGTCATCAAAGGTAGTTTATCATTGGAAATATTTAACTATTAGGGTAATCAATCTTACTATTGCTACATGTCCAGTCTAGATATTCCTGAGTTGACAGAAGTACAAATAAGGACTTGTAATATATATATATATATATATATTACATGTGTGTGTGTGTGTGTGTGTGTGTGTGTGTGTGTGTGTGTGTGTGTGTGTGTGTGTGTGTGTGTGTGTGTGTGTGTGTGTGTGTGTGTGTGTGTGTGTGTGTGTGTGTATGTAATATTCACCAGACTCATTGGGTGACTCACATTTCTCTTATTTTCATTTACAGTACATGTCAGTCCTCAGTCCTCACTTGAACTGAAAGTTGCTCTCTGTGCCATCTGGAGCCCTGTTCAAAAAGCTCTTGAGAACTTAACAAAATTAAAAAAAAGCTTGAGCAGCAGTCGATTCATTCATGATAATTTCACATTTTCTTTTTTGAAGCTATAATGAATGTTAGAAGCCTGTTAACGTTGTGTAAATAAAAAGGGACATAGAGATATGAATTTCTAGGTCTGAGGTTTGGTTTGGAGATCATCATTAACAGATCTTGCTACAAATTATGCTCCTAAGAAAAGGTCCCATTTCTTATAACCCATCTCTGCTCGTTCCCATACTGTCTCCTCTCTGGGTTTCCTCCATAGGATGGACTAACCTAGTTTTTACACCCAGTCTGTTGACTTGGATCAACATTGTTTGCTGGTAAATGCATCTTAAAAACACAAGGAGAGGTGTGGGATACAAAGAGAAAGACTCACTTCTGGAGTGAATTTATATCTAATAATAATAAAAAAGCCAAGTGTATGAATTCTTTGGTCTTGTGGTGGCTCATATTTGAATTATAATAAAGTACTAAATGAAACCTCATACAAGGCTTGGTTGGCAATTGCCAGCTGCTCTGCCCAAGTCTAAGTATAGGAAAAAAGCTCTAGTCTAGTACTCTCCATCTGGAGTCTACTTGGTCATAATCTGCTCTTTCTGATGTTTTCTCCTTCTCCTGTCATCTGTTATCTGAGGAAAAAGCCCTTGAAGTAAACACTTTCCACTGATTTCCCCTCAGAGGCCAAAATTCTCTGCATATTCTCTGTGTATACAATTTTACTTATCACCGGCAAAGTACAAGTTTTTGGAAAACACAGGCAGAAAATATCCATTTAGCAGATGTTTTTTTAGGAGGAATTCAGATTGTGTATGTGCTAAGCCGTGGTGTGTCAATGCCAGTAAAGTGCACAGGCTGTGCCGCAGTATAGCTGACTGGAATCAGGATTTCAGAGTTAATGGACAGGGTGACTGCTGTCTCCTCAATGTGTCAGACTTCGTTACACGCTCTGCACACAGAAGGCACCGCCGCCCAGAACCGGGCATCACAGTGGCGGCGGCTCCACAAATCAAAATATATACAAAAACACTTTGCTAAGTCCCAGGAGCAAACCACGCGGTTGAAGTGTTGGTTTCAATTAGGGTTTGATAGGTCACATGTTTATACTGTAAAGAGAGACAGAGTCACGCCCAATCCAAGAGACAGCAAGGGTCCAAAAGACTGAGGAATTTTTAGTTGGAAGCAGCAACAAGTTTTTTTTCGATTCTCTTTGTGTTATAAAAAGAATGTGTCTTTTTATTATGTTGTTTGTGGAGTTAAAAAATAAATGTTGACCCCAAAATGCAAAACTTGTTGAAAATTCACAAATATAGAGTGCTAGATAGACTCCACAAGAATCATACACAATGACATCATGTTCTTTCCACATCCTTCACAATTAATTCAGCAAATTTAAAATCCTTTATCCCATCTGAATTCAAGAGACAGAGTATACACCCTATAATTGCCCGTTAATTGCAGGGCCAAAAGATTATTTTAATATTTGTGTTATTTACTAGTTATATACAAATACATACTAAGTCAAGTAGACGTACTTTCAAAAGGTGTTCTTTGAAACACTTTGATGCCACAGTTGACCCAGTTGGAACACATCAGCATGTTGAGCAGTGTAGTTGCCTCAAATACTTAAACAAACATTTAAACCTTCATAGAAACCAGAGCAAAGCAAGTCTTATTTTTTTATCTTATATAAACACTGTGACTGTGGCAGAAGTTGCTCGACAGGAGATTTGATTTAACAGTTTGCTCACAGAGGTGAGACTTGTAGTAGAGAGATGGTCCAGTTTACTCACGTTACATTTTGACTAATGACCCAAGTCACTTTTCGCTTAGCATGCATACTAACAATTGACATCCCTGTTAAGTCTGTATTTATTAAGGTAGATAATCATATACAGTGTCTAGTCCATGGAAGAGCAAATGCCCTTAACGTTTCTTATTCATAGCTCCATCGTTATGTTCGCCGAATCTGACAACTGGCAGTGCTTCAGCTCAATAGAGGACATTAAGTGCCTAAGTACAGGCCTCCCATCGAGTGGCTCCACGAGGGCTCATTAGCGATGAGGCTGATGGAGACGTCAGCGTAAAGAGCTTATCTGTTGACTCGCAGTGTACGCAAGGTTGAAGGGTTAACATGTGGAGGTTATCAATAGGTAGATGGAGGTTGCCTGCTCTGAATATGTGAACATGACTTTCCATCACGCTATCGACCGCCGCAGTCAATCAGCGTGGCAGAAAAGTGCTCGGCTGCACATTTTAATAGCCTAGAGAAAGAAAGAGTTAATCAGGGAGTACTTTCAAGGGTAATCTTTGAAAAGATTCATGGTCTTCATTTGACCCAAAAACATTGTCAGTAGTGTTTTTGATACATTAATATCTTCTATATAACATTACAGGCATTTGTAGCTCCATGGAATGAAGTAAGTGCCTACAGCAGACAAATCTGTTATGAATAGCACAAGACTTTTATGAAATAAATGGATTTTGTTGCTAAATTTGAAGAGAAACTCATTATCTTAACCTATTTGTAGTGGGTTCTTCTTTAAAAACAAATATATGGCTTAGCCGTGACTTGTGTTTTTGTGACTATAATGTGCAGGTCCCCAAAAAATACAAAAAGAAGTTGCAGTTCAATATTTACAATACATACACTGGAGTAAGCAGCCTCTTTAATGTGTTGTAGCTGGTACCTGCTGTGTACCCAGCTCCCATCCAAGTCACACACACCTCTGTTGGGCAGATGGTCTCGCGCTTATAGCCTGAAACCCCACCCCTAATATAAACAACTAAGAAAAAGGTAATTTCTCTACAACCAAAAATATTATTATTATTATTACATCAATTTTATATAGCGCTTTTCCGGGGACACAAAGACGCTTTACATATCAATTGTTCATTCACTCCCCAGTCACACATTGGTGGTAGTAAGCTACATATGTAACCACAGCTGTCCTGGGACAGACTGACAGAGACGTGGCAGCCATACCGCGCCTACGGACTCTCCGACCATCACCAAATACATCCTTTAAACATTTTTACACATTCATACGGGGAAAGGTGGGTTAAGTGTCCTGCCCAAGGACACAACGACAGTATGAACTGTGGGGAGAGCAGGACGGCCGCTCTACCACTGAGCTACTGCCACCCCAAAAATAGTTCAACTTTACAAAATTATCAAAAATATTACAAGAACAATATCACAAACAAACCTGGAAAAAAGAAACAATTTTGTCACCAAAAAAAAAAAACCTGTATATGACGTGACATCCTGAGACGTCATGTGAATGCAACCTGTCTATGACGGAATACAAAGTGGAAGTCTATGGCACTCAGGTTGGCTGTGTTTAAATGGATTGTAAATATTGAAAAAAGTTTGTAACATGTTTCAAACTATGGACAGATAAATGCTTGAACAGCGGTCAAGTGTGCACCCATGACTACTGTAGTGACTGACAAGGGAAAAAAGACCGGTAAACGGGCAGACCAGTTAGTAAACAAGTCAGCATTATTGTGTAAATGTGTGCGTGTATGCCTTTAAATTCGTGAGCCATTGCCGAGCTGTTGGAGCTACTTCGTCACACTATTTCAACAAAGTGTGTTTTAACACACATGAGTGTTCATGCAAAGCCACCGTAGACAGGAAGTAAGGTTTGGAAAGATGCAATGAAAAGATGACATGCTTAAACTCGAAAGACTTGCAGTATAGTTTTTTCTTAAAGGATTTCTAACATGCTTTATTATTGTTCATTCACAGGCAGCATGTGAACCGAAACAAGAGAGTGCTTACATAATAATTAGCCGTGAAGCTAGGGTTTCTGTTGTGTCTTCTCAGGCAGACTTAATGATCTGGAGTGGATGTAACAGCGGTTCTTTAATTAGTCTTATTCACCCAGCGGAAAAAAGCAACACAACCACCACAGAGCCAAAATTTAAATCTTGCTTCATCTTGCTTGTTTGACCATTTGGTTGTTTTTCTTTAGATTAGGTTGTATATTGCAGAGACAAAGCACACAGCTAAAGCACTAAATTACATTGCCATAAGCATGTTAATTTTAATAAGTGTGTAGTTTTGGGACTTTCTAGAGCATGTGAAAAATCAAAAATCAAACAAAATCAAATATAAGTCATTTTTAAAATACTTTAAAGATTTTGAACAAACTTAACTTTTATTTTAGGGGCTAAAATGAACATTTAAACCATACAAAACAAGTGCTCAAACATTCAAGCCATTCAATTATACAAAAAAAAAAAAAAATAGCTAGCCTAAAGAGAAAGGACTGACCTCTTTACCTCAGTTTGTGGCTACATCTTAAATAAAAACTGCCCTTTAAATAGCACCACTTTGTGGACAACAACAACATTTTACACAACGCAACATTAACAGGTGAGTGGTTTGAAGAAATGATCTCTACAGGGAAATATACAGTTGCACAGAACATGAAAAGACACAACATGAGCTATGCAAACAGTAAAAATTACATGGGAAAAACAATGCGCATTAACATTATTTTAACCATAGGGCATCTTGACAAGTACTTAAGAGGAGAACAGTAAATTACCATATTTTTCGCACCATAAGACGCACTTTTTCTTCACCAAATAGTGGGAGGAAAAGTGCCTGCGTCTTATGGTCCGCAGGCACTTTTTTATGGTCCGCAGGCTGCCGCTCTGCAACATAAGACGAGTTGCAAAGCGGCAGCGGGTGAGGGAGGACTCGCTGCTGCTTTGCAACTCGCGCTAGCTTCCGTGTCCCTGGAAACTGCATCATCCCTCCCCCGCCCCGTGTCCAGGCTTCTCAGTAGTCCACTGAGATAATGGCAGAGTGGCAGCAACCCCCCCCCCCGTTTCGCCTTGCCTTACCGTAGTGGCAGAGTGGCAGCGGGTCCTCCCTCACCTTCCTTACGGAAGCCGATGTGTGCAGGAAGGCGCGATGCTGCTGTACTGTGTCACCGCCGTATGCTATTGGAGGATAGCATGTAGTAGGCGGCGTTACAGTACACAGCAGTGCGCATGGTCTTCACTCCAGTCATATAATTCAAATATTATTCTGTTATACTTTATTAAATATTTTATTACACTATTTGGTTCAGAATATTTTTTTCCTATTTTTCTCCTCTAAAAACCAGGTGCGTCTTATGGTCGGGTGCGTCTTATGGTGCGAAAAATACGGTAAGTCCTCTGACATTTAGCGAGTTTGAAAACGTGAGCCATCCAAAGAAGGGTCAGTAACAAAATGATGTTCCCATCGAGCACTCAACACATGAATTCAACAAACAAAGAAACCTTTGTGACATGGTAAATTTACCATCTTGAAATTTTGCCTTTAATCTTAAAATTGCAGACTTTTGGACAGAATTCCAACTTTATTCTAGCTTTAATTCAAGAATTTTGACTTTACCGTCAACATTTCAGCTTTCTTTTTTGTTTATCTCAAAATTAACATTTCTTAAGAATTCTATTTGCAATATTTGCATTTCTAGTTCTTCTAACTTTTCTTAAACTTATGGCTTATAATTTCTCAAAATTCAAACATTCTAAAAAATCAGAAACTCTGCATTCCAACTTTTTAGAATCTTGACCTTTTCTTCTGAGAAGTCAGACTTTATTTTTTTCTCAGAATTCTAACATTTTCTCCAGAAATTGTACTTTTTCCTCATAATTCAAACTTTTTCTTCTCAAAACTCTTACATTACTTTCTCAGAAATGTGATGTAGAAATCCGGCAATCCAAAATTGTATGATATACAGAAATAAAAAATAAAAAAATATCCCCAATCCTTGGTAATATTTTTTGTGATTAAAAGTAATGAAAAAAGTAATTCTTGAGTCTTTTAGTACAGTATTGCATCATACAGACACCTATGCACATTTGGGACAAATAGTGTTGCAGTAAATCCCCAAATCGTCTCCCTGTGGCCTAGTAGGTGTTAAACCCCATTCTTCTGCTCTCCTTACATGCTGGGTACATGACGCAGCATTACTTATTTATATGGACACAGGCCAAGAAAACACATCACATGTAAGCATTGAATAATTCAGACAGCGAGTGGGCTGTGTGAGCACTTTCCAGGTGCAATTCATATTTCAAGATTGGGTCTGATGCAGGCATTCAGCTTTACTCTTAGACGTCACATGTGTTCGGGTGATTCAAACTCTGATATTTGACAAACTGCTGACAACGCTGCACCCACTGTCTTTTTAGTGGCTGTGAAATGGACGGAGGGAGAAAATGCTTACAACATTGTGATTCGGAATCCAATAAGGCACTGGTGATTATTACGTCTATTTATATTGCTTATGTCAGATGGTATAAATATCAATCCATTGCTAAGTGCCTCTCGTCACTGCCTTTCAGTAATTTCACACTTGATTTCTAGCTCTGCTATGATTTAATGGTGAAAATATAAAGCATTACTGAGGTGTGTAATTAACACAATGTGAAAATAATGCACTTACAATTGGTACTGCTACTATCTAAGGAATTTTAGTCAAAATTGTTCCCTATCTTTCAAACTTGACGTCATATCCATCATCAACATAGTAAATTGCAAGCGCTTTTTCATACTCTTATCAGGCACCCAAAGTGTTTTACATCATGCTTTCATTCACCCCATTCACACACATTCACACTGTGGTGGTTTTTAAACTACATTTGTAGCCACAGTTGCCCTGGGCAGACTGACAAAGAGATGATCTGTACACACAGCGCCAACAACCTTCTCCGACCACCACCAAACACACCACAATCACACACATGCATACACCACTGCTGTGTGAAGTGTCTAGCCCAGGGACACAATGACAGTATGAACAGGATGCCCCGATCTACCTCTTGAGCCAGCAAGCATGGGGTATATTTGTTATATTGCACATCAACTCTTGCCATTATAGAAACTTTAGGTTTCCGATTTAGAAGCAAATGAACACAATGAAGACCATGAACTGTTAAAAGTTCATTGTCTACTCTCTACAAGTGCAGTGTTTTGTTAGCAGAAGCTTGTGTGTTTATGCTGTTCCTTATGGGTTCTTCATGTCAACATATTATTAGTCCTAGATCTTTTAGTGGAAGCCCCTCACTGACGCATATGGCAAAAATGTTACATGCTTCTAGGCTTATGTTCATGTTACGTGGCCCCTGGAGCAAGTGCACACTTCGGCTCTCATGCATGTGCTGTCTGTTCAGTTCCATACTCATGATTGGCTTGGTTCTTGTATACCATTTAGAAGAAGTTTCACAAAGAATAAAAAACAAGAGATGATAACAATACACATTACTATAGGTATCTTAAAATTTGCACTGGGATTTTTGGTCCGCAATACCGCAAGTGGCCACTGGTGGAAATGGCAACAGGGCATAGGGGGCGGTCCTTCATCCTTTCTTGCAATATATCCATGAGCTCTAACACTTAAATTATGTTTTGTAGTGGCTAATTTGTGCATTGCTAGCATTTATTTAATTTAATTTTTAGTTATTTGATAATAAAGTATTTGAGTATTTGCAATTTCTTGTGTTTTGTTATAAAATATGCATTTTACATTACAGCAAGTACATATTAAAATGATAGTTTACACTGCATTAATGTAATCTTATGCTCATGTGATAATGACAGATTATTCTGTGTTTGACGACTTTACAGGATAAGACAGAAGGAATTAAAAAGTCAACCCAACCCTACTATTCACTAACAGGTTATGACTATTGTTTACTTCATGTACCAGTAAAGGTGACAGTGCAAATCTGTTTCCATACCTCAGTAATTATTTGTGATGTAAAAAAAGGCGGCTGGACTAGAATAGCCCCTCTATAGCTGGCAGCCATAACACCCCGCTGGGCTTATCAAACATCACAACGCCACATTTAATTAGGAACTAACACTCTATTCTACTGGGCCTTGTGTCGTGTTGCTTGTTCTCACTGCAGGGGTTTCACTAAAATCTGTGACAGGGTCTGATAAAGTCATTAGGCTTTGAGACTAAGAATAGGCAATGGGCAGGGATGTCCTTTCAGCCGAGAGATTGTGTGGCTATTGCGGAGGATGAACGCTTATGGAAATGAGAAAAGAAGGCATAATGGAGGATCGCTAATCTAGGATGACTGGAAGTATAGAAGGAAAGGGTAATATAAAAAGAACATGGGATTAATTGCACACAAAATGGTTGAAATTTAATCAGGGGAGGAAATGGATCTGTGGCGTTGTGGGACCAGTGATAGGTCCTCACAAATGAATCCATGTTCAAGCAGGCACCCTCATGGCAGCTTTTCATAATATTTTCACATCGGAGCTTATTTTTTTTGCTTTTTTTTTCCTTCTCTTGGCAGTCGAGCCCAGACAGTGAGTCAACTTATCTGACCAATGAGGCGTGATGGGATGGCAGGGGAGCGCAAAGACGGCGGGCCACAGGCCCCAGAGCAGACTGGGTTCAGTGTCCTGTCACCTGTCCAACGATGAGGCCAGGGCCCTCTTACAGAAGGTAAAGCTGTGGATATCTTGAAATATGCAAGATATCCACAGCTTTAATGAATGTATGGCTGATACAACAAACAAACCTTAAGCATGGACTGGCTTTTTTTACCTTGCGTCCAAACTTGCCAAGCCCACATTATTGTTCCCAAACCATGACAAGGCCCCTCCTTCTCTGTCAAAAGTATAGTCTCACTGAAGCATATCCATCAACATGATGTTACATGTCTGTTGTAAATTAATGTCTGCAGAATTATCATATTGTAATATTTTAGCAGACTGTATTGTGCTTATGTTTTGTAGTACCATGTCTTTCTCACTCCTTTTGACCTCTAGAGCCTTCTTCCTCTGCAAGTGTTGCATTTCCACTCCTTTGACCATGATTACTATTTAAATAATTCAATTTGCAACGGCCAACCACATAATCATATTCCTCTGCCTCTGTCAACTCCTTTCTCTCACACGCTTTAACTCCCGGAGGGCAAATTTACTTTACTGTCTTGCTCCTACAAAAAAAAAAAAAAAAAAAAAGGAAAGACCACTTTGATCCATAGTGATTATCCTCTTCAATGTAAACTTACTAGCGAGTACATTCTTTTGCTTGTTTAAGGGCTGTTAATTATACCGACTCACTTATCAGCATTTGTCACTGAAGTGGCCATTCTCCATTTCCAATCAAAGCCACTTATACTCGGCTGAAGCAGACCTTCCATTACTTGTTTTTACTATATGTGACATTATGACTGCGTCCCACTGATACAAATGCCACTAATTGCGGACTTTGTGCTTTGAGTGCTTTAAAAAAGCTACTAAGGACCAAGATTACCATAGGCTCTCCACAATAAAAGACAAATTAGTGAGAATAAAAAGATTTTGATTAGGAAACTATTAGATATTAAATTCTAATGAAAATGGATGAGGAACATAAAAGCAGTAACTATTCTTATCCATTTCTTGGTTAAAAAAAAACTAAAATAAAAAAAAAAAACAGAATGGTTATATTATTTCAAAGATTTCTTTGAAGAAAAAAATCAAGGACAACGTGGAACACACATTTACTCTAATTACAGCAGTTGTGAATTCACAATGGAACCTGTGATTTGAACCAAATCCATTTTTTTCACTAATAGTTTGCAATAAAAAAAAAGCAGGGCCTGTAATGGTTTCTTAAGAAACAGGCTAATGTTTTGTTTAAGCTCTGTCCGAATGATTGTAACCTTCTAAATGTGAGCAGCTGTAATGCAACATGTCGTTTTGGAAATTGTCATGACGGCTAAATTATGCAATCAGTTGGTCACGGCAAGAATTTAATTTCTGTTCTGTATTTAAATTCTCAGAAAAAAAATTGCCTGTAGGGTTGCTGCTCTATATTGTGCATACGTTTTGACATGCATGATAAAAAACAGTAATCTTTTGCTTCTCCAAAGAAAAGAACAAGAAATGTCTTGCCCAAGGACACAATGACAAAATGAATGTGAGAGAGCGGAAATCAAACCGCCAACCTTACGGTTATAGGACAACCGCTCTACCACTTATATTTTGTACAGTTTTGAAAACATTATGTGTTATTTGTTGACTTTGATACCGACAATGTTGAGATCTGACATATTGAAACTGTCAAGAAATTAAACAACATGTTTTGTATTTGATTGTGTCTGTCTAATGCAGCCACTCCTTTTGAAACCCAAAAATTATTTTTCCACAAACATTTCATGATTGTGTAAAATTTTAAGGGTGTCCAAAAACCTTTTTCCCCACTGTATCAGTGGCTGAAAATAGCTGAAATCAAGCAAAAACACTTTATGCTCCTATTATCTGAGTATACCATGGGTGTGCTATAATGTATGCACTGTATGAAGCTGACCATCAAGACTTTGAGACATGCATAAATTTGTCATTCTAAATGTGAACAGTTGCTGGTCAGTGTAACTCTGGTGGTACAGATAACCCATCCAACTACATAAATCATCATTCTCATCAAATATCATTTGGTACCATGCTGCAAAGAATCAATACTAAAAATTATTATTATTTCCATTTTATAGTTTTTTTGGGTCTTTCATTTTGAAAAATTACTACTTCCGCCAGACCCTCTACCTTTTTTAGACAGCAGTAACGTCCTCCCATGAACACCATTCTTGGCCAGTGTTTTACATATAGTCGATGTATTGGACTGTGCCAGTGATTTCTGTAAGTCTTTAGCAGACACGCTAGGATTCTTTTTTACCTCTCTGAGTATTCTGCGCTGAACTCTTATTGTCATTTTTGGTGGACGGCCACTCCTTGGGAGAAAAGCAACAGTGCCAAACTCTCTCCATTTGTAGACAATTTCTCTCTTTGTAACCTTTCCTGGCTTTATACAAATCAACAATTCTTGATCGCAGGTCTGCATGGTGCACATCAGACAATGCTTCTCATCAAGACAGGTCTGTGTTTTATAGTGAGCAGGGCAGCTTTAAGCCACTCCTCAGTGATTGGACACACCCCTGACTTTAATTGTTTGGTAAAAATTGGTATTAATTGCTTTTAAAGTCTCTTTAGGCAGAAGGTTCAGTTACTTATTCCTCCCTCTTCTGTCATTGTTTGCATGTTATTCTCATTAAAAAAATTTAAAACCTATAAATGTTTGGGTGGTTTTAGTTAAAGCAGGCACTGTTTTTTCATTTGTGTCATTTTGACAAAGATCAGATCACGTTTGATGGTGATTTTATGCAGAAATGTAAAAAATTCCAAAGGCTTTAGATACTTTTTTATGCCACTGTACTACAAAACTATGGACGCATTGTTGCAATTCCAAGAGCTTACTTAACTCTAGGCTATCTGCAAATACACACATTATCATGCATTCAAATGCAGAGTCAACACACCAAAGGCTTTAAGGCCATCTGAGATTCAGTTTAGCATCTTTCAAATGACAGCTCAAATGGAGACTCAAAAAATATTCTCCAAAAAGAAGTTAGCAGCCGTCTGTTGATGTTTTCCTTGGCGGCGTTTACCCACATCCTACATACCTTTTAAGGATCCAAATCAAACATTTTCTGCATTAGCACAGCACCGGAGCCTAAAGGAAACAGCCATGCGTTACTTGTGTATGTCTCACGGCCCGTGGTGAGGGTATTTTGATTCACTGGCACCTCACAGGACTACGCCTCGGAAGAAAATGGAAAGCATAAGCTGTCTTTTTTATGGCATTTATTTTTTCCCTCCAGGATTTGGCCTTTCAGATCACATTACTCTCCAATTACACATAGTCTCCAGCGATTGTGAACTCAAAGAACGGTGACAGGATGAAAGAGGACAGCAGAGTGTATGTGAGTAAACGGGGATGGAGGGTGGAGGAGGGGAATACTGCAGTCAGATTGGGAGCTGGCACCCTGCTATTGTGTTGGCAAAGCATCAGTCGCCTGATGGCCAATTAGCAATAAATAGTGGGCAGGTGGATGCCTATCAGTCCAGTCTCACACACTCCAGTCTCATTTTTCTCTACGTCCTTGTGTGCCTCCGGGGACTAGGCATTCTTTTGCAGGCACCTCTGAGAGCCGGGACCTTCCACTGGAGCCCACCGGAGCAGATGGTATTCCTTATTATGTCAATGTCTGTGTTATGATGTTACTGTTGGCGCTTCAGACAAGCAGCCAGGGGCCCAGCAGGACTGCAAGCTTCTGCGTCAGGGACTGGCACTGATTAAACCTCCAGTACCCAAGCACTTGTGCTTATAAATTGATTTTGTTCAGAAAAACTCCATCTGAGCAAAGATTTTTTTTTGTGCCTCTTTTTTTCTAAGATAAAATTCAGACGTATAAGAAAAAAGTCTGGAATCCCGAGATTAGAGTCATATATATGAAGAAAAAGTCAGAAATCTGAGGAAAAAAGACAAAAAAATTATAAATTTACATTTACATTTACATTTATTCATTTAGCAGACGCTTTTATCCAAAGCGACTTACATTACATTACCAGTGTTACAGTCACTGGAGGCAAGGTGGGTTAAGTGTCTTGCCCAAGGACACAACGACAGTATGAACTGTGGGGCGAGTGGGAATCGATCCTACTACCTTCCGGTTGAAGGACGGCCGCTCTACCCACTGAGCTACTGCCGCCCCATAAATTGAGACTAGAATGACTTTTAATACGTTCTGGTATTCAGAAGTCTGAACTGAACACAGTGGACAATAGTGGAAATAAAATAAAATAACTGTGCCCCATCCTTACTGGATTTATGCTTATCTCTTTCTTTGCTCATTTTCTACCATTTTTTCTACCATAACCAATTAGAAATTACAGGGACTGGAGCCGATCCCAGCAGTTTTGCGGCTAAGTCAGGTGGCACTTTTCAAGAATGGCCACTTAATTCGCAGGGCTAACACTTCGAGACACTGTGCACCTCTCTGAGAGCTCCGTCTGAAGAAATAATGGTAAACTAATTCAGAAATGTTAACCTGTAGTAACACAATGTGGCCACACAATTAAACGTGTGCCATTACCTCGTTTCATTCTGCTAGACCAGTCACCACTTTTCATGATTTATTCTGGCAAAATGTCCCATCTTTCAGGACACAGAACTAATGTGTACTACAACACTGTATAAAATAGATGCAGTTCTGCAGCTGTTGGTGGCTGAAGGTTAAGAGATTTTGCCATTTCACAAAGTACTTACATTAAGACTGTTTACATTTCAACACAGGTCTGCGGAGGAGAAAGAATGTGAGCTCATTTTCCTTGCAGTGCACTGAGCTAAACTGAAAATCTACAACGTCTTTAAGATCACATTCAAATATGCAGTCTGTGGCCTTGCTTCTTTAGGCAGTGAACAGTAAATGCATTTTAAGCTAATCAGTGGCGCAGCACATTTTCCACTGCCCATTCATTCTCAGGCTCTTAAGAGCCCTTTAAAATTGGACTGTTTTCAGATCTAATCTGTGATTTTAGAATTTAAAACCATTTCCTCTGCTTCATGACTGTGTGCTCGCCTACAGCAAGGAGCAGCCATTGCATTCTCCATTCATTATCCCTATAAGAGGCTCATTTTAATTTAGCTTAATTTGATTTCTGTATCAGGTGCTATGGTTTGGAAATGACTTGGGGCCTAAGCAGTTACCTGTATTGAATAAATGATCAGTTGGAGTGAATAGGTTCTTCAAATCATAAACGCCACACACCTATCCAATCTAATCCAAAGACATAATGCAACAATGGTTGGTCAGAAGTTCATCTCATTTGGACAAGGGGCAAAGGGCAGGTTGGGAAAGGACCAATTACTGGAGACTAGAGTTTGCATCCTGACTCTCGATGAGTTAGTTAAGTTCTGACAATAAAGCAATTGTTTGGTGGTTAGTACTACTGCTTTACAGCAAAAGTGCAATACCCAAGCTGGCAAGTCTTTTTCTCCGAATTTCCAAAGGCACACAGTGAATGAAAGTTAGTGTGTAAATGGTTGTCCTTGCAGTGTCTCTAAGTTAGGTCTAAGAATCACAAGGTACCTCGCAATTCGATCCAATTCATTCCACTTCATGTTCTTCTGCTTATCCAGGACCGGTTTGTGGAGCAATAGAATAAGCAGAAATAATCAGATTTATAGCTCGCGATAGCTCGCGATAATAATAATATGGTAATAATAATATATAATAATAATAGGTTGGTGGTTCAATTCCCACTCTCCCCACAGTTCATACTGTTGTCCTTGGGCTAGACACTTAACCCACCTTGCCTCCAGTGGTGTCAGCTGTAACACTGGTGAATGTAACCTTAATTAGTAAGTCGCTTTGAAAAAAAAAAAAAAACATTAATAAATGTAAAAAAATGGGTGATACAGTCATAATATCAATGTGAAACTGGAAAACAGATGTTAAAAAAAATGTAAAGCTAGTGTTGACAATCAGAATCATCAGAATCAAAATTACTTTTATCCATCCCCAAGGGGAAATTCTTTGAGATTGCTTTGACAAAGTTGTCAAAGCAATCTCCTGAGGTTCTGCTAAAAGTTAATAACAGAAATTACTCTGGTATTTCAAATGGTTTGTATTTGTTTATAGCTGCTCTATATTAAATAAATCTAAATATGGGGATATACAGTGGGGATCGAAAGTTAGGGGCACCCCAGGTAAACATTTTTATTAATGTGCATAAAGACGCCAAGAAAAGATGGAAAAATCTCCAAAAGGCATCAAATGACAGACTAGACATCCTTATAATAAGTCAAAAAAAGTTAGATTTTATTTCCATCACTTACACTTTTAAAATAACAGAAAACAACAAAATGGGGTCTGCAAAAGTTTGGGTTAATACCTTATACTGCCCCCTTTGGCAAGTATCACAGCTTGTAAACGCTTTTTGTAACTAGCCAAGAGTCTTTCAATTCTTGTTTGAGATATCTTTGCCCATTCTTCCTTACAAAAGTCTTCCAGTTCTTTGAGATTTCTGGGCTGTCTGTCACGCACTGCTCTTTTAAGGTCTATCTGTAGATTTTCAATTATGTTGAGGTCAGGAGATTGTGAAGGCCATGGCAAAACCTTTAGTTTATGCCTCTTGATGTAATCCACCGTGGATTTTGAGGTGTGTTTAGGATCATTATCCATTTGTAGAAGCCATCCTCTCTTTAACTTCAGCTTTTTCACAGATGGCATCAAGTTAGCATCCAGAATGTGCTGAAATTTTATTGAATCCACTTTTCCTTCTACTCGTGAAATGTTCCCTGTGCCACTGGCTGCAATACAACCCCAAAACATGATTGATCCACCCCCAGGCTTAACAGTTGGACAGAGGTTCTTTTCATTAAATTCTGTGCCCTTTCTTCTCCAAACATACCTTTGCTCATTCCGGCCAAAAAGTTCTATTTTAACCTCATCGGTCCACAGAACTCGTTTCCAAAATGCATCAGGCTTGTCTATATGTTCATTTGCAAACTTCAAACGCTGATTTTTGTGTTGAGGACGTAGAAGAGGTTTTCTTCTGATGACTCTTCCATGAAGTCCATATTTGTACAAGTATCTCTTTATAGTGGAATAGTGTAACACAACTCCAGTGTCTGCCAGATCTTTCTGGAGGGATCGTGCAGTCAAACGTGGGTTTTGACTTACTTTTCTCACAATCCTGCGAGCCGTTCTGTCTGATATTTTTCTTGGTTTTCCAGATCTTGCTTTAACTTCCACTGTTCCTGATGACTGCCATTTCTTAATTACATTCCGAACAGAGGATATTGGCATCTGAAAACGCTTTGCTATCTTTTAATAGCATTCTCCTGCTTTGTGAGTGTCAACTATTTTCAGTTTCAGTTTTCTAGACAAGTGCTTAGAAGAACCCATGGTGCTGATTGTTGGGGCAAGGTCAGATAAGTCTGGGCATTTAAAACCTTTGAGATTGACATCACCTGGTCTATCCAGACGATGATTAAGAACAATCCATGACACTGTCAGGTCCTAGCTTGCCAAAGGGGGCAGTACAAGGTATTAACTCTGCAGGGTGCCCAAACTTTTTTTTGTTTTCTGTTATTTTGAAAGTGTAAATGATGGAAATAAAATCTAACTTTTTTAGAGTTATTATAAGGATGTCTAATCTGTCAATTGATGCCTTTTGGAGATTTTTCCATCTTTTCTTGGCGTCTTGCACATTGATCTTGCACATTAATAAAATATTTTACCTGGGGTGCCCACACTTTCGATCCCCACTGTATTGGTGTATTGAGATTTTCTCCACACAACTGCGTGAGCCTTGTGATTAACTGCTTGACTATCCAGGGTAAAACAGGAAATACAAAGGTTCTTTACTATGTGTACTGGTCACACTGGTGCTTAATCGTAGCAAGCAAGAACAGACTTCACCTACACTCAGCAAACAACAATGTTTCAGGCATCTATGAAATCTATTTTACTGTATCAATTTTTTTCAAACTACAGTCTCATTTACCAGCCTGCAGCCATGAGACTAAGTAACACACAAGGCCATTTTCTTTCTTCCATTAAAACATACTAAGCCAAGGCAGGCAGATGGGCCACAAAACTACATCAGCAGTAACCTACTGTGCATTCCCAGTAGGACTTTTCACATCACAAGGCTCCCTGTTTAGAAAGCACACTGACTTTGTGGCTGTCTTTTCACATTAAAATTTGATTTTATTTATAGTGTAAGGTCAATACTCTTGCTCTATTTTAAGACAAACATACCCTTCTCTGCTCCAGATGACGTCCTTGTTGTTTCACTTTGTTTCTTCTGTTCTTGTAACCATTAGCACGGCGAAGACAATTCCACTCCCCGCTGCCTTAGTCGAAGGCCGCCTCACACTCTATCTTGTTTTACAGGAAATGGGCATCATCATAGCGTGACACTATTCTGAATTTTCCAGCCCATTTCCTCACCTTGCCACAGTCATCTCTTAGTGCTTGTAGATGATGTTTGCTCCACCCTTCATTCTGTATCGCAGCAGGTAATCTATTGTTTGAATTGAAAGTGCAGATTTGAGGGGGAAAATGTAGCTGTAAACACATCTATAAAAAATAAGCCCTGTTTCATCTCTATTCAATCCTGTCATTAATTATAACAAGAGTGAGAGGCCTTGCTCATGTGGCTTTGGCAACATAGTTTTTCCAGATGTTTTATTAGCAGTCAAAAGCTGTTAGCCCTCGTCATTTCATTTCTATCCACTAGAATTCTCTCAATTCCCCTTAATTTCCTCTCTCATAATGTGTTTAGCCATTGAGCTCAGACAGGGCCGCCGTTGTGTCACGCTAATGATAAAGTCATTTCAGGCCAGCCAGCCAGCCAGTTTTCAATTAGCCACTGCAAAGTATTTTCAGTGATACCAATCAGACTGTTTTGCCATGGCTTGGGAGTTCTTATGATGGATTATCAATCAAACTCATATTAGGAGAAAACTAACATTTATCAATAGATGAATGACCGAAATGTACGACAAAAACATGCACATCGGAATGAGATCTTAGCCAAGTATTTTCATAAACTATAACATAAAAAGAATGGTGTTGGGTTATTGTGAGTTTCCTAACATGGACCTAACCAACCAAAAGCAAGCTATTTTGCAGCAAGCATTATGTTCTAATACATGTGAAACAAACTAAATCACATTGTCACCTCGACAGATTGGAGATGTCTCAACATGTAGGCTTAACTATATAATCCTGGAAAAAAAAAAAAAACTGCTATGGCAATGCCGCATATTTGCACGACTTGGCTCACCTCTTCTAAAACCCAAGGTGAAAGTTTTGCCTGAATACAATTGGGGGCACTCACCTTACTCTAATGTGGCAGGCTTTAAGGGCTTGGGCATGGTATGAATTGCTTGCACATTATATTTAAGCCTCACTTCCTGCCGTCCTGAACACCTACTGTACATTCTGCACAATCCGGAAGGTAACAGAAGTTGACAAATAAACGAGAAGGCGTGTGGACTTGAACCGCCATAGAAGGTAGTTTTGTATTATCATGAAAAAATGGTGCTGATGGGGGAGATTTTATGTCCCGAATGCGGCTTACTCAATATAAATGCATTTCTTATTTGACACAATGAGGGGATGTTTATATTGTGTCAATCAATGTATTTTTTTTTACGCTAAACTACTACTGATACATTCACTGTGCCACAACAGGAACAGTGTATAAGCAGATTTGCTGTTTTCTTTAGAAGCATTTGTACGAGATGCTGCGTTGACATTTCGAAGAGTGTGTCCACGTGCTCGTGCACTCATCTGCTCAACATAATGCTGACCGACAGTAAGCACACTACAGAAGCATGCATTTTCTGCTTTGTCTGTAGTCCGGTGCACTATCTGCCACAGCTCTTCTTTGCATTGTATTCATCATGTGAGCGTTGGGCTTACAGATCAATCAGGAAGGCCAAATGGAGGTGATCCCTGTATTGTATTTATTCATGAAATTACTGTCTAGACATTGGAACCGAGGAAGTGGCTGCAGGGAGTGAATGCTAACCAGAGGGAGTGAGCAAAGATGAGTGCGGAGCAGTACTATACACACTTTGAATAATAAAGCATGTAAATAATCCCAGCTAAATTCTAAGCTATTAGTCTTGTTATTTCAAACTCCTATTCAGAGGTGCTGGTGTGAAGGAGAGGGTTATTTTAGGAAAAAAAAAATATATATATATATATTTGCAAAGTCACATTCATGAATGAGTTGACCGACCATCTGTCATATTGGATGCATTGTCGGTGGGCTGGTGTCTCTCAGATGGCTTTGTTGTTAGCTCATAAAGCAAAGAGGTAGGGAGAGTAGGGTTCTTTGCTTATCCTGACTCAATAATCTACAAAGCATAAAAGTAAAAAAAAAAAAAGTCACTATTCAAACAAAGAAGGTACCGGAAGCTACAGGAAAGTTTATTTGCAGTCTATAATTGGAATTTGCACTTCCATTAACAAGTTTAGTTCAGGATTGGAATATTTGCTCACTGGAGATTTTTAAGATCAAAATCAGGTTTTTTATTTGCCCCATGCTTTGGCCAGGGATGTTTCTGTCATTAATCAGTAGGTTTGGTTTGTTTGACAAAGCGCAACGTGAGAGCAATTAAAACTGCAACAATTTCACAACTTAAGTCACCGATCGAGTCAATCCGACTTTTAAATGTAAAAATGACCTGAAAGATAGAGCTAAACACTACACAGTATAAAGTGCAGGAAATTGTACTATTTGCCAGAAAACTGCTCTTAAATTAGGTATTTTTTCAAGCAGAGATTTAGAGGTTGATATTAAATTTCTGCATCTGAAACTCCTTAAAAGCTTTATTTATTCATCTTGAGGTTTCTGCAAAATCAATTTAAAATCTTATCATCTCTGAAGTTATTTGCTTTTCAAAAGTTCATCGAACTGAACCAATTTTTCATTTGTATTTGTTGCAACATTTCAAAATTGCACTTGATATATCATGGATCATTGTTATGAGCATGATGGTAAATTAATATTGAAGAAAGAGGATGCAAGAGCAAGAAAAATGCTAATTCTTTTCCTAGCCTCATTTATGCTCCTTCCAGTAATTATTTCTTTCTTCTTTCACCAATACCCTGGCACCGTTAGCCCTGCCTCCCATTGATGCTCACACAGCAAAAAGACAAGCCAGCCTCCTTTTACACTGTGTTGTGATGTTCAGTAAAAAAATTCAACCAGTTTAGAATGTGACATATTCTGTACATGCAACATAAGCTCTTTTTACAATGGGAACTAAAAGACACTAAAAAGGACGAAGTAAAATCTAAACCTTAGGCACATAGATAAATTGCAGACAGGAATATCAGACAATGCGAAATGAGAATACACGGCCAATCCATAAAAGAGAATTACTCAGAAAGTAATTAAATCCACCAATGTCCTTCAGGAAACCGCTCCCTAAATCACCCATCACTGCAGAAATTATTTTCTATCATGTCTGGGTCAGAAGTTATCCAAAGCATAACGTCAAACTGATTAAACATGGCCCGCTGGGAATAATGACTTTGTTTTTCACCATGGCCTGCTGTCTGCCAGACTCCTTTAGATCCTGCAGAGGTGAGCCCCTGAAGGCTTTTTGATGACACGCAGCTGATTTGTGGTGATAAGTGAGCGTAACAGCGACATTTTTCTCTGTCGGTTTGCTTTTTGGGGATCATATTTCAAGACCTCTCCAGAAATCTTGCTTCTCCATTGTTGCCTTGCCCACCCATTACACCTTTAATAACATCTTTCTCTTCTAACTTTTGCCTTTCCAAGGACCCGGTAATAGTGACTGCTGGGACAGTATAGCTCTAAATTGCACTGAGAGGTTGAAAAAGAAACTTGGAGTAGTTTTAAGATGGGTCGTTTAAGTGCAATGGCGGCCAATTGGGGTTTGGAGATGTCCTTAGGTCGCCAAGGTTGGGACAGACAGCCGAGGTCATTAACATGAAGATGAAGACAGGCTTTTATCAGCTCGGACACACACCAATTCCCTGAGGAAATCAAGCCTTGTTTGTGAGTGCTTTAATCTGCCATTCATCATTTAACCCCTTTAGGGCAGTACATCTATAAAGCACCCCTTCTCAACCATAGGGAATCAATGGCAGCACTTTATTCCATAGTCCCTATACCTCTAAAGAAAAAGTCTCCTCTTGAATCATTTTGAACATAAGGCAACAAAAAGACTGCGACTGACTTGCTAGAAGTCCCATCCACCCCTTGCGGTTTGTGTCTTTGTTACTTTGACTGCCTCTGTCTGTCTACTTTGGGATGAACTTTGTGAAAATTGTCTGTGAATAAAAATGACTATGGGCAGTAATAACATACCAGGATGCTCTCGGCACATTCTGGATAATATGCGAAGAGGAGAAGGTTGAAGAGTTTCTTGCCGTTTCCTTCTTTCGGTGGAGATTGTGCACACAGATTTAATAAGCCCTCCCTGCACGAGTACATGTAGAGCTTCTGTGAGGCCTTCAAACCTGCAGCAATCATCTCTGACCCTTGTGCAATCAAAAACGAGGGCTTTTTTCTAGCCTTGCTTTTTCTTTGAACAGCCGACACTACAAAGAGAGATACTAGAGATGTGGGAAAGAAGAAAAAATACAGGCAAGTGAACAAGGGATGGAGACAGATAAAAATTAAGGGGATAAGTAAAGGATACAGAATGTTCTTGTTCATTCTGTGCAGAGATAAGCTGTAGAAGAAGAACAAGGTGCAAGACATGAACTGTGAACGTTTGCTACTGTTTCTGACCAGAGATTGTACATAGTGATATGTTAATTTAAACTCTTAAACACCAATCTACAAAGCCTCTCACAAACAGAAATTAAAATTACAAATTCAACTAATGTTCAAATTTCTGGCCCACAAATGCAGTTATTGCTAATTATACTTCCTACATCCTCGGAACAGAATGAGCAGTAGAAAATAAATGAATAGATAACTAACATCAGTCAATACCTCATATAAAAATGTCTAGAATAAAAAAATTAAAAAACTTTCTTGCTTATGTTAGTAAATGTAGAATGTGGCGTATGGTGGAGGCAATTGGCGATGGAGCAGGATTTAATGTTGGGTCTTAAACTTATGAAGCACAATAAGTGCATAATGCACAACCAATATGATTATGAGCATGCATATATATATATATGGAAATGTAATAAAAGCTATGAGAAAGTACAATTGAAATAAAAATTCCATGTGTGTAGCTTACATTCTGTAGTCTTGTTTCACTGGCGTCAATCCTTCCTCATGAATATTTAAAGCCCATATTGAACATGCTAACGTCACCGACAGATTATTGCCAATGGGGCCCATAAAAGTCATCAATAGGCCCAATCTTTTGGCTGTAGCTCTACCTTCTAGTCTCCAGTTACGCTGTAATGTGACACTGTAAAGTGACACTACCTAATGCTACATCTTTATAAAACGGTTTGGTCTTAGTCAATTCCTTGTAAAACAACAGTGGTACAACACCATGTGACATTTCGGGCTAGTTCCTTTTATCAGACACAAAACAATTTCTACAGAGGTAAACTGTTGTCCATACAACAAATACCAGCTGCTAAGGAGGGTACAAAACAGGAGTAATGCCATTATGTCTCTTGCCCTTGACTAAAAACAGTTGAAAGGTGGGCCATAGAATATGTTGTATTTTCATCTCATCTCCCTAACGTCTTTCTGCTTTATCTACAAGTCCACATTTAGTTTTAGTACATGTTTTATTTATATATTGATAGCTGTATTAAATCTAGGCCCATGATTCGTCTGACTTTTGACGGGAACTAATCAGACGTCCGGTTACTGTAGGTCAGCTCCCTTGCACAGTAAGCCATCTGCAATGGGAAAACAGCCTGAGGCAAACTTACTGGTGGGGTGTGGTGTGGCTTCGAATGTCTTTATACAGCCTCTGGTTTTGACAAATCAATTTTAAGCCCCGGACAGTGCTTGCTGTAAGTAGAGCTTGGTCACTAGAGCTTGGGAAATATAGATAGAGCCTTTTGCAATGCAGTTTAATGTGAGATTGGGTAAAATTATTCTGCTGGTAGAGGTTTAATAGGAGTTTTATTCCAAACATACGTGCATGTGTGGGTGTTCCCAAGCTACACTTTGCACAAGAGCATCCCTCTCCTTCTGTCGGCATCAAAACACTGCAGCAAGGCCTCCAAAAAGTCACACATTAAGCAGCTGGTAAATTGAGTAAACACAGCACACCATTAGCAGGCCTCCTACAGTTCATCTCCTATGGAAGCAAACGTCAAGATCCCCCAAAACAAATTTCAGAAATGTGATGACAGAGGAGGAAAATATATAGCGGAGGTGAGGCGTGGGAAAGTGAAAGAAGACATTGGATGATGAAAAGCTAACTGCCAAATTCCCTCACCTGTGTTTACTTCCAGCCCCTCCCCTGAGACCAAATTAAGGGAGAAAAAGGAATGCGGTAAAGAGGGAAAAGGGGTGGATATAATGAAGGAGGAGCATGCATGGCCGTACAAGAAATCACATATGTGCACCAGCTTACATGATGTACAGTATTTATTGCAGCACCATTCAGGCATTGATATTGATCGTCAACAACTTTACAGAGTAAAGATTATAAACCAGTTGTTATTTGTCTGTGAAGGTTCTCAGTCATCCAGGTCATCTTGAAGAAAAGGTTAAAGCAAAAGCTTTTGCACTCTGGACTTTTCAAGGTGAAGACGTAAATACTGACATAAATACTGAGATCAACTGTTAAGAGAGCTGAGCTTATATCTCTAGGGGGAGGGTTAAACAGAAACCTGATGGGACCAATGTTAAGGCCACTATATTGTTCCAAAAGGGGCTTTTGAATCTGTTGGAGCTGGACAATAATAGTGCATTGTTTTGCATTGAGTGCACTGATAACCATGTGACAGGGATGGGTGATTGCATGCTATATTTCTGTATATTTTTATTTTTTATTTTATTTATAGTTATATTTATATAGCGCCTTTCCAGAGCTCAAGGACGCTTTACATATCAATTATTCATTCACTCCACAGTCACACACTGGTGGTGGTAAGCTACATCTGTAGCCACAGCTGCCCTGGGGCAGACTGACAGAGACGTGGCAGCCATTCCGCGCCTACGGACTCTCCGACCAACACCTTCAACATTCTTACACATTCATACGAGGCAAGGTGGGTTAAGTGTCTTGCCCAAGGACACAACGACAGTATGAACTGTGGGGAGAGCGAGAATCGAACCTACTACCTTCCGGTTGAGGGACGGCCGCTCTACCACTGAGCTACTGTATACAGGAAATGTTCACAAAATATTGCCTTGATACAATAATAAAACCTGTTATAAAAACCTACTTTGTTCCTAAACGCTTTAAATGAAATGAAATTTATACAAAATGACTTCTTCTCTGCCATCATCTATTAGGTAAATTCCGCCCTTTTTGGATTTTTCATTGACACGGCCTGTTCTGAAGGCAGCTTGCAGTGCAGCAGGTCTTTGACATCCAACTGTCAAACAGTCAAGTTTAGAAAGACACTTTATCTCGCAATCCATATTCACTTTTTACATCAGTCATGTTTTTTTGGCTGGAAGTGAATCAAAATGACATGAGTAGAAATAACTCAGAGATGTAAAGTGATCCATCAGAAGTGGAGTGACGGGTGATGCTGCGGTGTCATAAGTAAATGTCTATGAAGTGATGTGAGGGAGTCGAGATGTCTTGCGGTTGACAAATCCGTGCTGATTCTTGGGCTTTATCCTCAGCTCACTTCCTGCTGTCTAAAATGGGGTGGAGCCACAATGAGAACAAGAGCCCACCAGTCTAACAGTGCTTTTGCTCTGCTCTACAACTGTTTTATTCCACTGCTGTCAGTCTATAGCATCCACAGCACTGTTAAATTGGCTTTCTCTCATTCATCCTTTGTACTCTGCTGTTCCACTACACACCCTCTCTTTTGCTCTGAGCCTATACTGAGATTTTCTTTTTTTTTTTTTTTTCAACACAAGGTCTGAGGCCAGCTGTTGCAGTCTGATTTGAGCCGTTTCAAGTGTGCTCACAACAAAGGAGGAGATAGCGATGGTCTTGGCACGGCTGGCTAACAGCTGAGGGATGTGGATCACAAATCAATGTGGAAACAATGAAGTCTATCTGAAATCTATCTTGTCTACCATCGAAGAGCAAAACCACACACTGGCATTTTGAAGCAGAGTTCAACCCTTGGTTCTCTAGGTACCTATTAAATTCACATACAAAGATTAGGCTATTAAAGAGAACACTAGCAGACTATACCTATAACTTTGCAAGGATGCACAAATCCAATACTGGTACCAGCCCCAATAGATACATATTAGCTACATTGCTAATATGTTAATACATGGTAATTCTGTTTATGTCTGACAATCACAAACACACTAAAACCAGAGGCAAGCCAAAGAGTTAGCAGTGGGGAAATCGTTTTGTTTTTGTTCTCTGTAAGACAGAGCAACGTTCAACTGATATAGCTTTTAATTTGATATAAGTCTTTTTTTATAATTTGAATTCTGATATGATATTACTCCCAGGTCACCATTGTAAATGAGACTTGGTTCTCAATGGTTTACCTGGATAAATAAGGTTGAAACAAAAATATATATATATATGAAGAGAGCTACTATACCAACATTAATCTAATGCATCTCTGCACACAAGTTTACAGTCATCAAAATGTCAAGTCAGATTTAGCAAATTTGGATAAATCCATATAGCACTTTCCACACATTTCCACACTTTGCTTGACCTGCGACACAAGCACCACAAGTGTAGAGGATGTCCAAAGGATTTGCTCTCATAAAAGCCAGCAGATAGTCTGGGTTGTTTTACAAAGGGGGTAGGGGTGGGTAAAGTGTAAGAGCGGGATGTGAAGAGAAACTACTGCTAAAAACTACTAATATTGATAGTGTGTAACCCAAACAATTTGGAAACAGTACAAGGTTCAGTACTCTGGCACTCCAATAGTCACACTGTATAACAAATAAGATAACTCCAGGTGGATTTCCATGATGCTTACCTGAAAGGATATAAAGTTAAGTCCCATTTCTCTGCATTTAGTCCAGTGCCATTGGGGTAAGGTGTTGGGAGCAGTGGGCAGTCACTGCCCAGGAAACCTGCTCTAAATCTTCAGCCAATATCTATGGCACTAACTATATTAGCCTATAGTCTCCTTTTTTATACTGGAGACAATAAAATTAACAACATGCATTGTGTCATTTATTTTATTTTATTCTTGGTTAGTTTTGGAATAGAAAAGCTGGATGGAGTAGATTATTGCTGCAACTAACTGACGTTGCATACTACCTCAAAAGGCCTCCACCAATAGCACACTGATCAGTGGTGTCAGGTGGGTATACTCAGATCATTATCTGTAACCTAAATGAAAATATCGGATTGGTGCATTCTTATTGACCAAATTAACACTCCTAGGACTGTTATTTGGGAGCAGGACAAATATGGCTACCACTTTCAAAGAAACCGTCTTGCTTGGACTTTCAACACACTAGCATTGTACCACCCGCCCACCCACTTACTCACAAGGGTCTAGATCCCTACTGTGAAGGGAGCTCAAAGCTCATTGTTTCTTTCCATTATTCATGGGGGCTAATGGAGGTTTGGATGGCAACCACCGGTGCAGACGTACTGGAGAAAAAAAGGCATCTGAGAGCAGGATGAGTGTTTTGTCTCACCTCGGTTTTGTCTGTTAGCCTCAGAGTGTCAGGCTCTCTCTCTCAGGCTGTCTTTGTTGCTGATGCAGTGCTTTAACAGGGTTTCAATGAGTAAGAGCTCCCTGGCTGCCTCCTGAGTAATGGGACACTGAGAGCGTCTGGAATAAATAAAGGGACGACCGGAACAGCCCATCCCACCTCAACACATCCCCTACCTGAGCTCTCTCCTCTTATTGCAATTCAAATACACCAACTTGCCCAGAGATCAAATATTCTCCTGGAATTCTAATAAGCCTTCCCAGAAAAAGGGACATTTTCAAAGGAACAAGCTTTCTCTTTTAACATGTCCCAAAGATTAAAGTGTTTATTTTCTTCCCCAGACACAAACTTGATCTTAGAGGCAACTCAAAGTCTGGGCCACTCTAGGACAAGTGCTGACTGCTTTCTATCCATTCTCTACATCAGGTAGAAAGGAAGAAAATCTGACTAAGCAGATACTTTCTTGGCATGAATTATTCAGCACTAAGGAGAATGCGCTGATAATGGGAGGTCCTGAAATGGCGCACCCGCTCATATATATTTCAGGTGTTGGCAGAGGTGCTGTCATGCAAGTGGAAAGTCTGCCACTATGTGTGTTTACTTTCAAGGTAACATACACAGCATCACTGACGTCACTAAAACATAGGGTGCTGTGTGAGTCTGCAAGAGTATTTTTTTTATTTGCACCCATTAACCCTTCTGTTAAAGAACAGGAATAATGTCTCAATGTCAGTTTCAATTTGATTTTGATTTGGAATTAGTGTTCAGTTTTATTCTTCAGAAACATTCTTTTTGTAATATATAGAGGAAACATGTTCAACAGTCCTCACAGCACATAGTTTAGTCTTTTTCACACATTGTGAAGTTTGTGAAGAAAATTGTCAAGTCGAAGTTGGGTGTTGAATAAGTGTGTAATATCTTGATGATAATAATTTTAATTTAACAATTTATAGCTTCCATTCAGGGAATGATATCTGATAGTGTCAGAAATTTAGGAAAATCCTAGCGAATCCTGCTTCAAACATATTAAATTATAGCAGCAAGCTGTAATATGCAAGTGTATAAAGGCAGTGTCGTGGGTAATTTTTTTTTGAGGAAGCCTTTGTTTTAAGCCAATCATAGCAACTATTTATATTGTAACCAGAGTGCAGTTGATGTGAAAAAAACAATAAACCGCTGTAACAATAACAGAAAAAGTGAATCTGAGAATAAAAGAAAAAATTATTAACTCTAAATTGGTAAATGAAACAAGGACGTAGGCCGATGAAAAGAGCGTGTATGAAAAACTACAAGATTTAGGATATACCAAAGCCAGTAGGAAGAAGAGCATAAACGTGTTTTCCTTCCAGAAAATTTACTTTAGTTTTTTTCAGCATTAGCAAAAGAATTAGCATCAACACCAACATCTTTCAGCGTAGCCATGTTGATAACAAAGAGAAGAAGAAGACGTTTGTTGCAGTTTAAGCTGCAATCGGTAACTTTTTAAAATTATTTTATACTAAGTATTGTAAATGGCCGCCCTCCATACGTTTAAAAGCTTGCTTAATATCAACACTTTAGCTAACGTATTAAATGTTGCGCTCTCTAGGTGCTTTAAATCACGTGACATCAATGTTGTCATCTGAGTTGTGTTCAGAGCAAGAGGAGCCATGGGCAAAGTGGCTTCCTCTGGCTCAAATCTGACCAATCACAGAGGGTATATATTTTTTTTCACTAAGGAGAGCTCGGAGCGGCAGTGTGCTTCTCCCAACACTCAACACCAAACCTTTAGAGTGTGCTGTTTGATATGTGATAAAATGAGAGTAATTACAGAGAAATAAAGAAGAAATTAATGGAAACAACACAAAAGATAAACTATATTTAGAGTTTAAAGTAACTTTGGTCTGAAAATGACCAAAGTTAGTGTCTGGGATGAAACGCCACTGAATAACAATATGCTAACAACCTTCAGCACATTTGCAACACTGAAGCACAGATGACCTCTTTTTCAAAACTCTATTGCTCTTTTGAACACTTCTCAATTTGACACTTGCTGTCTTTCTTTGACCAGAGTTAAATTGCAGCCTACGCACTTGGCATTTTTAAAACGTACAGTGTTACAGACATCAAGATGCAAATTGTTGCCATTTTACGTCGTATTGTGTGAAATAGAGCACTCTTCCGCAACAGCAGAAAAAGTCGTGCTGTGTGACAGGGTTCTAACGGGTTAAATTGATCCGACCAGTATATGTATAATATAACCTCGTAATATAAAGTTTTACTCCTCATTCTATCAGAGAAGAGACAACTTTAAGATTTTCACCATCATTCCAATTTGAACCCTTTCATTAGAATTGTCAGAGTGATACATCTCATGGCACTGTCCTTGGATTCAGTGGCGCAAAAAGGGGGTATGCAGCATATGCGGCGCATAGGGGCGCAGCACCTTGGGGGGCGCCAAAGCGATGGTACAAAAAAAAATATATATATTTATTTATTTATTTGTATTTCCTAAATGTAGCTGAGCTGCTGTTGTGTGTTTCTAAATCATTTCAGTATTTCCTCAATACTATAACATTTTATAGGACTAACGGGCTTCAATAGACGCCCTCATTAGATTCCATAAATAGAATTAATATATTATCACGAGTGGGCGTGGCCGGCCGGGGCGCCGTGAGCGCGCTGAGCGAGCAGGTAAACCATAGTAACGTTATGTGTTAGTTGTCACAGTATGCACACAGTTGTCTTTAAAAGATGGATAAAACAAAAAAAATAAAGAAAGAGGGAAAAGGAGATGGCAGGAGATGGTGTCAAGGTATGGGACAGCTGATAAACAAGTGGATAGTGAAAAGTAACAGGTAGGACTTAAAGTGAGACGTCTGTGCTTGGAGGCTTGCAATATTCATGTTAACAGACTTAGCGTTAGCGTTTGCTAACACTGGGAATGCAGCAGCCAAATGGGGTTTAAATTAAGGCTAGCCTTATATACAAAACTGAGGTTACTGAGCTGAAAACTGGAAAATATAAGACGGCATGCCATGATCAATAAATTACAAAAACGTGGAAAACAAGTAACATAGATAGTGTCCCAAGGTAGATTCGAACCTGGGTACACTAAATGTAAAGCCTACTGCTTACCAACTGAGCTATCCAGTTGCTATGTGTATAAATAGTTAATATACACATGGCTCATGATACAGGCTGGTATGAACTACAGACCGCTCTAGATTTTGTGGTAGCAAACATTTCGTAGCTAACATTTTTTTATTTTATTTTTTTGGCGGGGAGGGGGCGCCAAAATTGATGCTGCATACCCCTCCAGCACTGGGTAGTTGCGCCCCTGCTTGGATTCCAACTTCTTTTTCCATATAAACTCCAATACACTTGTTTTGCAACCTATTAAACTGGGCCTGTTAGTGCTGCTGCTTACCTGTTTTGCCATGACCAGAGACAGGGTATTCAGTCACAGAGCTGCCTTGGACTCTGATGAGGACAATCCTACTCTGAAAACAAGGTATTGTCTCTGTCTAACAGGCCCTCCTCAGCTGTAGTGCTGCTCGCTGATAGCTTGCCTGGGAATAATTGCTGTCTGAAACGGCCAAGCTCAGCAGAATACAGGCCGTCACAGCGAAGGATCCATGTGTTTGTGCACAGGCATGTCTGCCAGGTATGCGTAAGCTGCAAAGGCACTGAGGCATGGACACAAGCACTGAGCACCAAAGCTAATCAACCGATGAGATTGTTAATGCTTACGATTATTAAGTACAACACCCTTCACAAGGAAAGTTAGCCGAGCCGTTAAAAATTATTTATCTTAGCCTCAATTTCTACTTCAAGAAAATCTCTAGAAGTTATATAAAACAGCAAATTCAGTTAAATACAGCATTATTAGTTGGGTAGACTTTTCATACTAACACATTTTATCAAGTGTATAAATTATTCATTAACACCAAACAATAGTCAGTTAGTGTTTAAACTATGGACCGACACGATTTTATTCAGACAATACCGATAGCTGACATCTATCTTGCTGTTGTGGCCAATAGCCGACAGGCCAATGTGGATAACACTATTTACAATATTGATGGCCATTGCTTTACTGAAAAAATAAATAAATAAATAAAATAAATATATATATATATATATATATATATATATATATATATATATATATGCCCTACCCTAGTTTAAACTATATAATAATGCCTACATCCATGGTGGCCTATCTTTTCCTTAACGGTGCAATGTAACTATTGGCTATTTTTATTATTAGTTTTTATTTTTTCATTTATTCCTTCATGGAAACTAAATCGTAGCTAATCATAATTACTATAGCATTACTAATGTGTTATTATTCTATCTAGCACAACAATTTCCATGTCATTACCAATCTGGTACATATTATGGAGTATAATTAAATATTTAATAGATATTGGTGCACTAATAATTTATATATGTGTTTTTGAAGCAGCCCTATGTAATTTTGAGCACACAATTGGTAGAATCATATCTATTTTACTGACACAGTCCCCTCAGCTGACTATAATTAAATAATTTGGCGGGATGCACATTTTACATGAGTGCAGCAAGCTAACAGAGGCAGCAGGAATAGGTTATTACACTGTACCCTAGAAGAGTTATACATACACAATACACTTAAAGGATCCTACTGTTGCAGAAGACAACAGTAGGGATCTCCGCCATCTAGTGGCTAAACGTTACACAGTGCCGCTTTAAGATTTGTGAATGTAGGGCTTTGCAGTTTTACTATACTTGGCTAAAAAGTTGAGTTAGAAAACTACAGACACCTAAAAATGTAACATGTGCATCTCACCTTCTCCCTGTCCTACTTTCTCGTGCCCTTCTCCATCTCTACCCTTCTCCATCTGTCTCCACTGTCCTCACTAGTCCTCTCACCACTGCCTTTCCATTAGTTTAAAGCTTCATATGGGCTGAGCTAATATGAGCCTGATTAATGGGCGAGGACTGGAGCCATTAGCTCATCAAATCCCTCGAGAGAAAGTTAAGGGGAGGGAGAACAGTAAGGGGACAGGAAGTAGACAGGCAGAAGGAGGGCACAGAGCCAAGATGAAACAAATAGATGGCGTAAAGACGATGGAGACTTTAACACTGTCACTGAAAAGTCACCACGGCTTAATTGATTCCATATCAAATTATATCTAACAGGCACAAACTAGAGATGAAGCCTTCAGGTTTATAACACTAACCGCCAAATACAGCTCAAGCAAAATGAGTCAGAAAATGTTAGCAAAGTTCAAACCAGTCTAAATCAAATCTATTCCAATGTGGTCTTTTAAAAGTTAAGGATATTTCAGGATTCTTGGGGATTGACAGATTGGCTGTGATGTGTGCCCTTGGGCTAACAGATGCTGGTGCAGATGCTCTCATCAGATCAAGTTGCGGTTTTGATATAGCCTCTTTAATGCATTTTATGAGAAGGGTTAATGAGCGCAGCAGAAAAGTTCATGCCTCTAAACTGTTCTTCGCGCAGGGCATCCTGAGCTGCACTGCTGCGATACACGACTGTCACAGAGAGCACACACAGTCTATTAGTGTGATTTAAGGCAAGCGAAGGGGAGTAAGAAGTATAAACAGAATAAAATGGTAAATGGCATGCATTTATATAGCGCTTTTTTGCACCCTTCTCGGGCACCCAAAGCGCTTTACACCTGGGGCAGACAGAGATGGGGGCTGCCATACACACGGCACACAACCTTCTCCTACCACCACCAAACACATTCTCTACAGTCACACACATTCATACACCAGTGCTACGGACACTGGAGGCAAGGTGGGTTAAGTGTCTTGCCCAAGGACACAACGACAGTATGAACAGGGCAGAGCGGGAATCGAACTGCCAACCTTTCGGTTATAGGACGACAGCTCTACCACTGAACCACTCCGTCCCTGAGAATACCAAGCCATGCAGTCCAAAAGGGTTCATTTAGACTTCTACAAAGTTACATTTTTCATTAAATATTCTTATAAAAACAGCTTTCTTCAGCATCTCTGCCACTGCTACCCCTCTTTTCAATAAAAAAAAAAAAAAATAAAACTGCTATAAATTCTGAATGCTAGCCGACCACTGTAAACGGTGAACATATTTGGTAGCCCTGCAGGGAAATGCTATCAACCAACCAACCCAGTGGTGAGTTAAATCTCTGAGTCAATCTCTAAATACAGTGTGATGCACCAAGTGCTCAACTTTTTTTTTTTATTACAGCTGTTAAAAATGTATGACATTAATATTTATCAAACATCTACATTTGTTTATATGATGAGAAAAAAAAATCATTCCTAACTTTAGAGATTACTTTGTTATGAAATATCAGGTTCATTCGTATAACACCAGATAGACAATGACGTTTTTCCTTCCGTTATGTAAAAAATCTACAATTTACATTTAGATATTGTGGAGCATAAGTATGGAGTCATAAGAAAGCATCAATATCAAACTGTAAAAAAATAATCTTAGAATACTATTGCTCTGAATACAACATAAGTCATAATAACTCATGACTGTGTATTAACAAGGTACATGTCGTAGGAATAGATGATGAATAGATGTGCATTAGAGATGCCCTTTTATAAAACTAATATAGATATACATCCATAGATCTAGACGGTTGGATCACAATGAAGTGCTTGTGCAGTTTTTAAACCAGTGCTTAAGTCTGTCACATCATGCAGTGATTGATCACTTTCCCCCTGGCTTTTGTTCATTATGACATTAATCATAGAGACATTTTGAAGTTGGTTCCTGCCCTGCCGCCCCTCGCTGGAGCTCCTCTGGCACTCGTTTTAGCCACGGATGATAATGAACCTGTTGAAAGATGAACCGACTTGAGCGTAAAGTTGCGAGTGGGGAAAGGCCAGTGTGAGCAACAAGCCAAGCTGGCACACGGGAGAAATGTCAGAAACACAGTTCATCTGCTGGTATTTAACAAAGCAGACCGATTAATCTTGAATTGTTCTTTGCCAATACAGTCAGCTGGAAGTCTGAGTCATGAAAAGAATAGAAAAAAACTACAATTTACAGCAAAAAAATACATTTTTGTCCCAAATTAATTACTTCTACTGCTGCCGTTTTGGGCTATTAATATATTAAGCATGTTTAACAGGTTTTTCTTTATTAAGCTTACTGAGGCAAAAACCTCTCTTTGTTTCTCAGGGTATTTTTTTGTTCAGTAGTACATGCGTAAAGTTAAGCAGTATGTTGAAGTGTATGTTCAGGAGTTGACTGTTGGCCTTCATATATTTTTCTTATCATTATATATTTGAAGTGTGTAGAATGTTGGGTTTGGCAAGATACTATGTGTTCCCTAATCCATGAAAGGCAATGCTATTTATGGGGATGGGAGAATGTAAAAAAAAACTAAAACAAATAAAGAAGCTGGATCTGCTACAACTGCATTGAATTTTTAATTACCTTTTTTTCCCTCAAATTACATAATCTTTAACTTATTTATTAATTTATTTTCATAGTCATTGTAGTTCTTGTTGCTCTCCCTTTCTGCCATTTGAGCTTGTTTTTCTCATTTCACTCCACTTACATCTAAAATATTCTTATGCCTCCGCTGGGAGTCCTTTAGTCCTTCTATTTTTACAACTGTAAATGCTTTCCAAGTCCTATAATGGTAAAAATGGCCGCCCGAGCTATGCATATTTTCTGAGTGGCCAATTCTTTTGCTTTGGTGATTTACAGAGATTTTTGGCGTCAAATGAGTGGAATACATTGATGGATTGTACCACCTCCAGCTCCCATTCATTCTTGCAAAAAGCATTACCCCAGTGGGCCTCAGATAAAGTGTTAACAGCTCAGTTCTTGCCTGTGCCAGCTGTCATAAAGTGCATTATATATCATTTTATATCCGTTCTATTTTTCATTGTCTTTTATATCCATGCAGCTTCACGCTTCTGTCCCTCCATCATCGGTACGCCGCTGTCGGCCTCACTTCCAGGTGCCTAGCCTTCATGATTATTTCACAGGTGCACCGTAATCTTCCAAAGCGTGAATTATGACAAAACAAACACAGGGAGCCACAGAATACAAAAAGGCACCACTCCAGTTGGCCCTCAACTTCCAGGAATAAGGGACAGCAGTGAACCAGATCGGCCCTGGCTTCTTTAGCTGCTTGCTCATTTCTCACTCTGTGCAGCGCTGTCAGAATGGGCATTCCATATAATATTTTTGTCAAGTAGTTGTATTTCATGTATGAGCTGGGGTAATGCGATGAAAGTTTACACAGTAACACCCCCTAAATCAATGTTGGTGCCCTTCCTGACATTGGAGAATGACACAGATTTCAACCAAGACTGATTACAGGGATAAGAAGGGATGAGCATGTCAGCAGACCTGGCTTCTCATAATCAGTCGCTAAACAAAAAGCAGTAAAGTTTATTTTATAGCTAGAAGACCGCTGGATAGAGTGGAATGTTTGCGACGTGAGATGAAGATGGTGTTAAAATACCAGGGATGCTAACAGAGTCTACAAGTCTTAATACATTTTATGGACCTGTTTCTGTATCCCGTTTACCTCTTCAATCCAACAACACTGTTTGTTGTCCTCTGGTGTGGTACATTGAAAAAAATATAAATTTTGTAGAAGACTAATTGAACCTTTTGGACTATTTCAAACCCATTGATTTTGGGTATGTACACACTGGTCACTTCCCAAATAGGTCTGGGAGCCACAACTGGCACAGAGCCTGATTGGTTTTAAGAGGGTATTTGTGACATGGGGTGACTTACTATGCGCTTCAAGCAAGCCTCTCCAATGGAACCGCTTAAATGATCCTCGTGTAAGGGCGCCGCCATACGGTGATTTTACAGCAAAATACAGCGAGGGAATTTTTAATTAATATGTTTGTTTATGCTATATAAAAACTATTGTTTTACTATGGAAAAAGCCCGGATGTAACGCTCATTTTATTGCCCATTCGTAATGACAATATTGGTGAATAGGGGACCAATGGGTGGATATCATCCAT
This sequence comes from Perccottus glenii, assembly GCA_024416835.2. Lineage (NCBI taxonomy): Eukaryota > Metazoa > Chordata > Actinopteri > Gobiiformes > Odontobutidae > Perccottus > Perccottus glenii. Next base: position 22,657,349 of record CM044546.2, read on the forward strand.
ATTTATACAATCTATGGCTTCAAGCTTAAATTGTTCCATATGCCAGTCTATTGATCAGGGGCTTAGTGGAAAAGACAGGTGTAAACACACCTGTGAGTATTTTATTTAAATCTTAAGGCTTTCAAATTCATTTCAAACCTTTTGAAACAGTATGGTGGTGGAATGTAGCTGCTTTTTTGCAAACAAGTAATTTTGAAATTACACTCAACACCAGATTCCGCTGTCATGCCACATTTACATTTACATTACATTTAGTCATTTAGCAGACGCTTTTTATCCAAAGCGACTTACATTTACCAGTGTTACATTTTTACAGATGACAGATGATACAAAGCGTATTACATTAAGGTTTCATTCACCAGTGTTACAGCTGGAACACAACTGGAGGCAAGGTGGGTTAAGTGTCTTGCCCAAAGACACAGCGACAGTATGAACTGTGGGGAGAGCGGGATTCGAACCGCCTACCTTCCGGTTGAAGGACGACCACTCTACCACTGAGCCACTGCCGCCCCAGTGGTATTTAACTTCAATTCAAGCTACATTTGGCTAAATATTTCAGCACCTCCAACCAAAGCAATGACCCTCGCTCAACACTACACAAAGGTGTGATGTGTAACATTCATGGCACAACAGCCAACATAATGGCAGCGATTCCACATAATGGCTTCACGATTACTGTATCTCCGAGGGTCATAGATTGCTGCAAAGAACACATTAAAGAGAATCACATTAAAAGCGGCTGTAGCTCGCGGTTAGCCGTGGGAGAGAGACTAGCTTCTAACAAATTCATTATTTAGTTTCGAATGGTTGTGGAGGGTGGCACAGTGGGGGTGAGAAATCATTGGAAAGCAAACACAAGCGCTGAAAGGGTGTTAGGGGATAGGCAGAGCAATTAGACGATGCTACCAAGACAGAGTTTGCATCAATACAGTTGGTGGGTGTTCATTAGGATGTGGACATGTTTGCAGACTTGAAGTGAGGAAAACAAGGCAACGGAAGCTTATATATCATGAGAAAACATAAAATTCTTAGACATAGCAACACTTTAGAAGTCTCCTCAGTGTCTGGTCTGGTTTTGAGAAAGACCAGTCAAGTCTTCCATTTTGTTTTATGTTTTAAAAAGATGTCAAAGAATTTATTTTTGGAAACATACAGTAACAGACATCCTTTGTGATTCTAGAGCCTATGCCAGGTGTTTAACACTTACATGCAACCGTTCACTCTCACATTCATTTACTAAGGGCAATTTAGAACCATTGAGGAATGCTCATGCACATAAACAATAACTGTGGCCTTTGTGCATTTCAGCATTTCTTTCTTGCAGTTTGTGCACAATGTTCATCAACTTTTTAATTACATGTAATTCACTCACTGAGTCACTCTTCTGACAGCCACCATCAGGGCCATTAGTAACAACTGATGAGACAAAAATCCTCCATTCTGCTCAAAAATATTATATGTGTGTGCACTTAGGGATGAAAGTGTCAGCCAAGAATTCCTTGGAGACAAAATGTGTCAAAAGTTGGCATTGTAATAATAGAGGAGAAAACAAAAATAAAAACGATAAGCAAAATGTCAAGAGGTGGTGAGGAGGCTTGTGAGAAAGGTTCCCAAAGATGACTGTTTATCTCTGGTTTTCTTCTCCTGAGCCACCAGTGTAAACTAAAAAGCACCAGGTGAAATGATGTAACTTTAAATAAAAGGCTGGACCTCAATCAAGGCTTCCAGAGACCAAGCAGCCTCTAGTGGGCTTATATGTGAGATTTATGTTGGTGAGGTGCTGCCATAAAAAAGCCTACATTTTATTGGTTTTATCCCGTGGGAATGTGGTATTTACAGTGGCAATTCCCCAAGTAATTCCAGCAAGTGTTCCAGTTAACTTCAGACTATACTTTCCCAAGGGGAAACTCTCAGACAGACAGCGCAGGATGTAAGATACTTAACGTTCAATAACCAGAGTGAAGTGAAGTGTGGTCATGTGAGGATACTGTGGCATAGATGGCTATATGATTAATAATAAATCAAACTGACAAAGATGGATCATAATGGGCTTTCTAAATTTATAAAAGCTAGATAATCAGGAAAGTGGTTTTGCATTGCATTGCAGTGGAGTAGATTGTATAATTTAAAAGAAATTCAAATGGAACTGAAAGATTGGTACTTTGAGTCCCACTCCCCTTGTTAATGTCAAGTGTCCTTCTGCAAGACACTGAACCCAGCCATGAATAAAAGAGTGTTTGTGTGTAAATGAGTGATTGAACGGCTTATGGAAAGAGCTTTCGGTTCCTTTGTTGGATGAAAGTGTCATGAAATGGTAACTATTTATCTTTTAAAATGTAATTAATCCTGCAGTGTCACCTAAGAAAAAATAAATACAAATACAATTACTACACCATAAGACATCACCAAGATGTATTCACACAAGCTCATCTAAGGTTAACTCTGAGCTTTGGTTTGATGTTCTGTATTGATTCAGTTCTAGCCATAATAAACAAGCGATATTATGTTTGAAACACAAGCAGTTATTATTTATTGGAGACAACCGTGTTTGAAATATTGTGAGACTTCATTAGGGCACACTCAAAACAAGTGTGTTTCATTTTTCTGTTACTTCCAATTAACCGCTTATCAAAGTGCCTCAAACATCCTGTTTTCACATTGTTAACTGCTCTTAAGACATATTTGTTTTTGGACAGCACATAGTTTACAGCTCTTCACAGTCTTCCACTCTACGCCATCCAGGGAGCACTCTCAGCAACTTCTCTTCGACATTATTTTTTTTAATGAAAGATGTTATACCTTTGATGCATCTTGTGTCTTGTACTACCCCTTGTGCTATTAGCGGATACAATCCATAATTCTACACTAAATTGCAGCAGAAGGCAAAATTTGAGGTCAAACAGAGAAAGAAAGGCAGCGGCCAGGTAACTCCATCCATCTATCCCACTACTGTACCGACCAAGTTCTCAGGAAGGGTTAGCTGCCCTAGGGCTTAGCTTCACATTTGTCGAAGCACTGATCTGGGTTTTTAGTAGCAGCAGGCTCTGCCTACATCCAGCCTCACAGAGAGGGATAATCATACCGCTTTGGATCCCCAGCTCTCTCCCAAGACCTTTTGCATGAGTCATCGTCTAAGCGTCCAACCAATCCCAGTCACAAAGCTGGCCAAGGCTCGCCTAATGATAGAAAAAAAAAATCTTGGCAATGAGTGATGAAGTCATTAAATGAAGCCGTGGGGAAGGAGGAGATTGAGGTGGGCCCCTGTGAATGTGGTGCGGGCCTTGTAATTTGTATACGTGCATATCAGTGACAGGGGAACAAGGGTAAGGTTGAAACCCATAAGCCTGTTTGACTGTGACAGGCCACTGAATGCTTAATGGAGTTCCAGGCAGCGCTCGACTAAGGCTACCTGAAAGGAGTGCTTCATAGTAAGCAAAATGCAAATATGTGAATAATCTGCTGGGGAAATTTTTCAATGTACAGCCACAGTGGAAGGAGTGGTGATGGTTTCGGCTGAGTTTTACACTTTCAACACAAGTAAGACAAAGTGATTATGTTGATGTTAGCTTTGTCTAAAGAAAGGTTTGGACTGAGTATGTAACAGGTCTGCTCGGTACAAGTATGAGACATAAACTGTTTTTGAAGCAAACTGTTAAACTGTTAATGAGAATAAGGATATGAGAAAATCCACTTTTGTGCAAAGGTTTGCAAGTTTATTTATTTACAGATGCAATAAATAGTACCACATTGTCACTGTTTTTTTTTTTTTTCCAAACTTTAAATCAGGTGTCTGAATCAGGATTCTTTACTGACCAATAAACAGATGCCAGTGTTTTGCGGACCACAGTGATGGAACCAAAACCAAAGTTGTATGGCATAAGCCTTAACTGAAATACTAGTCTCACACAAGTGATTATCTTGTAATTATTTTTGTTTGACCATTGTTTATGTAATATACAATAAGAAAAGGATACAGTGGCACAATATATACTAATCCAATTAATGACAAAACCAACACACTTTTTTTAAATGCTTCTGCATGCCTAGTCTAAGTTACTTTTCAAAACATGAAGGGATTTGAAATAAATATGTTGCACATTAAAATGACATGACTCTATTATACTGCTCTGGTTAATATGAATTTTAGCTTTGCTCCGGTACTTGTCCAAAAAAACTCAGAAAGAAAAATCCTGTAATAATTTCTGAACTGTTAGGCGCTAGTTTAGTATAGAAATGCCACACAGTCAATGTCACCTCGCCCTGAGTGTTTATCACTGAAGACTGTCACTATTCTCTATTCTTATAACCTATAATCACACAACAACTTTACCGGCCTTATTATGTGAAGGAATAAAATCCAGACCATCCCTGGTGTAAAAGGCTGAGCTTGCAAAACCAATTGAAAAAAATAAAAAATATATGACCATGGTCAACAGCCATTAGTCCAAACAGCCCCAGAGAATTAAAAAACTGCTTATCCTTTAAATAAGCTGGACAAACTCAAGTAACGGTGACAGGCAATTTACTAATCATAATAATACGAGTGTGAAACGTGACGCTGCAAAATGTAATAGCTATACTGTACGTGATGGCTCAAACTGACAAGTCTATTTATGTCGCGAGGCCAAGTCCGGAGTATTTTTTTTTCTGATCAGTGTTGTGTTTCTTTCTGAAAGCACAGAATGTCAATAAGAAGGGTTAGGGCCGGTGGAAGCCATTGATCCACAGCAGAAAAAACAGGAAATAAGAGAAAGACAGAGAAAACAGAGAGCATAGACAGAGACAAATGGAAAGAGATGGTAACAAAGAAACAGTGGTAATCAAGTGTCTACAAAACTACAAAATTTCTAGCAGAGAAAAATGTACTTAGGAATGCATGCTCTGGCAGTGAACGGGAATGAATGGACCCACTTATGTGGCCATGAACATTTAATAATTATTTTTATTCAACTGTGAACGGTTTTACATAAGATTGAATACAGCACAGTTTCTTTTATACTAAAGCAAAATTAAACATGAATTAACTATGAGCTACAATTTGGAAGTAGCTAAAATAATCACATAATGGACACCAGAGTAAGTTAAAAAGAAACCCAGAAAGTTTGTATTACTTTTTGCCATTTTTCTTTTGAACCACATACTGTATTTACAGTAAAATAATAGCAGTACAATGTGACTAACCATAATAATCCTGGTCTTTAGTATATTATATCTTGCTAAGTGGCAAACAAGTTACTAGTAGGTACAGTAGATTCTCAGAAAACAAACAAGACCCAGCATTCATGATATGCACGCTCTTAAGGCTGTGCAACTGGGCAATTAGTTGAAAGGAGTGTGTTTAAAAAAGTAGCAGTGTCTGTCGTTGACTGTACAAACTCAAAACTATTTTGTACAAACGTTTTTGTTTCCAGGATTTAGCAATCCTGTGAATCACTAAACTAATATTTAGTTGTATGACCACAGTTTTTTAAAACTGCTTCACATCTGTGTGGCACCAACTTGTGGAACCTCTCAGCTCTTATTCCACTCCATGATTCTTTAACAACATTCCACAATTTATTTACATTTCTTAGTTTTGCTTCAGAAACAGCTTCCGGATTTGATTAAGGTCCGGGGATTGGTCTGGCCACTCTATAACATTAATTTTGTTGATTTGGAACCAAGACTTTGCTTGTTTACTCGTGTGTTTGGGGTCATTGTCTTGTTAAAACAACCATTTCAAGGCAACATGACCTCTTCAAGTATTTTGACAAATGCAAACTGATCCATGATCCCTGGTTTGCGATAAATGGTCCAACACCATAGTAGGAGAAACATGCCCATATCATGATGCTTGCTTCACTGTCTTCACTGTGTACTGTGGCTTAAATTCAGAGTTTGGGGGTCGTCTCACAAACTGTCTGTGGCCCTTGGACCCAAAAAGAACAATTTTGCTCTCATCAGTCCACAAAATGTTCCTCCTTTTCTCTTTAGGCCAGTTGATGTGTTCTTTGGCAAATTGTAACCTCTTCTGAACGTGCCTTTGCGGGGGATTCTTGAATATAGATTAGCTTCACACAGACGTCTTCTAACTGTCAAAGTATTGACAAGTAACTCCAGACTGTCTTTGATCATCCTGGAGCTGATCATTGGCTGAGCCTTTGCCATTCTGGTTATTCTTCGATCCATTTTGATGGTTGTCTTCCGTTTTCTTCCACGTCTCGGAGTTTCTGAGAACTCTGGTTTTGCTCCCCATTTTAAAGGCATTGGAAATCATTTTAGCTGAACAGCCTATTACTTTTTGCACCTCTTTATAGCTTTTCCCCTACTCCAATCAACGTTTTAATCAAAGTACACTGTTCTTCTAAACAATGTCTTAAACGACCCATTTTCCTCAGGCTTTCAAATGCATGTTCAACAAGGGCATCCTTAAATAGGGGCCACCTGATTCACACCTGTTTTTTCACAAAATTGATAAAAAAATATACCTAAAAACCTGGATTATTCTGGTTAGTCACATTGTACTGCTATTATTTTGACCAATACTGTATGTTGATTGTGATTATCCTCAAAAACAAACAAAAACATTAGTTTAACTGTGGTCTTGATGTAGTTTTAAATCTAAGATCATCTAAGGCAGGGACTCCCAAACAAATAAGTCAAGACCCAAAAGTTTGTCACCAAAGCTTTTACTTACGAATGCCCAAAAATGTATCTGAGTTCAAAAATAAAGTTTGTGGTAGTCGTAGGTATTCTGCTAAAAGAAATGCTGCTTTTGAAAGGTCAGGCAAAAAATTGGTCCCATGGAATACATTGGTCGACTGCGCCTTAGTATAATCTATTTATTTATTCATTTTCATATTGCTACAACAAGACATCATTATTAAACTGAATTTAATTCAAATGTTGCATCACAAGTCTACTTGACTTTAAACCACACAAGTCATTTTAAATTGAGTTTTACCAAACTGATGGGTCCTTGATTCGCTCAATCCCACAATTATGAGGAAATGAATCTCTCTTCTATCACTATTTAAAGGTGCATTACGGAAGTTTCAATAGTTCAAATGACATTTTTCCTAACCCATATATGCATCAGTAACAGCCTGATGTGCTAAATTTGCCACGGTTGCCTCTGTAAGTCAATTAAATGAGAAGGTATTGGGATCAAATCGCCTGCGCTGTTTTAGTGGACGTGACGTAATGCGTGTTTTCACTTCCTGATTTGCCACCATAAATAAACTAAGCAACGCTAGCGGCAAAGTTGAAAATGAATCCTCTGAACACAGGGAAGAGACAGGCTTGCAGCGCGCTCGAAACCGGCAGATTTTTCATTGGGTGTTGTACGTGCTCGAACAAGCATGACACTGGATGCAGTATCGCTAACGCCAGAGGTGGCACACTAGTACAAACACTCTGGACCTTCCGTAATGCACCTTTAAAGCTAAGTATCCTTGACCACATGCTGTTTTTGTATTGAAATGTGTAATTAAGAAGGCCTGCTTTAAATACACATAAGCATGATTTTTTTTGTTACTGCAAACATACAATTTGTTTGAAGAATAAAAACACTGTGAAGCTAACATAAACCTCAAGCTTATCATTAAAGAGGTTTGTACATGCTCTTTTAAAATGTACCCCTCTAGAATCCTATGAGGATTAACAACATATGTTATAGTGTTGATTTCATACCATTATTTATTTTTTGTTGTTTTTGTTATATACAGCCTGTTTGCTTTGATTTAAAATGCAATCTTACTTTTGCACAAACAAGCCCTCTCTGAGGATTTACAGTGATCCCAGTTGAACATGTCGCTGCCTTGGTGACGGAGGCGAGCTGGCGTGCGATCAGTCCCTGTGCTCTTCCAATCGTGGTACCTTTGTGCTCAAGCTTCCCATACAATTCCCACCTATGCCCTTGGACATGGAAAACAACTTCTCTAATTGATAGGAACATGTTAGTTGATGGAGATTAGCAACAAGAGTTTGGAGCCTAAAGGTGATGCTCTCCCACATGGGCTTTTTGGCTTTGAATGTTGGAGGATAGCACTTTTTGCATGCCAATAAGCTAACAGTTTGTAGGATTACAAAAATAAATTTAACATTTCCCAGCCATCCAATTCCCTCTTTCCATAAAGCAGAGCCAAGGTACTGTAGCTGACGATGAAATATGCAACATTGCTTGTTTGTTTTTTGGTACCTCAAAGCCAAGGTTATTTGTCACCTCATGCAGAGGAGTTTGCAGGCTTAACTGATTGTGTCTGCCACAGGCTCATAAGAACAATGATCCGTTAAGGGCAAAGAAGTCACTAGCACTAGGTCGTTTTTTCTACACCTGATAAGCAATAAACAAAACCTAAGTGCTTCCTTTTGTTCCGGAATGAGCAAAGTGTTTTGTGTGGAGCCCACTCTCTTTAAACACTTGCCTAAATGTGTCTAATGAAGAATTCAATACATTACAGCTTAGTCAGGACTATGCTCATAGCTTGATTAGGCTGTTTAAGTGGAATACTGTCTTCGTCAGAGTTTACATCCACAAAAATCACTTGAAACATTGAATGACTCCTTAGATCTCTTCTCGGGCTAATGCTGCATTCATAGTGCAGAGATGACTCTGAAACTGGACGGTCCAACAATCACCTGAATCCATCCTATGGTGGCATAAACGATGAGTTATTGTCATTGTACAAATGTATAATGCTATAAAAACGGGTGTATTTTTCATTAGTTTGCTTGCAACATTAAGTTATGCTGTGCCACCGTATCAAATTATCTAGATGTTTTTGTCCAACTTAGAGAAATTAAAATTACTACTATTCCAGGCAAACGTAGATGTGGTGTTGCAGCACTCAAGACCAGCCAGAAGACCACTTTTTCAAGGTCTTCTTATTCTATACCATAACTGGTTTCTTTTCCACATAATTCTTTCAGTTGGAAGCAAACTTATTTTATATAACTATGTGTCCTTCAAAAAATCTAGTCAAATGGATTTTAAAACTGCTACCAGGCCTCTCTGAAAGATGAAACGTCTGAATAATGAAGCAGTGAAACGTCTTCAAGGTGAAGACTGATATGTGAGCTGAGCTTTATCTCTAGAGGGAGGGGTTTGACCTGAAACTAACTCTGATTGGACTAGGCTGTTCTGGTCTCATAGTCATTAGTTATAAAAGGACAGTGTGACTACTGATGTGAGAGTTGTTAAAGGCTCAGGTGAGATGTTAGTGTCACTGTTCCATTCAGGTGTTGTTGTTGTTGTTGTTCTAGAGTCAAACTCTTTATAAAAAGTCAAGTACAGACAAAACATCTTTACCCTGAGAACCTTTACAGACACACTATTTGGTTGCAATTATGACGTTGTCTCCGTTATAATGGTCTTGAATACAACACTTCAAAGATCTCAACATACATTTTTAAAGTCTGACTTTTGTCAGACTATAGCTGAAGCTATAGTTTGAAATCCTCTGGTGTCATGTAAGTTCTGGTCAAATAATAATAAAAAAAAAAACATGCCAGCATTGCACCAGTGTGGCATTGCATAACTGTAGGTTATAGGACGACGGTTATAGGACAACCACTCTGCCCATTAAAATGAATGAGAACCCTCGTAGCCCCGTTGTTGAGGCCTTGCTCTGCTGCTCACTTTTAGGTGTTTGTTCTGGACTTTGGTAGCTCACACACGTTCGCACAAACACGCAGTGCTGAGCTGTGACTCATGTTTTGATCAGCATGGTGTGTAGCGTGCGCTCTGATCTAGTCTCCAGTGGATGCCATCCCCAAAGTGTTTACACTGTCACTCCGCGAAGGCTTTTCCAGCGTGCAGAGGCCTTATTAAAATGCATCAAGTGACCTATCAGCCATACATGCAAAATGGTATCAGATGAACGCGAAAGGCCAGGCTCGTTAATGGGAAGAAGCGTGTGTGTGAATGTTGTCTTTAGTCATTTATTATCTGATCAACAAGATGCCATAGTAGTTATCATCAGCTAATAATTTTCTGTTAGCTTGGTAATTCACTTCATAACAGGTGTTTCTCATTTTTGCTGGCAGTTTTAAGACACAAATTGCCACAAAAAAGAGTTCCGCAACAGCACAATTTGTCTTGGAACTACTGTACAGTGAATTTATTTGCAGAGCATTTGGGTGACAATAAATGTTTACAGCCTTGTAAACAGCCTTGAGTTAAGGTAAATATTAGAAATATCAAAATCAAAACAGTTTCACCCTAGAAGGACACTACCACTTGAAACTGAGCAGTTATGCTATTTGTTCACACAAGCAGAACAATGTCCCCACCAGGACTCACATTGACCATTCCACTCTTAACGTTAATGAAACCTGAACAGTCTGATTTAATCAGAATTAGTTTAAAGTCAAACCCCTCCCACTGAGAAATATAAGCTCAGCTCTCTCATCACTTGAACTCAGAATTAAAGTTAAACCTACATCTACATGCCTTTGTTTTTTTTTTTACTTATATTATGCAATTGATTCCCACTCCAACTCACATACACTAATTTACACTAATTATTGTATATAACATTATATCTAACATCTCATCATTTCTGTCTTCCCAACACTGACCATTTTACAAACATGGTATAGTTCCCGCTCCAAGTCAAATTACTAGCTTCCAGGCAGTCTGAGACTAACACTTTGTTAAATGCAGCCCTTTGTTAAATGCAGCCCATTTGCTGTTACTGGACGTTATGCTTATGGAACTGTAAATTTTGTATTAAGAGAAAAGAAATGCATATGAAGTTTTGTTAGCCACTAATAATTGTCATGCACAACATAGATCTGAATTATTAAGCTGTTAATAACAAAACCTTTTTCTTAATTTTATTCAGATATTAAAAACACCAATAAAAAATAAGAAATACTACAAAGTGTAAAGTTGTTTTGCTTCTGATGGCAAATCTGTAGATCCACAGCTTACATCCCTTTTTTCTGCATCTACAGTATTGTCTGTCATGTCCCTTAACAAACTCAGTGGAAACAGATGAGATTATGAATAAACATTAAAAATAGATGGAAACAAGAGTTAGTGCCAGACTGGGCTTCAATAAAAGAAAAAAAAATACTTTATGCTATGTTTGTTATGAAAGTAATGGCTTCCTGCACTAGTTTTTTCTTGAACTTTAATATTCTTTTTTTTGTTTGTTTTCTAGATAGAAAAATCCAAAAGTGTTATTTTAAGATATATATTATTTAAATGTGTCATTGCACTTTCAATGAAGCAATGCTAAAGCTGCATTTTCACTTTTAGGAGCTATCCATGGTGCTGAATCTTGTAATAGTGGTTTAAAACAAGACTAAATGTTTATGAAGCAGTTTGGGAAAAAAATTCAGAATTCTGGATACCATCAAAAAAGGCACAGATAGATTTGTTAAAAAGGAAATGACAGTGGTGGTGACAGCAAAGGGAAAGGTTGAGACTCACATTCAGCCACAGAGAAGGGATGCATGTGTCAGGATGGCGTGTGTTTGTAGTAACAGTTGAGCAAGCGAGTCTGTGACCTCTGCCACAGTAAAGACAGTATCGAGGGAGCCAAGCAGATGGATGGTGTCTCAGCACCTCTGCAGCCTACTACTAGCAGTCTATTTGTCAGCGTTAGATGAAGGAGGAGGTAAAGAGCAGCACACAGGAAGCTATGGTATTTCTCTGGATTTACAGAAAAGGCTGAAAGGGAATTTGAGGTACATTAAAATCAATTCACCAAAGCAGCAGTGGAATCAAAATTTGCATAGTCACTTTGAGTCCATTCAGAGTTTGAATCCATTTCGGCATCTTGTGAAGTGCATACATTCTTCGTCTGACTGAATATTCTTGCTCTAAAAAACCCCAACAGCAGACGCCATGTCTATCTATGAGAGTCTACATGTTCCAATGAAACTTTGTGAATAGGCCGTCTCTGCCAGCTTCATAAATACTGCCTGCTTTGAATCTACTGATGCTGTTCACAGCAGTTTGACAGATCAAGTCCAAGCCTGGCTTGTCATATTATTTTTTATTCATGCAGAGGTGCTATTTTTGTCAATCAGTGTAGCTACAGTGCTGCATTTTGAGACACTTGGCTGTGAATCAACATTTGTTTTTTGCATGAATGATGATTTTTTGAATGCACGGTATATGTTTTTCACTCACTGTCAAAGTCTGAATTCAAATCTGTCAATCAAGAGTTGATTGTACAGATCTGGTCATTTAATATCATTGCATGCAGTCATTGCATGCTCTTGACGTCAAACAAGATAGGACAATACAAAACCAGCATCGTAAGCACTTTGTGTTGTGCAATACTAACTTTATGCACGGAAGAAGTGACATTGCTGAAGTGACAGGCAGACAGAACATGTATTGATAGAGTACAGTAAATGTACAGAAAATATAAATGTAATCTGCTTTACATGGTTCGTTAGACAATTTACAATTGTTTGTGTAAAGTTAAAATTTGCAACAACCTTGAAAAAAACATGCACACTAAAGGCAAATCTTCCGGTCAGTAAGCTTTCTTTTCAGTTTTGTGTTTTTGCTTACATTTTCACTTTCATATCACCTGAGAAATGATTCTTGATCAACCAATCAGTGCAGTATTTAGCACTACCTTTAAGTGTCATTGCTAGACTGAGTACCAATTTGTACAAAATTTAATAGAACTGAAAAGAAAACTAATTTATGAATGTATTATGTGCTATTATGATTAAAGTAATGCTATTTAATGTCCCAAGAAAACACAATTCATAACACCTAACTGCTATATATTTTGACATATTCACATTGTTGACCAAAAGCTTATATTCAGGTACAACAGGATTACACGACAGCAGTGGTGGACTCCCTGAACAGGCCACACATATCTACATACAATATCTATTATATGACAGGCGTGCACAGCAAAAATAGGTGCCCAGAGGCTTGTCATTTGGATCTTTTGAAGTTGTGTGCAGACACTATAATCATTGTGCTACACTAGTTATTATTCAAGAGTATAAAAATGCCAGTTGCACATCAAAATAATGATGCTTGCAGACAGGCGAGGTAGCATGGCCATGCCTTGGGGGTAAATAGTGGTTACAATGGCACAGTAGAGAGCTCTGTACACATACACAACAGCCTCCACCCCTTTGAAAATAGCTCAGTGATGGGCCAATGTGCTTTTTAAACAGTTTTTTGGAAATAAAATACATGGCAAATAATGTGATCTACTAATGTTTCTGTGTGGAATTGTATTTTTAAATGCAAAGTTAATTATTTACTGTCCTCTATATATTTGGGTTCAAAGATGGTGTTACATCATTTTAGAGCACCTACCCAAAACACTATTGACACTTCAAAGTCTGGCCATGCTTCCATGGAACTATGTACCTTTGCAGGATGACAGTACAAAGACAAACTGAAAATAGGGCTTTAGAAACAAGAAAATATGTTGACTATAAAATCAATATTATTTGTGTAATTCTCCATTTCCAAAACATCCATCATTTCAGTCCAAACATCTTTCCCAGTGAGAAAAGAAACATGAAATTTATAACTAAAATAGATGTCATTGCTTTACATTTTCCATTAGTTATTATGAATTCATTTAAATGCTTGCAGCCCTAATGTGTGAGGCTGTCACCTGATGGATTCTTTGTCAGTTGCAGTAAGTTGTCTCCAGTAACAGTTGTAGGTAAGTAATATTTTGTATTTTATGGGTGGAATAATTGATGAACATGTTTACGCTACATTTATCATGTTTCAATTGAACATTAATCCTCATTTGCTGTACATTAGTATAATTTACATGTCCAGAGTGTGTAAGTATGAAAACGCAGGGCAAACAAACCATTATTCATGCACAAACCTAAACCCAATCACACTTTTGAGAAGACACACACACAATCACACACAAAACACTTTACACAGAAGCAGAAATCTAAATATACATAAATTGTATAACAAATCCACAAATTCTTCTGCCACAATTACAGCCCCATAATTACCTGGGAATACTTTGTTTTTTGCTATTTGGACAACCCTAGTATTGTTTTTTTGCTTTAGAGCTTGAAGGGTCCTGGTTTCACACTGCCTTTATACTGTGGTTAGATTCAAAATTCAAAGTCAAACTCTCACTATCCAGCAGACTCCTCCATAAAACCCAGCATATCTCAAACTGTTATTCACACTGTTACTTTCCCATTTGCTTCCTATGTCATTGTTGCTGCAGCATGTGTAACATTTTGACTTTGGCTCACTTCTATAGTTTCACATGAGACATGATTTAAAAAGGAGACAATTGTAAAAAAAAAAAAAAAAAAAAATGGGTCTCTTTTGTACACAAACACAACTCTGCAACTTGGTTTAACATTTGCATATGCCGCAGAATGGAATGTGTAAACTATTTGCCACCCACTTGCTTCTCTGCGCTCAGAAGAGAAAAGAACCAATGGGACAGGAGGACGCATATGCATCTAAAATTACAGCCTGCTTTGAGGCTATCTATTTTTTTACCAAGCTCCTAAAATGATTCACAGCCGACATGTCACCTACATCAATTACAGGGTGAGTCAGTGAGTTTAGGAGCAGGTAGGTTAAAAGAATAATCACACATTAAGGAAGACAAATTTAGCGTAGAGGCTTCGGGGTAGACTGGTGTTTGTGAGAGCCGAGTGAAAGAACAGAGGAGCCTGAAACAAAAATCACATCTGGAATAGACAGATGCATGAGGACACACATTAGCCCAGATCTGGACTTGAAAAAGAAAATGTAACTCAAGAGTATGGTTCAGGGAAATGAAATGCAGATTCATTACAATGCACGGACATAAAAAGGTATCCACACAATCCACATAACTTTATAGGCTTACACACATTTTGTGCTTTGTTTAAAATACATATTGTGCTTGTGTGAACTTTTGATTGTTTTTTGCAAGTTTACTATACTGTAAACATGAGTTTCCAAGAGCTAGCTGAAGGGAACTCCTTATGTTTAAGGGGACCGATGAGCCCTGGCATGGAAGTGACTACTTGTTACAAAGACTGTTCCGTTATTAAGTTTATATTGTCTTGAATCATTTGTGTGCATAGACAAGACTCCAAGTTGTACATTTGTTTTTCATCAACTGTGGGGGACTGCGAGTAAAAGTGCAAAGTGGTCATTTCATTGTCTGGTTCCTTCTTTCAATCAGTGCAACACATCATCAAGTCAGCATTAGACCTACATACAGGTACAAGCACACAACTAGCTTGTAACAAGGTTGTATATTGTCTAGTACTGAACACTCAGCACTTTATTAATGAAAGAACTTTGAAGTGAATTGAGACATTTTTGACAGAATTTCCTGCCCCAGCAATTGTCCAATCCGTAAAAAGATTTTTACACTGTTAAGTGTAAAAAATATTGGAAAACTCATACTGTTACTTATTAAAAATAATATTAGCAAGAACTTGTGAGTAGGAAAGACAATAAGACAAAAATAAGACAAAAATGAGATTATAGAAAGATGATGTGCCCATAATAGCACCTTTTACAGTGTGACAGAATCAAACTCTTCTTCATTTGCTTTAACATCAAGCATCAGCTGGATCCAACGACTACCACACAGTTGAGAAAACCAGATCCGAGTCATCTCACATGCTCTCAGACCTCATGATGACTTTCACTAAGGGTCACGCTCTCTGTCCTGATGAAATATGGCCAATGTCAGCGGTGTCAACGGGATCACATTCTCACTGTGATTATAGGAACAACAGTCCTCTGGGCGTTCCACAAAGCAAGCTCTAATCATGGTTGGCTCCTCATCAGCTGTGAGAATGACACACACCATGACCAAGTGATGTGTTGGATAAGTGATGGATGATTAGCACTGCTTTGCATATTTCCCGCTGCCATAATGGGTGGAGGTAGGGAGAAGATGGGTGGGGACAGAGGACATTGTGAGGTGTCTTGTTAGGTGTCAGTAATGGCTCGGGTCATTATTTACACAAGAATCGACAAGTGACAAGTCAGGGATCATTAATATAACTGCTCTGGGCTGTTTATACAACCAGGAAAGAGCATACTCAAGGAATATTTTTTTTTCACATTCAATTATATGTCTTTCCATCCAGTTTAGAATAAGAATTGTACATTTATTAAAAGTAATAGAGCTGTATTTGATAAATGTGGGACTTTTGGATAGCAATTTTATTCCCTACACCTAACACGCAGAAATTTGTAGGATTTTTCTGCAATCATAAATTTCCCCAAGACCACACCATACATTAATGTGTAAGAGCCCCAAGTATTGATACAAATGTAGCTTTGAGGTATACTGCTTCATTTTATTCATTTATTCATTTTCTGCCGCTTAGTCACTTTAGTGGTCATGGATGACTGGAGCCTATCCCAACAGCTTTGGGCTTTAGGTGGGGTACACCCTGGACAGTGGGCTACTGCTTCATTTACCAAAAGGAAAAAGACTCTGATATTAGCGTTTATCAGCGTGTTGAGGCTGGATTTCCAATGGATTACACTGAAAGCCAACAACACAAAACTGTCAAATGTTCATATTCCAATCAACACATTGTTCATCAGCTCAGCTGGCTCCTCTTGAAGTGGGGGAGCAGCAGCTCTACTCTGAGCTTCTCCTGAGTAAAAGGAATAAAAAGCCGTCACATAAAAAAAAAAAAAGAAAAGAAATGCCTCAGTTGTTTCAACAATGATTTCACTGGCCCCGTTAGCAGACATATACAGTATATATATATATATATATATATATATATATATATATATATATATATATATATATATATATATATATATATATATATATATATATATATATATTTACATTTATTCATTTAGCTTTTATCCAAAGCGACTTGCATTGTTCTAATGTAATTACCAGTGTTACAGCCACTGGAGGCAAGGTGGGTTAAGTGTCTTGCCCAAGGACACAACGACAGTATGAACTGTGGGGAGAGCGGGAATCAAACCGCCTACCTTCCGCCTACCAACATCCATCCTCAAGTAACTGTCTCTTGTCCGTCTCTCTATTAAAATAAACCTGAATGCAAATGTCTGTGCTTTCCCCCACTGTAAACACGCTCTCCATTGTTTATCTCCTGCGTTGGTAATGGGACAGAGTAATTTCTCATTTGTAACAATATCAAAAAGCAATTACAAGGCTGTGACTAAAAGCCACTGAACAATGTCCACCATCAATCATCCTGTGAGGGAGGAAGGAGGCAGCCAGCGTGGAAACATTTCAACCCGCTCTGGTATTTGTGCTCAGCCCAACTTGGCCTAAGCTTTTGGCTGTTCAGGCGCCACTGAAAGGGCAAAAGACTGTTGCAGAGAGCAAGCTAATTATTGGTCTTATTTACAAAGGTAAAATGTCATTATTTCCAATATAAAACGTCCACTTGAGTCTGGAAAAATTACCTTTTTTTTCTAGAATGCAATCTTTCTTTTCAAGAATGAGCTATATATTTTTTTCTGTGAGACAAAGTGTCATACAATTGCTCAAGGTGCCATTTACAATCTCCTACTGACTCTCAAATGAAACACATCTTCTCGAAATCTGAACATTAAATTAATTTTGAAATTGACTGGGACCACCTCAAGCAAGTATTGACTGCGTTTTACATTTACAGCACGTACAAAGCATTTAACCTTTTCCATGCACGTGTGTTTGCTCTGGGTTTGTAAAGGTAGCTTTCATAACCTTTCATTTATAAAGATTTAGCATGAAAAAATAAACCATTTTCCGTGCAAAAGATGGGATCAATTAATCAAACTGAAACTGTGCATGCCGTAAACCACACATGACCCACCTGTGCATGTTTTGGAGGCAAAAAAGTGACCCACGTGTAATGAGTTGGTGAACTGAAGTGACAATCAATTGCTCCTGATCAATTGTTCACTCACTGTGTGAGCAGACGCAGCCAGCTCTGGAATAGACACTTTCTCCATATTTTCAGCAGCCATCTATGGTGACGTCTTAAGGTTTCTTTGCTTTGTTTTGTTTTTATCAGATGATTCTTGTTACACTATGCAATTCATATGCAAATAAAAAGCTTCTTGCAGTTTTGTTTGGGTCAAATCATGTCAGAAAATGGCTTTGCAATCAATAGAGACAGCATACAGCGTCATAAAGAGCCCATGCAGTATCCATTTTTGTAAATAAAAGTCACACACTGTCCCCCTGTGTCTTACATCATTCACACATAAGCCACAGTAACAGCACAGAGAAAGCCTCCAGTGAAAACAAACTAAATTTAATATGTGTTTTGTTATTTTAAATAAGGGTTCGTTGTTTTACTGCATTTGTTTTGATATAGGGAGCAGCATACACTTTGCAATAAACATCCACACACATAATCCTGAGTGAACTGGCTAAACCAGATCACTTCTGTGATTCCCCGGACCACCCCCTTATCAGCATCTTATATTTATGACGTAATGTCTGGATGCACATATAGTTTCTCAATCTTTCGTCAGTGTTTCTTTCTTGTATTGTTTTTCCAGCCTGGGGCAAGTATCGACAGCTCATTTCCTGTTCGTTCTCCTTAACTGGACTCATGCAAACCTGCACTGTACACGCCCGAGGGAATGGTCGGGAATAGGAGGAAGGGGGAAACCGAGAGGTAGACAAGCGCAAGAGGGCATAGGGGGATTGACCTTAGGGGATTGTGCAGCGTAGAGGACGGGGCAGGTGTGTCCTGTGTCAGCAACAGTGCTTAATGCCATTAGAGTTGGTCAGAAGGTGACAGCGGTGAACACAAGGACATGTGGCGTCCTATAGAAAGGTCAATTCTATATACTGTATGCAGCTTATATGTAGCTTTATGAAAACCTCTCGTCACCTTACGCGCCTGCAATGATGACTATTTAATGAGATTTGATGCCGGTGTATTGCAAGCGTTATTAAAACTGGCAAGGGCATCCATGCATTTTAATGCCCTGTCTCTTTCCTTCAGTACATATGGCTCCTTCGCCTTCGCCCGACCCCCGTCTTGCATGTTTTTTTTTTTCTTTTTTAAATTTCTGTATTGAACAAAGGAAGACAGAAGGATTATGCCGATAAATTCAACAAAGACAAGCTGAAAGACTTAGTCAGAGGGCAAAGGAGTGAATAAGCATGTTAGGGAGGAGCTTTCACCTGCATGTCTAAGTAAGGCAATATTTGTTCATGGATCCACAAAGGTTTTTACCAGTCATTTTGAAGATGTGGTCACATGACATTTCATGTTGCAAATTTACCTGGGGAAAAGCAGAACATGTCTGGAAATTTGACCTAAAAAACAACATTTATAGTTGTCTTGCTAACTCCAAAGGCAGTTGTGTTATTCTATGACAAAGCAGGATTTGAGGAGAACACTTGCTGAAGCCTGAGCCGATAACATTTGTGATGTACAAAGAGGTTCTGTGAGTAAAACCTGTCACTACATGGTAGAAAAGGAGGAAAGGAATGGAAATAGAATAGAATAACTATAAGGATAAAGATCTTACTGCTTTAATATAAAATACCTTCTATTTATTTATTTTTCACCCTACCTTATCCTAAAGATAGTAGTGGTGACATGAGTGGCGTAAAATGGTGCGGTTTTTATGCACCATTTTAATTAGGACAGCTCAGAGTCATAAAAAAAAATTATTTGCAATACGATTGTGTATGACTGTGAAGGAGTTTTTGTTTGAGAATGCCACCTGCTGGGTTTTTTTAAGTGGCAAACACACACACACACACATTAAAAATAAATTGTGATTTCAGCATTAATCATCCTGGTGTACTTCTAGAAGAAAATAAAGAGAAACACATTCAGGTAAAAAAGGCTAAATAATTTAATAATAAATTTACACATTTATTAACATATCTTGATTTTATTTCTTTTAATAAAATATGTTAAAATCCCTGTACCATAGGTAGAGGATTTATGGTATGGCCAATCAACAAACAACACGCAACAGCAGCCAACCAGAGAACACAAATATAGTAGAGATGGGATTAGGAAGCCATTTTCTTTCAAAGAGCCGTTCAAAGGAGTGGCTTCATTGGCTCAAATAACATTTTTATTAAATGAAACATTATGTACTATGTTAACCATTGCATTTCTATTAAATGTAGCCTATCAGCACAAATGAATGTAATTTTATTCACAGGGACACATATACATCAGTGTTTTTAAGTGATTGAACATAATTAGTACCTTGAACATAAGGTTCAATCACTACAGGTTACAAGGACTCTAATGTCTCCTGTGTCTCTGTCTCTCCTCCGTTTGTCTTTTGTGCAGATTTGTATAAGTTTATTATGTTGCCACAGGAGCAGATAGGCTTTTTACACAGATCACAACTGGCAGTGTATTTTTTAACTGCAGTAAAAAACTCCACACGGCACTCGCTCGTCTTGTCGCTGCTCTGTTCTGCCGCTGAGTCATGTGACGACACGCGACACACACAGAGCAGGAGAGGAGGTAACAACTACACACACACCTGGTGTCTGAGTTAGTGCTGACCTCAGCCAGTTCTTATTCTTTTTGTCTAATGACTGTAGCATTAGCAGAAGTGGGGTTCACACATACTACAACCTTTTCAGTGTGAAAGCTGATAGTTATGAAAGTGACACAGGCCAGAGTTTGCATTTTCAAGTGTAAATGCGCACATACTAATAGTGTGTGTTTATTCATGTTTAATTAGGTGCTTTTTGGTTTTTATTTTATCCAATGTTTTTTCATGTTAATTACTTTTCCCATGTTGTGTGTAAGTCACATTTGAGTTGAGACACATTGTTTAATAGAACTCCAGGATGTAACATGAAAGAGGATTAGCTTGCACTCTTAGCTGCCCTTTCATGCTCACATATTGGTGAAATTCATACTGATACCATGGACAGGAGCATAAAAGAGGCTTATTATGAAACAGCATGTTTTGATCAATTGTTGGGTTCTTGGGAGCATTTAAAAAAAAAAAAGCAGATTTATTCCCAGACAGATAAATTGAGATTTATCCATGCAGACATAACAAGTAATATAATTCATGTATTATGCCAAATTGAGCAGTAAAAGAGGAATATAATGATAGAGTGAGTTTTTGAGTGAACACCAGTTCTAAGACTTTTTTGATGTGAAGAAAAAACAAAGCAAGTCTGCACCAAAATAAATTTATTTTAAAAAAACAAATAAAAATGTGCAAACTTATTAAGTAAAAGGTTTACTGTAACATTAAAACACAAGGTAAAAAACAAACAAGCCAGAAAGTAGATGTTTTTTACATCCAAAATCCATCATTAACTTGTCGGCTGTTGTTTTAGCAGAAGAGACGAAGTAAAACTTTTGGTAAAAAACATGTCTTTCTTGTCATGTCATTCTTTTTCCCTCACCCCATTCTAATTCTCTTCTCTTCTTTGTTCTTGCTTTCAATTGGTCAAGTTAAGCTCATGCATGGATGTTAGTGCTGGATGTCTTGAGGTCAACAAACGCACTTGGAACACACCAAAAATGTGTTCCTTTTGGGTGAGAAGTAAACCTTTTATTCTATAAACATTTAAATGGGAGCAGAATTTAGAATTAGGGTTAAAGGCCTTTGACAGGCACATCTACAGCAAGTCTAAGAAAAGTTCTTTGTTGAAAAAGTTCTCAAAGCATTTGCTGCATTTATTGTAACATGTTTTTCTGGCGCAGAAATGATGCTTTCAGGATTTGATAAAAGGCCGTAAAGCTGTTTAGCGCAGGACAGTCATGGACACAGCTTATTTTGTGAATGTGTATTTGTGGGAGTTGCCATTTTTTCAAAGCAAAAACTACGAAGCAAAGTAGGAACAAGGCAACCTGATTTACCAAGGTTTGCAACTCATAGCTGCTCTCAATTGCATGCCTTGTGGTATTAGCTGTCTGTCAGCTCACTATCAAATAACAGGTGCATATCTATAACACATCTGATGAGTAAATTTAATTAAGTCAAAGCCTGTAGTTCACTTTCTTTGGACATCTAATTTGCACGTAGGGACGGTTTTACTGAGTGTGTGTTTTAAAATGGTGCTTTGAAGATTTGAAAATGGTACAGAGCTGTTTTGCACAGGGACACACGTGATAAACTTTGGAAAATTGTATGAATGGCCAATTTATGGAACAAAAACTAGACAGTAGTGTACATTTACATTTATTCATTTAGCAGACGCTTTTATCCAAAGCGACTTACATTACATTACCAGTGTTACAGTCACTGGAGGCAAGGTGGGTTAAGTGTCTTGCCCAAGGACACAACGACAGTATGAACTGTGGGGCGAGCGGGAATCGATCCTACTACCTTCCGATTGAAGGACGGCCGCTCTACCACTGAGCTACTGCCGCCCCCAGTGCCGCCCCGCCAGTGTAGAAAGCAGGCATCCTGATTTAGTAAGGTTTGGCACACAACCCTGATCTCAGCTACATGCCTTTGTGCTTAGGACAGTTTTGCATTGCATAGTTGTGTTGAAAAAAGTTTCAAATGCTGCACAGTATTAGTAAATGAGTTGCTAAACAGACCACTTCTGTCCAAGCAATCACAAATGAGCTCCTTATGGTAAATTGCAAAACCTAGTAAATAGCGGAATGAGCCAAAAAGAAATTACCTAAAATAAACCATGTTTTATGCCTTCCTTAGCAGCCTATAGAAAAAAATTTGACAACACAGACTAAGGCATGCCAACATATTTCATGGTAAACCTGTTGTGCAAATGAAATATCTCTGCCTCTAGATTGCGGTCTTTTGTTCTTTTGAAGTGCTAAGAACACAAGTGCATGGCACCATCAGTATGTGTGTATGCTTATGTGCAAGAACGTGTTTTGTATGTCTCCATCATAATAGAAAAGATAAGTGTGTGTTTTGTCAGAAGCCGATTCCAATCGTAGAGGCTCATTATCGGTGGCCTCTGCCCTCTGTATCTCTTGGTCAGGCAGTGGGGACAGCCGCACTCCCAGGACATTCCTCCACTATCCCTGCATTTGTTGGATCAATATGCACCGGCAACCTTTTAATTATGCAATTCATCCTTGCTGCATGCTGCCTACATGCCAATTGCTTTCGCTACACTGCCATCGCTCTCCAGTCCTGCAGCTGTTTCCTTTTTGTTTGCCCTATTTCCTTTCTTTTTAAATAATCATCCTCACAGTGGCTGCACAAAAGCAGACTCGCTGACACAAAGACCTCTGCTTCTCAGCCAATGACTAACACGCTCATTTAGGCCTATTATTAATAATTTCCTACCTGTTTGCGGAGCAGACCTTGGCATGCAGCTGCACCTTAATTGACTCTAAGGGCTAGTCATTGGGTAAAATTTGAGATAAATAAGATGTATTTTAAAGCATTTAGGTGTCATCAATAGGTCAGAGAGCATTGTAAGGTGAACTGGTTAGAAGTCCTCTGTACCAAGCCTTATACAATAAAAAAAGTTTTAATTTAGAATTTTGGTCAAACTAAAATTAAACAGATTAAACAAACACGTTTAGCTGCATTATGTTTGTCTGAAAGAATGGTCCTGAGTCAAATTTCCAATTGCACGTCTTTCTTTTGCCAAGATTTCTTAAGAATTGGAAAAAACTGGACCAGGATTGAAAAAACACTATATCAACAACCTCTTACTGCACCATCTGTAATATCTGCATTAGTAGAGCTTTAGTCTTTTTTTTTTTTGTATTTCGTCTGAGGCAGGACTAAAGTAGAAAGACAAAAACAACTTTAGGTACCTAGAGGGAACGTCAACAAGCCTAGTTTTTTTTTTTTTTCGGAGCAAATCAAATTCAAAGCAGAAAGGCAATCAACATTTTCGACTTTGTTCCCCTGTGACCATGCATGCTCTGTGACTCAGTGTTTGTCTGAATCAGAAACATTTTTAATAAGCAATAACAGATGGCCAGAACTTTATTAGCAAGATATAGACCATTTTAGTCTTTGTAAACGACAGAAGCTGTGTGTGCACTTTGTCAGGTAAGCAGACCACATTACACTTTAAATGGAAATGGCATTAGCCACAATAAAAGGGAACATGTTGCAAGACTTTGCAAGACCAACTAACGTGTGTGTCGATACTGAGTGGGAAGAAAACATTAATGAGTGGATTGATATTGAGCTGCTCCTTTTTGTAGCATTTACCATCAGCCAAACACAACAAGTTTTTCATCAGTTTGTCACTGGAGCTCTTTAAAACACTCGTCACTGAAATCTGTACTCACTAGTCAATTGTACCTCACTCTACTCCCGCCACCAGACCCAATGGTACCTGTTCATTTATAAGACTCTAGTTGGTAAAACACTGTTATATTTCCGCTCTCTAATCCATAACCACAGTTCTAGCAGTACATTGAACTAAGGCAGTTTAATACATTTGGTCTTCCCTAAAGCCCGTACATCCATTGGTCGTTTCTCCTTTCAGTTTGCAGCCTCAAGTAATTGGAATTAGCAACAACTGTCACTTAAGATGAGTTCATTCATTCCAATCTACAGTGACCAGTGCACCTGCTTTAAGCCTATACTTGTGCTGTACAATGTATGTCGTTGTGCTATTTGTATGACTCTATGTTTTTGACTCTATGTTTTATACTCATTATGTTTCAGTTGTGTGTCCAATGCTGCTGCCTCTTGCCCAGGTCACCATTGTAAATGAGAATTGGTTCTCAAATGTTTACCTGGGTAAATAAAGGTTTAAAAAAGTTACAAGCCACTAGATACTGTTTTAAAACCTGTGCTTCCTTGTCAAAGACTGTTAAACATATCACAAGATTAGCATATCTGGAAAACTTAGATTTAGGCCTGAGATACTCTATATACTTGCTGTTTAGTCTCACAAATAAATCTGCATCATGAATCTGACTTGGGAACATACCCAGCCATGTAAAACCGCACACAATGCCCATTATACAGTTCACTCATTAACAACATCGATCAACATTGCAATCTGTGATGATCACATGATAGATTATTATTGTTGTAGATGTTTTATAAACCTTTCTATGAAACTTTTATTCATGAATGTGCTCTCATCTTGCCATATCATTTCCTAAAAAGGAGCTATGAACATAATTCCGGGGCAATGGACAGAAGTGAGATGAAGATAAGTACAGTACAGTACAGTACATTACAATGGGGGTCTGGCAAAGGACTCTGTGAGTCATTAATGCTACAGAAGAGCTCCCAATTTACAGCAATTGTATGGCTCAGCATAGTTTATCTCCTAAACCTTTTTCTTGTTTTGTTTTTTTTGCTCACACTCACACACACACACACACACATTTTACACACACACATTTTAATGTCTGAAACTAGGCTGAAGACAGAGTTCAAAGCCTCAATTATTCCGTAGAGCCAGGAATATCTTCCCAAGTCTCAAAGCCGCTTAAACAGCAATCTTCTGAGTATTAGGAGATGTCAGTCTAACAAATGATAGACTAATTTCTTCACAATTTATGGCATTTGTGTTTTCTTCTTTGTCTTATTTATGGTCTTTGAAAACAGACAGAGATCTTTATGCCCCAAGTGACCTCAGCTGAAGTGCACCATTAAAAAAAAATAAAATAAATAAAAGCCATGAGAAAACAAAAGTTTGAATGGAAAACATGTGGCTTGTTATACTGTATGTGCTGTTGCTTTATTCTCCGGAGACCAGCAAAAAGCCAGGTATTCCTCTTCAAGCATGGATCTATTCTACAGTTTCTCTCACTCTGTCATCATCTCTTCTTCAGTCTTTGCCTTTTACTTCCACTCACTGTCATTTTAACCCAAGGCAGCTATTGTTTATTTTTAAATGCATATCAATTATAAAGCGCATCACTTTTTCTTGCAACAGATCACTTTGATTAATTAACCACCTCACTCTGACTTCACTGTTATCTATTTCAAGCATACAGCCTCATTTAAATGCACGTGTTCTGTGCATATTTACAGTACATCAGTCGGTGTCATCTTTTTAATTTTTTTTAATTAATCAAAGTGATAAATAACTACAGCATCTAACAAAGCAAGAGAGAGTTTTATGATGGCAGCCATATACTTAACAATCACAGCTCATCAGTATATAGGATGTGATGAGGACTATGCACAAGACATTCAAATAGACAAACTGTCTACATCTAAACTTTTGAGCAGAAGAATAGAAGATCAAAGCACACCTGGGAACTGAAGTCAGGGCAGTTTCAATACAATTATGTGCGCCATCATGTTGAAATTAGACTCTTTAAAGCAAAAAAAATGTCAGTGTAAAACAGATGGACTTCATCAATTAGCAACAGCTTTTTTGTACAATGCATTTGTATGTCTTTAATGATGTGCTTTTTCCTTTTATATAGGTTTTGCATATTTATATGCAAATCTGGTCTGGTAGATCTCTTTGATGAAGAAACACAGGTCCCAAAACCAATTGTGTGTAACTTTGCCTCCTTGTGGTATTATTTGATGTTATAATACCAGTATCAATATTGTGTTCTGCTTTACTTCCATCCCCAAACCTACGTCCAGATGCCTTCTTTGGAACCTTTTCTTGAATATGTCCTGGATGACTGAGAATTTCAACAGACATCTCCAGAAAATGCACTTTAAAAAACACTGCTTTCAGTAACAGACAATCTATGAAATTACAGCTAAGGCTAATACCTATTCATCCATCAAAACAGTATTGCAGTCTGCCTTACTTTTCTTACCATAATGCGCACACAGCTGAAAGGGTAAGCTCCAAAAGTTAACAACTGAAAGAACCCTCCCGTCTACTTTTAATAAGTGCTAGCAGTAGCTGCCACACAAGGCATTGGCTTGTCTTGGCGTATTCACAGTATCAGCACAATGATGAATCACTACAACGTGCAAGGAGTTTGCTGCAGAAGTCTTCAGAGGAAGAGGTAAAAAATATGATAAAGAATACAAACTCCGCTGGCACAAAACAGCTCTTTCATCTTCTTTCCAAAACTTCTGCCAGAGTATCTAACTCCACATCAAGATGGATGGTAGTCAACGATTTTTTGAGTTTCGAGTGTCCACATTTGATTGGTTATACGCAGCCCAGCCTGAGGTTAGTCAGGGAGAGGAGGCCTGCGACTGTGACTACAAGCTACAAGCGTGTCTAAATGTCTGTATCTAGGACACTGCATCTGTTCATTGCTTTGAAGCTTGAGGTAAAGCTGAAAAAAAGTTTAGATTCTAGTGTCAATTTCTCTTCACATTATGTTCCACAATTTACATTTTCGGAAATTTCTACTCAAGCCTTGTTTTGAATGTTTTGAATTATAAGCTATGCAATGTTTATGACTGATCTGTGGAATAGTATATTTCCATACAACTGTCTGGTTCTATTCTTGTTAAGGGCCAAGACTGTGGCACAAGTAGGTATTATTATTATTATCGTTATTATAAAGAGGCACTGATTTATGTGCCACGGGTGTTTTGCTTTTAACCAATCACAGGGCTTTCCTCCAGTGCAGTGCTGATTATTATTATCATTAAATTTTATTACTTTTATAAATTATTGTAATTTTAAAATCATTTAAAATATATATAAAATATAATGAGAAATTGTCCGCAGGTGCAAAATGGCTGCCACGTTTCCGACTCCAGGCTGTGACTGTGGAGTGAATGAAGAGGACCTGTCTGAACTTGGCCCAGGCAGAGATGAAGAATGTGGATGATAGCAACACCAATGAGTTTGGAATTGTATTTTTTTCAATGCTCCACCCCCACATGGGGCCAGGACCCCCTGCAAAAAATATTTGTAAGCTCAGTGGGACTTTCCTGGATAAATAATAGTTAAATAACAAAAACAAAAAAATTGCATTAAGACTTTGCTAATATACCCGACTGATTTACTTAGTAATCATCGAGTTATTAGGGAAAATCAACGGTAACACATTAACTTTAGGAGTTATAAACACAAATAAACACAACAGCACCAGCAGAAAGCACATCATAAGCTACATTGTTGTTCTTCTAAACTTTTTACGACAGGAACAGAGCAGAATAACAGACAAACAGGAGCCAGTAGCATGAGTAATTGCTCTCAAACTGGGGGAGTCTGTGTGTCTCTGTCAATGTGTGAGCGCGTTCGGACGGTGCAGTGATGTAATGCATCAGACTGATATATAATATATGAATGTATGTATAATTATATACGGTATATATATGAGAGAAAGGGAACTTCTCGAGTATACCCATTCAATTGGCAAGTTAAATGGGTCTGTAATTCTGTAGGACCAATCTATGTAAAATAGGGCAAATTTTGTATAATGTTTTCTAAAAGGTTATGTATCTTCAGATGCATAAAGTAGAAATAGAATGGCTGGCAAGGCTAGTACTTTACAAATGTTGTAGGAAAATAAAGTAGGCCTCAACTCTAGGTCCCACTTGTAAGTAAAAGCAAAAAGTTGCTATGTGGATTCCCAGTGAAATCTAATTGTAGCTTAATATCTGTAAAGTGGTGGGGAAAGAAGCTCGGCCTCATGCAACACTAACCACATGTGTGGTCAGATAAGCCAAGAAGCTCTAGGAGCCACTTTAGTATGACATATTTTGTTACCAGGTTTTGTTTTTTGTTTATTCCACTACTGTGTCCAAACATTACTGACACAGGAGTATATAATGATATGAGCGTGAGTAACTGAAGTATAGCAGAGAGGTGAAGTACAGCAGCAGTAGGGGGGGTCAGCCTTTTATCTTGAAGCAGAATGAGTGAAGAATGGTGACTGCACTGTTAGCTGAAGCCTGTTCAATATTTTATTACGGCACAGGAAGGAAGGCATCAAAGTTGAGATTTTATTTTTGTCATTCTGGCTCCTTGACATCCACAAAAGCTGCAAATAATGAGTGTGGGTGGAGTGGAAGATAACATGTCATGGTTTACTGCTTCATCTTTTATGCCCCTTACCTAAACATCCATTCAAACAAGTTCAATGCTTCAAGTGCACACTGAGATGCCTTGTGCCTGGTGTATACAACAACAAAGATATATTTTATACTGTACAATATACTAACATGTAACATTAGTAGAATTAGTCATAACACTGGCTGCATTGTTACTTCAGAATACAAGAGCAGGTTACTCAACTCTCCATATACTGGTTAATCTATGATCCTACCCTCACTTATGGTTATGAGCGATGAACCATAAAGGTGAAGACCTTGTGGCTGACTCAAGTGGCTCAACTGAGTTTCCATGGAATGGCTTTGTGCTCCTTTAGAGAAAAGGAGCTTATTCACCAGAAGGGGCTTGGAATAGAGCATTTACTTCTCTGCATTGCAAGGAGTCAGCTGAGGCTTGGGTATCTGTTCCGGAGACCTTCTTGATAACTCCCTAGGGAAGTGTTCTGGCCATGTCCCATTGGGTAGAGGCCGCAGGGCAGACTGGAGGGACAATGTCTCTCAGCTGGCCTGGGAATACCTTGGAATTCCTACAGAGAACCAGCAGGAAGTGTCCGGGAGAAGGGAAATCTGGCCTACCATTCTAAAACTGCAATATTTTCTACTGCATTTTTTAAACTTATTTATCCTGAAGTGGTTCAAACTGTATTACCTAAAGTAATATTTATTTTTCTAGCTCAGTATCTAAAAGCCCTGGCATCTTTTTTTATTGGATTTTATTCATGTATTTAATGAAAGGTCTTTTTAGAAATGACCTTCTCAGTCTCATTTTTCCAACCCTCCCTACTTTATTTAAACATTCTATAATGTATTGACTTCCTGATATTTCCCTTCAATTAGAAGAATCATAATTATCTGTCCAATGATTGTTAAAGGAAACCCTTTAACACATTGAAAATCTGACTGTGATTATTAAGAATAAACATGCCACTGCAACACTAAATGGCAAAATAAATCAGAAGCTAAAATTAGAATAGTGAGAGTTATGCAGTATCTTCTGAACTAATAATAAGAGCGTGAACAGCGAAGCATCTGAGAAGTATTCAGTCTAGCTGGACTTAAATGGTTTCATGTGACCCTGTGGCCCTTTCCCAGCGGTGCATTATAGCGGTGCTGACGGAGCCTGGCTGTGCAAATCAGGGCCAAGGTACTCTACACCTTGCCATGGAGATTTATGAGATATGCAATCAAATACAGAAGGCCAACCGTGCCTGCCTCGGTTTCCACCATGTTGGACGTTGTGTAATTGATAAGACAGACTAAAATGAGATTGATCAGAGCTGCTGTGGTTGCTTAAGATAAGAAGTACAGTAATTCCAAGATGGTAGGTAGAGTGGTAGGGAACAAATGCCAGTGAGCGCAAAAGGGAGGAGGTGGAGAAAGAGACTATTGATCAAGCCAAGCTGTGCTGCCTGTCAATACGGGCATCTCTCCAGAGAGTGGAATGACACAAAATAGGGATGCAACATTTATTATGCCGTGTGCAAGTGGGAGGTATGGATGTGGGCACACTGGGGAGAGGCCCGCTGATGGCTTTTTAGATCGAAACACACTCAATGGTGGTATGCAGACTACTCATGCATGCTCCATCTGTGCCAAGTAGTAGAAGACGGGCCAATTTAGCAGTCTGTAAGTCATGTATTGGAAAGTTAAGCCCACCATAAAGCAGAAAATCATTGGAGGAAAGCAGTGGGATGTTTGGTATTGAGCAATGGTGTGTTTTATGATTTCACATTGAGAGTATGTTTACACTTCAAACACAACTGTATGTGGTACTAAAGGAAGTGGGCTGGAAAGAGCACTATGCAATTTGAAAAAACTGGAATGTGTTTTTATTTATTTTTATTTTTTTATGTGTGCCCTCACTTACATATTTTGTATTATTAATGTAAAGCTACAGAAGTTTGTAAATTGTACATTAGTTTAAAACTTATACCACAAAAATAAAATAAGAGTTCTTGGCCATAACAAAGTTAGCTTAAAGTTAGTAGAAGTAACAGCAACCTTGATTAATTAACCATTAACTTAATAAATTGCAAGATGCAAACCACTGTCTGTCTAGCTTAATTAGTCTTAAGCTTTAGAAGAATAAGCTGGGAGCATTAGTTTCAGGGGCAATTATAACTTGTACTATTATGATAACATTTTGGTGAGGTGTGCAGTAGGGCACGAAAACAAAACAAAAGTGTCTACAAAAATCTATCTTCAAGAACCAATATGAGTGTACTTCTTCTTCTCTTTGTTTGTGCTGTGCAGTTGATGGAATTGGAATTAGTAATGAACTTTCTGTTGTGGTTCTACAGTGAAAGAGGCTTGAGTGTTATTTCACGGCAACAAAATGTATTTTTACATAGAATTTTTTCTCTTCATTCGTCTTGGGAACCAGACAAAAAAATACATTCTTGGATAGAATTACCATGTGGGAGGGTGGTGAAGGATTCAAGTCAAGATTGTATGGAGCCAAAAGTTACACTATAAAAGGTAAAACAAATTTAGTTCCAATTACAAGCACAATAATTCAGTTGAACACACTGCACTCCGTTCACACTGGGCAGTTGTAGGAAAAGGCATCAATGTAAGATTTTTCCAAGAAAGACAAAAGCAAAGAGTGATATTTTTTGATGCAATTACATGCTGCAGAATGCACGGGAGCCAGAATTATCCAATCCAACCCTAAATTCTGAATGAGATTCAATCCTTGATTTCTTTGTCCATTATTTTAATGTCTGCGTTGCCAGCCTTTTACAATTTAAAAGGAGCACATTATAAACGGCTACATCCACACGATTCATTACACTGACATCTCTTCAATTGTAATCAAAAGTGATCAATTCAAACAAATAAAAAATGGAGGCAGGTTGAGTGAAGCGAAGACAGAACACTTAAAGACTGTAAGCGGAGAGGTGACAATGGGAATTAGGACAGCTAAATTTAACCGGAGGAAGCACGAGCGAGTGTGTGTATGAGGCGTTGGGGAACTCTCCTCTCTTTTCTTTTACAGTATTTTAATGAATTTTAAATGGCTCTGAAGCAAATTCCAGAACTGCATGCGATTTTCATTTCCTCTCCACTCTGAGGTAAGAGCGGTTATATCTGTTCATTCATGGGAAAGAAAGGTGAAGGGCACGTTCGATCAATGGGCCCTTTGGATGACATGGAGAGAGGGGACAAAAAAGGGGCTGCTGGAACTGTCAAACTGTAAAATAAGAAAGAAAGAATTGATGGCATGATTATTATTAGTCTTACCACTGATTGATGTAGTATATTTTGTTTGCAGATATAATAATAGCCCTATTACACTGTAATGTACTTTTATGAAAATATAGACTATACACTATCGCCATGCTTCATTATTCTACTCCTCATTTAGGCAAAAGTCATCAACTTTCCAATTATTATAAAGGTATCAACAATTTCTATGACTTTTGTTTACCTTTCATCTTCTTTTGTTACAGTAAAATTGATTATCTTTGGTAACAATAAACAACAAAAAAGATACTATTTTGCAGTTTTCTTTGAAGCTCACTTCTATAAGCTTGCACATTTACCCAGGATAAGGAAATAAATGAGAGCAACAATTTAGCAAACACATGGACAGGAATGACAAAAGTGAATAATTAATAATAATACTACTAATAATAATAATAAAAAGCACCTTTTTCTCTCCATTTAAAACAGTGGACAAAATGGGGGTTGCTTATTCTGCAGTGATATTTCCCTGCTCGTTTCATTCCCGTCCTTTCTATAAAAGCTCTTACAGTAGAAATGTTTTGTCAGGCCTGAATGTGCTTCCCCCACGATACACAAGCAACTGACTGGGCAGCCCGAGCTATTTCCAAGAACAGGCAGTGTCCATGAATAATACAAGAAGTGCCAAACACAGGGAAAGGAGGAGCGGGGAAGAGGTGCAGGCTTATTTCTGAACAGGTCAGGCGAGAAAACAGTGGGAAACACCAGACAGAAGCATGTAGTGTCAAAGGTATTCACAGATAATTCATTCAGAAAGGAAGGATGCTTGAGCAACATTGACTTTTCTCACTAAATATTTAAGGTTCATGTTGATTTTGGGAAAGACGCATTAAAAGAGGAATTCAAAACTCGGATCCATGACGTCCCTGCAGGTTACTAATGGGGTTTCGCTCAAGGACACTCGGCTACTTTTTTTATGCTCGTCTGCTCGGCTCCTATTGATCCCTGCCACTCCCTCTGTGGAGTCGACTGATAAACGGGCTGGTGCATGCAAAAGCAGAGATTGGGAGGTTAGGATATGAGAGTTTAGAGTAATTGGCAAATATTAAGAAAGAGGAGTTTTGTATTGGCACAATAAGATGAAGAGCTCAGTATGAATAACTGCCGTATAAAATTAGCCATTTAATGAGCCTTTGATAGATATGACAAAACAATTAACTGTGTTCAACTTTATTTTTTGACTGTTATCTACTATTATTGTTAATCCAAGCATTTTTATTGGGAAATTAAAACCATATTTCTGAGTAGTACGGTACAGTGTGGGCTGGTAAGGCATTTTGGTAAGGCCATCTTCCCAATCAATCATATTATTCTTTAATTTTCACCTAATGATATATTTATGTGATATACTCATATATTTTATATGAGCTCCTTTGAGCTCATCACTTTATAAGAGAGCTGTACCAAAGAACACTAAAGGTGTAGAATATTATATTTCTCCAAATTCTGTATAGTAGGTATGTAACATATAGTAATTGTAAAAATACCTGTATTATGAGCAGCTTACAGTCAAAATCTTCAAATAAGATGAGCTCTATTTATTGGGAATAATTACAACACTTAGGCTGGCTGCTAATCAAGTCTCATTTACAAAAACAGAACTCAGCCTCTGTAAAGATCTATTTTAAAAGAAATCTTCTTTATACAAAGGGATAAGTAATATTTATCTTTTGTATAATAGAGTTAACAAACTAACGGTTGTAGTCTCTGCACATTTGTGTTTGTGAGTGACTTGGACTGTGTTAAATTGTCAATCCCTCAGCCTCATGTTGTATACCTTTCCTTCCGCAGCAAACCTCTCAAACTAACGTTCATCACACGCACATATAAAGCAGTTATTGACTTAAAAACGCTCAGAGACAGACCTGGCTGCAGCAGACAACAGCTCATCTCTCGCTGTGCTGCCTGGAAGGGGACTCTTCCCACCAGGGTTTCCAGGTCCATGGAAAGCTCAATGACGTCTCAAAACCCGCTTAAAGTGGAAGGAAACTAGCCCAATTCTAGTGTTTATTCAAATTAGTGTTTTTTCCTCCTACTTATCCTTAATTCTTACAGATAATATATTTCTACACAATTTAAAAAAAAAAAATCTAGTCTAATCAGCCTAGTTTCTTCTCCTCTTTTCTCTGGTCCTTTTTGAAATACCTCTTGTTTCTTCTCTGCCCTACTGGCCTTAGACCACATTTCTGAGTCTAAATCAATACTACAGCTAAAATAGGGGTATTGTTTTGTTCATTTAAGCGTAATAATGTTTATAATAGTTTAAATATTAATCATCACTATTTTAACGACATGTACAGGACTCATGTGGCCTACGCCTTGATAGTACAGCAAGCTTCATGCTTGACTTGTGTGTTCAGGAGCAGAATAACAACCTGCTGTTTTAATTAGTTAACGACTCACATTAATTGCACATGCAAGCCCCTCCCGCAGCGACACAGTCCCCTCTGTCTCCTCCTCTCTCTGCCCTGACTCTGCTCTGAGAGTTCTTTACAGAACAGTGGTGTCTTGAAACAGAACTAATATTGTTAGTGGGTTTAACTGTTTTACCCGGTCTCGTTGGCCGACTTAATGCTCACTCCAGGTTCTATTTCCTACTCTTTTCAGAAAATGTCATCACTCGGACTCTCTGTTGTGATCATCTTTTTTCTGTTTAATTATTTTTAGTGACACTCACTGACTGTTCAGCTCTCCTGCTCCGCTCATTGTTGGCTTAGACCCTTTTCTCACAGGGTGGGGAATATCTCTAAATTCATATAGTAAAGTCCAGTTCTAAGAATTCTTAACCATTAGACTAACCTCAGGACATCTATTGCCCCCTGTCAGAGGCCTGCACTGAGGGCTGAGATGATTGACATGCAAAGTGGTGGGGGACAGAAACCTCAGAGGGAGACTCTCTATGCACTGGATCAAGAACTATAATGTAGCCCACTGTTGAATTTTCATTTTTTCTTTGTACATTATAAAAATAACTGCAACCCACAGCTCTGTAAATGTACAGAGCTGTAGTTTAGGCATCAGGGACATGCAAAATGTTATAGTAGCCAAATTCTGAGAGAAAACCTCCAATCCACTATGCTTCTTGCTAACTTTGTTTTGTAAGCTTTGTTTTCAGCTCCAGCCAATCACACACGAGATTGAACAATCCAAAAGCACATCACAAAGCGGTATTTGGAGAGAGTCATATACAGAGAGTAAATATTGATTGATAGGCAGCTAGACGTTTGCTTTGAGAAAGAGAAGGGCTCCCACTGCAGACAGCAGGCGCAGAAAGTGGCATACTTTGATGTCAAAATGCGTGCCTGCTACGCCAAATGCCTACAAGTTGGCATCTGGTAAGACGAGTTTCCTTTAAAATCATACATTCTATTTAATGCAGTGTTTGCAATGTTTCTAATTCACAAAGCAAGCGCCAAAAGAATGACTTTAAAACTGGAAAAGCTGTTGCTAAATTCTTGCCTTGTTGTTGATAAAGGAACAAGCAATATTTCTTCTTGGAATATGACCATTTTGTGTTTAACTATGCATTCTCCGGTTATATGGAGGTGTGGACTGGTGGTCCATATCGGGTAGCATGGGTAGCGTGTGTGTTAAAACATTTCCTGGAAAAATATAGTTTCAGCATCAGGGACATGCGGGCAAGACACACAGTTTACTGGGTGTAGCCACTGTGTTGGCAATTAGGTTTAGTTGAATGATGGAAAGTTATGTTCAAGCTGTCTACAAGATGATGAGGTGTAATGCTACATTTACATGCATACGGTAAGGTTAATTTAAAACTAAATCAAGAAAACCGTAGGGTCCCAAATAAAGACCAGTTGGAAACTATTGCTCAATTGAGACATCACTTGAAAGGCCATCCTTAAATCTGCTCATCCCAGATTTGAGTTGATGCCACTTGTCCTTATAGTTTGCCTCTTGTAGCTGACCAGGCTGTATGTCATTGTAAAGTGTGACCGTCTGTAAACGGAGATCATGTCAGTACAACACAACTGAGCTGCTTATTTTTACAATGGTTGTTTGTATCAGCTCAATGTTGAATTAAAACTTAATCTTTCAACTGCTTAGTTTGTCTATAAAAACAGCCCGGAGAATTAAAAAAATAGCATCTGGCTTATTATTTGGTTCACTTTGAAGAAACCCATTGCAACAAACCCAAATGTGTTTACCTTATCATTCATTGACTGTGGGTCATTGTGTGGTCACCAAATTACTTATGCGTGCATGTCTTTGGACAGTACATAGCCTGGACATGCTAGAATGAATGTTTTTCTAGTTGTCTGTGTTGGTGCTTTTTATTTTTTATGTCCATTGTAGGAGAGACTGTGAGGGAAATGAGTGTATGTTTAAAATGGTGCAGCAGAAGTATGTGTACATTATTGATTCAGAGAAACATAACGCCTTATTCAGTTAATGACACTGCAGAAACATCAAAAAATGCTGAAATTTAATTACAAATACAGTAGAGAAAGTTGATGATGTTTTTTTAATGGGGAATGGGAAATGCATACAAAATTAAACATTCTGTATGTCAAAGTCAAACTTCCTTGAGCAGCTGAGGCAGGAGGGCTTTGAACACACCACCCTGTCTTCTCCCCCTCGCTCCGTCTCTGTCTACAGCTTACATCTTACGCTTGACGCCTCTCATCTGCTCTCAGCCTGTCCCTGTGTCACCGTTGGAGAAGTCAAATCAAAGGCAGTGCAAAGAAGCTGTAATGTTAAGGCGCTTTATTCAGGAAAACCCCCGCCTTGGAATAACACTGCATCGTAACCTGTCCACACGTCTCTATTAACTACAGAACTGTGGTTAAAGTGCACTGTAAAGGTGCTACAATACTGCATTACCCTAGCAGTAAATAGTAATGACATATTCACCTTCCTATTGGGAATTAACATCTCTGAGGATATCATTTCAAACCAGCAGGAAAAAAAATGCTTTGAGGATAAGGGAGAGGATAACATATTAAAATGTCAAGGCATGAGTCTATGAGGTTCAATGTATATTAATACTTTAAGGAAGCGTAGTGAAAGATATTGGTGATTTATCTCCCTCCAAGAGCGCCATCATTTATCACCTCAGTAGCCACCTGATTCAGGTCCGCTTTACAATGGCCACCGCGTTTCCACTTGGGAAATTCCATTACAGGCCAACGGAGAGGACAGAGTGGAGAAAATGCAAGGTTATTTAAACTCCGGAGAGCACAGATACAACAGCTTGTGGTAAAGTGGGAGACAGTTGGGAGTGTCTAATGACAAAAATGAAATGTGTGAACTTGCAGGTATCATAAAGCTTTAAATAAATGGACAGTAGCCCATCCCCTTCTTTCACCTATTTTTACAGCTACACGTGTTACAAGAATCCTTATTATTACCAGGTCTTAAATCTTACATTTCCTTTGGAGCATTATGGTACAGGTTGGGAAAGATTTTCTTTTAGACGTCACAGACCAAAGTTGAAAAAACTGTCCCATCCATGTTTGCAAAAACATCCAATTGAAGCCAGTCTTGTTCTAAATGCTTCATACAGCAATGTGCCCTTGTGGTGGGCAATGCTATGTGGTGGTCAGTAAAGGCCGTGAGCGCTGTGTGTTTGGCAGCCCCCCTCTCTGTCTGCCCCAGCTGGGAATGTGTGTGAATGGGGTGAATGGCATGATGGCATAATGTAAAGAGTTTTAGATGCCTGAGAAAGGTACATAAAAGTGCTATATAAATGCATGTGTTTACCATGGATGTTTTTGGATGGAGATATATTTGTCATTTGAGTGTGCACACTGGAGCGGGTGACATCACTGTATCGCCACAGTTTTGAAGCCTCCACCTGGATCACAGTTGCATGGATAGCTTCATGTGATCAGATAACTTCACCGCACACCGCAAGAAAGACTGATAGAATAGGAAAGAAGCATTGCAAAGTGTCACAAAACAAAACTTGATGACTGACAGCACCAACCCAGAAGCTCTCCTTTGGTGTTCTTTAGTGTACATTATGTGATATCTTCTCTGTGTTTAAAGGAATTTTCAAGTAACAAGCTTTGGAAACTGTTGAGTGTTGCTAAGTATGTGAACAAGTGGCAAGGATACAACAATTTATCGCCATAACAAACATTGCCACAATCACTATGGCCAGAAATCCTCTTATATAATTGTGTTCATATTCCTAAAGCATAGGGGGCTTAGTTTTAGGCCCCCCCCTTCAAAATCTTTATCATTACCATCAATACAAAGCGCATAATACAGCATGTAGAACACTAAGTCTTCCACAGAGCTGCTGCGAGTATCTCTGATCTAATCAGACTTTGGGGAGCTATGTTTAGCATGTTGCCATGTTTGCTGTGTTATCGCACTCGCATTGACTTGGAAATATAATTAGCATAACCTCATAAAAACAAAGAAGATAAAGGGAGACAGTGGTCTAACTGTTCAGCCTCGACACAGAGCCTTAAAAGGAACTGCATATTGCTTTAGTGAGACAGAGGCTTTGAGTTAGAGATGTAGCTGTGATGTCAAAAAACAACGAATAAATACAAGCAAAGGGAATATTTCTGTAATTATGTATAATATAATTACACGTGGTTGCACGTGGCAGAGCTTTTCGTTTGGATCTCTTAGAAAACGGAGGAGGAAATATGAGCAGATTATGAATTGTAGAATTGGAGTAGGAATGAATTTAATTTGGGGTGAGACCACTCCACTGCACTTGGACTGAAATAAACTATATACTGTATACATCTAATAATTTGCCGGATAATACATTTTGAAACTCACCGATGAGGGCTTTAAAGTGCGAGCTTAGTGAGAGGTAAGTCTTAAGAATGTGCAATAACAAAGCAATAGAGATTATTATTTTATCATTTCATTCAAATGTTCTAAACCGCTTTATAAAATAATCCTTAATAAAAGAACCTAGTATCTATAAACTTTGCTAACCCTGAGGAAAGGCTCAGCTTTAGAGATAATTTATTCAATTAATTTATGATCACAGCCAAAGTGAAAAGTTCAGTTGTGTCGGTGCAGAGTGAGGACAAGAGTAATGTGAGTCGTGGAGGGAATAAAGGCCGCAGAGGCAAAGGAATTGTACTGAGACGAAAGAGACAAGGTGAAGAGGAGACTGTCAGCCCGACTTATCGACAGCGCGGCCCCCACAGGGATAAATACGAGGAAGGTGTGTGAGCACGTGTGTGTATGTGTCAGTCCTGATGATCTACCATGTCAACTTGAGTAAAGGTCTGTCCTCTCTGATGCCCTGAAAAAAACATCAACATTCTCCGCAGAGTTTCTTCTGTGCTTGTAGCAGGGTTTGATGCAGAACAATGTGAGAAAACAGTGTTTCATTCCACATAATCTTGCATGTGGATATTATTATCCAATGTGTAATGTACTGTGGGATAGCAGTCATCCCCAAAGTGCTCGCTATTATTTTAGGTGGTCAGCACTACCAATGGAAAACTCTGCTTAGATTGCAGTTATTATGGACAGTGCCTGTTCTAAAATGCTGGTTTTACACTCGATCATTTTGGCAACTAGAGAGCAGTGATAATCAGTTTGCTTTATTGCAAATGTGCATCCAAGTATTCTGCAAATAAACAAATTAGCTCTGATCCAGTTACAGTTCAATCCAGACCACAACCTACAGTTGATAAATTGATGAACAGTGCTTCTGTTGCCCCGGACTACATATTATACACTTTACTGTATCTCCTTAAATTTATGAACCAATTCAAAAGGAATAAAAGGTGTAAAAGAAGAAAGCATATAGACATAGTTTGGAAAGTCATTTGTCCCACATCCAAGGAACTTTATCAACCCTGACAAATTAACCTTATGGTTTCCTCAAAGGATTTTATGTAGCTGATGATATGTTTTGTGTATATGTTCAAAATGAGAATGTTGTTTCTTGTTAAAAGCACCACTGAAGAGCAGCTGAAACACATTAGGGCGGGGGTACTCAATAGGCGGACCGCGGACCGGATCCGGACCTCGAGAGGCTTTGATCTGGACCGCAAGACATTATTCATAATTACAAGCGCATTGTGTTAAACATATGTTTGAACCGGCACTTCTAGGACAGCTACGTCTAAACGCGCGGGTCCTCAGGTTACTATGGTTATGGACAGAGCAGCGGGAAATTTCAACATGTTTAGCGTAGCCTTTTAGCATTTTAGTTAGAATCGACTAAAATCTAAAAGCTGAGCCTTTGCAAAACATAAAGAAGATTTACTGACGTTATGGTCGGAGAGGGAAAGTTTATTTTAGTAAATACAGCTCCTCAGCTCCGTGTCAGTGTCAAAGCTGAAGAACAGACCTTTATCCTTTAGTCCCGACTGCTTTTATAATCAGAGAATGAATCCAGAACTGAACCAGGACTGGACAGTTTTTATGTCAGGATTAAAAAGACTCAGCTCAGAGGGAAGTGAGGACGTCTAATAATGTGGTGAGTTGTACATTTGTCTGTCAACTTCTTTATTCTGTTGTAAGTTAGGTACTTGACTCGTTTGTCGCATATTTGACCTAATTTACAAACGTGAGTAATTAGCATTCACGTTCATTTGAACCTAACATGTGTTTATTTGGGTGATTAAAAACAGAAAAGGTGTGAAAGGAGGGTGTTGAAGCTACAGAGGGTTTGGAAATGAGTGACACATGTTAAGTCTTAAGTTGTGTCAGTTTCTGTGTGAATCCTAAATCCTGTTACAGAACTAATCATAAGCATTTTAATTAAAATGTTACCCCACACGGGGAAAATACAGGAAATAGATATTTCCTGCAAATTAAACAGTAACAGTTAATTATTGGCAACAGCTAATGCTAAAGAAATGCTCAGTGCTTTTTCCCTTGTTCCTGTTATTTTCAGAGGAATGACAATAGGAAGAGATGAATTATGACAGGCATCTTTGTCATATTTGTTTAACAAATTTGTCATTTTTGTTTAACAAATATGTTTTGGCTTGATTTGATGATTTTGTATTTAAAATGTTCTCATACATGTTTTAAAGGAGTATTAGGCATTATATGTAGAATTCCAGGCTGTTGTCAATAAACCACCAGGTCCTGAGCTTTAACCACTTTTGATTTTGTAGTTTTTTACTTTTGTCTGTGAGCTGTGTTTGGTGAAAGCTAAACACTCAAACATCCTCCTCATTTAAACAAAGGATAAAATACAGAAAACAGTGGATTATCTACATTCATCTCCATTTTGTTTAAGAGGCTGTAGGTGTGGAATAAATGAGACTTTACTTTAAAGAATTATATTCAGAACACATATCCTTTTATTTAAATTTTCCGGACCCCTCACGGTGAGGAAAGTTACTAAGCGGACCTCGGCTGATTTTAATTGAGGACTCCTGCATTAGGGTGATTATAAACAAATTTTGCACTCAACTCTGAAACTGCAGAGCAAAGAATTTTTGATAGATTATTATAATCATACTACCCAACAACATGCTAAAGAACAGGCTTTTATTTCAAAATTTCTTGGAGTTTGGGTCAAATTCAAAAAAGCATGAAACATGTGTTAGTTACTACTTATTTTCATTTAATTTGGTTTATTTTCCATAGAAAAATAAATTGGAAACAGCACTGTTGTAACAATATACTGTCTTGTATTAGCTCAAGAATTACTGCCCTATGTCCTATACAATCTGCAAAATGGTTCTGGAGCTCATGAATGGTCAGACTACATACACAAAGCAATAATATTGACTGGACTTTGCATCAAAAATGTTTAGATTTTTTATAATAAATGAATATGCCTTGGAAATATCTTTGGCTGTAAACTGATCCTAAATCAGAAACAACATCAGGAACAACATGCTCGTAATTTGCTCCAATTGGAAACATATGTTGTAATAAATTGCAATGCTGCAGGCGGTACATTAAGAAACAAATAAAACAGCCGCTGCCATTTGTCTTCTTCTGTGATTATTAGGTTGTGTATGTTAACAACCATCTGAATGCTGCAGTTTGGTCCAGCTCTAGTTCAAATGATGAAGTGTCTGATAAAGCTAGGTTAATCAATGACTAAACCAGGTCTGAACTGGCACTAAACCAGGACTAACGTAAGAATTCTCACCGGCATTAAAGAAGCACTTAAGCCAGAACCAAACCAAGACTAAACCAGGAGAGTACAAACCAACCTAATCAAGAAGCAAGCCCAGAACCAAACCAGGATTAAACCTGGGACTAAAACAAGACTATGCCAGGGCTAGACATAGTACTTAAGTCAAGACTAAAACTAGATAAGGTCCAAACTAATAATAAACCAATACTAAACAAGAGTAAACCTGTCTATAACTAACCAGCACCAACACCAGCTCTAAACCTGTACTACATCCAGCCTGAAATAGCACTAAACCAAACAAAGACTAAACCAGGACTTTACCCAGACCAGACTAAACCTCAAACTACATCAAATACAGTATAAGAACTAAACCAGGGCTAAACTTTGAACCAAGACCAGCAGTAACA
The DNA here is from genome assembly GCA_024416835.2 of Perccottus glenii. NCBI lineage: Eukaryota > Metazoa > Chordata > Actinopteri > Gobiiformes > Odontobutidae > Perccottus > Perccottus glenii. The sequence continues at coordinate 22,699,875 of CM044546.2, forward strand.
ACAGGACTAAACCAGAACTGAACTATCACTAAACCAAGGCTAGACCCAGGATTATCACAATGACTATTCAAGGACTAAAGTCTGAACCAAACCAAGACTAAACCAGAACTTAACCATGGCTAAATCTAGAACAACATCTGCAAAACAAAATCAAACCTAATCTAGGACTTAACCAGAACTAAACCAAAAACTAGTCCAGCACAAAATCCAGATTATAAACCATATCTAGCCAAACCAACATCAAATGTGGAACTATACCAGCACCAAAACCAATGCTAAACCCAGGACTAAACTAGGACCAAACAGGCACAAAAACCTGGACTTAACTAGCCTTAGGACAAGGACGAACCCAGGACTAAGATTGGTTAGGTTGAGATTGTGGAAAGCCTTTTAGCATCTGCCTGCCATCTGTGTCACTCCAGTACTGTGACTGAAAATTGACGCCACACATATCTCCTAAACCTGAGCCCGCCATGTTTATGACAGTCTGATTGCAGAAGGTGCGTGCGATATTTGCCAGTGCATTTGCACCACTGAATTCAATCAGGTCCTGAATATTGACACTAGTCAGATGTGGGACTCAGCTATTTACAGAGCGTCAACAAAGAAATCGACTAATACCAAATGTGTGAACTGAGCACCTGCAAGAAATAATTGCTTCCCAGTCTTTTATGTATTTTGATTCTCTTTTTCCATGTACATACACATCTACACAATGACAAATACCCTCCGCCGGCTCCCAGTCCTCTTGTTCTCATTCCAGATTCTGGTGAAACGCTTTTGATAATGTCTGGAAGTGGTTGCAGTAGTCCTGAAGCAATTAAAAAGCCTCATTAATTGTCCCTTAATGCATTTCGTGGTTTAAAAGCTCATGCGATCTTTAATTAAGACCGAGCCAGAAGTAGAAAATCAGCAGTGGTTCGACACAATACAAGTAATCAAAGTCAAGAGGAGTTTTTATGTCGTCAATTTAGCTCCAAAGAGACGAGCCAGGGCACAAGCCAAGCTTACCTTCTAAAGCTAGCAATCTAGGAAACAGGAAATCCTCAAGAGAAGAGAGATAAAGTCCATTAAAGTAACAGTACTCACACATGTATATATACAGACTATAGAGCAGATTTATTGTATTTTTTTCTTTTTGCTCATTTAGCTGTTGATTGCTCTGCTATTGCTATTTGGGTATATGTATATTGTGTGTGTGTATATATAATATGGGCCTGGAAAAAAAAAATCAAGCCGAGTAATTATTCTAGAGTCACACCACGTTTCTGGCCTAATGAGATGGCGGTTAATTGCCAGGTCCGGACAGCAGCTCTTTGGGGCAGGTTGGCAAACAGCACAGAGAAATGTGACCTGCAAAAGAAGGTGGGAGGAGTAAATAATAAGCCAAAATGAGATTTGTGGAGTGCCAAAAAATAGTCAGACATCTTTTATGATCAGGCGTTTTTTATTGATCTAGGTATTTTCTGCTGGTGCTGAGAATCAGGGTGGACTAAAACCTTGCCGTAAATCTGTCCTGATCTGTCCGGTGTTGGGCACTCCACTGTGACCTTCTTAATGACAACCGGCCTTACAATCAATGTTAAGCTGAAAGTGAGTACATCACACAGTACAACACACCTAGTAAAGAGGCAACTTTGTGAGGCAATTTGGCTCAAAAGCCCAGTAGGCATTTTTTCCTGTCTTTTGTGCATCTCAAGCGGCGCACCTAGCAAATTATCCCCTGTAGAGCCACTGGAGAAGACGAAAGCGAATGCATTTCAGTCATCAGGTTTCATTATTGTTTGTTTGGGAGAGATTGCAAGAGGGGCAAGGCATGACTGATACTGGTTGAAGCCTATCAAGCCTATCAAGCATTAACAGTAGGCTAGCGCAAGAGAGTGAGATGACGTCTGTGTTAGAGACTTGTAAAATCACTCTCTCTGTTGCTTCCCTGAACAGTCTTTAAAGCTCCATTTTGGCAAGTGCCAAATCTGCACAGGAGTCACTGAAAATGATTGGGCCGACTGGTGATAGTGCACTGTAATGTAGGCATATTAATAGAGACTCATTTCAACAGTCTAGTGTAATACATTTGCTACAGAAGTCCTTTATATAGAGAAAAGCGCAATATAAATCTAATCCATTATTATTATTACCTTAGCATGAGACCTTCTTTCCAGAAAAGAATCATACATTTTTTACCAAATGTATGATGTATGTCCCTTATGTTTCTGGCAACATAGCAACATAAAAAGTGGTAATGCATTACATTTTTCTAAATTCTCAACTTCTTTAGAATACAGTTTACAGAAGGGTGTATAGTCTAGTGACAACTTTCCTTTCCTGACTGAATCCTTCACTTAAGACTAATGTTTTGTTCACAGTAATTCTCAATATGTAGATGGAAGCTGTACCAAAACAGAGAGGGCACAGTGAAGTGACAACACATTGTCACCTTTTGAACTGCTCGGTGAACAATGGTAAGTGAACAGAGAGAAAACAGGCAGATCAACATCAGAGATTCTGCAAACACACCGGGTCAATTAATATTCCTGACAGCACTATGCACTAGCAGCTGGATTCATTGTCCACATTCACGTGTTGTTCTAACACTCTGCGAATAAACAGAATAAAGTTTAACCAAGAGTATAGCACGGCGCTCCCCTCCCTGCATCTTGTTCTTCATCCCTCTGCACCTCGTTTTCCCTTGGCCCCACTCTGCGTCTCACTCCCGTCGAGAGAAACAAAGGCCCGCTAGCATGCACACTTACACAGCATCTCTGTCTGAGTCAGTTCCAGATGAATAAGGCAGAATACCAAGTGGCCCACTTATACGCTACGCAGAGACAAATAGACCAGTCAATCACTGCAGGCTGCTGTTGAATAACAAATGCTCTCTGCTGTGTGTTCATATCTGAGTACCTTTTTGCTATTGGTTGTTCAATGAATGTATTTGTCAACATTTACACTGAGCTGTCCTCATACAACACTAATTTACTAATCAACCAGTAAGTGTCCTGCATTTACAAACTTTTTCTCTTACGCATAGGCAGGTTTAGTCATAAAAATAAGGAATGAGGAAAAACAGACCAGAGTACACATCCTGGGTGTGTCTGAATCTCAAGCATCCTTTCATTGGAGGACTCTTTTCAGGGAATCTTTGTCATCACCTACTGCTAAAGGAATGTTACATCAGAGTTTCCACTGGTCCATTCTTTGGCTTAAATACAGAGGATGGACCTGTGGATCCTCTAAACCAGGGAGAAAGCTTTTGAAAAGTTTTGCGTATGCACAGAGATCAAACTTAGTACTAAACTAAATAAACAGAACCTTGGTAAATGTTGATGTGCTTTGAATGATTTGATCTGCGTTCAGATGTGTTTTAAACCCATCTGTTCTCACGGTATTTTTAAAACTTGTCATTTCAGACCCTTTCAGTTGCATGTCGAAATACAGTTCTAACCAGGTTAAATGTATTTTATGTTAAACCAATTATAAACAGGTTGTATGTCTTTATAGCAAAGTCTGCATCCGTCTCAACTAACCCAACTAGTTATGGTTCAAGCTAAACCACGTTAAACCTGTTCAAATCCAGGTTAAAGCAGGAAACCACAAAATATTAACTTAAAAACACAATATACACCACTTTAAACTTTTCAGTTCTAACCAGGTTAAATCTATTTTAAACTGGTTCAGGAGGACTAGTGTTGTGTTTTACTCCCCGAATAAATCAGACTTTCTGAGAAAACAAATTAGAGCTCATTGAAAGCGGGCCAGATAAGATAAAATGAATGCACCCTTAATTTAGCATTTATTGTGAAGACCTAATGCTACAACATATTAGTAAATAGGCTATTTACTAAACATTTCAAATGTTGTTAACACAAATGCATAAAATTGTTTTATACTTTATTATATTTTTCATGAATGAAGGATTACTTCAACGCTTAGCTTGTTGTGGGGACACTTTGTTAAAATGTGGCTGCCATAATAAAGTTTGTAGACTTTTGATACTCAGGGTTAAAGGACATTCAAACACATCCATTTATACCGGCTGTCATTCCGATGCAGAGACACATGCATTAGCCCTTTTGGCTGCCTCTCCAGAGTGCACCGGAGAGAGCCTGTCAGAGTCAAACGACCGGCAGAAGGGGGTCACTCAAGAGGTCCAAACAATACTACTTAACAAAATGAAAGCCTTTCCGCCAGGACTAGAGCATTTGATTTACTTGAGATACACAAACATTGCAGCTCTAAAAAAAAATAAATGACAAATGATGTATTCAGCAAGATTCAGCTTGCCTTTATCTACGGGTAAAAGGCGACCGTGTTAACCCAGGGCTACAGTGATCACTTCCAATAAAAACATCCTGCCAATCAAACCGCTGGATTTCCATCTTCATGTCTTGTCTTATCTGCTGTGTCAGATGGACCTTCATAAATAAACAATAGTGAAAACAGAAATCAAGACTGTGGTCCAGGATGGCCTTATTGTTAATTTTATTGTAGATGTCATATGCATTTAAAAAATAAATTATATTAGTAAAGTAAACATATGTGAAATAGTGCCTAAAACCTGAAAACTGCCCAAAACTGATAAGGAAAATTGTCCGGGATGCAAAGAAAAACCACAAATAACTTCAGCTGAAATACAGGACTCTGAAAAAAGTGGTGTGACTGTTTCAAGATGCACAATAAGGAGGATCTTCAAGAAGAATGCATGGTCGAGTCGCCAAGAGAAAGCCATTACTACGCAAATGCCACGAAGCATCCCACTTACAATACGCCAAACAGTACAGAGACAAGCCTCAAAACTTCTGGAAAAAGTCATTTGGAGTAATGAGACCAAAATTTAACTTTTTGGCCACAACCATAAACATTACATTTGGAGAGGAGTCAACAAGGCCTATGATGATAGTGCGGCAGTGGTAGAGTGGTCGTCTTTTTACCGAAAGGTAGGCGGTTCGATTCCTCCTCTCCCCACAGTTCATACTGTCGTTGTGTCCTTGGGCAAGACACTTAACCCTCCTTGCCTCCAGTGACACAGCACTGGTGTATGAATGTGTGTGATTGTTGCTCTGGTGAATGGTGTGAGAATGTTGGGACAACGGATGGAAATTAGCCTACGACTACAATCTGGCATGTTTACATTCATGTGGTTGTGTCTCATATATGTTCATTAACATGCACTGTCCCAATCAAATAAATAAATTAATTAATTAATTAATCACTGATGTTTTGAGGATGTGTGAGCTACAAAGGCACAGGAAAAGATGAATGCAGCATTCTATCAGAAAATACTAGAGGGAAAAATTGCACTCATCAGCCCAGGAAGATGCGCATGGGACGTACTTGGCATTCCAATATTAAAACAATGTCATGTGTCATTGACAGCAGCATAAAGTGAAGGTTCTGGACTGGCCATCTCAGTCTCCTTTAATATCATTGAGCCACTCTGGGGAGATCTCAAACGTGCATTGTATGCAAGACAGCCCAAGAATTTTACAGGAGTTTTTTTTCTAGTAAAAGTTCACAGACGTTTAAATGGGTCTTTTTTAATTTTTCAATAAATAGTCTATTCAGTATTATTCACTTTAATCTAAAACAAAAAACTTTAATTTACTTTACTGTTCTGCATTAAAATGGCTGAAACAAAGACTAAACAAGAACTAAATCTAAAGCTAAACATTATTACTGTTTAAGATGATGGTCCAAGAGCAAAATTATTTATTTCCAGCTATTTTTAAATTTCAGACTAAAACAAAACCTCTGAGTTTCCCTAAGTACCACTCCAGAAAGCCTGAGTACCACTAGTGGTCCTCGTACCACAATTTATGAACCACCGTTCTAAACCACTAAATATTTAATGAGTAAATAATAGATTCAACACAATTCAAAGAACAGGTCATTATCATTTAAATGTTATTTTATTGGATACTTTTAGATCTGAGTGAGAAAGCAATCTGATTACTTTACTTGGAGCTTTAACTACAGACAAAATGTCCTCTACAAAGAAATTCCTCCTTCTTAATATTAAATTGACACAATTGAAAACAGCAAAATGGCTAAAACATGCAAATGCATTTACCATTTCATTAGGTCAGGGATTTAACCTGCATAATTAAAACTCAGTATGTATCGAGGGCCACCAAGGATAACTCTCATGAATGGCAGCAGCCAGAAGGAATAATTAGTCAGTTATTTAATTCTGTTCTCGACACAAAATAGCCACACATTTACCGAAGGCTTATCATACGCATAACGTGCAACCAACCATGTGTGTGGTTGCACTGTGGCGTGTTCTTTTTGATTCAAACACTGACCCCTTTGCAGTACCTTTGATAGTGACATGCGTATTGTTTAGAAGCTACAAAACTACAAAGACAGTGCTAAAAGACATGCAAGGAAAATTCTTCCTTGCATGTCTAGCACAAATTAGGATCTTTCCTTTTTAAGAACAAAACAATGTGATGTAGCTGATAAGCCTTTAAGGATGTCCTCTATGAGCCTTCGACATTAAATGATGCAACACATCTAAAGTTGAAGCCTCACCTTCTTGCACAAATCAAACCGTGCTCTTCGAAAAGACACCTACCTTTGTTTGCAGAGCAGGCTTAAGGAAAAAGGCTGGCCTTGTTCAGATAAACATAAACTGAGTGAGGAGCGCCAGAAATGAAGAGGCAAGAAAGGGAAGAGTTGACCGAGTAAAAAGCCAAAGGTTGATGTCAACGAAGAAGTGGAATTTATAACGTTCGGAGATATGCAGAAAATGTTGGCGACGTAAAGCAGCTGTAAGGAAGGAAGGAGCAGTGCAATAGGAACAAGTCATAGCAGTGCATGCAGAGGCTGACATACTGTTTTACACATATTGTTAATGTGAACATTAAGAAGCCAATTTGTACTTCAGACAGTCCACTACTATTAAAGGTGGAATCAAAAATGTTTTTGAATTTGCAATTTTGCAATTTTAATCATTTATCATTTACACAATGTTTAACTTTTCAGTGTATACATTTATATGCACATATATATGCACCTGATATATGTTTATCAGGTCTGTTTTCAATTCACAATTTTAAGTCTATTTTTCACATTTGAGTTTTGTTCCTTCACCACTGTTGAAATAAAACTTATTTTTTCAAATGTGTGTTTTTGCTTTACTTACCACTTCCGTTTTATTATTTTATTGTGGTTACTTCCACCTGTCAATGACTGCTCTAATACAGTTTTTTGTTTAATTCTAGTATGTCAACCCATCACAATAAAAACATTGTATAACAAAGGCGAGTGAATGGAGTAGACTTAACAAGCAGCCAGTTCATCTTACTAAATGTGACCAATCAATCTCAATACTGCATGATTTTAATATGAATTTGTGTGACAAGGTTCTAATATGATTTCTGCAAGGGTGTGAAGCCTTAACAAGGTATCAGTGTGATCAAAGAAGCTAACAAAGTGTCATTTTGATGGATGAAGGATGCAATGTTGCGCTTAACTAAAGCTTCTAAACTGGTTATGTCAAGTGTCTTTGATCGATCTACTTGTGTCGTCCATTCCTCCACCCTGTACGCCATACACACACACACACACACACATACACTTTCCACATCTAAAAAACACATGTCCTGATGCTTCCCAATGACACACCATTCTACCTGTCATCTCTCAAACCAGCATGCTAAAGCCACTAACATTTCCCAAAGGCACCGCCGCAAATGTAGGAATCAGCACCCTATCCTCCTCCACTCTCCTTGCTTTTTTTCACATCTCAAAGAGCAGGGATCTCTCTCTGCTTATCTCGGCATGCCTGTCACGCCGACAGTGCAGTTATTATCGCCTGCACCACACTAGAGTCTTCCCAGAGCCAAAGGAACACCTTGCTAATCAGCCCCTTACTGTCAGACTTAGTCATATTCCATCTAACTAACATGACAGTCAACATAACAAGGGCAAACGTCAGTGGATAAACTTTATCACACATGAGATATAAGCTGGTTAAAGTAAAGAAGCAGCGGTTGACGGGTTTAAGTTGGCGCTAGCTTTAACAAGCAAACAGAGACTTATGCAAACAAGTCCATTAGCCTGTCACCCTAGCAATGCCCTCGCTTAAACCTAGCCTTCACGGAGAGAATGCAAATTGTGTGAGCTATATGTCCCAGCTAAATTCTGCCACATAGACAATTTCTGTCATAATTTTTACATCCATTTCATATGTTGGTATTGTTTATAAAAATAGTTGTTTAAAACAAGAAAATATTGCAAATATTATAACTTCATTTCTGATTTCTATATTATTTACAACCATCTCCTAAGATAATTTATGCAAATGTGTCTGTAGCTGCTACACGCTGAAGCTTTTTCTACACTTAAACAAACTAAACACACTCTATATGGTCTGTTTTGATGCTACGACACAGGGCTTAAATTAGAGTTCCTTCCTCACAGCATGTGTTACCAATGCCTCGGGAGCCCAGCAGCCATGCCAATGCTCGGTTGTGCTTCTACAATCCAAGGTGTTGCTATGACTAATGTAGGAGACAGAGTGAGTACTAGTTCTGCTAAAGAGCCATTATGAGGCCTTGTTGACAAATGTTTACTTTGCTATTACCCCTCCAGTACCCAAACATTTATGGATGAACATCCCTTTTTCCCACCATGTTTGTGTTTCTGGGTGATTTTGTGCGAATGTTGTAAAATGGCAACGATGGGTGTTTGTGGTTACACGATTGACTATATTGATTTTAATGTAGACTTTTCATAATTGAGTGGTTATACTGCAATGAATGTTTTACAAAATAACTTTCTTACCATACTAAAAACTTAAAGAGCCTTTCATGAGAAGTGTTCGTTAACAATTGTGTAAGAATAAATTGCATCTAATGATAGCCAATGTTGCATTTTTGCAAGGTTACAATAAATCTAAATCATGATTGTTAATGGAAATTGCTCATTGATGCATGTCCCAAAAACATTTTGGGTTTCCTGGGATATGGTCGTTGGTTTGCCCCACCATCAGGTTCTGCGTGAATGGTTTGGACTTTTTCCGAGATTTCTAACTGAGAATGTCCATTGAATGAAAATAGACATTAGATGCAATAAAGTGGTTTGAACTTAACTTTCATTGAGGTTATAATGCCCTTTGTAATCTTTTATATAAAATAGGGCAGGCTTCCAGTAGATGTTTGAGTTTTGAAATGGTGGGCACTAGAGGGTATTGCAGTGATGTGTAGCAAAAATGTCTCTAATGTCTCTAATCTATCCTGTTAAAGCTGGAGTTTAAGTAAGTAGCCAATTTGTCAGCTCCAGTTTTCCAAAATAAACAAGTTCCTGTTTTCACACTTCAGCATTCACCCAGCACATTCAGCCTTTGTAGCAAAGATGTTTGACTTACGGTCATTGCAGAACGAGCCTCCATAGGACGTCATAGAACAGTCGCAGTTGAAGCCCTCCCACTGCTGGAGACACACCCCCTGATGGTAGCAGGATTCCTCCGTACAGGTGGTACTGGGTCCTAGGAGGAAAACAGGCTGTATGTTCAATCTTTGGACATGAAAAGCAAACCTTCACATATACGTAGAAGCTTATTAATAAAAACATGAGATCCAATAGAATGTAATGAATTTTCAGTCGACCGAGAAATCAAACCCCTGTGCAGTTCTGCAGGCAGTCATCTTCCCTGAGGGAACTCTGCTAGGAACTGCTAATAGCATCTACCCAACAAAAAATGTGACACAGAATTGGATAAGAAAAAGTAAATATGAGGAAAAAAAGAGATAATAATAATTTACATTTAGCAGACGCTTTTTTTCCCAAAGCGACTTACATTAAGGTTTCATTCACCAGTGTTACAGCTGGAACACCACAAGGAGGCAAGGAGGGTTAAGTGTCTTGCCCAAGGACACAACGACAGTATGAACTGTGGGAAAAGCAGGAACTGAACCACCTACATTCCTGTTGAAGGACGACCGCTCTACCACTGAGCCACTGCTCCCCCAACATTCTGCATTTTTGAGCAAATTCTAATAATGACCAAGCCTATGATCTAAGAGACAGAATAGATTTCTTTTCCTTGTCTTCTGACACTATGGATTGATTGACATATGTATTGATTTGAACTTTGTATCAGACTTCAACATAATTTCTATGTTGAATTTTCTATGTATGTCCTCACTGTTCTTGTCAAATGCACATTTTATGGGAATAGAAATACAGATGATGATGATTATTATATGTTGATTGTTACTATTTTTTTAGATCAAAGCTTTAATTTCAATTTTAAGAAGTACTAATTTCTGAAGTCCTCTGAAATCAACATTTAGACAAGTAAATTCATTCACATAAACAGTTTTGAATGTCTGCACTAAGTGCATTGTAATGCCCGTTTTAAAATGTGGTGCAGTGGCTTATATATGTGATAAAAATTTGCTTAAATTTTGAAATGTTTGTTTCTCACGATTGCCAATACCTTTCATTGGATGTAAAGATTCTCGTTTATCCAAGGGAAGTTTAGAAATATCGCCTTATGGACAGCTTTGAAGCTTGAAGCAAACACCATTGATGTGAACCTAAGTATTATTTGAATGACAAAAGACGGAGGCATTAGGGAAAAAAACAAGGGCCCCAGGCTGAAGGGGGTCCATAAAGATGTCTGTTGACAAGTTTTTCTTTGCTTGAAACCATTGTCAACTTGGAAAATGAATGCCTCTCACATTGAGACACACTGATGATCCCAGACCTAACGTGATTTGATTAGTGTCACTCAGAAACTTATTCTGATTAATTTTTACATTCGTTCGAGGTTGGAAGCCGCTGTAATCACCATGCTTTGGCTGCATTAGTATCTGAAATGACTCAGGTCTTAAAGTCAGCTTTAGCTTAGTATGTCTTGTACATTTGTGTTTTGGTGGGTGCTGTCCCCTCCCGTAGACACTGACAGCTTTAAATTGTCAATTAGAAGCTTTGCTGTTGTAATTTCTCACTGGAATTGCAGGAACTAATGCAGACATGGCAGACTATTTTGTGTGCAGTTCAATTTTCTGCTTACAGTACAGTGCTAGGTATTGCCACGCACATAACAGTCAGAGGTATAGTTTTATAAATAGTTTGCAGGTGGTTGATTTTGTTGACTATTACAAGCTAATAAAACTATTGGATAGAAAATATTGCCTTCTTCATATAACAACATGCTTTCCAATAAGTGTGCCATTGAAAATGATAGACACATGATTAAGAAGCAGAGCAATGGAAAAAAAAAAAAAAAAAAACAAGAATGTGTTGGTTGTCATGTCATGCTGATGGTGGGGATCCTCATTAAAATCTCAATTAAACACAAACATTTCCAAAGAAGCCTGGTTCGTTGCCAGACTAATTTGTTTCCGCATAGATAAACAGACATCTTACTGTGCCATTTACAAATGGCCCAATTAAAACAAGACCCCACTCTGAAATCTCTCAAAAGTAAATAAATACAACAACAACAAAAATTATCATTTATTGAGAGAGATTTGACTTTGTGGCCTAAAGGTCAAGACATATTCAATGTCACCCCTTTGTTCAAACTTGTTCCCCATCATCCTAATTGCCTTATTAATTACACACTAATAAAAAGCCCCCTTAAGGATGTAATTAGCCATTTTGTCATAATTAATAACTAAGTCATGTAATCACTTCCTCAGTCTTGCTCCATGCGTTGATAGGAGACAGAGTACCTGGCAGAAAAGATGTTTTGAAGAGCCTTGGGTTTATCAGAGCATAAAATTCCATCTGCTGTGTTTGCTCCAAATGTTTGGGAAACTCAGCACAATATATACATAGAGCCACTAAATCCAGCAGTACTGTAAAAAACACTGTGTCACCTGTGTCTACAGTGAACAGCTGGATTATACAGCAACACCTGCTTACACAGGAGCGCTGGAGAGCAGACCAGAGTGCCCAATTAGACACCTGGCTGAGTTTTGGGTTTTAAAAAGCAATGAATGCACTTGTCGGCTTTAAAAAAAAAGTACATTAATCAAGCAAGTGGCAATATTTAGCTCTTGCCTGACACTGGCCATCCCTGGTACTAAGGTTAAACTGTGTTGCTGTTTTATGAGACTGACAAATTACAAGCTATTTGGATAATATTTTGGAGCTTGGCCATAGCATTATGATTAGAGATACAGTAGAGTTTTTAGTTTATTTTTTATGATTGAGACAAACTAACGTGTCTGCCAAAGTGTGCAAATTAAAATGTCCCATGGGGGCTATAGACAATATTATTCCCATATGCCCAGAGAGGGCATAGATCTAAGGAAACGTCATATTCGTATCAAATTGCGTAAATTTGCTGTCTCTTAGGCCTCAACTCATACATTTGAATTCAGATTATCAAGAGACCCCACACATGACAAACAACATTTTAGTTATAGTTTTAGTTTTGGTGTGTGCAAAATCGCAAAATGGCATTGATTTCAAAAGGATACAATTCCAAAATCTGAGCTAAAAAAAAACTCATTAAATTGCTTGTAAAACAAAGACAGACTAATTTTTATGGCAGTGCTTTGCATAATTTGTAGTAAGAAGTAGAAAAGTGGCTGTTAAATCATATTTTTGAGTCTTTGCCTGAATGTTTAATCTGATGGGGAACATTCTTCCTATTTCTAACCACAGCAACACTGTTGAGGTTAGGTTCCAGATTCAAGAGACTTTGTTTATTTGTTATCATCCTCAGGAGTGTGTGTGTGTAAAATGTCATAAATTAATGATTCTATAGGACTCCAGTCTAATTTTTATGTCATTGCCATAGAAACACAGTTGGTTATGGCAGGGGTCTTATTATTTAGTCACTGTTTCTTGACTGTTATATGAAACTTTTCAGTCCTCACCTCATCAACACCATAGCAGTCAAACCCAGGCATAGTTCCAAGAGTCATTTCATAATCTTACAGCAAACTAAACTTTTTATGGTCCATTGGAACACATGTATCTTGTATCTTGTTTTCTTGTTGTCATTATATGATGGGACCCCAAAACATGCCACCAGCAATTTTGTAGAGTTAGGGCATTGGTCTAACAGACTTCTTTTGTTTGTTTTTTAATCTAATATTCTGTGTGTGACCCAAATTTTGTAAATTTGTGGTGGCATAGTCCTCAATTTGCATTTTTGTGATATTCCTGATGAGGAAACATTGGTTCAAAACACAGTTATGGGCCCTCAAACTTAATTTTACCTTACTCTGTACCGGTTGCTATTAATCTATTCTATTCATTTTTTTCATTTAGGTTTTAGATTATTATTAGGCCCGTGGAGTAAATAAATTACTCCAATTCTGAGACAACTTTCTGACAAATTTGAGTTATGTCAATTTTGTGTCCACTGTAAGAAGAAAAACTAAAATCTAATGTGGTGCCACTCTATGTGAAAATCATGATTGAAACTCTTGGAATTAATTTGTTAAAGTAAAAAACAGAAATTTACTGTGATAAGGATTTTCAGTTTCATAATAAAACTTAAAAAAATTTTGAAAGAACAAAAATCCCAGCAATTTTGTGCATGACCCAGCAGATCTACCAGTGGGGTCAACAGTCAATGATGAGCCTAAAGCTCCTACAGTATTCTAGTGCCTTGTTCATTCAGTCGCTAGCGTAATAAACACTGCGGAAAAATTATAGAAATAAAGGATTTTATTATAAACGTTGGTTCTAAAGAGTGTCTTATTAACCCAGCAGCATATTTACTGTGTGCACTTCAACTCTTGCTCTCTATTCCATCTCCTCCTCATTGTGAGTAGTTGCTGTGTTTCCGCTGACTTAGTAGAGACCAGCAAGAAAACTCTGAGAGCTTTGGCCTTTATCTGGCTCTAGGTCTTGGGAGACTAGCCCAGCAGCCACCTCTGACCACTATATTTCTCCAATCTGTGAAATAACAGTGACCTCACAACAGAGACTTGGCAGTGATCCATGCTCAGGATGCCGGTGTTTTGGAAAAGTCATCTTCATTACTGACTGTTTCTAACTGTTGCTTGGAAAGTAAAAAAATTAATTAAAAATAAGTGTTCTTTAAGCCTGGCATACACATAACAATTTCTTTATCAATTTATTTATTTATTTTTATGTCCAGAGATTACACACATGACAATATCTGTGCAGATTATCTGATAAAACAAGACTTTAGAGTAAACAAACCATTAACAAACTAAAATAGAGTTGTAGAGAATTGGAGCTTCACTGTGACTACAAGTTTAAATACTCTTTTGAAAGCTGTATGAGCAATGCAGAATATTATATGGATATGTATTGGTTGGGCAGCACTAATACTATATTTTGTCTGTGCCTTTCAACATTTTTAAATTGTATATAATGAAATCTTGGAGCGGCTACTGAGCCAGAAGTAAATCTCAAGAACCTGATTTCTTATAGACTTAAAGGCACTTTTCAGGATTTTTACTGTAACATAACAGCTTTGGAGTCATTGTAATGGGTTAATGGCTCATTTTGAGGTGAATGGGATGTGTCCCAAACCCCTCTTGCGCCTCTTAGTGGAAAAAACAGTCTTGCCAAATATGGCCGGCGACCCGCCGTACCTTGAATTCAGAATGTCTTGGGGGAGTCTCAGGTCTTACGAGAAATGAGTTGCTTAACAACACTACACACATAAACACTCGCCTCTGTCAGTCTCAGACATTCATCGTGGCAGAAGCAGAGAAAAAGCAGAGAAAACCATTGCTCATGGAGAGCAGGGAGAAGCTCTTCACAAGTGAGTTTTTACAACAGTGTTTTTTTAATATTACACTGAAGCTGTAGGGGGAACTCTATTGGGAAAAATACAAATGAGAACCAGATTTAATGTTAAGGAGAGTTGTTAAAACTCCTCCAAAGTCAATTTTAAGCTAAACACAGATCACAGTTCAAATAGACCAAAATGAGTAAAGGGCGTTCACATCAAAACAGAAAGAAAATAAGAAAATATTACTGTGGTAATACAATATTTTAGGTCATCATGTAAATTAAGGGTCAACATGTAAATTAATAAACTTAGGGGTCTTTGGTAGCCCTTCAATCTTTGTTTAGTCTTATAGATCTGTTTAAACAAGATCTACAATACTAAACCTCTTGCATTATTTCATGATCTAAGGGTTTGAATTTTTGGAGCCTTTTAAGTGAGAAAGTCACTTTTACACAAAAAAGTTAACCCCAAATCTGGCCACAAACTTGGTCTTTACTGGTTGCATGAAATCATATTATAGTTATGAATTCAAAATGGTGTTTGATGTATTGCATTTTCTACATGGATTTACAACCGCCTCAGGTTGAGGTATAGTATTATTTGTCAAAAAGGTCCCGCCTTTGAAAGTGGTCAATTACCACTGCTCTCCGGCTCATACAATCATTAACCAATATTAGCATCCATTTGGTCTGCCTGCGGGAGTCAATATGATAGCTTAATGCAGTTTTAAACCCTGTTTGGAGGGAAGTAATTGTGGCGTATCACTGTAGGCAGGTAATAAGCCTGGCTGGTTGGCAGAAGTAGCGGCGTGAGGGATCGAGGGATGAAAAAAAAAAGCTGGATCAGTGCTGCATCAAGTTGGCCAGTGCAGCCCTTGGGGAAATCAAGCCTGTGCTCTCTGACGCTCGGTGAGCCACTGTGGGGAGGGGTTGGGTGTATTATGTGTGAAAGGAGGAAAGCTATAGCCAAAAATCCAGTGTTATACTTAAGGATTAACAACTTGGAATGGTGCTGCATGAAATGATGTGGTGGAGTGAGTACAGCAAATTCAAGATTGATGAGGAAGAAGCAACGAGGGGGCGGTGTCACCGAGATTAGCCACACTGACAATGACATTAGAGGAGACAGACACCTCCCTCATGCAGGTTTTATGGAGCAGTGGAGAGGAAATCCAGAGGACATACAGTAGGCTGAGATTGTAAAGCTTCCGAGAAGAGCTGAGAGAAAATGCAACAAAGTCAAAACCTCTCGAAAACTAGAAGAATGCTTAAAGGGAGTCTGAAAACTGCTCCTGAAAAACCTTTGCCATAACCTCATAGAAAAATAATATTCCCAAAACCATGACTGCAGCTCAAAGTAAATGGGTATGCTATTAACATGTTTTTTTTTTTTTTATCAGGGTTATTTAATTTCATCACAATTGACACCCTTTGTTTGTTGTTAAATGGTAGGTTCTTTATTTCATTCTATATTTTTATGTCTTTTTGGGAACTATGATTTAACTTGGAAATGGAAGCTCTGTATCTTGGCCTGCACAAATCAAAGTGAACAGATCGTTTTTAACATAAGCTGCATACAGATTGTGGGAATGAATGCAAACCACAGTGCATTAGCCACCAAAATTGCAAATTCTGCATTAACATTACAATACCTTTTTGGAGCTAAACCATTGTCACTTTTCTGTTAGAACATCAGGCCAAACAAAGTTTCATGGATTAATTTTTCCCCACTTGAGAATAATCCAGGGATCAAAATCAGTGTTCATCCAAAGAGCAATAACTGGGTTAAAGACGTCCGAACTTTCTGAAATTAAACCCCTGCACATGGCGGATGTGCTACCTTAGTTTTGGAGCTACTGCAAATTGGACTTCCCAATTACTCTATGTTATATAACATCAAATCTGTGCGATAATAGTTAATTATTTTGTTTTAATAATACATTTTGCTTGGTTCCGTGAAAGATCATGGGGAAATTTGGGTCCCAATTTGAGATTTGTCCCGACTAGGCACTTACCATCGCAGCCTCGTTCCACCTCACCACCCTGTGGAGGGCATCTGCGATCAGGTCGGGCAGTCTCCCATTCAGGTCCACGGAGGCCAGGCAGCCCTGGTAACCGTCCCGGGACGCTATCAGCTTGGGCAGATTACTGTACATATTCTTGTTCACGCCACCGATGTACAGCTCTCCTGCAAACACACACACAAAGACAACATTAAAGCAACACTTTTTGATTTCAAGATTGCTACTACCTAACCCATAACATTTATTTTCTAACCATAACTGATTTCTATAGCTCTTATCTTTTATAATAAGGTTCATTACCAAGAGAGCGTAGCTCATATTATAAACTGTGCACAAAATAATGCTTCTATAAACACTGGTGTTTTTGCTTTGTTTGAAAAGTCTTGCTTGGTGTAAAATGTCTCCTTAGCATTGTTATTATTAAAGGCCAAATAATCGCTTTGCTCCCGTTTGGGGACTCGGCTTGTTCCACATGAGTAAGGCTCCCTGATTGACCGGGAATGATTCCAGATGCAGGTAGCAGACAGTGCAGATTACAGTCGCTGGAGAGCGGGAGAGGATTGACATCTTAAAGGCACACAGTGTAAATTTAGGGAATTACGCTCTGGAGGCGTCCCCACTGACAAAATGCCTGTCATTACGGAGGCGATTACATGAATTAAAGAAGTGGCGCGCACTTGACACGGATGGATGGTGCAACATGACGTCTGCACCGCTGAGAATGGCATGTGATAGTTTCTGAGATGTATCCAGAGAAATATCAGCATGTAGCAGCCAACTGGGAGGGCAATGCAATATACACTGCAGCTATTTCACAATATTGTTTTGGATACTCCCACAAAAAGGTCTCATTTTTATAATATATTGCCTTATTACCATCAGTGCAGATTCCCCATTGGAAAAAAGTTTATGAACAGTGGCACAGTGGTAGAGCGGTCGTTCTTCAACCGGAAGGTAGGCGGTTCGATTTCCGTTCTCCCCACAGTTCATACTGTCGTTGTGTCCTTGGGCAAGACACTTAACCCTCCTTGCCTCCAGTGACACAGCACTGGTGTATGAATGTGTGTGATTGTTGCTCTGGTGAATGGTGTGAGAATGTTGGGACAACGGATGGAAATTAGCCTAAGACTACAATCTGGCATGTTTACATTCATGTGGTTGTGTCTCATGTATGTTCATTAACATGCACTGTCCCAATCAAATAAATAAATAAATTAATTTAATTTATATCCAAAATGTATGTAAATCTCATTAAAGTCAAATGTCTTTAGGAAATTTGACACGTTGACACCATGTCCACATCAACAGCTCAAAATATTGTACACAAAGTACACAGGGGAAGAACTGGTTATGTTGTGCCATGATATAGATTTTGCTATACTGTGGATACTGTTAAATCAGTGTTTCCCACACTTTAAGGAAAAATGAGCCCTAAATATATTATAACTGGGCGTTGGATTTTGCCGCGGTAAATTACATTCATATTCAAACATTTGCGGCATTAAACTGGGCTCATGTCTGCTCTGTACTGGCTCCTTTGTGAAGGGCTTAGACTCCACCTCCTGCTGTTCAGCTCACTCCACTGAGCGCTGCTGCTGCAGGAGCAAGAAGAGATGGCTTTTCTTGAGGCCATCCAAGTTAAACGTTAGTGGTTATTCTCCAGCCAATACTACAACTCTCCAGAAATCCAGCACAGTCTCGTCTTTAGTTTCTCCGCACTCTGCAGTGACACGAGCAGTGGATACAAACAGAGCTGGTAAAGCATTAGCAAAATATTAGCACCCTCACAAACGTTACTTTCTTTCTTTTTTATCTGATCCAGCTCCAGGTGAACTTGCTGTTTGATGATAACAGCCTTGTTTATGAGTGAGTGTATTTCTACAGTAATCCTGTTACACTGAGCTTAAGCAGTGCTATACATGTGTTTTAAATCTGAATTATTTGCAGGTCATTTGCATAAATCTACTGACCTGCAAATAATTTAGATTTAGATCTAGTAATTGTACTACTAATAATACTAATTATTTTCTGGTTATATAAGGATAAAATACATAATTTGCCTGTTGTGTCCAAATTTACCTGGACAGAATAAATATTGTTTTGATATTGTGATATGTATTTTAGCTCATATTGCTGCCCCCTATTCATGATGTTTAAATATTTAGAGAAAACTATTATATACATATACCGTAAATGCACACCATTTACCATTTAAAATGTTGTAACTAAGAACAAAATGGAGCCAAATAGCTAATAATTTTTGAGGTCCTTGTGTTGTTATTTCTTTTGTGTCTCAGGCCTAGTCCACACGGACACGGGTATTTTTATAACCGGAGTTTTTCCTCCTGCGTTTTTAAAAAAAATCCTGTCCACAAACGCTCGCATGAAAACGCAAAAACCCGCTATCAAGCGCTGTCAAGAGCATGCCACACCAGCAGGCTGTCACGGTGGCTCAGGACTCTGCACAGTTGGCCGCGGCCTCCGCCCCCGGCTCCCCCGCCCCTACAGATTTGCAGATGGGAAACAGGTGTGCGGGAGCGCAGGCAGAGCGAGGGGTGAAATCAACAGGGGTGAAGAAGCACCGCAGCCTGCTCCTCGATGCCAGATCGTAACACTTACTACAGTCAGTCATACGTCTAGCTTTCTAATGATCAATTGTATTTCGAATTACTTACCTGTTCCTTTGTTCGTCTCAGATCCTTCCAGTCCTGCCGTCAGTCCTGTTCCTGCTCCTGTGCATGTTGGCCAATCAGACCAGCGGATAGCGGCGCACACTCTGACGTCGCAAGACAAAAACGCCGGTTTTACTGTCCACACGACAACGCTGCAACCGGCGTTTCTGAAAATCCTCACCCTGGCAGGGGTTTTCAAAAATGTTCGGTTTCAGTGACCCGATACTGCGTTTCCGTGTGGACGAACGGCCGAACCGTGTAAAAAAAGTCCCGGTTATAAAAATACCCGTGTCCGTGTGGACTAGGCCTCAATGCGCTCACTCTGACTGATGTGTCAAATGCAGGTAGGTTCATTTTGTGTTTCACATTATCTGTGTATTTATTTTCACTTTGCAAGCAAAGGTAAAACAAAATATATCTGGTCTGCAACTTACTAGAGATGCATTGTAACCCCAGAGGTCATTGTTGGCCTAAATGTTAAAGCAAATTATAATTTTTCAAACAATAACATAATAAACGTATAAATATACTTGTTTATTAGCCTGGCCTGCCAGAACCTTTCACTTTCACTTTGGTCTTTCTTAGCAACGTAAAGCGGGTCTTGAACCTCCTCCATTGACCGTGGCTTCCATCGAGTTGAACAAGAGCAACCAATCATAAACGTTTTGTTGTATGTTTAGAAATGTTGCAGTTCCCTGCAAATGTTGGTTTTCAATTCTGATTGGCTGTATGTGTATTTGTCCCTCTTCTTGGACATCAAACTCAAACCGGCAAAGACCAGAGAAATTCTTTGTATAGTATAGAATATAAAACAAATTAAAGCCGCAAGCGGCGATAAAGGCCCTCGCCTCTCTTGAGACCGCGGGGAATCATGTACTCGGAGGATTGCATTTTGTGCTTTAAAGCGTAAACTTCACAGTAATGTCAAATAACCAGGCCTGTGCTACTGCTGGGGCTTGCTACACCACCTTGTAATTTAGAGTTAAAGGTCTCCACAATCCCTGGTTTTCCTGGGAGCTGTCTGAACTTTTGAAAATAATAGATTATGCTTGGGCTAAGGCGAGAAAAACAAAGTACTGTTTTTTTAAAAGAAAGGTGTATTCTAAGAAGATTCTCACATTCAATTCAAAATGGCCGCCTTCCCGTGTATGATAGGGTGTGGTCACAATTGGCTTTTTTGTTCATAAGCCCATACTGGATGTGTGTACCAAGTTTCATTTGCTTATGATAAACTAAAATTTTCACTTCCCATTGACTTTGTCCACATATTTGGGGCATTGCTATGGCAACACATTTATAGATAGGGTGTGGTCACCATTGGCTTTTTTGTTCATAAGCCCATACCGGATGTGTGTACCAAGTTTCATTTGCTTATGATAAACTAAAATTTTCACTTCCCTTTGACTTTGTCCACATATTTGGGGCATTGCTATGGCAACACATTTATAGATAGGGGGTGGTTGTCATTGGCTTTTATGTTCGTCATGACATAAGAGATGTGTGTATCAAATTTGAAGTCTCTATGACAAACTAAATTCTAAGCTCCCATTATAAGTTTGTAGGGGGCGCTGGAGAGCCATTTCTAAAGATAACCCTTTTATTTACATATTTTTGTGTTCAGGTCATGAATGTGCACAAACGCCTTTTTGGGTCCGACTTGATCCGAGAAGGCGTTTTAGAGTTAAGAGACATTTTATTTTCACAAAAATGGCCACCTCGTTACAGGCTTGCCACACCCATACCCGATAAGATATCTACAACAAAGTTATAACTTTGGTTGAAATACGTGTCTAAATGATACTCACCAAATTTGGGGCCATTTAGATTAAAACACAATGATTTGCATCTTTCTGCGCAAGGGGTGCGAATTTAGTGGCCGCGCCTTTCACCCCACATGGCGGACTTCCTGTTAAGTTTAGGGTGTGACTGTCATTGACTTTTCTGTTTGCCCTGAGGTGTCCTATGGATATACCAAGTTTCATTTTTCTACGTTGGAAAAAAGTTACTTTCACTTTCCATAGGCCCAATGTATTTTGACTTTTTTAGGGGCCGCCACTGAGTCATTTTTCGTATTTTTTTTTTCGGGGACTTCAAATACATACATTTTTTGCCGGGCTTGAAGTCTGGGACCAATAAAAATGACTTTTAGTTGTTCGTTTACTGGGTTAAATTGAGGATCATTTTGCAGAAAAATTATAATAAAAAATATATAGATTATAATAAAAAAATATAACTCGAGCAAAAAGTCTAGAAAAACACTTGTCTCTTTTACATACATGTGTTTAGCTCATTTTGCCCAAGTTTGGTGTCTGTGGAATGAAGCAGCTTTTTCTGTGTACTTTTAAAAAGAGGTGTATTTTAAGTCGGTTCACATTTTCAATTCAAAATGGCCGCCTTCCCGTGTGTGATAGGGTGTGGTCCCCATTGGCTTTTTTGTTCATAAACCCATGGTGGATGTGTGTACCAAGTTTTATTTGCCTACAACAAACTAAAAATTTCACTTCCCATTGACTTTTTCACATTTTTGGGGCGTTGCTATGGCAACACATTTATAGATAGGGGTGGTTGTCATTGGCTTTTATGCTCGTCATGACATAAGAGATGTGTGTACAAAATTTTATGTCTCTATGACAAACTAAATTCTTGGGTCCATTATAAGTTTGTAGGGGCGCTGGAGAGCCATTTCTAAAGATGACCCTTTTATTTACATATTTTTTGTTCAGGTCATGAATGTGCACAAACGCCTTTTTGGGTCCAACTCGATCCGAGAAGGCGTTTGAGAGTTAAGAGACGTTTTATTTTCACAAAAATGGCCACCTCGTTACAGGCTTGCCACACCAATACCCGATAAGATATCAAAAACAAAGTCACAACTTTGGTTGGCACACGTGTCTAGATGATACTCACCAAATTTGGGGCCATTTAGATTAAAACACAATGATTTGCATCTTTCTGCGCAAGTGCGATTTTAGTGGCGCGCATTTCACCCCACATGGCGGACTTCCTGTTGAGTTTAGGGTGTGACTGTCATTGACTTTTCTGTTTGCCCTGAGGTGTCCTATGGATATACCAAGTTTCATTTTTCTACGTTGGAAAAAAGTTACTTTCACTTTCCATAGGCCCAATGTATTTTGATTTTGTAGGGGTCGCCACTGAGTCATTTTTCGTATTTTTTTTTCAGCGACTTCAAATATATAAATTTTTCGCCGAGCTTGAAGTCTGGGACCAATAAAATGACTTTTCGTGCATGTTCACTGGGTCAAATTTAGGATCATTGGGTCGGAAGAAAAATAAAAAAAAAAAAAAAAAAAAAAAAAAAAAATCCGAGCAAAAACAATAGGCCCTCCCGGTCATCACCGGCTCGGGCCTAATTAGGATGGCTGGTCAAGTTAAGTATTGTGTAAAAGAAAAAGGGATTGTAATATGTCTTTTAGTATTATTGTTTTTGCAACATTTGTAAATAGCCTGGGTAGGACCATGTGGTTAGGGTAAATTTAATTGCTGAAGCACTTATGACAATAAAATTAAACGGAAAAAATATCTATTTTTGTGGCAATCAAGTGCAAACAAGATCCTGTTACATTAAGACATAAAAGGAAACCATACTCTCACTTTTAAGCCCAATATTCTCCATTTTTCTCTCCCTCCGATTTCTGTTTTGTGCAAAAATGTGGCATGTGAAATTATGAAAAACACAAAGAGGTCTTTGATGTAAGAGCGTATGAATAAACACGGTTTGGAACGCTTGAGGCATTTCTCATCATCAAAACTCGAACTTTTTATCTGTAAGTAGGCAGAAAATGAACATCCAGCAAAACCTTTCACACTGGAGCTTGTTGCAAAGATAGAACAAAAAAAAAAAAAGAAATTTCATTCATTTTAGCTGCTGCAAAGCAACTCTCAACTTCCAGAAGCAATGAGCCACGAGGTCAATTATATGTGGACTTTGTGTAATGGAATGAGTCAATGATGTTTGCCAACTTCTCGCCGGAATTAATGAGCACTTGACACTTCATATTTCCCAGCTGGGGCCCACCCGGCTTTAGAATCAATACAATGAATTCATTAGCCGTCCCACTGACTGATGTCCTGAAATCAGGCAAGACAGATGCATCTAGCAAATATGAAATTATCTCTCTGTAGTTCATCTTAAAAGAGCAAACAGTGCATTTCCTGCACAAGTCGAGAGTGGTTGCATATTCGGCTGGCTGACTGCAGAAGTGAGGTTGACGAGAAGTGCTGTGGCAGATGTACTGTAAGAACTAGTGAGCCGTGTGTTAAGACGACTGAAAAATGGTGGAATATGCAGCAAACAGAGACACACTCCGACTGCTGGGCTTGTGTTAAGTTAGTCTAGACTTTCACATTTAAATTACAAATTGGGTACATTTTTAGGCTCTGGTTCATCTGGGTGTTCACAGTTTGTTGAGGGCATATAGTGCAACATGCTTTCAAATGTGGCTAATATTCAATGCTAAGCCTTGTCGCTAGTGGTGGACAGTGGTTAAGTAGTTAGCACTCCTTCCTTCCAACAATAAGGTTGTGGCATCAAACTCCAGGCCCGCTTACACTTCTGCTCACAGTCTGTTCCTGCCTCAGCATTAATGTTATAAAAGTTGAAACTGATGCTTGAATTCTATATGGATGGTTTTATTGCTGCTCTCATTGCCTCTGTACATGTACAAAAGAGGCCCATTAACTAAAATGGTGTTGTTTTTGACTAAAATACATATTCATGGACTTCAATTTTAGTTCAAAATAAGAAATTAAGACAAGTACTGATATATTCGTATGGATTATTTTGCAACAACACGCTGCAGTCTCCACTTACTGTTGAGGATTTCTGTGACTCATATCCAAGTTAAATGTTGCTTGTGAATGTTTGGATAGCCTTTTTCTATTTGGAGTTGACACTGCTTATATAACTTGATTCGCCTTCAACACAATCAGATTTCTGTATTTTAGCCCCCAGCCTCTTTTTAAAAGCTAAATACGATGAGTAACCGTTTTTTTCCTCCCAGCTTGAAATCCGTGTCCTAGTCTGGCTCTGCTGTTCCGGCAGTGATGAATGTCTGCACCGTTGAAGAACCACAAGACGGGACCAATTACAGCTTGCACCGCCAGAGACTGCCACCTCCACAACTCTATGGTTACCATAATGACCTCTCTGGGGCCGGTGGGAGGAGCCGGGACACTGGAATACCGAGCCCTTGAGAGGCAATGACAGCCCAATCCAGAGGGGCACACTGATTGAACGTCAACTCTGGGCAATCAGGCTTTTCATAGCTTTTTACTCTTAAATATAGACGTGAGATATCTTATGTATTGAAGTTTGCTGATATATAATCAAATAAAATTGAAAAGTAATGTACCTAGAAATGAGATGATAACCGGTTTCAAGGAATGCAGTGTCATGGTAATGACAGAACAATGATACTGTGACAAACATTTTGGGTCAAGTAAACGTGACGAGGACCTTACTACCTAAGGTAGAGAAAGCCTCTCACATTTAGCACATTTATTTTTAACCTACATCTCTGGTTTAACAGTAGCTGTACAGCATGCATGTTTTCTCAGCTATTTGCTTCAAACTACTTCAAAAATCCTTCTTAAATCCAACGGAGCGTCTTTTATTCACTTAACCTGAGGATAAATTCCATGCACAGCACCCATGATGGCCAAATAAGCCCCCCAAACATTGTTTCAAATCAGATTTACTTGGGAATTCCTCTGTTGTTACAAAGTTTACTTCCAATGGCGGTTGCACGACTATTCACTTTAGACGGCCACTACACCTTGTCATTTCCGAACAAGACCTGTTCCTCATCGCTGGCTGTAATTGGCTCCCAAGTGAAGCGATTGTATCACAATCTCCCTCGTTAAACAACACTGGGATGTACAATTTTGATGTCCATCATTAAGAGAATAACGAGAATAGCCTGGTCTCATGTCTGAACAGTACTTCCTCGGGGAACACAAACCAGACCATTAACTTTCATTAAACACTGTATAAAGAACGCTCGGCTCCCTCTCGGGTCTTGTTGTCGTGTTGCTTCACACTCACGCTGACTCTAATTGATAAAGATTGAATGATTGCTGATGAGACAAACACACAGGCGATCCAACATGCTAAGGGCAACGATAGGACTGAGCTGGGACAATGTCGGCCGGCGGGGGGATGTTTTGGAAAATGTTTGATTGCTAATTACACATCGGCAAAGACATCACAACAACACAATACAATAAATGTTGATGCTTGCTAATTGCAGACACTAAATTACAAGTTGTGTAATTACCGAGTGCTCTTTTTTTTTATTTGTATCTTGCATGTGTCTGCAAAGAAATGATAGCAAAAGCTGTTTTCAATTCGCCGAGAAAAAAAAAAGGCTGTAATTATTTGATAGTGTAGTGACATGTTTTTACGAGCAGGTGCTCCCGCTCTTTCACTCCTATTATAGCCGCAGGTGACGCAAATCAGTTGAATGTTCCTGTGTTTCTTTTCCTTTCAGTTGCCAGACAGCAGTCCTCACAGCTAATGCTACTAATGCTGTTTGTTTCTGTCAAGCAGCGAATGCAGTGCAACATGACGTGTGGCAATTATTCCGAGCCTAACAGACTAATCACAATTATGCTTTGGATTATGTAATGCTCGGTTTAACTGTAAGAATGCTATTGTTTTCCATGGAAACAAAAGCAAAGATGGCATTTGCAACTGCTTCATGACATGCGTAAAAATTCCAGTAATGAAACAGTAATGACCCCAGTAGATACAGCAAAGCAGCATCCGAGTTATCCCTTTTGAGCTTAAGTTTGTTCTACTATTTTTGTTTTGGTTAGAGGCGAGACCCACTGATATGCAGAATAATGCCAATTGAAGGCCTTGAATTTAGACTAATCTATTTCAATAATTTGATCCATTTAACTAACTTTGAAAATGAATGACACAGATAAAAGAAAAGCCTTCTTGCTGATTTTTACTTTGAGGAAATTACAATGTTAGACAACAAAGAAAAAAAAAAGAGAGATTATATTCATTTAAATTGCAGAATACAACATTTACTCATAGCATTTTGAAAGGCAGACAATTGTCTTACTCATAATTATTAAAAATAAACACCTGCAGTGAGTCAAATAAATATCAAATTACCCATGTTAAATGTCCCATGATATGCACTATTACTTGGTTACCAATCAATCACACAATCATTTAAAAATATATTCTTCTTTTCCCATTCCCTGCAGACTAGAGGCTCACAACATTGTTTTAACAAAATAAGCAACAAACTTATTGCTTGCAGTTAATTTTAAATACTCAAAACAGTGTGAGATTTTGATTAGAATTTTTTTTTTTTAAATTTAAATAAAATTTGAATATAAATATAAAAATATAAATATATATATATATATGCATATATATATTTTTTTAATAAAATTTAAATTTGGCCGTAATCAAAATTTGAATTCGAATCAACCCGTTGTTTGGAATATTCTCTAAATTTATAGCCTTATAACAACAACATCATTTAGTACCAGGTTGTGCTTTGCTCAGCATGTGATAAACAGAGCATTTGAAAAAAAATATCTCCGTCCACACAGCGCTAATACAAACACATACACCACACCACAAGATGACAGTAAACACTATGCCAGAAACCCATGCAGATACCAAAGAGGAAAATTTAGAGCATGCACGATGAGTTAGTTTTGCTTTGTATTATCAGCAATGAGGAGTCCGAAAGTTAAAAGTTAATTTGTGTGGACAGGGAATGAAGTGGAATTGATGTTAAATGTTAGTTGTTGTTAGGTTGTGACTGTTAAAATGTTCAAAACACACATCAACAGCCGTGGAAATGAAAAGCTGTTTTGTCTGTCTCTCTGCTGCAGCCAGTGGTCTGAAAACTCATGTGGACAAAAGACACAAACGCAAAGAGAATTCTGCGTTTATATAAATACCCATGTACTTGTAGCCAGGTCCTAAGTGACACGATCTTTTTTCGCTGTTTGTTGTTAATCATGAGATGCAGTTCAATGTGCATTGCTTTTGGGCACTGCTGTTAAATTCCTTCAGCCATTCTAATATTTTCTTAACACAATTTGACTCCAACTAAACCATAATTACCCTGTAGGGATTTTAAACCACTGTAGGAGAATTGTTCATTACTGCCACATATGTAAACACGCCCACACACAACTTTTAACTGCAACAACAAAGTCGGCCGATGTGTGCCTCCTTCAGAGCTCCGTGTGCCTCTTCTCTCTGAAACATCATATAGTTACACAGACAGGCATCATTACACACTTTCATGCTTCCATTCTCCCTCGATGAAATGTCACTCCACATTGGGCGTCTCCTCGCTTTGCCTCGCCTGCTCTGCCTCCTCTGAATTGCACTTCTCACTTTGCTGCCGTCACTATCTTTTACTCTCCATTTTACCCATATTTGTCTTCATCTCATGGCCCTTTCATTTAGCAGTCTCGGTTTTTTGCGTTCCTCCTTGTACTCAGCTTGTCGGTTTTTATCTACTTCTGTTTGCTGTTTGCTTTTGTTTGGATGGTCTAAATGCCAGAACAGGTCGGATATTTGTGCTGTTGTTCATGAGTGTTGTTGCTTGGTTTTATTATGCCTGGCAGAACTCAGGGTATCACAGTAATAGTTGCATAGACTCCTTTGTGGGATTTGATGGATATCTTTTGTATATCAGCCTATATGATGCCAAAACATTTCCATTAAAGTCATAAAATGTTCAATCTAATCTTTCGATCTAAGCTTTTCATAACATAATTTCGGTCTGACGGTGCACTATACTGTAAACTTTAAAATTAAACGCCCACAAAAGTTTGACATGCATTTATTTTTCCCTAAATGGCACAGTGCAACTTGACAAAGAATATTAATTAACGTCAAGCATTTTTACAGCAGCAAATTATGTTTTGACTGACTTTTTAATTCCACATAATAGCACAAAAACAGATGTCAACTTTCTAAAGACGGGCTTTCTGAGCTGCAAGGCTAAAGGACTGAACTGAACGAACACCTGATGAATTACAACAATTACTGTTAAATAAATTATCTCGAATTTATCTGGGTTGGCTTGATTTATGAGCACTGTCCTTTCAGCACTAATTGTGTTGATCCTGCCTTCATTGCATAGCTTGTCAAGCATGCCGATGAACATTTTTAATCTCATCGCACCCACACAGAGGCAGCCAGCGTAAAGTCAGAGAAAAGTGCTGTCTCTATCATCCTCAGGGAAGCTGAAGATGATTTTATTTTATTTTTTTGTGAAAATGAAAAAGTCGGAAAATGGTCAAAGCTCTGAGTAATGCTGTCGTAAATTGTACCCAAAGACAAGTTCAAGGGAGGGGGGATAGAAAAAAGAGCAAACAGGGCGCTCTATTGCAGCACTCAAACCTACCTAGCCCATCATTTATTGAGAGACCACTGACACTGAGCAGAAAAATAGAGGGGATTGAGAAGGACACGGGACGTAAATGAATAAAAGGGAAACCAAAAGGACAAGGGAAGGTGAAGCTTTTGTGGGGCATTTGGAGCAATTTTAGGATGACAGCCGAGGCTTTATAAGAGTCCAAACTACAACTCAAATTGTGAACATAACTGCATCGTTCCTAAATGTTGTTTGCAAAAAAAATAATTCAAAATGTTAGTAATACTTTACAAAAACACACTCTATCAAGCATTAGTTAGCTATTTGTAACAATGCATTACTCCTACACTAATAGGAGGCGTATCATACCTGAAGGTATAAATGGAAAGTTTGTTTGAGTGTTCCAGAAGAGTTTTTTGTGCAGAAAAGGTGTGATTTTTCTCTTTATTAGGGTATCACTCCTTTTGCACAAATTTTAGTAAATCAGGCTGCATTTAAAAATGCTTTCCTCCCCAGGAAAACAAGCAATCGCTCTAATGTATATAAGTTGTAAAACTATCCGTCACAAAAACATTTTCTGCACAAACACTGGAAGATGTTAGTAAATCTACTAAAACAAAAACAATTTCTGTAACTAAAGCATCTTTGAGACTTAAGTGTTTAAAAAATAAGTATGCATATAATTAGCAATGCATCATCTTATAATGGAACGCTGTAAATACTTAATTGCCTTGCAGTAATTCTGGTATGTGATAATGGCAATAAGACTCATTAATTTTAAAGAGGTTATTGATATGAAAAAGTGATAACAGTTTTACCGCGCTGATGCTAGTGTAGATTATGATAAATTAATTTGTCACCGGAGATGAACTGGGGAGATTTTCACACCTTCTTCCACGAGTAGAATAACATTTATACTATCTGACATTTTAATGGTGCTAATGCAGGTATAGTGAATGGCACTGGCTTAGTTATTATTGGCACGCATCTTAATTTCAACCAGGAACCAATTCTGTTGAAAGAATTATGTTGGGCTACCAACCACTGAAAGCAGAGAAAGGGCCAATTTAAACTTTGACAGATGAGCAGCAAGTGGCTGAGGGATAAACATTTTTTGTGACTTTATGATTGGCTGAGAAGGAAGTATGTCTAAATATGGACAGCCACAACTGGAAAAAGAATCAGTCTTCCTGTGTGAATTTACATTTCAGCTTTATTATACAATTATCACTTCTATGCAAACAGATTTTAGCTGAAACCTCTTTTTTTTTTACATATGCTCCACTGCTCAAACTCTTTTACCATCACAAAGTTGTTGTTTTGGCTGAACTGATCAAATCACATCATTTGAGAGAATTTTTTTTAATCGAAATTCAAGGGCAGACAGAGACCAGTGTCTGTAGTTTAATGCAATATCAAAAACACAGCTATTTTGAAAAATAAAAGCTCAATGTTCCTTTAAGTGTCTTTTCTCATTTTCCAATGTACCAGCTCTATTCAAAACACAGCAATTTGGAAAATAAATTGTATTTCAGAATACAGTTATTTAATAAAGCACTTTGCAAACATTTGGGTGCCACCCAAAAATAAACAAAAATAAATTGCATTCATTATTCTCAGAAAAACTTTGAACAACTGCAATTTTGTAAAACTGCTCCTATTGATTAAGCGATCTGTATACTTTTCAAAGGATTACATAAGAGTGTGAGCTCTTACGTGGCTCTTCAGTGGAGCAGAAATGAATGAGATTTTAATTTTCTCTGCTGGACAATGCACTGCTTTAATAAGATTACATCTACGCTATATGACATCAGCACCACTAGAGCCTCTCTTTACAATGACATGATGCTACAGAAGAGGCAGATAACAGAGCAGATACAAAGTGAAATAGATTGTTCTATTGTGAAACACACACTGGTTTGTGGGAATGGCATTGAGCACAGTGTTATAGAACAACATCAAAACCCCCGAGGAGACAACAATTCATGTATACTATCATGGAGTGAGAAGATGCTTTATGTCCATTGTGACATGGGAGCGATTCAAAAGGACGGAAGTGATAATGCATTGGTGACGGCACACCCAAGGGAATGGTGAGTGGAAATACATACTGAAGTATCTTTATGATTCAATACACCTGCGTCATAGTGATGGGTCGTTCGCGAGTGAGTCGGCTCTAAGAGCCGGCTCTTTTAAGTGAATCGATGGGAGCCGGCTCACATATCTGAAGAGCCGACTCTATGTTTTTTTTTAAATATAGCTGATAGTAATTAAAACATTATGTAATAATAAAATATTGAATTATTTTAATTTGGTAAAAAAAAGACTAATAATTCACTGAACAACACAAAAATATAATTATTTAAGCCTCATTCACTGTCTATTCCTGTTAATCATACAGGAGGTGTCAGCCAATGATATTAGAAGGGAGGGCTGAAGGCGCTGGTATTACGCACAACCTACACCGGTTTATGAGAACTGTGCACCAACTGTGAAGCTAGCGGAGCTTCGAGAAACTAGTGAAGGCGGTGGAGCACCTGGAGCCAGCACCTCCACAGTTGGAGATGTAATCACTCAAGTAGGCCTACTCCCCAACCCACAACAACGCAGTCTTCTATAAAGGACCTGTTTATGCAAAAGTCAATGTCTGTAGCAAAAAAAGGCCGAATTGATATTCCATTGGCAAAAAATTTTAAATGCAAATGTTCAATAGCATTCTTTTTTATAACAAATGAATGCATTTTTAAAGAAATTGTGAGACATTGTGAGTATGATTTCATTTAATAATTTAATTAGAACTGTTTTTACACGTATTGCATTCAAAGTCATAGTTAAAACATTTATTATTTAAAGAGCCGTTTGTGAGCCAAAAGAGCCGTCTCTTTTCAGTGAGCCGAGTCAAATGAGCCGGCTCATGAAAAAGAGCCGGATTGCCCATCACTACTGCGTCAGCCTTAGTGCACTGACAACGGCATGTGTACATTATTGTGTATATTATAAAAGGAGGTAGTGTAAAGCCTCTACATATTGTAAGTAAGGGGATAACAAGAGCAGGGCCCCTAAGGCATGTGACCTATTTCTTGTGCTTTAAAGACAATGAATTTAAAAGCATGTGTCTATAATAACTTTAGATATATAGATATTTATAGTTACATATAACTGTTGTGCCGAAAATAGTTTGGTTAGGTCTGCATAGAGAAATATGAGCAATTTTCCCCAGTCTTTGCTTAATGCTGGTTAAAGTGTACTCTTTGTAACGTATATTGTTCAATGTTCTCCTCTCTGGCCTTTCATAAAACACAATACTTAAGTTGACAAAGCACAAGACACATTACGCCCATTTAAAATGACTTAAATGGATGCCTCTTAGTTATTAGTTATATGATTTAAAATGTTTGATTTGATCTACCAGTCTGTTTTAGCATAACTTTGATAAAACAACACATCTTTTGATACTATTTGTGCATACCTTTTTCATTGGCATTCAATATTTTGAAAAAAAATAATGAATTCTAGGACACAGTTTCTAGACTTCTAATTTTTTCTTTTTTGCCCATGCAAATCTTTCTGGTCTATAAACTTTATTTTTTTTTTTTTTTTTTTTTATATAGAAAGAGAAAGTGTTTTGGAGGAGAAATGGAGCCCCAAGACCAATTTACACCGACTTCAGGGTAAAGTCATTTTTGAAAATATCCTGGTAAGTGCCCAGCCTTTTAAATACAGGCATCTTGAGAACTTTTTATTTAAACCCAAAAACGCAAAGGCCAAAAATGGACTGCTTGCCTGTGGTATTGTTTGTGAGAACTGCGGCCTAATCATTTCATGCATGTAGTCTTCTGTGGGAGAATATGGGAGTACAATGGCTCGATTTAGCTTCCCTGTTCCAAGGTACGCCCAGGTTAGCATTGTCACAGGATTACCCGGAATCTACCTGCATTTGCAGATATTTACCAAACACAGGAAGATAGACACGCTTTGGGGTGATCAAACGGCTACTCTCAATTTTAGCGCTGGCAAGAAGCGAGCTCATTAAAACGTGTGTACCTGTTTGTCTCCCTCCTCCTCGCTATCTTGCCAAAGCCAAAACCAAAGTCTCTCTTGCGAATTGTGTTTCAATTTGTTCCGCTTTTGTCGGAAAAATGAAACATATTCTGTGTCATGTCTTTACTATAAAAACGTCTGGCTCATTAGCAAGTATCTTCAAAAGGAGGGGACAGTCTGGATGTAACAAATTGTTCTTCCACTGCCTATACACAACCTCAAACGTTTTTCATTGAAGTTATACACTGCATGTTTCTGCTGTTCTGTTTTGTTATAATCAACTGTTTAAAATGATTTCTTATCTTTGACAGGTCACACTTGCCTCATAGAAAAATAGGCTATTCCCTCGGGCAGTGGATATTTGTGTTTATTTTTTGTTCAGTAGGACTGGCACTGTTTACTGTCAGGTTTGGCTTTAAAGAAGCTGACCATGGAAGAGGCAAAGGTCAAACACAGTAAACGGAACAGGAGGTAGTACAGATGCAGACAAACTTAGCACAGCAGAACATATATTTCTACTTTATTCTATTCAGGAAATCTAGCCCTTAAAAATCTTAAAGGAACACACTGAGTTGTATCCTGGTTTATGACAAGTTTCATACAATGACAAAAGGCTAGGACTGTGATGAAACTGTGCAGTCTGTACAACACTACAGTACGCCCACTTTCATGTTTAATGCAACTCTATAAGTGATGGAGTCTCACAGACTTTTAACTATAGGTCCACTAAACAACTGCTGAAGGACACTGTATTCTTCACAAAGTTTTTATCTTGTCCTGCGCTGTGACAATGACAGCTCACTCCAATAAAAAGGTCAGGACTTTGAAATGCAACTAAATGTGGTAAAGAAACCATGGGCTAGATTTTCAATGGCGGATGACATACTCATTTTCAGGGTGTGTCCAGAGCTGGCGCATTGTTTAAAAAAAGGCTGGACATTAGTATGCCAGAGGTTAAAGCACAATCTGTATTTGGTCATTTTAGATGTTTAAATGGCTACTTTCACCTGTGAACTCAAGGAGCATGCATTTACAAGAACAGGTATTAATATACGTTATTTTACAGGAGTCACTGATGTGCGTCATGTCTGAGAATGAACAAAATAAATGCACCTTAAATAGAATATAAATGAAGGGGATAAAGAATCAGTTAGAGACATCGTCAAACTCTCACTAGTCATATATTTATAGAAACTCACACTGTTCACAGGGACTTGTTATGCTTATGTTTTACGGAAATTACTTTAAAAAAGCAAGTGTACAGGAGTTAAACAGTGCATAACCTGACACACGAAGCAGCACGTGAATGGATGAATAGATAATTATAGGAAAAACAGATAAAACCTTGCAAAAAATGACAACTACAACTGAATACACATGAATGCGCTTAGTGTCAACTGAGATGCATCTACATCAGGTAAAGGACAAACATGCTCCCGTCCTCATTAAGCTCAACTGTTCCCGCTCTAATTATTACATCTTTATTAGCATAAACAAATGGAAATAATTAGCCTCTGTCCATCTCAAGTGCAGTGCAGCTGGGGGAGGATGGATACCCAAATAAAGTCGTTTTACTGAAATCTTGTCACATAGTAGCACACTGTTATTTGGCGCTGGTCCTCCCTGGATAAAGCTGCTTCAGTGTTAGGTTATGCTCTTGTTAAGTCTTGTTTTCAATTACAAAGTTGAGAGTATCCCTCCTAACCATTGTTTATATTTAGCTTGTATTTGGGAGCCAGAAAATGTGTGGTAATATTAAAAAGCAGCAGCTTATGAGGCGTCAAACAACAGTGTGGTGCTTCCCTGCAGAGTTTAAAGGGAAATGTATTCAGCGATAATTAATATTCAACAATCTGCAGCAATATACCAAACAATAACAGAGTTGCTAACAGAATATTTAAATAAAATGTGTTTAAAATTATTCCTGTCTTATTATGACTACTTACTTAGACTAAGACTTTAGATTGATTGTTTAAACAATAAATTTTATAAAGCCAGTGTAATGATTCTACTGTCTGCAAAGAATTACGTCTGAATCCACAAATTGACTTGGACAAGGTCACAAAAGAGGGTTCAATACTTATCTTCTTAGGCATAGGAGCTGTTCCTTAGTGAAAGAAAAGGAGCTTCTCACAATCCACTCTGCCACCCGGCCATTCCTGAATACTTCTAATAGAGGCTAGTCTCCATGTGATGAGTTTGTCAAGCGATTTACTTCAACAATTATTCTAAGGGGCACTTTTCAAATACAAAACTAAAAGGTTTGAAAATTTCCAAGGGGCAACATCAATGGATGGAAGACAAACTATCTCTGGATCCAGTTTGATAGACACAAATTAAAATGTAAAAAAGGGCATTAAATAAACTTATTATTGGTCTGACAACATTTGGCTGTAAAGGGAAGGGATTCCAGACCCATGAATATGGCTGCCTAGGCATATACTGTATATTAACCATTTCATTAAAAAAATAAAATAAAAAGTAAAAAGGCATGTGAAAGCTCGGTGTGGTGACTGAGAGGAGATTATATAGACCAGCTCTAGCATGAAAAACTTATGGTGACTGATGAGAATCGGTAAGTGATAGCATATTGGGAAATGATAAGCCCTTCTGAAATTAAAAAGATAATATGATATTTTTAATAAGCTGTCAATAACCCGTTTCCCAAATAATGGTTCTGACAGAAATAGGAACAAAATGTCCTGAACAAGCAGTTCTACTTGAAAAATAAAGAGTAATATTAATGTAAGACATGAAAGAAGCCTTGTATAACACATTTTCACACTGAGATGGTGTTAATCAATTAGGACTAAGCCTGAGGTCACATTCACATCAATTTAACTGTAGCTCATGCCCCGGGATCAAGGTGGCTTTGTAGATTCAGAAAGAAATAAAGCAGGAACATTTCACTGTGCTGCGGCTTGTCAACACAAATGACAGAGCCCCATTCCCTCAACTGTTCAGTGTGTTTTCTTTTAAGATCCGCATTTGCTATACAAACCTAGATCCACTCAGAGCTATCCTCGGGGACTGTGTGTATATGTGTTGTTTCCTTTTCCATAGTTCCACCAACAAAAACGGCTGCCTTAAAGATTTTTTTGCCTGTCCAAAAACAAAGCGAAAGGAAGACAGAGAGCACAAAACCCATTTTCCCCATTTTCTCAGGGCAATTACACAGATAAAGCTTGGAGAATTGTTTTTGTCTTTGAAATTTCAGGCAGAAATAGTGGTAAAAACAGAGCAAAGAGATACTGAGAAATGGCTTTTTGTCTGTGTTTGATTTGCAAAGTTTTTTTTGCCTCACCACTGAACAGCATGCATAGTGCTATAAACCTACATCAATATAGAGTGGAGAGAAGAGGATCTTATTAAATGTCTTTATATGCCATTCTCCACGTTTAGAAATAATGCTTTTATTTTTAAAGAAATATTACAGCATTTTTATGCAAGGTTGTAGGAGTTACTCGATTCCTGCTCTCCCCACAGTTCATACTGTCATTGTGTCCTTGGGCAAGACACTTAACCCACCTTGCCTCCAGTGACTGTAACACTGGTAATTACATTAGAACAATGTAAGTCGCTTTGGATAAAAGCGTCAGCTAAATGAATAAATGTAAATGTAAATGTAAGTCAAACTGGTGTTACTGAGGAGACGTAGTTAGACCAATGCAGTATGTAGAACTTTATTGGTAGGTTGAATCTGTTTGACACAATTCGGGTTAAGTGTAATACACTATCAGTCACAACTCTATCAGTAGCATAATAGCAATTGAAATGTTGAGGCTAGACCTGAAGTGCCTAACAACCTCTCTCAACTGGCTGAGTTCTAGAAGGAGAAATGGGCAAAAATCCCAAAAGACAGCTGTGAGAGACTGATCGGTGGTTACAGAAGATGTTTGGTTGAAGTAATGGCTGCAAAAGAAGATGCCACAAGCTACTAAATAAAAGTAGTTGTCACGTAGTAAAAACTTAGCTCTAGAGACCGGAGCCATCTTTTGTACCAGGCTGTAAACATGATTTTTACACTTGTAAAGTAGCCATTGGGTTTCTCCTTATATTTCTGCTTTTGGAGCCTGCCCTCTGGTGGACAGCGGTATATCGCTGTATTTCGCTGTAAAATCGCCGTATGGCGGCGCCCTTACACGAGGACCATTTAAGAGGTTCCATGGGAGAGGCTTTGTACATGTCAAATTTCCATTTTTAGTGAGATTAACCCCTTTAGTTACTTTTTTATGTCCATCATTTGGAAGTGTGCGTCACAAATTGGGTTTTGGATGTACATTTAAGTTATTGTTGTTTTTTTTTACATGTCTTACATGTCTGGAGGGTTGTATAAAAAAAACACAAATAACAAATAGACAGTGCACAAATAGATGATTAATGCACAGCCATGTTTGCAATGTTGATGGGAAATAAAAAGCCTTCTGTTCCATTTACAGAAAGAAATCATTCAATTTTCCCACGTTTTGGTTATGCAAATCAAGCTTATTTTTGCAGCGAAGCTCCGTGGAGGTGCAGCTCGGGGATATTGTTGGCGGACACTTGGTTGGTGAAGGAGACACAATTGTCTATTAATCATTCAGGCTGTGTTGAAATGCCAGCGTCAGTGGAGCTGTGAGAACACTGTCTAAATAATGGAAATACACATTATAATTATCTTTTCTAAATTATAACAGGCTTACAGTATTTTGTTTTGTGCTGTTGGTTTGATTATTCTGTGGGGTAGTAGGGATCATGTTGGATAAAGTGTACCAATAAAAGGCTCTCTGTGTAATGCTTACTGATCTAACCTCACATTTGATTGACAGAGGACAGCAGTTCAGCAAAAACAATCAGTCATAAACAAAGCTAATTATCTCGCTTTTCTGCAGGAGATTTCCAATAAAGATACAGATAAATCTTTGTATACAAACACAGAGGAGGTCTGTTTTATCATTTCAATCACACGCAGCATAAGGCATACATATTAGCCTTAACTAACTAATGCTTATTAGTGTGTAGGTATTATATAGTGTTAAAATACAAGCATATTACAGCCATATCTCAAAACAGAGCTCTTTTTCTCATTTTATAATAAGACAAATTATTATTTGATAAATTATTATTTACATTTATAAATTTTTTACAATTTAAGAACTTAATGTGGGATAATGATCAATCTTTAAGAGTTACAATATTGCATCGCACAGAGGAGCAGATCCAAGCCCCCAGTCATGTGGCATTTTGGTGTGACATGTGGTTGGTCACAGATTTCCCTTTTGCATCATGGCAAATACCTGGGCCCTGGTGAATGTTGATTTTCAAATGAAGACTGCTACTGTAGAAGATTAAATATTTAGTTGCACTTTATATTCCAGCTTGATGATAGCATGGACATTATGTATTAACAGTGGCTCTTGCATGGATAGCTCATCTGTGGTGGATAGTTTGGTGCACCTGGTTTGGATGTAAGAGATTGTGGGTTTGAATCCCCAGGGGCCTGGTAAGTGGAGAGGGTTGCATCAGATCAAATCAGATCAAATGCAATGCATCAGATGCAAGAAAAAACCCACAAATAACTTCAGCTGAAGGACTCTCTAAAAAAAGTGGTGTGGCTGTTTCAAGATGCACGATAATGTAGAAGAAAGCCATTACAACGCAAATGCCACCAAGCATCCCGCTTACAATACGCCAAACAGCCTCAAAACGTCTGGAACAAAGTCATTTGGAGTGATGAGAACAAATTAGAACTTTTTGGCCACAACCATAAACGTTTGGAGAAGAGTCAACAAGACCTATGATGAAAGGTACACCATTCCTACGGTGAAACATGGAGGTGCATCACTGATGTTTTGGGGATTTGTGAGCTACAAAGGCACAGGAAACTTGTTATCAGCATGTTATCAGAAAAATACTGGAGGAAAATTTGCACTTATCAGCCCAAACTGCACACGGGATGTACTTGGACGTTTCAACATTACATGGCCAAGTCGACCTGTCATTGACTACAGCAGCATAAAGTGAAAGTTCTGGACTGGCCATCTCAGTCTCCTGACCCCAATATCATGGAGCCACTCTGGGGAGATCTCAAACGTGCAGTTCATGCAAGACAGCCCAAGAATTTACAGGAACTGGAGGCTATTTGCCAAGAAGCAGCTTCACCATCTGAGAAATGTTGAGCAAGAAGTGTATCTCAATGTATGTCTTGTTTATGTAATGGTAAATATGCATGTAGTGAAATGTGTTATTTTTGTTAGGACCCCCTTGAAAAAGATATGGTGCATCTCAAGGGGCTATTTTTAAATAATAAATTAAATTAAAAGCAATACAAGCAAACTCAACAAAGATACAACTTATTACATGTGGAATCCTTATATTTGATCATTACTGTTTTAAGTCAATTTGTGTCAATGGGCAAGAAGCATAAAAACAGATATGAAAGTTTTAAATACCATAATACCATTTACATGTTGCAGTGTATTTGCACTTCACCGTTATATTTTGTAAGGCCATCCTGCTAATTGCATCTATCCCTTTGAACCTAATTCAATGCACCCTAATAAACCCTTCTGCCAGAGCAAGGACAAAGTGATGTTCCAATATACCCCAATTACAAATACTGTGCATACCCTCAAGGACAAAAGCAAATAAAAAGGTTTGTCCGTCAATAAATCATGTCTCCCCTAAAACACTTAAGGTGCCTTTTGATCTTTGGACTTCACAGCGTTCACTGGCCCCGCAGGCTCATCCAGACTTCTGATGTGTCTTACACAACATGCCGCAATACCCTGAAGAGCACTCCAGACGCTGCGACATCGGCACAAGAAGAAATCTAAGTAAATCAAAAAGAGATAATCTTCACATAAGCACAGGCAAGTTCTTTAAACACTAGCTCTGGCAAAACTCAGCCCTCACTCCTTGACTTCTGGACATTTTCTTTCAGGTATCGCCACTATTTTTTTTTTTAAATCTATGCCTTTTAACTGTCACTCTCTCAATATATATTTTCTGCATCCTAAAAAAATCACATTCAGAGCTTTAATGTCTACAATTACCCGAACCTTCAGCTTCTGTTACTGAGCTGGGCAATGACACGTTTCACACTTAAGTGCCTCGTAACTATGGCTATTATTTTAAGATGATTTATCTACTGCAGGATATTGAAAAGTCAGAGGTGTCTCTATCAAAAGATTGTATTCTGGGAAGAAGAAGTGTATCTCGGGTGACACGCCTCTGGATGTGAAGATTGAGGTGATAATGAACTACTAATAGATTTATCTTAGGTAAATGGAAAAGTGTCCTATTCTTATAAAGAACAAGTCTGCAGAAAGTGGTATGAAGGGGCATTCTGGAAGGTCAAGAGGATTTGCAAATGGAGATGGTTGCCTACCAGGATCATATAACATTTTATTACCCTGTCTTGTAACCTAAAAAACTGTATGTAGCCAATTAAAGATGTCTTTCCTGTAAATTTTATTTTGTTTTTTTTGATAAGGGGTTCTGTTACCTATACTTTGAATAGTTAATGTTATTCCTGTAAAACAAATGTTGTCTATGCACTGCCAAAGTGGAGAAGCACAGTGACGAAACAATTTGTAATAGCCTCAGTGAGAATCTGATTTTAAGATTGGATTACCCACTGAAATGCCCATTTCATTTTTTGGTTTATAGTGCTTGTAAAGAATAGCGCTAAGGTTGGTTGTAAAACAAAAAAATATATAATTAAAAAAACAGGGACATTATAAAAGACAATATTTTGTATTAAACTATTTGCATACCTTTTTAAAATACAAAAAGCAAAAGGTAAGAATAAAAGACATTTTAGCAATTTTATAGTTTCATAAGAAGTAGTGGCGTGTATACAGTGCATATATACTGTATATAAGTGTGCATACATTTCAGTAAAAAAAAATCTTTTATGGACAATTTCTTTTGTAGAAAAACACTGTCTCTGAAAGTAAAAATGTAGTGATGTCTAATTTAGATGGATTAGAGCTGCCATGCACTTCCTGGCGACCTTCCTTCTAATGACATTTAAGGGACAGACTAAGGATGACAGTGGAATAGTTATTGCACTCAGAGAAATCACCCATCACCAGATTGGATGGCGTTACCTTTCAGGTCCAGGTTGCGGGCGCCATTGGAGTGCTGAGTCACGGTGCGCGAGTCAATCTTGAGGGTGTGTACATTGTTGGCATCCCGGGACACCACCACATTGTGCCACTGGTTGTCGTTGAGTGGCTTGTCCGAGTTGCCCTTCATGAGCGAAGGCCCGTTGCCAAGGTCGAAGACATAATGGACAAAACTATGACCAAAAAGATACAAGAGGAAATAGTAAATAGTGTGATCACTCTTGGTAGCAGTCTTTGAAATCAAATGAAAAACAATGCAGGTAACTTAGTATAAGGGATAGTCTCGACTGCGCTGTTTTCAGAAGAAAGCCATCTGTTGTTGTATGTCAAGAAGCTTTGTTTTTATGGCAGATAAATTACATCAGAAGTCTGGTTTATTGCTGTCAATTTAAAGATTTAATTTAATGTTAAAGAAGTTTTAGATCGTTTTCACACCTAATAGTCCAGTAGACTCAATGTCAAATGGGAACTGAAATTGCAACATTGTTGTACTTTCTAATGGCTTGGTTAGCTTTCACACTGCACTGTGTCAAACAAACCATACTTTCTGAATAAAGCAATCTAGTAGAGGCCAAGAAACATATAGAACAAGAAAACGTGCACGTCTATTGACCAGTGGAGGATAACAATTTTTTTTTTTTACCACAAGCCAACCGAGACCTACTGTTTTTAGGTGAACCAGGGTTACCTTTTTTGGTCCGAAACAGAGTTCGATTGCCCTTTCACACTGCCCCAAATGAACTGGAATATCCGAGTTTAGTTAAAGCATACCAAACAGGCCTGATGTGAATGTTCCCTTAGAGACCTTGTTAATGGTTGAAGTATGTTTTCACTGGCTCCATTAAGAACAATGCAAAACACAAAGTCTCTGTTGTTGCCCTTTTCTGCTTCTCCAAACTAGAGCTGTGCTGACAATTGCCTCTTGTAGAGAATAGGTTATCTCTTCCTAAGTATCTAATAGACCCTTTTTAACAAAATACTGGACTATTTCTTTAAACATTTCTGTGAACAATCAGAGGTGGCAGTCATTTGGGAACACTTCAGAACACTGAGTGTATTTTGTCATCATAACACAGTGATGACAGGTCACAATCAACAGGCTCGTGAACTCGCTTTGTCACGTCAAGTGATTGAACATTAAGCAGCACTTTACTTCCTACGTTCTGACTTATTCACACATTTTTGAGAACTTCCCATGATATTTTCAGATTCTGTGTTTTCCGGAAGCTAGAATTTGAGAATGGGCTGTAAACATAGCTTTTGTGTTTAGCCCCACAGGCCGACAAGGTGGCACTATTCCTTCCTTCACACAAACATGGCTGTTTTTTGTGTTGACTATTGTAGCAGATTCTTCTAGGTTTTATGTTTTTTTCCACCTCTAGTCCCATTCTTTTATGCAGCCTCTTGTCTTTGCACGGCAGAGGCAGCTTAGGCTTTGGTTTATATCATTGCACTAAAGGAATAGAACCTCTTTTGATTCTCTAATTATGACCATTTTTTAAGACGACACAATTCAAACCAGTTTATATCTGTTTTGTGTTCTTCTTAAAGTCTCAAAAACTTGCAGCTTTGTTGTTCAGACAATTACATGCCCATACATTTTGCAAGACTAATTATTAGTTCAATACATCCTTAAAATATTTCTTTATAAATTTCCACAGTCTTATCAGTTGAGCCCGCAGAGAAGCTTCCAACTATGACTGTTCATAATAACTTTGTGTATAATAAAGTCTGTTTTGACGTGCCAACAGTGACTCATCCAAGTATTCTTTGAGAGGGAAATAGTTTGGATGATCATTCAGATCTCATTTCCAGAATGAGTCAGCCCTCTACCATAGTGCACAAAATATAGAAATGTTGTCAATATGAGATAAGAAAGAGGAATACAAATACTAAATGCTAACAGTTTATAAAATCGCATTGATGAATAAAACGTACTGTATATAACATATTTGGGGCCAGATTTACAAAGTGTTTAAGGTGGTAATTTGCATTTAATGGTCTGGCCTATATAGTCACAAAATTCTAAGAACATGCATGTTTTCGGCTGTTTTAATGGTTAATTTTGATCACTTGGACCCAGTCATGCAGTGCTAAACAGCACTGTAGCTTTGAGCACAGAGACATACAATTGAGAGTGGCTTTGTGGCTGTGAGCAATTACTTTCTGAGGATTATGAATCCCAGTTATCTAGGTGTGTTAGACTGAGACTATTTCAAATTACTACAATTCCAGTCAGACTGCTTATTGTTTCAGCTTTGTCTTTCCAAAACTGTTAATTTCTAATGGAAGATTTTGTTGCAACTTTCTGGGTTTTAGTAAATTTTAGGAAGTGGTACTTGCTGTAATTGAGTGTATACTTTTGCTGATTTAGTTTTATATCCCATTCAAAAAAAACACAAACTTACTCAAAGTCCATCACTGCCCAATTCCTCTTTTTATATTGTGTTTATTAAACAGACTTTGTTTCTCAAATTAATACTGCATGTTTACTTTAAAAACTCATCAAATGTACATTTTTATCTCACCTGCCCTGTTTTGCATGA
Source organism: Perccottus glenii (assembly GCA_024416835.2). Taxonomy (NCBI): domain Eukaryota; kingdom Metazoa; phylum Chordata; class Actinopteri; order Gobiiformes; family Odontobutidae; genus Perccottus; species Perccottus glenii. Next base: position 22,743,340 of record CM044546.2, read on the forward strand.
AAAAATTGGCAAGGCTCCCTCGGGCACGTCTTGGTCCCTGCTAATGCTGGGTATACACTGTACAGTTTTGGCATTCTCAGATGAAAGATGCGCAATCGTGAGAAAAATTGTAGGACTTACATTGAGGCAGGGACAAAGATGAAAGATATAACCATCTATTCTTACAACCAAAGACGAGCTGCGACAGATATCAAGAGTGTCAGACATTTTGAGAAATCATTGCATAGTGTGTCTGCCTCTCGCTCCCCCACAATCTTTGTCAGCCAACCAACCAATAAGAATGTGCACATAGGAACAACAGAGTCAAACACAACAACAAAGATGAACGTTCTATTTGGGACTCAAATACAGATGAAACTTTCGTAGAGTTTTCTTTTCAATGCACATTAAAGTCATTAAGGCAAGCCCTAACCTACAATTCCCCAGCACCATGACAGCTTGGGGTAGATGCAGACTAAAGACGCAATCACACTGCGTTTAGAGTCTGAACTGTTCTCCGACTGACTTCGGTTGTGGCCACAACTTAACATTTGTTCCATCTCTCATTGTGAACATGCAGTAGATCAGTACTACCTGCTGTGTGGCTTGCACAAGACTAGACTAAAAAAAAAAAAAGCTTAGACCAGGCTTTAAGCCAGTTTAAGAAATGTTGCACCAGGGCCCAGTGAAATTTGTCTAACTGACTAAAGTACCATCTATCAAGAATGTTCTGCAAGCAAATATTATTTGAGATTCGGAAATTTAAGAGTCCAATTATATTTGAACAAAAAACAAATAACAATTTTTCAACTTGCTGGGAACACCATCGAATGAGGCCAGTCATGAAATTAGTGTATGTCTTTCCTGCACTAAAAAGTGTAGCTTTAGTAAATTTCAATCATGCCTTTTCTTTTTTGCATTAACAAGTTTTGCAATAGTACAAAACTGGCACAAATCTGGCATTATCAAAATCTCACCCTTTGACTAGTTCCACAACAATGAAGTCGCTTCCATCTCCAGAGTTGAAAAGCATGAGGCCGTCGGGCGTGGTGGTCTTGAACTGAAAGAAGAGGTGCATGGAGGCATATGCTTGTAACGTGGCTAGTGCTAGATAGCTCCCTTTGGTTCGAAACGTCACTGGATCGGCGATGATGTGGCGCATGCCAAAGCGGGCGTTGAGCTCACAGTAGGAGATGTCGCCGTTTTTGCACTGGTCCAGGTAGGGCACCCCGTTAAAGGACAGGCCCTGGAGGTGGCCGATAAAGTTGGAGGGCACCACAGATATGAAGCGGCGCTCAGTCATGATGCCTGTCTCAATGTTGTGGAACTCCAGCCGTGTGTGGGCACCAGTCATCTGACCTGCAAGACAGACACTAGGATATTAAACACTGATACTATTTGATATCAGACAGCCAATATCCAGTAGAGCATCGCACTCTACTATTGTCATTTTTCTGAAATTGCTATAAATGTCAAATCTGGACACTATTTCTTCATGGCTAACCCTTTCTTTTACATGTACCTCATCTGCCGTGTATTACTAACTACTGTGTAAATGCTTGGATTTAACTACTTTATTGTTTCTGTCAAAGATGATCAGTTTTAAATGATAAAAATACACAATTATTTTATTTTAATTTAACATAAAAAAGCTCAAACACACAAAACTCAATATTTAAAAACATTAGACACTTTTTTTGTTATTATTTGGACTCCAACATCCCAAGCTTCAGTTAGCTTACTACAAGCCCCAATTAACAAATGCCTTAATGTTTGGCTATAATAGCAGTATTTCAGTCTCATTTAAATAACACATTGAACAAGAGTATTCTTGAAGCATTCAATTATTGAGGGACAAAATGTTACCTTTACAACAATGTGCAGATGTCTGGGTTGTACTGACCACAACTGACCCTTGGGCTGACCTTTCTAAATGACTATATAAATCTGTTTAAAACCTGATTTGAAAATAAACTCAATGGGTAATAGAAAACCATAGAGGAGCTACATACCAACAAACCACAGCTATAATTCTATGTATTTAACTCAAATGTAATACTTATTAAATTCAATGCACCGTATCAACTGTATAATTTAGTACATATTAGCAAACCTTTAAAGCACTTATTGTCTCTTTAAAAATATTTTTACTGGATGTTGTACAACAGTGTGTGTATTTATTTTATAGTGTAGGTTCAGGGAAGGTCCCGTCTATTTTCCTAACCTGCTGTGAAGGAAATTATACAAGCATAATATTCCAGAAAATCTCTTGTTACTGCCTTACACGCTACAATTTATGCTGTGTTTGTTGGAAGATGTGGAGTAATGAGCTTGGCGAGCCGCCAGCTGAATGCCTTCAGTGTTTGAAAGCTGGCCAGGCCCCTCAGAAGTCCCAGGGCGACCACCGTTCGTTTTCTTTCCAGTGAAGCGGTTGATACTTTTGCAGGTCAGTCTTTGCTTCTGGCCTCGTTGTGCCCACTCTCTTGCCTTCATCTTTTTTCACACCTTTCCCTCACCTCTTCCCTCATCTTTTGGCCCTGCCATCCGTCCGCCTGAGGCCACAATACTGTGAGCGCCCCTGACTCCACCTCCTCTAGTGACCTCTTACACTCCTCCTACTGTAGGGTCCAGCCTGTACCTGCTTTTTCTTTGTACACAGCTGCTTGCATACTTGTTGCACATGCTTCAGTAACAAAGTCTTAACCTCTTATTTACAGCCTTTTTTTGCGAGACTTGCTGCTAATGAGTGTGGCTAAGATTGTAATGGAGAGAAAATAGCCTCAAACCTATTTACACATGCAACAACTGTATGCAATGTATTACAAAAATGCAAATGTGTTACATCAGCAGTTCATGCATGTTGCGGTACTAACATTAATACAGACCATGTCTACAGTACATCAGAGAGCACAAAGCTACTATATAGAGAATGGTACTATCGTTCTACAAGGCTTATTTTTACATGAAATATTGGCGTTGGCACTGCTTTTAAGAGAGCTCAAACTCTTAACTGACGTTTTTTTTCAAAAGACTATAAAAAACTATATATATATCTTTCTCCTAGCATATATCTGGTCATGTGGTGTGACTAAAAACTGAATGTACCTTTCCAACTTGCAATTTGTTATTGGTTCAATTCTATTGCTCAACATTTCTGTGTGGACTGAGACACGCTTTTGTGGATATGCCTAGTTACGCATAAACCACTCAACACAATTGCATTTTTTTTCCACATACAAATCTAAAAATACACATGCAGATTGTTTCCACATTTGTAAATAGTTTTGAGACTTTTTTTTCCTCAACAGATCGTGACCGATGTAGGGCGTTAAAGCTTTTGTCAGCAATGAGTAACGACAACATCCATTTACTTTTGCCAAATGTACCCTTGGCGCTCACTTAAATATCAGATCAGCAATAAATTAGCAAACCATATGCCACCATCGTGTCAGATTCATTCTCATCCTAATTAGTCACCTTCCTCTTTTAAATGAAAAATGTTGACTCTGCGTTGGCGGATGCGTTGGTGTAACTCTTTATAGACGAAGCACAGTCATCGCACTAACCTTCCACCGTGACGTTATCCACCGACAGCTGCAGGCTCTTGCCTCTTCGCACAACTTTGACCGTGTGCCACTCGTTGTCGTTCAGCTTCTGCCCCGCAAAAAGTGTCTCTGGTCCTTTGCCTGTTGTGGCAAAAGGGAAGAGGAGTCAAATCACAACCAGCATAGCGAGAGCGCATTGTGTGTTCATCCACACATCTAAACACACAAAGCATTTACTTGCAATAGGTGACTGATTTAGAAGAGCAAAGCTGCATGTTTGCAATGGATTTTATAGATTTTGTAAAATAAGTCTAAATAAGATTTAAAAAAGAAAAAGACTATTCAGATTATTTAGTATAGGTACTGTGTCTCACTGTGACTGCATTTTCGGATCCGTTTCACAATATTCTGTATATAAATGATATATATATATATATATATATATATATATATATATATATATATATATAAAACCAATAAAGAAACTATTCCATTAAAACAGCACTCCAACATTCTCTGATGAGAAATCTTTGCAAACAGCATGGTCTCTTTAACGTTGCTGTTTTCACAATTAATTGCAGAAAACAAAGCTAAGGGAAGCTAACGTCATTATGTTTTTTAAAACTGAAGTGACATCAGCTTAAAGTGAACATTTGTTATAAACATCCTGAACAACTGAAACATAAAAGTAAATGCACATTAAGAGCTGTGTCTTGCCACAACTGATTATTTGTCTCTCTCTTCACAAATGCTCTGTCAGTTCCAGCTAAGATAAGGTAACATTAGTAGTAGGTCAACATGTGCCTCCAACTTGATTCATTTAAACTAATAGCACCTTTCTCCTTTGACAATTTACATGGTGGCATAGTCAATGTTGAGCTAATGTTTGAGCAAATTACACTTTACAAAAAAATTAATTGCCTGTAATTTGCCTGTAATTTAAAAATTACAGGCAAATTCTTGTGTTAAATAAATAAATAAATAATAATAAATAATTTGTGTTAAATAATCAAAACTGACATGGGAATATACATCATAATTGTTTTTCTTCCATTATTACAATTAAACTCTAATAATAATCTTTATTTTTATATAGTGCTTTGCCACCTACTAAAGTTAGCACTCAAAGCGGTTTACATACATTAAGCTATTCACCAGGGTTACAGAACACTCACTGGAGGCAATGTAGGTTAAGTGTCTTGCCCAAGGACACAACGACAGTATGTGGGGGAAAGCGGGATGTTATGATGTTTTTTGGGGATCGAACCGCCCACCCGCTGGTCGAAGAATGTCCGCTCTACCAACTGAGCTACTGCCGCCCTGTGATTATTTCAACTCTCTTCATTAAAGCTATTCTGTATCTCTACAAGCTGATGTAAGCTAACGTTAACCTGTGTTGTTTTATTCAAACAACTTGCACAAACCATGGAAAGCTATTTATCTCTATCTTAACATAACAGTGGTATGTTAGTTGTTGCTCACCTTTCACAATACAATGTGGGAAACTAAGCTAAGGTAAGCTAACCATCATATTGACTTTCTAAATATTATTATTACAGTCAAAACTGGTGTGTCTAATTGATTTTGATACAAAATGGCATGAGCTCTATATAGTTGTTTTTATACATACATGAAACAAAATACATTTAATATAACTCATAAAATGCAGATGTATTACAGAAATTGAAGTGAGTTGTATTTGTAGTCAACAGACATCGCTACTGTATATCAAAGTCTGACATCTGTAGCATTATTAATAGCCGAGTTACAGATGATCAAACAAAGAGCATTACCATCATCCCCAGTCTCCTCTAAATCTGGTCTCCTTTAAAATAAAAGACATCAAATTTCAAACTGACAGGCTGTAAAATCGAATGTCTTGATACAAGCGGTGCCATCGAACACAGGAATGTAGTATGGGACCGGCAGAGGACGACGAACGTTCAGTTAACAGCAACTCAAGTGCTGTTATGAACATTATAGAAAGGAATGTTGTGCGTTCAGACACCATTTTCTGTCTCAGTTGAGTAAACAGACAGATCTTAATGCTCAATGTAAGTTGAGAACTGATGGGTAAGACCAGACACTTAAACCACACATCCCGCAAAACACAGATTATTTCTTACACTAAACAAAAATTTCAACCCAACACTTTTGTTTTTGTCCCCATTTTTCATGAGCTGAACACAAAAGGCCTATTTATCTCAAATATTGTTCACAAATCTGTCCAAATCTGTGTTAGTGAGGTCTTTTGCTGACATAATCCATCCACCTCAAAGGCGTGGCATATCAAGATTCTGATTATAGAGCATGATTATTAGAGCGCACTCTAAAAGTTGCAGTTTGACTGTATTGGAGGGGTCCGAGGTGGTCCAAAAAAACAGTCGGTATCTGGAGTGACCACCATTCTGAAGAGAACATCTTCTCCAAAGTGCCATTGAATGTGAGCATTTGCCCACTCTGTTAGTTACAGTATGACGACAAAATGCAGTCAGGTCGAGACCCCAATGAGCACAACGACCATGCAGATGAATATGAGACGGTTTTTGACAGTTTGTACATAAATTATTTGGTTAAGCAAACAGATTGTAGCAGCAGCTGTCCGGGTGGCTGGTCTCAAAGGATTATGGAGGTGAAGATGAATGTACTGCCAGATTTTGCCAATTGCACAATCTCTCAATACTTGTGGCATTGAGTGTGATTAAAACTGCACATTTTAGAGGGGCCCTTTATTGTGCCAGCCTAAGGCACAGCTGTGTAATATACATGCTCTCTAAAAAGAACCTTGATACGTAACACCTTTGAGGTGGATGGATTATCTCGGCAAAAGAGAAATGCTCACTAAAACAGATTTGGACAGATTTGTGAACAATATTTGAGAAAAATAGGCCTTTTTTGGACATATAAATAATCTTAAATCTTTGAGTTCAGCTCATCAAAAATGGGAGCATAAACAAAAGTGCCGTATTGCCTCTTGGAGAAAATTTAGTACACCGACATATGGTGCTGCAGAGATGCTTATTAGAGCCATGTTGACACCAGCGTCTTCTTAAAAGAAGGGAACAGGATGGAAAAGTATTACTTCAATGTTAGAACAAATTGTTGGAATGACAAATGAACAGAAAAATGCTGGCATGTTTGGTGCTGTTACATCAAACTCTGATGCAGTTGCACCGTTAGTGCGGTTCACCTAATAAATGTGACTGCTGCCTTGCAAAACCCAAAAGACATCCAAAAAATGTAGGTCTCGCTACAAAGCTAGCCAAATAATACCAAAACTCAAAATATGCCACACGTAAAATAAATGGTGTATTTTTCATTACTATATGGATTATACAGTTTGTATGTTTTAAATCCCGGTTTATTAGTAATTTTCATAAATAATTGGTAGAAAATAAATTCGATTTGAGTAAAATATTTCAGTTCAACCATTACAGCTAAATATAACTGAAGCAATATGTCAAACCTTTAACCTGTGGAATAAAAAAACAACCCGCAGCAAGTGGTTAAAAGTGCAGGTAAACTGCAGACTTGGCTGACCAATCACACAATAGTTGTCACCACACACAAGACAAACGTTCTGCCCAGATGGTGTTTCGAGAAACAAGCTGCGAAAATTCCCAAACCAGAGAAAAATAATGTTTTTGCAAAGTATGTACCAGCCTTCTTCCCTTAGAGCTGAGAGGAGGCACACAAAGGGCCAGTAGGGCTTATGTTAGAGCTGATGCAGCATAAGATATGTGTGACGTCACAGGAACCGTAAAGGACAAAAAGAATCTGTTGTGATATTCTCTGTGTGAATTCAACATTATTGACCCTTTTTATGTCCTTGGAGTCAAGAATGGCACATCAGTATGGAGTTTCAGTTTCAGGTTCATGCATTTTTAAGATGAAAATCTAGTTTATTTGAAGCTACTACTATTTATTTATTAAAGCAAAAGTCTGGGTTTTGTCCCTGTTAACCAATCGACTGACACAAAATCAGGACCAAATCTTTGGCTGATTCAAAGATAAACCAAACCAAAAAACCAAATCTCTGATTAATTAAAGGTGTTATAGATGTTTTCAACGATTGAGAAACCAACAACTCTTAGCAAGTTTTTTAAATGAGCGCATGCGTAAGAAGAGCCCCCCTCTTTCAAATCTCATGCACGAGGGTTGGAACATGAGTATTGCTGTGTCGCGTTAGTGGCTTCACTGTCGGACTCACTGCTTATAATCATTTCGACGGGTTTAACATTTGAGTAGCATAACTTAGCATACTTACAAATAGGAGTCTGGGAAAGATATGAACAGTTTGGTAATGCTACGAGTAATAGTGGGAGTACTAACTTGCTCGAAACTACTCCCACTGTTACTTGTAGCATTACCAAACTGCCTGTTGCTTTACAGTGTCAGAATACAAGTTCATATCTTTCCCAAACTCACAAAAATCAAATATTTTACCAAAAAATTAACCAAAGCTGCCTGCCCAGCAGGACGTATTTTTTTTGCCACTACCTGCCTCAGGTTGTTTCTCTGCCATTTTTCAACTTTGCAGTCAGTCTGACAGAGCCACAATGCATGAAAGCCTAACCAAAATGTGAAGTGGTATGAGTGGAAGTCACAGAAATTGATAACACTTTGTTTGTGAATTAAAAACAAGTGATAAATTGTAGTGTATATAAATTGATTAAACTGGACGTGGTAAAAGTGCATATCAATAAAAAACATACAAGATAAAATGCATTAAAATTGCTAATGCAGCAGATGGATTGATTTTTAATTTGCTAGAGTAAATGTTTGTTTCTTATAAGCGATCTCAAAAAGAATGCAAAGCCTTGCTACCTGATGCAAAGGGGACATCTCAAAGCGCGTTGAGATTTTTTGCTTCTCCACTAAACAAGATGTTATTCTCCTTGAACCATTTTTATAGTGCTCTGAGTAGAAAGGGGACTTACAGTATGTCAGGATTATACATATAGATTATACAAGGTAGTCAACCTCAGTAAAACTCTTCCCACAATGTACGCAAGTGGACAAAATGCAGGACAACTGTCTCTTAGGTTTGTTTTGTGAACAACATCCACAGACTTTAACAGGAGTTTTAATTTTAGTTAACTCACAATGCATTTCATACATTAATACACTATTACCAAATGGCCTTTTTCAAACCTGGTGAGGTGGCTGCATGATGAGAGAAAGAAAGTTCACCTCAAAAGCTTCACTTAAGGCCCTAATTGTGGATGTATTCAGGCGTCAGTTCAGGCAAGTGAAAGAGGATGATGGTATAATTAGGGGTGACTGAGTAGACTATCACTCTGCAGGTGGCCACTCTAAAAGAGCACAGGACTTAAGTGACTGTAATTAAGTCACAGTCTGTTGCTGCGACACTGTTGGACAGCCTCAGGTGACTGTTTATATCAGTTTGGACAGCCGTGAAAAAAGTGTGAATCAAAACTGATAAGTCAAAAACAGAGCTTTTCATTCACTTCTACTATATCTACGTATCTGTATATGTTTTTTTTCTTTTCCCCTTATCTAAGGCTTTTGTCTAATCACAAAATTTTAAAGCTAGATCTAAAAGAGGCTATTGATGAGAAAAACTCTTCTTCAAACAATCCTTTTGAGCCATGGAAGCTCTACCAGGAACACAATTTATCAACAGCAGTGATGGATGTAAATTCTTTATGATAATTCTGTGTCCAATACAGGTAAACTAATTGAAACTGAATGGGATTTGATACTTTACAAATACCACAGGAGATCAATATTTTAACTGCGATATCACAGATCTTAAAGTATTTTTTTTTGACAGTCTCTTTGGTGATGTTTTTATTGACCAAATTAGAATCAGTTCATTACTTCAATGAAAAAAAAAAAAAAGAAACCTTATGCCCAAAGAATGGAACAGATGCGAAGCCTAACACTTTGCTCTAGGGATTTGGCCGGTACAGACATAATAAAATTGTCACCAAAGTACACTGTCTTGCTCCATTAGCACTGATGATTTGTTTATTACCACAGTCCCACTTTCACTGGAATCTATTATTCCAGCAGCTGGAGTGGATGACATAGTACAGACTGATAAAATAGGTTTGGGCTTTTTCCCAGTTGGGTGAGAAATTATTTAAGCCAAAGAAAAAAGAAGCACCATCAACTGATGTCCCCAACCTGGCTGGAACACACACACAACCCACAGGAGAATTGTTTTCCCATTTACTCTTGTTACTACTTCTTTATTATATTGTTTTTTTTGTCCGTGGGCTTTATGTCTCCAGCCACAAGAAATTGGATAGAGAGACTTTTGATCACACCAATTGTGAAGTTAATATAAAGAACAGGGGCAGTGATATTGCCAAGTCGGTTCTAGTACAAAAGATCTAAGAGTGCATCAGAGGCTGGTGGTGTGCTAAAGAAATGTGGAATTGATAATGTCTGCTATCGGCACACATATAGTTGGGCTTATAGTTTAAAAATATTGCTAACAAGCTACAAGGCATCTGGGTAATGCTATGTACATAACATGGAGACATTAAAAAGTAAAAAGTAAACTAATCTTTGTGAATTCACACACGAGGATGCAGAGATTTAGTAATGAGGGCACTATGCAACCTTTTGCCTCCCTGTAGAAAGGGACCTGGATAATGCAGCATACCAATTGCAATATCCAGGGCCAGTGGGCTTTTTCCGTCATGCTTAACTAACCTGGTACTGAGCGTTCATCACAAATACCATTTAAAAAAAAAAATAAGAGATCTTAAATTCTCATCTAGGTTTTCCATTTGTCAAAGGTTTAGATTAAAGTTTTTAGGCCTGTGACAACATACATAAAAGGGGGCCAACTGGTTGTTGGTTTTACACAATTATACACAATCAGTTGTGGTTCCAGCATTGGCTACAAATGCATAAATGTAACAAGAGATGTCATCATGGGAAGGGCTTTAGTTTTTTGGTTTTGGCTACTGGTAAAGTTGATTCAAAAAAAGTTTCGGGTTAGAGGTGATACCAAAAAAAGATGCTGGTGAAAAAAGACTACAGAGACAGCCTTACAAAAATGCCTAAACATTAAAAAGTAAGCCATAGACCTGCATCAGAGCCTACTGGCTGATGCAAGGTCATAAAAGTTAAAGCAGTGTGGAGCCCAGCAAATGAATGGGAACAGCCACCCTTAAGAATAGAGCCATGTAATATTTATTTGGCCTTGCTGCTACAGGCCACAGGAGAGCAGCTCCCACCTCCATTTGGCCATTACACCACTATCAATTGGGAACAAAATATATACGCAATGCTCTGGCCAGGCTTGCTAAAAATGGGGAAGGCTTCAGGCAGGAGGTGTTAAAAGAGCAACTGGGGACCCATTAGGATATGGGGCGAGAAAGCCATGTATGAAACACACATGTGGATTTGCATGGGTCACAAATACAATACTTGTGTGTGATGCTAAAAGTCAAAGCTACAGCAGATGGCATATTTGTACACTGGCATCCATCCAAGATTGTAATACGTGTGTGACCTTAGAAGACGGATGGGCTCCAAAACACATGTTGCACCTGGTGTTGGCTCAGCGTGGAATTTGGCAGACTGTGAAGTGGGGCGACGCCTCACTGACCACGTAAGGACATAAACAGAAAGCAAGTAGTCAGGGGCGCAATGAGCCACTAAGCCGTTGCTGACAGGGGCGAAGTGAAAGGAGTCATTGCCGGAAGAACAAAGGGCGACACAGGGTCTGTTCATTCAAAGAAACCATTTACGGAAAAAACAATTAAATCTCATTGTGCCTTTCTTGTTTTGTCTGGAGATCAGTGGGGCAAAAGGCTGCGAGCACCACTAGAATGCTGCCTCGTTTCATCTCTCTATCTCCTTTCGCTTTGAAAAGGCACCACAATGGAGCTAAGGAGGTTTCTCGGCTGCCGTAAAAATAACTTGTTTGGATTTTTATCGACTATGTCAGCACCACCTCAAATGAGAGATGTGATGTTTGTGGGCTGCTGCATAATTACCAGCAGTCATCCATCATTGGTTGCTGTGTTTTCACTGTAAACAATCTTGATTAATGCAATCGAATCGATGGAACACAAGCCGTTGGCCAGTAGCTGCGGGTTATTGCCATCAGTCTCTATTCAGGCTTGATACTGTGGTGTTGAGTACTTGAGCGCACAAGTATAATTATTGTGTCTACAGCCTAATCAAAACAACTTGAGAGAGTGAAGCTGATCATCAGTCTGCAGTGGGCAATGATGGCTACATTCCCATCATGGCAGACAGGAAATGAAGGGAGAGAAATACATCACTTGGAACACTAATATAATCAGAATAGAGATTTCTAACAGAAAATCTACCTACCCAAATCTGATTTTACACCTTGCCTATTGATGTATAGTCTTGTCTGATTACAGCATGTTTTGATATTTGCAGGGTTGGGTGACAGACTAAGAAAGTAGCAGAGAGTGGAGCATTGCGTGTGAGGGTAATGGATTGCAATTAATTTCTCTGCTTTTTTCTTAATTATCCAAGGACTTTGATCTATTTATTGCAATGGCCAAGATTATACTTTGTTTGGGCATCCACACATGTATTCATGCATTTTGTCATGCATGAGTACATGCATAGGGTTAAGGTTCGTGTAAGGGGTTTTCAGATAGGGTTAGGATGAAAATATGATGAAAACATGATAACTCCTGGTGATTCATGCGATTGTAATGCATGAAATAATGCATAAATTCCCCCATAATCTAAAGTGTTACTTTTTTTTTTCTGTCATTACAAAAGACTGGGAGAAGATGGGAGAGAGTTTAGCGCACTAAGATCCCACCAACCGACCTTTCTGATGCCTTACACCTTTATTTATTTAGCACTTTTCAAAACAGGGTTTCAAATCAAAATACCCTCAAATATAAGGATAAGGTTAAAAACAGCCAGAGTTGGTAGTAAAGAATTACAAAAAGAATGAAAAAAGATAAATACTAGGTCCTACTTAAGTGCATTATGATCCATGGCGATGGTCACATGTAAATGAAAATTCTGATAAATAAGAACTTAAATATGTAAATCAGTAAGTTAAAAAGGCTTTTTGAAAAAATAAATAAAAAAATGCTCAGTTTTCAAGCCTGTTAACTGGGATGGTTGTTCCACAGCCAGAAGGTTTTTACAAAAACACCTGGTCTCCATACATTTACATTTATTCATTTAGCTGACGCGTATATCCAAAGCAACTTACATTGAGCTTCTAATTACCAGTGTTACAGTCACTGGAGGCAAGGTGGATGTGTCTTGCCCAAGGACACAACAACAGTATGAACTGTGGGGAGAGTGGGAATTGAACCGCCTACCTTCTGGTTGAAGGACGAGCACTCTACCACTGAGCCACTGCACTTTGAACCCAAAGTAGGAATTTGGGCGAGAGGTCTGCATTGGTTTGTCTGGTAGTTATGTGGAGAATAGTTTTTCATGCTAATTTTATGATAAAATGTTTCCATCACTCCAAAGTACAATGAAGCCCATTCTACTTGGTACTTGCTGGATGTTTGGCCAAATTCAAGTCTTCTGGCTAAAATAGATGTTGCTACACTTCGAAAGTGCACCACTGGGTTGTGAATTATACTTTCATGAAGCTTGCTTTTTTTCTCTCCATATTTTTCCACCGTTGTCCTTCCCAACATCATCCCTGATTGGCGCTGGCCATAATGAAAGATTTCCCAACATGGCCGTCCCACTAACGAGTGAACCCCGGTCAGTCACTGGCCAGAGGGCTCAAAGCTGGCCAAAAAGCGTGATCACTGCTGGCCCATGTACAGTATAGGGGCCAACAACAAGGCCACAGCATCAGAAGGCCACGGGCAGAGTGGACGGATGGTGTAACAGACGGCCACAGCAGAATCAGCCCTGAGTCACAGTCGTGGATGGCTGCGAACCGTCAAAGCACAGAGTTGAAAGGGTGCTTCAAGCATGTGTGCAACTGTTTGTGTTGGGGGCAATTTGCAGGCAGTGTGGAAGCGGGTCAACGGGTGCTGGCAGGGGTTCAAAGTGATTACAGGTCTCAGCTAAACAAGCCATGTCTAAAGGAAAAAAAAAAGATCTATGTTTTTAGCTCTATCAGCGGGTTACACTACATTACAAGACCTAATAGAGGAGAAATTAGCCGCTGTTTTTGCACCATACTCTGAAATGAGAAACATTAACTTTACACCGAGTTGGGTTTATAAATGTATAATAAGATCTATAGCAGAAGAAAATGGATGGAGGGATGGATAAGATCTGTATTAGGGCACAACCCCTTTGTCCTGCCACCAATTCCATCATGTGAAAATAAATCTATGCTCTGAAAGGATTTTCCCCATGAAGTCAACAGAAACACCTGGTCTATGTCTGACAGGGCACCTACAACCTCTGATTGAGTGTTGGATTTTGTAGTGTTGTGTATGTCTATTAAAAAAAATTCTGAAATCTGCTAACACATTTACTTAAATTTTTTATGACTATCCCACCTTCGATTGCTCTATGGGCTATATAAAAACACGTTACAAAAGTAAGATTACATTGCGCTGCTCTGATTGGATAGAACTGTTGATAAATCCATTCATTGACCAGGTATTCATTGAAAGTACCTGCCTTATTGCAAATGCTTTCAACGAGAGCACTTCCAGATGGTTTTGTGGAACAGACTAGGTTCTATGGAGCACTTCTATCTGGCAGAACAGTTATCAATAAACAATTTCAATTAAAACACTTGATCTTGCTGGATTTTGGTTTTGTTGGCAGTTTTCTTGCTTTCTCAGAAAAAAGTAAATGGAAAGCAGCTGTCATGTCCAGATCTACTTTTTCCAATGTACAGGGCAAAGACGGTGTTACAAACAGGCAGGACTTGAGTAGGCGCAGATATAAAGGATGTTTTGCTTTTAACCAATCACAGGGCTTTCCTCCAGTTCAGCGCCAATTATTATTCAATCAATAAATTATATTTCTTTTATCATTTCTTTTTCATTATAGTCATCGGACTGTATTATAATGGATAACTATTCTTTTATAGTTTAATTTATTCCTAAGCCCCTCTTCTTTTTAATATGGGATTAGCAGACTGTTAGAAAAATACAAATCATTTAGACAAGCGTCTCCTTTCTAATCACTCATTTTATTATTAACAAAGTCACTTACATCCAGATAAAAATATTTTTATTTTTAGGTCAGGTTTAATGTGTGATCATTTTAATTGTGCAAAACTTCTGCGCAAAACAAAACCTACAGCTACATGTCTGCACAGGCTCTGAGAGAAAAAGTGGAGTTTTGGTAGTGGTCTACAGACAGAAGAAACAACACAGGAATTTTTAGTCGTCCTTGTTGTTTTATGCAATAGATAATTGGTCTCAATCACATGGCCACTGCAGGATCAGTTTAGCTTCAAAACTAGCACTGGCACATCGTTAAACATGAAAAGCAGCATGTGTCACACCTGTCAGGACTTGGTTAAGGCCCAGAAAGAGATGAGAAACGAAAGCAGCACCAATGAGTTTGGGACAGTATTTTTACATTTGCACAAAACCCGGATACAAACTCCTGAACAGCTGTGTCTCGGTGAGTTGTGTTCTGCTTCTAAAGTCCCGCTTTCTCCTTGTTTAAGCAAGAAGTTTTACGCTTTCCGCCTCAATCATGACATGTATATTTTTATTTAGCCATGAGATGTCTTTTTTTTTTTTTAAAGCAAACCAGTGCTATATATATATATATATATATATATATATATATATATACTATTTCAGTAGATTTGTCATTTCTTAGTAATGGTTCAGGATACAAGCCTAAATTATTTAAAAGATATTTAAAATTATTTTTATATATATTTTAGAAATTTGCAATTTAATACATTCATACACATGCCTGGATTTTAAACCACCACACTTGCAGTGCTGGCAGAGCCAAAGATGGGCACGAGCTAGCTGCGTCGGGCACAAGATAGAAAATTTACCACCGTCTTGATCACCGCCTGCGCCACAGCAAGCTCCAGCCCAGAGAGTCAATGAAACAGCAAGAAGAAGAAAAAACAAAGAAGAAAGGCAAGAAAGAAAAGAAGATTCAGAGATGTGGGTGGGTACCAGATGATGCCCATGCAGAGCTGCTGCAGTGGTAAAAAAATAAAAAAATATAAAAATGAACCAGAGAGAGTAAATGCTGACCAGGGGAATTGTAAAGCCTGGCCTTTTACTGAATAAACACCGAAATGTTGAGGTAGAAATATCGGCAGATGCTGCAAGACCTACTGTATTTGTGTTTGTGATCAGCATTTCTCCACCAGGTGATGCACCTCAGGGGCCACCTGAGGTGCATCATGTTCATCATGGTGAGCACCCATCTGGGAAACCACATTGGAAGGTGAGCACAATGTAAGGCACATACACCTCTGCTCTCTGCATTGTTCTCCTCCTGTGCTAAACTCCAGCCAATAATAACACTGTTAAAAGGATCATTTGGGAAAAGCTGTCTCATTTTGGTCTTGAACTGAAGATGTGTTGGGCCCAATCCATCTTCCTCGTTTGGTGTCTTCAAGGGAGACAAAGGGTTATCCCAATACTCATTTGGATCAAATGGAAAGGAAAAGGGGTAGGGCTCCAAATGGAGATCTTGGAGGACCACACTTGAAACAAGGGGTAAGATATATTCCTATAATGCAGAGCAGTGCGGCACAGCGGCTGAGACTGAGGTGCAAAATGTAACTAATTTAGGCAAAAATAAAGAGTTAAAGTTTTATGTTCCTTTAATTTTTAAGTTGTTTACATACTAATCCTTTTCCTCCTTGGTTACATCCAGAACCCTTTTAACTTTTTACCAGCTAATGCATAACACCGCTATCTGTTTTTTGTTGATATCTATTGATTTGTCATAAACAAACAGTCCTTTTTGTTCCAGTGTCTTATGTCTGTGACAGGGATTGAGGATTTAAGTCAGAATACTCACAATAAACTTTTCATATGGTGTATGAATATAACGTATACCCACGGATGTACAGACGTGGACAAAAATGTTGGTACCCTTCGGTCAATGAAATTAAATGAAAGGGTACCAACATTTTTGTCCACGTCTGTATTATTAGGCCTTATCGTAATATTATGTTATATATAGTATAAACTTTAAGAGACTATATTATAAAAATCTATGTTATATATATATATATATATATATATATATATATATATATAGATCAGTTTATGTTACTCCTTACACCTTCATTTGGAGGGCTAAAGGGTAGGGCTAATGGAAAGGGGTAGGTAATTGGTATTGGAATATTTGAGTTATTTAGAAACCGGTACAATGAGTTGTCAGTATACAATCAAAAAATCTGGATTAGAACTGAGGATTTCCAGGTTGCCAATCAAGACAAACCCACTAACTAAAATTTTTCAAAAAACTAATGACAAAATAGGTTACAAAGGCATCACAGCATCAATGCAATAGTAAGTGAACAACAAACATTTGTCCATATGAATTTTTGGGTTATTAAATTACAAAAAATAATTAATATAAAAGATTTTACATATTTAATTTTGAATTTCAAAATCAATAAAGCACCTTTTACAGCTTCAGATCAAATAGGCCTTTTGTAATCCCTAGGATTTATTGGTAATGGTGTGGGATATACTGTAGAAGGCATAGCTTTCTGTAAGGTATAAACTACAGATCCAGATTCCTACCTTTGTGGGAGGTGTATGTATGTGTGCTATAAACTTGTTGTTCCGTTCAACCTTGCAGAGGAGCCGGGGGACATGCTGTGCACAATGGCTACCTCTCCCACACACAAACCTGTGCCCTGCTTTCCTGCTGCGCCAACACACCACGGCTCTTAATTGGGCCACTGGGGGAAGAGTGCGTGCAAATGACAGATAAAGACAAAAAACAAGACCCCCCCGTTTTCAAAAAGGTGCCGTTAAAATTTCATTGCGAGTCAAGGGTTATGGGCTTGTGCGTGGGCGAGAGGTTGGGAGGGAGCGTAAAAGGAGGGCAGAGTGTTAGAAGAGGTGAGATAGCAAAAGATAAAGATGTGGAGTCAGCGCTCCTGCCACGTCTGCCAAAATCTGGGACACTGGGACCACGGGGTATGTGAGCAGCGATGAGGAGAGCACTATGGAAGCGTGTGTTGTTGGACTTTTACAATATGTCATCATTATACAAACAATACTGCATGTGGTTTGCTAGTTGCTAAAAAGACATAAGTCAACAACTGCAATGCTGTTTAAGACTTGATATAGTGTAGTTTGTAACCACCCCACATAGATTTGAACCTTTCTCAATTAGGTAAATAATGTAGAAATGTATGCAGCTATACAAGTGTCAATAAAACTATAGCTCAGCTTATCTCCAGCTTCCTGAATATTGCAGAAAGGCATGTTCAATTTTGGACACATCATATCTGCCAAACCAGACATCTTGTAGAAATGCTCAGTGCAAAACAATTGAACACTGCAGACAAAAATACAATATTCTGTGGTATGTGCTGACAAATCAACCCTTGTGTTATCTCAGGGTCAAAATGAACCAGTCACCAAGTACTAAATCAATTTTTAAAATTTGAAACCTGGTGACTTTTCTTGAAGTGACCCAAAGATCAATTAAATATTTGGTGCTAGTTTTGGCGTTGGTTTAGTTCCTGGTATTAGACTTTGTTTAGTCTTAGTTCTTGAACTGGTTTAGTCCTGGTTTATTGCTGTGTTAAGGCCTACATTTAGCTCTAGTCAAGGTTAGTCTTGGTACAGTACTGGATGTAGTCTTAGTCTTAGGTTTATTATTGGTCTAGTTAGTCCTTGTTGTCCAAGTTGTGCCGTTAATCCTGGTTCAGTTCTATGTGTCATAGTTGTGTCTAGCACTTAGTTTTATTCCAGTTTAGTAAAGCTTTTGGTCCTAGTTTTAGCTTTGATTTAGCTAGAACAACATAAAAGGTTCTTGCTTAAAAATTATACAAACTAAAATTAAAAATCAATTGTAATTCTTAGGCCATACAAGTTATTTTGACCCATAGGCACAGTGTATAGGTAAAACACAGAAAGTTAGACTCTGCAAGGGGTTAATGCAGATCTATTCATCATCGGGACCCACATCTTCTTTTTAAAAGATTTGATTCCAAGGTCATTTTAGGCATTTAACAAAGAGAATAAGACCCTACAATTTTCATTTTAAGCCTCCTTTATCGGATGATTTGTACCATCATCTTGCTAATATCTCCATGTCATATTAAATTCTACTCCAATGCTAAAAATGCTTCTGTTTGCCTCCTGGCTGCATGTGCATCTTGCAGCAAAGTACCTTAAAATCCCATCCACTGAACATAAAAGACTTTTAATTGCCTGAATTTTATGTCGCATTAGGTGTGCAAATATGCAGGGTGTGTGAACGTGTGTCGCATGTTTGTGTGTCAGCCCACTGTCCCCATTCTCCTCTGCCATCTGTGCTCCTGGCATGGCTCCTTAGTGTCGGTAATGAAGAGGAACACCCCCGTCCGCCTTCCATCCACACGCTGACACTGACGTCGACTTGTCTATCTCTAATTATCCAATTTCCCTTCTGTTGTGCTTGAAGACCCTACCAGCGTTGTCCCAGGTAGTCTATAAATCTTCCAAAACCATATTTTCTCACAATAAGCTTGACATTCTATCGTTTTTTTCTTTTTTTAAATGCCTCGCAGTGGGTTGCCTCTTAAGTTCAAGCAGCTGGATGCACTCCTCCCACCCAAAATGAACAAATCCTATAAATACCTCACATCTCACTGATGCTGTGAAAAGGACCCCTGAAGAGCTGGGAAACACACACCGTTAACCCCAAACCAACGATTACATATTCACACATGCCCAGTGAGTCATGAGGACAACTCGTTGGCTCAAAGCTTCAGTGGGCAGGATTCTGGCTTTCCTTGTTGTGGTATTTTGCAGAAATAACACGCTGACCTTTAAACAAATAAAGTAGTGTTGTGAAGAGAAGTTTTCAAATCTAGCTGGAGGCTTTATCCAAGAGGCTGTCAATCCTAAACTGAAACTGGGGGAGTGAAGACGAAATAATAAAATCAATAATTACTGTACTTCAAACCTGGCAATACACTCTGATTGAAACTGGTACAACAAAAGATAATATCCCAGACCACAAACAGAGCAATGTAGCCTATGATGTCCAGTAAAAAGAGAAGTACAATAATACATTTTGAATATGGGAGACAAAAAGCAAAATCTAAGGGCTAACCCAATGGACCAGGCATTTTCACAATGCAAAAAAGAAAATGCAAATGCTGTCCTATAATTACAACAACCTGCATTCAACCAGATACCACAACAATATGGTGTCAAAACAAAATGTAAACATCTCCTTGGCTGGATTCAAAAGTTTAAGGTTTTTGTGGAGTTTGAACCGGTCCTTTGGTGACGGAACAGCAAAAACACAAACCAGCATTTTACTTTTCCTTTGTTGTTTAGATGGTCTCCGGCCCAAAACCTTTTATTCCCAACACCATGTCTGTACATAAGGTCCTTAATGTCAGAAGCAGGTTAGCAAGTTAGTGAGTGATACCAGGTGCTCCTTTCTAACTGGCCTGCTGCGAGGCCAGTAAGCATGCATGCACCTTTCCACTGCTAACACCACAGTCATAACACGAAAAAAAAATCAGCAGAGGTCTACTTTTAACTTTTTAAACCTGACAACCTGCTTCATGTTCCTGGGTTAGCTACTTTGATAACAGCTTGCCCTTGTTTAGGCGCCGGACCATTTTGTGGGCAGTAGTTTAGGAGGGTTATGGACGCCACACAATGCCAAATCCCAAATCCAGTGCCCTTTTCTTCACGCCTGCACCCAATTGCCTGCCCTAATTTGTCCCCTGTGCCTGCGTGGCCTGGAGCAGATGGGCCGGTTCAGCATGGCATCACACCAGCTCAAATAGTGGCATGTCAGACAGGCGCCCACTGGCCTTCACACGCCAAGCCGTACAGTCCTGCCATATTGGGAGTTGTGTGGTATCACATTGGAGGGCACATAGCCTCACTGACACATAATGCCAGATCTGACAGCACACACACAAACATGCCAATGAATATTTACTGGAAAATGAGCCATATAACTCTATATGCATCTGATGACATCTCAGGCCCTTATGGCATGTTTACAATGAATGGTATGCCACAATATGGTATGGTATCGAGTCATCAGGCTCATTTTTGTGACTTGTAACTTGACTTGAGGGTAAGTGCTCAATGACTCGACTCGGACTTGCCTTTATATGGCTCGAACTCAAACTTGGTCTCGTTTATTCTCAGACACAAGGACTTGTGACTCAACTTGGACCTGAGAACTCATGACTTGGACGTAGACTTGGACTTGAGCACAAAGGACATGCATTTCGCGCTCAGCTACAACATCACACAACCTCTGCCTGTTGCATGTGTTTATAGTGGGTCGAGCTGCTCTCATTTAATTCCCAGCCTCTAATTGTGGTCTAAATAAATAAATTAAAACAATATAGGCCTACAACCTTTATTAAAAAACTAATCAAAAAAGGTTGATACAAAACTAAAATCCCAATCAATGTGTCAGTTTGGGTCCCACAGTTTTCAGATTTGTAACTTTGTTGCTTTGACTTAGAATCGACTTGGACCTGACTTGGACTCAACTTGGACCTTTCTTTAGTGACTCGGACTTACAGTTCAAATAAACATTGTACTCAGACTCGACTTGGACTCGACTCAGACTAGTCTTTGGTGACTCGGACTTGAACACTGAGGACTTGAAAGTGACATGGACTGGAAAACTGGTGCCTCGACTACAACACTGCATTTCTTTTCCTTTTTCAATTAATAAATAAAATAAATAAATTATGCTTTCACCCATTAGTTTTGAATAGACATGAACTATAAAAAGATACTTAGTCGTCTGGATATTGGCCCAAAAGGAGTTTCTAAAACCTTAGACTTACAGCCTTAGACATGTGACCTTACATATGTTGTAAGGTCACATGTATGACTGACCTGAACACCACATGCTCAATAACAAAAATAAATAATAAGAAAGTAGGAGTAGCAGTGGTGCAACAGGGTGGAGGAACACAGAAATGTTCTCATTCTCTCACTAATCTGTTGGTCACTTACTTCATCCATGTTCACAGGTTGGAAACATACAGGATACACAATATACTACCACATAGCAGGTTCCTGCACCTGTTTTGATTATTTTAGGGGTTGTTGTGTGAGGTTTTAAATTACAGAGCCAACTCAATCTACAGCTGATAATTATTGCTAGCTTTGATTTTGTGCAACATTTAGCATTGTTGTGGCATGTACAGGTTTATTTGTAATGCTGCATACCCCTTTTGGAGAATGGAGATTGACCCTGACACATCCAGCATTACAATACTATACACAATCCATACTGAGGATGCACACAGAATTATATAGTTATAGAGTTTCGTCCTCATTTGCACACATCCAGACTTGCTCCCTCTCCTCTGCAGTCGCTGTTGATGGCCTGTGTTTGGGAGGTTAATGGCTGTTTGCTCCTCACAACCTTCACACTTGATTACTCCAGTCGTGTAGCGTCTGGACTGCAGGGCCACAACGCCCAGACACGGAAGACCTCCCTACCCCGCCGCCACCACTGAGATCAGAGGAGCACTCCACTTCATTAGAAATGTTAATGCGGGGCTGAGGATGCAGTTGGCAGAAAGCTATGTTCTACATACGTTATAGCAAGAAAGGGTTGTGTGTTCAGACAGGAGCATGTGTAGTGTGTTATTGTCTTTGCAAAAACAAGGGCAGATTGATTTATCACTATGTGGAACAAAACCCATTTAATCCCTAAATGTTCTAGAAATTAACTATTCATTCATTTATTTTATTGTGGGTGACTGGAGCCTATCCTTGAAACTTTGGGTCTTAGGGAGAGTTCACCTTCGACTATGGCCAGTTGGTCACAGGGCTGACATAAACTATATGGTTTGGGGAAAGGGGCATACAGTGATTTATCTTAATAATGCAGAATTCTGAATCAGCATTGTTCTACATATGCAAGGATAGATATGGACTTGAACTCAGCTTTGACTGGCCTTAATGTATCTTATGCTAGAATATACTTTGTATTAAGCTATGAAACCAAACTACACTACACTCAAAAAATAAATAAACATGGGACTAAATCAACAAATCTTTTGGAAAACCCTAAAACTAAGTTAAAGATTACAATTGTTGTCTGTTTCAGCATGCAAAAAAATTTAATTTCTAATGTATTTGCAGCCAAGAGTGCCAAGCAATGGAAACTATACATATTCCAAAACTGATAATAGGAAGTTGATAATGTAATTTATACTTTATATATTTGATGGTCTCTCAAATGTAATGGGTCTAAATAAAAAAATTGAATCTTGATTGTCCTGCCACATGCCAGAGACTTGGGCAAGTCTGAGTCTGAGTTGTAACAAGGTATCAGATTGCTACTTAAAATCAGGATCACCACACATTAGCTACACCCCAACAATTAAAATTTCTAAGAAACTTAAATACGCCACACCCATTCCATACAGTTTGTTAGATCCACTGTGAACCCCAAACACTGCTAATGCTACAGTCATTACAGTCTAGAACAAACAGTAGAAATTTGCAACAAAAACAGATAATCTTTTAAACCTGAAGTATGCTGATAAGCGATAATAAAAGGATTAATAATATATTGTCAGAATATCAGTTTTTTTTCGGTCACTAACAAAATCTGATAATTTTTCTTTGAAAGCATTGAATGCCGTTTAAACAGTCTCTGGGTCTCCTCGAACTCACCCTCCATCTCCAGAATCAAGATGTCCTCAAAGATCCTTGCACCTTCATTCAGTTCGACTTGAGTTCATTAAACATTCAAACCTTACATTGTTGGGGCATGTTCTTTGCTTGTGAATGGAACACAATGAAAAACCTTGGGTAAGTTTTGCTTTTTTTTTTACTGTATGCTTTTCCTGCACTGTTCCTGTTACTCTATGAGGCAGTGCTATGATAAAAGGTCTGATAAAAAGTATTCCTATAAAGTCTCTGTAAACCGCTATTGAATATGTATGATCCTGGAGCCTTGTTAGAAGCTTGTTGAACCAACAGAAGAGAAAATGCCTAAATTTCAAATATGTTTTTTAAAAAATTACAAGACTACAGATCTTTTTGTCCATTATTACTTGATATAAAAACCAAAAGTGGAAAGCAATTTTGTGTTCGTCATGCAAATCCATTTTCAAGCCAGGTTCAGACCTTGTGGCGAGTGCGGGATAATTATCACATTGAAAGGATGAGATCTTCAGTTGCATTCAAGACGGATGATTAAAAACATCAGGGAAAATACAAAATAGGATAAATTGGTGCACAGCTTTTATAACCTTGCAAACTAATAAATAATATTGCTCAATGAATGAAGTGCGTGCAGAGCAGGAAAGTTGCAAACAAGATACAAAACACAGAGCATTGTACAAATGTTAACAACTGAGCACATGTAAATGGGAAATAGCATTATTCATAATCATAATTTAAAGCTGGTTTGGAAATGTCTGTAAATGTAAACTCCTGTGTAAAGCTTGGTCACTGTTGTTGATGTCTGTACAGCTGCGTTTTTGTTCACTATGTTAAAACCTATTAGACGTATTTGAAGGAGAAAAAAAGATTGTTTACACCTCTGCCACAACACACATCTGTGATGTTTTAGCTGAAATTGAATTTATAAAAGTAGCTCTACTATGCAAATTCCTCGCTCTGAGACCCAGGGGTTTTGTTTTATGATTCATGACCAGTAACTGTGTTAACTGCCTTCATTGACTTTCAGATTCGAAAGGTGTTGTTTAAAAATGAGCCACGCAATAATAATGATCAGAAAGTGTGTTGTGTCTGAGCAGCATCAACACTAGTTTTGTGTTTTGAGAGTGTTGGAACTGTTATATACATTGAGTCAAGTCGGAAAAATACATGTAAAAGAAATACCTGTAAAAACTAAAATTGTTGTAAATACACCAGTCCCAATAGGAATTTATTAAAAAAATAAAAAAACTTTAAACCACAGGTGCCAGATATTTAGTGAAAATTTGACAGTTTTTTACAGTGTATTCTTGACTCTTTTCACTGGTCATTGTCGAAGGAGTACCACAGCGGCATCATTTATCAAATGGTGAAATTATTTTTCTACTACAGAGCAAAAGACTTAACTTATTTTCCTGTTAAAGCTTAAGCAGATCATAATAGATACATAACAGATACATACAGTGGAGAGGCTAGTTTCTATGACAGAAGACAGCAGGATTTAGTTTGCTCTTGTAGAGTTATAATCACACAACCTCCTTTTGACAACAATGCATTGTGGCTGCTATTTTATGATATCATATTTTCTATCTCAAAGAAGTACAGGCCCATCACTGTACAATAGATACAATGAACTAGGGTGTGTATGTGCATGCATGTGTTTAAATGGCAAGCACAGCCTACAGAAAAGAGGGAATGCTGGAAAGGAAAGATGTAGATAATGCTAATAGATATGCAAGAAGGCACTAGGAAAAAGTGTTCCACAAAGGACTGTGGAAGGGTACAAATTGCTAAAGTGGCACCAAATTAGCATCCCATTACTGTGTGGGTGGAGTCAGTGTCAAAATGTATATGATTGTTTAAATGCACTATTTAAACCTTTGAGTTTACAGTACAGTTCAGTGCAAACACAAACAATGTTAGGGCTAACCCAAACTGTGCCATACTGACCTGACTCATATTGCACTACTCAATTAAGACAGGACTAGACTTTTTCCTGTTTCTCAAAAGCTTGTGTTGGTTTCATTGCTTGCAGGGTATGACAGACTTTTTTTAAATGAGCGTTCCTTTTTGGTTGATATGTTTGTGTGGGCGCATTGGAAGGGTTTAAGATTCGGTTCGTAGGGGGTCTAGCAGTCAGTTAAGGACACTGGCACATGCTGACACCACAGTTAAAAACCACCCCTGTGCAGGCTCATCCAAAACATCCCCTCCATGGTGCTGCATCACAAACAGGAGGCAGACCGGAGGTGGCCCGAGAGTGTGTTTGTGAGTCAGGAAAGTGTGCTTTTGGAGCTATGGGGCGGGCAGCAACAGATTATAACTCCCAGCTATGATTATCTACGCCTGACGCTCTGACCCTCGTGCCAATTACACAGATAAGGCAGCCTCTCTAAGAGTGTGTGTGCACATGCCCGCCGGTATCTACTTCTTCTGAAGCTAAATTTGTGTGTGACACTCACTCGAGCACGCATTTGTATTCCAGGACGTCACACTGTTCTCGCTCCAGTGCAGGAGGTGTGTATATTGCTTTAGCATCAGTGGACAGTGTCCTTTTAGGACGTCCTCAGGTCTTAGTTCTTAATTCTTAGGTCTTAAAAAATGTCTGTCAGGTCCACATACATACACGTACATTTTCCAAGTGTTAAAATGTTTGTCCCTTGGTAGAGAAAATTAGCTAATTGCTCAGTTTAGCAGTTTTATTTATACTTGGTTCATTTAGCGCTACATCAGCTATAGGCTGCGAGAAGTCACTCAATTCTTCTGTTGTGCTAGGCAAGTTCAGAAGTACGACACACTGTAAAGGTTTGTTAGTGCACCGTTGAATTTATTCCATTGAAAATTGCAAATCCTGCTTTAATAAATTAACTTTGACTAATGGAAACTGCCTACTTAATTTGTGTGCTGTTAGTTAAATGTCAGTCATTTCTTTTGTCTAAAAACTTATTATTGACTGGTTTTAGTTTGCTCCCTCATCAAAATCATTGATGTTGCAATGAACACACAACAGCCTCCAGAGGGCCACTATGCTTTTATTTGCTGAAGTATTATATCTGCTCAACAGAATTTGCATACATGCTAAAAAGTGAGCTTGAGATATTTTTGCCTCTTGTTATCTATGTTTTATCCTCTTGTTCTTGTTTAGTTTTGTAACAGTAGCTAACTACTTGACTTTGTGGTGCTTAATAACAATCATGTAAACCACCTTTTTATTTCCCAAATTGGTCAAGACAATTTTTTATTCTTAAAAAAAAATTATACTGGTATTCTTGTCTGCAATCTGATCAGAGCCCTTAAAGAAAATTTACCATTAGCCCAGTGGTCACACTTGACAAAATATTTCTTGAGATTTGAGGATGTCATAAAATGAATTGCAGGGATGACATATTTAAGTCAAGATGTTTAGGGGAGATTAATTCTTGAGATATGAATCATACATTTTTGCCCTTGCTCAGAATCTTCAAACACATACGACCTTCTTCCCTCGCTTCTCAGCCCTCTTATCACTGTCCTAAATGACTAAATGACTAAATGTCCTCCGTCGCATCATTTTTAACCTCACGTTTCACATCTCTCGAGCTGTGTTGCTGAAGAAAACAGATTTATGATTTGAAGCATGCTAAGGGCGGTGGGGTCGCTCCTGTGGGATAGCCATCAGTCCTGAAGGGCGGGATATGTCTGGACAGATCCGAGGCACAGACGCTTCTCTCATTAAAGCCTCCATAATGAAGCAGCCTCAAACCTGTCGCTGAGGCCACCTTGTTGTCAGCATAGGCGCGTTCATCATAAACAAAGGCGACGCCAGCCAAGCAAACAGCAATTGCAAAAATAAAGCTTTTGTTTGGAGCAGATTGATTTCCACGGCTGTGGCTCTGTGTTGATCCAATTCGGGAGATGCAGAATAGGATCCTGCCCCAAATGGAAGCAGAAAATATTTGAGATGAAGTGAAAAAGTAATTCTCTATTTGCAAACATAATAATTTAGTTAATTTAAAAAAATGCAGTATTTTGGTGGCATCTAGTGGAAAAATAGTTGTAGAATAACTAAATGTAGAAACAAAATGCATTTATTTGTGATAATTACATAGAAGCCCTAACCTTAGATGTATATTTCTTACATACACTACTTTTTGCCTGATTGGTTCTGCCAAAAAAAATTATAATGCATATATATATATATATATATATATATATATATATATATATCAAAATGCTAGTTTTATTTTGACAAGACCAAAACTGTGGTTTAATTTTAACTAGTGTTTTTCAAAGATTAAAGTGTGGCCAAGAAGAGGCTGCAAATGTTGTATCATTAATTTGCAAACACCAAGTGAAAATATATTGCAGTGCAATCTTCACTTTGACATTGACATAAAGTGAACGGAGTGCTCGAATATAAGGTCAAGTGCTTAAGACTTCTAACCGAGTTTCCCATCCTCTAGCATTAGAGCAAATTGCAGCTGGTTACCAGGGAAGATGGCTTGGGCCACTCAGCCAAAAGTTAAAGAGGCCCCGTAATGTTCACAAAGCCCCAGAGAACATCGGTGGAAACAAATCCGCACAGCATGTTAGAAAATCTGTTCAGCACCGGGAGCTCACAGGTGGCCTTGTTCGACATGCTCGCTTCCATACCTTTACAGGTTCCTTTCTATCTCTTCCAAATAACAGAGTTGAAAAAGTACAAGACAACGCTGGAACATCGGTGTGGCCAATTCTTATTAGACAAAAAAGAAAAAAAAGCCCAGGAAGGTAATCCCCTCTCCCGCTGAGGTCCACTGAGCAGATTGCCTCAGGTGTGTGAAGTTCAGAAAGAAAAAAAATGGCAGCGAGAATGGAGAGAGTAAATAGAGAATAAAAACTGCAGGGCACACGGCTTGTCCTTGTTTGCAGCTCTTAATGCACTCAGCATTGCGAAGAAATCACTTTCTAGAGTTCTTTCTTTAATTCTGTCAACCTAGTGACCTGTTTACAACATAAACTAAACTTAACTGTTACAAAGGTCATTAGCTCATTTTGATCTACAATGTTGTTTTTTGTTTGTAGAAAAAGCGCCAACCAAATAAACAGCAGATTACATTTCTTTTAACACGTACACCCGCCCCCAAAATATACGCAGAGACCAGTGACTGTAGAAGGGGCCTTCTACCGTCAATGGCAGAGACCAATTTTACTTCAACAACACAACATAATCCTTTTCTATTCTTCTCTTGCTTTCTTAATATTAAACAAAAAGTAAAAATAAATTAATTTGAAAAATATGCACAAACACAAAAAAAAGCCATCTCTCCAGGTATGCACAGTGCGTACAAACGTACAGCTGCAGGCACCACTGACTCAAGCTATGCTACACAGAGTCCCTGGTTTTATTGCCTTCCCAGCATGCCCTTCTGCTAGAATATTGTCCTTTCATTTGTGACTACTTGGCAATAACAACAGATCTGGCTCATTTGTGAAATTATGTGCAAACGGGGAATGTTTTGGCTGGATGTCTCTGTTTGGAGTCTGTTTGGTACAGAGACAAAATATGCTTGTAGCAAAAAGTCTAGGAGCAGGATGCTAGAACAAATAGTTATGTACATAGATGCAGTCAGCAGTATATCTGAGGATAAGGGTGAACAGGTATTGCTGGTGTATTTAATCTTCTAACAGCCTGAAACATTGTGGGGTGTTGGATTTTGATCCCAGTAATGTCGCTTAATGGCCAACACAGTAAAAGCACTGCCTTGGTAATGCAATGACTGGGAATCTTTTATAGTTTGCAAACCATTCGGGAAACATTTATTTACTGTGAATCAATTATTAAAATATCTATAAAGTTTTTGTTTTTTTTTCAAGTAAGCCATTAACTGTCACAAAAAAACTGTGAGCTTAGTAATAGAAAGCTATATTGTCACATTATTCTCTGTGCACAGTATTCCATTTATTAAAGCATAAACTTATAAATGCACCGTCATCGACTCAAACTGTATTATAAACTGTTCTGATTATATATTCTTTTGAAGTTCATGGGAGCTTCAAAGACTTCTTTATCAGGTAATTTCTGTTGAACATTTTAAGAGGCATTTGGGTGGTTTTCATTAAAAATGGAGCAAGTGCATATAATACAAGTGTTGGAATGTTATAAAGTCGAGAGAAGTTGCAGTGTTTACAGGGATAGTGCAGAATTGGAGAAGCAGACAGCAGAAATGACACTGGCTTTGCATAATGAATGGTCGCTAACAAGGCATCTGAAAAGCCAATTTTAAACAATTACTAGGATTCTAAGCACAGTTTTGTATGTACGTATGCATGTAAAGTATGCATATTTTGGAACATAAGCCTGATTTCTTGTATGTTTCTCATTTATCCACACCAGAACTCCCCAGTTTAAGCACCTCAAAGTGGTCCAAACCAAAATAGGGATCATTTCAATCATCAATCACACTTTTAACCCTCTGTACCCAATAAGCCAGGTTTAAGCGTTTTTCCTGTCATACTCATAAAAGCAATCAGAGATAACAATATCTGGATTGTACTTTAACAACAAGGATCTGCTCCCATTCATTCACATTACACTCTCACTTTGCACAAACGTACATCTTTATGCTAATATCACACTGCTCTTTGTGGCTCATTGCATCAAATTTGGCCTGGAGTTTCGAAATGACAAACTGAACATTCAATGAAGAAAGGCTATCCTCCACCGGAGCATTAAATTGCTTTTTAAAAGAAATCCCACTCGGAGCGTCTCCAAACTATTTTTCATACAATAGTCCCTCTGTAGTTGGTGGTACATGTTGAGGACAGTGCTCAGAGCTGACTGCCTATCCCTGTATGACATCGATTTGGATACGTTCTGATCTGATGAGTCATGATTCATCTGTGAGATAATTCAGATTCAAAATTCACTGACACAGTAGCTGAGCCATCTGCTTGGAGGTGAGTGCAAAGGGGCTGGGGGGTGGGTGGGGATAAGGACGTTGCAAATTTCACTCTACAAATCACTGTTTCAATGCTAAACGACCATGACACATTCTACAAAGAATGTAAACATTGTGTTAACTGTCCTACTAGCTACTACTACACCTCTGCAAATCACCTGACAATAGCAGGTAGGATGTGTGTGTCATTGTCAGAGCCAATAATATCTTGATACTTCAAAACACTCATCAGCTGCTGCTATTATGCCATTAATCATTTTGCTGTCTATATTGGTTTTGGTGCCCATTCTTGGCAAAATGCAATTATCTGTAAAATCACTCCATTATATTCTGGTTTATAAGCGACCACTAAATAAAAAATCAATAGGCTTTTGTCCATGCTTTCAAACCGAATGATTTCTCCACACTGACTTACTTCAATTAATTTGACTGTGTTTGATATCATATGGAGGAGATGCATCACTAGTCAATGTCAGTGATCATTGTACATTTTTACCGAAAAACCTTCTTCTTTTAAAGCAGAACTAAGTAACAGTTTTACCTTCATAAACAGTTTTCTACCTCCTTACGATGGTTAATTGAGTTGTAGTGGTATGTTTGAAGTGTGCACTATTCCCCTCTGGTGCATCTGAGCCAAAAACAACACCTGCAAGTTGAACTGCTACTGACTCAACACATGTCTCGAGTCATGTTCATGTTCACAAAAATTGTTTTACATTAATTCAAATTACACATAGCCACTTCCCGGAGTGCTTTGGTGCTTTTGCTAAGATCAAAACGGCATTCACTTTATTTCATCATCAGTCTTGGTGGAACCACCAAAAAGACCAGAGCTGCGCTTGGAGTATGTACGACAGTGTGATTAACTGAAGAAAGCTGCAGGGGGAGCTTCGCAAATCTTACTTAGTTCTGCTTTAAAGCTTCAATTTGCCCTAAACAGTAAATTAATACGCTGGTAAAATTTGTAATATTGACACTATCCCTATCATTATTTTATATTAAAATATCACTATTAAAACATTGATTAATTCCACATGCTTGTAAGCATCACTGTGGTTTTCCACAAATAGCAGCAATGACAGAACATTTAGTGCTGAGTTTAAGTTTTACCAAAATGTTCATTTGGTGCTGTGGAACCAACAAGACATTTACAAGGTTAGTTTCTGTCTTTAAGCGTACATACAGTTAAGTTTGCTTCTTGTTGTGATTTGACACAGTGGAGAAATTAGATAATTTTCTCTGGATAACTGTAGTGAATCTACGAGCTAAAGAGTAAAATCACTCACTTAAGACCTTACATAATGTTGGAGGTTAAACAGTCTGGTCCAAAACAACAATTTTTTGCTGTTGTGTTGAAGGTGCGTAACGTTAGGGGTGCAATGATTAATATACTGTGTAGATAGAACAATTGAAATTCACGTCAATCACACCATCTCTGCCACACTTTAGTACACAAATACACTTTACTGAGATGCAGAACCAAAAGGTTCATAACACTATGCATACAGTGGTTGAAAAAGTTTTGGACACCCTTAAAATTTTATGCAATCATGAAATATTTATGAAAAAATCTTTTGTGTTTCAAAAGGTGTGGTTGCATTACATAGGCAATCAAATATAAATAATATTTTTTTAGTTAATTGTTAACAAGAAAAACTACATTTTTGACACTTTCAATATGTCAGTTCTCAATATTGTCGGTATCAATGTCAACAAATAACAGAGAATGTGTTCAAAACTAAAAAATAATAATAAAAAAACATCAAATTAATATTTAGTAGTCTTGAAGACTTTAAGAGTGTGTTTTAATGCAATATGTGGGGTGTCCAAAACCTTTTATCCACCACTGTAATGTCTAGAATGACCACACGTCCTGCCAGGACAGTCCCAATTTTAGGCCCCTTTTCCTGTGTTCTAAGGGGATAGCTACAAACATACTAATGTGAGCCTTAGTGTCTCAAATATCCCTTTTTTTTTTTACACATTTATAAAGCACACTGGGCTTATAACTCATTTGTCTGTACACTGTCTGTGTGTCAATATAATAACCAATTTAAAAAGATCATTCTGCTGTAGCTCATTACTGAGTGTACTTGAGTATCCCGGTTATGAGGCAGATCCCGGTTATGACCATATTTGAGATATGGCATTTATATGCATACAGAGAAACCGGTTATTGATATCCCTGCATACATGACAAACAATAGTATCTTGGATTCTTTGTAAGGGACAAATGACAAAGTAACATAGTCTACAGACATAGCTTATTTACTACTAAATAGATTGACTATCAGCTGAAAACAAAAGCGCTCTAATAACAATGTCTAAATTGTCTATTTGTTAAGATGCTGTCGTTGAATTTGTGCTAAAACAAGGTTTTAAAATACACCCTACACCCTAATAATGTAAATTGTTTAAATATATTGCATTATTGTTATAATTGCTCTGTGGTTTTATGTTGTATGTTGTATGGAGGCCTATACTACAGTCTCTTGGGGACAATAAAGATACCATGAAGTGCATCGATGCAAAATATAAATAGATAAACCATAGTGCATACAAGACATAACTTTATTACGAATTTTGCACGCTGCATCTGTCTACATCCTGCTGCACAAACTGCGGCACAAAGTGTAAACAAACTAAGATGCAATTAGCAAGGAAAATGTGAATATATTAACTCTGAGGATGGAGAAGCAATGTTTGTTAATATTTTTTTCTCAGGAGAAAGATACAGGTCATTTAGGGCTAGAGTATGACCCTGCATTATTTTATTACCCGACAATGTAACTCAGAAAAACTGTTCTTTAAATGAGCCTTAAGCGTGCGAATGATGGAGACCAAACAATAAAAAAGAGTTAAATGTAAGACAATGTATTAAATTGTTAGGGCAAGGGAAGAGGAGCAAATAATACAAAACAGACAACATGATCAGCATTTGATATGCACTCAGTGTTATTTCTTTTCACTTACAATAGTCTATGTTGAGTTGGTCTGGAAGCCAGTTAACATGCTGCAGCCACAGCAGGAGCTAAATGCAGGAAATAGCACCTCATCTGTAACTCAACTCAACAGACGCTACATGTTGGACTGAAGTAGCCTGCTCCAGCATGCAGCCTTCACAAAGACCTCTTGAAAGAGCACATCAGACATTTAATATCTTGTAAGAATAATGACTCTGAGTGCTCCATGATTGCATAAATATGAGTAAACTAAAGCCTTATCTAGTTTATTTCAATGTTATTTTTTTAAATTGTACTTGTATTATTTTTTTAGCTTTCCATTTAGGCTAAACATCTGCTGAAATTAACATTATATAACAAAGAACATATCATTGAATGCCCCCTAAATCCAAATCAGCTGTGATCATAGAGTTTGTCACATCACAAAACATGTTATTATTGGTCCGCTGAATAGATCCAACTTTGAATTGCAATAAAACCTGTGATTAACACTTCTACCTACCACAGCAGTGTACAGAGTCTTATCTGTCAGTCAAGCAGTGCACCTTATACACTCACAGACGGATGCCGCATTATTAAGTTCATGTTTTTTGCACCCATAAGTACCAGTCAAGTGGAGAAGTTCACCACATGCTGCTTGTAAAGCGCTCTGGGGATTCGCAGAGTTATTTAGTTTCCATCAAAATTCCCTTTGATTTAAAATAAGTCGTGCCAGTGAATACATATTTTGAGAATTAGCTGAACAGTGACATTAAGCCTTGGGGAAAAAGCTGCAAAATAATGAATTTAACAGAGGAACGATATCTTAGGGATTAAAGTAAGCAACTGTATTTTGCTTTCTCTACTGGAGAAGTATGAAAATAAAGCTAATTGAGATTATGGCAGATGTAGCACAAACCACTGCAGTGATTTAAAAGTTCATTAAAAAAGAAAATGAGGTTTCATTTAGAGGAATCTCAATCATGTAGTACTTATTTACATGTTTGTCTTTTACAATTGGCTTGCACTCGGAGCTTACACACATGCTCTTGCGTGTTCTTATTTGGATCAATGGATTTTCATACTGTTTTAGCTTAGTTTCTCTTGTAATAAGCTGTGATTGCTAAGACTGGATGTTATGTAAAAAATAATTAAAGCGGTGACATTTTTTTAACCATTAGGTTACAACAGTTATTATATTACCTTATCATGTTTATGATAAAATTGGATGATATTTAGCTTAATTGGTTAGAAATATCTTTGCATAATTATCTGTCAAATAGATTACATTATTATTATTTATTTTTTTCAGAACAATATTCTGGTTAATGACTGACATGTTCCTTTTTTCAAGTTTTTTTTTAAAGATTATTATGTCTTTATTAGATAGATGCAGATTGACAGGAAACAATGTATGAGAGAGGCAGATGTCACTGAGCACAGGACCTGAGCCGGAATCAAACAGGGGTCGCTCGAGTTTGTGGTATGAGCTCTACCAGGTGAACCCTCCTATGTCCCACTGATCAAAATCTGTACATGATAATAGATTTTCTTGCTTCCTTTTAGGTCAAAATCATCCCCAAAAATGTGTAATTGAGGTTTTTGAACCCTAAACTTTTAATTTAATTTTGAAACCTAAACAAATACGTTTTGGATTTAAATTGAATAAATTAGGGGAAACACAAAAACTGCCAATAATTTATCATGTCTTTTTGACTTAGGAGGATGGAAGAATTTGCTGCCATAGCTTCAAAACAAAATATTGGTCAAACATTGACTTCTACTATGTCCTTTTGCACTAATACATGGTCCCTCTGTCCATTAAGGATAAAAAAAATGTCCATGTGATGTTTTTTTTTTTTTTTTCTCTAACTTGTGTTTTAATTACAATATGTTTTTCATTCCTCAGTGCATTTGGTGCAGATTTGTATGGAATTGTACTTAGTCTTTAACAATTGCACCTAATCTTATGCACACTTCACAAAACGCATTTTCACTAAAACACTGACACAAAACTGTTAACTCTGCACAAACTGATTCAAGTTTTGAGGTCAATGTTTTGACAAACACTTTTTTTCATTCAAGAACTGAGCCAAAACAATTGAGAAAAAGTCTAGGATAAAAAAGTCTTTGGTGAAACACTGGTAAGATGTTGTGAACCCTTGGTTCTCATTTAGGAACTGTGCTGAAGCAAATTAAATGCAGGTTCCCAATTCAGTGCAACAAACTGAGAAAACATGCATTATGAACTACTTCTAGTTACTTTTACATTTCAAACAGAACTGAGTTTGGTTTCATTGCATTTCGTATGTATGGGGCACACTATGTAACCGAGTGAGTGCTGTAGTGAGTACGTGCAGGTGAAAAAGCCAAAGTGGATGACATTAACAGATGGAGAGCTTGCGCCCCACATGCCGCCATATGTCACGCCAAACCTCCACTGATGTGCGGCAAAGAGAAGGTGCTGCCTGATGCTCAAAAGGCCACCCTCCAAACAGATATCATCAGCCTGACCCCGTGACCCGAGCCCAGCTGTCAGCCACGACTAAACTCCATATCATATCCTGCCGCATTAAAGTGACGACCGGGGTCACAGTACGCGGCAGTAAAGACTGGATATTGCACTTCCTCAGCCGCACAAAATGCTCCGACATCCAGAAATAAAGAGGTTAAAAGGGCCAATAGTGGAGTTTTACTATTGTACAAAGACTGGACGTACAGTTTCACTCTATTTGATGCTTTCTCATGATTCCTTCAAAGCAATTAAATAAAATGTTAGTGTATTTACACAAAATAAAAACATCGGTCAACACATACATCAACATAACTGTTTGTACTTGTCTATATTAGAAAAATAGATATTTTCTCTGATGCAGTAAAAACAAACTTACTGTAGATGTAGTACATTTAGATAAGTTTGAATCTTGCCATGCAAAACATCAGTGTAATTTACTTGCACGTCCACACCCAAATTTGGGTCTTGGTTTGCTTTTTGGACAACAGGGGTCAAAAACAGGAAGAGCATGAAAATATGCTAAAATAAAGCAACTTAATTTTCCGAGTGGACAAAAAGCAATGGAATAGAACAAAACGAGCAGAGGCCAAATGTGGAGCAATGAGGAGGTAAAATGTCTTATGGTGAAGGTTAATGTTGTATTTATAAGACAAGCTAATAAAACAAACACATTTGTATGGATCAGAATGAACCGTTAACCAAACAGCCTCCGCTCACAGCACAATCTAATGTCTCTTAAGAAAAGCTCAGTCTGCACAACATAGAACCCTGTTGAAGTTGTATTTCATTTTGCTCCTGTCCCTATCACTGCCACAGAGGACCAACTGTGCACTGCTGATTTAGTACATTGAACACATTTTATATTTTTTTACAACTAAAAGGATCATTTGACTTATTCTTACTGGGTTTTATTATGGAGAACAGTATATCCTTACATAGCTGTTCATATTCCTTTAAAAAAAGTAGTGTGAGGTGTGGAATTGCAATATGTATCTCTGCCACTAGATGTCAAAAGTGGCCAATACTGCAATACCAGTGTCCAGTAAGAGACATTACTACACCAATGTTTTCCAAACTTTTGTTCCATAAACCCATATATAAAAATCATTTGTGACCCATAATTTTGGTTTTAGAAAGTTTCCTTAGTCATATTTTAATCACATGCCCAGTAACTGTTACAATCATGCTTCCAAATTTTCAAAATGATTTTATTTTATGACAACACGTATATTGTAGATTTTGAAAGCCTCCTCATGACATACCAGTGTCTCAATCATATACTGAAATATCTCCAACTCCCCAATCCTTTAACCGCCTTGACATGTTGAAGACTAACATTTGTGCCTCATTACAATTTACGCTGATTGCATTCATGATTTGTGAGTGCACACATGGTAATCTGTTTACTTAGCGCCACAGAAATAATGATACTGATCCTTGGAAGGATTTATTACAGCCACTGAAACTGAATTCAATCTGTTGCAGGGTTAGATGTATCTGCATGCACCAGGCAGCAGTGAGGGGTTACTGTAGGGCTCTGGAGAGAGAAATCAACTGGGAGAAATCACACCATTGAATAAACTGATGTCTCACTCCGTTATGCTTTACATGTTTTCTCTCATACTTTTTCACATGAGAATCTTTTAAGCTTCACTGTGTGGTCCATGAAGGAGGCTGCTGTACAAGGGTATGCACTCAACCCCAACATTTAAAGGTGGAAAAAATATCTCCTGAAATAGAGCTCAAACCTAGTTCTCCGAGTTCTTGTGAAAAAGGCTGTGCTTCACTGAGCTGCTTGACTTGATTGAAGAATATCTTTACATATTTTTAGCAGCATGGAATGGAGCATGTGAAATTTTTCAACATACTTATTAAAGCCTCGGCTGCAAGGTTAGTTATGCACAAGTCACAGAGAAATGCCTGTCTCCTCCCTACTGCAGTTCGAGCCCATCACATTCACAGTGCATGGCTGACATCTGGTGGTCAAACTACATCACAGCATGTGCTTTATTTAAATGTGCGTCACACTCAACAAACCAGGCTTTACACATAATAAGCAAAGTAATCTACTATACACTGGGGCTTGCTTCCAGATCAGAGGCTTTGAAGTTTGATGATGTGTTCATAAAGTGCTTTTAAAGATAGATTTGGGACGGGAATAGACAAAAACTTTATGCATAATAATAATAATAATAATAATAATAATAATAATAAAATAAAAACTATTCCCACACATATATGTGAAGGTTCTCAGTCATCCAGGACATCTTGAAAAAAAGGTTTAAGTAAAATTCCAAGAGACGTTATCAATTCTGAGATCAACTGGTAACACACAGATCAACTTATTTCCACACATAATGTATTTTTGTCTTGGAGTTGGATTTTGAGAAACATGCCTCTATGGGAGGCAAAAAAAAATCACATATTGCTAATACTGAGAGAAAAAAGAAACAATTGGGTGCCTTTGAGATAATGCCCTACGCAAAATATGCTCTCTATAATATAACATCTACAGTGCTAGACAGGATCCTACCGGTACAATCCGATCATGCGATTGTACCGGTCTATTACGGAAGTGCCTTGTTGGAAAAGTGGATGTTCTTCTTTAGTGTGCCCCCTACAGCATGAATTTTTCTGAGTTGACAAATTTCAAATACTTCACCCTATGCAACCCAAGCTTGAATTATATGGATTTAAATAATTTCCTTTTTCTCCTAGATATGCCTCTGCTGAATAAAATAAAATAAGAAAGTCCTGTAGGAATTTGTGAGAACTTGCAAAATACACATACGAAAGCCCTTAGATTAATGACACCAGTGGTTAAATAATTCCAAAATATATGTCTTGATTTTTACTGTTTTGTTATTAGAAAACTATAGGGAGCGTAAATCCAAATTGTATTCATATCTGTGAAGCACGAATACATTGCATGATGTAGTTGAAGTACCAAGTCCCTATGCAATGCCTGCAATATCCTCTCTCTTGGCTTTTTTTTTTTTCATGAGAGTGTGTGTTGAAAATCGTAGGTTCATTGTGGCCATAGTAACCTTTAGATATTCTTTTGCTTCTAAGATAAACAGTGTTATCCTAGGGATAAGATTATTTCACTGTTGATTTTCAAGCATATTGCATGTTGCAAATTTATGACAGCAACTACCGTGACAACAATAATACCATTCAAAAGAGCATTAGCAGTTAATTAGAAAATGCAATTAGTTTAAACTTGGCTCCTTGCACCATAATCAATGAAGGTGTTAAAGATGGGCTTAAATGTTGGGGGCGATGTGACTCGGAATAAGTGGTGGATCGATTACATCAGGTTTGAATGGCCCTCTCCAAAACAAATTAAGTTTGGTGAACTATCAAACATAATTTAAGCCAAACCGTGCTTAAGAAAATCCGAGATACTTTATTTAGGTGGTTTCTAAAATCAAGAAGATGTACCTACTATAGCGCTGTCAAATCAAAATAATAAGGCTCAAAACAAATGTTGCTGAGATTCTAGCTTTTTACAAACATCCAAATTATGTATTAAAAAAGATTTTTACGTTTGCATGTTTCTTTTGTCCATATTGCCAAAAAACAAAAATGTATTGCCAGGTCACACAGATTTCAAGCAAGTCATGTCATATGTAACTGTACCATTTCTTTTTTTAAAGACACACTAATGCTCGTACTAGTGTACATCTGCTCAAATGGAATCAAGTCACCATTATTGACATTTTTGACATTGTTGCAAACATGCAGTTTTCCTCCATTTTGTCACCGCTCCTGCAGCACTTACCTTGTAGGCCACTTGTTCAATTGTCAGTGGCCATGATAGCAATAACAGTTTGCTATCATTCTGTCAACATGGGGCAGAAAAACATTAGCTCGCTCAGAAAACAAGCACACGCCAGGTGGTGCCGTCTCTCAGCGGATAAGCAATTAGCTTTCTAGGGGCCAAAACTGCAGTTTGTCCCACATAGAAAACAAGCGCCACCTGCGTGTGCAGCCGAGCAGAGCCAAGATTCTGCATCACATAATAGAAAATCAGAACATCCAACAGGGGAGTGTCAAGTCGCCCTTTTCTGAAAATGTTTTTAAAAGAGGTTGACAGGAAAATGAATAGATTGGCTAATAAGAAAGGGGAAAGGCAATGGGATAATTTCATGACATGAGTGTTGAAAGGAAAGGATTCTGGGATGAAAAAGCTTGCTAATTAGCCAAGTGAAACATTAATTAAATCTTTGACAGGAGAGAAAAACTGAATATGGTGAAACATGTAGTAGGAACAAAACTTTTGCCTGATATTCGAATTATGCTGAAAGTAAATAGTAAAGTATCTGGTGTAATGTCCTACAAAAATCAGTTATGCAGAAGAATTTTGTAATTTTGTCCTGGTCTTTGTAAAATTATAAAAAAATATAACTTTTGAACTACTTGAAATTCTCAGGCATTGTCATCTTGTGAAGTCTTTAAACTGTTAATTATGTAGTTGTATAATTTCCAAACTAAATCCTGTAAATTTGCAAAATATTTTATAATTTGGGCTATTATTTCTTTACAATAAACCACTCTTGTTCTACATTTTTTTATCAATTTTCAAAAGACAGAAATGGTTGAAGGGAAAACTAAAATATATGGTGGATGATTCAGGATATATCAGAAAAGGGCCACATTCAAAAAGCAACATGAAATATACATTTTAGTCATAATAATGGATAGAACCACTTACTGAGGCTACAGTCTATCCTGATACAATCTGGCGGGAGAGAGAGCGAAATGGTGAGATTAAATCAAAAGAGGGAGAGATAGAAGAGAAGAGAAAGAGAGAAAACAAAAACATTTTACATCCTTCAAGGTACATTCTGCAGACAACCAAGCATTGCTCTGGGGCCACCATCCGGGGACAGGCTCTGAGTCAGGATCACCCTTTGTATCTGTCACCAACCTTCATCAGTTTGTTCATTCAGTCCTCTTTCCAAAGCACAGCAGAAGGCAAGATCCACAGCAAAGCAGGTTGGTGGAACAGCATAATGCAACGTTTTAGCTATTAATGTGATTTAACCCTGCAGTATAAACAAAGATCTGTGATAAACAATTTGGTTTAAACCTTCTGTGGTGTTTTCAGTGTTCACTAATGTAAAAAGTATATTAGGCCTTATTTTTTTTTTTCAGGTCACTGGCATTGGGTTATTTTCTGCAACATATTAAAAATGATCCATCTATCCTTAACCTCCTCTATTCATTATTATCACTTTGAAGGACCTGGAGTTTGGTGGGGAAAAAAAGGTATATGAATGTAAAAGATAAACAGTTAAATATGGTGGAAAGAGTCAATCTATTCATATAGAAATGTACAGATTTATGCATCTCTAAATGCTTATAATGGTGGGTGTCATGGGGGCTGGAGCTTATCCCAGGGCTTACACTGACCTAAAGAGTGGCACTTTCACAAAACCATTTGTGATGGACCAATCTGATAAGGTATAAATTCCAACAATGATCAATGATCAGAGCCTTGAAATTGTCTGATGTAGGGGCCATAGAACCGACTGTCTGTTATGTTTATGGACAAAGAATGCATTTTTGAGCAAATTCATAGCTTTAGGAACCCACTTTTTACCCACATGTGGGCGGTTGAAAATCAATTATTACCAGTGAAAAGCATAATTCCTTCATCAGTTTGAGGCTGTTTGAATGACATCCATACTAATTAATAAAATATTAGCAAAAGTATTACATTTGCTTGTAATTAAGATCATTAAGATATATACAAACTTTAATTTTGGCTGTAATTCTTTTGTCAGTTGCCCCCTCACCTTTATTTTGCAGACCAAAGAATACTGGCTGCGTAAAAAAAAACACCACACAAGGGTTAAAATGCTTTGTCTAATTGGAAGGTTTTATTTTAGTAGACACTGAGATTAAGCTGCCATGTGGCTCAGCTGTTATTTATTTATCATCACAATAATTATAAAACAAACAGCACATCAAGCATTATAAAATCTTGAATTTTTTCCAAGAAATTTGAGCTTTATCTCCACATTATAAAATGTTTTAATTCAGGCCTAAGTCACTTAAACAGTCGCTTTATTAACTTGCAGAGTTGTTGCACTCAAACTGGGAATGAAAATCCTTGTGTTTATTGTGTCTGCCACGCTGTCACAGCAGCAGATGCACCGTCTCACACCTTTATTTTTACCGCCCTTTACCTGGCAATTGGAAAAACACTTGCCTTCTGCAATACTATGGCCATGAGAAACCCGCAAGGGGAAAAAAACAAGAAAGGGTGATCTGCCCATCCCAGCCACCTCACGCCTGGTGCACACAAAACGCGAGTAATAAGATTCTACCACTGTGGTTGATTTTCAGCTAATGGAGTCATAGAATCAGAGCAATGAGGTTTTGTGTGTTATAGAGTGGCAAAGCAAATTCCTACAAGAGAAAATCACAGTATTTAGCACTGTTTACAACTTTTAGTGGTTTATTTATTGATACATAAAAAGTGGGCAAGGCGGGCCAAAATCAGAGAGAAAAAGTCAAAATTGTAACAGTCATAACTTTAAAATGATTTGTGCCAGATTAATGACAACTTCAGGCATTGT
The DNA here is from genome assembly GCA_024416835.2 of Perccottus glenii. Lineage (NCBI taxonomy): Eukaryota > Metazoa > Chordata > Actinopteri > Gobiiformes > Odontobutidae > Perccottus > Perccottus glenii. The sequence goes on from CM044546.2 coordinate 22,785,585, forward strand.
TCTACACTATGTGAGGTCTTTAAACTGTTAAGACGTGTGGTCCTCAGTTATAGCCTTTTAAAAAACTGTAAATGTTATTATTTTGTACTTGGGGACGTCCAAATATTTTCAAAATAAATCACATTATGTTTTTCAAATTTTAAATATAACATACTGCGGATATAATAAGTTATTCTATTAAGTGCGTGTGCATGTGGCAGTGTGGCTGGGTTGGGGTCTCGAGCTGTCAACCGCTACAGAATAGTGGACACAAACAGTCAGGGACCAGCATCAGATTGAACACAGCTTTCAAAAACATTTGTTCCAAAAAAACTTTTGAAATGTTTTCCTAAAAATTACAAGGTTCTATCTTCCAAGGTAATTTTTTGTTATTGACAATCTTGTTTTAACCTATTAACATTTTATGTTGTAGTGTTAGTGTTGTTGGACTTTTTGTCTGAAAGAATTCCATCGTTGCCAGATATAACCTTATCATTCGAAGGAAGCGAAAAGAGTGTTTGCTAAAAATTCTGCAGAATTCAGGGGCTCTGACACAATGGCAGTGTGGCATAATTGCAGATTTAAAATTCTTGTGATTAATTAGCAGCATTGTAATTCTATTGATAAAGCCAGCATTCTTGCTGGCTGTGACATTCTTGCTTGCTCTTGCAAAAAAGAGAGAAAAAAATACTTTGAGACATAAAAAAGCATGCCCCATTGAAAAACCCATGGGACTACAGCTGTGAGCCGGTCTCTCAGACTGTTTGATCCGAGGGCCGCAGACATACAAGCCATTGAAGGGATGAAAAGTTCCATCGTCGGAGTGTTGGCCAGGTGAACGTGAATGAGAGACAACAAGAGAGAGAAGGCATAGAGAGAGGAAAGATAGAAAAATGGAAGCTTAATTTACTGTATAATACCATCGCCCAGTGGCCTGTCTCTAGTGGTCTAAACCCCTGTAATTTGGGTTACACATTTGTCACATGCTCCACCTCACTTAAGCCCCTTGTTCCTTCAAGAATCTGGCCAGTCTTGAGTATCTGGAGCAAGTAGGAAGGTCATAGCCATTTATCAGTGATGAAATGTTAATGAGCTTTAAGATTGGTTATCCCATGAAAATGATCCATCTTCCTTTTCTCCTTGTAAGGATTTCATTTCTTAATGTGTCCGTCAATTTGCAAACACACATTTATAAAAACCTAATGGGGATCCCTGAAATGGATTTTAGTGACCTCTCAGCTAAAGCTGTGTCAATATAAAATGAACCATGAACAGAAGCGAGGCAGGAGACAGGAGAAAGACCACCTTAAAACGTTAGAGACAGGTTAGACTAGGGCGAGGCTGAAAGTCTGGCCTTGAAGTTTGTGATGGAGCTTTTTTTTTTTAATGGGACAATGGTACTATGGCTCAGCACAAGAAGTTTGAATGTTGTCAAAGTAGCTTCCTATAGCGACCACTTTATCAGTTTGTAGAGAAAACGTTATGTCATTTGCCCCTTCACTTTAAGATTAAGGTAGGGCTGGTCCATAAATCAAAATAATTTTATTAATTGGAAAATCTTTAATGAGTTAGGAATCTATTAGAATGATCTATCTATTATGTGAGAACAGCAGCTCATAAATGTGCTGTTAGTGATAGTTTTCCAGTGCCAGTGCTAAACTAAATGGCATACAAATTTGAGCATATAAAAAAGTTAATGTTTAAAATAAATCTAAACCGAGAATCTAGAAATAAAAGTTGCCTAGCCCTTTGTTACTGTACGATTGCCTAATGACCTATAAAATGTAAGAACAGATATGAAACCATTTCCCCAACAAACTGACTCAAGTGGCCTTTCACACTTTCAGATGCTTACGTCACTAAAAACAGAGTGAGTGATGAGCACACGGGGAATGGGAGGTCAAATGGGTCAGGAAAGTCTCCTGTCCTACCGAGGTTCACGGTGAGCTTGACCCGGCCTCCGTCCAGCTCCAGTCGCAGGGTGTCGGCCGACTCCTTGGACGTGGTGGCCATGAGCAGACCGTAGGCCCGCTGGGACATGAAGCGCAGCGCCACGTCCTCTGCCTCTGTGTGCATTGTCACTGGCATAATGATCTTCAGGTACATGCTGCCGTCGTAACTCAGCACTGTGGCCTCTGGAGAAAACGCAAAACAGATAGATGATTTAAGACCATATTTAGTAAGTTGTGCAATTTTGCATAATGTGCTAATTTGGGATTATGTAACAGGGAGTGGCCTATTTTGTGGCATATTAAGACTGCACTAGTTAGGGGCTGAAGTGGCAGCCAGCTCATTTGAATAACTACCACTAAGGCCACAAAACACAAAACAGCACAGCCCCTTTACACATCATGTCTAAAACTGACCCCTCAGTCTTTATCACATTGTCAGCAGAAAAACTCCTGAGCAGACAACGGGTTTCAATGCTAATAGAGTCTTTATTGTAACAACAAATGACCCGAGCAGACTATCCCGGGCACTACTGAAGTTCTGCACACAGAACTCAGGTTTTATACATTTTCTCACATGTCATGTTACAAATTTATGAGAACTGCATGGGGGAGAAAGACCCCCTCCTTCTAGTGGAGACTGAACATCCCCCAGGATGACCTTTGTCCCAGTTTTAAGGTGTCTCCCTGTGCCTGGCATCCATGTCCTTATCTTTAACCAGATCTTTTCTTGTATGTGAGTGTGTTAAACTAATTATGTTTAAAACATGTATACTGACATTATGTTTTATCTCTTCTATTGATAAACTATTAACTATATTATTATCGTACCACTCTTGATTATTATAAACCAAACAAAAGCATAAACTAATAAAGTGCATAATGTGAACACATGGACAATTAAGTGACTAAATATGTATATACAAATAAAATATATACATCTAAAATATTACACTACAAGTAACCAAAATATTAAACTCATTTTGTAACTTCAATAACGAATGTTGTGTGATTTTTTTTTCTCTTTTACAAAGTTTGTCATGATTAACTGTGAATAATATTGCCCCTCTGTGTATCTTATAAATCTATGGATCTATTTATTTTTTTATTGCTGTGCTTGTTGAATTGTGAATCTGATTAAGCTGATGCCAAGGACAAAATTGAGACACGCTTCATTTGGTGAAAAATTTGCTCTATTTGCTCCTTTTTCAGCTCGCATGCCTGTACTAATCAGTGCTGCCTTTTAAATAATGTCATGTCATGTCATAAAGTAATCTGTTGTTAAATCTGTGCCAGAGTACTATAACTCCTGACTCCATAAAAGTATGTAAACAATTGTCACAAAACAAATTTAGTTGAAACTGGTAGGCGATTAAGCCCTAAGAAACATTTGATCACAGAATATATTCTTAATATGTATGTAAATGTATGTCAGGTGAAGACAGCACACACAGGAAAACAGTAAAAAAAAAAAAGCTTTGCTCAAGAAACACTCATTTTTATTCATAAATGACTTTTTCTAAATTGTGATGTTCTGCCGCTTGGTGAATTAAATGTGATCATTTTTTCCAATTACATTTTCCTTTAAAAGGAGAATTTACCACCTGAAGGGAAAAAAAGACAAAGAAAGCTATTTTCTATTTAAATTCTCCACCTGAAAAATCCATTCAAAAACATTCTTGGCTTGAGAGACGAGCTACTTAGCACAAGTCAGAGCTGTTGATTGACAGTGTGGAATTAACCAGCCATAAATAGATGGCGCGTTAAATGACAGGCGCCCTAGGACTGTTCTTCTTCAGCAGCGTGGGTCGATATGTGTCACCATAGGTGAACGTGAGTCACTGTCACCGGATACTTTGGATACAGTCAGCTGGGATTTGGAGAGAGTACAAGAACATTTCGCTAAAAGATACAAAATGTGAGCTATATGGAGCAAGGAGGGGGAGGGGGGGTCAGGGAGATTTAAAATATGAGTGGCACCAAGCATAAAAACGTCAAATACATAAATACAGGAGCACTCGCTTCTGCCAATACAAGCCATTCTACAAGAAAAAATGCTACTTTAAACACACTGCAGCTTGGAGGAATGATGTAACACGTTCTGGGGTTCTCCCTCAGCTCAATAAAATCAATTGCCCTTTAAAGCTCTGCACTTCCGTAACAAAAGAAAATGTACAGCTGCTTATGAAAATGTGACCTCTGCCACATCTTTGCAGCAACACAAAACTCCACTAGATGGCACAAGAGCACTGCGAGTACCCTAATATCACCTTTCACAAATGAAGACATTTCATCCTCCAGCTCCACTGTCCTGATTTGAATCCACTCTCTCGTTCCCTCATTAGCCCTCTGGTCCCTCACAATCTCACTCCGTCATGGCTCAGTCATCTCGGCGGACGTGCAAAGACAAACCACCAGGTAGGAAGCCCGCAGCTAATTGGGGATGAATCCGAGGTACGTGCCGTTGTTTCGACTAGCTCACCTCGTCTCGGCGGGGCCCCTGCACCACCTGGGTTTGTGAGACTGGCACAGATGGCTGCAGTAGGCCTGGATGCTCTGCTACGCTGCTGCCAGATACACTTTCAGCTTCTATTCCCCGCTCTGAGTCTGCAGGCCCTATATCTCCCTGCCTGGGGTGCCATTTGGTTTGTACAAAGTTCCCTGTGGAGCTTTTGCTTCTACTGTACAGCAGCTGCTCGGGTGTGTCAGACACAAGTCAGCATGTTGTCAAATGCTCATTGTTACACTTGTTTCCAGCTTTAGCTCTGGCTGTAGTGTATGCAGTGTAGTGTTTATAAAGTAACTGTTTTACTTCACGCTAGAACATGTTTTATCTAATGAAGATACTCATATACAGTATGTTTATTAGAACAGTGCCACTACTAGGGCTTGCAAATTTTATCTTATTGTAATATCAACAACCATAATGTCCATATCACAAATAACTACACATATTATAATAATAGTGTTTATTTGATCCAGTTATACTTAATTGTTTTATATGTTCTGTTTATGGTGTGGAATCATGGTCAGGATCTGAAGGCCTAAATAAATGCAATTTACAGATTTTTGCTTATCAGATACTATTGTGTGTCAAATATCTCAGGCATGTATTTACACAGGACCCAACAGATGATGATGATGACATTTATAGGCAGTGTTGTTCTATGTTATATGCTCTTGCAAGTTCAGTTCATGCACAGATGAAGTGAAGTTGCATCTAAGGTACTATACCCTTTGTATACTGCATCTTTACGGACTAACTAATTACAACGCTTTAATGTTGATGCTCTGTGGCTGTTTCGACTTCTGTTTTATTATGAAGGCTGCTAGGTCTGGGCCAGTTCTGCCTCTTAAAGAAAAAGGTTCTGCTGCAATTTTAACAAAATCTCCCAACAGTTTCAATCCCTTTCTCTTGCACTGGTTCTTTGATTTTTAATAGTATTTTCAGCGTCATTTTTAATAACACTTTTATTAAAATTTGTTGCTGAGTCTTGGTTTAATACTTTAGCTTTGATATTGTAAATTGGAGTGCCGGTCATGTCTATCTGTACTTTTTCTTAAGTAAATAAATTATGTATTTCCTTCACCACTATGTAACCCACAATGTTTTATTTTTTGAGAATAATTGGGGAGTAATTGCTTTGATGTTTCACCACAGGTAATCTAAATTTTGGTCTTTTTTAAAGTAATTTTGAAACTTAAACCAAAATGAGTAATTTAAATAAAAAGGCCATAGAAAAAGATTGTGAATAAGTAAATATGAGATTCAATGTAAAGCAAAGTATATATAAACAAGCATCTTCACAACACCATACACTCCTGTACTCACCTATCTCACAGTTAGTGCCCAAGAACCCAGTGCCGGTGCAGTCACATATGTATCTGTTCCATCCCTCTTTACACAGGCCAGCGTTGCCACAGGGGGCGCTGCTGCACCTCTTCTGCAGCTCGCGGGTGCAGAAGCTGCTGACACCCATAGCGCTCTGGATCTCGGCCAGGCGGCGAACATCGCGGCTCTTGCCATCGATGAAGAGATCGCGCACGCAGCCCACGTAGCCATAGTTCAGGAGCGCTGTCCAGACCTCGGGAGGCAGGATGAGGTCCGATTTGGACTCGGGAAGTCCGCCTAGGTACATGTCACTGTCCAGGTCCAGGATCTCGCTGCCCTCGGGAGAGCTGAAAGGCATGCTGCGGCTGTTCACCGAAATAGATCCTAAGATAAAAAAATATACAAAACATTAAGAGTATTAAATAAAATTGAAGTTTAGAGCTTACTCTAAACTTCTAGCTCTGAGTTCAGCATCAGACGACTGCAATCCCGTAAATATGTCCACGTTTATTGTCCTTTGTTTTACTAAGCTTACTTTATCCCTTTAGATGGTTTATTATTTTATTTTATTTTATTTTTTGAGCTGTTTCTTCATAAACAAACACTAATATATTATGGTAGCTATTACTTTCCTTGTTGACACCACTCCTTTTTCAGCTACCAAGTGATTGACCAAAAACTGAATGTGCTGAACATCACAAATTTGTCTAATCCTTGACAAAAGCGAAGACGACGTCTTGAGGTCTCTTTTTCATAGATAATTTATATTACAATATATTATAATATGATTGAACAGTCTTCCTAAAAATGAATGAGAAAAACAACTGGGCAATGCTTGTTTAACTTCCTCAAAAATATGTCATTCAGAAAAATAAATAATAAAAAAATAATAATAATAATAATCCTTGACTGCGTTAACAAATTTGGGTCACAAAGTCACCCACTTTTCACTGAGAAAACATTTGATGTTGACAGAATATACAGTAGAATGATTCACTTTGCTTATAGAGTTTTCACTCAAAATGCTAAAACTTTATTCTGTTGCACGTTTGAAGAGGTTTGCTTTAAAAAATAAATAAATAAAAATTAAATTTTATATATAATGCCAGTTTTGTCCATAGAAGAACTATGTGAACTATTTTGCAAAAGGAAAATCTGATTGGAGAAATGCTTTAAAACAGTAAACTTAATTCTGCTTTATACATGTTTTCTTGGTTTTAAAAGAAATAAAAACGGCATCTTGAACCAAGGTGGGCAGATAAGTGCGTGGGCAGCGCTCGGATGAGAAAAATAAATGGCTGGGTAAAGGACACCGAACACAGACAGAGGGACGGAGAAAAGATTGAGAGCAGATGACAGTGATGTCTAATGTGTCTGTAATGGGCTAAATGGAGGAGAAGGGATGCAGAATGCAGCGGGAGTGGGTGAAACAAAAGACCCTCTCTCTTTCTGTGATTAACGACTCCGTCTTAATTTTCTATTAAAAGCCAATTACAGCAGGAGCAGCGGTGAGATAACAGGTGCGTGCACACACACTCACACACACACACCGTCTCATTCACACCCTTCCTCATTATAAGACGCCATTAGGGGAGATAGAATGTCCAAGGTGCTCACCCGTCTACAGATCATTCATCAGAGCGCACACACTCGAGCATGCAGATGCTTCTGTTTGGGCCCACATGCAGGCAGTCATCAAAACCCCACTGATATCCATATAATATTATAATAATAATTGATATTATCAGTCACTTAGTGTGTGTAACTAATTTCTAGTTTGGATTTAGAAAAAATGTGCTTTCACACTTAAGAGCCATGACAAGTGTTTGTATTTATGTAAAACTGATGGCCGTACTATGGGCCAGATTTACTAAGCTGCACCATTTTTGTGAGGTGCTACTTTAAATGTGTGCCAGCTAGTGGAGTATTTATTTGCAAATGTATGCATGGCATGGGGCTGGAAGGCAGCTTGTTCCAAAAACTATTGATAGTAATACAATTGCAAAACAGCGCAATATATAAGCACAAGGCTACTGTGTGGCAGTCGATGATTTGTTGGACAGAATCAATGTCCAAGATGGGTCAAGTGATTCTACATTATTTATGCTGCTCATTTAGTACAACTCTGACTCACAAAGGTGCTACAGTATATAAACCAGCAGCGGCACTCTCCCCTGTTTATACTGTTGTTGTGTCCTTGGGCAAGACACGTAACCCTGCTTGCCTTACTGGTGTATGAATGTGTGTGTGAATGGGTGAATGAAAGCACAATGTAAAAACAATTTGAGTGCGTATCGCTATCTAAAATCAATGCTATTTACTATTTCTTTAATTTAATTGCTGTGCTGAGTCATGAACCTGATTTGGGTAAAGCTAGATGCAAAGTTAATTTAAATGCTTTTGTCTATTTAAAGGAACTAACTCAGTGTAAACAATAGCAACTGTCGGCAAGTGAAGACCCATATTGACCAAACATTGCTGTAAAAAGGTAACTATCTCTTGGTCAAGCTCACACTTGTTTAAACCAGTGCTCACCTTTCCTCCCTTCCCTCTGGAAATCCACATGGCACCATTCCCCGTCATTGACCTTCTTGTTGCTGGCCTTCAGCTTGGTTTTTCCAGATCCCATATCAATCAGCAGGTACAAAAACCCGTCCAACAGCTCCATGGCGAAGTAATCAGTCTTCAGCTCCCTCCCGGGCTTCTGCTCTTTGGGACCCTGTGGGTGACCGTGGCTGAAAAGAAGAAGGCCGCTGGGCTCTGTTGTGCGGAAGTCAAATGAAATGGAGCCTGTTTTCTTGGTGTTCCACTTGGGTAGGGAGATGTATGACTCTGGGGACTCGAATGTCACTGGGTCCAGAGCGGCCACATCTTCGCAGCGAAACACCAGGTCGCCATTCAGGGTAATTTTAGGGTCTCGCTCAATGGCTAGCCGTGAAAGCTCCAGCTTGAAGTCATTGTTCTTGTAAACCACCTTTAACAAAGAAAAAAAGAGCACTTACAAAACTTTATAATTTTGATTTTCTCAAGATTTACTACTGTTGGGAGTTTGATCTTAATCACAAAACTGAGTTGTAACAAACATCATTCAGCATCATTCAGCCCGCACTACAGAGAGTGTGCAGATGCATCCTAATTGCCCGTATTAATTCCAAGTGGCTGCTGGGAAATCTTGTCAGCGTGTGGAAATGATGAATCAAAACATGAATGGAACACTCGCTCTTGAACAGCGGTGCACAAACCACAATGGAGCAGGCAGCTGCGGAGGCTGCTTTCCCAACTTGATGCCACCACTCACTCATTAGAAATTTATGTCAGAGGAACGCTTTGTTGACTTCTGTTGGAAGTTTAGGACCCTGTTTTTCAGGACTGTTTGAGCTGCATTGAGCTCAAAATGTGATACAAAATGGGTTTTACACAGAGGATGTGTGAGTTGCCATATATAATACAAACCTAAAGATTTTTGCAAATTAGACATAAGGAATTTCTGTGAAGGTATGGTAAACATGAGGTGGTGCTCAACATTAGAAACATTAGAATTACTGTACTGGACACAGCTAGTCTGCGCTCACAAGCCTGCTTTGACCCTCTTGAATAAAGCTTGGACTGAACTGAGAAAGAAATCTTTTATGTTTGCCGCTTATACTGCTGCCTCCAGGACAGGACACTCTTGTTAAAGAGATTTTTAATCTCAATGAGTTTTTATCCTGGCTTAATAAAAGTTAAATGAATAATAATAATAATAAAAAAAACTAAGGAAGTTAAGGAATTAGATCATAGCGGGGTACCAAGGTCTTGTCAATGTGTTTGAAACATAGTCTGCTACTTGTTTTCTCTTTGAAAAAGGGCAGCAAAGACATGACAGAATGTAGAGCACAAGCTACAGTATGGTGCTGGCACATTTCAACATCAACAGAAAACCCTGCAATCTACATATGACTGTACAAAGCTTTTGCCATGTCATGAAGAGTTGCATCGTTTGATAACTGCCAATATATCTTTCTTTGAAACTTCACTTGTGAATGTGCTCACATATTGTCATATGTTGTCACATGACCCCAGTGGTAGATGAATCGTTGCACCTCCCACACCTTCAATGTGTCAAACCTACATACTTGTCCCACGCAGCCCATCATTGACTTGACTGACGGATTATGTCAGTTGCAATACATTGGCTGCACTTTCCAACTTTAGGTCTGTCTCATGAAGTGCAAACTGTTTGTTGTTGTACAGAGAGCTATCACAAGTGTGTTTACGCGGAATAAAAGCAACATTTCACTGCTCCAGGGGACATTCCAAAAGAGAAAAGAGAAGTGCACGCTGCCTACGGCCTTAATGCAAATGTCTCCGTCAGCCTTTGAAGAAACACGGCTCTATTGTTTCAACTCAAAGTACACGTCTCTGCCTCACTGTGTGCATTCATAATGGATTGAGCGCTAAAGGCAAAGTAAATTATCCTTGTCTTTTATAGTTTTGCTTTGCCTTTTATTTGTTTAACACTCTGTAGAAGGCATCGAGAAAGGCTGTCCTCCAGGTAACACTGTGAATGCTGAGGTCTTGGCAGTGTTTGTGTGTGTTCCGCAGGTTTTCACACACACCCCTCTGTCAAGTCTCTGATAGGAAGCAAGGAGAAAAAGCATCTCTTAATACCTTAGCCTACACACTTTTGTGGCATAGCTGTTTTTTGTGGCATAGGCTTTGGGACGACCACAGAAAGGTTGAATTGCAATAATTACACATCTGATTAACCCTCTGAATCCAAGCATGAAATGTAAAGTCACAAATCACAAGCTAGTATATGCAGAGACTACGACGTGTGCTCATTGGGTGGTATGTGTGTATCTTCCCGATCAACCAAATTATTTTGCCACAAACTAAGCTAAACTAAAAAAAAAACACTTGATGCATTTTTTGCCTATTTTAAAGCTATTTCGACTGTCATGTTTTGGGTACATTTTACTTTCAAATGCACAACAAATGGATCTGAGATTTTATAGAGCAGTAGATAATTTTGTATTAAGTTAGCTCATGCTAGCGTTTCTTACTACATTTCCCTGATTGCTTTAAACACAAAAGCAGCTGAAAGGGAATTTAGTAGGCTGTCCTTAAAGCTGGAATGAAAGAGAAATCAAAGAGATTAGTGGAGTACACTGAATAAATAGTTTGTGGTGTCTGAGATTCAGCTACAGCTGTTGTAGGGGATTGGCATTTAGCTACAGCCTTGACAGGGAAAAACCAACACATTTTTGTGACAACTGAAATCTTGTCCATAAAGGAGATACATTCTCCAACACCAGCCTCATGGTATACTGAGGGTTACGTCAAAGACTTTCCAGTTGTGTGTATAGAGCATACAATTGAGAATTTTTTAAACAAATAATAATATAAATAAAATAAGAAACTCCACAATCATTTGTTAAAGGTGCCTTCTAAAGCATTAAGTAACTCAAAAAAGATTTTCAGAACAGCTTGTTCTAAACTTACAAATATTTTTTTTTGCCAGGACACAACATGACTACTCTATTGATCTTCCTATTACAGACATATTCCATATCAAATGTCGAGTAAATGTTCCAGTTAATGGCTGGATACATTTATTTATTTATTTATTTATTTATTTATTTATTTATTTATTTATTTATTTATTTATTTATTTATTTAAGCATGTTCCAAATCAGCCTGGCCTGTGAGACTCATTTATTGTCTTTGAAAAGTGAATGCACCTGTCCACCAAGCTTAATCCTATCTGACCAATTACAACCAATCCTCTACAACAGGGCGGGCTTTAGGCAATGCTCTGTTTTAAAGATAGGTTGTATGTTTTTTTTTAATTGGGAGTGTATTCTGCATATGTTGGTACTGCCCCCTGAATTCTGATTGGTCCAATTGCATTTAAAAAGGTACCATTATTTTCGGTCAGACTCATTCATTTGTATAGTGAAAAAATTTTTAAAATTTCTGCTCAGGCTAGCTTTTAATTTACTTTAAGATATAGAATAATGCACATTCTTGAGCCTCTGAAAGCACTTTACCAGAGTTTGATTTGTTCTATCACTGGAAATAACTTAATCCAAACACATCACTGTTTGCTTCATGAGAAAATGAGAGGATCGCTTTCCAAAATTTATGAACTTCTAAATCCATTCTAAATAAGCAGATATATTTACCATTATTTTTGAGAGTAAAATCTTAAATTATCTTAACGGAAGAACATCTTTAGTTACTTCTAAGTAGTATTCTGTCCTATTTTGTGTATGTGGTAATATGTTTTCATTTGTATTTATTATTGTACAGTGAAAACCCACTTCTACTTTCATGAATCTTCATTATTTTCTTCGGAATAAATCAAGCTGAAAAAACACATTTTTTCTCTCATCTCACCGACAGTGCTTTCATGCAGTGCAAACGTGCTGAATTACTGCCATTACCCTGTGTATCACACCAGCTCTTGTTTGTATTGGGCCGTTTTCATATTAGCACTACTGGAGGGCTAATCATGGCCGATGTGGTTATCTGTATTGGTTTTTGACTATCTCATTTCAGCAGACTGCTGCTGTCATCCCTCATTGTCGTCTGCAGTATTTCTTTCAAACGCCTTCCCTTGTCTCCATTCTGCTGCATCCTTTTTCAAAAACCACTTCCATGCAAAGAAAAAAGTCGCACGCATTATTCTTGAAGTCACATTGGTTATGGCTTCACATGTACCCTCCCGAGCACCTCATAACGTTGGCATTAGTGCAGATTAGTCCTGGTAATTAGCCATGATAACGCTAAAACGGTTGCTAATAAGGCGTGAGCTCTCATGGCTTGAGGTGTTGAAGTTGAAAGAGATTTTATTGATATATTTTTTCCATCTTTGTTTGCCTTGTCTATTAGCCAGCTTCTTATAAAAGTAGCTGTTCAATGTCACCGTAAGTGTGTATGTACTGCATATGCATATTTTCATCAGACTTTAATGCTCTGCAGCATTGACCATTCAAATACATCCTCCTGCTGATAAACACTTATCTGTGCTCAAACAGAAAGGAACAACTAACAGAGGTTAAGTGTTCAAAGACTGGCACTTGACTAAATATATGTAAATGAGAACTTATTTTTTTCAAATGTGTAATCATGAATGCTGTGTAATGTTAAAATCTGCAATCCTTGAATGTAGTGACACATAATGACCCCTCTCAAGACCATGCTCTAAAATCTGGACAGTGGTCATATCTGATGTGGCCTGACCAAGCCTCTTTCATGGAACCCTCGAGGGAGGGTGCCACCAAACAGGGATATACCTATGTCCACCAGAGGGCAGGCTCCAAAAGCTGAAATACTCCAAAGGAGACTTTACAAGTGTAAAAATCATGTTTACAGCCTTGTAAAAAAAAAAAGATGGCTCTGGTCTCTAGAGCTAAGTTTTTACTACATAACAACTCTGGTGTTTATGCTATCTGAAAACTATTTCATTTTATTATGCGAGAACAGCAGAAAAGCCCAGATGTAACCACCATTTTATTGCCCTGTGGTAAGGACAATATTGGTGAATGTGGGAGCAATGGGCAAATGACATTCATGTTTATTTACAATCAATGGACCAGACTTAGGTTTTCCCTGGTTTGCATTAAGAGACCTCCTACAGTGACATTATGTTTTTTTTATTTTTTTATATTGTTGTATCTAAGCTCTGAACTGACCTATGACAAAGCCCTGCTAATCACATTCCCTGCAGCCATTCAATAGACTTGGACATAGTAAACCTTGAACTTAGAGTGCAGAAAATCCAGCTTCTTTTAAATCTCAGCGCTCTAACAAACTTGTCTTTTCACATATCTCTATTCCTCATCCTCTCTCAGCAACCACAACTGTGCACTGGACATATTTGCACATATTACTATTATTAATAAGTTGTATTGGTTATGGTGTTGCAGGTAGCCCCCTGAATACCTCATGAAATTAGCACAAATTATTCCTGGTAATTAGCCATGAAAGCACTTAAAATGCAGCTAGACATATGCTCTTGGTGGCTTGAGGTGTTGAACTTGAATATCTTTTCTTGATATCTTTTCCCATCTTGGTAACCATGTCAACTTTGAGAAAATGTAACAGCATTCATAGCAATAGCCAGATAATAAAATGACAATAAAATGTCTATTGCACATGCACAAGAAGTCTGGAAGATATCCACAGTATTTCCATTTGTATATGTCAGCAGTCCGGGTCGTTTTACTAAGTGGCAGGGTATAAAGATTTATTAGCATGACCATTTGGGGAGCCCTTCTCAGTGCCGTGTTGAATTGACTAATCTAAACACTACATTTATTCAAACCTGTAAGCTACATAGCCATGGAAAGGTTTGTTGAAACCTTCTCTATAGCCATGGAATGTGAAAAGTAAAGTACAAACAAGAGTTCAAGGCTTCCGAGCTCTGTGAACTACGCTTATTGCACCAGCTTCTTGCATCACCTCTGGATGGTTCTCTGAATGTTCACACATTACAGCCCCCCGGAAGATGGTAGTAGGGCTCTCGCAGCATAAAGTCCTAGTGAGGAAATTGAGTGGGTTGTGTTTATAGCCTACATGTAAATCAGGATAGACTATGTGTGAAAGGGACTATAGTGAGACGACAGATTGAAATGCAAAGTGTGAAGTTACAAAGGCTGTTTAAAATTGTTGATCCAATGTCTTCTGAACAGTGTTGTATGTGATATTTAGCATGTCCTGTTTCCTCTTTCTAGCAGGTATAACAGGCTAACAAAAAGCTTGCAATTTCCTCAAGGGTATCTCTATCGATTTGTTTTGTCATTGAGAAACTCTGCAAGTTGGTCTTCAGGTCTAAGATGCAAAATAATCACTTCTTACTCCTGAATGTTTTCTGTTGACAACATTTCTGTGCTCCAAAAGACAATGCAGAAGATTGCTATGGTATGATAAATTCAACTATAATTGTACTAAGGGAATCTGGCGTATTGGCTGTAGAGGGCAAAGGGGAGACTGTGCAGCAGTGCTAGTCCAGTGTTTCAAATAAATGTGCACTTCTGGAAGGTGAGGTCCGAGTGGAGGCTGAAGATGTTATCTCCGAACAAAGGCACAACTCTGAGGATTCTGCAGACGACCAGATAGAGTGTCAATATGAAGTTGGGTGGCTAGGAGGGGAGAGTGAAAGGAGTAAGGGCGACAAGGAGGGCAGGAGCATTCATCCAGCGCATGGAATCCGTCGAAGAAATCAATTTTTAATTTGGCCGTCAGGATGGCAAAGTTAGCGTACAGCAACGGCACTACCACGGACTTAATTACACAAAAACTAGCCCCTGAGAACGACAAGATGAGAGGCAGGGAAGAAGTGATGGGGATGGCGGGGGAAAGAATGTGAAATGAGTGATAGCAAGGTCAAAATCGGTGAGAAAAAGAGATGGAGTTTAGCCGTGGAGGAGAGACAGATGGGGAAGGAGTAAATGCGGAAACGGGACTGCAGGGCTGAGCGGCACAAAGACCTGATTTCACACCCTGCCACTCTGCCTGGAAGACTGGAAAGCACACACACGCACATCACACGGCGTATGATCGTAGCATGTGGCTGACTCGTGCGAACACACCTCCACAAGTTCAAGGGACTCCAGTGCATCTTTTTACTCCATTTCTGCTGTGCTATAGCTTTGGATTTCTGATGCCCGGAGGCTACTGGCCGAGCGTATCAAAGGCATTTGACCATGGTGGCAGCATGAAAGTCTCGCCCCGGACCATAACGCTGCTGATAATCTGAGCCAGGCCAGTGAACTAAGACAGGATGAAACACAACACTGTCTTTCCCCCCTACCATGTATCCCGCTACACTCTACTCTACCTGCTAGTTTAGTCTTATTGCACTGCTCTTCTCTATGGACTTACATGTTAACCCACTTCAGCTGACTCACATTCACAGGATGACCCTGATCTGAAAGTACGCCAGTTATTCCTTTTAGCCCAGAATATCCTTTATTGTGAACTGGGATTTGGATTTGGAGAGACACAGTGACAGAGAACAATTCACACTCATTATTGGCGATTTTAGATTCACTAGTTCACTAGTTCTTTTCTATATATATTATAACATAATATACTTCAGCAGACTAAGATAATTAAAAGGTGATTAAATTTGTTGAGAACATTTTTTAAACAAATAACTGGCAGTGGTGATGCTTGTGTTGTATCCACTGGAACCTATACTAAGCTGAGGCCAGGCACAAATGCTAAAGATATGCATTTTTCTGGATATATTGTATATAAACTTTGTGTTGAACCCCTTTTAGTGAGCAGCAAGTTTTAGTTTAAATAAAAGGAGTAGATGTTAAAGTCCCCACTGTACCTTAGCATGTAAGGTGTTTCGGCCTTTTAAACACAAGACAACCTCTGCTAAGGCAGGCCCACCACAGACTGATCTGACTTATGTATGTGCCTGTGGTTAGTTAGACTGCCTTTTATAGCTGTGTCTGCTAATGCTTTGATTTCTCTTCTAATCCTCCTTTATTGAGCTTCAAATCTAAGTAAATCAGACTGTGTTTCATTAAAATACTCCAGTTTTTGCACTATGAAATCAGGACTCATACAAATACATAGGCTGTGAGGTCAGTCACCTTTTTGTGACAAGCTTCAGTGGTGGAAAAACGTTTTTGGACACCCTTAAAATTTTACACATTAATGAAATATTTGTGGAAAAATCTTTTGTGTTTTAAAAGGTGTGGCTGCATTAGATAGACAACAACAAATACAAATGATTCTTTTTTTTGTTTTTGTTAATTGTTAATAATCCATTACATCATCAAATCAATATTTAGTAGTCTTGAAAAGATTCTTAATGCAATATTTGGGGTGTCCAAAAACTTTTTTAGACCACTGTAGTTTTGCAATTGTGCATCACCTTAACAAACTCACGGCATGCATAATTATTATCAGAAATGGAAAACAAATACAAGTAGTATTAGTTTTCATAGTTTTCTGGGTCAGCAGTCCCTTTTGTTTGGTAAAAAAATATTACTTTATGTTTCATCACTTGGCTATACAAACTTTAAAGACATGTTTTGCTGGTGCTGACCTCTACCCAAGCTTCTAAATGAAAAAGGAAGCCCTTGGAGGAAGGTCAAACACAAAAATCAAAATGTTGCAGCTTTTTTAAGATAGATTTGGGGTATTCTTTCTTTTCCATTTCATAAAATTGCACATCTGCTTCAAAAGTACCATTTTTAATTCTCACTTCCCCTCCTTGCTTTGTTCTACCCTGCCTGATTCATTAAAATACTGTGGCTGACAAGTGTGACTTTGTGATTCTTTGGAAACACACTCCCCGTTCGATACTACACACATTCCGCTTGCACTTTAATTTATTCTCTCACTTCTGGCCATCTTCTATGCCTTATCCATTTTGCTAATTATTGGACGATCACTCACTCTTGCGCCAAGGTTTTAAATACTCCCTCTCCAACCATCTAAATTGAGTTTATTTGTGTAGCATTCGTTCCAAGTGATCTACTATATACAGCTATTGTTTTAATACTCTGTACTCTGTGGGCTGACTGTAAATCCAGCACAGTCTTGATGAGCGAGGATAGTTAAACGCCTTGGGAAGTTTAAGACCCACTTGGGATCCTTCCGATAGCAACCCAAATAATGAAAATGTAATTCCACAGGCGTAATTAAGTTAGAGATAGGGTGATTACGGTGCGATCCATTAAAAGTGATGGCAAAAGTAATTACTTATTCAATCAGCCTGGTTTTACGAGGAAATGCAACGACACCATGTCACGTTGCTGCTATAGAAGTCGTTACATTTACAAGGGCGTAATACTTTGAGCATAGATTGATCCTGCTGACAGCCTGTTAAACTGTGAATTAAAGCCCAACCTAAAAATAAAAGTCAACGTTTATAAGAGAATTGAAGAATAAAGTTTTTTTATATGGCAACTGTCCCCTGGGATATTTTGCATACATCTGCATTTGTAGATATGCACAGGAAAGATGCAAAACACTTCACTGGTTCAGATTTTTGCTTTCAAGATTTTCCTAGTGTGTGGAAAAAAAAGGAAATAGACAAAAAAGAATATACACTTCTCACACCTCCTCTCTTAAATTTGAATTATTTGCAAATATCACTCAAAATGGTACAGTATGTATTAAAATATATACTGGGAGATGTGAGGTCTTTTTGCATCTTTGTGGAGCATGCTTTCCTTACCTTACACAATGTAAGCCTTTAAGGCAAGGAGCAACCTATTTTGTGACACATTGACTATAGTATTTTGGGCTCAGTCGACAGCTAGTTAATTTTAATAACTTCCACACTCTTATGGATCTCATGAGAACTGCTGAAATATGCAATGTATCTACAGATGATCTAGTCATTCCACACCAATTCAGAAAAAATGCTCTGTGATGGAACCTGCTGCAGGAAAAATGGCATGCTCCTGTTTTTCAAATAATTCAGTTAAAATACTATAATTTAGATGTGTGATTAATAACTCACTAATAGTATACTGTATGTCCACTATGGCAATTTTTTTTCTCCTGAGCCTGCAAAAGTTTAAGACAAGTTTCTTTCATTTTAAAATTGTTACCATTTTTACAAAAAAAGGGATTGGTTTTACACCTTTGTAAATCTGGCTCGAAAGCAGTTCATTTTTCAGCCACTCAGAATATGGCACAAAATATACCTTTGTAGATTTAGGAGTGTAAACCTGAACTCACATCTTTAAGGCAGCCCATGAAGTTGTTGCTGACTGGTGATCCTGGCAGGTCGGCCGTATTGGGGCTCCCTCCGATGTAGAAAAAGTCATCAGAGCCCAACATGGTGTAGTCTTCTTGAGTGTAACCAGTGGTGGTCAATATACCATCCACTGAGATTGTCACCTGTTCAGGGCGCAGGCCCAAAAGAGACAGATAGTGAGGAAAGCGAGAGAACGAGGGAGAGCAGGGATAGACAGAAATGAAGAATGATAAAAAGGGATGAGAAATCAGAGGAATGAAGAAGAAAAACAAGAAAGAAATTCCATTAAACATAAGTGAGAGGTGCAAAATGGCCGACTAATTGTTTTGCTTTCTTGTTTGATTTTAGGTCAGTCAGATTAGGGGCATCCTCTCTTGAGTGCAGTTGTCTGGCGAAAAGAGTAACTACCTTTTTAAAGTTTACCTTAATACAGTCTGCTAAATGGTTTATCAGTAGATTTAATATATCTCTGACATGTCAGTATATGTTCAGTCTAACTACTACCTCGGACTCTGAGAACATCTGGGACAGGCCTTCTGCTCGTGCCCAGAGTTAGAACTAAACAGGGTGAAGCAGCGTTTAAGTTTCATGCAGCAAAAATCTGGAACAGCCTCCCAGCCTCCTGAAGTAAAACAAGCCTCATCTTTAACAATGTTCAAGGAGGTTAAAACCTTGTTTCTTAATATAAATCTTGTAAATTGTATTTTATTCCTGTAAAGCACTTTGGAGTTAATTGTATTTCATTCAGGGCTACATTTGCCATCAGTGATGTTGAGCTTGTGCTAATACCTAGAAACATCTTTACAATACACTGTAGCTTGATTTATGAGTATTGTTAGTTAATGACAAATTTATTGTCTAATTATCCTAATAGCGCTGTCCTGGGTAAAAGTTGCACACGCCAGTCTCTGGCTCAGTTTTTCTGTATAAATGTTTGCTGCATACAGTAAATACAGCACTGCTTTGTACTGACACAGTGGCCATCTGTTTTCTAATTCCACAAGTCCTCACACTTCAAAGCAAAACCCACCTAATCTGAAATGGTGCTAACAAGAACTAATTTGGCATTTGTATTTCTATTAGTGTCATGTATGGATGCATTGATGCAGCTTTTACTATACACATGTGGATCTAATCTGAGTCCTTTGGGTATCTGCTGGTACCCAATACCAATATAATACCTTTTGAGCATTGAAAGCCTATCACTTTAGGGCAGAACTTGATGTTCAGCAATAGATTTTGGTAAGAACAGCCCTTCTTTAACCTTCCTCCCCTCGTGGTTTCAAAGCATACCCATAACTTCCTGTACTGCCACATCAATGGTCCGAACCAGCTGTGGTTTGGTGGAAATAGCAACATTTTTAGCAGGTCAAGATGGATTTCAGTGAGCATGTGAGATTCTAGCTGTTACGTAAGGTAAGTCTTTGTCTCCACATAAACAACACTATTTAACGTTGCCTTAATCCAATCAAAATTACTGGCTGATTTGTGATTTTACAATTGTTTGGCTAGTAGAAATGTTGGTTTTGACTCTGCTTGTGGAATTCTGAAAAACACAACTGACTCTTTGGAAAATTGGTTTCATGTATCAGTCCAATTAACAGACATTTGTGATTTTACAATTGTTTGGCTAGTAGAAATGTTGGTTTTGACTCTGCTTGTGGAATTCTGAAAAACACAACTGACTCTTTGGAAAATTGGTTTCATGTATCAGTCCAATTAACAGACACCTATTGTGCTAATAGTAGCTTCAACACGACTGAGAGACTAAACTAGATATTGCACAACTGCACTCAAGAGATAAGCCATCTCACCTGAGTGACCTCGTCCTTTTTCATCTTTTTTTTGCCGTACTTCCCTTGTAGAAAAGGGCAACTCATTTTTATGTCTGCTGTTGAGAAAGTGGGCTGTCAGTGCCCAGCGTCAGTCGTCACAGTGCTGTTATGTTGGGGACTTTTTCTAGAAGGGTTTACTTCTATTCAAAGTTGGACGTTAGGTTATGCGCAAAAGAAAATCAATTTACCACAACCTTACAAAGACTTTAGCCACATATCCTTTGCAAAATTCTGTGCAGAAGGTATTACATTGTCTAAAGAAAGAAGGCAACATTTTGAGGTTTTGTGTGGGCTGATATATGCTACATTTGGGACTACATTTTCTCATTGAGAACGGAAAAGATATTGACTAGCTGCCAGACACCTATGAAGTTTCCAATAGTACAAAAAATGAAAGCTTATACCCTTTCAAACATCCCAGGTTCCACCATGAATCATCCGAGCCTTCAGTGCATGCAGTATATAAAACCCACTCAGGGCAAAGTAATATTTTTATTTCATTATTTTTATATTTTCATTAATACACTGTCGGAGCTTAGACTGGAAACAGAAAAGAACAAAACACCACAACATATCAAAGATTGAAAATATGCACATACATTGGACTTACACAGAGAAAAGCAAACACAATACTTAAAAGACTACAGCCATGCTTCCGCCAAGTACATGGTTATTGAGTTATTCATTTAAAGTGATAATTTGTTTCATTGTCGATCATGTTTTATGGCTGTTAGAGACACATTAGTCATTAGGGGGGCTAAAACATGTTTGTTGGTCATTCTATAAGTACAAATTCAGAAAGCTGCATTAGTTTCTTACATTTTAGATTTACATTTAAGCTGCTGTTTATTGACACAATCTATGCTCCTTGTTTTATGTTCAATGCAATGTACACAGCAGTTAAGTTTTAGATTCAAAAAAGCAAGAGCCGAACCACGCAGACTCTTTGTGCAACTGTATACGGCCTTTGCTATTAACCTTTAAAAAATAAAAAATAAATTTATTTTGTCTTAGACTATAGCTTTTTATTACTCGAAAAAAAGCATACTGTATTTTTTGTGTTTTTTTCTTCCTTCGCTTCCTTAACATAAGCTAAGGCGTTACCAAAGTAATACAAAATGCTTTTTTGAGATGCTTCTGCTCTTTTATAGATCTAAAAGCTTACTGTACCGACTGAATCCTCACACACATATCTCATTGGCGACGTAGACGTCAACGTAGTTTCTGAAGTCAGGAACAAAGCAGAAGTGCTGACTGTGATAAAATAATAATAAAAAAAAAAGATTTGAGGAGGAGCGAGCACAATGCATTACATCTCAAGCAGTGCCTAAGAATGAGGCCAGTTGGTTCTGAGGAGCAGTATCAAAGCAATTCTACAACGATGCCTCTGCCATATCCAATATAAAAGGAATTTTATGGTATTTGAGGCTTTATTCTGTCAGGCTTCCAACACTTAGAAAATAGCTTTTGTGTGATTCACTCTGTCTCATGGTACGCCTGGCCCTCTCTTCAAAATACCGATTGTGTTCCGGCTCCAACCCCCAAAGGCAGTCATCGTTTTGAGCATCACACTTTAACTTGTTCTCATATTCTTTTTCAGCACTTGCTGACTCATACAGTACCTTGTGACGAAGCGCAGAGACCTTTCTGAAGTTTTATTCCATGCAGAAAGAGACAGCAGGCTTACCTTAAAATGACTCACTTACCCTTGTCGCCACTACGTCTGATTACTGTCAACGATCTTTTACAAGAAGAGACAAGGTGTTATATGATGAAACGAGTTCATAGACAGTTAAAAGCAAGAATTGACCCATTGAATAATTTTGTATCCTATAGAAAATGAAAGAATTTTATCCATTTGTGGACTATGATAGGTGTCTGGCAGCTTGTCAAAGTCTGCAAAGCCGTACTTGTATCTGAACTACCTTCGGTTAGTAGATATCTAAGAGGTTTGGAGGGACTTTTGTGACAAGGAATGGGTAAACGAGAGGGGGAATTTCGTTAGCAGAGTGCCGGAGAGAATTAAAAAGGGGTTAGAGGGTGAACGGAATCAGTTAGTACTTTTGTAAGTAAGGGAAAGTCAGACACAAAAATGGTTGTTAGTACAGTTACAACAAAGATTAGATTCAAACAGTAGATTAGTAAGACGTTTGTTTTAGTAAATTTAGTTCAAAGGAAAAGGAGAGGATTCTTTAAAAGTCCTCAGCAATTTGATTGGTCAAATCCGATCCAGATTTGGAGTGTTATTTTCCAGTGACAAGGGTTTGTTTTGTCAAAAAAACAAAATGAATCCATCCAAGCGCACAGGGTGACACACACATACAAGCCGTGCATTTAAATGGAAAGATGGCAAGAATGACAGGGAAATGGAGGGACAATTCCATTAGACACAACACAAATAGACCCACTATTAAGGAGAAAAGGGACACAAATAAACTGGCAGGGATGCATTAGAGAGGATTAAGGACTGTAATTGGAGGGTAGAGCCACAATGGACAAATGGGGAAAGGAAAAAAGGTAGCAAATTGAAGTGTGGAAAGGAATGTAAGGGAAAAGATGATTGATGAAAAGATGATAGAGCAGTGGTTACACCCCGAGGATGGAGGGAAGAGGTTCTAGCCCATTGGGACATGCATTGTGGGGGCAGGTGCTAAGAAATTTGGAAGAGCCAATGAGGTGGGATGTCACCAGTCACAGATGAGATCAAGAGGAATGAGAGGTTTTTTTAAAGAATGGGGAAAACCAAGAGGGGACAGAGGACATTTCTATGAATAGAGCAATTACTGATGATGGTAGGATTATACTGGTCTTGAGCATTGATTGCTTTATTGTGAACTTTGTGCCAAGACTCATGAGTCACTAGCATAAATAGAAGCTTATTACCACTCTTGAATTCAGAATAGCTCTACTCAGAAAAGCCAGTTTCCCCGCTTTTTATTTTTCCCTTGAGATTAGGGTGAGGTCATTATTTATTTTAGTAAGTTAATTTGGTTAAGTTTAACTCAAGAAATACAAAGAAAATGAAATTAAAGTCAAAACAAAGTAACAACAAGGGTGTGGCTAACATGTTTTATGGCTATTATTGGTTATTTTAGGACAATTTATATATGTATGTATATACGTTAGCCGTGATATATACATATACATATATACTCAATGCAGTCTGTCAGTTGCAGTCTGGTCATGCAAAGGTGAGGCCAGTAAAGTAGAATTAATATAAGTTAGTATTAGTGTTAATGAGGGAGTGAACACACACAGCTTGGACTCTCCCAGATGTTAACCCTCTGCAAAAGGCAGAGAGGAGACACCCATTTAAAGTAACACCATGAATCTTTTCAGGCTTGGTCCCCACTATAAGACTCGTTCTGAAACTGGACTTTTTTATCTCAACAGTTGCACCAAGATTTGATTTTAAACTAAAAGGATCAGTGCTAACCAGAGTTTGGTAAAAACACTTTCAAAATCTAAAAATGCTTTAGTGAAGCATAATTTCAAAAAAGTAAGCCTAGATTAACTACTGCAGTAAAATTAAACGTATTGGCACTTATTTGAACAAATAAATAAAGATGTATCAAACATTTTGCGAAGGCCTTCTTTATGATAAAAGTTTGGGTTAGATATGAACTTTTGCTCTAGTGGTTTTGTCGGTTTAACAAGTTAAACTTCCTCCAGAGTCATTTTCATTCAGTCAATTACCACTAAAACCAGATCACAAAACAAAATTTGATCTCTGTTTGAAGGGAAAACTAAAGAGAGTATAATAAGAGCATTACTTTACAGCGTAGTTAAATCTTGGTGCAAAAGAATTTTAAGTTAAAACAATGTTCAGACCTGGGCATATATCTAGCTTTCTTAAGAATAAAGATGTTGAGCGGGATATGTGTTCTCATGAGAGGATAAAGTTTCCCTTCACTCAGGGTTACACAGTGACATCTAACTAAGAAGGGGATTTTACTTTTTAATGCTACATATTTCAATGATTTTAAGGTTATGTATTTTATGCTAAAAAGTTACACAGTGTGGCTTTGCAGGTGCAGAGTCCAGTGAAAACAAATAACACAGTCTGCTGGAGTTTATAACCCCCACATCTGCTAAGTATTTACGATTTGCATCTAAACCACTGCAATTACTATTTTACAAGCCATTTTATTTTAACAAGAGCTTCTATGAGGAGCTGTGGTGTTGTAATTGGTTCTTTGGGGTTCCATGGGATTGCTTAGCACATTAAAAGACTTTATTAAATGTGACCACGTGTGAAGAGCGTGTTCAGGAGCTGGTCTGAGTGAGAATCACTATGTTTGGATCGTAAATCAACCCAAAGCCACTAATGGGATCAAGCCCTCATTTGAGGCTGACTTTACAGTGAAGGCTTCATCCACTAAATCAAGAGCGGTAAGTATTCTTTATCAGTCCACAAAGCACGGGACGGAAGGTTGAGATAACAACTCGGGTCATAACAAGGGACCAGTCCAACACTGTTAGATAAACTTTTCCCTTGTGTTGTTATAAAGTTGGGTAAGATGTATATGCCTTTACTTGTTCTCACTGGAGCCCATAGAAAGGACTTGTGTCTACCTGAGAGAGCGGCTGTGTGTGCTCACTACATAAGGAGCTTCTGGGTAAAGAAACCAGAAAGAAACAGGGCCAACAAAATGGCAACAAGGTAGTAGCATTTTATATTTCAGCTTAGCAATAGCATGGTAATAGTATGGTAATAAGATCATACAAGAGAAAACTAATATAGTAATTGTTGTTGATTGTTAATCCAGTGTATACAGAGTTATTCTTTTTCATTCGCAGTCAAAATATTCACATGAAACATCCACAAAATTGAGGCATAAGCAATCAATGTTGCGTGAAGTTAAACCAACCACCAGCCAATCACGCTGTGCTTCACTCTATCTTTTATTTTAAAAGAGTGAGTTGCATGTGATATCCAAAACACAAAAAATTTAAAAGATAATACATGTACGTAACTTTCAGGTGCGATAGGAATGTATCTATAGGCAGGTTTGGAAGACCCTGAAGGTGTTGTTCCAACCACTAATGGCTATGTTGCAGGGGTAACGAAAACAAGTTGGAAGGTCTTGACATATTTATTTTTTTATGTACTGTATGTCATTTTAATTCATCGGAGAAAACTGAATCTTTGTCACTGTGTTCACGATGTAAGTTCTTATCCTATTACACCACTATGACTATGCTATTTTTAAACTGGAATAAAAGTTGCTACCAACTTTTCTACTCAATTTAATTGTATCTTGCATCACAATTCTTTATTTCTTCATACGGACAATGTTTTAAGAAAAAGAAAAAAGAAAAAAAACAACAAAAAAAAGGCAAATAAAGTAAGATTTAAAAGTATTTTAGGCAGACCTCTTGTATCAAATCATTTTCAGAAAAAGGGAACTGGATGGCAGTAAAAAGCAAGAACATATAGATAGAGAGAAAGGGCTAAAAAGAAAAGATAGAGAGAAGGTGGAGTTTTTTTCAGCTACCTTGGAACTGATGACGGATTGTACTTTGAGTAAAGCAAACAGAATAGAACGAGGTAACGGAAAACCCAGGGCAAACCAAAGTATAAGACAATTAGAATGATATCTACCATATAATGCAGTTTGTTTACCATAGCGTGTCCAATGCCTTGGTGCTTCAGGAGAAAACAGGGGGAGGAGAAAGAAAAAAAAAAGATAAACCTTAAACTCAAAAAACACAGCTCCCCCAAAAAACGGGAGAAAGTAAAATTCCGAGAAAAAAAAACAGCTTCTTGTACCGTTTGCATCCAAATAAAGAAATAAAGAAACCAATTATTTATTTAGAAGGGTCTTCTATAAGCAAAGAATCTCTTTAAAAAACAAACAAACAAAGGATAACAATACATTGGTTAGTATGTAAGTCTCGGGTTAAGTTGAGAAAACGGATGGCTCACATTCCGTGGATGACAGTGTTAGTCGTTCAAATAATAAGGTAAAAAGGGAAAAGAACAGAAATCACCAATAAACGAATCAAATTGGATAAATTTAGAAATTTGTTAGTAAAAGAGACAAAGAGTTAGCAGACCCACAGAGGAGTGTGGGGGAATTTTAGAAGATGGGGGTATTCTGAATGGGGTGAGGGTGCAGGGAGAAGTTAGTGTTCTTTGGGACTAGTTTGGCTTTTGTATACTGGACCTGGCCAATTGCATCATGGTGACAAATTAACAATGGATTTCCCATTTTCTTTATACAAAGGTGACGTATATAGAGAAATCTCAAAGTCAAAAGAATACATTATGAAAGTATCACTGTTTAATAATGTTTCTAAGGGGAAGTCATGGAACTTTAATATAAACCAGAGTTGTGTATATTGTTTATAGTGAGAGAAATTTGGAAAGACATGAGCATGAGTTCATGTTTTAGACATCTCTTGTATGAACCTGGAAGAAAAAGAAACCTTGATTTAGTCATTACAAATATTTAAAAAGCATTGCTCACCATCTCCGGCTGAAGTAAAAATCTTATTTCATTCAGTACATATAAGTTCAATCAAACAACCAACCTGTAGTACCAACAAACTTGATATGAAAAGCACAATTTGATAATTAATATGAACATATTTGTTGATAAATTGAATGCTGAAGGATTTTTGGTTAACATTAACATCACTGGCCAAAAGTTTTGTTACAAAACACCATCTGGGGCTTTAACAGAATGCCTTTTCAAAGGACTGGCTATTTTCGCAAACCTGGTGAACTGGGTGATCCACTTCTCACACCAGCTAGGACTAATGTCGGTTCTTGTGCTGGCTCTGGTTCAGTTCCAGAGATTATGAACCTTGGTGCTCTCTCTCTCCTATGTTCCATGTGAAAGTTACAAAAACAGACCCGGTGCCTGCAAGTGGTATGAGTAAGCCCCTATGACAAAGTAATTTTATCCAGTCAGAGCATAACAGTCACTTGCCACACCATAGTTTCAAACCAGCCGTGGTTCAGTTGAATTCACATAGCTTTGACAGGGTCCGAATGGAGCTCTGTAGGTTTGGAAACTCTGTTGCACAAGGTAAGTTCAACATGAAAACCATGAAACATTGGTAAGCACTTTATTTTAGAAATTAAAAGGCTAACATTAAAAAGTAATTGTTTTAAAGCTATTATTATGGTAGTTATTACCTTTAAGTAAAATTCCTTGAAATGTTAATCCCTAAAAAAGATGACTAATATAAGTTAATTGCATGCAGATGCAACTATAACCATTATGATTATCATTTGTATTTGTCATGGGAGCAAGGTTTGTTTTGGCGAACCCAGATTTAAAGAAACAAGCACTGCATTTTGGTTCAAAGTGATTAAACAATGAAAAGAAAAGAAATGTTCTTGAAGTCTCCGGTCTGAACAGCTTCCTCGAAGAGAGAGAAACCTTGATGCACTCATTAAATACATTTTTAGAAAGCATTGCTCACTGGCCCCTGGGCAAATGGGAATCTAATTTAAGCCCATTGATACGAACCACATCATACATGTTCTGCCTAACTCCTGTCATTTCAATTCAATGATTCACTGAGTCATGCACCCATGATTCCTCTACCCCCAGAACATGCATTATGAAAAGCTTAAATTTTAATTTACTCAGCAGTGTATTACAAGCCATTTCCATCTGGATTTGTTGGCTCATGGCTAGTTCTGTCACGTTAAGGGTCTGCTGACAGATGGCAGTGACAGGAGTAGGGTTAAATATAGAAATGTTTCCCAAGAATTCCCTCAGGATGGTGTGGACATCTAGAGGACATCTAATATCTCAATAGAAAGGAGATCAGATTCTGCTGTGGGCAGCACAATTTTGACAGGCAGGCACAATTTGTAAGGACCAATGTAAACCCTTTTTGTTAACACTCAGTGTAAACCACAAAACAGTTGTGGAAGGTTTAAAAAGGGTGCTTTTTCTCCAATTGGTGAAAAGTCAAGGGAAGTCAGGTTTTAGTTGGAGCTGGACAACTACTTGCTCTCTTTTTACTATCTGTTTAACAAACAATGTCCTTGTACGCCCACGGTGGAGTAAAAAAAAATAAAAATGCTGTAGCAAAGTTTTAAGCCATAAGTGTGTAACAGATTGTATAACATTTATGTCTATAATGGGGATGTACATCTTACCGTATTGTAGGGTTTGCAGCTTTAGCATTGCCTTAGCTAATCCAAGTTTAACTATCTTTAAAAAGGTTCTAAAACAATCTATGTATAACTCTAGTTAACTCTAGTTGATATTATTTGAGGTTCTGATTCTACGTCTTTAGCACATCTGTCTGAGTAGCCATGAGCATAAAAGCCTTCAAGTGCTGTTATGAAAGAGAGCACCTAAGCCTGTTTTTGATTCATTTAAGAAAAAGTTTATTTCACAATCTCCCTGTGTTATAGACAAGGTGAGCACAAATTTGTATGCAAGCTCTGTATGCACCTGTAAGGAGGTTGTATTGCCTCAGAAAATCACGATAAGCCCCCAGACCCAGAGGGGACTTGTGTTGTGGGCCGGGCCAGGGCTTAATGGACAACACATGTGGAGTTTTTTTTTTCTACTCTCTGCTGCTCACTGTCTCAGCCAGGCCGCCCTACAGCACTTCAGCTCATGTTGTACGCGTACGCCGTGGCCACGCATTTCTGGGCAGAACTGCCTGAATGGAACAGTTGAGAAGCAGAGAAGGCGTTTTCAGGGGCAGCACGGCGCAACCTAAAAATAGTATAGGAGCGGCAGCACCGCCACGGTGCCAACGACCGGCCTGCCAACCCCACGCCACCAGGGAATTCCCCGGTATCCCCGCATTGCCAACTGTGATTAAATGCGTTCATTTTTTAAACATATTTTTCATTTTTCTGTTATTAAATAATTGTAATCATTAACATCCTACCCCTATTATGTGCATTTTACCTTACTGTAGGTTGTGCAACATTATCAATGTATATCCTAATCTTATCAAGTGGCTCTTTTAAATTAGCAATGTCCTTAAACAATCCGGATGTATATATGTTTTATATCTTTCATAATTGTGAGTAGAATGCCACTTGCTAATGTTTTCTACATAAAGTCATGTGAGTTGTTGAATTTATATTTGCGAAGGTTCTCAGTCATCCAGGTCATCTTGAAGAAAGGTTAAACCTGGACTAGGTTTTAAAGGTGAAGACATTTTGTCTCTTATCCCAAGAAACTTTTTCAATTCTGAGATCAACTGGTAAGAGTGTTTCACTCTAGATGAAACAACAACACCTGAATGGAACTTAACACATGAGCCTCAATAACTCTCCCATCAGGAGTCACACTGACCTTCCTAGGTAATGACTACGAGACCAGAACCGCATATTGGTCCAGTCAGAGTTAGTTTTAGGTCAAACCCCTCCCTCTAGGGATCAAAACTCAGCTTTCTTACCAGTTGTACTCAGAATTGAAAAAGTTTGAAATTGTCTTCACCTGGAAAACCCAGTCCGGATGTCTTTGTTTTAACCTTTACCCTTTTGCCTTTTCTAAATTTGACAATGTTGTGGTCTGCTTAACTTTGAAAAAATGCACACTCCTTATGTTGTCTAAAGGGTTCTATATTTACTAAGCAATTTCCACAATTATATATACAAAATGTGAAGTCTAAAAAATGGGTTAGAATTAGAAAAAATGGTCTCAGAAGAAACTTTCAATTTTTGTGCCTGTATCAGTTCTGTAATAGTTTGATGGTGTCCAACATACAGTAGGGAGTAAAACAAAGAAAGAGAAAAATGAATAAAATGTCAAAGTAGAAGTGAGGAAAAGTGCACAGAGCCATTGAAACTGATGTGAAGACGATCTAGACGCTTTTATATAAGGCAGACTTTCTACTATGGGCTGAGCTAGTGCACCATTGCCAAGATCAATCGAGCAGAAAATTAAACTTTTGTCCTATTTTTGTTATCAAACCACCAAAAGAACGCTCCGGTAACTAGCTGGTTTAAAGGATTTCTGTCTGAACTTTCTGTACTACTCCAATTGCACAATCAGTAAGTGTGTAGAGAAGTAAAGCAGAGTGCAGAGACAGAACATTACGAACACTCACTTACTATATAATTCTAATGGGAATGTTTGAGTCTGACACTTTGCAGATACAGAAACAACCAATTTATTCATGGAAGTACCCCAAATCATCAACTGAACTCAGAGCTGTAAATTTGTCCTTTCATGCAGTTCACTACTTGAAACTCTGCCTCAAAGCCAAAATGTTGGGATCCCCTGCTGAGAAGGCCCATTGCACTCTCTGTAATTGACCCATGTGGGAAAAGGAAGACTGTGAATGTCCATGTTTGCTGATTGTAAACAACCACAAGGCCCAGACTAACAACGTTGGTTTTCGTCAATGATTCCACAGGGCTATTGACATAAAAAAAGACTGTTTAAGTAGTAAACCACATATTATGAAACTGACTAGATGCCATTTCAGTCTGATAGCTGTTAATTTATAATGGCACCTGACCAAAGTATGAGGATATGCTTTTTGTGTTGCTCAGTTGCAGTGACCGTTACTGAACAGTGGCCACCAGAGCATAAGCTGAATAAATATTTAATGGCAGTGCTGTGAAGATGATCAATGGATTGTGCAGCGGAGCCAAGACTCCAGGTTCGAATGAATTTATCATTGTAAATGAGAAAGTGTTAAGACTGATGATTGCCCCCCTTAAAGTCAGCAATTACTTGCATGAGAAAACTGTTTGAATTGATCAGATGGTGAAATCCCAGTGTGTCCTAGCCATGCAGGCAAAGCCATTATAGCTCTTTCTACAAGTGGCATCATCAAAACCTATACCTATTATTTCCCAGTCATCGATATGAGAGAAAGCTAAAGGCACTAAATTACACAATTTATAGTCAATTACATTTAATTATTGTTAGATCATATTTGGCCTTCCTTTCTTTCTTAAAGTCTAACTTAGGCTTCACTTAGGCTTAACTGTAATGTTGTCACATAGACTAGACAAGTCATCTTATCTGCCTAATCTCTTCTGATGCCAATCTTGCACAGTGACTCTTGGCAACCAATGTTTAACGCAATT
Source organism: Perccottus glenii (assembly GCA_024416835.2). Taxonomy (NCBI): domain Eukaryota; kingdom Metazoa; phylum Chordata; class Actinopteri; order Gobiiformes; family Odontobutidae; genus Perccottus; species Perccottus glenii. The sequence goes on from CM044546.2 coordinate 22,816,933, forward strand.
CCAAGTTTAATTTAACAATTTAAACATCTTTCCTTGCCAATGCAATACGAAGAATTCTACGGATAAATAGCAAGACTTGAATGATCAGCACTTTTACACTGTTCTAAGTGTTCAACTGTCTCATCTGTCATTTTAGGGCAAAACCTATTAGCTTTAAAGACAGGACACGATTTTCCAACAAGTATGTTGGCTGCTTTGTGGTTTACCGTTAGCAGATGGAGAGAGTTGTTAAGACGCTACAACCTTCATGATTTTTTGCATAATATGTATGTGTTACTTTACCTTCAAGATGTAAGATAATGTCTACTTTGGCAATGTGCGTTTTACCCTAATGTGACTTAATGTGACTTTAGCAATGTGCAAGCTAATCTAATCAAGCAAGTCTTCGTTTAACAGTCTTTAATGTGGAAGCATAGATCTGAAATAATATCTGTGTATAAATTTTGGTTCTCCGTGTCTGGTCCTCCAGGTCCTCCAAAATAATTTTGCATTTACACAGGTCCAGTTCTTTCTTCAATTATAAATGTCACCGCGATTTAGCCAGAGAGAAGTTTGCAAACAAACAGTGTATGATGCTGGGAGTGCTTCTGAAATCCTTCTGTGACTGTTTGGAAATTGCATCAAACCTACTTGTGTGCTCAGTGCAGATGGCTGTAATTCCCTTTTTCTTTCTGCGCTAGACAAAATTATTGTGTTTGTATACCTATTTTTGTTTTCAAAGCAGATATGTGCAGATATTGCTTTAAAAATGTATGATTAAAAAAGTTCAATTGCACATGATTCATACAGTATAATACCACATTGCAGGTGGCCTCAGCTCTGTTGAGAATGTATGTCATAGAGATTCATAGTTGATATTTTTTTTTTATTTTAACCAGTCCCACTGATATTACAAATCCTTTTGCCCCATGTGTGCGGGAGGAAAACCTGTGTATTTGTCCCGTCAAATTATAACCTCAGTCACAGATGAAAACTTTGGTTTTAAGCATTTATTTTGAAAACTAGCAGCACAATAGCAACACAACGCAGACTGTGTCATACCCATTGAAGTAATATTGGATCCCCTTCAGTCTTAGGTTCCGTTTTTGTTACTCAAAGGTGCAAAAATGTTTTTGGGTTATGGTTTCATTTCAGTGTCCCATAAACCTGGCACACTACAGTTCTTATGCATGTGGTCTTTTGCATGTGGTTCACTTGTGTGGTTGCATGTGGTTTTAGCCCCAAAAAAAGATTACGCACACCAAAATAATCTCTTTTTATGTACTTATGTTGAAGGTTTCATTCTCAATATTCAACAAAACATTGCAATAGTGGCCACTGGTCCTATTGGCGACAGAGCAGTGTGGGCCCTGCAGCAAAGGGTAATTCAGAGAATCAAAACACACCTATACTTATACAGTACATGTCAATTCATTTTTAAAGAGTTATAGCCTGGAGCTATCGTAGCAGACACATAGACATGATGCTAACAAACCCTATATATTCCTTATTTAAACTTGTATATATATATATATTATATATACTTGTATACATATATGTATACTTTTCTCACTGATCTTCTTCTCTGTCATCTCTCTCTGAAAACATCTCCACTTCACTCCAATTTGGCTCTGACTTCCCACCTGTTTGAATGTGCTAATGTCGGTGCCATTTGCTCTGATTATGGGCTTGTGAATCAGAGGGATTAATATACAGTACATGTAAGTGTCGTAGCAGGTAGAGCTGAATAAAAGGCTGAGCGAGCGTGGAAGTGCAGCGGGCTGATGTGCTAATGTGCTAAAAAAAAACGGGATGCAAATGAGACCTTTTTTTCCCTTGCAGACTACACCGGGGCTGGTAGCGAACATACAGGTCAGCACTTTAGCTTTAGGTGCTGGCATTTTAAGGCAACGTGTGGCCTGATTAGCATTAGTGAAAGAAAGGGGATGAAATTAGCAAACAAACAGATATCCACCCGCACACACTACTGCACTCCCAGTTTGTTTGGAGCTTGGCTAGAGCACATCACTTCAAATGTCAGCAGCAGCGATTTTTCTGAAGGATTACACGGGTGTTAGCATGTCATTATGTGCGTCAAAAAAACACCACTGCCTTTTGTGGCAACCACTGTCATGACCGTTAAAGTGTGCAGTGTATGTACCGGCAACGCTGTGCATGCTAAGCAATAATTTTAATGTTACTGCAAGGGATTACAACCTGTCATTATGTAAAATGGAATAATGTTGACCTTATTCAAATATTTAGATGCTGTTGCTAGCTGAAGGGAAAGCGTGATACAAATTTTGGCCTACATGATTTACCAGTTTTCCGTCAAATGTGTTGGTTAAAGTTAAGATTATAAAATGCTCAACAAATTAGCAGTCAATTTGTTGGTAAACATATGGAGAGGAGTTAGAAGAATTGCAGTATAGTGATACAGCTAACAAGCTTTAACAGTGGATTCACACGAGTTTGTTTTTTCTGCTTTAATAGAACAATAGTTTTCCCTCATAACTCTGGTTCAGCCTAAAAACATAGGTATTGGTTCTTTTCCAATTGATTGTTGGACAAAACAACAAACACAGAACAAACTTGCATTTAATGTGAAATTGAGAAAAATCTTGATATTTTGACTCTTGATAAAATATACTGCCAAAACCACATACATTCAAAACAAATAAGTGAATGGCTGTAACTGGATTCTGTCAGTATACCTCTTTAAAAATTATTGTATAAAGGTTTTCTGTGTTTATTTTATTTTAATGTGAGGACCCAGCCCACCATATTCAACTTTAATAGGATCCTTATTTATACCACACCAGAACTTTTAATTACTATTAATTTGTTAAATCACTTCACTGTGTCAGTCTGGACCAAAACATGGTCATTTTCTCTACAAAATATATTGTCCAAACTAGTCTCTATTGTCTCTCATTTAAATGGACATTGGAATAGTTCAAACCCCATTTACATCAGTGCACAGAGTGTTCTTTGTCACGGTGCTGACAACTAGTTACTGTATTGAAAAAAATAGCTACATCTAATACCAAAGAGAAATGTACAAGATATTTAAGTGTAGCTTCAGTTCATTCTTTGCTAAAAAATTGCTATAAAAACCTTTAATCATTTCTACTGGAGCATACTAAAATGGTCAAATAAAACAATGGTTAAGAATATAATAAAAAGAGATTAAAAATGAGGAATACTATGTATTCCCTTTGTTGTCTTGGTTCTGGTTCTTAATATCCAGCCATAGAGACGTCAAGGGAATAAGTGCATGCTTCTGTAGTGTGAGTAAAGTGTGGAATATAAATGTGCACAGCCTGCACCTTTCTAATTATTAATGCATGAGAAGTATGTATGGGGCTAATAGAGAAATGTGAAAGCATGGGGGGTGAAGTGAATAACTGTTCCCATGTTGCGTATTGGTTCTTATCTAACGACCTCTTGTAAAGTTCTTGTACGTAAACTTTCAATATCTCTTATTGACAAAGAAGGACCATAAACAGCTAAATTATTCTGAAAGTGCTTCTAAAAGGTTGTTGACTACACAAAGCAGCTACCGAGTCTCTGTGTCTGACCTTTAGGGAACTCCAGATCAAAGCTTGCCTCTGCCAAACCTCTAGGCTAAAGATTTAGCTTAAAAGAACAAATCAGTTGGATCCGGTGACATTTGGTGACATAACCCTAACCCATGTTGGGGAATATTTGAGCTTCCCTTAGAGCTGAGAGGAGTCACACAGACATTCTGGATGTCTTAGGCAGCAGAATTTTATTTACTAGCAATACAGAGACAGTATTGAACCTTTACGTCTGGCTACGCTTCTGAAGGAATAAGATTTTAATAAGACTTAAAGAAGGAAAGATGTTTACGCAGTTGAGGTAAGGCTTGGAGTTGAGTTATCTGTGCGGAGTTAGTCTTGATGTAGACAGAAGGAACCGACTTGAGTAGTCTGTGACAACTTTACAGTTAGGCCATAAGAGAAGGGAAGACCAACATTTCTCCATCAATTTATCATTGTGCTACTGACAATATAAACAAAGTGCACAGTGTAGAAACCTGCACTTTCTACAACTTGTTTGTGAATTACTTTGTTAAGTTAAAACTAGGTTTTAATCAATCTTAAAGGCATTAATCTGGCCTCTATAATTTGATTGGCTTTTAAAATTACTTTTTAGCCTATTTTGGCCAAATGTTGTAAATTTTGGGTTGCTGTTTTTATTGTTTTTTTTTATTATTCTTGTTTAACATAGATAAAGAATACCCTTACCAGCCCTGTGTAATCTATCCGGTCTCCCTCTGCACACTGGGAGCATACTGACAATTACCTACAGCAAAGAATAAAGTTAAGTTAAGTTAAAGTTGCTTCTTTTTTGTGGTACAACTTCTAGCCACTAAGGGGAGCTCTGACCATGCATTGCTCTGTGTAGCTTATATTCTCATACGCCTCCTCCCTCACTCCTCGTTCATGGCGGAGTCCCTGTCACCTCACCTAATTCTGTCTGCTTCATTTTATCCAGCACAAAGCTGACAAATTCATATTTTTTTGTGGAGAAAGACAAAGACTGCACATAGGCCGGAGAGGAGGAGATTGGGAAATGAGCACAGACGGGCCAGTAGGGCTTATGTTAGAGCTGATGCAGCATAAGATATGTGTGACGTCACGGGAACCGTAAAGGACAAAAAGAGTCTGTTGTGATATTCTCTGTGTGAATTCAACATTATTGACCCTTTTTGTGTCCTTGGAGTCAAGAATGGCACATCAGTATGGAGTTTCAGTTTCAGGTTCATGCATTTTTAAGATGAAAATCTATTTTATTTGAAGCTACAACTATTTATTTATTAAAGCAAAAGTCTGGGTTTTGTCCCTGTTAACCAATCGACTAACACAAAATCAGGACCAAATCTTTGGCTGATTCAAAGATAAACCAAACCAAAAAAACAAATCTCTGATTAATTAAAGGTGTTATAGATGTTTTCAACAATTGAGAAACCGACAACTCTTAGCAAGTTTTTTAAATGAGCGCATGCCTAAGAAGAGCCCCCCTCTTTCACAGCTCATTTAGAGTAAACGCCTCCCAAATCTCATGCACGAGGGTTGGAGCATGAGTGTTGCTGTGTCGCGTTAGTGGCTTCACTGTCGGACTCACCGCTTAGAATCATTTCCACGGGTTTAACATTTGAGTAGCATAACTTAGCATACTTACAAATAGGAGTTTGGGAAAGATATGAACAGTTTGGTAAAGCTATGAGTAATAGTGGGAGTACTAACTTGCTCGAAACTACTCCCACTGTTACTTGTAGCATTACCAAACTGCCTGTTGCTTTACAGTGTCAGAATACAAGTTCATATCTTTCCCAAACTCACAAAAATCAAATATTTTTACCAAAAAATTAACCAAAGCTGCCTCAGGTTGTTTCTCTGCCATTTTGCAACTTTGCAGTCAGTCTGACAGAGCCACAATGCATGAAAACCAACAACAGCAGCGGAGCTACATAAACACACTTTATTATTTATGTCTACGCACGTGCAGCAACTGGTGTGCATAATGTAACGCACACAGTAACATTGATTAACATGCCAGAGGGCCACATTGGCTGATGTTTTTAGTACAAATATTATATATTTTTTTGTTTCAGTACACTTAATAAGTTAACGTTTAGTAAAGGCTGTTTCAAATAATATTGCTAAAATGTATATAACAAAACATCTTCTGTAACATGCTTCTGTAACCACATGCAGTTTTGTGACATGCAGCACTTTATATAAAAAAAATTAAAAGCATATACACGAGTGTGTACACTGGAGTCTGAAATGGAGTCTGTTTGTGAAAATTTTTGTCATGATTTCTGATGAACTTCTGTTATAAAACATGTTTTATGGGCACTTGAAGAGAATTCCATTGTTTACTATGTCATAACTTACTTTTAAGAAAAAAAGTGTTAAATTAAATTGAAAAGAGTAAAATCCAATCTAGCAATTGTCATGCTGTCAGCCTTTTCTGGTTTCAAAGACCAATTTCTTGCAACAAATATTTTTGTAGGATGATGAAAAGATAAAACTATTCTTCTAACTGATCGGAAAGAGATGCAAAGACGGAATATTGTCTGCATGTCATGATGAGGCTTAACTCAGAGTTAGAAGTTTTAGGTACTTTATAAGCTCTAAACATTGGTTTGATGTGATGAAACAGTAGCCTGGTATACCAGTCCCGCCTACTTTTTTCAAAACCAAGCTGGTCTGTTCCCCTCTTCACAGTGAATCCCTTCTCTAGGCGATTTTGCAGACAATAATAATAATAATAATAATAATAATAATAATAATAATAATAATAATAATAATAATATTGTATTGGATTTACTGTATATATAAATATACATAAACCCCGCTCATGGAATTAAATGCAAGCAACAGGGCAAAATTAACTAAAAGAGTTAGTTGTGGCTGAGCAAGTTAATGAAATATTATTTGGTTTCGTTAAATGAATGAAAATAGTCCTGTCATACATAAAAAAAATAAAAGGAAATCAAAAAAGATTGTTGTCCATGAGAGTTTAAAGCGTGCTCACCCATCATGTGGCTATAAGGTGGGGGTAATTTCCCTGTCATGACCGGTCGATGTCATTGATAACGCTTTTACAACCTGTCTTTCGGCTGGACTGTCCAGTGTAAATCTAGAAAGCTCTTAACGCTTAGACCGCGAGTTATGTCAATTACTGAGGTCCACTGGGGATTAAAGCTGTTGGAGCTAATGGACAGCCCTGGACAGCATTACATGGTAGACTGTTTGCTATGGTTAATTGTAGCTCTTGTATTTCACATGTATTGAATGACATCTAGTCACCTCCACAGATTTGAAAAATACTGCCCAGCATCTCAACAGAAAAGTACAATTATGATTTTCTCAGCCAATCGGTAAAGATAAGCTATCAATGCTGACCAGTTAGGAATATTCTTGAAAGTCTCTGGAAAATCACTAAAACTACTTGTAGGCTACGCATATATTAATATACTCACAAGAAATGTTAGCTAAACTCCGCTGGAACTGTACTTTGTTAACCAGACTTTTATGCCTTTATTCAATAGATACTAGATAGACAGGAAACAGGGTGAGAAAGAGGAAAATGTCATTGTGCAAATGACCCGTGTGAGATTCGAATCTCCCTGCGTATTTGGCATGCACCCTACTGACTGAGCTAAGGGCAGCTACCATTAACCAGACTTTTTTGTTTTTTGCACACAAAAAACAAATGGTATACAAGAAATAACCTTTTGAGAAGCATAACAAACAGGTTGTAAATGTTGTTTAGGGCATGATAAATGAAGTACATGACATAAGTTTATGGATTATTTTGGATTTGTTCAAACATAGACACTGGGGCATGGTCTGTAAAAGTGGGAAATATTAAGGATTTTTTTAGATATTTGTTGGGACATGGTAAAGGACTTTTAAAGTGGGACAATCCCAATTAAATAGAGACACATGGTCACCCTATGTGCACTACATATTGACTAGGGAGTAGTTTCAGACACAGCTGTGTTAAAGTTGTTATATGAAGTGTCATTTGCAAATCCTTTTTCTCTAAATAGTATTTTTTTGGTGTGGAACTTGTGGCAATCATATTCAATTCATATTCATTCATTCAATCATACGCCCACATCGCCTAACAATAATACACATGGCCATATACCTGACACACCTCATTTTATAACAACCTAATAAAACTTTAGAAATAAAATAATACATTACAATCTAGGGCAGTGATGGCCAGTAGTGCGTTAGATTTAGCCAAAGCAATACCATATTATTAAACGTATAAAATTAAAAGTGACTGCAATTCTTTTGCAGAAGTCAGTCTGTTTTCATGGACTGTCATCAGTTCTAATGAGAGACCCCAGGAAGATGATGATGCTGTGTGACTCAGATTTTAGAGATTGATGTGTATGTATGATAACTTGTGTGTTGAGCCTGCATTAGTGTAATAGCCATTATGTTACAGCTGGTCATAGCTGGGAGCAGTTGCGCTGTAAATCTTTAAAACTGTGTTGCCGTCACAAACTCATTATGCACTCTGCTGACCACGCACGGCTCTACGGCAGAACATATTTGACCCCGACTGTGAGCGCCAGCGCTGACGTGCCCTACTTCCTTTTTGTCATTTGACCTTCTCCTAAAGCAAGTGCAGCAAAGTCTTACAAAAAAGTAAATTCCTGAACTTTTGATACACTTTAATTTGTCTAATGGAAATTGCATAGGTTTTGTAGGCAGGGAAATTTCCCTGTATAATATTCTAGTACTTTGTACACGTCTAAATTCTGTTTGCACTTTCTCCTATTTCTAAATATTCAGTCTTTTCAAACTTTAATTCTATTGATTCTGGAGGATTGTTTTTGCATGCGCACACTAAAAGGCTGCTGTACCATCTTTAAGTTAATGCATTGTTTTGCATCCAGGCCTTTGTATAATGACCGTTATTAGGTCTGACAAGCCATTCTTTCCAATTACAACTCCACAAAAAAAAAAGTGAACCAGTAAGCATGGTGAGTGTAAGTGAAATTGATTGAATCTCTGCGCATGCTATATGCAACTGCCAATTGATGAGCGGCTGCATCCAGAGATTGTAATGTGTAGGGACTGAATTGCAAATGCTTTTTGTGTACTTAAAAACAGAGCACACAGAACAAAGGCAACTGATACGCTTTTGTTTTCCATTAGCTACGATTAAGGGTTTGTGAAGATGTGTTGGGTAATTTGTTGAGAATTGTTAAAGTGCGCTGTCACATTTGATAAATTAAGGAGCATTCTGTTAAGGGGTAGAGAACATTGGGAGCATACAACTCCAATGAACTACCCTTGTTCATTAAAATAGGTACAAAAGGGCTGTTAGAATGTAATAGATATGCACAATTATTTCATAATGGTATGGTGATTTATTTACTAAACAGCATATTCAATTCCTCCCTTTAAGGTGTTTTAGAAAGCTCCACCCATTTTTACTAATGTTTTGTGAAAACTAGCAGTTACTGTAGATGGTTTTGTATTAATAAGCAGTAGTAGAGTTAATACATTTGTAATTAATAATAAATTATTAAAATCTATTTATGCATAATGTACATAAGCTGGCAAATCAAGACTAAAACATTGTTAACAATATTTGTAACATGATTGCAGTTATTTATGGAGAAGTAATGATTTACATCCTATTTGGAGGTTCATGTAAACATGCAACAACAGATTCTTTCTTGAATTTAAGGAAAACGGTTTTATTGTTTTTCAGCACATTGTAATAGAAATGATCTGTAAGATGACATTTAGACTTTATTTTGCAATAATGCTGAAAAAGTTTAAAGCGTTAAACATGTATAGTAAATGCTAAACTTTGGTTTAATGTAAGGGGTTAGTATTTGGCTTCGACAAATGGGTTTAGTTGTATTATTTGTTTTATTATTTTGTTCATGTAAGCGCGTATCTCAGTTATCATAGTTTCCTATCCATCCTGCACTGGTCACATTTTTGATAATCTTGGCTAAGAAAATGGAATTCTACATTTTGATATAATCAACAATATACATAAATACATTTAATCTGAAAGAAACTTGCTCCTCATGCCATTGTTGCCAAAACACTAAACCTTAATATTTCAAAACTGCCAAGAACAAAGGTAGAACCATGTAATTCTAAAGGGACAATACGGGCAATGCACTTGTGCCCTAATGTTGTATTTGCAGCATTCAAACAAACCCCCCACATTGCACAGTCCTTTAAAATAGATAATGTTTTGTGGGAAATTGTTCCACAAAAAAGAGAGAGGAATTGCTGTGGAATTTACACAAAGTTTCTAATAGATTGACATTTCACCTGCAAATAACTCAACAACAAATGTCAGTCATGTTTTTTAGCTTTTGACTACATTCAGACAAGTTTAGGTACTACAAGTTGGTGTTGTACCCTTTCAATGAACCCTTGAGTGTTATTATTCAAAAATAATAACCTTCCAATAAACAATGAAAAAAAAAAGTCAGTTTATCTGGATCCTATTAAAAGAAACAGTTGTTAGTTGAGCTGCTGCAGTGATGAAGGAAAGACACTGTGAGCTAGAGAAGAAAAAGAAGTTTTTAGTTGAACAAAGCAGCTGAGATAGGCGAGTGGCAGGTAGATGCACCACTCCGACTGCCCTACTCTTTCAATCTTTACCTGGCGCAGGTTGCGGGTGACGCGTACGTCATGCCAGGCGTTGTCGTTGAACTTGCCGTTGACGGGTTCCACTAGAGCCTCAAAGGCCCCTGAACCCAGGTTTATGACAAGCCAGACCGCGCCACTCTTCAGGGAGAGGTTGACGTAGTCGGCCGACTTGCCCGTGTGCAGCATGAGGCCGTTGCGCTGCAGCGTCCTGAAGGACAGTGTGATCTCGTCGGTGCTGCTCTGGATGGGCGTCAGCGACAGGTCGTAGCAGAAGAACTCGTTACCTTTGAAGGTGGCCACTGATTCTTCCTTACCTTGAAAGAAGAGAACAGAGAGGACGTATGAAGTTAAATACAAGACTGGTTTACACAATCTCAGTTATATACAAACTGAAAGGGTGGGGAAAAATGTTACTGTTGGCAAAACACTGTGCAGCTTTTTATAAAGTTCAAATAATAACCTCACATTCATTGCAGTTGTTTTGCCTCAGGAAACAGGAAAAGTAACTCAAGCCAACAGATACTCCAGTAACAGGAGAACACATATTTTGCCTGAAGTTATCACATCTCACCAAACTTGCATCACAACTTAAATATTGATATTATTGGTCAAGTAAAAAAATAGAACATTTGCTAACAAACCCAAGGCCAAAATGCAGATAAACAGTGAGAAGCAAATAATTTTGTGTGATATCAGAAACCTCTGTGAAAGAAAAAGCAATCCACAGTAAGTCTGGAAAATCAACAAATACAACCAGTCAAAAGATTAAACACACCTTCTTCAACAATGTTTTTTTTTATTTTTTATTACTTTTACAATGAAAGAACACATATGATACATTATGTAGTAAACAAAAAAAGTTAAAAACAAGAATGTGTTTTATTCTTCAAAGTAGCCACCTTTTACTTTGACTGCTTTGTACACTCTTGGCCTTATCATTCATCTTCATGAAGTAGTCAACTGCAATGGTTACCAATTAACAGGTATGCCTTGTAAAGAGTTTCTTTCTTGCCTTCTTCTAGGGTTTGTACACACGTGACTAATGTTATAATCCATATTATGGCTAAAACCACTCAAAAGTAGTAGTAAGTAAAGAAAAACAACAGCCCATCATTACTTTAAGACATAAAGGTCAGTTAATCCAGAAGATTTTATGAACTTTGAATGTATCCTCAAGTGCACTCACAAAAACCATCAAACACTGAAACTGAAAATGAAACTGGCTCTCAGGAGGACCGCCCCAGGAAAGGAAGGCCAAGTTACGTCTGCTGCAGAAGATAAGTTCATACGTTATGGGCCTTAGAAATGAACAGCACCTCAGACTAGAGCCCACTAAAGTCCCTCAGAATTCAAGTTGCAGACACATCTCAACATCGACTGTTCCGAGTACAGGCCTTTATGGTCAAATAGCTGCAAAGAAACCACTACTAAAGAAGAACAACAAGAAAAAGACCAAGAACCACAAGGAATGGACATTAGACCAGTGGAAGTCTGTTTTCCTGAAAATCTTATTTTTTATGATAGTTTGGGATGTGATGGACTTTAGGAAAACCATTCTAGTGGACTACCTCATGAAGATAAAAGCAAATGCCAAAAGTGGGCAAAGCTGTCATTAAACTAAAAGTGTGCTACTTTGGAAGAGCCTAAAATATAAAACGTTTTTGTTTACTACATAATTCCATATGTGTTCCTTCATAGTTGATTTCTTCAACATAAAATCGGCAATGTAGAAGTAATTAAGGTGTGTCCAAACTTTTGATTGGTAGTGTATGTCTGGAAAAAAATATTATACACATTGATGCAGCAACGACAGCAACCTGTATTAACCAACATATATGTATTGTTACAGTATTGATACGGTTAAGGAGATGTGAAGCTTTAGGCATTTCCAGAAAGATCCTAAACTGACGGACCTCCAACTTTATGAGGCCCTGTTTTTTCCTCTTTAATTAAACTCAAGTTTGTTAGAGGAGATGAGAACATTTGAACAAACTCTTGTGCAGACCAAAAAGCTAATTCTGGTTCACCCTAAAAACATATGTCTCAGTTCACTTCTAAGTGAAATCTACAATTACCCAAAATGTGGAAGTGAACTAAAGCGTTGTCTGTCAATGGCAACACAAAACAAATGCACATCTAATGTTCAAAGTTGGGAAAATTACAGATGTGGCCTGAAGTCACCATCTAAACAAAAATGTTGAAAATATGTTGTCTGTATATCAAAAGAGAGAGGTTTCTTTTCCAAAATGCAAACAACTGGTCTCCTCATTTCAGACGTTTACAGACTTTTGTTAAAAGATGAGATGTGTTGCTGCCATCAAATTTAAAATGAGCTATTATTATTTTTCTTCAAATGGTAAAAAAAAAATTTTTTTACCATTTGTTGGCCCCATTTTTCATTTTTTAAAAAATTTAAAATGGGGCCAACTCTACTAAGCAATCTTGCCTAGGACTCAAAATTGCGATTGTGCGGTAGGGAGTGGTTTTTAGTGGCAAAAGCAATGATAGAAGGTGCACAAACACAGCCATGTTGCCACTAGAAAAGCCAAACAAGAAAAGTGTGTCTGGTGTCAGTCAGTCTGTAAGCAGCACCTGGCCACCTTCTTCTGCACCGACTCCTGTTCACACACTGCCAGTCAAAACAGCCACTTTGTACAAAAGACACATGTCAAACAGCAGCAGAACGACGCAGGGGAGGGACACTGTGTGCATCTGTCAGGAACCAAACCAACACCTGCAGCTGTCACAACACAGAGCACAGCTGCGACCTGCGACCGGACTCAACAACAACGACTCCTCCTGCCAGATGAGTCAGAGTGGACCCTGAAGCTGGGAGACATGGGAAAAGCAAGGAAAGGACATCCGTTTGATTCTTGTCATTTAAGAAAAAAAAAAAACTTTTACTTACAGTATAATAGAGCTGAGTGAAACTGTCTAGTAACATTAATATTGGACCATGATACGCTTTGAATTTTTTATAGAAAAGGGTGAAATTCACTATTCCATGTATCTATCAGAAAACTGGTGAATCTAAAATTGCCCACCTCCTGCCTGTAAAGCAGCTTTGAGAAGGTAAAGCCGTGTGAGTACAAATTAACAATTTCTAAACTGTCTCATAGGGTGGGATTAACTAAAATGCTAATCTTTCGCATTATGCATTGCACATTTTGTGGATTATTGCATTTTCCTGTTGCATTGTCAATGTCATATTTCTTTTTACATTGTTTTGTAATGTACATATTTTAAAGCTAATTTAGCATGGACCCTAGGAAGGCTTGCACTTCTTTGTGGAAACTAATGGGGCTCCAAATGAATAATTAACCTGGGAATTGCTCTGGGTCTTAAGCAAAAAAAGGCCTGCCTGATTACATCTTTGCAACAAAGGATCACTTTTTCTTTTTACTGTATATTCCTTGGGTAATTATTAATGTAATGGATTCACAATTAATACACACACTCATAATTTCTAAAAACTTAGGTAACAATAGGCAACTGTGATTTGCAAATAAAGCCATAATTTTGTTAACTGGTTAATGATCGGCAGTGATACAAATCAAGTATTTTCTCCAGTTGAGAATGTGAAGTGACAGTCCACTTCCTGTGTCTCTTCGCCTCCCACCACTCCCGGGAGTCCCTGGGAGTCCAGATTGAAGAATCAGTCTCAGGTAATGAGGTTTAGTCCTGAAAACAGGAGGGAGTGGAGGCAAACTGTCAGGAGGCGACCAGTTTGGGTGGATCATCAAATCTAGTTTATTCTGAAGTTCCATTACAGCAGAATCACTCCTGGACATGGTGCAATTCCCATGAAGGTGGAAGTCTGGGATGGTCAGGAGAGGTGGTCCACTGTTAGACAGATTGAAAGCCAAATCTTGTAGCTGAGCTAGTTTTCTATAGGAGCAATCTTTGGCTTGAGAAGAGAAGTGATAATAGAGTTTTCGGAGTTCGGGGCGGCAGCGGCTTATTGGTAGAGCGGTCGTCATTCAACCGGAAGGTCAGCGGTTCGATTCCCCACTCTTCCCAAAGTTCATACTGTAGCTGTGTCCTCGGGCAAGACACTTAACCCACCATGCCTCGTATGAATGTGTAAGAATGTTTAATGAATGTTGATGGTGTTGGTCGGAGAGTCCGTAGGCGCGGAATGGCTGCCACGTCTCTGTCAGTCTGTCCCAGGGCAGCTGTGGTTACAGATGTAGCTTACCACCACCAGTGTGTGAATGTGGAGTGAATGAATAATGGACGGCCTGTAAGCACTTTGAGTCCCACGGTCCCTTGGGAGAAAAAGCGCAATATAAATCTAATCCATTATTATTATTATTATTATTATTATTATTATTATTATTATGATTATTAATATTATTATTATTATTATTATTATTATTATTATTATTTATTATTGTTATTATTATTAATTATCATTGTTATTATTATTATTATTATTATTATTATTAGTTTTGAGAGTGTAAGTCAATGAGACCGGAACACCATAACTCACTGTCATGATTAATGTATGAGTGCAATTATACATCTTTTCTATTAAATTTCCGCTTCCATTTGAAAGTTTTCTTAATTTATTTATTTTTGATTAATTTAATCTAATTAACCTAATGCTGTAGTGAGAGTTTGTTTTGAAGTGAATCAGGAACAGCAGGTAACTGTTTGCTTGAATCAGGCAACTCTTGTCCACGCCGACACTCAATCCCAGGTCCTCCACTCTTTGCCAAGCACGCTATTGAATAAATCAAACTGCTGAAATGGTTTGCCTGACTGAAGCTATCTACTGCCAATTCTGCTGTAATCTGTTAGGAATTTCTGCAGTTTTAGTCTTACTTAGCTTTGCTCTCCATCTCTTCTTCTGACCTTTTGGCCCCCGGTTTCCAACTGCATTTTATGTTTCAGCACTTGTTGATTTACAAAATAAGTTCTGGCTGTTGTACACTGTTACAAACATCTGTAGCAACTGTAAATACTTGTATAAGCCTAAGGGGAAGAAACTGTGTTGGGTGTGGGTCTTAGCTACTTTACATACTGCTGAGGGACACAATGTTAAACTGCAATAATCGAAAAAAACCACATAATTAAGAGCAGAAATGTTTTAGAGTGTGCCTTGTCTCTGTACGCATGAAGGTCAAACTACACCTTTATTGCTACTCACTAAGCACAAAGAATCACACATTTCCCGACAACCTGCAGCAGGAGAAAGGAGAGTTGAACGACATTATGTCCAAGACAAACTTTGTAAAGAGGCAGAATTAACCTATGCAGCAACAGAGTTAATGAAGGGATTATAGGGTTTAACACAAATTTGGATTTTTGCAAACTAGACCAAATTAATGAGGTATGAGACTGGGATAACAAACCATGCCTTGTGTTTACAGTCACTCTCTTTTAAACTTCATTAAAGCAGCAGAACCTGGCATTTAGAAATCAAAAGTATATCAAAAGCAAATTAGGTCAACTTTTCTGAGAACTCCACAAATGTAGGAGTTTATTGAGAGCAGTGTAATGTCTGACATTTCTCTTTTTTGTTTTTTCTCTTTTTCTTTTTTATAATTAAGTTTGTCATTACTGATTAATCAAACAAATAACTTTAGTGGTGGATATGTGAATAATAACTCTTCAGTGGAGTTCTCAGAAAGTTTGGAGTGAGTCATGAACCTGTCAAATACAAATAGTCAATTAATTTCTTTGCTCTTATGGGTAATTTCAGTTTTCCTGTAAAGATGACTGTAAATATTTAGGGTGTAGTGTAAAGTAAACAATGGTAGAATTGTTTTTATCAGATAACAGACTGGTTGGTGCTGTAAGTAATACATTTATGAATGAAAAGAACATCCCATTAAGCACTATACCCCTGGAACATAAAAAAGATGAAAGACACCATCACTGCCACATTATATGAAAGCTTGCTCTGACATAAAAGAAAACATTTTGCATTGAAAGAGACCGAGGGACGAATGGCATCCACAGAGAGAGCCACTTAAAAGAGCATTTTAGCTGGAATCGAAATTTAGAGCAATCTCAACTGAAGTGTGAATTGTCATCAGGAAAAAATAAATAGGCATCAAACGATAGAGGGACAAAAAGCATCCCCAGAGCAGCAGCCTTGTGGCGATGCGCTGCTGATGTAGGAAGAACAAAAGCGCAGCAAATGGACCACAGCAAGAATTTTCAATTATGTATTAAGTTGGACCCCCTCCCAGAGCAGGGGGGCCTGTTAGCAGTAAGCAACAAACAACTGGTGATTGCTTCCAAGAGCCGAGCGAAAGATCGAGCCCACGGAGAGACGAGAGCTCCAGAAAACTTTGGCTGTGTATGTGTGTTTAATAAAGAGGCGGCTGAATGGAGGAGATAAAACCGAAGAGGATCAAGAAGTGACCAGACAGGAAGGAAGGACTGTGCTGAAATGCTCCCTTGATCCAGTTTTTAAATTAACACAGTAGTTACTTTATGGTCACGTTAATCTTTGTGTTTTATCGGCCATATTGGCAGTAAAATACCAGCAAGACCTTAACAGTGCTATTGTATTTTTCAAATGGATGGACTTCATAAAACCCTTTAATTCCACAGTTATTGAGCAAAACTTCATAAAATTTAAATCGCTGACTCTCATCATGCAGCCGACCTGTGTTTATCAAGAGTTTAAACCTGCAGCTCAAAGATATAAACTATTAGCTCTGTCATGTACTTTACCTTGTAGCAGCTACTTCCCAAAGTCACTAAAGCACCAAGTCTAGGTCTATAAATGTAATATGAAAAGATATGAACAAAAGGAGTTGTATTTTATAACGTTACCTGGTCTGAAGTGGTTATACAGTAAGGAAAAGCTAGGTCCAATTGCTCCGTATACCTTGGTTTGTCTATAGCTATCCTTCTTGGTCGGCTAACATTGGTTGCCTCTGTATTTTAGAGTGGTGTTGGCAGGATGTGTTACCACAATTCTACAGGAAACTATCTGGAAAATGTCTCAATGCTTTTCTAGAGATTAAATTTGATCAATGTAGTTTTATAATTATAATGTACTGATGTGGTGCTTTTCTGCCAGCGGCATAAATTCAGGTTGGGTGATGTAATTTCCCGGAGCTATAGCCAGAGGTTGCAAAGTATAGCAGCCAGAAAGATCTATTAAAAAAAATTACAATGATCATGTAAGCCAAGCCATTTCCTCTTTTTTTCTGAATGCAACAAGAACA
This sequence comes from Perccottus glenii, assembly GCA_024416835.2. Classification (NCBI taxonomy): domain Eukaryota; kingdom Metazoa; phylum Chordata; class Actinopteri; order Gobiiformes; family Odontobutidae; genus Perccottus; species Perccottus glenii. The sequence continues at coordinate 22,834,286 of CM044546.2, forward strand.
CAGCGACTAAATAAACCCACGCCAAATCTCCCCAGAGATGGTTGAAGACCACTCCAGCTCACGCTTTTTCCTTCTGCGACACAACTTCACTCCAGCAAATACAGTATGTGCTTGTCACTATGCTTTGTGCGTCTTCCTTTCATCATACGTCGCCATCTCATCCCACTGCTTCTGTGGGTAGCACTCTTATGATTACATTCTGACTTTGAGCATAGGCCTTTTTTATTGAGATCAAATTTTTTTTATCCATAAAGCCCTCGAGCCGTTGCAGTAGCCAAGAGAAAGATGAGACACAACGGGAACACAGGGCAGACTTTACTGCTGTCAAGGTCTCAGTTAACCTCACACAAGGGCCTTAGTACATAACAAGAACAAGTCATCTCAAAGTTTGCTATCTTTAATACAATTTTATTTTTAATAAACCATAATTTTCCCAAGAACTCAGAGCGATCTATCCGCTTTATTGGTAAGAATTGCCTGAATTGATTTATGCTAATTAGCCATGTGCTTTTTGGTTGTATAGAGAACTTGTGCACTGTTTGTATTTGTGCTTTGTGTTATACAAAGACCACAAAAAGGGTCTACAGTTGGCCAAACAAGGACAAAAAACAAATAGTTTCTATTGAAGCCAAGGATAGACCAGTGATGAGTGTGTTGTGTGTCTGTTTCAAATTGTATGTTAGTGGAGTAGAAATTTGCCAAAACCTCTTTAAGATACACTTGTGATTGTGACTTGAGATCTACAGATGGGATTGCTCTAAATTTTGATTCCAGCTAAAATACTTTTTTTTAGTTGTCTTTCTCTGAATGGAAATTTATATCTTGCTCTCACTTTCTATCAAAAAATATATATTTTTTGTAAGAGCATGTTCCCATATTACAAGGCATGACATTACAGTTGTTGGCCTCTATTACACACTGGGTCAAAGTCTACTTGGCATGTGGTACCTGCCTCAGAGGTCCCACTACTAACAATCAAGCATTTTTTAGGATTGCTTACTTCTGAGGTCCATAGTTGGATGATTAGGCAACAATATTACCTCATTAGTAGTTAATCATAATAATAATAATAATAATTCTGACTGGAAGTTATACTTACTTATACTAGAGCTGTGATACGAGATACTGTGATGTATGGTAGTAAAATACAGAAGTATGACATATTTAAGAATGTACCAAGCCATTTATACATTTCACAATTCAATAATTTTATAAAAGAGATTTGGCCTTCCTTCAGTTTCCCTTGAGTCCAACCACCACAAAACCTCCAAAGGACAATGGACAATTATTTTCTTGAAGAAAGAAAGCTCCGTGCCATCTGAGAAGTGTTTCTATGTTTGAATAGTTTGTGTCACTGGCCACCACCACAAGATAATAACCCAAGCAAATGAGTTACTATTAAGATAGTAGTAAGAATAAATACATATTCATTATAATATGTAATTTCCTCTATGTGAGAGATCACCAGTGGAACTCATACCACAGTTTGAGAACCACTGACTTAGAGGTTTTAATTTTGTTTAAAAAAATTCAAGTGAATGGTTACATAGGTGAATCAAATGTTCCTTAGTGAATGAATGTGAGTATCAATAGTCTGTTCAAGATGTACTCCAAATTGTCCCTGTCCCACCCCAACCCGTAAGAGAAGCAGTGGAATATAAATGAATAAAATATATTATAAATCAATCTAATATGTTGTGTCCAAAATTACAGTGAAATTACTGAAACTTTTATTAAATCACACTTTTGTTAAATACATACTGCATTTTGCTGTTATGGTTGTTCCACACATCATTATATCCTTGGGGTTATCTTGTGACCAGCGACCCCAGTTGGTTGTCTATGTTGCTATGATGAGGATTAAAGAGTTGGCTTCCTTCTGATGAGACATTGCTAGTTTTTGTGATCTACCCACGTACATCTGAGGCCTTTTATGATGAACACACATCAGGCTGCTTCTCCTACGCAGTGGATTCACATTTCAAGTGGTTTCAAAAGTGTAAGGAAAACAATTAAACCTCACTGAATGACTGCTAATGAATACGGTATAGATAAAATACATTATTTTAGATCTGGAACGCACTGTCCTTTACACAAGAACACAAACCTGTGGGTATGTGAACTACATTCCTAGCAGAATATGTATGAATACAACAGATAAAGCACTGGATAGTCAGAGATTAATAACTGGGTGTAAAGGTTAAAGTAAAGGCATCTGGACTTAGTTTTCAAGGTGAAGACGTTTTATCTCTTAATTCCAAGAGACTTTTTCAATTCTGGGTTCAACAAATATCAGAGCTGAGCTTTTATCTCTAGAGGGAGGGGTTTGACCTCAAACTAACTCTAATTGAACCAGGCTGTTCTGGTCTCATAGTCATGTAGCAAGGACAGTGTGACTCTCCCGTCAAGAGTCACACTGCCCTTGCTACATGGTAACAACTATTTTGTCTCTTGGAATTAAGAGATGGAACGTCTTCACCTTGAAAACCTCTTCTTCAAGATGACCTGGATGACTGAGAACCCTCACAGATATTTAAAAAAAATAGAAATTGGAAATATTAATCTCGCAGCCAGGACCCACTCAGCCTATAAGTGAACTAAGCAGCTGCTTAAGAGTAATCTAGTCTGTAGACATTATCTATTTGATTTAGGAAATGTTTTTAAGCTGATAAAATGCTGATTATGGAAGTGACTTAACGTGGCTGTGGGAATTTAGGTCAAGTCTATAATGGCCCCTAGATTTGATGAGTAAGTGTTGCATATTTGCTTGCCTAACTAACAAACTATTAACTGGCCTTATAGAAACATGTAAAGATTGAACAAGCGTGGTGCCAAGATAGACCGCTGTGGAACCCAACATGTCTTTGTCATTTGGTCAGATTTACGGTTACCAATTGAAATTAAGTATCCCCTGTCTTCAAGACCATTTATGGGCAGTGGTACTCTCTACACAGCTTAAAACTGAGCTCTCAGATGGAGGACACAGCGCTGTCTAACATCCTCATCCAACATAAACATGGACTTAACCAGGTTTAAACAAAAAAAGGAACTTGGTTAAAAGCAGGTTTAACTGCCAGAAACAAGCTTTGCTGTATAATGTCAAAACTGATCCCTCAGTCTTTAACACTATTGTATGGAATAAGTTATGAACGCAACACCAGCTCCAATGCCATAGAGTCTTTATTGTTCACAACTAACACAATAAACGACCTGAGTAGGCTTCCCCAGCTCTACTGATGTTTGAACAGTAGACATAAGCTTTTATACAGTTTTGATATGACAGTACAGTAATAACTCTTCCTGTAAAGCTTTGAAGTTCATTATTAACTTTCTGATATCATCCTGTAAGGCCTGGTAGATCTCCTCATTAACTCTCTGGTGTCATTTCTGTGAGGCCTTGGGGCTCCTCCTCAGGCTCTGTATCCTCCGATAACAGACACCTGCGTCTTTATCTAGTCCGTCCTGTGTGTGTGTGTTAAACTTACACTCTGACATTAGGTTTTCTATATTAATATGTTTAAATGAATAACTAACTAAGTATACATAATTAAAACACATAACATATAAAATATTACACCACAGCTGTCATTCCTGAAATATAAACCAAAGAATGTATGCATAATAAAATACTTGGTATGTGATGACAGTGCATTTTAAATTAAATTAACTATATATGATTAGTTTATGGATTGGCATTCTCTGTAAATGGGACTAATAATATTTGAATTCATTTAAATTTAGAATTATAACCTGTAGTAGCAGTTTAACTTGATTTGATTTTAAGGGTAATATGCAGAATAGAAAAAAATGTATATGACTTTTGCTAGCTTCACCTTCACCTACTCCTGCTTATGCTCATTTCTGCCATAAGCTGAGAACACTAAAAAGGTTATTTGTTGTGTAGCATCATATTTGTCTGCCAATACAGCCTTCCCACAAAATTGATATTCTGCCACTTCTGTCACAACCCTGGCACCAGAAGCGGTTACAAACTTTGCTCTAAAATTGAGAGTAAGATGTATCCAACAGCTTGCCCCCCCTGACCCCTGGGCTGCATTTTTTCTTCACGGCCGCTTGCCTCTGAGCTGCACAATGAAACCATAAAGATGAGCCGCGAGGAACCGGATGGAATTCCAACCCTTGTAGAATCAATGCTATTGACTCGAACTGCCGACCCACACGGTCATCTGTAGAGCACTGACAGGCCGCTCCAGTTTCAGCCACTCGAGCAAAGAGCTAAAACTGTAAAACTGAGCATGTGTTAAAATATCTACTAATGGAACTCACCTACAATTGCAGTTCTGATTTATAGATTTTCATAACAAGCCCCCCCACACACTCCAAACATTTTAAATGGTAATAAAGTGTGACAAGAATACAATCTGTGAGTCAATGCGACCCCAAAAGTACCATTTTTGGATCGTCTTTTGTTGGTTATTGCTGTCATAAAAGTGCAGTGCAGCATGTGTTATTAAATTGGATTCAGTTCAGACACACAGAGAGCAGGTTTAATAAGATGAACTGCATGAATAGCTCCATCCAAACTTGTGTGGTGCATTAGTCAACACATAATGAACCTTAGCATACTGCGTTTTGCCCGATTGGATTACACATTAGGCGTAATTAGATGGCGTTGCAAGTATTTGAAATGAAGAAATTGTATAAGACAAGTGTGGCTTTTGAAAAACAAGCTAAAATCTCGATGGCCACATGCTGGTGTATCCATTCATCACGTCACATTAGCTTGTTTCTTGCGCACACAGAACACATACTGTATACACAGTCATCTGCTAGTAGCTTACTGTTACCAGTTTGAACAGCTTTATAGAAACAATTCAATGACGAGATAAGAGTGGGGATCAGGAAGCGGGAAATGTACAGGACACGTGAATGCTTTGTAAAATAAAGGGGCCTGCAGGGACGCAGACAGTGACTACTGACCGGCTCAAGAGCCGACACATCAAATAATGCCAAAGAAGGAAGAAGAAGAACCCAAATGGACAGATTCAGAGTGAGGGGCTGTTTATTGACAACATCTTTGATACCATTCATTGGTAATGTGGTGATTTATGGTTTTGATGGCCTGCCCCCTTGATTTGCTAAGGATTTAGGGTGGCATTTATTTATCTCAGAGACTTAAATTTGAGTGAATATCAGCACATAGAGTAACAGTACATGGGTCTCACTGTACTTTTGTGAGTGTGAAGTGAAAGAGACAATATTATACAATGCATTTTGCGGTTGCATTAGTACCAGAAAGGTAGTCTCTATACATTAAAGAGACCCTAGCAGCCTGTCATACTCTAAATTGCCCTGCCATAGTCTCAAAATGAGACAATAACATTATGTATGTGAATTTCCTAACTTTTCTGGGAATAAGTCAGTGCGGAAACTTACACTGTAAGTTTGACTGTGTAAGGGAAATTCACTGTCGACAGCCACCACCAGGAGGCACCCAGCATGTTTTTGATGTTGATGGCGGAAACCTGAGTAAACCAGGAAGAACATGCAAACTTCACACAGAAAGGCCCTGTACGTCTGACATTATACACCATTTATTTTTAAACTTGTTCCAATCCCAATCCAATCCACCTTTATTTATAAAGCACCTTAAAAACAACAGTGTTGACCAAAGTGCTGAACACAGTCTATAAATAAACAATAACATAAACAGAAGCACAACAAAAAATAATAAAACAATAGATAAACATAAAAATAAATACAACAGTAATACAAAACTAAAAGTCAACCCTCAAACTGAGCCAAAAGCCAAAGAAAATAAATGAGTCTTAAGATGGGATTTAAAAACAGGAAGAGACTCAATCAATCTGATGTGCAAAGGCAGCTCATTCCAGAGTCTCGGAGCTGCCACGGCAAACGCACGGTCACCTCTGGATGTTCTGTTGTGTTTGTTCTAAAACAAAGTACTAAACCAGCTTACCGTATTTTTCGGACTATAAGTCGCACCTGAGTATAAGTCGCATCAATCCAAAAATACATCATGACGAGGAAAAAAACATATATAAGTCGCACCGGACTATAAGTCGCATTCATTTAGAACCAAGAGAAAACATTACCGTCTACAGCCGCTCAGTGCTCCTGTAGTCTACCACTGAAAACAACTGAAAACTGTTAACTGAAATATTAACTTCATTTATTTAAAATCCAAGACCAAGAACAGATATTGGTAATCTGGCAAGTCTGGCAAGGCAAGTTATTCAGCTAATGGTACACAATAGTACACAGAACAACAGGCTGAATATGTATGTTAACGTAACACATTAACAGTTAGCTACATATTAGCATAGCACTCACTCCAAACTTTTTCTCCAAAAGTCTTTCTGCTGCTCGATTACCGTTTTCGGCTGCATATTTTACTATCTGCAGTTTGTAATCGGCAGAATAGGATTTTCTTTTTGGTGGCATTTTGTTTGCATTCAGTCTTTCTCAGTTGTCTTTAAGTTAATATTTCAGTTAACAGTTTTCAGTGGTAGGCTACAGGAGCACTGAGCAGCATAGAGCGCCCTCTCGTGGCTGTAGACGGTAATGTTTTCTATTGGTTCATTTCTCTTGGTTCATTTTTATCGGTTCATGTCAAATAAATTGATAAATAAGTCGCACCTGACTATAAGTCGCAGGACCAGCCAAACTATGAAAAAAAGTGCGACTTATAGTCCGGAAAATACGGTAACTAGGACTAAACCTTGACTAAAGAGGAACTGACTAAACCAGGACTGAGAAAGCTCAGAAACAAACCAAGACTAAACAAGAACTATGTTAAGACTAAGCACAAAAAAAAAACCCACCAGGACCAAACAATGGACTAAAACTAGACTAGACTAGAACTGGACTTAAAGACTAAGCCTAGAACTAAATCAAGTCAAGATTACACTGATACTAACCCAGTAATAAACCATGACTACACAATGAGTGAACCCAGAACAAAAAACAGTTCGGGAAACATGAGACTCATTCAGGACTGAATCTGGTCACTTTACCTAACACACAAGAATCCCATTTATTATTTGTGGACACATTTAGGCCAGTCTCTTTAAGAGACACTTGTACAAAGGCAAAATGGAAAAGTGTGCTGATCCGTCCACCACTCTCAACACTCTTCTTTCTTCACTCAGTGATTACTGTATGTATTGATCCAAGCGCTGAATACAATCCTGTAATGAAGGGGCTATAATTCGCTTTCTGCTCAGTTAATTTGCTGACGGCCACAGTTCTTTGTTGCACTAACCACTCCTCCGGTGTCTAATAGGTACTGTTGCAGTTACAAAGAATGTCCTGGCGTGCTTTTCACTGCTTCTTTTTTTCCCCTAGAGGTGAACTGGTAACAATATTGAATTAGCTTTCATGTTATAGTGCTCTACAACAAAGATACACATTTTAGTTGTCCACATTGTACACCCCCTTTGCAATTACACAATATGTATGTATTATCATCAGTAATTGAGTCAAATACATTGATTTCTTGTATTTCTTGATTGTTTTGATGTTGGCAGGGGAAACAGAAGTACCAGGAAGAAACCCACCCAAAAACAGGGAGCACATGCAAACTCCACAGGTCTCCTTCGGGAGTCAAACTCTGGCCTTTCTTGCTGAGAGGCAACAGTGCTAACCACTGCACCTCCATAGATTTATGTATCAATTCGTGTTTACATTTTCCTAAAGGATATAATACTCTTTGTGCTTAACACCAGCTTCACATAATGAACAGCATCAGGCAAATTAGTCATGTAGTGGCAAATACCATTGACTAACTTATTTGCTAACTACAGTATTGAGTCCCCTGTAGTCCACTACATAGAGCAGCCCGATGTTGTGAATACAGGAAACAAGGGAGTGGTTTTGGTCACAAGGGAGGAATTTATCTTGATGATTGAGCAGTTTTTCTCATTAAATACTGATTTACTAAGCTATGCAATTTTGAAGGGATTTCCCCTCCTAGTGGCATATTTACAAACTGGGTTGGGAAAAAAACTTTTGGGAAAATGCACAAAGAAAAGCCTGACGTTTATGCATAATGCACAGTATTGTGCAACAGAGAACTGAGAAAATACGCAATGCCTTTTTTCCAGTGTCTCAAGTCATTCTACATCAAACAATTTTATTCACTTAGCACAACTCATAATCACAAAGATGTTTATTGAACCTGCAGCAAGTGGGAGAGACACTAAGCAAGGCATTGTATGGTCCCTGAAGTAAAAGAAAAAGATGGATACAATTAGGGACCTCAGATTGCGTCTGTAATTGTAAGATCTATTCAGACTTCATAAAATAGAACCCGGCAGGAAGAAATAATAAAACTTAATTTAAATAGTTTTTGTGCGATAAAAAACATAGCCAATAAGGCCAATAAATTCCATATTCACATGTGTCCTAACACTTTCTGCCTTAACCTGCAGATGCCACTTTTGCAACTCACTTTAGAAAATCTTGCACTGACAATTGCATAATTTACAGTTTAACTCCATTTTTCTGCCTCCATACACAGTAATAGTGCTAAATCTTAAAACTGAGACTAAACTATTGTTCACACTTGGCAAACTACAATAGCCTCAGAGGATCAAACCTTTTTCCCCAATGGTTTTACAAAATGCATGTACCATTGCCATTAGAGTTGTACACACATTGTGCACTTACATTTTCGGTATCAATCTTGAAAAATGTGAGGAATTCAATTCTAATTTTCCCAAGATTATATACAATCTTTCTAGAACATTTGGGCATTTTGTCAGTTTCCAGGTCATTACCATGACTGGAACTTTAAATTTCTAGTTTTTCCAGGACACATGGGAACACCCTGTGTTTTGTAGAAAAGCAGACAGCATTAGTTTAGCCTTTTAACTAGCCATTTACATTTTCTTGAGAGAGTTCTACCTGCATTGGCTCCAGCGCACTTGCCCTTGAGGGAAACTTGTTGAGATCAAACAGTTGCATTTAATTGTCTGTCGCCTTGGAAACAACTCATTTGATGCCAGACCACCATGGCTGCAGTTTAATACCTTAATTTATCTTTGCACCCCTTCTCCTTACCTTCATCTTTTCACTTGCCTATGAACTTTTGTACACTCCTGCTGTGGGTGCCTAACAGGTGACTATTATCACAGTGGAAGTATGTTCAGGCTACAGGCTCAACCGGCACATACAGAAACGTCAAGTATGCCGACACTAAATGTAGGCTAGTGAGCTTCTAAATGCGGAGGTGCTTCACCTTTTGGAGTGCTGACAAAGTACATACTAGTCCCTCTCGACTTCAGCCCCAAATTGGAAAGTCTAACTTACTGGGACAACTTGTGCATTATATCACGTCACATGTGTCAGACAAGCTTTTTGGTAAGATGCTCAGCAAGAAGGTTTTGAGTTTGACACCAGACCACATTTCTTGAGTGGATATATTATTGGTCACTGACTGTGCACCTGTTTGAAGTTTAATGTTCTCCCTATGCTACCAAGTGTTCGTTCACGGTACTCCTGCTTTTTCCCACAATCCAAAGCATGCATGTACAGGTTAATTAATTAATTTAAACCAGTGTTTCCCAAACTTTTTTCATGGAACCCAAATTTCAAAAGACCACGGGGAACTGCTGTAACCTAACTTCTGGCCTGATTTGGCCTCATTTGGCCTCATTTGACGATTGTCTGCATTGCTCTCAATGTTTCATTTATTTATATCCTAATATCTTCCTTTTAATTACTGTTTTACTCATTTACATCACAGATTTGATCCCTTAATGTTCTTTTGATGATTATCAGAATAGTGTCATTTCCCCCAGTCCTAACCCACTGTTTGAAAACCACTTATCTAAACAGCCTATACTGAATGAATGTTTTTCCAGGGTGTAACCCACCTCATGCCCAAAGGAGCCAGGATATGCTCCATCTTTAACGTGTTACAAGATAAGTACTAAAAAAATCAATGAATAAATGATGGTTTGTGATGTCATTTATCTTCCTGTCCTAGCTTTCCTCTCTAATTAAAATATGCAATGTGCAACATATGGAAAATGTTAAGTTAAAACATCTTTGCCAAGCGAAAAAACAGTTTGTGTCAAAACAATTTTCCAAACAGCCATGACACAAATTTTGTCATTGTAGTTTTTTTAGTTTTGTCAAACTAAACGAGACGTGTCGACACACAAGCAAACAGCAGATCCACCATTTTTGCTGTGACGTCTCCTTTGTTTTACTTGTATGTGATTGGTTAAAATATTTTTTGTTGCTGTAAAAGTAAAAAAAAAATTGACATTAAGACAAAAAAAAAAAAAACATTGCGTTAATAATTTGCACATCAGAATCACATTCAGTGTGAAAAGGTCTTTACTGGAACAATTTGTACATTTTATCACACCACATTTACAAGACAGGCTTTTTCGTAAGAACTTGTTGATGCTCGGCAAGACAATTTTGGGTTTGACAATGTAAATTACATAAAATAATGATGCTTGTTTCTTGTGGCTCCACATTGGTCTGTTTATTAATTTTCTCTGATTTAAAAAAAAGTAAAGACAAAAGGCTTTAAACTAGGTGCACACAGTAGTTTCTGCCATAAACCAGAATCAGGTGTTAAATGCAAAACATAACTGAAGACGACATAATTAAAGACGGAGTTTTTAAAGCAGTATTTTGGTTAAGTTTTGTAACTTGCTGCAAAACCAAACATACTCAAACAAATGCAACTGAATTATCACCTTTGGTTTGGATTTAATGTAAAAAAAAAAAAAAAGTTCTACAGAATGACAGAAACACATAAATCTCTCACACATAAGATTGGACTTGCTCCGAAGATAACTTTTGATAACTATTTCTCTTTTAGCCCTATGGCTGGCCACTGTATCATCAATATTATGTGAAGTAACCAGATATGGATTTTGTTTTTCCCATGCAGCTTGAGTGAGCATTGGTTGGGTTTGGCTCATTACCTCAATATTGAAATCTAATGAAAATACAACATTGCAAACACAAAGGAGTTGGGATAATTGGAAAAAAAGCAAAGAATAAAATATGATGTGCATATACAACGGGTAGATATAGTCCTAAGAAAATGCAAACTGACACAATTCTTAATGAAAGGGAACTGCTGCGCACTTTATCTTAATTCAATGTCAGTGAAGCAGCCAGAAAATAAAATGTTGTTTACTTGGAAGAGTGCCGAGTGGGTTATTTTACTTGTATTATTTAATTGTTGGAGAAATGCTTGAAGAATTGCTTTACTTATTTAATGTTATGATAAGGGGCCATATCTTGCAGTGGCGCAGGAGCGGCTGTCATCAAGATGGTGGAATATTTGCTAGCTTGTGCCCGACGCAGCTACATCCTGCTCGTCTGCGACTATGACAGCGCTGAGAGGGGTGGTGGTTTAAAAACTGAGGTGTGGTATGGCACAGACAGTTACAACAGCTGCTCTTAG